>OY735245.1:41831217-43280398 GCA_963457695.1 Neria commutata | reverse complement strand
TAATATCAATAACACCAACATAGTAGCTTTAAATATGAATATATTTTTATGCAATGTAAGTGAAATTGGAGATATCTGCCCTGCAAACAGCGTTTTAGAAGATGGGACAAATATAATAATGGTTGCAGTTAACATTTCTCCCAATACTGTGCCAAATATTATCAGCTTCTTACACAGAAGACTCCTCGTATATGGTTTAGTAGGCTCACAAGAATTGGGAAGGAACTATCACACAATGCCATTAATTTTAGCTGGAGATTTCAACCTTAATTTCGAGTTGGAAGAATCCCAACCTTTTATCCAATTCCTGCATGATGCATTACAACTACGAATAAGCAACAATCCCAATGAGTCTACAACATTGCAGTTTTCTCGTGGTATCTTGAAAATTTAAGTTCTAAGACGTATCATAAGCCGATTGTTTCTACGCTAGAGACAAATATCGCAATTTCTGAAGTTACTGATGGAAATAATATTACTGAGTGAAATACCACTTTACCATAAAAAGCTTCTCAACCCGTTCGGATTCGGTTATATGTATGTAGTTCCGTAAATTTGTGCAAAATATAAAAGGCACATACAAGATAATTCGAAATAGCTAGGCCTAAGTCCATACGGGCTGTTGCGCCAATTAATTAAATAATTAATTATTTACATAAAAATTGGGTTAAATATAGGCCAGCACAATAGGTACAATCAGCGGTCGCGGTGCGCAACAAAGGTCTTCTACCAATACCAATCCACACCTCCGAACACAAGAGTGACCTTATAAGTATTCCCGTTTTTATAAGCTTTTTATTACAATAACTTCACTTCAGGTTTGTATGTATGTATATATTTAGTCAAATCTAGTAATCAATTTTTCACCCACTTCCCGACTACTTAGAGATCTGAAACTTTGCATACATGCGTAAACACGCTGACAATGCATGAATCAATCATAAAAATAAAATATCATAAAAATCATTAAAACTTTTACTTTAAACAAAGTTATTAGTGAAACTGCAATAGCAAATCAGACCACAAACAGAAGAAGAAGCACGTAAGGACAGACGGGCCAGGAGCTGTTTAATCGGATTTTATATAATTTTACCGTATTTATAGTGCTTACGCCAAACGCCAACTTTCTGTAATTATGCCCTTATGGTCTAGCCGTCTAGCCGCTGTAATAGACAGCATTTGAAATTAGATACATACACGAAACGGTTAAGAACACGATCGCCTTGATTGCAAGGGCTCGTGGGCTTAACACGTCGTAGTTAGCTGGCTTACCACTTTCGACCACCAAACTGTGCACAGCGTTTTTGTAAGTATATTGTAAAATAAAAGAAAATAGGGATTTTTATCCCGAAAAATCCAGCATTTGGATTAATTTTTGTGTTATTATTTTTTCCATTTTTCTTTATACATTTTCACCCGGCCATCCAACCCCCGCAAATATATACTTCGGTATATACATATAGAATACGAAATCTGTAATGACCTAGATTTATGCCTGCTTTAGGCACGTACAAATAATATTATATAGATATTTCATTAAATCACATCAAATACATCAACTAATGTTCCGTGGACAGACGGGCAAGGAGAAGCGCTGCTATTCAACCGAAAACAACGAAAACCAAGAAAAGGGCAGACGGGAAAGGAAAAGTACTCTTATTAAATAAAAAAAAATTCAGCAACAGCCAACCAGGGAAGAAGAAGCACTGCTGTATATAAGCAGCACAGAAGCACGCTTTGCTCTAATGTTTTTAGTTATTCGTTGCGAACGCACGTGCATTGGAGCTCTTGGTTGGTTGTTTGTGTGGCACTAAGTGCCGTTTTGTTACCACGCCTCGAGCAACCTACAGCCATTTGGCGGAATTCAAGAAGTTTAGAACATTCATGATATCCATACCTTGGATGTCCTTGGTGTTCTCTAGGAAACCTTTTACTAGTGTTTTGAGCCTCCCCCTTGCTAGGGCAGGGCATTTGCACAAAAAGTGGTCTATCGTTTCCTCTTCATTCGGGTCTTCGCAACTGCGACAGTACCGATTGTAGGGAATGCCAAGTTTTGCAGCATGTCTGCCTACCGCCCAATGCCCTGTGCATACGGCAGTAAGCCTATTTATATCTTTTTTGTTCATTCTGAGAAGGGTGCGTGTTTTACCGATGTCATACGTGCACCAGATATCTTTGGTGGTCCTACATGTCACCAGATCTCTCCATTTCCGTTTTGCTTTGGAGAGGTAGTGTTCTGCTATTCTGCCTTTAATCTCCCTTATCGAAGCACCCACGTCGGCCGCGCTTGAATCTTCGAGCGTAGAGCCTTGCTTGGCCAGTTCATCAGCAGTTTCATTCCCCAGTATATTTCTGTGACCCGGTACCCATACCAGGGTTACTGTAACTCTTCTGGTCAGGGTTGACAGTTCCATCCTACATTCCTCCACAAGTTTCGACCGAGTGGTGGTTGAGGATAGAGCCTGTATAGCAGCCTGGCTATCAGAGTAAATTGACATTTTGCGGATCTCGACGCTTCTAGGATTGCTAGTATCTCAGCCTGGAAGACACTTGCGTAGTTGGGTAAACGAAATGATTGTTTGAGGTTGAATTCTTCTATAAAGAATCCAGCTCCTACACCGCCTCTCGTCACTGGTCTGGGAGCCTCCTTGACTCCACGTCTTACGGCTCGGAAATAGTACAGGTGGTGTGTTTCCAAATTCCGTTTTAGGTAGAATGTAGTCAGCATGCAGTTCCTTCAGGCTCGCCGGAAGTCGGTCTAGGGTGACACTGTTTCCGTATGTCCTTCCTTTCCACCTTCCACCCGCAGCAAGCCTGCTGGCACTGCACGCTGCTGCACTTTCTATACAAAATTCTATAGGGATTAGATGGAGGAGTACATTTATTGCCTCTGTTGGGCAGAATCTTATCGCTCCTGTCACTCCAACTGCCGCTGTCCTTTGTACTCGACTGAGTTTTGTTTGTATGTACCCTTTACTTAGCGCTGGCCATCAGACAATCGCGCCGTAAGATAGGATAGGGCGAACTATGCGAACCTGATGCTTTTCACCACAAGAACCAAAATTCCTATCTTTGTAAAACCAAAATTTCAGGGGGTACGCCTAGAATTTTCAGACAAGGTGAAATACCTAGGAATAATCCTCGATTCCAAGCTAAATTGGAGAACCAACGTCGAAGAACGTGTGAGGAAGGCATCGGCAGCTTTCTACTCATGTAAGAGCCTGTTGGGCAATAAATGGGGTCTAAAACCGAAGATTATACACTGGATGTATACGGCTCTTCTCTGGGTTTACTCCACAACTGGTGGCCCACGTGTTTACCTTTCTTAGAGAGCCCTCCATAATTTTGCTAATTATTCCTGGGAATAAGCCTGATACAAGTATCACCACATCGTCAGCATAGGCAACTACGCTGGCTTTGTCCGCCTCCATCGTTAGTAACAGCTTGTTCATAACGATCACCCACAGTATAGGGGATAGGACTCCCCCCTGAGGAGTGCCTCTGCAAACATATTTCGTTTTGTTTGTTATGTCAATCCCGGCCTGTATACGTAGTGTTGTTCCGATTCCGCCTAGTACTCGATTCCAGTACTCAAAAAAAGTATCGTTATAAAGTATCGATGCCAAGAAAATATCGAGCTCAAGTACTCGATACTTACTCGTATCGTCGTATCGTACTCATTAAAACATATGGAATTTTATTAAACAAAACAATTTGTTTATTTTTTATTTATATGAGTAAATACATATGTATATGTATGTTGCATACAAAAAGCAGAGCCTTTAATTGAAAAATTCAGATTCTGAAATACCACTCAAGAAGAGAAGTTTGTCGATATGAGCCGGTGAAAGACGATTTTTCTTTTGGGAAACTATAGCCCCCGCATTAGAAAACAACCGCTCGCAGAGCACAGACGATGCCACGACGAAAAAGTAGCTTCGAGCAAGTTCCAACATATAATAATATTATATAAACAAAAAACTTTTAAAAATAAGCTTTAATTCATTTAATGTACTAAAAAGTAGAAAATAAATTGTTTCCAAGCCACCTGTATTCCTACCATAATTGAAATACATTTCAAAACAAATCTTAGAAGAAAATAATTATTTACGGCAGAACAACGTTTGCCGGGACAGCTAGTTTTCAATAAAAGCTTGGGGCGCTTATGTGTTCAAAATTTGTCAACCAATTAATAGAATTAATTTTTTGCAAATAGATTCTAGTAATGAAAGATAAGTGTGAATATAGGTTTTGAGCGCCCAAGCTTTTATTGATAGTAAGATTCAGGTGGCTTGGAAACAATTTATTTTCTACTTTTTAGTACATTAAATGAATTAAAGTTTATTTTTAAAAAGTTTTTTTTTATATACAAAAAAATACAAACCTTGGAAAGCGAAGTAAGCGCTCTATCGACTCTCTGCGAAGCTCTTTCTAAAAAAATCGTCGATAATAACAATAATAACAACAACAGCGTCAAAAATAACAACAACATAAACATCGATTACACGGCGGATGCAGTTCTTTTTGGGCTAGCATATTCAAGTGGAGAAAATCTTAAGGCGTCATTCAATCTCATCTGCAGATACCTAGATTTTCAATCTCCCCAAATAAGGGATATTTTCCGCGTTAAGCCAAAAACAAACAACTCCACCCCTGTGGTTATTGTAAAATTTTATACTCCATTCGATCGGAATCGAGTTTTGAAGGCGTTTGGCGATTTTAGAAGACGGGCAAGAAAGGCAGTTAACATGAGAGATGCCGGGCTTGACGCAGATAATAACGTCTACATTCATGAGAGCCTTACTACTGAATCCCGAAAACTTTTGCAAGCAGCTATCTCTTACAAGCGCAGAAACCAAATCTTTAATGCGTTCACTATCAGAGGATCTGTTTTTATCAGATCGTGCAAAGGCGCTGATGCAGTTAAAATCAATAGCGAAGATGAGCTCAATAGTTTTGTTTGCAATTCTTCAATGGATGGAGGTGCTGAATAATAGAATTTTAAAAATTATTGTATTATTATTATTATTATTGCTTTTTCCTATGCCTCTCGCCTTCATATATACATCTGTCTTAATCTATACTATTTTTCCTCTATTCTTTCTTTTGCCGACTCTTTCTATAATGCTTTGCTGTTTTGCTTCTTGCGCTTTTTGTGTTCACTTTTTGCTTCTATGTCAGGTGTAAGTGGCTCCGGTAGTCGCACTGGCGAAATGCATAAAACGTTAATTAACATTCTCTGCAATCAACGCACTGGTCTGAGAATTGTACATTTTAATGCAAGAAGTCTTAATGGTACTAAGATGGATTGTATAAAGCACGCTTTTTCAGATTCCATGGTTCCACGTGGACGTAAGTGACTCGTTCTTTAAATTGCAAAACTATAAATTGTTTCGAAACGATAGATTGGGAGCTCGAGGTGGTGGTGTTGCAATCTATTGTAAAGAAAACTTGAACGCAAAGGTGGTAGGGAAGTCAAGTGGATCTGGTGTAGAATACCTAAATATCTCAATATCGGAAAATAATACTAAAGTACTTGTCTCATGCGGATACAATCCAAACCGTAGTTGTAGTCTGGAACCAGTGTTTACTGAACTGTCAAGATGTATTATTGATTTTGAACACTTTGTCTTGTGCGGCGACTTAAACATAAATCTCTTAGCAAATGACAACCTTTCATGTAAGTTTCTAGATGATGTAGCCGAGGTAGGACTCAAAGTAGTAAATACCACAATGCCAACTCGTTTCTCGAACAATGCCTGTCCAAGCCTATTAGATGTTATGATTGTATCTGATCCGTCCCTAGTAATGCTCTTTGATCAAATATGCGTGCGAACCATCCGATTTCCGTCCAATAAGTATACTATCTTCGCTGTCCAAAATTTGCGAGCACATCATGGCTGAACAAATTGTCCACCACATAAACACTTTTGACCTAATGCATAACTTGCAGTCGGGCTTTCGACCTGGACATAGTTGTTCTTCTGCATTGGTAAAAATTCTGGATGACATTAGAGTGCCATTTGAGCTTACTCTGCCTGCTAGACTTCTCAAAAGCGTTTGATTCTGTGGACCATTCATTATTGTGTAAGAAACTCTTTTCTAACTTTGGCTTTTCCAATTCGTCGGTTCGTCTGATGTTTAGCTACTTGAATGGCCGGTCTCAAAGAGTCAGAGTAGGGAATAATCTCTCGCCTTATAAAGGTACCACAAGTGGAGTTCCGCAAGGCTCAGTTTTAGGTCCAATTCTATTTACTATGTTTATAAATGACATCTTTAGTATATGCAAGCATGTAACCATGCATGCTTATGCTGATGACTTGCAGTTGTATATGTCCAGGCCCTCTGGCCTCTCTGAAGATTTATGCGCGAGAGTAAACGAGGATTTAAACCTAGTGGCAAATTGGGCAAAAGATAACATGCTAAAGCTGAACCCTCAAAAATCATACGTCTTACCAATCGCGAAAACTTCTTATCGGGATCTCGACGTTCCCCCAATTTTCCTTAATGGTGCTGAGCTCAAATTTGTAAGCAAAGCCACTAATCTAGGCTACCAAATAAACTCGTCGCTGTCCTGTGCTGATCATGTTAACTCCTGCGTTAGAAAACCCTACTATGTTCTCAGAAATCTTCGGATGACTGCAGCCTTCGTACCGGTCGAAACCAGAAAGAAGCTTGTTTTACAACTGGTACTGCCAATCCTTTGTTATGCGCAAGTCGTGTATAGCAAACTTGACTCTAGTTCTGCGCACAAAATGCAGGTTGCGTTCAATAATGCTACCCGCTATGTTTACGGTCTTCGGAGATACGATCATATAACACCTTATGCTAAACAGTTATTGGGTCGTAACTTGTTCAGCCACCTTGATGCCAGAAATTGCATTTTCCTGCACAAAATTATCCACTCGCGTTGCCCAAGATATCTTTTTGAAAAGATAAAGTTCTGCAGGTCCAGCCGAAGCGTGACCCTGGCTATTCCGAAGATTGTTCTTCGTCAGTGCCATACGCCTATGGAATTCGCTTCCAATTTCCATAAGAACAATTTCAAAAACTGAGCACTTTAAGCGTCTTATTCTTACCCACTTCTCCTAAATCTATTCTTTGATCTCTACTCTCTCTTATCCTCCTCTTAACTGTAATAATCTCTTTTTTCCTCTAAATCTTTTAATTTTAATTAAGTTAAGTTAATTAAGTTAACATGTTAATTTAAGTTAATTTAAGTACGACCAGTTGTTTATCTATTAAATGAATTAATGTATGAATGTATATACGCGGCATGCAAAAGACTATGTCTTAAATGCCAACAGCCAATAATAAATTGAATTGAATTGAATTGAATATAATATTATTTTCTACTTTTTAGTCTCCCATAAATTCAAATTTAGAGCTCTGAAATCTTAAATCAAATCAAAATTCTCAATGGAAAAAGAAAGCACCATTTCCATCAGCAATTGCATTCACTTCCTTCTGTTGGGGGTTCAGCAGTGGTACATTCGTTAAAACTAACTGGCTCAATGCATCTCGATCGTATTCACGCTCTCGATTGAAACCGCGTTTATTCCACGACATGGCGTTGGCATTCCTAACTTGATTACTGGTGCACATGAGGTAACACATATCTTCGAGCAAAAACAAAGCCTGATTATCTATCTCCTCATTCACCTCGAAATCGGGATTCCTTAACTGACCTGTGTTCGATTTGTCAGTCTTGTACCACAGTTCACATTGATTCGATGGGAAACATGCATATTTGCATAATGACAGCATGTCCCAATGAGTATCAGATGTTTGAAAATCGCCACGCCCCTTATCCTACGCCCATACAATTTTACCAGTGGGACGACACATCCAAGAGGCGACTGCATACGAAATTTCAATGCTGCACGACTTTTAGTTCCAAAGCTAATCGAGATCAAAAATTTTGTTTGTATGGGCGGTGCTACGCCCTCTTGTCCAATCCGATATTTTAATTTTGATTAATTCATGTATTGTCAGAGTGTTTACGCATGTATGCAAAGTTTCAGATCTCTAGGTAGTCGGGAAGTGGGTGAAAAATTAATTAATAGATTTGACGACATACAAACATACCTGAAGTGAACTTAATATAAAGCTTATAATATAAAAAGTAGAATTCCAACGCGTTCTTACGTCTAGCATAATTTTTTTTTTCGCACACTGGCTGGGGTTTGAACCAACTGAGCCATGGCGGCGTCGTGCATGCTAAACATAATCAAAATATGTACCTAGCAATCAAAAATATGTACATGATCGGCAATATTGCACAATTTTTCTTTAATAGATAATAGTTGCCAAACTCAATTTTTTTGTAATAAATGGGAGGCAAAACTTAAGGTAAGTAAAAAAATTTTTTACGCAAGGCAACATTGTAACGCTTTTGCAAAAAAGTTTTGTCAACGCATACTCCGACTTGAATAAAAGCATTGAGTACAAAAAGTACTCAAGTATCGAGAGGAGTACTCGAGTACCTACTTACTCATACTCATTAGTATCGGAACAACACTATGTATACGTCTGCTTTTAAGAAGAGGCACTATCCAGGAACTTCTCGCGGTGAATTGGCAATTCTCCGAGAATAATCTTTGCCATGAAAAGCTTCTCAAACCCGTTCGGATTCGGTATAGTAGGTCCCGTTAACTTGTGCAAAAATATAACAAGCACACACAAGTTAATGCGAGAAAGCTAGTCCAAAGCCTCGTTCTCGGGCGGTTGTGCCAGTTATTTTTTTATTTATTACTATCCAGGAAACCGATGCAATCTTCTACCCCTACTTGTGTAAGGGCCTCTTGGATTGCTTCAGTGCTGACATTGTTAAATACTCCTTCTATATCTAGGAAGGATGCCATTACATATTGTTTGGAGTAGAGCGATCTCTCAATAATGCGTACGACCTCATGAAGAGCTGTCTCCGTAGACTTCCCTTTGAGGTATGCATGTTGAGAGTTTGATATGTTGGTTGGGTTGAAGTTACTCCTTATATAAAGGTCTAGCAACCTTTCCAGAGTCTTCAGCACGAAGGATGTTAGGCTTATCGGTCTAAAATCCTTAGCGATCTCGTGACCGCGTTTACCCACTTTTGGAATAAAGATCACGTTGACCTTCCTCCAACTTAGTGTTACGTAATTGAGCCTTAAACTGTCCCGGTATAGTACTGCTAGCTTCGGTATCACACCTTGTGATGCCTTCTGTAGCATTATCGGCTGAATTCCATCTGTACCTGGCGATTTGAAAGGGGAAAAACTGTTAAAAGCGTACGCTATTTTCTCTTCATTTACCAGATAGTCCAGAACTGACCCTGAGAGGGGTTCTGGTGCAGGTAGAATTTCAACATGAATTTTTGAATCACTGCATCCTGGGAAATGGGTATTGAGTAGGATTTCTAGGGATTCCTCCGTAGAGTCCGACCAGGTACCATCGCTCCTTTTTATAAAGGTTGGCTGCGAGTGTCCTTTGGATAGGATTCTACTTAATCTAGCAGAATCTTTTGTATTTTCTATTGATTCACAGAATTCTTTCCAAGACGTATTCTTAGCATCTCGGATGGACTTCTTGTATTTCCTAAGATTCGATCTGTAAGGATCCCATTCCATACTTTTGTATGCTTCATTAAAGGACTTCCTGACTAGCTTCCGAAGCTCAGTGAGGCTGTCATTCCACCACGAAGATAACGCCTTCTTGCCATACCTTATTGGACATGATCTTTTATATGCGATTCCGAACGCATTTTCAAAAGATTCCGTCCTGGCGTCCAGCTCCTCCTTGGTGGTACATTCAGTGTTTGGTAGTTTCTTAAGTTTATTATAGAGGATATTCTTGAACAATTTCCAGTTCGTTCTCTTTGGATTACTGAAGATTGGAGGATCATCAACCTTGATGTTCACTTCTAAGAGTATCCGACGATGATCTGACAGAGATTCACTATAAGATACCCTCCATTTTTCCACTTCGAGGTTTCCGTCTGTTACGAAGGTAATGTCTAGAACTTCTTCCCACCCACAGAATTCGGAAGAGCTAGGAAAAATAAAGGTTGGAGTATTGCCCCTATTACAAATACTAAACTTAGAATTAATCATAAAGTCGAACAATGACTCACCTCTCTCGTTGATTTAGGAGCTGCCCCAGAGCGAATGTCTCGCATTCGCATCGCATCCCAATAGGAATTGGCTTGATCCGTCTAGCTTTTCGTAAAGTTGCCTCACCTCTACTGGCGGTGAAGGCCTATCGTATGCCATGTAGGAAGAGGCAATGTAGTGGCTGGTACCGTCCTTCAGTTCCAGCTTAATTATAGTAAGGTCTTCAAAACTGAAATTGGAACACAGACAAGCCTTTATATGCTTCCTCACTAGTATTCATGATCTAGGTTTACCTGTATTGCTATTGTAGTAGAGGTTGAAGAGGCCGTCCGTCAGACCCTTTATCTCTAGATCCCTGATCCAGGGTTCTTGTATGATGGCTATGTCGATGTCTTCCTTCCTTAGGAAGGTTAGGAGGTTATCCGAGGCGCACTTAGAGTGCTTTAAATTAGCCCGGAGTAACCTCATTGACTCTCGCCAAATTTGCCACGGTATCCGCTTGGAGTGACATGTCGCCTAACAGCTTGTTTGCGTCCTCAATGTCAACTTCCGGTATCGGCTCATTGGGTTTGAAAATTTTGATCTTTGCTGTCCTTACCCCGAAGAGCAGCTACACTCGCATTCTTCCAATGGGGCTAGGCATTCATCATTCAGCAGCAGCAGGTACGAGGAGCTCTTCGCGCCCACTGCTGATTTCTCCGCATGAATCACAGCCCAGTCGTTCATTGGAATGTTAGAGTTCTGTCTCTGGAGGAGTCGAATCAGCTTTTCGCCCTCCATCTCGACCTTTGGTAGCCAGATACGTGCCTTTGGTTTTCTTGGAACTTCACTGGCTGGGATTAGCTTAAGCTTTAAGCCTTCCCATGCTTCGCTGAGCTCAGCTACGCATCTGCCCAGGAATTCCTTCGAAAACTCATCCTGACACTTGAAAATGCGACAACCTTGAGTCGAAACCAGGAATGGGGTTGTTTGGAGCTCTTACTTAAGAGAATTTTGATTTGATTTTGATTTAAAATTTCAGAGCTCTGAAATTGAATTTATGGGAGACTAAAAAGTAGAAAATAATATTATATAAAAAAATATTTTAAAAATAAGCTCGAAACCTCTATTCACACTTACATATCTTTCATTACTAGAATCTATTTGCAAAAAATAATTTAAATAAAATACATATTAGGGGTATTCCTTATCCGGAGCGAATGTAAAAGCAAAAGCAAAATTTTTCTTTTGCATTTTTATAATCGGGAACGACCGATTGTGAAATCCCAGTCGAACACCTGTTTTATTTGAGTGTTCAAAAAAATGCCACGAAAGAGCGAAAAACAACAATTAAGCGACTTCTTAATTGAAAATGCAGCAAATGAAATCATGGGTAAAGATTTATAACACCAATAAGTGCGACTTTTCAAGCTGGCAACTATGCTCATATTTTGCATCAAATATTTTCCACTAAAGGCAATGGATTTTGTCTAGGAAAATTGTGACTTTAATGCATAAGCAAACCAGTGGGTTTTGTTGTTGTGTATGCAAAAGGTGGAAAAATATTTTGCTCTTGCTCTTTTGCAGGACCAATTGCACCGGATAGGGAATACCCCTATTGTATTAACTGGTTGACAAATTTTGAACACATGAGGGCCGCATTTAATGAATAAAAGCTTATTTTTAAAAAGATTTTTTTTTATATAATATTATTTCCCTTTAACCCTAAAAATTACAAAAACCGGCCCGCTGTGTAAGCAGTCAATAGATTTAATTATAATTTATTTGTATACCCACCAGAGCATCAATATTTGGTGAACATACTTCTATTACAGTTTACTAGAAATCTGTTTCGATTTGTTAGCCCCCTTCAAGCTGTGATTGCATTCGTTCACCTTACTCTACGCACTCATCCAAGTACATCTGTGTATATTACAAACTTATTTTTCAGAAATAAAAGTTATGAACCATCGCAAGCGCTAACACGTAGAAATAAGTTTAGAAGTCAATACAACAATGACGAAATACCGGAATACGTTAGAACAAGTACGGATGCGGATAGCATTCCGCTTTACGGAAGAAATTATGGTAGTAGTCAAACACTTACATATAACAATCACCAGCTGAATGGATTTGAGAGAAGAATGAACAATCTGGGAAGTACTGATCGTTTCGGAGTTAATCAGATTGAACCAAGAACTGATGGGGTTGAAGTTATTGGAGGAATATATTCAAAGACTCTGGAAAACCCTGAAATGGAGATTAAGTATGATAATAACTTCAGAAGCGCATCTGGCGACGAATTGAATGGTGGAAAAGGTGCGCACGACTACTTGGATAACGACAAAATGGACTTTAGCAAGTATATGTATGACACCGAGAGTTTAAACAACAATGACGAATTGGATATGATGACGGACTCTAAAAACACTCAGTTCAGCGATATCTATAATAGCCTAAATTATGTCGTGCTGCTGCCATATGAACCTGATACCGCTAAGAACAACAAAGAGCTGAGCTGGCTTGATTCTGAGCCGGATTCATCGGATTTGTTAAACACTCTGAATACTGTTTACACAGAAAAACCCCTCATACAGTCATCGCTACTCAATAATAAATGTAAGTGAGAATATTGTTATAATAGCTTAAGCTGAACCCCCAATACATGCCGTTTTAGCTTGGCGTCTTTTACTGTTTAAGGTGCTTAGAAAATTGCTTACGTCAGAAGAAATTCAAACAATTCACGAAGTTAAAGAAGTTTATAGCATAGTGGTTTACCGATGAGGGGTTTCAGGGGTTCGACCGACTATTCGCAAAAGCTGTTTTAGTAGCATAAATTTATGATCTCAAATTCATATTTTTTAATTTTAGCTGCATAATCTATGAAAATATTTTAAATTTGTTGGTGAATGAAAATCTAATATATCCACATAATTCTATACGGTGGAGGAATGCCATCCTCTGATGCGACTTACTGCTATATATCGCGCA
This sequence comes from Neria commutata, assembly GCA_963457695.1. Classification (NCBI taxonomy): domain Eukaryota; kingdom Metazoa; phylum Arthropoda; class Insecta; order Diptera; family Micropezidae; genus Neria; species Neria commutata. The sequence goes on along the minus strand of OY735245.1, from coordinate 43,267,337 downwards.
GCGTTGTAGTCGATCGTTGTTCGAGGTGGTGTCGTGGAGTGCCGTGAAACTGTCCGACTGTGGGACCAAAAACTTATTATCACCCTATCTTTGCTTTATACACAAAAATCCATGCATGCCATGTAAGCAGACTCATATCTAAAAATCTAAAAATAAAGAAAATTCTTTTTCATTGCGTGTGGCGCAGTGAGAAGTTCGCAACTCTTCGAGAGTATATATACCTTTATAGAAAAAGCTTAATCAAACTTATACAAGTCCTTTGGCTATAGAATAAATTACTAGGTCCCGTTAAAGTGTGCTCAAATAGAACTTCCACACACAAGTTAATGTGGGAAAGCTTGACCTTAGCCTCGGTTACAGGGAAGTTTATCCAATTATTTATTTTTCATTTCTGAAATCAATTTGACTAATGTAATTTAATTTTGTCTGTAATGGTATTAATCAATTTGATTCGTCTGAATTCATTCTGACATGGCGAAATGGTATAACAGTCATAAGAAAATTACATGTACAATATGCTGTTTCAACCAATTTTAGCAATAATCCAGGAATAGGCGTCAAAATTAAAGCTGCCTAGAGCCACCAGTAGCACTACAACGGCCCTGTTAACAGCATAAACTTTCTAAAAATGACGATGATATTGTCTCTATCGTAATGTTTATTTCTAATTGAACAGACTCTTCTACATTGCTGCAGCCGACCCGAAGCACAGCACGCGAACTTATTTACAAAGAACCAACGCAATTCCTTCCCAAACTCCCGCCATATGCAAGAGAAATTCATGATCCCAACCTGAACATAATCGACAAATTACGACTTTTGGAATTCGTAGATCCACCCAACGAACAGTCGGAACGTAAACTGCATCAACTAACTCAAGAACTTGATCAAGCAGTTCCGGTTCCATTTTATTCAGTCTCTACTAATATCCATAAACTGGTTGACAACAATAAAAAGAAACGAAGCTTCGTATTTTATGACGACTTAGAGATGCGCGAAACCCTCGATAATGACAATAACTATGATAGCATGGATCAGAAAAGATCACAACCGAGCTCTTTCATACATGTTGAAGAGGACGCGCAACCTTGCTCATCCTGTGGGGGTAAGGGTAAGAAACCGGCTGGCAAATCTGAACCAGCCGTCCACACTCAGGAAAACTCTTGTGCGTGCCGCATAAAGGTACGAGCTCCATGCTCATGTGCAAGCGATGCCATTTCAGGTCCGGTTGCTAATCTTTCTGTTGCCAATGCTGCTACTAACGACTCTCAAAAAGAAGAACGATCCGTTTCCGAGACTTGGTAGGTGACAACTATCTATTGTGCACTTTTTATGAGACTCAAGATCTTTATATTTGACTAGGTATTCAGTGTTCAACATGAGTGCGCCCTTGCCGTTCCTAACAACGAAATTGCGAATATTTCGCAAACGCCACAGCACATGGTGGAAGATTGCACCATCGATCACGTGAGTAATCAGCCAGTTCGGGCATTTCTTAATACTACTTATTACGTAATATATACTCTTAATTGACAATGTGTAGCCTGAACAGCTTGTCCGGAACCTTTGCCAACGCGAATCTCTCGATTTTGTTCTCATCCCATGTCGATATATTCCAACTTGAAAAGTCAATAAGGCTACAAAACCATCAACTTATCATACCCAAAGACAATAGACCGATGTCACAGACCAGCAAAATCTCAAATTTATCAACGAAGAAATCAAGGAAGGCTAACGCTACATCTATTCAAGAGGAACAATCTGATCTAGCAGCTCTAAATACAAATCCACAAACAATCTTTACCATTGATGGCACCAAAACAACTCGTCAAATAAACGATGGAGTTGATAAGCGATTTCTTTCAGTAGACACGGTTTCGAATCCTTCCAACTTTGAAGAGCCTCTTTGTAGTAAAATTAAAGACGTGGTTAGGCGTAATTCAATGTCTAAACCAATAATATCTCAGGATGGAAGTGCGACCATTTGGAATAATGGCGAACAATTGGCGAGCAAGAGAAACACTAAAAACCTCGGTAGCAACGTAATACACACAATTGGCGATTTGGGATACTTTCCAACGTCTATGAATTTACTGGAAAGATGTCCTAATGATAAAAATCATTTATGTTTGAATATGTTGGACGATAAGGTACCAGGTAAGGATTGATATTTGACATAAGTAAGTAGGTTAATCCTTAAATTACAGACAAATGTGTAATTTTCCCAATTTGCGACTCGAAACACAGACGTCTATGAATCACCCATTAGGGGTCTATTGCGCCACTTCTGTTTGTATGTATATACATATGTACATTTACACCAGAGCATCAGTATTTAGTGGATATACTCCTATTATACCGTCCGACACAAGATTTAACGGATTATATTCTGAAAGAAGGGTTAAAAATTAAATACACGTGTCTCTCAGTTTTTAAGTCAAACCGTTTATTCGCTTAAACCTGGAACGGTAATAATATTTTGATACGTTGTAGGTAATCCTTGTTGAATCTCCAAAGTCAAAGTAATTTTTTAAGAAAAATATAGGTACGTGCGTTCGTTAAAGCAACATGGCGCAACACTGCTTTGCGCATCGCGTTCGTTAATGCAACAGTTTGGCACTGTTACAACAAATTTCTGCAACCAGAGTATGTTATTCTACTGATTCGAGTAACATAACACAAAATGGAAACGTAGAAAATTTATTATAAATCGATTAAAATTTTTTGATTGTCTTGTATAAAGATGGAATACATCATCTGGATAAGTTTTTATTGTTTCAAAGTAATCACTTACTTTCGGGATCGAGTTACGGCCGAAAGCCTTAGACGCTAGCGCCTTAGCTTTAAGTTTATTTTATAATTCACTTATTAAATAAACTGTAAATAATAATAATAATAATAATAATCGGGATCGAGTTCTTTTTCTACAATTTTTTTACAACGACATATCTCTTTTACTCGATTTATTCTTTCTTAAAAAGACTCTCACTTCGAGTTTCACAACTACCAATAATTGCAGTTACCAAAATTTCCATCTTTAATCGCGTTCGTTAATGCAAAATCAGTTTGCGCATTAAACATGCAGAAGCAGAGCAGTTCAATCAGCTGATCGCGCAGCGGAAACTAAACTTGGCACCACTGCTGATGCTGTTGCACGAAATTGCTGCATTTACGAACGTACCTGATGTATCTTATCTTTAGTGTCCGACCGATACCCGTTTTTTGGCCGAAGCCGATGCCGATGGATCGGTTTCATCAGGTTCGGCCGAACCCTAAAAAAGCCGATGCCGAAGCCGATACCGATACCAAAGGGAATAATTTTTTTGTTTGTTTTTTTTTTCAAATGATATACATTTATATTTATTTGAAAAAATCTAAAGTTCAAGCACATATGTACATAAGAAATTACAAAACTAAAAAAATAGATAAATTCGTCCATTGTTTACCATATACATATGCACATACTTATTAAGTATTGAGCAATATATATTTATTTTAATATTCAAAGTTGAATAGTTTTATGTTGTAGTGCAAAAATAACAACTGATTTGCATTTTCCCCGTGTAAGTTATACCTTCTGTCAGTATAAAGCTGACCAGCAGCGCTAAAAAGTTGATTCCAATATTCAAATATGTTTGAGTCCCTAAGGATTATAGGCTCAGAAATGAATGATTCGAATTGATTTTTATAAGCAGGCATATCATTACTGCTCCCACTCTCTTGTGATAGCATTTCAGAATCATGCGTATCCCAGAGGTCACCATTCATGCAGTTTTTATGAGAAGAACTAGTAGATGGTGTAGCATGTTGAACTTCCTCACCTAACTGTGAAATCGAATTAACGCACTCTTCTATTATTATCCCACATTTCCGAATCTCATCTATAGAAAAATACTTGGATTAAAAACGTGGATCAAGAATAGTAGAAACAGAGACAATATAATAGAGAGATAATGCAATCTTATTCTTCTTCACTGTTTTGCGAAATTCCAAAGGAAATTCGATGCTTGAACGACAAAACTTCAAAACCTACAATCCACGAAATCCAACCGAGCAACCGTCAGATTCGTCAGTATCGCTGCTGATGAGCAGAACAGACCGAAGTGCGGATGTTCTGCTTGTTCTCATTTATGTTCCACCACGTGCAAAAACTGGTTTTGGGAAATTACATTGGTGTGTGTGTGCTGTGAAAATAGCCGAGCATTTCTTAATTTCTTGATTCTTTGCCGTCTTGTCGAATTTTCATCGTGCCGACGGCAGTGCATTTTTCAAAAATTTTGCTGTGTTTACCAATTTTTCATTTATTTTATTTGCATTGATATATTTTGATATAGCACTTTTCAGATTTTGCAGATACTTTTCGTCAAATATTTTTTCAGATCACATTTTTTTCAAGATAACATCAAATATACATTAATTAATCACATTTATCCAATATATATCCCTTTCAACTCTTACTTCTGCATCTTAATTGCCGCTATCTTTAAGCAGAACACCCGACGGCAGCATATTTTGACCTGTCTGTTTGTTTACATTTTTTATACAAACTTGTCTGAGATCCTGCTTTGCTTTGTGTGCGTGTATCCCGCGGCCGCAGTGCGTGTATTTTCAGCCTTTCGAACGCATTCTACCTAAGAAGTATTTTTTTTGTCACGCCGACTACGGCTAGACTTGCAGGTGCATATTTTGCTTTTATGCAAATGCGTACGAGATATTTGCAGGGTTTCAATTATAATCAAGCCAGTTTTATTATATATTTTAAATCTATACTAATTTTATTTAAAAATGAGGTTGTCTTAGACCTATCTTCCTTTTTAGGTTTGAATAATTTTATTTATAAAGAAATAAGAAATTTACAGGCTTATTATATAAAACGCAACGCTCCGCGTTCAGCTTGAATTTGACATATTCATATTTTATAAAACGAAACGCAAAAACAAGTGAACGCTCGGTTTGAGTTACCTCGTCACGTAAAGAAAATGTATGAAAATCGGTATTTTGTAAAACGCAAACGCGGCCGACTCGCTCACATGAACTGTCAAATTGTTCACTTGGATTTGTGCTCGCGTTTGATTTTTGAAACGCATAATTTTAGGAAATTTCGAATGAAAATTAATTTGTGGAAACAAGTGAGGATCGAACTCACAACCTCTCCCCTGATAGTCAAACGCTCTAACCACTAGGCTATGGAAAGGTATGCAATGGAAGCAGAAAATTTTGTGTGTTTTGTATTTGGTTGGAAAATTTTGAAAAATACAACTCGTTTTCGTAAGAACTTGAAAGCTCAAGTGATGCCGTAAGACAAGGACCGCAATTACGCAACGTTTTATAAAATTCCGAATTTAAACGTAAACATTCGCGTTGCGTTTGCGTTGCGTTCGATCCCGGCGTTTTACATAATAAGCCTGTTAGTTTATATGCATTTCCTAAAAGTTTGTTGTTTTCTCTCCTAATTTTTTAACAATAAATTATTTGTAATCTGATAATAACAAAATAGAAACTAATATATTTTTATATGTATCGACTTTTAAGGTATTTTTATACCCTACACCTATGGTAATAGGGTATAATAACTTTGTGCCAAAATTGTAACGCATTAAAGGAGCCTTCCTAGGTATAGACATAAGTATATAGAAATGATCAGAAACACTTTCTCTTTTCATTTCCGGTTGTCCGTCTGTCCGTCCGTCTGTCTGTCTGCGTGTACGCAAAAAAAAGAAGGAAGGAGTTGTCCGATTTGGACCAAATTTGGTACACAGTCACAGTGAAGCTCGGGTTAGGTAAAGTGTTAAAATTATTCAACTCGGTCGAAGGATACGCCCCCAATGGACCTATAAGTCCCTCTACCTCGGGTTTTTTGCGATCAAATTGCCGTAATTTGTCTAATTACTCATTGAAAAGAATAATACTTGGTATTCAAGTTAAGGGGGCGGTCATATATGTCATACGAAAAAATGGGCGTGGTCCGCCCACTATATAGGCGGCAAAATTTTTCCGGTAAAATGGCTCCCAATTGACTAGTTACGAATATAAATGAATGAAATTCGGTTCCCAAGTTGATATATAGGTCTTAGATGCCATAGAAGAAATTGGGCGTGGTCCACCCACTATATAGGCGATAAACGAAAAATCCTCTTAACTTCCATAATATATACACCAGAGCATCTAGATTTGGTTACTTCGTTCCTGGTAAGAATATCTTTTAATTCTCCAAAAATGGGCATGGTCCGCCCACCATGGGTGCAGTAAAATAAATATGCCGATAACATCTGTTGTACACCTGTCAGAGCATCAATATTTGGCATGTATAGTCCTATTAGATATATCTTGTAGTCTGCCAAAAATGGGCGTGGTCCGCCCACTATGTGGGTTGCAAATCAAATGCACTCACAATTTCAGTGTATTATCACCCTACTTGGGAACATGGTGTAGGGTATTACTCTGTCGGTGAAACCCGACTGATACTTCCTTACTGGTTATTTGTAGATATGTATGTATGTACAGGAATATATAAATAAATAAATTGATTATAATTGAAACCCTGCAAATATCTCGTACGCATTTGCATAAAAGCAAAATATGCATCTGCAAGTCTAGCCGTAGTCGGCGTGACAAAAAAAATACTTCTTAGGTAGAATGCGTTCGAAAGGCTGAAAATACACGCACTGCGGCCGCGGGATACACGCACACAAAGCAAAGCAGGATCTCAGACAAGTTTGTATAAAAAATGTAAACAAACAGACAGGTCAAAATATGCTGCCGTCGGGTGTTCTGTTTAAAGATAGCGGCAATTAAGATGCAGAAGTAAGAGTTGAAAGGGATATATATTGGATAAATGTGATTAATTAATGTATATTTGATGTTATCTTTAAAAAAATGTGATCTGAAAAAATATTTGACGAAAAGTATCTGCAAAATCTGAAAAGTGCTTTATCAAAATATATCAATGCAAATAAAATAAATGAAAAATTGGTAAACACAGCAAAAATTTTTGAAAAATGCACTGCCGTCGGCACGATGAAAATTCGACAAGACGGCAAAGAATCAAGACATTAATGGCCGAGTTCTAATGGTGCGTGCGTGCGCCACATTGCGCCAGTGCGTGAGCGAAAAAATTTGAAGCGCACTTGAGCTGTTCCAATGCACGCAATGCGTGCGCTCCAAAAAGAGTCACCCCATTTCGGCAATTTACAACTTGAGCAGTAAACATTCTTAAATAGTTTACAGAACATATTTCGTCCCAAGTTTATAGCTATATTAACTTTTAATATTGTGTATATATCGTTTAAACCTAATATTGATTGAAATAAGTACAACATAAAAATATATTCAGCTACCACACTTTTATTTCACACTGATGGCAACCACAAGGTGTGTATGAGAGCTGTAGATGAGCTGTCAGCGCAAAAGAGTGCAGCAAAAGTTGAAAGTTGCTCAACTTTCTGCGCCATGCGCTCAGCGCGCCGCACATTGGCACTCTCTTCATATGTTTGCACTAGTTTAACTTAGCTGTCAGCGCAATGTGGCGCAATTCGGCGCACGTACGCACCATTAGAACTCGGCCTTAAGAAATGCTCGGCTATTTTCACAGCACACACACACCAATGTAATTTCCCAAAACCAGTTTTTGCACGTGGTGGAACATAAATGAGAACAAGCAGAACATCCACACTTCGGTCTGTTCTGCTCGACATCAACAGCGATACTGACGAATCTGACGGTTGCTCGGTTGGATTTCGTGGATTGTAAGTTTTGAAGTTTTGTCGCTCGAGCATCGAATTTCTTTTGGAATTTCGCAAAACAGTGAAGAAGAACAAGATTGCATTATCTCTCTATTATATTGTCTCTGGTAGAAACTATCACCTCTGGACTAGTTTTTACAGATGCAAATCGACGACATAATGAGTTTCTTAAGTCAGTTTTTAACACCATAATTTCGTCTGAGTCATTCTCATATGATTCAAGTTTTGACTGCAGCATAGCTACGAGAGGGATTACAATAGACACGCATGCAGAATCACTTGACAAATCTAAAGTAGCTTGGTAGAATGGTTTCAAAACCGTTATGATGCTTTCTATGGTTCCCCATTCATGTGCACTTGGAACTTCAATTGACTCACGTTCCGCCATATACAAATTAATTGCTCGCTTTTGTTCGTGAAGCATACTAAGAATTAAATATGTGCTGCTCCATCTGCACGCGACATCTTGAACTAAACTGTGCTTCGGCAAGTCACACATTTCTTGAAAACTATTTAAATATTTATACGCTTGCTCACTTCTCGAAACTTGCACCGAGCCTGGTTTTCATTACGTGCAGTAATCGAGTTCCTACTGTATTTGTTTTTATATTTCTTCAATAAGCAGTTTTTAAATGAGCCGTTTTCTTATTTTCATTCAACATTGGCTCATTTATACTATACCATACTGTATATTTCTGGAAGAAGTTCGGCCAAAGTATCGGCTAATTTTGGCCGAAGCCGAACCGAAGACGATCCTTTAAATTTCGGCCGGTACCGGCCGAAGCCGATGCCGATTAATCGGTCGGACACTACTTATCAAAGTAAAATTTCACAGAGCAAAAGCGCTTAAAAAAATTACACAGCGTTCATGTGACACTAAAGGGCGTCCGTGAGAGGGATTTTTCAACTGACAGCAAAGTTGAAATGTATGAAATCATATGAAGCATGGCACATAAACAACGGATGCGATGGCGCAACGCAAAAAGTTGAACAACTTTCAACTTTTGCCGTCCGGCAGAACGTTGACAGATATCAGCTGATTGTTTTTATTGTTTTGCCCAAAGATAATATAAGGATCTATCATCTTTGGACGCAACGGATTCTATGTGACGAGCCCTTAACACATGTTTGCATGCATGCTCGGTTCAATGTTGCCAGATTTTTTTTTCCAAAAAACTGTAAATTTCCAAACAGAAAACTGTATTTTCAGCCAAAAAAACTACTTTCAAAAACGAAAAGATTTTTGTGAAATCACGGTTTTTTAAATTTTATTAAACAAAAATTACACAAAACAATTCATTTTGAATAAAATAATAAGCTTAAGCATAATATGATAATTCAACGATTTAAATCACATTTTCATTTTCTATTAAAGAAATTTAATTTACAGGCTTATTATGTGAAACGCAACGCTCGCGTTCAGCCAGAATTCGACATATTCATCTTATATATAAAACGCAGACTGACTAAAAAGCGTCTGCCTGCAGCCTGTCCACTTTCTGTCTTCTACGACTTTAGACGAATCAAATCAGTTCGTTGTGTAGCCCAGTGGGTAGAGCCGCGCGCTTGCATACAGTAATTCGGTAGGTCACAGGTTCGAATCCCAGCTCCGCAGGTTTGAAAATTTTTCTTTTTAAACTTTTTTTCTAAGCTTTTTTATTTTTTACTTTGCTTTGCCTTTAATTGTTGCTAATTGTTTTACTAGCTGTCGTGTATACAGGCACACACGACAGGTGGCCCCACTTATATTTCATAAAACGCAACGCAAAAACGAGTGAAAGCTCGCTTTGAGTTACGTCGTTACGTAAAGAAAATGTATGAAAAACGGTATTTTGTAAAACGAAAACGCTATCTACTCGCTCACATGAACTGTCAAATCGTTCACTTGGATTTGTGCTCGCGTTTGATTTTTGAAACGTATAATTTTCGGAAATTTCGAATGAAAATTGATTTGTAGAAACAAAAAACAGTACCGCTGTTGGGGATCGAACTCACAACCTCTCCCCTGATAGTCAAACGCTCTAACCACTAGCCTATGAAAGGTATGCAATGGAAGCGGAAAATTTTGTGTGTTTTGTATTTGGTTGGAAATTTGGAAAAATACAACTCGTTTTCGTAAGAACTTGACAGCTCGCTCATGTGATGCCGTTAGACAAAGAACGCAATTACGCAACGTTTTATAAAATACCGATTTGAAACGTAAACGTTCGCGTTGCGTTCGATCCCGGCGTTTTACATAATAAGCCTGTTAATTTTGCGTACATAGTTTGGTTAGTTTTATTGTACATTTCATTCGATGACTCTAATTTAATACAATTGGAGTTATATTTATAAGCTTTATATTAGGTTCACATCAGGTATGTATGTTTGTATGTATGTATGTCGTCAAATCTAGTAATAAATTTTTCACCCACTTCCCGACTACTTAGAGATCTGAAACTTTGCATACATGCCTAAACACGAGCACAATACATGAATCAATAAATTTTATAGGCGTAGAATAAGGGGCGTGGCACTTTTTTATCAACTCAAGATTTGTGTATAACTTTAGAACTACACATCACACATCAATGAACCTCGGTAGGAACTTACTACATATCCATATCCTTCTACTGAGAAAATAAGGCGGGCACTGGATAAGGGGGCGTGGCACCGCCCATACAAACAAAATTTTTGATCTCGATTAGCTTTAGAACTAAAGGTCGTGCAGCATTGAAATTTCGTATGCAGTCGCCTCTTGGAGGTATCGTCCCACTGGGAAAATTTTATGGGCGTAGGATAAGGGGCGTGGCACTTTTTATCAACTCCAGATTTGTGTATAACTTTAGAACTACACATCACACATCAATGAAACTCGGTAGGAACTTACTACATATCCATATCCTTCTACTGAGAAAATAAGGCGGACACTGGATAAGGGGGCGAGGCACCGCCCATATAAAAGAAATTTTTGATCTCGATAAGCTTTGGAACTAAAGGTCGTGCAGCATTGAAATTCCGTATACAGACCCCTCTTGGATGCTTCGTCCCACTGGTAAAATTGTATGGGCGTAGGATAAGGGGCTTGGCACTTTTTTATCAGCTCCAGATTTGTGTATAACTTTAGAACTACACATCACACATCAATGAAACTCGGTAGGAACTTACTATATATCCATATCCTTCTACTGAGAAAATAAGGCGGGCACTGGATAAGGGGGCGTGGCACCGCCCATACAAACAAAATTTTCGATCTCGATTAGCTTTGGAACTAATGGTCGTGCAGCATTGAAATTTCGTATGCTGTCGCCTCTTGGATGTGTCGTCCCACTGGTAAAATTTTATGGGCGTAGGATAAGGGGCGTAGGATAAGGGGCGTAGAACTTTTTTATCAACTCCAGATTTGTGTATAACTTTAGAACTACAAATCACACATCAATGAAACTCGGTAGGAACTTACTACATATCCATATCCTTCTACTGAGAAAATAAGGCGGACACTGGATAACGGGGCGTGGCACCGCCCATATAAACAAAATTTTTGATCTCGATTAGCTTTAGAACTAAAGGTCGTGCAGCATTGAAATTCCGTATACAAGCCCCTCTTGGATGCTTCGTCCCACAGGTAAAATTGTATTGGCGTAGGATAAGGGGCGTGGCACTTTTTTATCAGCTCCAGATTTGTGTATAACTTTAGAACTATACAACACACATCAATGAAACTCGGTAGGAACTTACTACATATCCATATCCTTCTACTGGGAAAATAAGACGGGCGGTGGACAAGTGGGCGTGGCACCGCCCATACAAACAAAATCGTTTATGTAGAATAGCTTTGGAACTAAAGGTCGTGCAGCATTGAAATTCCGTATACAAGCCCCTCTTGGATGCTTCGTTCCACAGGTAAAATTGTATGGGCGTAGGATAAGGGGCGTGGCACTTTTTTTTATCAGCTCCAGATTTGTGTATAACTTTAGAACTACAAATCACACATCAATGAAACTCGGTAGGAACATACTACATATCCATATCCTTCTACTGAGAAAATAAGGCGGACACTGGATAAGGGGGCGTGGCACCGCCCATATAAAAGAAATTTTTGATATCGATTAGCTTTGGAACTAAAGGTCGTGCAGCATTGAAATTCCGTAAACAGACCCCTCTTGGATGCTTCGTCCCACTGGTAAAATTTTATGGGCGTAGGATAAGGGGTGTGGCACTTTTTTATCAGCTCCAGATTTGTGTATAACTTTAGAACTACACATCACACATCAATGAAACTCGGTAGGAACATACTACATATCCATATCCTTCTACTGAGAAAATAAGGCGGGCACTGGATAAGGGGGCGTGGCACCGCCCATACAAACAAAATTTTTGATCTCGATCAGCTTTGGAACTAAAGGTCGTGCAGCATTGAAATTTCGTATGCAGTCGCCTCTTGGAGGTATCGTCCCACTGGGAAAATTTTATGGGCGTAGGATAAGGGGCGTGGCACTTTTTATCAACTCCAGATTTGTGTATAACTTTAGAACTACACATCACACATCAATGAACCTCGGTAGGAACTTACTACATATCCATATCCTTCTACTGAGAAAATAAGGCGGGCACTGGATAAGGGGGCGTGGCACCGCCCATACAAACAAAATTTTTGATCTCGATTAGCTTTAGAACTAAAGGTCGTGCAGCATTGAAATTTCGTATGCAGTCGCCTCTTGGAGGTATCGTCCCACTGGGAAAATTTTATGGGCGTAGGATAAGGGGCGTGGCACTTTTTATCAACTCCAGATTTGTGTATAACTTTAGAACTACACATCACACATCAATGAAACTCGGTAGGAACTTACTACATATCCATATCCTTCTACTGAGAAAATAAGGCGGACACTGGATAAGGGGGCGAGGCACCGCCCATATAAAAGAAATTTTTGATCTCGATAAGCTTTGGAACTAAAGGTCGTGCAGCATTGAAATTCCGTATACAGACCCCTCTTGGATGCTTCGTCCCACTGGTAAAATTGTATGGGCGTAGGATAAGGGGCTTGGCACTTTTTTATCAGCTCCAGATTTGTGTATAACTTTAGAACTACACATCACACATCAATGAAACTCGGTAGGAACTTACTACATATCCATATCCTTCTACTGAGAAAATAAGGCGGGCACTGGATAAGGGGGCGTGGCACCGCCCATACAAACAAAATTTTCGATCTCGATTAGCTTTGGAACTAATGGTCGTGCAGCATTGAAATTTCGTATGCTGTCGCCTCTTGGATGTGTCGTCCCACTGGTAAAATTTTATGGGCGTAGGATAAGGGGCGTAGAACTTTTTTATCAACTCCAGATTTGTGTATAACTTTAGAACTACAAATCACACATCAATGAAACTCGGTAGGAACTTACTACATATCCATATCCTTCTACTGAGAAAATAAGGCGGACACTGGAAAACGGGGCGTGGCACCGCCCATATAAACAAAATTTTTGATCTCGATTAGCTTTAGAACTAAAGGTCGTGCAGCATTGAAATTCCGTATACAAGCCCCTCTTGGATGCTTCGTCCCACAGGTAAAATTGTATTGGCGTAGGATAAGGGGCGTGGCACTTTTTTATCAGCTCCAGATTTGTGTATAACTTTAGAACTATACAACACACATCAATGAAACTCGGTAGGAACTTACTACATATCCATATCCTTCTACTGGGAAAATAAGACGGGCGGTGGACAAGTGGGCGTGGCACCGCCCATACAAACAAAATCGTTTATGTAGAATAGCTTTGGAACTAAAGGTCGTGCAGCATTGAAATTCCGTATACAAGCCCCTCTTGGATGCTTCGTTCCACAGGTAAAATTGTATGGGCGTAGGATAAGGGGCGTGGCACTTTTTTTATCAGCTCCAGATTTGTGTATAACTTTAGAACTACAAATCACACATCAATGAAACTCGGTAGGAACATACTACATATCCATATCCTTCTACTGAGAAAATAAGGCGGACACTGGATAAGGGGGCGTGGCACCGCCCATATAAAAGAAATTTTTGATATCGATTAGCTTTGGAACTAAAGGTCGTGCAGCATTGAAATTCCGTATACAGACCCCTCTTGGATGCTTCGTCCCACTGGTAAAATTTTATGGGCGTAGGATAAGGGGTGTGGCACTTTTTTATCAGCTCCAGATTTGTGTATAACTTTAGAACTACACATCACACATCAATGAAACTCGGTAGGAACATACTACATATCCATATCCTTCTACTGAGAAAATAAGGCGGGCACTGGATAAGGGGGCGTGGCACCGCCCATACAAACAAAATTTTTGATCTCGATCAGCTTTGGAACTAAAGGTCGTGCAGCATTGAAATTTCGTATGCAGTCGCCTCTTGGATGCTTCGTCCTACTGGTAAAATTTTATGGGCGTAGGACAGGAAGCGTGGCACTTTTCAAGCAACTACACACTTGGGCTTCAGTTTATAACTATAGGTACACCACACATCAATAAAAAACGATAGGAACTTACTCGCCGCGCCTTGCAAGCAAAACAACAACAACTCATCGCGCCACAAATATGCCACGAATATTAGGGTCGATCACAGCCGTATTATTTGTAAAATCGGATATGACGATAGGAGACACTGTGAATACCCTAAATATTGTGTACTGCTCTGCAAGTTTTAAATTCTTTTTGCCAAAAATTTCAGAGCTCTAAAATTGAATTTATGGAAGACTAAAAAGTAGAAAATTAAATTATATAAAAAAAAACTTTTTAAAAATAAGCTTTAATTTATTTAATGTACTAAAAAGTAGAAAATAAATTGTTTCCAAGTCACCTGTATCTTACTATTTGAAGAATTTGAGGTGCGAAGTTAACGCAAAGACGATTGAGTTTAGACTGATTTTATTTTACAAAGTTAAAGTAGCTGAATGGTACAATAGGAATTTACAGTTAATGAGGTGATGTTTTAGCATATGCAAATAGTACATAGAGAGAGAGAGAGCAGAAGTTAAAAGATGACAGTACATATGTAAAATAACTAAAGAGAAAATATATCATTTACTCCTATCTTAATTCGAAAATTCATATGTTATTAAGAAATGTTTATAAAGCAAAGAAATAATAAGTAAAATTATGCGAAGTTTATTTTCGGAAATCTTCGGCTTCATAGCGCTGTACTTGAGCGCGCTGTCGCTCACTCCTACGTACAGGTGTCATGTTTTGAGACTGGTCACTAGTGTTTGGACGTGGATTTCCTACAGACCACCGTGATGAGGGTGTTGCCGCACGTTCAGGAGAGGGGGGCATCCCCAGCGGGAATGTCTCTGGCAGTCCCAAATGCGCGCATTTAGTTGTAGGCGCATCGCCCTTATGCTTGCTGCGTAATTGTATTTGGTTTTGATGACGCTTAACGTAGCCGTTCGCTGTGTGTACGATATAGACCATATTTCCGAGTTGTTTTGTAATCTGTCCCGGTAACCAACGTGGTCCTCGTGCGTAATTTCTGACGTACACGTTCTGTAAGGATATAAATTTATGTTTTAGTTTTTTCCACTCGCTGTTCCGTGAAAGTTGCGGTGCAATCTGCGCCAGCAATGTGCGATTGGCGCGACCGTGCAGTAGCTCTGCAGGCGATTTTCCGTCATTGTTTGGTGTGGAACGATACGTGGCTAAGTATTTTACAACTGCTGCATCCGTAGAGAGGCCATCTTCAATATTCTTTTTCACCGATGTTTTGAAAGTTCTTACGGTACGCTCAGCTAGTCCGTTTGAGGCTGGATGGAAAGGCGCGGTCGTAATGTGAGTTATGCCATTTGTAGAGCAGAATTGCTTGAATGCATCTGAAGTAAGCTGCGGCCCGTTGTCGCTGACGATACAGATTGGCAGTCCTTCCAAAGCGAAGATAACTGATAATGCTGCAACCGTATCAGCTGTTGTAATAGTAGCGAGCCTGCTAACAAAAGGAAATTTAGAAAAAGCGTCGATACATATCAACCACATCGAATTAAAAATTGGTCCCGCGAAGTCAATATGAATTCTCTCCCACGGAGCGGAGGGCGCGGGCCAAGCACTATACTCTCTGGCTGGGTTTGGAGCAACCAGCCGACATGTTTCGCATTGTGCTGCAAGTTGCTCAATATCTCCGTCGATATTTGGCCACCAGCAATATTGTCGGGCTATTTGCTTCATTTTCACGACACCCCAGTGCCCCTCGTGCAGAAGATGTAGTACTCGTTTTCGCAATACTTCGGGTACCACTACGCGATATGCGTTATTTTGCAGGCATAGCAGGTCGTTTATATACGAAAATTCGAGCTTTCGGTGGAAGTATGGCATAAGGTCGTGGTTGCTGGTATCTAATTTTTGTGGCCAACCTTTTTCGACGAATGCTCTTACTCTTTTGAGAGTTAAATCGCGCTCAGCATGTTCGCGAAGCATGTCTTCGTTGACTGGCACCTGCAAATCGTCGATGTTGTAGCATGCCTCCTCTCTGTCGAAGTCGTTGTCGGGGCCTATCGGCAGGCGCGACCAAGCGTCGGCATTTCCACGCTCCGACGTTTTGCGATATTTAATCTCGAACTGATAAGCCATCAAAATCAAAGCCCAGCGTTGCAGGCGGTTAGCTGTCATAACAGGAAGCTGTTTGTCAGGGCTAAAAATGCTTACCAGTGGCTTGTGATCTGTGATCAGCGTAAATTTCCGACCATAGATGTACTGGTGGAAATGCTGCACGGCATACACGATTGAGAGTGCCTCCTTCTCAATTTGGCTATATTTACATTGGTGTACATCGAGTGTCTTTGATGCAAATGCGATTGGTCGTTCTGTGCCTCCAGGACACGTGCGAAAGCACTGCACCGATTCCATATGATGAGGCGTCAGTTGCGAGGATCAGTGGCAGGTGCTCTTGGTAGTGTGCGAGTTGAGTGGCATTAATGATGCACTTCTTTAAGGAAGAATACGCTTGCTCTTGCGCTTGGCCCCATGCGAATGGTACATCTTTACGTCTCAGCTTATTAATTGGTGCTGCCAACTGAGAATAATTCGGTATGAAATTATGGTAATAGTTAATCTTACCCATAAACGCCTCGACTTCTTTCAAATTTTTTGGTGGTGGTAATTGTTTTACTGCTTTTACCCCACGCTCATCTGGCAGAATGCCTTGCGCGCTAATGTGCCGTCCTAAATAGTGTATTTCCTCTTGCAGAAACATACATTTTTCCACCTTGCACTTTATACCATTCTGCAGTAAGATGGAAAGGACCGTTTCGAGTCGGCTAACGTGTTCCTCGATGGTGGGTGCAGTCACTATAATATCATCGAGGTAATTGCCGCACCCTTCGATTCCATGTAACAACTGCTCTAGGTGCCTCTGAAAAATAGCAGGCGCACTGGCAATGCCGTATGGAAGACGTTGGTACTGGAAAAGCCCCAGCGGCGTGTTGACAACCAATACCTGTTTCGCTTCGTCATCCAGCTCCATTTGCAGATAGGCGTCCTTCAAATCTATTTTGGAAAACAATTGACCATAGCGTATAACATGAAATAAATCTTCACGCCGAGGTAGCGGATGCTGTTCGATGTCGATTTGTAGGTTGACGATTGTTTTAAAATCGCCGCAAATTCTAATGGAGCCATCTGGTTTTTTGGATAAGACAATGGGCGAGGCCCAGTCGCTGAATTTAAGCGGCTTCCATATGCCAGCCTGCGTTAGACGTTCGGCTTCTACTTTGAATGCTGGTAGCAGTGCATATGGTATTGGTCGGCTTTTGAGAAATTTCGGCTTCGCGTCGGATTTTAGGAGAATGCTTGCTTTAAAATCCTTGATTATACCCAAAGCAGGTTCAAAAACTTCGGCATATTTTTTCGGTTATATGCGTCAATTCTGAAATATTACCGATTTGATGAATTCCGAAACCGAATAACTTGAATAAGTCCGCACCAAATAAATTATTGCTTCCGCGCACATTTGCTACAACTAACAAAACGGGTTTTTCAATTTTTCCACACTTAGCATTCGTTGTGAGCTCGCCGAAAATGTCAATTGTCTTGTTGCCGAACCCTACGAGCTTTCTGTTACTGCGAGCAAGCGGTGGTGAACCCAATTGCTCATAAGTGTCCATGGTCAACAAAGAAATTGACACGCCACTGTCCATTTAGAAATTTATTAATTTGTTATCAATAACTATATCAATAAAACTTTTATTGTTTTCATTCTTTACCACGCCGGTAACTGTAAAAATGTTTTCAAGAGCGTCAACGTTGTTGTTGGTATGCACATTCTTCTTGAATTTATAATTTTTGTTGTTTCTTTTTGCACTGGACGAATGAGTGGCTATGTTTGACATACACACCGGAGCGATGTGGCCCTTTTTACCGCACTTGTTGCACATGGCATTCTTAAATTTGCACTCCTCTCGCGGGTGGGAAACGAAACATCCCGAGCACGACTTGTACTTGCCAGCGCTCGAACTCTTAAAATGAACATCAGATTTTGAGCGCGCAATTTGTGACTTTTGATTAACAGCGTTCACTGGAAGAAAGTTACCACCTGTTGTGTAATCTTTAATTGTTGCCATCGTTTTAGTTGTCGATTCGAATGACTCGGCGACAAGCAAGACGTCCGCAAGAGTTGGTTTTAATTTTTGCAGGGCGGCAGTACGTACCATGTCATGCGGTGTGTGTAGGATGATCTGATCGCGTATCATATCATCTACATAATTGTGCGTGCAATTTTCAACACCACAAGCAAATTCACAATCTCGAGCAATTCCCCTAAGATCGGCAACCCACTCTTTATATGTTTGAGTCGGCTTCATGACACATTTATTAAACTCAAATCTAGCTGCCACTACATGTGTTTTTGTTCTAAAATGTTCTGCTAGCTTTGCCGTTAACTGCTGATAATTTTGATTTTGCAAATCCTCACTCCCGAATAAGTTTTTTAAAAGCTCAAAAATTTCTGTTCCGCACCACGACAGGAAAAATGATTTCTGCTTGTCCAACGACACTACGCCATATGCTGAAAAATGTTGATTCATTTGCTCCTCATACGCGTTCCAACGTTGCTTTTCCTTGTCGAAGTGATGAAACTGTGGGACAGCGATGGTAGCGCTGCACGCAGTAGATGGGACACTACCAGCTTGACTTGTTAAAACTCTCTGCATGAACTGCTGCTGCTCCATTAACATTTTTTCCGACCATTTTCGCTGTTGGTCCAGCAGGTCTTTCATAAAACTTTCTGTTTCGGAAGGCATATTAAATTTCGCGTTTGAAAACTAGACTTTATCCTCGTCGCCAGCTGAAGAATTTGAGGTGCGAAGTTAACGCAAAGACGATTGAGTTTATACTGATTTTATTTTACAAAGTTAAAGTAGCTGAATGGTACAATAGGAATTTACAGTTAATGAGGTGATGTTTTAGCATATGCAAATAGTACATAGAGAGAGAGAGCAGAAGTTAAAAGATGACAGTACATATGTAAAATAACTAAAGAGAAAGTATATCACTATTAATAAAAGCTTGTGCGCTCAAAACCTATATTCACACTTATCTTTCATTACTAGAATCTATTTACAAAAAATAAATTAAATAAAATATTGTATCAATTGGTTGACAAATTTTGAACAAATGAGCGCCCCAAGCTTTTATTAATAGTAAGATGCAGGTTTCTTGGAAACAATTTACTTTCTACTTTTTAGTACATTAAATAAATTAAAGCTTATTTTTAAAAAGTTTTTTTTTATATAATTTTATTTTATGGGATCTTGCGTTCTTAAAATTCCGCAGAGTGCTAGTTAATTTCTTTTTTGGTATTATTTTAGTTAATTTGATAAAATATTCTTTCTACATTTGCTGTGGCTACTGGCATGCAAAGAACAGCTGCAACTATTTTTCTCAAAAGAGAAAAAGCTTCACTTCCATCGCCCCTTTTTGTCTTCAAAGTTGACTCCCAAAATATTTCAATATCTATTTCAGAAGTTAATTTTAAAGCAGTAAAATTGCTGTGACGTAATTCGCGCCATTCATCATCAACTTCCTGTAATGCTTCAATGCTTATTACATTTGTCAAACGGCTACTTAATTGTGCTAAAGATGGTTGATAATTGTTTTAAACATTCCGTGGAGCTCACAGCTCCACAGCTTTGAGAAATTCATTTTCAAAATCATATTTTATTTCAATCTATTGCATAGCTTAACATAAAATTCCAAGCAGTGTTCTCTAAAGTCGATTTCCTCTGATTGAGGTAGTTGATGAGTTGACGTCAATGCTATACATATTTCGCTACCTAAATAAATATCTGTAAGAGGTCTTAGATATACAGAGTCATTTATATCAATATTTTTAAATTCATTTTCGTTAAAAAACTCATCTTTTATAAAATATTGTAATATTTTTTTTTAAAACGAGTCATTGCACTATTAAGCAAATGAATTTGCGGACTTTCACTTTGAAATAGTTTATTTAATTTATTAATGTCTTTCAATATAAATTTATATTTTATTGTAATTAAAAAAACTGAAAACATTTTAATTTATTCTTTCAAATCTGAAATTTTTAAAAACTGTAATTTGTAGTAGGAGGTAATTTTAAAAGCTGTAATGGTCTAATTAGTCCAGACGGATCGGATTCAAACGTGCCGGATAGCAATTTGCCCAGTTACTCCTACACCTAAACGGATTGCAGCTGTCAGTCTCTTCTTTTTGCTAGTGCTGCCGTATAGTTTTGTGCAAGTCAAGTTAGTTTATTGTAGTGTCTGGAATAGGGTTACTTATCGGATGTTGTATGTTCGTTTACTTTCCGAAAATCGGTGACCATTCTTAATTTTTGGTTTCCCTCATCGTCTAAACCTTTTTTTGTAACCACGTGTACGGGCGAATTATAAGGTTAGTACGATTTCCTAATTATTCCATCTTCTAATAAGCATTCTATTTCGGTAGTGATAAACTTTGCAGCTGATATTGGATACGGGTAACTTCTTGAATATATTGGTTTTTCGGTTATAGTATCGATTGTCGCAATTACTCTCGTGTTGTATGGAAGCGCTCTATTAGGGTTGGCAAATGCGTTAAGATTACGTTGCTTGAGTGCTTCGACACTGCAAGGAACTGCGGTTGTGTTTGTTGTAGCCATGTTTACTTGTTGACACTGAAAATAGTTGAGTTTCTCTTTTCCAGTTTTATGAAAAATTAGTCCAACTTTCGTGTCAATTTTTGCTTCGACATCTTTTAACAAATCATACCCGATGATTCCATCAAAGGTGTCTAATTGCGGTAAAATATAAAAGATAGCGGTCATTCCTAGTATATTGATTTTTCATTTTTCGGAAATTTTATTTACTCCATTTATGGACCTTAATTGGAAGGGGTTATCTATCGACGTTATGCCTTTCAAAAAATTATATTTTTTAATATAGTTTTTCGCTGTTCCTGTATCTATTAGAATATTAAGGACTTGTCCGTTCGGTAAGGTTCGGGTAATGAACGGCAAGTTTGACCTTAGCCTAAAAAATTAATTTGCTCTAGTGATTGATCTTTGCATTCATAGATTTCCGCTTCTGTGTAACCAGGCTCGTTCTCCATGGCGTTGACTCGCTGGAGTTTATAAAAAGGTGATTGAGTGGAGGTATTGTTACCGGTACCGGAGGTGTTATTCCCATAAGGTCTTTTATGAGAGAATTGTTGCTGCTGAGGTTGAGTGAAATTGTTCGTTTGTTGACGTGTTTGCTGCGGAAATGAATTCGGACGGCTTACGTTATTTCCCCGTTGGAAAGGTTTGTTGGGATCCGCGACCTGATTGACCCGATTATTTCTAAACTCCGTGTGCCTCCTGAAACAAGATGTTCCCTGATCTATTTCCATTGGAACAGGATTTCTGGCTGACAGATTTTGAAGCGTTCGACTTGGCTGAGGAATAATGTTATTGAAATGAGTTAGAAAAGGTGCTGTTTGGTGAGGTTGTGGCAATCTGCCTGTCGCATATGTGTGCGCGAATTCATATCTTTGCCGATTGTGTAGCAGCTCTTGAGCTGCGGCAAGTGCGCTTGGTAGGTCAGGGGGTTTGCTGAAAAAAGCATGTCGCAAAGTGGGCGTCTGAGGCCAGAGATGAATACTCTTAACGCGTTCTCCCTAGCTTTCTCGTTAAAGGCAGTGGTAAGTTCCTCGTTATGACTATATGTCATTATATTTTTATTCACTATTAATGTAAGTTGCCTATCGACCGCGTCATAATATTCACTAATAGACATTCGTCCCTGCCTCAAAGTGTTCAGTTGGTTTTCTAGAATGTGGAGTGGTCGCTTATCTGCGTATAACTGATCCAGTCTACCAATTATAGCTTTGAAGTTAAGTAGCGTATTGAAAGCGCTGAGATTTTCATTGGCTGAAGACGTTATTTTATTACGTAAAATCCCCATAGCAATATAATACGTCTCAGAGCCTTCGTTATAGTAACTTAACGCAAATTTTGCCGCTTCTCTCCATGCGGGGTACTCTGACATTTTACCCCTAAACTCTGGCAGCGATTTGATCAAACTAAGATCGGTATGCGTACTTTGCACACCTTCGACTATAGTTACTGGTCTAGGTAGTTCTATTTTTGTAGGTATAATGCTCTGAAGAGTCTGACTTAACTCGGCAATATGTATATTTAAATTTTCTTTAACTCCTACTGCGGCCTCGACTAAGCTAAGAACTGTATTTCGGTCTACCATTGTTATTTTTAGCTATAAAAATTATATAAAATTTATGGGAATAATAAGTATAGTAATAATTAGGAATAATTTTACAAAGTTGATGTAGTTATTTTTTTAATTTTATATATATTTACTTATATTAATTCATTTAATAATTTTTTGGCATAATAATGCATGATTTTTACGTTAAATTACGTCACTTAAATATAGTTTTTGTTTAGTTGTGAATTTACGTGGTTCGTGGATGATTTTGAAAATATGTATTTTCTGTTTAATTGTCAATTTTTTTTGTAAAATAGCTGTTGTTTGAAATTGGTTTGTTTGTTTGTTAAAATAGTTTTTTTTTAAATTGGCATTTGCTGACGAATTTTGCACTTTTCTACTAATGCACTGATGAATTTAGCTTTTAATTCTTTCGTTTTTATTCTTTAACGTAAGCTGCTGTTTGTGAACATTTTTTATTGTCACTTAAATATAGTTTTTGTTTAGGTGTGAATTTCCGCTCACGCTTCCATTGATTACAAGCAAAATAGTCACATTAGTTTTGTGAAAATATAGTTTTTTTATAAGCTTTATATTAGGTTCACATCCGGTATGTATGTTTGTATGTATGTAGTGGAATCTATTTTTCACCCACTTCCCGACTACTTAGAGATCTGAAACTTTGCACACATGCGTAACCACCATGACAATGCATGAATCAATAAATTTTATGGGCGTAGGATAAGGGGCGTGGCACTTTTTTATCAACTCTAGATTTGTGTATAATTTTAGAACTACACATCACACATCAATGAAACTCGGTAGGAACTTACTACATATCCATATCCTTCTACTGAGAAAATAAGACGGGCACTGGATAAGGGGGCATGGCACCCCCCATACAAACAAAATTTTTGATCTCGATTAGCTTTGGAACTAAAGGTCGTGCAGCATTGAAATTTCGTATGCAGTTGCCTCTTGGATGTGTCGTCCCACTGGTAAAATTTTATGGGCGTAGGATAAGGGGCGTGGCACTTTTTTATAAACTCCAGATTTATGTATAACTTTAGAACTACACATCACACATCAATGAAACTCGGTAAGAACTTACTACATATCCATATCCTACTACTGAGAAAATAAGGGTGGCACTGGATAAGGGGGCGTGGCACCCCCCATACAAACCAAATTTTTGATCTCGATTAGCTTTGGAACTGAAGGTCGTGCAGCATTGAAATTTCGTATGCAGTCGCCTCTTGGATGTGTCGTCCCACTGGTAAAATTTTATGGGCGTAGGATAAGGGGGCGTGGCACCCCCATACAAACAAAATTTTTGATCTCGATTAGCTTTGGAACTAAAGGTCGTGCAGCATTGAAATTTCGTATGCAGTCGCCTCTTGGATGTGTCGTCCCACTGGTAAAATTTTATGGGCGTAGGATAAGGGGCGTGGCACTTTTTTATCAACTCCAGATTCGTGTATAACTTTAGAACTACGCATCACACATCAATGAAACTCGGTAGCAACTTACTACATATCCATATCCTTCTACTGAGAAAATAAGGCGGGCACTGGATAAGGGGGCGTGGCACCCCCCATACAAACAAAATTTTTGATCTCGATTAGCTTTGGAACTAAAGGTCGTGCAGCATTGAAATTTCGTATGCAGTCGCCTCTTGAATGTGTCGTCCCACTGGTAAAACTTTATGGGCGTAGGATAAGGGGGCGTGGCACCCTCATACAAACAAAATTTTGATCTCGATTAGCTTTGGAACTTAAGGTCGTGCAGCATTGAAATTTCGTATGCAGTCGCCTCTTGGATGTGTCGTCCCACTGGTAAAATTTTATGGGCGTAGGATAAGGGGCGTTGCACTTTTTTATCAACTCCAGATTCGTGTATAACTTTAGAACTACGCATCACACATCAATGAAACTCGGTAGCAACTTACTACATATCCATATCCTTCTACTGAGAAAATAAGGCGGGCACTGGATAAGGGGGCGTGGCACCCCCCATACAAACAAAATTTTTGATCTCGATTAGCTTTGGAACTAAAGGTCGTGCAGCATTGAAATTTCGTATGCAGTCGCCTCTTGGATGTGTCGTCCCACTGGTAAAATTTTATGGGCGTAGGATAAGGGGACGTGGCACCCCCATACAAACAAAATTTTGATCTCGATTAGCTTTGGAACTAAAGGTCGTGCAGCATTGAAATTTCGTATGCAGTCGCCTCTTGGATGTGTCGTCCCACTGGTAAAATTTTATGGGCGTAGGATAAGGGGCGTGGCAGGTTTTATAAACTCCAGATTTATGTATAACTTTAGAACTACACATCACACATCAATGAAACTCGGTAAGAACTTACTACATATCCATATCCTACTACTGAGAAAATAAGGGTGGCACTGGATAAGGGGGCGTGGCACCCCCCATACAAACCAAATTTTTGATATCGATTAGCTTTGGAACTGAAGGTCGTGCAGCATTGAAATTTCGTATGCAGTCGCCTCTTGGATGTGTCGTCCCACTGGTAAAATTTTATGGGCGTAGGATAAGGGGGCGTGGCACCCCCATACAAACAAAATTTTTGATCTCGATTAGCTTTGGAACTAAAGGTCGTGCAGCATTGAAATTTCGTATGCAGTCGTCTCTTGGATGTGTCGTCCCACTGGTAAAATTTTATGGGCGTAGGATAAGGGGCGTGGCACTTTTTTATCAACTCCAGATTCGTGTATAACTTTAGAACTACGCATCACACATCAATGAAACTCGGTAGCAACTTACTACATATCCATATCCTTCTACTGAGAAAATAAGACGGGCACTGGATAAGGGGGCGTGGCACCCCCCATACAAACAAAATTTTTGATCTCGATTAGCTTTGGAACTAAAGGTCTTGCAGCATTGAAATTTCGTATGCAGTCGCCTCTTGGATGTGTCGTCCCACTGGTAAAATTTTATGGGCGTAGGATAAGGGGGCGTGGCACCCTCATACAAACAAAATTTTGATCTCGATTAGCTTTGGAACTTAAGGTCGTGCAGCATTGAAATTTAGTATGCAGTCGCCTCTTGGATGTGTCGTTCCACTGGTAAAATTTTATGGGCGTAGCATAAGGGGGCGTGGCACCCCCATACAAACAAAATTTTTGATCTCGATTAGCTTTGGAACTAAAGGTCGTGCAGCATTGAAATTTCGTATGCAGTCGCCTCTTGGATGTGTCGTCCCACTGGTAAAATTTTATGGGCGTAGGATAAGGGGCGTAGCACTTTTTTATCAACTCCAGATTCGTGTATAACTTTAGAACTACGCATCACACATCAATGAAACTCGGTAGCAACTTACTACATATCCATATCCTTCTACTGAGAAAATAAGGGTGGCACTGGATAAGGGGGCGTGGCACCCCCCATACAAACCAAATTTTTGATCTCGATTAGCTTTGGAACTGAAGGTCGTGCAGCATTGAAATTTCGTATGCAGTCGCCTCTTGGATGTGTCGTCCCACTGGTAAAATTTTATGGGCGTAGGATAAGGGGCGTGGCACTTTTTTATAAACTCCACATTTATGGCGTGTGATGCGTAGTTCTAAAGTTATACACGAATCTAGAGTTGATAAAAAAAAGTGCCACGCCCCTTATCTTACGCCCATAAAATTTTACCAGTGGGACGACACATCCAAGAGGCGACTGCATACTAAATTTCAATGCTGCACGACCTTAAGTTCCAAAGCTAATCGAGATCAAAATTTTGTTTGTATGGGGGTGCCACGTCCCCTTATCCTACGCCCATAAAATTTTACCAGTGGGACGACACATCCAAGAGGCGACTGCATACGAAATTTCAATGCTGCACGGGCGTGGCACTTTTTTATCAACTCCAGATTCGTGTATAACTTTAGAACTACGCATCACACATCAATGAAAAACGATAGGAACTTACTCGCCCCGCCTTGCAAGCAAAACAACAACAAATCATCGCGCCCCAAATATGCCACGAATATTAGGGTCGATCACAGCCGGATTATTTGTTAAATTAAGGATATGACATATGACGATAGGAAACACTGTGAATACCCTAAATATTATGTACTGCTCTGCAACTTTTAAATTCTTTTTGCGAAAAATTTCAGAGCTCTAAAATTTATTTTATGGAAGACTAAAAAGTAGAAAATAAAATTATATAAAAAAAAACTTTTTAAAAATAAGCTTTAATTTATTTAATGTACTAAAAAGTAGAAAATAAATTTTTTCCAAGTCACCTGTATCTTACTATCAATAAAAGCTTGTGCGCTCAATATCCATATTCAAAATATCTTTCATTACTAGAATCTATTTGCAAAAAATTATTTAAATAAAATATTGTGGTAACTGTTTGACAAATATTGAACACATGAGCGCCCCAAGCTTTTATGGATAGTAAGATACAGGTGACTTGGAAACAATTTATTTTCTACTTTTTAGTACATTAAATAAATTAAAGCTTATTTTTAAAAAGTTTTTTTTTATATAATTTTATTTTTATTGTCACATTCGTTGGGCGCCAGTCAAGTTAGCGGTTTTAACCTTCATCTCTTTTTTCCAAATTCACATTCCACGTTTAATAGTTTTATTTTTCACATTTATTCACTTATCTTTAACTCACATTGATTCACTAACAGCCCTATTCGCTCGCTCCCGGCACAATTGATTGAGAGTATCAATTGATCCGCTTTCTTGTGCCGGGCTTTCTACAACCCTATTCTTTACCAATCGTATCACGAAAAAAGCTTTGGCGTTTCATTTAAAGCTCTTTGCTGTGAAAACAGCTGTTTGTGCTTCTTCTTCTTCACAAAAAACGAAAAATGGAAACAAAAACTGCAGAAAAGTGATTATATTTTGGAAATTTTCATTAATTTGGTGTTTTATCTTATTTCTTTTAATTTCTAGACATCGTATATTTAACAGGAGGACGTAGGAGCAGCTGCAGCATTTCATTCAAAGTTGCAAACAGCACCCAGAGCAGCAAGCCGGGAAAACAGCCCGATAGCGCTGCGAGCAGTGTAAAATTTGTGGGAGCAGTGGCAGAGGACCTCGAACTCCCGATATAAAGGAGTTTTAGCAGCAGGCCATACACCATACATGTGTTGTGTTTTTAAAATTGTGTAACTTCCTTTAAATTGCTGCAATAAACAAATTTTTGCTTTTTTGCTTCAAAATTTACGTTTTTCAACAGCTGTTTTCGCTTGTTACCTCCTAATTCGACAGTCACAATGAATATCTCAATTGATACAATTCGAGCTTTTGATTTCTCTTCTGAATAAGGAAAAGTAGAAATTGTGCCGAAATGCTCTATTGAGGCGAAATTAGTATTGAGACGGTCGAAGGAATAGAGCTGTAAAATTCCTTCTTCCTCCTACCGCATACTTTCAGACCTCAAGTACTTTTTTACGCACGAGATTTTCAGGTGTTGTTGTTGCTTTGCTCTAGGTTGAGCTACCTGAAAAACTCGTGCGTCCGGTGTTATTGTTGCTTTGCTGAGTATGTTAACTTGCACAAAGGAAGAACGCTGTTTATTTTCTTCTGAGATGAAATTTTACATTCTTTATTAAATTTATGGCACAGAATTATCATAATTGTTACATCTCTACATTGTGTACTACTTTTTATACCCTACACCTATGGTAATAGGGTATAATAACTTTGTGCGAAAATTGTAACGCATGAAAGGAGCCGTCCTAGGTATAGACATAAGTGTATAGAAATGCTTAGAATCACTTTCTCTTTTGATTTCCGGTTGTCCATCTGTCCGTCTGTCTGTCTGTCTGTCTGTCTGTCTGTCTGTCTGTCTGTCTGTCTGTCTGGCCGTCCGTACGTTTACACAGGAGAGAAAGAAGGAGTTGTCCGATTTAGACCAAATTTGGTACACAGTTAGAGTGAACCTTAACTTAGTTTAAGTTCTAAGATTAGCCAAATCGGTCGAAGGACACGCCCATAATGGGCCTGTAAGTCCCACTACCTCGGGTTTTTTGCAAAGAATAAAACTTGGTATTCAAGTTAAGGGGTCGGTCATCTATGTCATACGAAAAAATGGGCGTGGTCTGCCCACTATATAGGCGGCAAAATTTTTCGGATAAAATGGCTCCCAATTGACTAATTACGAATATAAATGAACGAAAATCGGTTTCCAAGTTGATATATAGGTCTTAATTGCCATACAAGAAAATGGGCGTGGTCCGCCCACTATATAGGCGATAAACGAAAAATCCTCTTAACTTCCATAATATTTATATACATCAGAGCGTCCAGATTTGGTTACATCGTTCCTGGTAGGAATACCTTTCGATTCCCCAGAAATGGGCGTGGTCCGCCTACCATGTGGGCAGTAAAATAAATATGCCGATCACATCTGTTGTACACCTGTCAGAACATCAATATTTGGCATATATACTCCTATTAGGTATATATTGTAGTCTGCAAAAAATAGGCGTGGTCCGCCCACTATGTAGATTGTAAATCAAATGCACCCACAATATCAGTGAATTATCACCCCACATGGGAACATGGTGTAGGGTATTACTCTGTCGGTGAAACCCGACTGATACTTCCTTACTTGTTTTAACTAATTTCGGCAAAAACAATCCACTTCTTTTGTTGAACTAAAATCGAAGGTCACTGGCAACACTTTTCTGCAACAAAGTTCACAAGCAAAATATATTGTGAAAAATGAATTCAAACGACAAAATAATTGACTCAATGTGTTTAGTGTTGTGTAAAATGTACGATGTGTACAAATTAAAAGCAAACGAAAGCGCAGGTGGACTGTATTTCCAATAAATATTCGCTTGTTTTAATCAGTGTTGCCGTTTTAATTCTTGCATAGGAAAACCATTATTTCTATTTCAATTTTCAATGAATTTTTTGGGTGGCAACATTATTTTCACATCTGACACGACTTTTGTAGTAGTTTTCTAATCGACGCAGATATTTCTACTACTCAATCCGTTCAGAGTAATAGCGTACATTGTGTTCGGGTAAGATAGATTGTGTCAGCTGACACGATTTCTTACTTTACTACTAGAGTAATTCTACCATAATTCTACCATAAGCATGTCTAAAAAACTGGTATTTACAGTTAAAACTGTGAATCTGGCAACATTGTCTCGGTTGTACCGGAGCTCGGAGCAACCGTCGGATTCGTCAGTATCGCTGCTGATGCCAAGCAGAACAGACCAAGGGTGGGTTCTGTTCTGCTTGTTCACATGTATGTCGCTACCATGTGGTCAAATCCGGTTTTGAGAAATTGCTATGTTACCAACGACAATTTCTTGATGCTTTGCCGTCTTGTCGAATTTTCGTTTTGCAGACTGTAAATTGACAAATGACAACTTCCTATTAGCAAAAAAAAAATGTTTGCTTGCCTTTAAATTTTATCAAGTTCATTTAAACGAAATATGTATATTTTTCGGAAATTTCGCTTTATTTAATATTTGTTGATTTATTTTATTTGCATTGCTATATTTTTATAACGCACTTTTTCAGATTTTGCAGATACTTTTCGTTAAATATTTTTTCGGATCACATTTTTTAAAGATCACTTTTTTTTTTTTTTTTTTTTAATAAACCGACACTCAGGGGATGCCCCCTATACATGCAGAGCACTTGTTGGTTTAGAAAGGATCATAGGTTAGTGGGTGGGGGGAAAGAGGAGTAGTGGCGGTGGACGTTTGCCTTGAATTCGCGAATATTGTAATGACGTGGAAAAACTTCCGCAGGAAGACTATGGCTGTATTCCTAAACGTACTTATGCAAAGCAGTGCTGCGCCCCCAATGCTCTACTGATTTGTTTTCTGAGTGCTACTGCGGTGCATTGCATAAATTAGGTTGGCAGCACTTTTTAGTTTGGGAACGCACTTTATGCTCAACATTGCTTTTGCAAAATGGAAATTGTAAAAAACTACATAATTACTACTTATTCAAAACATTTTTGCATTTGAGTAGCGAATAACTTCCTAGCAACTCTAAATTAATTGTAAAATTGAGAAAAACGAGGCGAAATTCAACCGCGTCCTAGAAGTTTCAGTGCAGCCGAAAAAACATAACCTAACTAATCAGAAAGCATCAACAAAATTTGTGATGAGCAGTTTGCGCATTCGATGCTTATCGACAACTTGATGCCTGCGTTTAGGAACAGGGTGCACGTGCAAAGTTTTTATGTTTGCGTTTAGGAACATACTGCTTTGTACTTATGCAGCGCAACTGACGTTTAGGAATACAGCCTATTCCACAACCTCGATGTACGACCGAAGAACGAATTCTCCCTGTAATGCGTGGTGCGTTGGAGCTTTGTCGAAACGTGGTATCGATGTGCCCCGCTCGCCATACGCGTGTTGCGAGAAAACAAGCGGGCAGCTGGGATAAGATCTCTTATCTCAGCAGAGCATCTACCGTTAAAATAACGATAGAAAAGGCTTAAACATCCCACGTTCCGACGGTGCTCCAAGGAATCGATAGAGCTGGCGACCCTATCGTTTCCTATTAGCTTTATCGCGCGACGTAGGATACGGTCTAGAAGCTCCAATTGGGTTCGAGAAGCTCCAGCCCATAAATGCGAATTGTACTATATTTTTGGCCTAATATAGGTGGTGTAGATAGTGCAGAGATCAGCCGGTGTAAAGTATTTTTTACAGCGCTTAAGAAAGCCTAAGCACTTGCCAGCTTCTTTAGCAATATCGAAAATGTGGTCATTCCAGCGGAGATCACACTTGATCGACAAGCCTAGAACGTCAAGAGCTGCCGACTCTACAATACCCACACCATCAAAGGATAGAGGAGTTTGGGAGGGGGAGGAAGTTTGCTTGTGTGAGAGACAACAGCATTGGGTCTTTCGAGCATTAAAACTGACCCTATTCGCTCGACCCCACTCGGAGATTGATTGAAGGTCTTTGTTGAGTGTGTCATTCATATGACGTCGCTTACTCTCAATCTCCGCAGAGCTTGGGCGACCTGTAAATGAATATGAATGACAAAGGCTGCTGTCATCCGCAAACGAGTATATAGGATTCTTAGTCAATGACAAAAGGTCATTGATAAAGACAAGGAAAAGAGTGGGTGCCAGGACCGAAGCCTGCGGTACACCTGCGTTTAAGGAGTACTCATTAGAAGCGACACCGTCTATCACAACTCTAATAGAACGGCAGCTAAGGAAGCTCGTTATCCATCGAGCGAAGCAATCACCGACGCCATAAGCAACTAGTTTACCAACTAGTGCTTCATGCCAAACTCTATCAAAAGCTTTGGAGATATCCAATGCAACGACCTTGCTTTCACCAAGTTGGTGAATGGACTGATTCCATTTCTAAACGAGGAAGGCCATAAGGTCGCCCGTAGAGCGACCTCTACGGAAACCATATTGCCTATCATTAAGCAACAGATTGTCCTCAAGGTAGTTCATTAGGTTGTAGTTAACTACACACTCCATAACTTTGGACAGAGTAGAACATATTGCTATGGGACGGTAATTGGCAGGGTCCGAGGCCTCGCCTTTTTTGGGAACTGGCTGGACGTTGGCAACCTTCCAGCAAGCGGGAAAAAACGCCAGTGGTGTACGAGATGTTGAAGAGGTTGCGCAACGGTCGCGCCAGAGATGTGGCACACTAGCGCAGCACAAGGGCTGGGATGCCCTTTATATACAAATATAAACTGATGACGTTTTTGCAATATATGTATAGCCCTTTCATCTCCTAATTCTGCATCTAATTTGCCGCTGTCGTTCAGTCTCTAAGCAGCACACCCGGCAACAGCATTATTTGAGCTGTCCGTCCGTTTGTTTACATTTTCTATACAAGCTTGCCTGAGATCCTGCTTTGCTTAGTGTGCGTTTTTCCCACGGATTTTTCACCTGTTTGAAGGCATTCTATATTTTGACTGCGGACGGCTGGACTTGCAGGTGTTTGGCGGGGTTCTCTATGATAAAAGGTCGCTCGCAGATTTTGTAAGAATAAAACGTGAACATCTTGTGGGAGAAATCGGTCTTTGTGATCTTTAAGAAACAGTTAACAAAATAAATAAATTCGAAATTGAGGAAACCTTTTATGAGAGAACGTACTATTTTCAATATGCAACCGATTTTGCAATTTTAAATCAAAGCAATATTCTAATGACAAAGATCAACAGGGTCACTTGCAGGCGTGTTATGGCTGGTCAATTGTTCGCTCATTAAATGACGGTCGCAAATATTTCTGTATGTTGCTGAACTGAAAGAAAAAAGTGGAATGTAGCGTGCACCTTTTCACTGATGAAACGGAAGTAGTTTCGTTTTTATGATGGCAATGTCAACATTCTATGCTCCTACAGAGACTCATGCAACTAAACATTTATAAGCATTGTAAAATTGAGAAATTCCATTGAACAAATTTTGCTTCTGAGCTTAATTTGATTTTACATGAATGGCATAAAAAATTTTGCGAAAATAGAAAGAAATGCAATTGCATCAAACTGAATTTTCACTTTTTACCACCCTCATCGCTTTTGTTATAAATTCACACCAAATAGTTAATTTATACAATAAAATAGAATCATCCCGATGAATTACAAATAAATTTGCGAAAATTTGCAAGCAAACATTTTTTTTGCTAATAGGATTTTGTAATTTTTGATTTACAGTCTGCAAAACGAAAATTCGACAAGACGGCAAAGCATCAAGAAATTTTCGTTGGTAGCATAGCAATTTCTCAAAACCGGATTTTACCACGCGACATATGTACGTGTGAACAAGCAGCCTTGGCCTGTTCTGCTTGGCATCAGCTGCGATACTGACGAATCCGACGGTTGCTCCGAGCTCCGGTACAACCGAGCATGCATGCAAACATGTGTTAGCGTACACGGTGTAATGTTTTGAAGCGTTTTTGCTCTGAAATTTTATAAGGCGTTTTTGCTTTGGGCGCGTCATATAATTTGAGGACTGACTAAAAAGCGTTTGTCCATAGGCAGCGCGGCGGCAGAGGCAGCAACAGTAAGTTTAACTAAGACTAGAGAAATGGAAGCAGTTCGTTGTGTAGCCCAGTTGGTAGAGGCGCGCGCTTGCATTCGGTAGGTCATGGGTTTGAATCCAGCTCCGCAGGTTTTAAAATTTTTGTTTTTTAACTTTTTTTATAAGCTTATTTATTTTTTACTTTGTTTTTCCTTTTATTGTTGTTAATATTGTTTTGAATGCATAAAAGTGTTTGTAGGTGTGTATCGTTGCGCTTGCTCTTTCTCTCTCTACTCACCTCTAGAATTGTTCGGTCTCTTATATATAATCTGAGGACTGACTAAAAAGTTTTGGCTTTCTGTCCATAGCTTCAGTCCTGCATAAAAATACTCAGTATTCTGTCCTGTCACTTCAGCCATATAGCTACATATATTTTACCGTAATGTTGACTAGCTTTTGTGTATACAGGCACACACGACCGGGCTGCCTTGTCATATATATTACAATCGTGTCTTTTCATTACTTTCATTATACTTATGGTAATAGGATATATGTAATAACTGTGAGAAAATTGTAACGCAAGAAAGAAAAGGTATCTATTATTTATTTGAAGACCGGCGCTTAGTTCAGACGATCTAGAGAGAGTTGCATGATAAATTATATATGTATCATAAAAGATAAAAAACGCAGACTGACTAAAAAGCGTCTGCCTGCAGCCTGCAGCCTGTCCACTTTCTTTCTTCTACCACTTTAGACGAACGAAAGCAGTGCCCTGTGTAGCCCAGTGGGTAGAGCCGCGCGCTTGCACTCGGCAGGTCATGGGTTCGAGTCCCACAGGTTTCAAATTTTTTATTTTATTTTTTACTTTGCTTTGCCTTTTATTGCTGCTAATTGTTTTACTAGATGTCGTGTATACAGGCACACACGACAGGTGGCCCCACTTGTTTTAAAGATTTCGATGAGTACATTTGCACAAAAATATCAGATCAAAGATTGGTCAAGTCATTTCCGAAATAATTGCGTTTAAAAGATGCCCATATTTCCTATTGAGCAAAGCATTATTGCATTGAACATAAAAATCTGCGTGTTAGCGGGAAGATGGAAACAAGGGAATAGAAAAATCACACACTCTCTCCTTTCCCAATAATCGCTGAAGAGCCACAGTTGTGCTTGCACTGCATTTATTACAAACATTAAAGAATGCTACATCTATTATTTATTTGAAGTAGGCATGGGTAATTGCGCAATTTTTTGTGCGCTGATACACTGAAGCTAGCGCAGTGAAGTGTATCAGCGCAATGCGTTAACTCAATTGCGCCATGATACCCAAAAAGATTCAGCGCCATGGCATGGGTAATAGCGCAAATTTTTGTGCGCTGATACACTGAAGCCAGCGCAAGTGTATCAGTGCGTGTTTGTAGTGTTGTGCATAAGTGTTTTTACAATTGAATCTACCCTACCGGCAACTCAACTAACTTTTAGTGCACTATAAGCTAACTACTTCGCAACCATAGCTGACTATTCTTCGACTACTTTCAGTGGAAATGACTGACTTTTTTAACATTGCGATGTCCTAGGCAGTAGTCAGTCCCGATTACCCTTCGATGACTTTTCAACTAACTTAAAGTCGGTTACTTTGAAGTTAGCTAAAAGTTAGTTATTAAGAAGTTAGCTAAAAGTTAGCTAATTTTTTAGCTACAGCTAACTAATTTCATATGAAGCTATTCAACTAAACTATTAGTTGATAAGCTAATAATACGCTTTATTAAAATATGGTGTAAAATCGTTGCCTGTTTAACATAATATATCATCATATTTCCATATATATTTCACGATAAATCTTTTCATTTCTTTCTGAGCCGATTTTTGACAATTATATAAAACAGAAAAGAAAGAAAACAAACGGCCTGCTTTGATTTTTCAATTTCAATTTCACAATGCACATAAATAAATTCAAAAAATTCAAAAAAAGCAAATAGCAAAAATGAAGAAAGCAAACAGCTCGCTTTGATTTTGGGGCAGCTCTGCACTACACTGTAGTTAGCTTATAGTTAGGTCATAAAAGTTAGCTATAAGTGTGCTATTTTCGTAGTCGACTACTGAAAAGTCAACTATAAGTGCGTTATTTTCGTAGTCGACTACTGAATTGCTTATAGGGTATATATATAAAATTCAAATTATCTATGTATGTATGTTCGGAGTTGCGTCCTAAACCGCTTGATCGATCATAACCAAATTTGGCACATAGACTATAGATGTTCCAAGAATGGTCATAGGCTATAAAAAAATTTTGATACATCAAGAGGGCGTGGCACCTCCCATACAACATAACTAATTGATTTGGCATATCTTTAAAACTACAAGGTGTACAACATTAAAACTTTGTATTATGTTAGTGTTTAGTCGTGTCTTCCTACTGGAAAAAATTTAGGGGCGTGGGATAAGGGGGCGTGGCACCCCTCATATAACTTAACTCTATGATATGGCATATCTTTTAAACCACAAACCGCGCAGCGTTGCAATTCCGTAAGCAGGCACCTCTTGGATTAGTCGTCCCACTGGTACAATTTTATGGACGTAGGACAAGGGGCGTGGCACCCCTCATACAACTTAAATATTTTATTTGGTATATCTTTAAAACTACAAGCCGTTCAACATTGAAATTCTGTTTTGTTAGAATTTAGTCGTGCCTTTTTGCTAATTTGCTAAAAAAAATTTGGGGCATGGGACAACGGGGCGTGGCACCACTCATACAACTTAAATCTTTGATTTGGTATGTCTTTAGAACTATAAGTCATACAACATTAAAATTTTTATTCTGTTAGTATTTAGTATTCATACATACATGTAAACATTTTTACATAATTTTATTTTATAGATTTTTATATATAGATTTAGGGGCATGGGACAAGGTGGCATGGCACACCTTAAATGTATGTACCGTAAAAAAGTGGTGGTCCATAAGGAGTGACTTTAGTTTTCGCCTTCCACCAAAGGAGTAATCTACATACACAGATAGTTCTGTAAGGACCTACATTTATGACTTCCCCTACAAATATATAGACATCACAAGCATCAGCAAGAAGAAGCCCTGCTGTTCAACAGAAAACAACAGAAACCAAGAAAAATACAGGCTGGCAAACACTGCTATTAAATTAAATACAATTAAATACAGCAACATCCAATCAGAGCATAATTCTCATTGCGTATTTTTATAAAAACGCGGGGTGGAACCCGCGGGTAACAGCTAGTTGTTTAATAAAAAGATTATTTATAAATACATATTTACAAATTATGGCCCGGTTTGTTATATTATTTTGTTTGGGAATGTAATGAAGACCTAAATATGTTTGTAGAACATAATTAACATACATAATATTGCAAAATAAAATTGGTTCATTTGCGCTTTGAGTTACCAATTCGTCAATGCAACACCAGAGTCTATATTTAGTCTCTGCCAACACTGCGCTGAATTCAGGCCGGCGTGTTTGTTGTTGCTTCTCGACGACAAAGGGAGTCTTAGCACAATAACGCAGCGCTACGCTACCCATCGTTGGGCGCTCGCAACACTGCACTGAATGTATCAACTGAATTTGCGCTGAGTTATTGCGCTACTGCGCCACAGTGTTGCCAAATAGTGTATCAGCGCAATGGCGCATTTCAGTGCGCTAGTGCAATAACTCAACGCAGCGCTGCGTTACCCATCCCTAATTTGAAGACCGGCTTTTAGTTCAGACGATCTAGAGCAGAGATGCCCAAGAACTCCTTATGGAAGGGTAAACACCAATACCTACAAACTTTGTTATGATGAAAAAGGAAAAAAAAAATTTGTTCAAAATGTACACTGTACAAATAATGAATTGCATATTTTTCTTAGTCATATGTAATGAGAAACAAACCAACTTAATAACTCAAAAATCATAAAAATCTTCCATGATTCTTTCAACAAATGATCCAAATCAATTTCCCAGTCAAAAAGATTTATTTCACACATCTTTTGAAGATAATTCTTCATTTTGCAAAGTTTGCATAATTAAAATTTCAAACTTAATATGTATGAGCACAAATTTTTTCAAGTGCTTCTCATTCCACAGCTGCACACTTTTTTCTTCGAAATCATGCGCAAGACAACAACAAAGTCTGCGTTGAAGATAACTGTCGCAAAAGTGTACCAACAAAGCTGAAGAAAGTGTTGCTGCTTTGCGCTCGGGCAGTGGCAGACGAAACGAAAATAACATTGTTGTTTGTGTTTTTCGTACTGCTTAGCGCGAAGAGCTGTGTCTGTGTGAAGAAATAGAAGCCTATACCCAAGGGTATTTACAAAAACAAATGAGCACCGAGGGTATAGGCTGTGGGCATATCTGATCTAGAGAGAGTTGCATGATAAATTATATATCATTTTAAAGATTTCGAGTACATTTGCACAAAAATATCAGATCAAAGATTGGTCAAGTGATTTCCGAAATAATTGCGTTCAAAGGATGCCCATATTTCCTATTGAGCAAAGCATTATTGCATTGAACATAAAAATCTGCGTGTTAGCGGGAAGATGGAAACAAGGGAATAGAAAAATCACACACTCTCTCCTTTCCCAATAATCGCTGAAGAGCCACAGTTGTGCTTGCACTGCATTTATTACAAACATTAAAGAATGCTACATCTATTATTTATTTGAAGACCGGCGCTTAGTTCAGACGATCTAGAGAGAGTTGCATGATAAATTATGTATCATTTTAAAGATTTCGAGGTCTATTATTTGACAGACATGCTATTATTCTAAGAATGGGCCTTTCTAGACAGTTTAAGAATTGCACAATATTGAATGTTTCACCATGAATTTTCAGGCATAAGGTCTCGAAGATTGTTTGAAAATGTTCTAAAATATTAGAGTTTTTAATTTCGAAAGTTTTGTATTGGGTTATTTCCTTTCGAGATAAAGCCCGCTGAATAGATTTGGAAAACTTTGGCAACAATATTAAGTACATTTTTCTTTAAATTTAATTTAGCTATGTCATAGGGCACACCCGATAATCGGGAGTTATTACTAGTAGAAATTATTATATAGGTACAGAAATGGTCAGAATCACTTTCTGTGTTGATTTCCGGTTGTCTGTCTGTCTGTCGGTCTGTCTGGCTTAAATTTGTTTAATTACTCATTTAAAGGAATGATATTTGCTACTTAACCCATTAATAGCCAAGAGCCTTTAAAATCAAAAATCATTAATTCTATTTGTTTGATTGTATTGAGAAACACATAAAAAACATAAAAAATATGGAAATTTGGAAAAAAAAATTTTTTTTTCTAGGTTTTAGAGGCTGTACTCAAGCGGGTACAACGGCATGATATATAGGCATTTTTTTGTAGTATGGAAAATTTTATAGCACTCTTTTTCTACACATTTTGCTATGCCACATTGTCCGCAAGTCTATTGTATTCTGTTGAGGCAGTTGCGACCACAAAATGGTTTTTAATTCTTTTTGAAAAGTGGTTTTCAGAAGTTATTACTACACTAGAGACTACTGATGATCCTTTTCGAAAATTTTTATCATGTTTGAAAGGCTTCATTTTGCAGCGGAACTCTTGAAGTAGTATATTATCCTCACTATCTCTACTATAAAATGCCTCGACTTCCCCAAGAACATCTTGGGGCATGATGTTAGCATAAAGATCATCGGCGCCAACGTCCTCTACATATGGATCTTGTGGAATATAAGCAATGTGGCATGTTTTGAAGAACTTTCCACGAAGTCCAAAGCATTGCTCAAGATTACAAATCTTCTGGCATAAGAAATTTATGCCTTGATGCCATCAAGGGCGATTTCAATGCGAAAAATATTCTGGGAAAAATGCCTACCTTATTAGCCGTTGTACTCAAGCGAGTACACCCACTTTAAAAGTTTCCTAACTAATTTGTTCTTAAAAAAATTTTTAAGTTTTTGTTTTCCATTCATTTTATAGATATATTTCCACAGTTTTGCATCAAAAAAATGTAAAAAACTTTATGAATAAACTTTGTAGCCAGCCGAGAAGCAAATGACCTCCACAAAACTAATAAATCGCAAAACATGCCACAACAAATTCATCGGTGGAGTACCCTTTTCTAATAATCTGTTTTGCCAAACGCAATAAATGTGTTGCCGATACGTCATAAGAGGAATAGAAGTTGAAATAACCCCAAAAGCTCTTATAGTTTCGAATTTACAAAAAAAAAATTTTATCAATTTTTTGTACCCAAGCGGGTACAGTGGGAGGGAATGGGTTAAGGTACGGTGTGGGCCCTCTACGTCCTACGAAAAAATTGGCGGGCACCCACAATTTAAGCATCAGTCGGGTTAGCCCGACAGAATAGTACCCTACACCTAGTAAGGCGTGGGACGGTATGGCCGTATGGCCACTGAAAGAAATTAAGTTGTGGATGCATTAAATTAAATTAAATTGACCGCCTACGCCCATTTTTGATAAACTACATGATATTCCTAATAGAATTATGAATATATGTACGCCCAAAATATTATCAATAGATAATCTGGCGCCGCGGTGGTTCAGTGGACTAAGTATAGTTAAATCTAAATGAAGAAATAAAATGAAAAAATTAAAATATTAATATTAATTAAATAGCATTAGAGAATTCTACTTTCGACTCGTCGAAAAAGAAAGAGAAAACGAGAATTACAAATCCAAATAAAGTGCACGAATAGAAAATTAATATCACGGCATGTATCAAGTACCACTGGCAGAGGGAATGCGTACCACTGGCAGAGAATGGGATCCACAGTACCTAGCCCGCTACAGTCCTCTACAGCCCGCTATTTTTATGACCGACTCTTCGAAAAAGAAAACGAGAATTATAGATCCAATCTGCGATCCAAGCAATTTTGTTTAAATTCGCCTTAAAAGAATATACACTTTTTAAAAATTTTATTTGTACACAGATGTATAATATACATATGTACTTATGTAGGTTAATGGTCTCTCCTTAACAGGCTTATATACTTGGTTGCTCATACGGGAGACCCGGGTTCAATTCTCAGTCAAGGCACATAAAATCTAATAGAGGTACATATGTATATAAAATCTAATATAAAGAGAATTTGTTTTCAAGTTATGTATTTCTTTGCGCGGTGCCACTTCTTGCGATGAATTGGCAATTATCCGAAACTAGAATAGAAGAAAAAAGAATTTCTTTATTTTTAAATTATTTTTTTCATACCTGACCTGCCGAATCACTTCCATGAGATGCATGCAGCATTGCTGCTACGGCAGTTCATTTGGCAGGCATGCCGTCCTAGGACATGCCTATAGAAAAAAGATACAAGCTGGTATGGAAGCGAGAATGCCTGCTGACCTTCCAAGACATGCCTCCGGCAGGCATACAGGAGAGCTTTTTTTTCAACTGGGCGGTTATGATTCCTACGACAATCCCTATGGAGGGTTTGTTTAGTAGTATCAATTCGCTGGATCTGCTCTGGTTGATCGTAGGCCAGATCTGTCTTGCTGTGTAACATGTCTGTTCGTGGAGCCATCTCGTGTTTGCTTTGTCTATGTGGTTGGTTTTTAGCATTAGTTTGCATGTGGAGAGTGGTATCCCAACTTCTTCAGTTATGTTGATTCTTTGTAGCTCTGTGCCTGCTCTTGCGAGTTCGTCAGCTATACAGTTTCCCTCTATGTCTTTGTGCCCAGGCACCCAGCAGAGGTGCACATTGTACTGCGCGGATATCTCGTTCAGAGGTGTTCGGCAGTGAAGGGCTGTTTTAGAGCGGGGGTGTGCGCTGAGTAGAGCTTGTATTGCAGCCTGGCTGTCGGTGTAAATGGTAATATCCCTGAGGGAGATCGCATTTGCTTTGAGCCAAGCGGCTGCCTGTCTGATGGCTGTGAGTTCGGCCTGAAAGACGCTACAGTGGTCCGGTAGTCTATATGACGATCGTAGGTTCAGATTCCTGCAGTGTACACCGCTGCCGACTTTGTCGTTCATCTTTGAACCGTCCGTGTAGAAGGTTGCCATATTGCTGGCCTCCTCCGGTAGTTCGTGTTTGTCCCAATTGTCCCTTGATGGGATTTTCGCACTGAATAGTGCTTTGGGGATTGTGTAGTCAATCTCCGAAGAACGGAATGGTAGTTTGTTTACGATTCTAGCATGTCCTATGTCGATCCTGCTCCACGGAAGGATCGCATTGAGTCTTGCTGCCGTGCAGCTCGCCACTTGTTCCCTGTAGATGTCTATGGGGAGTAGGTGGAGTAGGGTTTCCATAGCTTTAGTTGGCGTTGTCCTGATGGCGCCTAAGATCAATATGGCTGCCATTCTTTGCACCTTGGTTAACAGATTCACGTAGGTGGATTTGTTCAGGGCTGTCCACCACATTGTGACTCCATACATAAGAATCGGTCTGACGACTGTTGTGTACAGCCAGTAAATGGCCGATGGTCTCAGCCCCCAGCTTCTGCTGATAGCTCTTTTGCAGATATACATCTGAGCAACATCTAATAAAAAGAAAATTTGTTTCCAAATTGTTTCTTTGCGCGGCGCCACTTCTCGCGATGAATTGGCCATTCTCCGAGAATATTCTTTGCCATGAAAAGCTTTCTCAACCCGTTCGGATTCGGTTAATGTAGGTCCCATTAATTTGTGAAAATATGTCAAGCACGCACAAGTTAATGCGAGAAAGGCAGGCCCACACGGGCTGTTATGCCAATCAATTATTAATTATTTTTATTAATCTGGAGAGTGCACAACAGTAATTATCGATATATTTATTTTACCACCTCCTTGGTGGGAGGACTTCACCCATTTTTATAAAATTTAAGGGAATTCGTTACCAAAATAAAGAGACCAATTAAGGACGATCTGTTGTACGTATTATGAAAGTTAAGAGGATTTTCCGTTTACCGCCTATATAGTGGGCGGATCACGCCCATTTATTCGTATGCCATAGAAGACCGATCCCTTAACTTGAATACCTAGTATTATTCTTTTCAATGAGTAATTTAACAAATTTTAACCATTTTACCGAAAAAAATCTGAGGTAGCGGGACTTACTGGCCAATTGTGAGCGTGACCTTCGACCTATTTGGCTAATCTCGAACGTAAACTAAGTTAAGGTTCTCTGTCAATAAATGTCAAATTTGTTTCTGATCATTTCCATATACTAGGGGTCGGCAACCTCATGAGACGGAAGAGCCAAAAGACAATTTAAAAAATTTTCCAATTTTTAAAGAGTCACTAAATTTTTTTTTTCAATATTATGGTATTTAATTAAGAATAGGGATTTAAATTTGATATTTGATTTAAAATATGTAAATATCTATATATGTATCTAATATATAAAAATGAATGTTTGTGTCTGTCTGTCTGTCTGTCTGTCCGGCTATACAAAGCTACACGCGTTGACCGATTTCAGCCAAACTTTATACCAATATTGTTGGAGACCAAAGGAAGGCGACTGTATATAAAATTATTCGATTCATCAAGAGGGCGTGGCACCTCCCATACAACTTAAATATTTGATTTGGTATATCTTTAAAACCACATGTCATACAACGTTAAAATTTTGTATTCTGTTAGTATTTAGTCGTGCCCTCTTGCTTAAAAAAATTTAGGGGCGTGGGACAAGGGGGAGTGGCACTCCCTATACAACTTAAATATTTGATTTGGCATATCTTTAAAACTACAAGTCACGCAGCATTGAAATTCCGTATGCAGGCCCCTCTTAGATGCTTCGTCCCACGGGTAAAATTTTATGGGCGTAGGAGAAGGGGCATGGCACTTTTCAATCAACTATACATTTGGGTATAACTTTAGAACTATACAGCACACATAAATGAAACACGTTACGAACTTACTACATGTCCGTATCCTTCAACTCGGAAAATGGGATGAGCATTGGACACGAGGCGTGGCACCCCTCATACAACTTAAATATTTGATTTGGTATACCTTTAAAACTACATGTCATACAACATTAAAATTTTGTATTCTGTTAGTATTTAGTCATGCATTCAGGTAAACATTTTTACATAATTTGGGTTTTATATATGTACTAGCTGTCCCGGCAAACGTTGTTCTGCCTAAAATAATTATTTTATTCCAAGATTTGTTTTTAAATGTATTTCAATAATGGTAGGAATTTTTTTGATAATATGAAAATTATGTACAGGAAGAATAGGTTTTCGTGAATAGGTAATCTACATACACAGATTCCCCGTATGATGTGG
Source organism: Neria commutata (assembly GCA_963457695.1). Taxonomy (NCBI): domain Eukaryota; kingdom Metazoa; phylum Arthropoda; class Insecta; order Diptera; family Micropezidae; genus Neria; species Neria commutata. The sequence continues at coordinate 43,223,782 of OY735245.1, read as the reverse complement.
CACTCGGGTAAAGCCGGGTGAATCAGCTAGTATGAAATAATATTTATTCTTGATATTATAAAAGCATGAAAATGTTTCTTACAAAACATATTAAAGTATTTTAGCTAGCTCTGCTAGAATATTGGAATTAGTTATAAAAAAATATAACTCTAACTATTATATATAATAATATATAGTTACATGAATGGGAGCATTGGCCTTGCATGCCTTTTGAAAGTTTGGTAAAATCTGGCTCATAGCTTTTGTTTTCAGTTTCAAGCACGCCTTTAGATTTTTATTTGTTACTAGTGGACCCGGCGGACTTCTTTCCGCCCAAAATTGATTTCATTATTGATTCAATGAAACACTTTTCGAATTTAATTGAATTCAATATCGTTTTTTTACACGGAATGTAAAGAGGTTGAAGAAATCACATGTCAGGGCAATTCAATGATTTCCTTCATGGAAGAGGAAGAGATCCAATGATCCAAAATTCAGTTGGATAGTTGGTTGTTTCGTCTTCGTTTATAACACAGTCTATATTCTTCATTGCTTCCAATGCGCATTTGTGCGACATTGTGCATTCATCCCAGATGATGATTTTACTTGCTACCAAAACTTTGGCCATTGCTGAATATATGTCAAATGTGACCAAAATCAACGACATGAGGAATGTTTTCCCAGCTCCACCGGGCGTATCGAGGAAAAAAAGCCATGGTTTACATCATCAATTGTCCTCACTAACGTATCGTACACTTCCATTTGTTGGGGGGAGTTAAGTTATATGAGGGGTGCCACGCCCCCTTATCCCAAGCCCCTAAATTTTTTCCAGCAGGAAGACACGACTAAACGCTAACATAATAACAAGTTTTAATATTGTACACCTTGTAGTCTTAAAGATATGCCAAATCAATTATTTATGTTGTATGGGAGGTGCCACGCCCTCTTGATGTATCAAAATTTTTTATAGCCTATGACCATCCTTGGAACATCTATAGTCTATGTGCCAAATTTGGTTATGATCGATCAAGCGGTTTAGGACGCAACTCCGAACATACATACATACATACATACATACATAATTTGAATTTTATATACATATATATAGATAGATGTTTTACAAAATATGTATATTAATATCTTATTAATATTAATCCAGCATACAGCTACAAACTGAAAATGCCCTTTCGTGAAAATGATGTCCTTAATCGCAACGCATTTAAAATAAAAATCGCCACAATTATTACTGACGCCACTACGAAAGATGCACTGCAAGTTGCTGTGGATATTGTCAATGAGAATCCTGAGGCACGCGAGTTCTCCATTTCAGTAGCTAATTGCCCAACAGGATGCGCTACTTCTGCCCAAACAAGTGTGAAAAAGGTTCTGATACCACACATTGGAGAAACAATTACTTTCTTACTGCCCCTAATTATGGAATCAAGTCAGAGGCATAAAAAATTATCCTGCGATGGTATGTTGAAATTACACACGGTCTTTCCTTCATTGGTAACACTATTAGACACACTTTTCGCTGAACAAAAGCCGATTCAGAGTAAATTGGGAGAGCTCCTAGTTGTACGGGTAAATGCAATTAAAGCTCCAAAACGTAGGCTTTCAGCCTTTTTCGAGCGTGAAAAGCGACAGATTCTTAAGACCTAGAAAAGCTACGTGTCTCTAGTCAAATCTGGAAAGATATTTTGTCTTCAATCGGAGCATATCGGGTACTTTCCAAGGTCAATGTCCGATTCTAAGAACTTAGAAAACGTATATCTTTTTAGTAAATCAAGGTCACGTGAAGCCAGCTGAGTTGCTTTTAGTCAAAACATTTTATTTTACTATTCGTGGAAGCTATGGCTAAGACACATCGCCAATTTAGTTCTTAATCTATTGTCAGAAATAGCCTGTTAATGTTAATCATGTTAATTTAATTCGATTTTACATAAATTTAAATACAGAACTCTTTGTTTACCGCCTGTAATTCGGTCTACATGGGGGACACAAAGATTGATCTGGTTTTTAAAAAACATAAAATACAAGGAATACAACAACGTTTGTTTATGCATGAAAGCGCCTAGCTCATCCGGTACAAGCGGAACGAGGGAAAATATTTAAAACTAGGGTAAAAAAGCCCGTCCTACGACGGGTTCATGTCATTGAGAAGAAAAATACGACAAAAAATTATTCAATATTTTATTGAAATAATAATTAATAACACGTGCATATACGGTGGAATTACTAAAACTTCCTTATACACAACGTTTCTAGTAAAAAGCTTTTTAGAATTTTCAATCAACTCCCCTTGCCCATTTCCCTTTATAATACATAGTTTTGCGTCATCAGATCGCTGGACTCTAGACATGGCTACATAAAGTTGCCCATGACTAAATACCGGCTCTTTTAGAAACACTCCTACCTTTCCCAATGTTTGACCTTGAGATGTATTTATGGTCATTGAAAACGCCAATTTAATGGGAAATTGTCGGCGCCGGAGAGTGAAAGGCAGTTCAGTGTTTGTAGGGGCTAAATCGATTCTTCGAATAAAAACTATCTCTTTTTCGGCAGTGCCTGTTAAAACTTGTGCAATTATTAAAATTGCCTTTAGGCTTTTCACAGCTAGACGTGTCCCATTGCAGAGACCTCTTTTGGTATTTAAATTACGAAGAAGCATAATAACACTTCCAATTTTGAGATTCAATTTATGCAACGGCATTCCTGATGGACAACAGTAATTTAAAAATTCGACAGGGTAATTTTGTTTATCGTTATCATCACTGTCTTCAATAGAATCCGAATTTGCTCATTAAATTCATTTACATCAGAATTTTTTGGGCACAGTATAGCCATCTTGGAGTATTGATTGACATTATCAGCACTCAAAGTGTCGCCACAAATTTCTTTTATAAGCGAACCTTTACAAACAAAGTGATCAGGAATTTCTATAATATCTTCAGGCAAGCCGTGGTCATTCGTAAGATCTCCGTTTCCTAAGTGTAGTAGCCAATCGGTAAAGATCGGATGAACGGACCAAACATTGTGACTTAATTCTAATATCCCAAATTTATCCCAAACATTTCCGAATTTAATGCAGCACATTTGCAGATCTGGTTTCATGAGGTACTACTGGCAGCGTTTGCCTGAAATCAAAAATGATGACTGCCACCAAAAGGCTTTTCATTTCCCATAATTTCTTGAAGAAGTTTGTTAATGCAATTAATTGAATTATTTGCCGCCATTGTAGCTTCATCTAATATTAAAACTTTTGTCTTTCTGATCTGATCGGCATCAATGCTGTTCATTCTTAGTAATGAAACTGAGTTTTCAAATACAGAAACTGGTACTTTGAATTGTGAGTAAAAAGTTCTGCCTCCGTTTAAAAGGATCGCAGAATTCCGGTCGATGCTGTGGCTAGTGTCACGTTTCTCTGCGCTCGTATAGTACTAATTAGTACTACATCTACTTGCTCGATCATTGCAGCAATTTTCTTATCGTACGCTACCTTTTGTTGTTCATTTAAAGACGCTTTCATTGCTTCACTTCTTTCCCGGTCGTACTGAGTATTATAAATATAAAGTTGCGAACGTTATTTGTTCTGTTGAAGGAGTGTGCAGTCCAAAGTCTGAACATCCTCTCGCTGTTCCAAGTGGCTTCGCAACCGTAAAATACGTGGTAATCTAGTTATCGTATCGTGGCTGATTCAATTCTATTTTCAGGCACAATTCATTAGGGTATTTCATTAAAGTCCGCATATTAATTTATTAAAAGATGTTAAAAATGAAATATGTATGTATGTATATGGATAAAACGTATTATTGTATAAACTTCACAATGCCACATCACTGATACGTGAAAGAACTTTGCAATACTTTCAGGCTGAAAAGTGTTTTTCCATGCTAAGAAGTTTGAAAAGTATTACAATAATAAAAATATTTCTAGCACGGAGGGTGACGCTTGCGTTCCAGCTCGGCTTCGCTGGTATTTTCTCTGCGCAGCACTAGAGAGGTCTACCCTGCGCTTTTTCCCTGCTTCCTCTCCACTCTTTCTTTTTGGAGCCATTTTTCCAAAACACTTTTTTCGTTTTCTTGATAATTTGTCACTTTATTTTTGAAAGTTTGAAAATTTGAAAAGTTTGAAATAAAAATATTTCTAGCAATTACAGTAGATATGGGGCACGGAGGGTGACGCTTGCCTTTTATGTATATGATAAATTAATCCTTATGGGATATTTATACCCTATCGTTAACCCCACACTACCGCTGTCACAGGGCAGGAAAGTGTCCTAGGTATAGACAATGGATCTGCACAAATAATTTTATTTGTCAATTCATTTGACTCAATATTCTTATTATTATTATGTACTCTTACCGTTTCGTTTCATGAAAAATATAATAAATAGTTGGCGCTGCATCCCGTGCGGTTTTCGGCTTAGCTTTCTCGCATTGTCTTATGTGTGCTCGTTCTATTAATTTTAGCCAAGTTAAGAGGACCTACAAGTTTATTCTATACCGGTATCCGAGGAACTGAGAAGCTTTATTTCCATTGCAAGAATACTTTTGAACAGTTGTCAGTTCTTCAAGAGAGATGTCGCCGCGCAAAGAAAGAATTTGAAAACAAATCCTTTTTCCGATGGAATGGTTCTGCTGGGTTGCACACCAACAACATATCGCTTTAGCGACCGACTATTTATATCCGCTTTGCTGTAATTTGGTTCGCGGATAAGAAGATACAAACAGTGAAAAACTATAACGAGTTGCCGGTCGGCAAGCACGAGCATGCAAGCTTTACATTATCGCAAAACATACATACAGCTAAACAAAAAGATCTTAAATATTTCATGTTAACGTGCTGGCAAATCTCTGAGGGTCGGATCACGGCTATAAAATAAATGCGCTGGCCCGGTAACTACAGGTTATAAAAGAAACTTGGGATGTGCGCTGGTTTTGGGATCCGCCACATTACAAAATGAAATGTCTGGTCCCTCAATAGAAAGGGTGCCTCCATCCAACAGGCGAAAGCCTTTGTAAAATATAAGATCAACGCCACTTCAAAAGCTCTTTCTGCCTTCTGGCATTGTAGGGGTGTGTTTCGTAAAACGTGGGGTCTTTCGCCCAAACGAGTCCTTTGGCTCTACACGTCGATGATTCGACCAATAATCTCGTATGCGTCTGTAGTTTGGTTCAGCAGGCTTTCTCGCCAATGCGTCATTGCTTCGCTGGGGCGTCTACAAAGAACAGTGTGTCTTGGCTGTACGGGAGCTTTCCCGACCACCCCTGGCCCTGCTCTAGACGTAATACTCAACATTCCACCCCTGGACATTTTCATCCGAGGTGAAGCCGCCAAGGCCTGCTTTAGATTGAAACAAGTAGGGATGTGGTTTGAATCGCATCGGGGCGTGCATAACTCTGCGCAGACCTCTCTACCATTCTTGGATGGAATGAGCATGCCGTCTGATGTATTAGTTCCGCACCTCGAACTCCGGCGCAGATACGAAGTTTCCTTTCCTGAACGCGACAGCTGGCTTTCGTCAGCCGAGCCAGGCAGGGGGTGTTGTAGAGTCTTTACAGACGGGTCCAGAACTGATGAAGGTTCAGGAGCTGGTGTGTATTTTGAGGAAAACGACACAAAACTTCACTATCCATTGGGAAAGCATGCATCCGTCTTTCAGGCGGAGGTCTTTGCAATCCTAAAGGCTATGGATTTCGTCAGGGAAAGTGGATGGTCTGGCAAGAGTATTTGCGTCTGTAGTGACAGTCAGGCTGCACTTATGGCCTTGCTCAACCCAATCACCACCTCCAAGACAGTCAAAGAGTGTAAGGCCAAGCTTAACAGCGTAGGCTTTCACAACTCACTCGCCCTCTTTTGGGTACCGGGGCACTTCGGCGTGTCCGGAAATGAATTGTCCGATGAACTTGCAAGATCAGGTTCTGAAGACCACTTTCTGGGCCCTGAACCTGCCCTTGGCCTGCCTTCTTCCATGGTCAAAGCGTCCATAAACGACTGGGTTGTTTCTCAACACGGTCAAAGATGGGCCGGGCTAGCTGAATGCAGACAGACGAAGCTCCTGCTTCCAACCGTCGACAAAGGTAAGTCCTCTTTTCTTAGGTCTCTAAACCGTAAGGATTGTAGACTTCTTGTGGGCGTCTTGACCGGTCATAACTCCTGTGCAAAACACCTGAGTGCGATGGGTCTGGCCGACGACAGTGTCTGTGAGAGCTGTCTGGAGGACGAGGATACCGCTACCCACTTCTTATGCGAGTGTCCCGCCTTTTCCAGGTCGCGATTGCAGCTGCTGGAGTCAGACGTGGTGAGAACCGATCAACTAAGTTCCTTGCCACCATCGAAAATCCTCCGCTTTATTAAAAGCTCAGGAAGATTTCAGTAAAAGGAATCAGCTTACCAGTACAATGGACAAATACTTGTCTGCGTGCTGGTAGGTTTTTCATATTCCGACAACAAAAAAAAAAAAAAAACGCCATCCAGGAAATGCGATGCACAGGGCAGGACAGATGCTTAAAAGAAGGAACCAATGACATCTATAACAGTTAAAGCCTTGGAGTCGCATACACCGTTTTCGTCGACAAAAACGAAATCCCATACATTAGCCACGAACAAATTTTAGTTCCTGAATTCAGAAACGATATAGTAACGTTCAGCAACGAAAAATTCGACATTTGACGTCGAAACGAATACAACTTCAAGTCGTTTCCGGCGACGAAATTATAAATATTTTTATAGGCAATTTCATTTCTTTTGCTATGGTGAACTAGTTTGAATGTGCTTCTATTTAACTTTGCTTCGTGAGGAAAATTACAAAGTCCTATTTGCACATAACACGTACCAACTTCTCACTTTCCTATTGCAATTTTTGTTTCACTTTTCACTAATATACAGTCCACTACTCGTGTGGTTACACGCATACAAGCGTCCTCATCGCACTTGCTTTACGTCTTTTAGGTAACAGTTAAGCGCCAATCAGTCACCGCGTATCGTATTTAATCGTATCGCAGACAAAACCTGTTTTACCCGAGCTCTATACATACGTTCAAGAGGTCACTTGGCGGACAGTACCCTACGGCCGACATATAAAAAATTTAAACTTTCGGTCGAATTTTCGGGGATCATTCCTGTCAGCACATTTCGATCTCCTTACTCTCGCGCTTTGCTTTTTCCCGCTTCTTGGATCTGTAAAAGCGCTTCTCTGCGCCTCTAATTTCCCGATAATGCTCTTGCATGTCTTTTGCGTTTGATATTCGTTGATCGGGGGACATCCAATTGGTTTAATGGATATCGGAGTATACGAATCTTACTATCATGTTAAGCACCGTGGCGCACAAAGAATCCGTTGCGTCCGTGAGAGCGATTTTTCAACTGACAGCGAAGTTGAAATGTATGCAATCGTATGAGGTATGGCACATAAGCAACGGTTGCTTCGAAGCAACGCAAAAAGTTAAACAACTATCAACTTTTGTCGTCCGGCGGAACTTTGACAGATATCAGCTGATTCTTTTTATTGTTTTGCCGACTTGTATTTTTCTGCGGAATTTTTTCTATTTCATTGAGATTTTCCATATTTGCAATTGTTTCGAAGAACAATTAATAGAAGCACTGCAACAGTATACTGTATACATATTGGTCTTTATGACAAATCGGCTCACAAGCTTCTGAAGGAAAATGCTTGGGTTTCTGCTGCTGGCGCAACAATGTAAATGTTTTAATATAGAAGTAGTCCATGAAAAAGTCTCATATAAAATTTACAGCGATATACCCGTTTAATTGAGTTCGGATAATTGCGTTACCCTTTTAATTGAGTCGTTTAGTCAACACTGTCTTGTAAATCATATACAAAAAATCCCGTTTATTTGATTCGTTGTAAAATTCCCACAAAATAGTAGTAGTAATTTGAAAATTTCTCTGATGAAGACGGAGAAGAAATGATAAAAATTCCGCTTCACGTAAAGAAATATTGAGTTCACTTAATATTTTGCGAAAAATTTTTCTTCCGAACAAAATTTTTTCAAGAATTGGATAATATGGAGACAAATATTACCCAAATTTTTTTGAAAACCAAATACAGTCTAATAAAAGATTTTTTTAAACAGGAAGCCTAAACCTTTTTGGAATTTGTAATTGGTTTTTGCACCGATCGAGCAGAAACTTGAATATGTATTGATTTCTTTTTCCTTTTTGATGAAGTCATTAAAGTTTGTTTTAATTTTTTCATTTGTTTTAAACAAATAAAATGTTAACATAATTACATTAACTAAATTAAAAACCTGCAGTTTCCATTATTTATACATATGTATGCATAAAATTTAACTCTGCATAAATTATTCCGCTTTATTGAGTACAAGTGGGGCCACCTCTCGTGTGTGCCTGTATACACGACAGCTAGTAAAACAATTAGCAACAATAAAAGGCAAAGCAAAGTAAAATATAAAAAAGCTTATAAAAAAAGATAAAAAAGAAAAATTTTAAAACCTGCGGAGCTGGGATCCGAACTCATGACATACCGAATTACTGAATGCAAGCGCGCGACTCTACCCACTGGGCTACACAGGGAACTGCTTTCGTTCGTCTAAAGTCTTAAAAGACAGAAAGCGGACAGAAAGCAAACGCTTTTTAGTCAGTCTGCGTTTTATATATTAGAGATGCTGTTCAATTAAATAATATTATATAAAAAAAACTTTTTAAAAATAAGTTCATTTAATGTACTAAAAAGTAGAAAATAAATTGTTTCGAAGTCACCTGTATCTTACTATCAATAACAGCTTGGGGCGCTCATGTGTTCAAAATTTGTCAACCAGTTAACACAATATTTTATTTAAATAATTTTTTGCAAATAGATTCTAGTAATGAAAGAAAAGTGTGAATATAGATTTTGAGCGCACAAGCTTTTATTAATAGTAAGATACAGGTGACTTGGAAACAACTTATTTTCTACTTTTTAGTACATTAAAGCTTATTTTTAAAAAGTTTTTTTTTATATAATTTTATTTTCTACTTTTTAGTCTTCCATAAATTCAATTTTAGAGCTCTGAAATTTTTCGCAAAAAGAATTTTAAACTTGCAGAGCAGTACACAATATTTAGGGTATTCACAGTGTTTCCTATCGTCATATGTCATATCCTCAATTTAACAAATAATACGTGGCATATTTGTGACGCGGTGAGTTGTTGCTATTTTGCCAGCAGGGCGCGGCAAGTAAGTTCCTATCGTTTTTCATTCATGTGTGGTGTACCTATAATTATAAACTGAAGCCCAAATGTGTAGTTGCTTGAAAAGTGCCACGCCCCTTGTCCTACGCCCATAAAATTTTACCAGTGGGACGACACATCCAAGAGGCGACTGCATACGAAATTTCAATGCTGCACGACTTTTAGTTCCAAAGTTAATCGAGATCAAAAATTTGGTTTGTATGGGCGGTGCCACGCCCACTTGTCCAATCCGATGTTTTATAATTGATTCATGTATTGTGCTCTTGTTTACGCATGTATGCAAAGTTTCAGATCTCTAAGTAGTCGGGAAGTGGGTGAAAAATTGATTACTAGATTTGACGACATACATACATACCTGAAGTGAAGTTAATATAAAGCTTATAAAAACAGGTTTCTTTTAATTGAGTCATTGGACCAATTAACCGAAAATCGGTTAATTAATTTTTTCAGTTAATTGCATCGAAACCTCGGATTTTTTACCGACGCAATTAAGCGGGAAATACTGTACATTAAATTCGTGCTATGCTTTTATTTTTGCTTGATTGATAAATTATCAATGATCAGTTTCACAGTGGATATTTAAACTCTGATTGCAGTTTAAATAGGGAATTTCTGGTTTCACAGTTGGATGTTAAATGCGCCGCGGTGGCTCAGTGGGCTAAGTGCTTGGTATCTTACGCGGAGGACCTGGGTTCATCTCCCGGTCCGGTAACCATCTCATAAAAAGAAAATTTGTTTTCAAATGGCTTCTTTGCGCGGCGCCACTTCTCGCGGTGAATTGACAATTCTCCGAGAATAATCTTTGCCATGAAAAGCTTCTCAACCCTATTCGGATTCGGTAAAGAGTAGGTCCCGTTAAATTGTGAAAAATATGACAAGCACACACAAGTTAATGCGAGAAAGCTAGGCCTAAGCCCACACGGGCTGTGTTGCGCCAATCAATTAATTAATTAGTTGGATGTGAAATACAGTTTATTGATTGTTTTTACAGGCAGATTGATTGTGTATATTAAGGTACGGAACACAGTTTAATTTATGAACAGCTGATTTCGGATGTTGCAAGCAAGCTGCGTGGCCAATATTGGAATTAATAAGATTCAAATTAAGCATGAAACTGCATGGTATAGCACATATGTATAAATAATACGTGTAGTACATAAATAATATAAATTGTGCATACTTTGCACAATATCCAATAATTGAGCCGTTTATTTTGAAAGTGGTGTAAGTCAACTTTCTGTTATTGCGAGATATTTCATTGTTTACATTTCACTCTCAGTGTCACTACTATGAATATCTAAAACTTCCATCTCCCAAATACAAGAATCACAATTTTTTTACTATAAATTGTTTACCCATATAAAGATCATAATAATTTTTATCTAAAAATGCCATTATCTACATTTTTGTTAATAAAGTGGACTTTCTAAATAAACGGCTCAATTCACTTCTTTCGGCCGACGAAAAATTTTTAGTTCGCACTGCCTCCATAAGTAAACAATTGAACATACGTTTTTGGCAAGTTATGCCAACTTTCAAATGTCCGTATTTAAATAAATGCGCTGTGAAACCCAAGGAAAGTTACACTAGATTTAAACTAAATTTGAAAATTAGATTTAAATAGCCGCTGTGAAACCCGCCCTATGTGTGTTAAATTGTTTAGGTTTCTTAAATGAATTCAACACTTATACTGGTAGAAATTTTATTTATTTAATTCAGTAGTATCATTTTCATCAGTTGCATCAGAAATTGTGATACATATTTGATTTAAGAGCTTGCAGTTGAATTGTCTTCCAATTGTCTGCCTTTTATAGCTCTTAAGCGCCAGTTAGTGACCGCGTATCGTATTTAATCGTAATTAATCATAACGGCAAAATTTAGGCCGTTTAGTGAAAATCGTAAAAAATCGTATCGCAGCTGTGGCTCTTTTGCACGTTTCTGTTTTGGTTATTGCTGCCGTGCTGCCATATAGTTTCGTGCACAAAGTAAGCACGCTGTTCATTTTGCTTTTGAGGTTAAATTGTACATTCTTTATAAATTCTATGACACAGAATTATCTTAATTAGGGTTCCGTTCCCCTAAAGGGAAAAAACGGGAACACTTATAAGGTCACTTTTGTTTTGGGAGTGTGTATTTAAAACGACCTTTTTTTCATCATAGAAACCTGAAATTTGGCACGGTGTTAGGTCTTAATAACCTAAGCACATTTTCACTATAAAAAGTAAAGAAATATTTTTTTATAATTTTTAAAGGTTTTCGGGTTGGACAAAAAAAATAAGAATTTTTTAAATCGTGAGGGGTATCGTTAGAAAGGGCTACATCCATAGATTACAAAATGTATTTTTGTTAAATTTATGTAAACGGGTTAGAAAGATATAGTTAAAAAAACGGACCTGTCCCCACATGATCCCATCTGCACACACCATTTCTCAACCGAAAATTTAGATAAAATCAGGCTTACTAGGTATTTGATCACGCATGACTGAATGTCTGCCGGTTTTTTAAAATTTTTAATTTTTTTTTAAATTAAGATGACCCCCCATCAGAAAAAAATTTTTGTTGTTTATGTCGAGTGGGGTATCATTAGAAAGGGCTACATCCATAGATTATAGAATATATTTTTTTTAAATTTTATGTAAACGGGTTAAAAAGATATAGTTAAAAAAACGAACCTGTCCCCACATGATCCCATCTGCACACACCATTTCTTAACCGAAAATTTTGATAAAATCAGGCTTACTAGGTATTTGATCACGCATGACTGAATGGCTGCCGGTTTTTTCGAATTTTAAATTTTTTTATTTTTTTTTAAATTTAAGAAGACCTCCTCAAAAAAAATTGTTTGTTGTTTATATCGACTGGGGTATCATTAGAAAGGGCTACGTCCATGGATTCCAAACATATTTCCTTTATAATTTTCGATGAAATGGTTTCGAAGATATAGGACAAAATGTCGAAAAAATGACCATACCCCCCTTGCCTTTCTACATTTCTTAAGCTAAAATTTTTATAAAATCAGAGTTAGTAGATCTTTAGTCATAGATTACTGGAAAACTGCAACCTTTTTCGACAAATTTGTTTTTCTATTTTTTAAAATTTTATTCAAGATTACCATAGTAAAAAAATTCCTCAGCGAAAAATTTTTGTTGCTTACATATTGTGGGGTATCGTTAGAAAGGGCTACGTCAGTGGATTCCAAAAATGGTTTTTTATAATTTTAGGTGAATTGGTTTCGAAGATGTAGGTCGAAATGTCAAAAATTTTATGGCCAGACAAAGAGAAAATAAATTCGAGCGCTAAAAAGGGTATTTCTGGTACGGTGAGCGAGCCCAACTCGCACTTGACTGCTTTTTTTTAGATATATTTATTGTGGTCTACTTTTATGAACTAATTTTAATAATAATTCGGTTTTTGTTCTAAATTAAAATCGAAGAGCAGTGGCAGCACTGTTTTTAGTACAAAGCAATGTCATTCTCTCATCCTCTCTGAGCATCGGAGCAGACGTAAATGTGTGAGAGATAACTATTTCGATTAGAATTTATGCGTTACGATCCGAATAAATACGTCATGAGCGAACGCATGTATAGAGCTCGGGTAAAGTAGGTTTTGTTTACGATACGATTAAATACGTTACGCGATCATTAACTGAAGCGCCAATCAGTCACCGCGTATCGTGTTTAATCGTATCGCAGACAAAACCTGTTTTACCCGAGCTCTATACATGCGTTCGCACATGACGTATTTATTCGGATCGTAACGCAGAAATTCTCATAGAAATAGGTCTCTCTCAGACATTTACGATTCGATTAAAGACGATACGCGGTGACTGATTGGCGCATTAGCCTTTACTCCTTCTCGCAAGCAGCTGCCGAGCTTCTAGAGCTTCTCTCTCACACTCTTTTCGATGATTCTATTCGAATCCAATAGGAAATAAGTTTCGAACATTTGTTCGAAAGCTCTTTTCACTTCTTCACACTTATTATTCACAATATGGCGGAGAGGTGCGGTTTCTCGATGATGCTAGTCGAATCCAATAAAATAAAATTTTCGAACATCTGTTCGAAATGAGTGAATGTATTTTAGTGAGTAGACGTGTTTTTGATCGCTCGTCGTTAGCAAGCATCTTTCCATAAGATCTAAGCCTGTGAGAATTTCCGCCCAAAACAACAAACAACAATTGCAATGACCACTCGCGCCAAAACATTGCACTCCAAAAACTTGCTCTCAATGCCGACGCAGTCTAGCTCTCCGATGGCCCATGGCCCTATTCTCACTGTTGATAAACTTAACAAGCTGACCGATCAGCTGGATGTGCGCCTTAAACAACAGACGGAGATGCTCATTAGCAGTGTGCAAAATGAATTGGGCATACTCCATGATGAGTTTAATGCAAAAATAGAAAAGGTTGAAAGCAAATGGATGGAGAAAAACCACAGTGTCAATGCTGCATTAGCCGATGTCATGGTGCGCGTTGAGAAAGCTGAGTGTGATGCTGATTTAACGGGAGTGGCTGCTTTAAGAGAGGAGATGTATGTATTCAAAAAAGTTGTCGATGATATTGAGCGCAAAGAGGTTGCTGCGGATGCTATGCTGTTTGTTGTTCCAGTGAGCGACGATGAGAACTTGTCGGTGCTATTCAATAAGCTGTGCTTTTCCATCGGCTGCCGACCCCCACCGCTTAAGAGTACTGATCGTAGAATGAGGAATGGTCATCAAATTCTCTAGCTCGTACGACCGGGATACGGTTCTTCGGTCTGCAGCTTTCTATCGCAGAAACAACCGCAGAGACCTTGCTCTGAGCGATTTGGGCTAAATTCTCAATCCAACATCTACCTGAATGAGAGCCTAACTAAGCGCAGTCGTCAACTTTTACAAAATGCAATTAAGCTCAGGCGCAATAAACAGCTGTTCTCCGCTAATGCTAGGAGAGGGCATATCTATGTTAAGAAGTATGAAAGCTTTTTAGTGAACGACTCAAACCAACTTGCTGCTATCGTCGAGGGAGAGATGTCAAACAATGATGAGAATGCGAACAATAATACGTAGCGCTGTTAATTTTAATTATATTTCTCTTATATTTATATGTCTTCTCTTCTTCCCCATTGACTTCCTTTTAACTCCTATTCCTAAAGTGTTAACATTACATTCTAACTTATCTGTATCACTATTCAATCATCTTAATAATGTGTTAAAATTATGTTCTAACTTATCTGTATCACTATTCAATCATCTTAATAATTCTTTTTGTAAAGTAACCTGGTTATTTGTCTTCAGTAATAATAATGAGTTTTATACTTAAAAATTTCATTCATTTATATTTTACGGTTTGCCTAAAGATTCTGCGACCCATTTATACTCCCATGACGATGATATTTCAATTAAATTTGTAAAACTAATTTTGCCCTACATAGTTAGCCCATTGACGCACATAATAAATCATTGCTCCACTTCCTCCTCTTTTCCTTATTCCTGGAAAATTGCCAAGGTCATGCCTATTGCAAAAAAAACCCCAATCTAGTGAACCCAGTGATTTCAGGCCTATAAGCATTTTGTCCTCTTTATCTAAGGTGTGTGAAGCTATGATGGCTGACCAGATATCTCATTTTCTCTCACAAAGCAATTTTGTATCGAGGTCCTTACGATGAAGGCCTTCTTACACTTCTCTGCTTGCTTGATTTCTCTAAAGCATTTGACACTGTAAATCATTCTTTACTTTGCCAAAAACTAAAAAACTATTATGGATTTTGCGATAATGCTGTTAATCTAATCCGTAGCTATTTATCGAACAGAGTGCAGAGGGTAAATGTTGCCAATAAGTACTCTCAATACAAGTCTGTCTGTAGTGGTGTGCCTCAAGGTTCAGTTCCAGTTCTCGAGCCGCTCCTTTTTTCAATATTTATTAACGACATTTTTTCAATATGCAAATATTCCTCTATGCATGCATCGCAGAACGGGTCTACTAGAAGACCTTGTTTGCAGATTAAATGAGGATCTTGATAATGTTTATAAATGGGCTATTAATAATATTATATAAAAAAAATTTTTAAAAATAAGCTTTAATTTATTTAATGTACTAAAAAGTAGAAAATCAATTGTTTCCAAGTCACCTGTATCTTACTATCAATAAAAGCTTGGGGCGCTCATGTGTTTAATATTTGTCAACCAGTTACCACAATATTTTATTTAAATAATTTTTTGGAAATAGATTCCAGTAATGAAAGATATTTTGAATATGGATATTGAGCGCACAAGCTTTTATTAATTGTAAGATACTGGTGACTTCGAAACAATTTATTTTCTACTTTTTAGTACATTAAATAAATTAAAGCTTATTTTTAAAAAGTTTTTTTTTATATAATATTATTTTCTACTTTTTAGTCTCCCATAAATTAAATTTTAGAGCTCTGAAATTTTTCGCTAAAAGAATTTAAAACTTGCAGAGCAGTACACAATATTTAGGGTATTCACAGTGTTTCCTATCGTCATATGTCATATCCTCAATTTAACAAATAATACGGCTGTGATCGACCCTAATATTCGTGGCATATTTGTGGCGCGATGAGTTGTTGCTATTTTGCCTGCAAGGCGCGGCGAGAAAGTTCCTATCGTTTTTCATTGATGTGTGGTGTACCTATAATTATAAACTGAAGCCCAAGTGTGTAGTTGCTTGAAAAGTGCCACGCCCCCTGTCCTACGCCCATAAAATTTTACCAGTGGGACGAAGCATCCAAGAGAGGCCTGTATACGGAATTCCAATGCTGCACGACCTTTAGTTCCAAAGCTATTCTATATAAACGATTTTGTTTGTATGGGCGGTGCCACGCCCACTTGTCCACTGTCCGTCTTATTTTCCCAGTAGAAGGATATGGATGTGTAGTAAGTTCCTACCGAGTTTCATTGATGTGTGATGTGTAGTTCTAAAGTTATACACAAATCTGGAGTTGATAAAAAAAGTGCCACGCCCCTTATCCTACGCCCATAACATTTATTGATTCTTGTATCGTGCTCGTGTTTAGGCATGTATGCAAAGTTTCAGATCTCTAAGTAGTCGGGAAGTGGGTAAAAATTTGATTTGACGACAAACATACATACCTGATGTGAACCTAATATAAAGCTTATAAAAATGGTCTACAACTTAATGCGCTGAAATAATATGTCTTACCTATTGCCAGAAATGGAGTATGCTTTGACGATATTCGTGACTTATTTATAGAGGACAGTAAACTGAGACTGGTAAGCAGCATAAAAAGTCTTGGCTTCCAAATTAACTCGTCTCTGACTTGCACTGATCATATATATTGGTGTAGTTCGAAACATCTATTATGCGTTGCGAAACATAAGAATGTCTGCCCAATTTACACCTGTAAGTTGGTGCTGCAATTGATAATTCCTACAATGACGTATTCTGAGCTTAGTTACAGTGAATTGGAATCACGTTCCGAGCACAAACTGCGAATTGCGTTCAATCATGCGACGCGATACGTGTATAATATTCATAAGTTCGATCACATTTCTGAGTTCAAGAATAGTATTCTTGGTTGTGACATAATCTTAATGCTCGTAATTGCATATTTCTACATAAGCTGATTCACATTAAAGTACCGTTGTACCTCTTTGAAAAATTAAAATTTTGTCAGTCAACCAGAACCTGTATGATGATGATATCGAACTTTAGTTCACTAAACTCTGCCAGACTATTCTTCGTTAATGACATCAGACTGTGTAATTCTTTACCCAGCCACCTTAAATCTATTATAAATAAAAGCAGCTTTAGGCACGCCGTCTTAAAATATTTCGCCTAATTGTAGTAAACTATCTACCTTCAAATAACCAGATTTCTATTTCTATATTATTTAATTTTTTTTATTTTTTTATTTTTCATCTTTCTATCTATTTGTTTCCTTTAATTTCTAAAATCTGTTTTCATTCCTCACTTTCTATATTTTTTCATGAATCTCTAATCTTATCATTTTATTAATTGTATTTAGTAATTTAAGTTATATTAAATAGTTATGGTTTGTCTTCAGGCTCAAGGTCTTCCTAATTAAAAAACGTTCGATGAATTTTAATTATTTATTCTAGGCCAATATTTCGACGTCCATCGGATGTCATCATCAGGGCCACTGAATATAAAAATATATATACAACATATTTTAACAAATTGTACAAAAACAAAAAACCTATTAAACAAGAAGGATTGACCTATTACTTACATATATATAAAATGAACTTGACACAGAAATAAATATAACAATTAAAATTAAACAAACAAACAATTTTACAAAAAACTAAAAACTAACACTACGTGCAGTCAGTGTTGCTGCGTCCTCGTCTGGTTTCTAACTAATTTCGTTGACTGAGTCCTCTGTTTTTCTACCAGGTGTCTGTAAATATGAGCGCATTTGTCTGTGTCTGTTTTGAAATTTAGTCGTAAGTGTGCTGGTGTATTAATAATATGTAGCGTTTCCAGGGTATATCTCCGTACGTAGTTTGTCTCCTGTTGCAGCACTCTTACATTTTCAAAATCTGGGGTATGGTTGAGTGTTGTACAGTGTTGTGCCAAGGCTGTTTTTTGCTCCATAGGTTTTGTACGTGATTTGTGATCCGATTTATGTGATGATATTCTAGTTTTTAATTTTGATTTAGTGGTGCCTACGTAGATTTTATTGCAATTATTCGATCCGTCTCCTTTGCATGTTATTTTATATATTAAGTCTGATTTTTCTCCTATGTCCATTTTAGCTTTGGTGTTGCTGTAGACTTGTCCCAGTGTATTAACTGTTTTGGTTGTTATTTTGCACTTGTCAGTGTCGTAGCACTTCGCTGTAATGATCCTCTCAGTCATTCCAGGTATATACGTCATAGATTTGTATATTTTGGGTGGTAGTTCCGTATTTTGTCCATTGTTATCCTTCCTCCTGGAGTGTTTTTTAATTAAATCCAACGTTGTTTTCGTAGGGAATCCGTTTTTTGTTAGTATGTCCATGACCTTCTTGATGTTGTTTTTGTGAAACCGCGCGTCGCTAATTGTTAGTACTCTGTTTATAAAATTGCTCGCCGTGTTCATAATTATCTTCTTGGTGTGTTTAGAATTGTAATTTATCAGGCGTCCCGAGGCAGTGTGCTTTTGGTACCAGTCGATCACCAATTTGTCCTCCATTCTTATTACCAACGTGTCCAAATAAGATAATGTCCCATTATTCTCTAGTTCTTTGGTAAATTTTATGTTGCGATGAAATCCGTTAAGAGCATTTAAAGTATCGTCAATTTTGTCACGTTTTACAATTGCAAACAGGTCATCCACATATTTAGTCAGTACTCTAGGTCTATCATTTAACTCGTCCATAACTGTATCTAACAGTTCTTCCATCAAGATATCCGCTAAAATTGGGGATATCGGGGATCCCATTGGCATTCCTTTTTGCTGCATGAAGATTTTATTCTTATATTTAAAATATCTGTTGTCTTTTGTGCAGAATTTTAATGAGTCCATAAATTGTCCTTGGGTCATTTTTGTATGTAGTTTTATCGTGTCCCATTTCTTTTCAATCGTCTTGATTGCAAACTCAACCGGAATGCTTGGAAATAGTGAGACCACGTCAAAAGAGATCATCGTTTCATCTACGGATATATGCATATTGTTTATTTTCCTTTTAAATTCAGTCGCGTCTCTCACATTGTACTGTGAGCCATCCGTTAAATTTTTTAAAATATTTGCTATGTATTTACATAGTCCATGTGACGGTGAATTGGTAGCAGAGCATATCGGTCTTAATGGCATATTGTCTTTGTGGATTTTTGGAAGTCCGTAAATTCTGGGAGCAATCGCCGTTTTGGTTGTTAATTTATATTTTTCTTGTGTAGTGATTATATTGTTTTTATGTAGTTTGTTAATTAACTCGTTGTTCCTTTGTTGTAATGTGGATGTCGGATCTCGTTGTGATAATTTATATGTTGCTGTATCCCAGAGTATTGTATTCATTCTTGTGTCATAGTCATGCTTGTTCATTGCAACTGTAACATTGCCCTTGTCAGCATTCAAAATTAGAATGTTTTTATTTTTATTTAAGAACTTTTTTTTTTTTTTTTTTTTTTTTTTTTTTGTTTCGTCCAATGTATCCAATATTAGTTTATCTTTAGGGTTCACACGCATTTTGTTTACGTGGTTGTCCATTAGATTTGTTAGTTTCGTTCTCGCGATTTCTCGTTGTTCTTTACTTTGTATTGTGTTTATGCAGTCCTCTGCCTCCGCAATGCATTTGAATAGTGGGAACCGTGCGGGTGTAAGCGGTAGTGCAAACTTCGGACCAAGCGAGAGTAACCACTGTATGTTTGTTGGGACATCAACATCTGTTTTGTTTACGAACCAGTCAGTGTTTAAGTGTAAGTGAAATTGTTCTCTTTGTTGTGCTTGTAGTTTAGCAGCTTTCTTTTTGTGTGTGCTTTTAATGTGTGTTGTCAGCTTGTCATATAGAAGTCTCTCGCTCTCAAAAAAGAGTTCGGCATCGTGGTCCGTTAGTTCATGTTTAATTGTTGTTACAATTTTTTCCAGTTTATTTTTGTTGTGTTCCAACGCGTAGTGTTTTTGTTGTATGAGTAAGTTTAGAATTTTAATGTGAAAGGTGTCAATGTGGGTGAAAAGTGCTCTTCTTGTTTTTGGTAATAGCCAGTGGTTTGTTTTGAAAATATTGTTTCACCCACATTGACACCTTTCACATTAAAATTCTAAACTTACTCATACAACAAAAACACTACGCGTTGGAACACAACAAAAATAAACTGGAAAAAATTGTAACAACAATTAAACATGAACTAACGGACCACGATGCCGAACTCTTTTTTGAGAGCGAGAGACTTCTATATGACAAGCTGACAACACACATTAAAAGCACACACAAAAAGAAAGCTGCTAAACTACAAGCACAACAAAGAGAACAATTTCACTTACACTTAAACACTGACTGGTTCGTAAACAAAACAGATGTTGATGTCCCAACAAACATACAGTGGTTACTCTCGCTTGGTCCGAAGTTTGCACTACCGCTTACACCCGCACGGTTCCCACTATTCAAATGCATTGCGGAGGCAGAGGACTGCATAAACACAATACAAAGTAAAGAACAACGAGAAATCGCGAGAACGAAACTAACAAATCTAATGGACAACCACGTAAACAAAATGCGTGTGAACCCTAAAGATAAACTAATATTGGATACATTGGACGAAACAAAAAAGTTCTTAAATAAAAATAAAAACATTCTAATTTTGAATGCTGACAAGGGCAATGTTACAGTTGCAATGAACAAGCATGACTATGACACAAGAATGAATACAATACTCTGGGATACAGCAACATATAAATTATCACAACGAGATCCGACATCCACATTACAACAAAGGAACAACGAGTTAATTAACAAACTACATAAAAACAATATAATCACTACACAAGAAAAATATAATGTGACGAATATGGGGGTTATACTACGGCAGCTAAAGAAAAGGACACCCTGTGCACGGTTACAGTTGAACAAGCATACGCAAAACAAAAGCTTTAGCAAATATCAGCACCTCTGATTCGAAAGTGTTTTGAAGTTCTGACAAATATTGTGTATTGGAATTTTCTCGTACAATCCAGAAACAGGGCGAGCGAGAAGTTGTAGAATGTTCGACAGTAGCTGGCGAGAAACAGTAACAGGTATAAAAAGCGGCCGCCGGCAGTGTCGAGAGTCAGTCTTTGAGTAATAATTGAACGTGCAACATCGAGTCAGTTACCGAGTATCAAGTGAACGTGCAACATCGATTCCGAACGAGTGAACGTGAAGCATCGCAATCACAACCGAGGACAATTCAACTGCAACTGCAAAATAGTGCAAATCTTTGTAACAAAAGGATTGGAATAGTCAATCTGTTATTGGAATCAATAAAACCGTTACAAGCATTGAGCTTTTTGTGCATTATTCTTGACGATTACACAATCCAGTGATCCGAACCGAAGTAGCGGAGTACTTCAGCGGAATTACGTAACAATTGGTGTCAGAAGTGGGATTGTGCTAATCCAGAATAATGGTGAAGTTCGACCAGTTGAAAGTGGAGCAACTTAAGAATGAGCTGGCCCAGCTAGGGTTGCAGACAACAGGCTCAAAGACCGAATTGCAGCGTCGACTACGAGAGCCATTGGAGGCGAGAGGCTTTAATCTGGCAGAGCATGAGTTTGAGTGCGACTCAAAAGCGGCTGAGATGTCAGAGAAAGACATCGCTCCAGTGAGTATGGACATGAGCCAGTTGCTCGCTGCAATGCAAGGCATGATGGCCGAGAATTCTACACGAGTCGAGAAAAAGATGGAAGAAAATTCTGTGAACATGGAGCAGAAACTACAAGAAAATTCTACACGAGTCGAGAAAAAGATGGAAGAAAATTCTGTGATCATAAAGAAAGAACTCCAAGAAAATTCTACACAACTACGAGAGATTTCTGAGACTTTGACTGGAAAGGTGGACGAGCTCCAGGGAAAATTCAACGCGCTAGACGAGAGAGTGATGAAGATTGAATCAGGCAGAGACTGTACACTAGAGGAAAAAGTGGCAAAAATACAAGCAGATCTGGAAAAGCAGCTGCAAGAGCAACTGCAAGAACAATTGCAAGAGCAACTGCAAGAGCTGCAATTGCAAAGCCCACTGCCGCAAATAAGAGAATTCAGTGGTACGAAACTCAAAGCACCTACCTACGATGGGACAACGGCGTTTAACATCTTCCAACTGCAGTTTGAAACGACGGCCGCCCAGAATCGGTGGGCCGACCCAGAAAAGGCAGCGGCTCTGATAGTGGCATTGAAAGGAGCAGCAGCTGAGGTGTTACAGACGATTCCACCAATACTAAGATGCAGCTATGAGGCCATAATAAGTGCGGTAGGAAGGAAGTACGGTAGCGAGCACATGAAGCAGCTGTACTACATCGAGCTGAAGAATCGCAGGCAAAGGAGCGGTGAGAGCTTGCAGGTCTACGCAGCGGACATTGAGCGGCTGGCACATTTAGCTCACTCTGACCTGGGCAGTGAACACTTGGAAAAGATGAAGATACAAGCATTCATCGAAGGAATTCGCGATCCAGAAATAAGACGCAGCGCAATAATGATGAGCAAACTGACATTTACCGAGACGGTTACCAGTGCACTTACATACGAGGCAGCGTGGACCAGCACTATGCAATATTCTGCACCCAAAGTTCGCAGGATTGAGGCTGAAGACGACGTTCTGTGTCAAGCAATCAAAACAGAACACCCGCCAGCGGACCGAACGCTGAGGAAATTCACAGGAAAGTGTTTCAATTGCGACAAACCAGGTCACATGGCGCGGGAGTGCCGCCTTCGTCGGAAGCGATCCAGATCGCGTACACCAGAACGGGGCTATGGCGAACGGAAAGAGCAGAGCGGTAGCGGCAGCAAGGCGTCGTTAAACTAAAACGAGCCAGCTTCGAGGGGCGCGAACTGGCTCACACAACAAGCAGTCCCCAAATCTCCATTTCACAACTGCGACGGGAAAACAACAGCCTAACGATAGATGGCCAAATCGATGACCAATGGTTTACGGTGACCCTGGACACAGGGGCATCACATTCCATCATCAGAAGCGACTTGGTGAAGAAAGCAGAACCACTAGTTGGAATCAAATTACGCACAGCGACAGGAGAGGATGCACCAATACGTGGAAAAGTCACAAAAGAAATCACTATTGGTACAACGTCAGTTCAACACGAATTCATAGTAGCGGAAATCGTAGATGAACTCATTCTGGGAATGGACTTCATGATGCGGAATGGATTCACGTTGGACTTGCGGGAAAGAGTGCTGCGATACGGAAATACGGAAATGCCACTAAAGATCGGAGAAAACCAAGCGTTCGTGCATCAAGTGGTAATGACAGAGCAAGCAACTATTCCAGCTAACTCAGACGCTGTGATTTGGGCTCAAGTAAATGGAGGAGGTGGGAGCAACTCGTTGTGGATGATTGAAGCCGACACCAAGACACCGATAAATAACATCATAGTCGGAAAGACCCTCGTGAACGCGCAAACCAACAATCTAATACCAGTCCGAATTCTAAATTTGGCCAATTCGGCGAAACTAATCAAAACGGGAACCATTATTGGACAATGCCACCAAGTTACAACCATTGTCAATTGTGAAGCGGAACGTGCAACCAAGCAAAATCCGACACGCGAAAAAGAAAACCAGCTACGAAGCTTAATCAACGCCTGGACTTCGGACCTTTCTACCGAACACAACGTAAAAGCGCAGCAACTGCTGGAAAAACATCGGGACATATTTCCATCAGCGGCAAACGAAGGGAGAACGGCGATGGTGAAACACAAAATCAACACTGGCGATGCGAAACCCCTCCGTCAACCTCCGCGACGAGTACCACTTGCTAAAAGGGAGGAAGTTAATGCGCTGGTGGAGGAAATGCAACGCAACAAAGTCATTGAGCCATCCTCTAGTCCTTGGAGTTCTCCCGTAGTGCTAGTGAAGAAGAAGGATGGCAGCACACGATTTTGTGTCGACTACCGTAAGCTGAACGATGCCACCAAAAAGGACAGCTATCCATTGCCAAGAATTGACGACACCTTGGACACGCTCTCAGGATCCAAATGGTTTTCCACACTTGATTTACAAAGTGGATATTGGCAAGTTGAAATGGATAAGAGCGACAAAGAAAAGACAGCTTTCAGTTATGGAGATGGACTGTGGCAATTTTTGGTGATGCCTTTCGGACTGTGCAACGCACCGGCCACGTTCGAACGCTTAATGGAACGTGTGCTGAAAGGTTTAAATTGGAAGACTTGCTTGGTTTATTTGGACGACATCATTGTAATGGGCAAGGACTTCGATGACCACCTAAAGAACTTGGGAGAAGTATTTCAAAGAATCAACGAGGCTGGATTAAGACTTAGTCCGAAGAAATGCTCGCTGTTTAAGCAAGAAGTTAAATACCTCGGACATCGCGTAACTGCGGAAGGAATACACACGGATGAAGACAAAATCGCTGTTGTGAAGGAGTGGCCCACTCCAAAGAATTTACATGAATTGCGCAGCTTCCTAGGGCTATGCACGTATTACAGGCGATTTGTTCCAGCATTCGCGTCTATTGCAAGCAGCCTACATGAACTGACGAAGAAGAATCATCCATTCGAATGGAGGAACGAGCAGGAAGAGGCCTTCCAAAAGCTAAAGGAACGACTTTACACAGCGCCTATACTAGCATACCCGATTCCTGGCGAAAAATTTATATTGGACACGGATGCAAGTGCTACCGGAATTGGAGGGGTCCTCTCACAAGCCATCGAAGGCGAGGAACGGGTAATCGCTTACTACAGCACGACTCTAGCAAAACCGGAAAGAAATTACTGCGTCACTAGAAGAGAGTTGCTAGCCGTGGTGGACAGCGTTAAACATTTCCACAAGTATCTCTTCGGGCAGCCGTTCCTGTTAAGAACGGATCATGCGGCACTCAGGTGGTTGCTGCAGTTCAAGGACCCTGAAGGCCAAATTGCTCGATGGATCGAACGGTTGCAAAGTTACGATTTTGAAATTGAGCATCGCAAGGGAAGACTGCATTGAAACGCCGATGCACTATCTAGACGGCCCTGCAATACAGAATGCAGGCATTGTTCCAGAGCAGAGGAAAAAGAAGGACGACTCGATATTCGTTTGCTCAGTGTCTTGCCGGAAGAACAATGGACAGCAGAGCGAATAAGAACCGAGCAAAGAAATGATCCAGATCTGGCGAAAATAATGGACTACAAGGAAAGAGATGTACGGCCAACATTCGAAGAAATAGCATGTGAAAGCGCCATCACCAAAGCATACTGGGCACAGTGGCAGAGTTTACAACTACGCGATGGATGCTTGCATCGAATATGGGAAAGCGAAGACGGAAAAGCACATAGAAACTTAATTGTTGTTCCTAAAGTGCGAGTAACGGACATTGTGTCATCATATCACAATGGTTCGAGTGGCGGTCATTTGGGTATCACCAAGACGGTGGAGAAGATAAAGAAGCGGTTCTACTGGGTAGGATGTCAGCAATCTGTTGCGGAATGGATTGGGACATGCGACGAATGCGTCACCGCTAAAGGACCCAAAACACGCAGCCGTGGCAGAATGATCCAATACAATGTGGGAGCACCTTTTGAGCGAGTTGCGATGGACGTTGCCGGACCATTTCCCATAAGCGAGAGTGGCAACAGGTATGTTCTGGTGGTGATCGACTACTTCAGCAAATGGCCAGAGGTTTACCCGATACCGAATCAAGAGGCCAAAACATGTGCAGATGCTTTCATCAAAGATTGGGTGTGTCGCTTTGGAGTCCCGCTGGAACTTCACTCAGATCAAGGACGAAACTTTGAATCGGGCATCTTCAAAGAAATGTGCGCCACGCTTGGTATACGCAAGACAAGAACCACACCGTTGCACCCCCAATCTGATGGCATGGTAGAAAGATTTAATCGCACTCTGGAAGAGCATCTGAGAAAAGTTGTAAGCGACCACCAAAAGGACTGGGATGGGCACATACCGCTATTCTTGATGGCCTATAGATCAGCAATTCATGACACGACAGCAACGACACCCGCCAAGGCAATATTTGGCGAAGACTTACGACTGCCCGCTGATTTAAAGTTTGGGGTATGCGAGCCCATTGACGATGGCGATAACGACTTTGCGAACAACAAGCGAAAGGAATTGGATGGGATACACCAATATATGCGGACACGCACGCAGTTGATGAGTGACAAGATGAAAGCCAGATATGATTTGAGGGCAAATTCCGAAGGATTTGAAGAAGGACAACTGGTGATGCTTTACAACCCACAGCGCAAGAAGGGGCTGTGTCCGAAGTTACAAACGCACTGGGAAGGGCCATACTGTGTGATCAAGCGCCTGAATGACGTTGTATATCGAATACAGCTGAGCGGCAGTAGGAGAGCTAAACTTAAAGTAGTCCATTTGGAGAGACTGGCACCCTATAAGGCTAAAGAAGCTATCCTTGTTCGGGACGAACAAGTTTAAGAGGAGGGCAGTGTGACGAATATGGGGGTTATACTACGGCAGCTAAAGAAAAGGACACCCTGTGCACGGTTACAGTTGAACAAGCATACGCAAAACAAAAGCTTTAGCAAATATCAGCACCTCTGATTCGAAAGTGTTTTGAAGTTCTGACAAATATTGTGTATTGGAATTTTCTCGTACAATCCAGAAACAGGGCGAGCGAGAAGTTGTAGAATGTTCGACAGTAGCTGGCGAGAAACAGTAACAGGTATAAAAAGCGGCCGCCGGCAGTGTCGAGAGTCAGTCTTTGAGTAATAATTGAACGTGCAACATCGAGTCAGTTACCGAGTATCAAGTGAACGTGCAACATCGATTCCGAACGAGTGAACGTGAAGCATCGCAATCACAACCGAGGACAATTCAACTGCAACTGCAAAATAGTGCAAATCTTTGTAACAAAAGGATTGGAATAGTCAATCTGTTATTGGAATCAATAAAACCGTTACAAGCATTGAGCTTTTTGTGCATTATTCTTGACGATTACACAATCCAGTGATCCGAACCGAAGTAGCGGAGTACTTCAGCGGAATTACGTAACAATAAATTAACAACCAAAACGGCGATTGCTCCCAGAATTTACGGACTTCCAAAAATCCACAAAGACAATATGCCATTAAGACCGATATGCTCTGCTACCAATTCACCGTCACATGGACTATGTAAATACATAGCAAATATTTTAAAAAATTTAACGGATGGCTCACAGTACAATGTGAGAGACGCGACTGAATTTAAAAGGAAAATAAACAATATGCATATATCCGTAGATGAAACGATGATCTCTTTTGACGTGGTCTCACTATTTCCAAGCATTCCGGTTGAGTTTGCAATCAAGACGATTGAAAAGAAATGGGACACGATAAAACTACATACAAAAATGACCCAGGGACAATTTATGGACTCATTAAAATTCTGCACAAAAGACAACAGATATTTTAAATATAAGAATAAAATCTTCATGCAGCAAAAAGGAATGCCAATGGGATCCCCGATATCCCCAATTTTAGCGGATATCTTGATGGAAGAACTGTTAGATACAGTTATGGACGAGTTAAATGATAGACCTAGAGTACTGACTAAATATGTGGATGACCTGTTTGCAATTGTAAAACGTGACAAAATTGACGATACTTTAAATGCTCTTAACGGATTTCATCGCAACATAAAATTTACCAAAGAACTAGAGAATAATGGGACATTATCTTATTTGGACACGTTGGTAATAAGAATGGAGGACAAATTGGTGATCGACTGGTACCAAAAGCACACTGCCTCGGGACGCCTGATAAATTACAATTCTAAACACACCAAGAAGATAATTATGAACACGGCGAGCAATTTTATAAACAGAGTACTAACAATTAGCGACGCGCGGTTTCACAAAAACAACATCAAGAAGGTCATGGACATACTAACAAAAAACGGATTCCCTACGAAAACAACGTTGGATTTAATTAAAAAACACTCCAGGAGGAAGGATAACAATGGACAAAATACGGAACTACCACCCAAAATATACAAATCTATGACGTATATACCTGGAATGACTGAGAGGATCATTACAGCGAAGTGCTACGACACTGACAAGTGCAAAATAACAACCAAAACAGTTAATACACTGGGACAAGTCTACAGCAACACCAAAGCTAAAATGGACATAGGAGAAAAATCAGACTTAATATATAAAATAACATGCAAAGGAGACGGATCGAATAATTGCAATAAAATCTACGTAGGCACCACTAAATCAAAATTAAAAACTAGAATATCATCACATAAATCGGATCACAAATCACGTACAAAACCTATGGAGCAAAAAACAGCCTTGGCACAACACTGTACAACACTCAACCATACCCCAGATTTTGAAAATGTAAGAGTGCTGCAACAGGAGACAAACTACGTACGGAGATATACCCTGGAAATGCTACATATTATTAATACACCAGCACACTTACGACTAAATTTCAAAACAGACACAGACAAATGCGCTCATATTTACAGACACCTGGTAGAAAAACAGAGGACTCAGTCAACGAAATTAGTTAGAAACCAGACGAGGACGCAGCAACACTGACTGCACGTAGTGTTAGTTTTTAGTTTTTTGTAAAATTGTTTGTTTGTTTAATTTTAATTGTTATATTTATTTCTGTGTCAAGTTCATTTTATATATATGTAAGTAATAGGTCAATCCTTCTTGTTTAATAGGTTTTTTGTTTTTGTACAATTTGTTAAAATATGTTGTATATATATTTTTATATTCAGTGGCCCTGATGATGACATCCGATGGACGTCGAAATATTGGCCTAGAATAAATAATTAAAATTCATCGAACGTTTTTTAATTAGGAAGACCTTGAGCCTGAAGGCAAACCATAACTACATATTACAATAGGTCGAATAAAACACACTTATTCAGTTATATTAAATTTCAAATTCTAATTTCTGTGATTTAATTTGTACATGAAAAGAAATTGTTCTTATAGTACTAATGTCATCAAAAAATCAAATCAATAAATCTGTTCGAGAGCTCTTTTCACTTCTTCATATTCATATACATGTCGCAGGGAAATGGTAAAATCAGGGATTTGACCAAATCCCTAAGGGATTTGATCAACTCCCGGGAGATGCTAAAATAACAACTCAGTTATGCCATTTCCCTAAAGAAAGTCAGTGATTTGATCAAACTGAACTAAACTGTTTTAGTGAAATGATGAAATTATATGTGGCGAGGTGATTTTTACTATTTTTCTTCGCCCACCAACTAAGTCTACTGTTTCTTTTGCTCGTTGCTGCCACAGCTCATTCGCTAGCGCGTATGTACGATATGAAAGTTTGCTTTAGTTGGTCATGCCGCTCAAATTCGTGCAGCTGGCTGACAAAAATCCCAGTGTTTCAAGACATTTTTAAACAAGCGGCATGATAAAGAAAACCCTTTATGAACGCACGAAAGGATAGAAGAAGCTATCACAGTCATTGAACAATTTAAATTGGCACCACTACTCAAACTGCAACGGACACATAAACAGTACTATTATGGAAGAAACTACGATGTTATGAAAGTAGGTACTAAAAAATTGATTAGGATTTTGAAGAGAAAGTATGACTCCGATCCAGTTGTAAAAATCGTGGCAACGGACAATTTATATTTACTACATACTTCAGGAAACCCATCAGTCGACTGGCCATGGAGGAAGAGTTATGTAAAATGTCGTATAGATTGAAATAAAAATACCTAATATCCATGTATTTACTTCAATTGTTCTAGAGTTTCTAAAGCTATGCACGGTATGTTAGTCTTAAAAACAGAACCAATAGCAGGACTCCAGTCTAGTTATATTTCAAAGAGCTTCTTGAAAAGCTTGTTCTCTATGAAAAGAACCTGAATCTACGTAATTTTTTTTTCTGTCGGAATATAAAAAGCCTACCAGCAAGCAGACAAGTATTTGTCCATTGTACTGGTAAGCGAATTCCTTTCACTGAAATCTTCCTGAGCTTTTAATAAAGCGGAGGATTTTCGATGGTGGCAAGGACCTTAGTTGGTCGGTTCTCACCACGTTTGACTCCAGCAGCTGCAATCGCGACCTGGAAAAGGCGGGACACTCGCATAAGAAGTGGGTGGCAGTATCCTCGTCCTCCAGACAGCTCTTACAGACGCTGTCGTCGGCCAGACCCATCGCACTCAGGTGTTTTGCACAGGAGGTATTTCCCGGTCAGGACGCCCACAAGAGGTCTACAGTCCTTACGGTTTAAAGACCTAAGAAAAGAAGACTTTCTTTTGCCGACGGTTGGAAGCAGGAGCTTCGTCTGTCTGCATCCAGCTAGCCCGGCCCATCTTTGACCGGGTTGAGAAACAACCCAGTCGTTTAGGACGCTTTGACCATGGAAGAAGGCAGGCCTAGGCCTGGTATTCAGAACCTGATCTTGCAAGTTCATCGGACACTTCATTTCCGGACACGCCGAAGTGCCCCGGTACCAAAAAGAGGGCAAGTGAGTTGTGAAAGCCTACGCTGTTAAGCTTGGCTTTACACTCTTTGACTGTCTTGGAGGTGGTGATTGGGTTGAGCAAGGCCATAAGTATCTACGTATTAATCATCACGACTATGACATTAATTTAACTCCAGAAAACTTACCAGTAGTTTCTTTATGCCTGTATCACACTGCTTCCGATTTTTGTCGGCGACACATTGCTTCCGACTGTCATCGACAAACAGTCGGCGACTACAGTCGGAAACACTATCACACTGTTTCCGATTTTTGCCTGCCGACACATGCTGCCGACACTGTCAACTGTCGGTCGCCGACATGTCGGAAACTGCCGGCAGCCGACTGTCGGAAACCCTATCACACTACGGACAAATTTGTCACCGATTTTTTGCAGTCGGCTGCCTTTTGTCGGCAACACTATCACACTGCTGTCGATAAGACATTCTGTGACTGAATGGAAAATGTATGAATTTAATTAAAATTGTGCGAAAATGGACGAAAGATTTATAGTTTCGGCAATGGGAGTTGCAAAAATGTTCTCTCGCTGGCAACTGCAGCGGAAGAAATTTTGTTTGAGCCGAAAAGCAAAAAGAGAGCGCTTGTTGGGTCAAGCCGTGGATCACACGACGTGCCACATATGTGATAATTATTCAGGTAGGAATGGCAATGGCAGCACGGAATCATTTAAATTGATAATTTATTGCAGATGAATTTGTGTAAAATTTTTTTCACAATTAATAAATAGATAAATTAATAAATTTTAACTGTTTCACTGATTCTGCAACTATTCTCATTGCCCGTTGCTAGAATCTGTTTGGATAGTTTGTGACGCCCTCGCCGCCGATCTGCCGCATACATATACTATCCCTCGTAGTTAAACACCTTGACGCAGTGCGCGCGGTCGTCGCTGATAAAGATCTCCTGCTTGTGGTTGACGACTCGCACTCGCTAAAATGGAACTTGAAGCGGCCATTCTTGTCGAAGGTCTGCATGTGATGATTGTTCGTGTCCGCCACGATGATGTCGTTCTGTGCGTTCACCCCGACGCCACTCGGCTCCTTGAAATGGCCTTACATGACGCCAAACTTGCAGTGGTAGATCATGCCGCTTTTTCTGTGACTTCGACGTCAGGTCGATGATCGAATCGGTTACGTTAACACCGTTACCCCCATTCACGTTCAGTACATTCAGTGCGTTGTTGTTGCCTCCGGCACCCGACGGATTGTCGCCCGATTGCAAGACGTTCTGCATTTTAATCTTTTGCGGTCGTGAATTTGCTTTTGTGTCTGCCGCTCGAATAATTATTAAAATTAAATTCAAATTTTTGTATTGAAATGTCACAAAAAATAGTTTCCGACACAAAAAATCGGCAGCAACGCTACCGTATGTAGCTTCCGACCTGCCGACAGCTACCTACCCGACAAAGTGCCGGCATCCGACAGTGTGTTTTGTCGGCAATGCTATCACACTGCTGCCGACACTTTGTTTCCGACAAGTGTTGCCGACACTGCTGACAAGTCGGTTGCCGACAGTCGGTAGCACTATCACACTGTCGACGACAGTCGGCGAGAGTCGGAAGCGTGTCGCCGACAAAAATCGGAAGCAGTGTGATACAGGCATTATAGGACACCAACGCCGCTTCAACTTCAAAATATCTAGTAGCAGAAATTGAATCAAATAAAATACTCTGCATTGAACAATACATGATTTACAAAATAAAATATCAAAACAATATTATATCATCTTTTCTTTTAAACACTAGGATTTTTGTCAGCCAGCTGCATGAATTTGAGCGGCATGACCAACAAAAGCAGACTTTCATATCGTACATACGCGCTAGCGAATGAGCTGTGGCAGCAAAGAGCAAAAGAAACAGTAGACTTAATTGGTGGGCGAAGAAAAATAGTAAAAACCACCTCGCCACATATAATTTCATCATTTCACTAAAACAGTTTAGGGATTTGATCAAATCACTGACTTTCTTTAGGGAAATGGCATAACTGAGTTGTTATTTTAGCATCTCCCGGGAGTTGATCAAATCCCTTAGGGATTTGGTCAAATCCCTGATTTTACCATTTCCCTGTGACATACATATTCTTCACAAAATGGCGGAGAGGTGCTGTTTCTCGATGATGCTAGTCGAATTAAATAACAACCAAACTTTGAACAGATGGTGTCAATATAAGCTATTTTCCGGTTGGTTGGTGAACAGGATGGCACATGCATATTCATTACAATATGCCGGCAGATGGAGGGTGGTCGTCACATGTTCCGCCACTTTACACTTCATAAATTTTTTTAATATGACAATGGCATGTCCGCGCACGCTATCCCTTTCCTTTTTTACTATTGCTTTCTCGCTCACCAGATTTCCGTCACGCCAAATTTTGGTTACCCCCTCCGCAAAGAAGTTTTACTTCAAAAGTATCAGTTATTGCGTGATCAACAAAACTACGATGCATAATTCAGTGTGAAAACAGCCTTTCTATTGCGATCACGGATGCAATGCTTGTGCAATAGTTCGCCAAAACGACTTTGATGTCTTAATTTTAGTTTAGTTTCACCTAACCAGTTTGTACGAACACTAATTTTTCTTTTCATTATCCTTTCAGTGATTGTAACAGCTACTTTGGATAGTGATTGTGGACCGCCAAATCATTCAGAGACGCCGCCTATCAGTTCGGTAGCCGTAAAGAGAACAACCACGGGTAATCGCATTCCGGTAGTTAAAAGTAAAACTGTCGCTATGAGGCAGTTCATGGTGGAGCCGGAAAGCCGATGCTTCTGTATGTGGGAGTGCAGCTGCCATTGCGTTCCGAAACTGGAAACATATGTGGACTTTAAAGTTTGCCAGAAACTTTCCTACAATGATGAGAAGAACGCAGGTCTCCTCTTGCACTGTCAGCCTAACGATGACGGAGAAACCATGTGCAGTGGTGAAGACGAGGCAGGATTCGTAGATTCTGAGGAAAATCGTGGCTTTTATGACTTTTTACAAAACGCATTGATTCTGTTGCTAATAATGCTGTTGTTGGGTATGAACAATATATTATTGTTAACAGCATGTGACTACTTTTCATTTGATATTTTGGCGGTCAGGTTTGCTGAAGGCTGTCATTGGAAGATTTATCCCAAAAGTCGATTTATGGGGATATGGTTATGTACAACCAGGTCGAAGTTATGGTAATTCGTCAAGGTATTTGCATTTATAGTATATTGAATGGTAATTTTTTTACAATGAGTTTTACAGATGTCGTCGATTCTTTGTAAATACTTTCTTCTTCGTTGTGTTTCCATTTGTGTTCTGGTGCAAATGTTTTACCCCTTGTGAGGAGGATCTCCTGGTGGCCAGCACCGAATGGCCGTGCTCCGACGGAAAAACTTCGAAATGTGGCAATGACAATAAATGGGATGGTCTTTTGTTGCAGGTTTGATTGGTTGTACATACATATGTATTAATGTATCTACGCAATCGTCCTTTTTCAAGATTTTCTACTCATAAAAATACACAATATACATATTGCTTGCTGAAAAATTTCGGAAAAGTTTCTATGAAGTGGGCGCCCATGCTCGTACGATTTGAAATTTCATTTTCGTTTTGAATTCAAACGATTATTTGAAATTTCGTTTTCGTTTTCGATTCATACGATTTCCATCAAATGCCTGATTATTTGTTTCTAATCCGGCTATCATAAAAATTTCCTTTAAATTCCCGAGGTTAACTTTCTATACGATTCTAGCGCCTTATATACATACATACATATATTTATATGAATGTGTAAAGAATATTAAACTTGAACATTTTATTTCACAGCAAATAGATTCGTCTTGTACGTGTTGTTGCACGAAATCACCTGATCGGTTAGAAGGTGGACAAGAAATATCGGAAATGGATAAGCGAATAACAGATTTTACTTTGGCATTAAATGAACATGTTTTTGATGACGAGGAGGATGAGGATGAAGAAGTTAATACCAAATTTATTTTACAGGCATTGGTAGAGAGTAGAGAGTCATTAAAAAAATTGGTGAGTATATTCATATGTATTGTTGAATGAGGAATTAGGGCCAATTTCACAGTGGATATTTAAGCTCTGATTGCTGTTTAAATAAGGAATTTCAGTTTCACAGTTGGAAGTTAAATACAATTTAAATGGCCGATTGTGGATATTTAGGTACGGCACATAATTGCAATCGAAAACAAATAAACAGATGATTTCGGATGTGCAAGCAAGCGGCGTGGACAATATTGCAATTTAAAAGAGATCAAATTAAACATAAAACTGCATGGTTTAGCACATATAAATGATACCGTAGTATCATAAATAATATAAACTGTGCATACTTTGCACTTTGCACTTAACAATATCCAATAATTCATTTCTTTCGGCCGACGAAACATTTTTAGTTCGCGCTGCCTCCATAATTGAACAATTGAACACATGTTTTTAGCAAGTTGTGCCAACCTTTAAACGTCAAATATTCCGTATTTAAATAAATGCGCTGTGAAACCCAAGGAAAGTTTAACTAGATTTAAACTCAATTTGCAAACTAGATTTAAATAGCCACTGTGAAACCCGCCCTAAATCTAGTTAAACTTTCCTTGGGTTTCACAGCGCATTTATTTAAATACGGAATATTTGACGTGTAAAGGTTGGCACAACTTGCTAAAAACATATGTTCAATTGTTTACTTATGGAGGCAGTGCGAACTAAATATTTTTCGTCGGCCGAAAGAAGTGAATTGAGCCGTTTATTTTGAAAGTCCATTTTTTACAAAAATGTAGATAATGGCATTTTTAGATAAAAATTATTATGATCTTTATATGGGTAAACAATTTATAGTAAAAAAATTGTTATTCTTGTATTTGGGAGATGGAAGTTTTAGATATTCATAGTAGTGACACTGAGAGTGAAATGTAAACAATGAAATATCTCGCAATAACAGAAAGTGGACTTACACCACTTTCAAAATAAACGGCTCAATTATTGGATATTATGCAAAGTATGCACAATTTATATTATTTATGTACTACGGTATCATTTATACATATGTGTTATACCATACAGTTTTATGTTTAATTTGATCTCTTATAAATTGCAATATTGTCGACGCAGCTTGCTTGCACATCCGAAATCAGCTGTTTATTTGTTTTCGATTGCAACTCTGTGCCGTACTTAAATATCCACAATCGGCTATTTAAATCGTGTTTAACTTCCAACTGTGAAACTGAAATTCCCTATTTAAACTGCAATCAGAGTTTAAATATCCACTGTGAAACTGGCACTTAAACTCAATTTGAAAATTTGATTTAAATAGTCACTGTGAAACCCGCCCTTAGAGTAAAAATTTAATCAAAAATGTATTCCCTAGGCTTTTACGATTATTTAGGGGCTTAAACATATCGAGCCGTTTCCGCGTTTTTATCGTATGAGCCAAAAACCAAATTTTACAGGAGGCGTTTTTTTTAGTTTTCTCTGCATTGCCGTAACATATTTGCACGAAACTTGGTATATGCACTTTATTTAGGGTAATACACTAGGCAGAGGCAATTTTAGCGACTTCAGCAAAGCGTATCGGCCTTTTTATGGACATACGCTAATTTTCGCGGGCACTTTTTCAAGCATTTCAAGTATTGAAATGGCTCATACGATAAAATCGTTTTTAAGTAAAATAAAGACTTTTTCGTTGGAATAGTGTATTTTCATTTGTCATTAATTACAAAATACTCTTACTTAAAAGTAAAAATAAATAAAATTAAAATTCATTAAATAATTAAAAGTAATTAAATTAAATTAACTTTCACAACAGAAAAATATCCCAGATAAAAGTGTCTTATTGT
This sequence comes from Neria commutata, assembly GCA_963457695.1. NCBI lineage: Eukaryota > Metazoa > Arthropoda > Insecta > Diptera > Micropezidae > Neria > Neria commutata. The sequence continues at coordinate 43,187,656 of OY735245.1, read as the reverse complement.
ATATTAATACTGTCTTCCTCATCGGTTTCAGCGAGTACATCTTCTGCCATTCTGTCAAATTTTAAATTTACGTATTCATTATGATATTGTTTCGGAATAACATCTTTCTCGCAAAGGCCTATTAAATCACTATACTTAGCCACTGAAATATTAAGTTGGCTTTTATATAGAACAGCTGGGGCATCGTTGAAAATATGTGTTTTGCGTCTCGTCCTCGTTATGCCGCTAAGATCATACTCTTTAACCTCCGAACTTTCAAAATATCCGTACTTTAATTTAATAAGAAAGGTAGTTTTTTCAAAAGACACTGATCTTAAAACATTGAAATTAATTTTCAATGCTGCTGGAAGCACTGTGTTAGAAAAAGCTTTCCAGTCTTTAAAGTCTGAATAGTGCATAACTACACATTTGTAGTTAGTAGGATTTGTTCGAGCATTAGAAATCATCGTATACCATTCGCTAGGACCCCACACATTTTTTTTACGAATAAATGATTCGATTGTGCTATGGATTGAATCTACCGGCATCATAGTATGGCCCGGCAATAAATATGTAATTTTCACATTGGTAATATATGTAAGTGGAACTTTTAAGAAAATATCGAGCCGTTCCCGCGTTTTTATCGTATGAGTCATTTTTACCGAAATTGATTTTATTCACGAAATCAATAGTACTACACATTAGTCATCCGTCCCTTAAATCTGACATCTCTACGATGAACCGTTACAAAGTTATAGAAAAAACAATTTTATCGTATCTCCATTTCGAATTTTTCTTTCCTTTTTGTGCCCGCATATTTGTATGCATTACGATAAAAATTAAATTTTTTGTGTGTAAAGTTGAATTTAAATTTTATTGGAAAGGTGTGTTTGAATAATTTTTGAAAGTGAATAGTAGTGGTCTGTGTGCAGAAAAAAGTATTTCTGTTAAATTTGAGTCATTCTGAATGGGACAGAATTGCTTTTCCGTTTAAACACTAATAATGGTACTTACTTACTTAGGTTGGTCAGGACAATCCGTTACTGGGTTATAACCTGACGTACGGCCTCTCTGCAGGCGCCCCTGCTACACGCGCGCCTCTCCAGTTGGAAATCCAAGCTTTGCCAGTGCCTTCTCTACTTGGCATTGCCCCCACGCCGTCCCTACCCTCCAACTGCCGCTTCGAATACCTTCTTTGCTGGAGCTCCTTCGTCCATACGCACGACATGGCCCACTTTTGTAGAAAATAGTACCATCGCGGTGCACACCGGATTTCCGTTGCACGCTGTCCATCAGGAAGTTGAAGAGGTAGCAGGATAATGGATCGCCTTATCTGAAGCCTCTAACGGAAAGGATCGGAGAGTTCCTTTCCTATCTTGACGGAGCTTTGTATGCTACTTAACGTCATTCTGCACAGCCTCGCCAGCTTAGTAGGAATACCGAGCTCAGGCAATGCCTTATCGGGCTATCGAAGGTGGACCAAGAGATGGTGGGTGTCATTTTGATATTCGTGGGTCTTCTCCAGGATTTGGCGTAGTGTGCAGATCTGGTTGATGGTGGATTTTCCAGGTCTAAAGTCGCACTGATAAGGTTCAATCAGTACAATGACGAATGGCTTCACTCTTTCACACAGTACACTCGACAGGACCTTGTATGAGATGGCAATAAGGCTAATACCCCGGTAGTTTGAGCAAATCGTCGGGTCGCCTTTCTTTAACACAGGACAGAGCACACCAAGATTCCAATCGCTGGGCATACTTTCATCAAGGCATATTTTGCAGAGAAGCTGGTGCATGCGCCCTACCAGCGCGTCGCCGCCAGTCTTGAATAGCTCTGCAGGCAGACCGTCAGCACCCGCTGCTTTTTCATTCTTGAGTCGCTGGATTGCGACCTTGACCTCGTTATAGCCAGGCGATGGTATGTCAACATCGTCGTCAATTGGTGGTATCGGGAACCTGCCTCCGTTGGCGGAATTGGTGTCATCGCCTGCTAATAAGCTGGAGAAGTGTTTCCTTCATAACATTAGTATGCTCGGTTACCGTTTTCAGCCATTTTCGTCTCGACAGGAAGTCTTTAATCCTTCGGTTCGACGCTTAACCTTCTAGCAGAATTTTCAGGCGTCTTTCCGCAATAAGACACATTTATCTGAGCTTTTTATTTCTTTTATGAAATTTAGTTTAATTTCTTTTAATTATTTACTTTTATTGAATTTTAATTTTATTTCATTTTACTTGAAAGTAAGAATATTTTGTATTTAATAACAAATGAAAATTCACTATTCCAACGAGAAAAATCTTTATTATACCCTACACCTATGGTAATAGGGTATAATAACTTTGTGCGAAAATTGTAACGCATTAAAGGAGCCGTCCTAGGTATAGACATAAGTATATAGAAATGCTTAGAATCACTTTCTGTGTTGATTTCCGTTTGTCCGTCTGTCTGTCTGTCTTGCTGTCCGTGGCCACAGGAGAGAAAGAAGGAGTTGTCCGATATAGACCAAATTTGGCACACAGTCGCAGTGAACCTTCCACTACTTCAAGCTCGGAGATTAGCAAAATCGGTCGAAGGTCACGCCCACAACGGGCCAGTAAGTCCCACTACCCCGGAATATTTCCAGTAAAATTGCTTAAATTTGTTGAATTATTCATTAAAATGAATGGTATTTGGTATTTAAGGTAAAGTGTGGGCCCTCTACGTCATAAAAAAAAAATGTGCGTGGTCCGCCCACTATATAGACGGTAAGCGGAAAATCCTTATAACTTCCATAATATATACACCAGTTTGTCCATATTTGGTCACTTCATTGCTGGTAAGAACACCTTGTAGTTCTCCAAAAATGGGCGTAGTCCGCCCACTCAGTTACTTGGTGTAGGGTATTACTCTGTCGGTGAAACCCGACTGATGCTTCCTTACTTGTTTTCTTTACTTTTTTAGTCATTTTTGCACAAAAATTGCAAGTAAGAAGAAGAACTAAAGCGAACAAAAACAGCTGATTGAATATGACACTTGAGAAACATAGGATGCAGTGTTGTATTAGTCGTATTTGATTTTTATATGGGAAAAGCAACCTTTTTTTTATGACTGTTGTAAATTTTTATGACACCACGAAATATATGACTAATATGAGACACTCTAACACCCAAAATGTTTATACGACAGTCTCAGTCGATTCGCATTGACTCGATAGTTTGATGGTTGATGAAGATGGTTTGAAAAGTGTGCTCAGCTATTATTGGCATTTTCCATAAATCTCTTTTTTGCTCTTTCCATTCTTTCCGCGTTCTGAAGCTTTTACTTTAATACATTTTTGGCGTCTAATGAATATCAGCGTGCTTTTGAACTTAAAAATGCACAGGAAAGCTGTTTCCAAAGCACTATGAAAAAGTTTAACTATTTATACGCATTTCCGAATCGACTTGGAAAGTGAAGAACATACATATGTAAATGTATTATGTAAATACATATGTATGTACATTGTGAAAAATATGACAAGCACACACAAGTTAACGCGAGAAAGCTAGACTTAAGCCCACATTGGGCTGTTGCGTCAATCAATTAATTAATTAATAATATGAAAAGCCCTTTGACTTTGAAATCGTGTTTAAACGGCTGTATTGAGTCGATGGTTATTGACTCATAGTGACTTGAAGTATCGTATAAATGAGGTAATATGTAGATAGCATCCCTAAACGCCGGCGGTTTCTGCACGCACATTTCCCACACTGTAAAGAGCGTCCTTGTTTACCAATGCTGTTTTAATTACCAAGGAATCAATGGTATGGCGAGGAGTATCGCCAGGCCACCTCAGCGGATGCGCAGAGCATACTAATGTTATGGAGGAAATTAGCCAGCCTATTAGCAGGCGATGACAAAAATTCCGCGCATGCACCAGCTTCTCTGCAGAATATGGCTAGATGAAAGTATGCCCAGCAATTGGAACCTTGGTGTGCTCTGTCCTGTGCTAAAGAAAGGCGACCCGACGATCTGCTCAAACTACCGGGGTATTAGCCTTATTGCCATCGCATACAAGGTCCTATCGAGCGTACTTTGTGAAAGGTTGAAGCCATTCGCCAAGGCACTGATTGGACCTTATCAGTGCGGCTTTAAACCTGGCAGATCGACCATCGATCAGATCTACACACTACGCCAACTCCTGGGGAAGGCCCACGAGGAGACCAAATCGACACCCACCATCTCTTCGTCGATTACAAGGCCGCCTTCGATAGCCCGATAAGGGATTGTTATTACGCCGCAATGTCTGAGTTCGGTATCCCTGCTATGATGTTTAGGCTCGGAGGATGACGTTAAGTAGCACACAAAGTTCCGTCAAGATAGGAAAGGAACTCTCCGATCCTTTCGATATGAGAGGCTTCAGAAAAGGCGATCCCCTATCCTGCGGCCTCTTCAACTTCCTGATGGAGAGCGTACTACGGAAATCCGGTGTGCAACGCGATGGCACTATTTTCTACAAAAGTGTCTAGCTCCTTGCGTACGCCGATTATATTGATATCGTCGGTCACACCAAGCGAGATGCTACCGCTGCTTTCTCGGCTATCGAAAGAGAATCAGCCAAAGTGGGTCTGGCGGTCAACGGGGGCAAGACGAAGTATATGTTTTTACAAGCAGGGAGACTCTGCGCCATGACACTCCCATTTGGCAACTGGAAACTATACATTCGAAGCTGTCAAGGAGTTTTTTAATGGCACCGCCATTATCACCTATAATGATGTCAGCTTGGAAATAAAGCGGAGAATAACTCTTGCCAATGTGTGCTACTATGGACTCGGTAAGCAATTGAGAAGTAGAGACAAAATTGACACTCTATAAGACGTTCGTCATCCCCGTATTGCTGTATGGTGCTGAAGCATGGGTGGTCTCGCAGACTGATGCAGCTTCACTTGGAGTGTTCGAGAGAAAAGTGCTCCGCAAGATCTTCGGCCCGATCCACGTTGGCGACGACTACCGCATCCGAACGAACCACGAACTGAACTGTACGAGCTCTACGTCGATATTGACATAGTCAGTCGCATCACCACCAAGCGGCTCCACTGGCTGAGCCATGTCGTGCGTATGGACGAACGAAGCTAAGAAGGTCTTCGTTAGTGGACAGAGCCGGCGCGGGAGGCCATGCCTATAATGGAAAAACCAAGTGGAGGAGGCACTGGCAAAGCTTGGAATTTCCAACTGGAGAGGCGCGCGCGTAGCAGGGGCGCCTGTAGGTCAGTTTGTAACACGGTAACGGGTTGTTCTGACCAACTATGTATGTAGTATGTATGTAAGTACATGTATGTACGCAATTATAGTTTCTTTTAATAAACTTATAAAAAAAAAAAATACATTTTTATAAGTCGAAATCTCCATTAGTCGAACTCTTTTTTTGGATAATAGTCATTCGAGTTATGGAAATTCGACTGTGTGCGTTTTCCAGACGCGAAAAAACTAGGTTCGCAGTTGTAATAACTGTTTAAAAATTAATAAGAAATATATGTTTTGGTTGCATACTAGAAGGGTGTACGATAATTTTGCAAGGATTACCAACATCTCGATTCATTTCAGCTTACTTATTATTAACAGAAGATTGAGTTAAATTTCAGCTTTTATAGAAAAAATTAGTCACTCTAACTAATAAATTAGTTCGTTCAAAAATACTGGTTTCAAATATTTAGTTATCGTGACTAATTTTTAGTTAGTTGAATGTACTTATTTTAAAGCGATTGATTTGATTAACTACAAATATCAATCACTTCCATCCCAAATAGTTACGAGATCATTCCAGTCTGCAGACTAATGTAGGTGGCGTAGATGGGAAAGAAGATCCAAAACTAATGGAGGCTGCTGTCGTAGTACAATCTCTGAAAGCTGCACAGATTGTCTATAGAGTATTTGACCGGCCAATAGGAAACGTGCGGAACATGCCAAGTGGAACAAAATATTGCATTCAAGGATACTTCCTACCTTCACTCGGACAGGAATTTGAGTTTGTGAATTACAATCCCTTAGCTCAGTACCGTTGTATATCGCCAAACGTAAGCTTTGTATTGTCTGTCTATGCTTTAGTTGTAGTAATTTCAAATTTACTTGTATTTAAAAAGGGTAAATCATTGGAAATTCTGCGACCGCCAATTATGCTCTGTCCCAAGGAGTTTTCTAGGGTGTATGCTAATAAATTGGATGTGTTGACAGCAGGCGATCTTTCCGTCCATCCGCCGTCGGATGCTCCATGCATTAACATATCTACAATGGCGGCTGTTGCAAGTTCTGTGATTAAGCTAGCATCAGAGCAAAATATTTGCGGGACATTGACTTCGCTGCCAAACCCACTCGGCTTAGAAAAGCGCGACAGCTCCGTACTTTCATGTAACTGGCAGGAATTCGATTTGCCGGTAGACGAAGAGGAGGAACAGATGGAAGAGACAGGTCTGGAGCAGTCGACAACTTCAGACATTGCTGACTTTAATTGTTCAGTCGATGAAGAAGATCTATTGGAAGAAGAGTCTGAAGAAATCATTTCTGACAGCAATAGTTTAGACATTACAACCTACAAGTGTGACACTATTCCAGAATAAAAAATACAATGCAAATGGCATGCTACATCTATAGCGGGAAAAACTTCAGCTTACAATTTGAAGGTTTAATAGATGTTTTTTATTTTGTTTTATTTACCACTTATTACATTATTATATTTTGAAATTTAAACTAGTTTATTTTAATTTTAATAAAGACATTCTTGCAAAGCCATTTTACAGTTTCATAAGTAGGGGTTTGGACTACGAAGCCATTTCAGTGTCCCGAAATATTTGCGGGAATTCGACATTCTCTTTTTTTGACTTCTAATCTCAGAAATATTTTCCGTAGATCGCTGAAAAAATTCCGGGATTTCCAGTCATATTTTTTGCCTATTAATCTCTACAAACCATATTTGATATCTAAAATCTCGTGAATCTTTCGGATTCCAGGATTTCGGCTTTAAATTATTTTGCATAATTAAATAAATGATTCTTTCGCTCTTGATTCAAGATCGAAATCTCAATGGTTCTATTTCGTTCAGGACATAAAATTAAGTTGGAAACTAAAATTTGTTAAGAGACACTGAAACAATCCAACAAGAGCTAAATGTGTAATTTCGGCGAGATTCCAAAATTGATTTACTTAGGGCCAGTTTCACAGTGGATATTTAAACTCTGATTGCAGTTTAAATAGGGAATTTCAGTTTCACAGTTGGAAGTTAAATACGATTTAAATAGCCGACTGTGGATATTTAAGTACGGCACAGAGTTGCAATCGAAAACAAATAAACAGCTGATTTCGGATGTGCAAGGAAGCTGCGTCAACAATATTGCAATTTATAAGAGATCAAATTAAACATAAAACTGCATGGTATAGCACATATAAATGATCCCGTAGTATTATAAATAATATAAACTGTGGATTCTTTGCACAATATCCAATAATTCACTTCTTTCGGCCGACGAAAAATTTTTAGCTCGCGCTGCCTCCATAATTGAACAATTGAACATACATATGTTTTTGGCAAGTTGTGTCAACCTTCAATTGTCAAATATTCGAAGTTGCCATTCATTATTCCGTATTTAAATAAATGCACTGTGAAACTCAAGAAAAGTTAAACTAGATTTAAACTCAATTCGCAAATTAGATTTAAACATCCACTGTGAAACTGGCCCTTACATATATAAATCTTGCAAATGTTTTAAAGATGACAAATTTTTTTTCAAGATTGTAGAACAACTTTCCTGGTTTAAGAAGCATGCTTTGAAGAATGTTTGAAAGATTGTTTGTGTCGAACAGAGGTTCTCAAGCTTATGTGTCTCGTGGACCACTTGCCATGTTTTTCAGTTTTCGGTGGACCCTCTGCTTGCCTGATATTGAGTTTTTGCAAATTCATCAACTTGAAATGTGTGTTTGACAGCTGGGACAGTACTATTCATTTTGAAGGATTTAAATTTCTAGCTGTAATGAAGTGTAGTGATTAAATATGAGTATGTGTTACATAAAATAAGTAGGCACAAAATAAATGCTTAATAGGAGGTGTGAACTTGATGCTGTAATAATAAATTTTTAACGTTTGGCATCAAATTTAGTAAGGTATAATCTCAAATATACTTAGCTAATGATGTCTAGTCTGTTTCTTTTTTTTTAAGAGGTTGCCGCGTTGAAACCCCTTTCCACAAGGTATGAGGAAGTAAAAGCAATTAAAAACTTTCTCCCGATATTCCATAATACGGAATAAGTAACAGGTACGCCTTGTTGAAGCCAAAATTGCTAACATCCATTTCAGAAATTTACCTTAAGTTCTTCGTTAAAGTTTCTTCTAATCAATTCCTCTTGTAATATGACATCCGTTTCTTTAATATCAGCAAATGGATTAATTATCCACTGTAGTATTACCATAGTAAATAATATTATATAAAAAAAAAACTTTTTGAAAAAAAGCTTTTATTCATTAAATGTACTAAAAAGTAGAAAATTAATTGTTTCCAAGTCACCTGTATCTTATTATACATAAAAGCTTTGGGCGCGCATGTGTACCAAATTTGTCAACCAGTTTATATGTATTGTATTTTATATAATTATTTTTTGCAAATAGATTCTAGTAATGAAAGATTAGTGTGAATAGAGGTTTTGAGCGCCTAAGCTTTTATTGATAACCAGCAGTATCGCGCCACTTCGCGGCGACTCTCCTACTTTTCCTTCACCTATATGAAGAAGTCGTCTTAATTGTTTTGTAATTTTAAAACCAAGATTTTATATATCCGTGTCACCTACTATATTTTAAAATGTTTGTATTTTAACTTTGAATCTGTTTCTCGAAATTAAGAGCAACAAAGAAATATTGGTAGAATTACCCGAAAAAAGGTTACAAAGCACGTCAGCTCTGTTGTCACATTTAACCAAAACTTTAATTAAAGGAAATAAGCTCATTTTTCTGATTGGTAACGTACATGCTGCGTTACTTTATTCATTCCGGATAAATAATGGAAGAAGATAGTAGTAGTGATCCGGGAGGGAACAAATAAAGGAGCAAAAATATAATTGTTACTATGATTATCACAAAATTTCGTGTTTAGTTGAAAATAATAAGAACGAATTGTGTGAGGTTTGTTTTCCAAAAAGATTTTAATCTTATCCCATTCCCTCCAGATTTCTCTAAAGCTGAAATTTTTCATGAAACATGTGTAATTTCTATGTATATTCTTATTATTCCACCTTAATAGAATAATTTCAACTTTTCCTCTGATCCACTGTGCGGGTAATTGAAGGTGTCCTACTCTTCCTCTCGTTGCTTTTTCTGTTTTTTTTTCTTCCCTCTATTATTACCCTTTTACAATATCATTCTAAAAACAGAAATACAACGTCAGTCCCACCTACTCTTGCTATATAAAAATGAGGCAAGCTCGCGTATTTCAGTCAGCTCTGTGGATTATTATTAACATTAACATTTTGTTTGATTTCTTATCCAAAGATAGAGAGAAAAATTAATTTCAGTTATAGACCAAATATCCAAAAAATAACTTCATCGTCTTGTGAAAAAAAGTTTTCCGACTTAGCCTACTCTTGAAAAGAGTGTCTCATTAACATATATACACACATATGTATGTATGTATGCAATTTACTAAAATTTTTACTTCAATTAGAAACTTGCTTATGTATATATTTGAACTTATTTTAATTTCAACCGAAATCTAACCGAACACTGAAAATCTCCGGCCATTTACATTGTTTAATGTTCAGGAGTACGGCTACTATTCACATCTGCCAATGTGGATATTTTTATTAGTTTTGGTTTTTACCCCTGTAATCATATATTTTTCACAAACTTCTCTTTCGCTGGAAAAATTACTAAATATGTAGTCCAATAACCGATGCCATACGGCAAAAAGTGTTAGGGGTAAAGCGCTGATCAGTCACCGCGTATCTTTTGTGAGCGGAATTAATCGTAACGGCAAAATTTGGGCCGTTCAGTGAAAATCGTATCGCAGCTGTGGCTCTTTTGCACGTTTCTGTTTTGGTTATTGCTGCCGTGCTGCCATATAGTTTCGTGCACAAAGTAAGCACGCTGTTCATTTTGCTTGTGAGGTTAAATTTTACATTCTTTATAAAATCTATGACACAGAATTATCTAAATTTTTAGATATATTTATTGTGGTCTACTTTTAAGAATTAATTATAGCAATAATAATCCGGTTTTTGTACTAAATTAAAATCGAAGAGCAGTGGCAGCGCTGTTTTTAGTACAATACAATGCCATTCTCTCATCCTCTCTGAGCATCAGAGCAGACGTAAACGTGTGAGAAAAACCAATTTGGATTATAATTTCTGCGTTACGCGCCGATTAAATACGCAATGAGCGAACGCATGTATGAGCTCGGGTAGGGTAGGTTTTGTCTGCGGTCCGATTAAATACGATACGCGGTGACTGATCAGCGCTTAAGACAAAATGTAAACCTTTTAAATGAAAGTGTAATGACAGGGCATTACTGTTGCTGTGCAGAGAAGAACACGACAACATTGCAAGTCTATGCTAACATACTCTCTCACTCTCATCAAATGTTGCCCAAAACAATACTGTGCAAAAGCAATGCTACATTCAATGTAAACAAAGTAACGGTAACTGAACCATAACATTGCGTGCGCAATAGCGTTTTATGTAATACCAGCAGTATCGCGCCACTTCGTGGCGACTCTCCTACTTTTCCTTCGCCGATATGGAGAAGTCGTCTTAATTTTTTTGTAATCTTAAAACCAAAATTTTATAAATCCGTATTACCTACTATATTTTAAAATGTTAATATTTTAACTCTGTACTCTGTATCCTCGAAATTAAGAGCAATAGAGAAAAGTTGGTTACCGGAACGAACGTAACAAAGCCGTCAGCTCTGCTGTCACCTTTACCCAAAACTTTAATTAAAGGAAGTAAGCTCGTTTTGCTGGTTGATAACGTACATACTGCGTTATCTTATTCAATCCGGATAAACAATTAAAGGAGGAAGTAGTAGTGATCCGGGAGGCAATAAATAAAAGAGAAAATATATAATTGTTACTATCAGTATCACAAAATTCGGTGTTTAGTGGAAAATAATAAGTAAAAATTGTGTGAGGTTGGTTTTCCAAAAAGATTTTAATCCAATCTATTTCCCTACAGATTTTTATAAAGTTGCAATTTTCATGAAACATGTGTAATTCCTATACATATTCTTAGTATTCCACCTTCTAGAATTTAAACTTTTCCTCTGACCCACTGTGCGGCTAAATCAAGGTGTCCTACTCTTCCTCTCGTTGATTTATCTGTTTTTATTCTGCCCTTTATTATTACCCTTTTACAATAGTATTCATTTAAACGCGCAAGTGCCTGATAACGTGACAAATTTATCACCTGATAAACGAACTGTAAAATTTTGTATGAAATCTCATTTGCACAAATGTGATAAATTTTCCCAATGATTTCGCTGTGCAAACGATGTTTGTAAACTTAGACGGCAACGAATGCAACCCTGCTTAGCTATGATCTTTAACATAATGATAAAAGTTTAGTATTGAACAATCAAAATAAACGCAAAAGGGTTACAGTAATTTTTTCCAAACAGCTCCAACATTAATCTTTACTTTTTCACTGATTCTCGGCATTTTAGTTTTTTCTTTTTGACAGCCAAACGCCATTTGCATAAACACTTTGCCAAGTGCGTTCATTTAACACACTTGATAAATTGATAAATTTGAGCAATGTGCAGATTTATCTGCTTAAATGAATACCCTTAATATCTTTCTAAAATTATTAATACAACGTCAGTCCCACCTACTCTTGCTACATACATATATAAAAATTAGGCGTATTTTTATTCTTTTGTAGTTAAGTCACCTATGTGGGAATATATGTACATATAAATATGTCATTAACATTTTGTTTGATTCCCAATCCAAAGTTAGAAAGAAAAATTGATTTCACTAACAGACCAAATACCAAAAAAATAACTTAAACTCGTCTTGTGAAATAAAAGACTCAGACGTAGCCTACTCTTGAAAAGAGTGTCTACATTTTCTTATATACATACATACATACATATGTATGCAGCTACTAAAATTTTGACTTCAATTAAAAACTTGCTTAGATAATTGAACTTAATTTGATTTCCCATGAAATCTAACCGAACACCAAAAATCTCCGGTCGTTTATATTGTCTAATGTTCAGTAGTACGGCTTCTGTTCACATCTGCCAATGTGTCTATTTTTATTATTATTTTTTCATCCCTGTAATCTTAAATTTTTTACAAACTTCTCTTTCGGTGGAAAAATTACTTAATAGTCCAATAACTATGGCCATACGGCAAGAAGTTTTAGCGGTAAGCCACCAAAATGTAACACCTTTTACATGAAAGTGAAATGAAAGGCATTACTGTTCCTGTGCAGAGAAAAGAACACGACAACATTTCAAGTCTATGCTAACATTCTCTCTCACTCTCATCAAATGTTTCCCAAAACAATGCTGTGCAAAAACAATGCTACATTCAATGTAAACAGAGTAACGGTAACTCAAACAAAACATTGCGCAATAGCGTTTTATATAATAGTATGATGTAGTACGATATGATGATACTGGTGACTTTGAAACAATTTATTTTCTACTTTTTAGTACATTTAATGAATAAAGCGCCAATCAGTCACCGCGTATCTTATTTAAGCGTAATTAATCGTAACGGCAAAATTTGGGCCGTTCAGTGAAAATCGTATCGCAGCTGTCGCTCTTTTGCATGTTTCTGTTTTGGTTATTGCTGCCGTGCTGCCATATAGTTTCGTGCACAAAGTAAGCACGCTGTTCATTTTGCTTTTGAGGTTATATTTTACATTCTTTTTAAAATCTATGACACAGAATTATCTTAATTTTTAGATATATTTATTGTGGTCTACTTTTATGAATTAATGTTAACAATAACTGTGGAATGCATTACCCAGTCACCTCAAATCCATTGTAAATAAAAGCAGCTTTAGGCAGGCCGTCCTAAGTTATTTCGCCTAATTATCTACCTCAAAATTTACCAGATTATTAATATTCTTATTTGAATTTTTTTTCTCTTTATTTTTTTATTTTTATTTTTCTTCTTTTCCCTACCTTATATCTTTAAATCATTTTTTTCCGCTTTCTTCCTTATTTCTTCTTAACTTATAATATTTATATAATTATTGTAAAAGTATATTAATTTTGCTTATTTAAAAAATTCCAAATACTGTAATATTGTAATTGCAACCTTTGTATTTTAAAAGAACTTGTTCTTATAATACTAATTGTTATTGATAATAAATTGAAATTGAAAAAATTGAAATTGAAATAATAATCCGGTTTTTGTTCTAAATTAAAATCGAAGAGCAGTGGCAGCACTGTTTTTAGTACAAAGCAATGTCATTCTCTTATGGTCTAATTAGTCCAGCGGTGTCGGATTCAACCGTGCCGGATAGCAATTTGCCCAGTTACTCTAACAGCTAACCGGATTGCAGCTGTCAGTCTATTCTTTTTGCTAGTGCTGCCATATAGTTTTGTGCACAAAAGAAACACACTGTTTATTTTCTTCTGAGATGAAATTTTACATTCTTTATTAAATTTATGGCACAGAATTATCATAATTGTTACTTCTTTATATTGTGTACTACTTTTTTTAACTAATTTCGGCAAAAACAATCACTTCTTTTGTTGAACTAAAATCGAAGGTCACTGGCAACACTTTTCTGCAACAGAGTTCACAAACAAAATATATCGTGAAAAATGAATTCAAACGACGAAATAATTGACTCAATGTGTTGAGTGTTGTGTAAAATGTACGATGTGTACAAATTAAAAGCAAACGAAAGCGCAGGTGGACTGTATTTCCAATAAATATCCGCTTGTTTTAACCAGTGTTGCCGTTTAAATTCTTGCATAGGAAAAGCATTAATTCTATTTCAATTTTCAACGAATTTTTTGGGTGGCAACATTCTTTTCACAGCTGACACGACTTTTGCGGTAGTTTTCTAATCGACGCAGAAATTTCTACTACTCAATCCGGTCAGAGTAATAGCGAACATTGTGTTCGGGTAAGATAGATTTTGTCAGCTGACACGATTTCTAACCTTACCGCTAGAGTAATTCTACCATTATCCTCTCTGAGCATCAGAGCAGACGTAAATGTGTGAAAGATACCTATTTGGATTATAATATCTGCTTTACGCTGCGATTAAATACGCCATGAGCTCGGGTAAGGTAGGTTTTGCCTGCGATACGATTAAATATGATGCGCGGTGACTGATTGGCGCTTAAAAGCTTATTTTTAAAAAGTTTTTTTAATATAATATTATTTTCTACTTTTAAAGCGCCAGTTAGTGATCGCGTATCGTATTTAATCGTAATTAACCGTAACGGCAAAATTTGTGCCGTTTAGTGAAAATCGTAAAAAATCGTATCGCAGCTGTCAGATTTTCCTCCACTAGTGGAATCAGCCTTTCGTCGTCCATATTTCACTTTTGTTTACCTTTTTGTCAGTGTTGCCGTATAGTTTCGTGCACAAAGTAAGCACGCTTTTCATTTTGCTTTTGAGGTTAAATTGTACATTCTTTATAAAATTTATGGTATAGAATTGTGTTAATTTTCAAATATATTTATTGTGGTCTACTTTTATGAACTAATTTTAGCATTAATAATCTGCTTTTTGTACTATATTAAAATCGAAGAGCAGTGGCAGCACTTTTTTTAGTACCACTCAATGTCATTCTCTCATACTCTCTGTGAGCAGATTCATATTGACGTAAATATCGGAGAGATACCTATTTGGGTTTTAATTTCTGCGTTACAATCCGAATAAATACGTCATGAGCGAACGCATGTATAGAGCTCGGGTAAAGTAGGATTTGTTTACGATACGAGATCACTAACTTGCGCTTGAGTCTCCTATAAATTCAATTTTAGAGCTCTGAAATTTTAAATCAAAATCAAATCAAAATTATCAAAAGTAAGAGCTCCAATGTACGTGCGTTCGCAACGAATAAATGAAAGCATTAGAGCAGCGACGCCCAAAACTTCCTTATGGAAGGGCAAACACCAATACAAACAAACTTTGTTATGATGAAAAAGGAAAAAAAAATTTTGTTCGAAATGTACACTGTACAAAAAATTAATTGCATATTTTTCTTAGTTATATGTAATGAAAAACAAACCAACTTAATAAAATCATATCAAATAAATCATAAAAATCTCCCATGATCCTTTCAATAAATGATCTAAATCAATTTCCCAGTCAAAAAGATTTATATCACACTTCTTTTGAAGATAACTCTTCATTTTGCAAAGTTTGCATAATTAAAATTTCAACCTTAATATGTATGAGCACAAACTTTTTCAAGTGCTTCTCATTCCACAGCTGCAGACTTTTTTCCTCGAAATCATGCACAGAAT
The DNA here is from genome assembly GCA_963457695.1 of Neria commutata. Lineage (NCBI taxonomy): Eukaryota > Metazoa > Arthropoda > Insecta > Diptera > Micropezidae > Neria > Neria commutata. The sequence continues at coordinate 43,172,240 of OY735245.1, read as the reverse complement.
CTGCGTTGAAGATAACTGTTTAGGCCGAACGCCCCTAGTACCATTTGTACCGGTTCGGCTGGAGCGAGGTGGCAGCTTTCTGCCAAGTGTCGCCTGGGCCCGAGTGCTGCAAGCCGGTGGCGGTAAGCTGCGCTCGGACACTTGCGATTGACCACTCCAGCAAACAGGTAATAAAATTTGTAGATGTGCCTCCATATGAGGACATATTTCATTTTGTATATTGTTGGCCATCTCCTCCATATAAGGAGTCCACCTTACATATAAACTTTTCATTTATTTAATAAATTAAGTTGAATACGTTTTATAACGTTAACTCGAAATTTGGCCTTTATTATTTGCTAATTCGATTTCCTTTTTTTTATCTTTTTTTGTGCATATTTTACCCTGCTTTCCAACGCCGGCAACGAACCCGCAAAATCACATATTGCGTTTGACGTCACATACGCCAAACCCCTGCAACATACATACGTCGTTAATAACTGTCAAAAATGTACCAACAAAGCTGAAGAAAGTGTTGTTGCTTTGCGCTCGGGCAGTGGCAGACGAAACGAAAATAACATTGTTGTTTGTGTTTTTCGTACTGCTTAGCGCGAAGAGCTGTGTCTGTGTGAAGAAATCGCAGCCTATATAAAAGGGCATTTACAAAAACAAATGAGCATCGAGGGTATAGGGTGTGAGCACCCCTGCATTAGAGCAAAGCGTGCTTCTGTGCTGCTTATATACAGCAGTGCTTCTTCTTCCCTGCTTGGCTCTGATTGGCTGTTGCTCAATTTAATTCTATTTAATTTAATAGGAGTACTTTTCCTTGCCCGTCTGGTCTGTTCTTGGTTTTCGTTGTTTTCGGTTGAATAGCAGCACTCATCCAAGCCCGTCTGTCCCCGGAACATTTGTTCATGTATTTGATGTGATTTATTGTTATTAGGGTTCCGTTCCCCTAAAAACGGGAACACTTATAAGGTCACTTTTGTTTTGTGAGTGTGTAGGTACTCATTGCAGTTCTTTGCTGCGAGCTGGCAGACGAAACGAAAATAACATTGTTGTTGGTGTTTTTCGTACTGCTTAGCGCGAAGAGCTGTGTCTGTGTGAAGAAATCTCGGCCTATGCCAAGAGTTTTTACAAAAACAAAGGAGCATCGAGAGTATAGGGCATGGGCACCACTGTTTCAGAGCTTCTCGCTCACTTTCATTTCGATGATTCTAGTTGAACATTTGTTCGAAAGCTCATTTCATTTACATAGATTAAGATAAAATATATTTTACAAATTTACAATCTAAAATAAATATTTAATGTTTTGCTTACCTCTTTCGCCCGTTAATATCCGTTAAATGTCTTCTTCTTGTTAAAGTAGTAATGTTTCAAACATTATTTCTTGGCAAAACCGGAGTTACCTTATGCACATTTCCACTGAAAAAAAGTTGTAAATTTCGTAGCAAATTTCTTGAGAACTGCGATGGGGCTCAAGTAATTTTGACACAAGGAAATTTCTTGAGCATTTTGCTGGCGTTTTTTCATATGGAGTTTTCGCTTTTCTTGAGAACTGCTAAGACCCCTTAACAACGTTTGCAAATCATGCCCAAAACGAGATGGCCACCGATCCCGATTTTCACAAGAAACTTTTGTTCAGCGATGAAGGTCACTTTTGGTTGAATGGGTACGTTAATAAGCAAAATTGTCGCATTTTGAGTGATGATAATCCACAAGCCATTGTTGAGACGCCGCACAGTGGCTCGTTTGGCAGGAAAAATTTCAAAAATACGTAAAATCAATTTTTTTTGTAGAAAGATTTGGCAAAAATATTATATGTATTGGATAGGGAATTGATTGTACTTTAAGAACGTGAAAATTTCAACTTATTTACATAGGCAGTTTGGTCTGTAGAGCTGGTCAAAGTTGACTGCTTTTTCAAACACAGCAAAAAAACGAAATTTGGGAAAAAATGTTTGAGGTGTCATGCAATTTCGTTTTTATTAAATTAAATATTGGATGGATAAAAATTAAACTTCAAGAAAAATTAAATGCTTTCAGCTCGTGTTCGCTTCTCTGTCTCGTCTTCTTCTTCTTCGTCAGTGGCAAGGTTGCCACGTTGACAGCTCGGCCAATCCTGATGGGAATCGGCCTCGATTTCTTCGTCAGTAGTGCAATCATCTAACTCTGGATAACTAGCGCACCAGATCTTGATCTTGTCGGACGCGAATATCGACGAAAAGTTACGGTGTGTTATTTGCATCCCGGGTATATCTTGGACAACATAGCGATCGTTGCCCAATGCTTTGGCGATGATGTAGGGACCCCGATACTTAGGCTCCAATTTACGTGATTCGCCCGTAGCTGCAGGTTCATTTTCAACGACGACTAAATCACCTTCAGAGTATTTGGTCGGCTCGGCGTGTTTACTGTCGAAGCGCATTTTCCATTTTTCGCGCTCTCGTGCGATGTTCTCGGAAGCTTGATGTCGTCGCTCGGTGATGGGTATTTCGTTGATTTGTCCCTCGTTGTCGCTGTGTATAGCTGCAATTAGTCGATTAGTAACGACATCTCGTAGTTTGCAATCGAATAACAATTCATTTGGACTGAACCCAGACGTTGAGTTTTTCTGAGAGTTTACAGCCCACTGCAAATTTCGTAATGTCAGGTCCCAGTCCTTAGGGTCCTCGGCTGTCGTACGGATAAATGTCAGGATCGTTTGATTTGCACGTTCTACTTGCCCATTGGCACGTGGTGTGCGTACAGTTCTTTTTACGTGACGTATGTTGTTCCGATCGCAGAATTCCTCAAATAGCTTAGAGGTAAAGGCAGTTCCTCTATCGCTGACGATGCAATCGGGTAATCCAAAATAGCTGGTAATATCGTTGAGTGCAGTAAGTACAGGTGCCGTTTTTGTAGTGCGGACGGCTTTAAATATAAGGTATTTTGTGAATGCGTCGGATATTGCAAAAACGTAATAATTTCCGCGCTTACTGCGGATAAAGGGACCTAAGTGGTCTACGTGCAGTAAGCGAAATGGTACTTCTGCTTCGCTGTAGTGCATGCGGCCTTCGGGTCTGCCACCGCTCGATTTGAAATAGCAACATCGAATGCAGCTAGCTATATAGCTTTTTACGTATTTTCGTATCTTTGGGAACCAAAACGTTTCTTTAATGCGATCTATCGTTTTCTGCAAGGCAAAGTGGCCCATGTCATCATGGCAAAATTGAACGATGCGCCAACGGACAGATTTTGGCACAACAAATTGCAGGCCATCTTCTCCTCGATGATACAGACGGTGGTTTTGAATTTTGTATTCACGTTTGTATTGATTCTCATGCGGAGAACTAGACTCGGCTTTCAATACAGTAAGTATTTCGCGAATCGACTTATCTTGTAACTGCATTGTCAATAGCCAGTCATCTACGTCGACGGTCAATTTCATAATACATCCGGCTGGTTCAACTTCTTGTGGCGGTGCATTCGGTGCGCGGCTGAGTGCATCTACATGTGCTAAACGATGTCCTGGACGATGTAAAACTTCAAAATCGTATTCAAGCAATTTCAACCACCAACGAGCAATTTTCGATTTTAATTCCTTATGTGATCTAACGGTCGCAATTGCCGAACAGTCAGTGATAAGACGAAAGTGTTTTCCGAGTAAGTATGTGCGAAATCGTTCCAAAGTTTCCACTGCGGCTAAAACTTCAAGTTCGTAGCTGTGGTAGCGAGCCTCTGCATCATTACAATGTCTGCTGTAATAGAAAACAGGGTGCCACGTTTTATCATCGGTTGACTGCAACAAAACTCCAGCCAGGCCTACGCTGCTTGCGTCCGTATGTACTTCGTGGTATGCTGAAAAATCGTACAATGACAACACAGGGCTGCTGCATAAAAGTTTAATTAGCTGTTCGAACGCCTTCTGCTGATCTTCAGCCCAAACGAATTTTCCCTCTTCGGTCTTGCGTAGTAATTTTGTTATTGGCTTACTGATAAATGCGTATTTTGGAACAAATCGTCTGAAAAACCCAGTGAGGCCAAGGAATCGCCGTACGTCAGTTACATTTTCCGGTTTCTTAAAATCTTTTATAGCCGTGATTTTGTGCTCGCCTGGTCTTATTCCGTTTTCGTTAATTATATGACCTAGGTGCACAAGCTGCGTAGCAAGAAAGTTGCATTTTGTTAATCGCATTGTCAGTCCACATTCCTTTAACAGGAACAGGAATTCGTTCAAAAGAGTGAGTCCGTCTTGTACGGATTTACTTGGAATTATAACATCATCCAAGTACGCTAGGACTTTTCCACCTTTCATTCTGGACGTGATCTTATTCATAACCGATTGGAATACAGCCGGAGCATTTACCAATCCGAACGGCATTCGGTTATATTCGAAATGTCCTTCAGTTGTGACAAACGCTGTATATTTCTTCGCATTCTCCTCAATTTCAATTTGGTGGTAGCCCATGCGTAAATCAAGTGACGTAAAATATTTATTGCCCGCCAACTGGGCGAACTGCTCCTCCATATTCTGCATGGGGTATGGTTGTTTAACGGTGACTTGGTTCAAGCGTCTGTAGTCTATGCATAGTCGATGTTCGGCATTTTTCTTCTCGACCAAGACCACAGGTGATGCGTATGCGGATTCGGTTTGTCGAATAATATCATATTCGAGAAGTTCATCAACTATTTTTTAATACGATGCTACGTTTAGCAAATGGAATTCGGTACGGTTTAGCAGCAACAGGCTCAGCGCTGGTTAGCTGAATGTCCATTTTCATTATGCTGCACTTTCCTAGATCGGAAACATTTTCTGCAAAAAGCTCGTGATGCGTTGAAAGCAAATGCTTAAGCATGTTTAGCTCTGCAGACGTCAATTCGGACGAAGATTTAATGTTAGCAATATCTTCCATACGGCAGTCATCGTTCTCGATAACAAGGCGTTTACCACTATGGCATAATACGTCGTTCCCAAACAGCACGTTCTCACAAATAGCGTCGTCATCTACGATTAGCATATCAGCCTTGGTGCTATTACCGTCCATTTCTACAGTCGCATTTACTTTTCCAGTAGAAAGAAATTTTCCACCTGCGAAACCTTTAAGAGCGACTGCGCAGCTCGTTGGCTCTCCAACTTCCATTGCAAAAGATTTTCAAAGCAATGTCCGATTACTTCCGGAATCTATTAGCGAATTTGTGCAGTACCCATTGACCTTAATTTCTTTGGTTAGCAATTTCTCGGCTTCACTAACCTCGTCTTCGATTTTATTAACAGTGCGCTTCGGTTCTGCCGTAGATTTGCGAGTTGGTGCTGACGTATGCGTTGTACGTTGGCAGATTCCGCAGCGATCTTTGCGTTGAGGTTCGGGGCATTTAATGGAATAATGCCCGTATTTAAAGCAATTGTAGCATTTGATGCTGTCCGTGGTTCGTGGTCTGGATGAAGCATGAAACTGACGATGACGCGTTCTTTCCCCGAAATGGTACAGAGGACGTTTTAATTTCGTTGTATGTTGTGTAGCAATTAATAGCACGGAGTAGTTCGTTGCAATTGGAGTACTCGTTTGAAATCTTTTTACGAAGATCGGGCTCATTAATACCATTGATTATATGACGAATAATCGCGGATTCGGGTAGCGCTCCATTCGTTCCCAATGCTAGCATCTTGTAGAAATACTCCTGCGGAGACTCGTTGTACTGCCGTCTAGTACGAGCCATTTTGATATGCGTATCGGCTACATTCTCAATGCACGGAAAACTAGAAGCGAATTTTATGACGAATTGCTCCCATGTAACGAAAACTTCCTGCAAGGAATCCACCCAGTACTTAGCCGGGCCTTGCATCTTTTGCTGCACTGCGAAAAGTAAAATTTTGTCGTCCCAGTTGTAGACGTTTTTCAATATTTCGACGCGTTTGATGAACTGGTTCGTATTGAGAGACTTATCGGACGAGAGGTCGAATTCTGGTCAAAGAGCGATGACGTCACGGACATTACCATACGGATTATAGTTCGATGTTGTATTTTGAGTCAATATTTGGTTAAAAACGGGCGGAGTCGACGTCATGACCACGGGTAGCGTCTGCGCATACGGATTTTGTGTTATCGGCGCAGCATAATTATGCGCTGGTGTTGTATCGTAAATCGACGCAGAGCATTGCTGTTGCGGTGGCAATGCGTTGACGGAGTTAGTAAAAGATGGTTGACTTACCCAGGCATGCGGGAAATTTTGGCCATAAGTGCTTTGCGTGGTGGTGCATGTTGGCAAATTAGTTGGACGTAGCGTGTGTGCCATGTATAATTGTGGCGAACTAATACATGAAGTAATCGGTAAAGTGGCATATGCAAGTGAAGTCGTGGGAATACTTGTGGATAACGACGATGATATCGAAAGCGAACTCACGGCACTTTCTGCATCTTCAAACGAATCACCACTACCGAATTTATCTTCCAATCTGTCTATTAGCTCACCTCGCTTGCCCGTAGTTGGCAAACCTGCCTCTTTGCACTTCTTTCGTAGCGCTGGTACATGCAAGTCTCGGAATTGTACCATTTTTACTTTTGGTTTCGAACACGTAAGGAAAATAGAAAAATATGCGGCTTTATTTACGTTTTGATAGTTTTTTTAATTTTTTTTTTATTTTCTTCTCGTTTATCTGTCGAAGTTATTAAAAATAGACGTTGCCAGATGCGAATTTTTCGCAAAGCTTCGAATAATTTCGTTTCAATATCGTAATTTTACGAGAAGTGTTGTTTAAGACCGTATTCGATTTTCACTTCGAATTCTTGTATTTGCAAACTTCGGTACCGGATGCTACTATACGACGGGAGATGGCGCTTGTACAAGTTAAACAAATAACGAAGTGATGCGGAAGATGGCGTGTCGGAGCTTAAATGACGTTCGGTTATAGCGATTAACGAAGGCATGAAGACGGAATGGACAGCGAAGCGATGAAAACGACGCGAATATTCTAGAAGTTTCGAATGAGGCTTGTTCTCGGAAGTCTCACGATTAATGACGGCAATAAATGGTTTTACTTGCTTTTGTGCGTTATTTCGTATGAAACCGATGTATTATATAATTTTACGATTTGTAGTTTTTATCACGATGCACTAACACTCGAGGATATATGCTTTTCGTAGATCTTTATACTTTTCGTTTATATTACTTTTCGGAATTAAACATTTTCGATTTTATGCAATAGTAGATACAGTAAGTAAAATTCATATTCATACACCCTAATTTTTTAAGCAAGTTCCATTTTTTCGCACTATACGAACACAACTTTTGATGTAAAAGTGTAGAACACATTAGTTTACTATAATTTCAGTTGAAAACCAAACAAAAAATTTTACATTTTAGAGAAATCAAATTAAAAAGTGTTTTCGACATGCAAAATTCATATTCATACATCTTGTGTTTTTTATATTAAAAGCTTTACTTTACGGATAAACTAAAAAATTAATATTTGGTAGGATAGCTCCGCTGCTTTATTACAGCTTTTAACCGCATATTCATCGATTTTACCAGATTTTTGGTCAGATTTTGAGATATCTTCTGCCACTCTAGTTATAAACCATTTTTCAACTCTGCAGCATTTTATTTTACATGTTTCCGTAGTATTTTCTTGAGAATATACCACAAATTCCCTATAGGATTAATATCTGGACTCGGAGGTGGCGTTTAAAAAAAATATGGACAGTTATATAGGATCCACAAACGGGTGTTGAAGGCAGTGTGCTTTATAGTTGTCTTGTTGAAATATGTAACGCGCTGTTAATCTTAAACCTCCGCACTTTGAGCTAAATTATTCTTTAAAATATTAAAATAGATCATAGAAATCATTATTCCGGGAATATGAGCTAGCCTTCCTACCCCTGCCGCAGCAGAACAGCCCCAAATCATAGCGGAGCCTTCACCGTGCTTAAATGTTGGCAAGAAATTTTTATGGAAGAGTCGTTTATTCTTTTCTCGCCATATTTTGGTGATGTCATCAGAGTTTTATATTAAACTAGCTGTTACCCGCGGGTTCTACCCCGCGCTTTTATAAAAATACGTAATGTGAATGATGCTCTGATTGTAGATGTTGTATTTAATTTAATAGCAGTGTTTGCCAGTCTGTCTTTTTCTTGGTTTCTGTTGAACAGCAGGTCTTCTTCTTGCTGATGCTTGTGATGTCTATATATTTGTAGGGGAAGTCATGAATGTAGGTCCTTACAGAACTGTCTGTGTATGTAGATTACTCCTTTGATGGAAGGCCAAAATTAAAGTCACGACCCCCCTTTACTCCTCATGGACCACCACTTTTTTACGGTACATACATTTAAGGTGTTCCACGCCAACTTGTCTCATGCCCCTAAATCTATATATATAAAACTCAAAATTATGTAAAAATGTTTTGATGTATGTATGTATGACTAAATAATAACAGAATACAAATTTTAATGTTGTATGACTTGTATTTCTAAAGACATACCAAATCAAAGATTTAAGTTGTATGAGTGGTGCCACGCCTCGTGTCCAATGCCCATTCCATTTTCCCAGTTGAAGAATACGGAGTTTCATTGATGTCTGATGTATAGTTCTAAAGTAATACCCAAATGTGGAGTTGATTGAAAAGTGCCACGCCCCTGTCCTACGCCCATAAAATTGTATCAGTGGGACGACTCATCCAAGAGGAGCTTCAATATGGAATTTCAATACCGCGCGACTTTTAGTTCCAAAGCTATTCGATATCAATGGTTTCGTTTGTATGGGTGGTGTTACGCCCCTTGTCCAATGCCCGTCCCATTTTCTCAGTTCAATGATACGGATATGTAATATGTTTCTACCGAGTTTCATTGATGTATGAAGCATATTTCTAAAGTTCTACCCGTATAGGATTTGATTGAAGTGCCATCCCCCTTGACCTACGCCCATATAATTTTACCAGTGGGACGACTCATCCAAGAGGTGCCTGCGTACGGAATTTCAATGCTGCGTGACTTGTACTTTCAAAGATATGCCATATCATAGAATTAAGTTATATGAGGGGTGCCAAGCCCCCTTGTCCCACGCCCCTACGTTTTTTCCAGCAGGAAGACATAACTAAACACTAACATAATACAAAGTTTTAATGTTGTACACCTTGTAGTTTTAAAGATATGCCAAATCAATTATTTATGTTGTATGGGAGGTGCCACGCCCTCTTGATGTATAGACATTTTTTATAGCCTATGACCATCCTTGGAACATCTATAGACTATGTGCCAAATTTGGGTATGATCGATCAAGCGGTTTAGGACGCAACTCCGAACATACATACATATATAATTTTATTTTTATATATATAGATTTACATTCGTCTGAAAATATGACACGTCTCCAGAAGCGAAAACCCATGTTTAGATACTTTTTGGCGAATTGAACTCTTCATGTGGTTTATTCTGTTAATAAAAGGTTTTCTTGCTGACACCATGCTGCGAAACTTCAGCTTTTTATAAGCTTTATATTAGGTTCACATCCGGTATGTATGTCGTCAAATCTAGCAATCAATTTTTCACCCACTTCCCGACTACTTAGAGATCTGAAACTTTGCATACATGCCTAATCTAGAGCCCAATACATGAATCAATAAATTTTATGGGCGTAGGATAAGGGGCGTGGCACTTTTTTATAAACTCCAGATTTGTGTATAACTTTAGAACTACACATCACACATCAATGAAACTCGGTAGGAACTTACTACATATCAATATCCTTCTACTGAGAAAATAAGGGGGCACTGGATAAGGGGGCGTGGCACCCCCCATACAAACAAAATTTTTGATCTCGATTAGCTTTGGAACTAAATGTCGTGCAGCATTGAAATTTCGTATGCAGTCGCCTCTTGGATGTGTTGTCCCACTGGTAAAATTTTATGGGCGTAGGATGAGGGGGCGTGGCACCCCCCATACAAACAAAATTTTTGATCTCGATTAGCTTTGGAACTAAAGGTCGTGCAGCATTGAAATTTCGTATGCAGTCGCCTCTTGGATGTGTTGTCCCACTGGTAAAATTTTATGGGCGTAGGATAAGGGGCGTGGCACTTTTTTATCAACTCCAGATTTGTGTATAACTTTAGAACTAAAAATCACACATCAATGAAACTCGGTAGGAACTTACTACATATCCATATCCTTCTACTGAGAAAATAAGGGGGCACTGGATAAGGGGGCGTGGCACCCCCCATACAAACAAAATTTTTGATCTCGATTAGCTTTGGAACTAAAGGTCGTGCAGTATTGAAATTTCGTATGCAGTCGCCTCTTGGATGTGTTGTCCCACTGGTAAAATTTTATGGGCGTAGGATAAGGGGGCGTGGCACCCCCCATACAAATAAAATTTTTGATCTCGATTAGCTTTGGAACTAAAGGTCGTGCAGCATTGAAATTTCGTATGCAGTCGCCTCTTGGATGTGTCGTCCCACTGGTAAAATTTTATGGGCGTAGGATAAGGGGCGTGGCACTTTTTTATCAACTCCAGATTTGTGTATAACTTTAGAACTAAAAATCACACATCAATGAAACTCGGTAGGAACTTACTACATATCCATATCCTTCTACTGAGAAAATAAGGGGGCACTGGATAAGGGGGCGTGGCACCCCCATACAAACAAAATTTTTGATCTCGATTAGCTTTGGAATTAAAGGTCGTGCAGTATTGAAATTTCGTATGCAGTCGCCTCTTGGATGTGTTGTCCCACTGGTAAAATTTTATGGGCGTAGGATAAGGGGGCGTGGCACCCCCCATACAAACAAAATTTTTGATCTCGATTAGCTTTGGAACTAAAGGTCGTGCAGCATTGAAATTTCGTATGCAGTCGCCTCTTGGATGTGTCGTCCCACTGGTAAAATTTTATGGGCGTAGGATAAGGGGCGTTTGTATAACTTTAGAACTACAAATCACACATCAATGAAACTCGGTAGGAACTTACTACATATCCATATCCTTCTACTGAGAAAATAAGGCGGGCACTGGATAAGGGGGCGTGGCACCGCCCATACAAACAAAATCGTTTATATAGAATAGCTTTGGAACTAAAGGTCGTGCAGCATTGAAATTTCGTATGCAGTCGCCTCTTGGATGTGTCGTTCCACTGGAAAAATTTATGGGCGTAGGACAAGGGGCGTGGCACTTTTCAAGCAACTACACACTTGGGCTTCAGTTTATAATTATAGGTACACCACACATCAATGAAAAAAGATAGGAACTTACTTGCCGCGCCCTGCTGGCAAAATAGCAACAACTCACCGCGTCACAAATATGCCACGAATATTAGCGTCGATCACAGCCGTATTATTTGTTAAATTGAGGATATGACGATAGGAGACACTGTGAATACCCTAAATATTGTGTACTGCTCTGCAAGTTTTAAATTCTTTTTGTGAAAAATTTCAGAGCTCTAAAATTGAATTTATGGAAGACTAAAAAGTAGAAAATAAAATTATATAAAAAAAAACTTTTTAAAAATAAGCTTTAATTTATTTAATGTACTAAAAAGTAGAAAATAAATGGTTTTTAAGTCACCTGTATCTTACTATCAATAAAAGCTTGTGCGCTCAATATCCATATTCAAAATTTCTTTCATTACTAGAATCTATTTGCAAAAAATTATTTAAATAAAATATTGTGGTAACTGTTTGACAAATATTGAACACATGAGCGCCCCAAGCTTTTATGGATAGTAAGATACAGGTGACTTAAAAACCATTTATTTTCTACTTTTTAGTACATTAAATAAATTAAAGCTTATTTTTAAAAAGTTTTTTTTTATATAATTTTATTTTAATAATTGCGTACATTTTGAGCCGTCACTGTTAGGGCATGTTGTGTAAATAAGGTTTTGATAGTTCTGATGCTGAGAGTGTCAGATCCTTCCGAATCTTCCTGATTAAGAAGGACTCATGCCTACGAGTTAATTTTCTTTTATTAGCATTTCACTGCTTCTTTTTCAGTAATCCATGGGTTTTGTACATTTTCACTATATTCTGGCTATTTCTCGTAATGATTTGCGTTCCTTATGCAGCCTAACTACTAGCTCCCGTATGTTGTTTGGAACTTCCGTGCCTTCGGAACCCATGCTTCCCAAAATTTATTTTAAACGAAAATTTCACGTTGTGCTTCCAATTTTAATACACGAAAACTAACGTACTACCATTAAATAGGCTTTTTTCGTGGATTTGAGCAACGGTTTTTACTCTGAGGCCACACTGAAGAAGTGTATGAATATGAATTTTGCATGTCGAAAACACTTTTTAATTTGATTTCTCTAAAATGTAAAATTTTTTGTTTGGTTTTCAACTGAAATTATAATAAACTAATGTGTTCTACACTTTTACATCAAAAGTTGTGTTCGTATAGTGCGAAAAAATGGAACTTGCTTAAAAAATTAGGGTGTATGAATACGAATTTTGCTTACTGTACGTGGATTGCGTGCCACTTCTGAAATCTGTCATGCAATTTCGTTTTTATTAAATTAAATATTGGATGGATAAAAATTAAACTTCAAGAAAAATTAAATGCTTTCAGCTCGTGTTCGCTTCTCTGTCTCGTCTTCTTCTTCTTCGTCAGTGGCAAGGTTGCCACGTTGACAGAGGTAACTAACCTATGATCCTTTCAAAACCAACAAGTGCTTTGCATGTATAGGTGGCATCCCCTGAGTGTTGGTTTAAGCGGCAAAAAAAAAACAAGAACTGTGATACCGCTGCACAAAGATTAGATTTTTAGATTTCGTGATCAATGTGCAGCGAGTAGACGTGTTTCTGTTGGGGCCAGCTTATACAACGCTATATCATTGTAATATAAACAATTAAAGCTCAATTTAAGCCACAAGTCACGGTACTGCTAATTACCTTTCGATTCGTGTAATTGTCAAATTGAATATCGTCGTATTTACGCGTAAAATCGAATTTTAAATAAAATAAATAATGTCAACAACAATTAAAAACACACGAAGTGCTGCAAGCAGTCGCAAAATTGCTGCCCCTGTGACCCCCCTTGGACCGAGGAAAGCTGATGACTCATCGACCATAAGTCCCAGTTTAGACAGCGCAACTTCTGGAACGGCAACACTGGAATTTATGGAATTTGTTTCATTTGCGGTCACATAGCGCAACACTTTCCGGCAACTCTCGTCTCTTTTGACGTTTACTTCTTTCAAGATTGAACAATACGAATGAGAAGCACAAAGCGTGTCGCCAGTACGGGAAACAAAAACCCCTCTCCTTTCCCCGTCCGTCCCTCTCTATCGAATACAGTGTTTCCTTTCCAGATGTTTCCCTGTCTAAACGGGGACTAACTTCACCAATGCTGTCGGATCTGAGCGCGCAGCTAAAATTCCTCAGAGAGAGTATTGTCGAGCAACTCACTGGAGCTATCGTTGCGTCGGAGGAGAGAGTGATGCAGCGGTTTGGAGAAATGTCAGCTGAGCTGTCCAACATGAAGACCACCATAAGAAATGTGGTTGAAAGAGTTGCTGTTGTTGAAGCTGCTTATGCTGAATTAGGTATGTTGAAAGAGAATTTGCAAGACTTGAAAACGCAAGTGGAAACATACAAAGCCTCTGCTGAAACAAAAGCTCCGCACTCTTCTATGCTGGACGGTGAAGTGAGAGCGCTGAAGTCTCAACTGGAAGCATACGAGAGCGATGCTATTTCCACTGACGTCATAATACATGGAATCCCCTCTGCTGCAGACGAAAACCTGAGCGACATTTTTAGCAGAGTTTGCTCGCTAATCAGATGTGACTCCCTCAGGCTGCGTAATATCTTCAGAGTGCGAAGCAACAACAACAGAAAAAGTTCTGTAATCATTGCTAAGCTTGCGTCTTCATATGAGCGCAACTGCTTGTTCAAAGCCATAGCTGCTTTTCGCAAAACGAACAAGCGGCAGCTCACACTCTGCGACATCGGGTGTGGAGGAAGTGATAACTTTTATCTCAATGAGAGTTTGACCAAAGCAAATCGTGCGATTATGCTCTATGCTAATAAGTTGAAGCGAGAGAAGAGAGTTTTTGCTGTTTTTACGCTGCGTGGGCGTGTGTTTGTGAGAGCATATCGTGACAGTGAGGCGAAATTTGTAAACAGCCAAGAAAGCGTTGACTGCGTCGCTGGAACCCTAAACTAGGCATTTTCAATTTAATCAAATATTGGTGATATTATCTTAATTGATTATTTATTATTATACTTTTATATTTATTTGTTTAGTATGTATATTAAATCTTCTTATTTTTCAATTTATTTTAACTCTCTTTACTGGCCTTACCTTGCTAAATCTCTATTTTCTACTCTCTTCTTCTTTTCTTACTCTCTTAATAAATCTTTCTTTCTTCCTGTGGATTTGTTTCTGTATCTGTATCTAATGTTTGAAGTTGGTTCGTTGAATGTTCATTATGACATATTCTGATGCTTTGTCTAATGGTGCTGTAGATAATTATAAGGCGCTAATCAATGTTTTGTGTAAGCAGCGCAACGGTCTAAATGTGACTCATTTTAATGCTAGGAGCTTAAATGGGTTAAAACTAGACTACGCTAGATACATTTTTGAAAATTCGTCTGTTGATATCATCTGCGTCTCGGAAACATGGTTTAAGAGTGATATTCTTGATTCACACTATAACTTTAATGGGTTTAAACTATTTCGTAGTGATAGGTGTGGAAGAAGGGGTGGCGGAGTTGCCATCTATTGCAAGTCCAATCTCAATGTTAAGTTTGTCAATAAATGTAATGATGTATGTGAGTTCCTTAATGTTGAAATCTATGACAAAAATTCTAAAATACTTGTGTCGTGTGTGTATAATCCCCATCGATGCCATAGCCTTGCACCATTTTTTTCTGACTTAACTAATAAAATGATTGACTATGATTTCTACTTTGTTTGTGGCGATTTCAACGTTAATCTGTTGAGAAATGACTCTGCCACTGATAATTTTAATTATCAGTCCTCTTTGTGTGGATTGAAAATTACAAATAATTTCTTTCCCACTCGTTATATGCGTGGTTGTGAGCCTAGCCTTCTTGATGTCTGTTTAGTTTCCAATATTTCTCTTCTCCTTAAATTCGATCAAATAACTTTCTTGTCAGATCATGACCTACTCTTCTGTTGTCTTGATATTAATCTAGGTAGAAATTCTCCCGTCAGTTTTTCTTATCATGACTTTAAATCAATAGACTCTTCCGCCTTATTTCATAAGTTATCTGCCGTAAGTTGGAATGACTGCTGGTTTCATGACTCAGTTGACAATAAACTTAAGGTATTCATGGACAAATTAAATGCTATTTTTACTTGTCATGTTCCGTTTCGTACAGTCCAAGTTTTAAATAATTGTTGTCCTTGGTTTACAAATCGTGTATTAGTTGCAATTAGGCTTAGAAATAAGCTACACTCAAAATGGAAATCAAATCCCTCTAATTCCAATTGGGATGATTTTAAAAGAGCTCGTAACGATGCTACTGTTATTATAAAACAAGCAAAGTGTAATTTCTTTAATTCAAAGCTGAATTCGAGCCTAAACTCCAAACAGTTATGGCAGAACATAAAAAAGTACAGGGTTTTTGGCAAGAGTTCGAGTGAATGCCATATAGAACCTGATGAGCTCAATACCTTCTTCTTGGCAAGTGGAAACTCTAGCGTAACAAACACTGTTAGTAATACTGAATTGCCCGAACGGACTGGAAACTCATCGCTTCCTCCATTTGAATTTTCTTCTGTTAGTGAAGATTGTGTTGCTAAGAGCATTATGAAAATTAGTTCAAATGCTGTGGGAATTGATGGAATGCCGATAAAGTTCATTAAGTTAATACTGCCATTTATTTTATCGCCACTAACTCATATAATAAACCATTGCTTAACTTGCTCCCGGTTTCCTGATTTATGGAAGGTGGCCACGGTCTTGCCCGTGGCTAAATCTGCAGTTGCTTCTGTACCCAATGACTACAGACCGATAAGTATATTGCCTGCACTGGGAAAAGTTTTTGAGCGAGTTATAGCAAATCAAATTTCCGAATACCTAAATATACATAAGTTGCTATCGCCGTTGCAGTCTGGTTTTAGGACTGGACACAGTTGTTCGACGGCAGCAGTAAAAATTCTTGATGACATTCGAATTTCATATGACCAGAACTTACTGACTCTACTCTGTCTTGTTGACTTCTCTAAAGCTTTTGACTCAGTTAACCACAAACTTCTCTGCTGTAAACTTGGAAATTACTTTAAGTTTAGTTCCAGCGCGGTAAATTTAATATCTAACTACCTGCAAGGAAGAATGCAACGTGTGAGAGTAGGAAATGCTTATTCATCTCTCAGAGAAGTTTCGACTGGAGTTCCGCAAGGGTCCATATTGGGTCCACTCCTATTCTCTATGTTTATTAATGATGTTTTTTCAGTCTGTAAATATTCAACTGTCCATGAATATGCTGACGATATTCAACTCTATCTCTCTCGCCCTACTGGACTCTTAGAAGATTTAGCCTTTAGACTTAACTACGACTTGACTTCACTATATAACTGGGCTTCTACTAACTTACTTCTTATTAATCCCTTGAAATCCAAAGTACTCCCCATTGCTAGGAGTGAATCATGCTTTACTGACATCCCTCCCCTGTTTATTGGACCTGACAAACTTGAATTTGTGTGTAAAGCGAAAAACCTTGGATTTATTATTAACTCGAAACTGACTTGTATTGACCACATTAACAGCACTATAGGTAAAATATATGGGACTCTACGTTACTTACGTACTTCTTCTGACTTCACTCCTATAGAGACGCGTCGCAGACTAGTCATACAATTAATTATACCTCATATTACTTTCTTTGAAGTCGTATATAGTCAGCTTGACTCACAATCGCAGCATAAACTTCTTGTGGCATTCAACAATGCGGCTCGGTACGTATATGGAGTCAGTCGATATGATCATATCTCTCTTACTAGCATAGGCATTCTTGGCTGTGGTTTGGTTGATTATTTGAACATCCGCAACATTGTATTTCTTCACAAACTTATGCACACCAAAAGCCCAGAGTATCTTTATGAGAAACTGCAGTTTTTCCAATCTCAGCGATCAAGTAATCTTGTTGTTCCTAGATGCAACTATCTCAACAGTTGCAGATTCTTTTTCGTCAGCACCATTAGATTATGGAATTCACTTCCAAATTATTTAAAACAAATAACTTCAATAGCCAGCTTTAAACATGCCCTCTTTCAACACTTCACTACCTCTATCCAATAATCTATTTACCTTTCTTATCCTATATTCTACTTCATCCTAATTCTTTCTCCTATGTTAATTCTACTTAGTTTTAAGTTTATATGTTTTAAGTCATTAATGTTATTCGTTGTACGTTGTTAAATTTTATATTAATTTAATGTCCTCTCTTGACCTGTGTTTAGATTATATTTTAATTATTTAAGTGACTGTTAACTTTAAGTCATATATCTGATGAAACATGTTTTATTTTCAATGTAGTACTAAAAAAGACAAAGTCTTAGTGTACCCCACAATCATAATAATAATAATAATAATAATAATAAAGCAAAATTAAATAAAATCATCAAATTTAACAAATGCGAAATATAAAAAAAAAATTTCTCGTTTTTTTTATAAACGGCATTTTTATAAGCTTTATATTAGGTTCACATCCGGTATGTCAGCGGTATGTCGTCAAATCTGGTAATCAATTTTTCACCCACTTCCCGAATACTTAGAGATCTGAAACTTTGCATACATGCCTAAACACGAGCCCAATACATGAATCAATAAGTTTTATGGGCGTAGGATAAGGGGCGTGGCACTTTTTTTATCAACTCCAGATTTGTGTATAACTTTAGAACTACACATCACACATCCATGAAATTCGGTAGGAACTTACTACATATCCATATCCTTCTACTGAGAAAATAAGGGGGGCATTGGATAAGGGGGCGTGGCACCCTCATACAAACCAAATTTTTGATCTCGATTAGCTTTGGAACTAAAGGTTGTGCAGCATTGAAATTTCGTATGCAGTCGCCTCTTGGATGTGTCGTCCAACTGATAAAATTCTATGGGCGTAGGATAAGGGGCTTGGCACTTTTTTATCAACTCCAGATTTGTGTATAACTTTAGAACTACACATCACACATCAATGAAACTCGGTAGGAACTTACTACATATCCATATCTTTCTACTGAGAAAATAAGACGGGCACTGGATAAGGGGGCGTGGCACCCCCCATACAAACAAAATTTTTGATCTCGATTAGCTTTGGTACTAAAGGTCGTGCAGCATTGAAATTTCGTATGCAGTCGCCTCTTGGATGTGTCGTCCCACTAGTAAAATTTTTTTGGGCGTAGGATAGGGGGCGTGGCACCCCCCATACAAACCTAATTTTTGATCTCGATTAGCTTTGGAGCTAAAGCTCGTGCAGCATTGAAATTTCGTATGCAGTCGCCTCTTGGATGTGTCGTCCCACTGGTAAAATTTTATGGGCGTAGGACAAGGGGCGTGGCACTTTTCAAGCAACTACACACTTGGGCTTCAGTTTATAATTATAGGTACACCACACATGAATAACGATAGGAACTTACTCGCCGCGCCTTGCAAGCAAAACAACAACAACTCATCGCGCCACAAATATGCCACGAATATTAGGGTCGATCACAGCCGTATTATTTGTTAAATTGAGGATATGACATATGACGATAGGAAACACTGTGAATACCCTATATATTGTGTACTGCTCTGCAAGTTTTAAATTCTTTTTGCGAAAAATTGCAGAGCTCTAAAATTTAATTTATGGGAGACTAAAAAGTAGAAAATAATATTATATTAAAAAAAAACTTTTTAAAAATAAGCTTTAATGTACTAAAAAGTAGAAAATAAATTGTTTCGAAGTCACCAGTATCTTACTATCAATAAAAGCTTGTGCGCTTAATATCCATATTCAAAATATCTTTCATTACTAGAATCTATTTGCAAAAAAGAATTCAAATAAAATATTGTGGTAACTGGTTGACAAATATTAAACACATGAGCGCCCCAAGCTTTTATTGATAGTAAGATACAGGTGACTTCGAAACAATTTATTTTCTACTTTTTAGTACATTAAAGCTTATTTTTAAAAAGTTTTTTTTATATAATATTATTAATAACCTCTTTTTACCATTGATTTTAAACTTTGCGTTGAGTTTAAAAAAAACTTCAAATTTCTTCAAGAAATGCCTACCAGGAGACAGATAACTGATTATTTCTTAGAATATATCCAAAAAATTGGCTGCTAGTTTTTGCTACTTTTTGAGCTAGAGCGATATTTATCGAGAGATCTATAGATCAGCTATGTCCGTCCGACTGCATTTTACCAATATTGAACCTTAAATTTTGAGCTAGAAAGTTGAAATTTGGTATACGACTTCCACTCCTGTCGTTATAGTTATCAATTAAAACTTTTCGGAATCAGCCTCCTGCCACGCCCACTTTAAAAAAATCACATTTTATCGTTTTTTTATATGAAAATGGGGAATTAACTAAAATGCTTTTATATTAATCTTAGACCACGCCCATTTTCTTGATTTTCTTTAAGAAAGATTATTTTTCGGTTTTTTGCTGCTGGAGCGTCACGAATATTTGTATATTCTTAAAAAAAATGTTAACAATGTAGGGGAGAGGGGGTACCTTCGTCCTTGGGGCACATTCGTCAAAGGCGATTTCGGTATGAAGGAGTAATCGGACATAACTGTTTATTAGTAAAAACTAACCCATAACTAGCATAAATATCCCTCACAAAGTTTGCCATCTCTATCTGAACAGCTGATAAAGTTACATTTGTTTTTGTGTTTTCGCGCTTCGTTCCCGAATATTCAGGTCAGTAACGTAAGAAGATTGTGCTGTATTTATACCTGTCGGGATAAGGCACCACCCGTCAACAGCCGCCAAGCTTCCAAGCATTAGCCGCTGTGCACATCACAGCTGGTCGAGCTGTCATTTGACAGTCGACCATTAATTTTAGCCACTTTTTCGTTTCCTGTGTGGATGACTCGCTTTTTACCTCTCTCTTCTTCGGACTGTCGGCGTGGGAACAACGATCACCTTTACAATACGAGATCACATCAACCAGCACCCACCAACGCGCGCAACCAGCGCAAAATAGCCGTTTGGAGTAAGCAGCACGCGCAATCGGCGCGCAACTTGGCAGGCGCAATCGGCGCCACCACTTTGATACGCATCCAGCAGCAGTAGACACTTTGGCACTTCCTGCAGCAGGCGCAATCGGCGCCCACCTGCAGCAGGCGCAGTCGGCGCGAGACACTTTGGCACATCCACAGCAGCAGGCGCAATCGGCGCCAACACTTTGGTACACGCATCCTGCAGCACGCGCAATCGGCGCGCAACTATAAATCGCAATTTGTACCTATATTATTGTTGCTCTTACATTCATGCGCTTCGACGCAGAAATATAGTACTAAAACTCGCAAGCGAGGATTCTTCTTTTTTAGAATATCACAGGTTGGCAAAAAAGCTTGCCCCAAGAATACCATTATTTCGAACAAAATTGTATTAGTATTACTTTAATACTAATTATTTTGTAAATAAAAGTGTATTAAGTGAAAATAAAACACTGAAATTAGAAGTAAAAAAATAAAAAGAAAAAAAGTGACACCAGGGTCTTTTTTTCATGGGGCACATTCGTCAATATAACTTCACAGGTACTAAAAATTGAAATCGAGTTGAAGCTTCCAAGACCCTCGAACCGGGCTTCAACCTCCCGTAACCACACAAAATTAATATTAGGGTCGATCTCAGCACTTTAAACATTATATATTAAAAATAATTTATAAAAAAACTAGCTGGACCCGGCATAACTCCGTTTTGCCCGCAACTGTTGACTATTCGGCGGCTATTATGTCTTGGGCGTTGACGTTTTGTTGTTTACAGTTTTCTTTCTTTTTTTGTAAAAAAAGCCATTCAATATATTGAAATTTTATTTAACTAATTCATTATTGCTTTATGATAAACAAAATTTTTAGTTTTTTTGTCTGGTGCATACGCAAATAAAGCGGATGGTTTGCCAACACGTGAGAACGCTACATACCTCATAGAAATAAGTATATGTGCATTTTGGTTATTGCCTGTACCTTCTCTCTTTGTAAAGGTATATTTTTTTGGAGTACGCAAGTTTTTTTTGTTATATGTAATGTTTCATTGCCCTATGCAAAATCATTTTTTAATCTTATATTAAATACCGTTATAATCAAAATTCATGTTCAGAATCTGATTTGCTTAGGAAATAAGTATATGTGCAAACAGAGATTAGTAGGCATCCGAGTGTGAAAAAGTTAAATAAAGTGAAGAGGTCAAATTTTTTTAATTAGGATCACGTAAATAAAAGCACTGTGTACATTTGTAGAGTAAAATATTTACACCATATCTGGTTTTTGTGTCAGAATGCCACTTGCAACAAATCTGCCAGAGGAGGAGCGAGGATTGATATTGGATACGTGAAACTGGTCCAAAAATTGCCGATATCGCTACTAGAGTAAATCGACATTAAAAAACGATTTCAAATTTCTCCTAAAATCAATATAATTATGGCGAGATTGGGCGCTGTAGCAGACCGACTAGTATCGATGACCGGTGTAAACGGGGAATTCGCCGATCAGCAGTCGAAAAAAAAATGTCTAGCATGGAGATCAAAGGTCATTTAGATCTTAACGTATCAAGAAGAAGAGTCCATCAAGTCTTGGCCGAAAATAAAATGGTTATATATGATTTCCGAGAGTCTGAACTCAAGTTATTGAAACGCAATAAACGCTCGTTTGCCATTTTCTGACTAACTTAAATTTTGGGTCGATGAGTTGCAGGATATAATTTTTTTTTTACGAAAAAAAATTCAATTTCGTCGGCCCTGATGGTTGTCATAAGTATTTCCGCGATATAAGGCAATCCCGCAAAACTCGTTATAAGCGAAATCATGGTGTCGAATCGTTGATGGTTTAGACTGCTTTTAAGTAGCCTGGAGAGACCCCGATTTTCTTCACTCCAACCAAATCAAATGCCGGCATTTATGGACAGATGTTGGACGATGTGCTCCTTGAATGCGCTGTGGACTTGTATGGAGATAATTGGATCTTCCAGAAGGACAACGCTCCAATTCACACAGCGCGCTCTACGAAAGAGCTCTTTTCATCCAGGAACATACCTGTTTCGGAGTGGCCAGCGGTCAGCCCGGACCTAAACCCAATTGAGGACCTCTGGGGGATACTTTCAAACAAATTTTATAAGAATAGCGGGCAGGTTGATCATTAAACAGCTCAAAGAGACTTTACTTTGTGAATGGGGTGATATGACGCGCCCAGAGCAAAAACGACTCTTATAATTTCACAGAGCAAAAACGCTTCAAAAAATTACACACCGTACATGTGACACTAACACATATTTGCATGCATGCTCGGTTGCAGAGCTCGGAGCAACCGTCGGTTTCATCAGTATCGCTGCTGATGCCAAGCAGAACAGACCAAAGGTGGGTTCTGTTCTGCTTGTTCACATGTATGTTCCAACACGTGGCAAAAACCGGTTTTGGGAAATTGCTATGCTACCAACGAAAATTTCTTGATGCTTTGCCGTCTTGCCTAATTTTCGTTTTGCAGACTGTAAATTGACAAATGACAATTTCCTATTAGCCAAAAAAATATGTTTGCGTCCTTTTAAATTTTATCAAATTTATTTAAACGTAATATGTACATTTTTCGGAAATTTCGATTTATTTAATATTTGTTCATTTATTTTATTTGCATTGATATATTTTGATAAATCACTTTTTTTTAGAATTTGCAGATACTTTTCGTCAAATATTTTTTTAGATCACATTAAATACACATATAAATTGATGAAATTTTTGCGATATATCTATAGCCCTTTCATCTCCTAATTCTGCATCTAATTTGCCGCTGCCTTTCAGTCTTGAAGTTGCACACCCGACAGCAGCATTATTTGAGCTGTCCGTCCGTTTGTTTACATTTTTTATACGAACTTGCCTGAGATCCTGCTTTGCTTTCTGTGAGTGTTTTCCGCGAATTTTTCACCTGTTTGAAGGCATTCTATCTTTTGACTGCGGACGGCTAGACTTGCAGGTGTTTGGCAGGGTTCTTTATGATAAAAAGTCACTTGTAGATTTTGTAAGAATAAAACGTGAACATCTTGTGGGAGAAATTGGTCTTTGTGATCTTTAAAAAACAGTTAACAAAATAAATAAATTCGAAATTGAGGAAGCCTTTAATTTTAAATCAAAACAATATTCAAATGGCAAAGATCAACATGGTCACTTGCAGGCGTGTTATGGCTGCTCAATTGTTCGCTCATTAAATGACGGTCGGAAATTTATTTGTAATTCATCGGGATAATTCTATTTTATTGTATAAATTAACTATTTGGTGTTATTTTATGATAAAGGCGACTAGGCTGGTAAAAAGCGAAAATTCAGTTTAATGCAATTGCATTTCTTTCTATTTTCGCAAAATTTTTAATGCCATTCATGTAATATCAAATTCAATTCAATTTATTTATTCTAAGGTGTTAACATTTAAGACATTCGTCTTTTGCATGTCGCATAAATACAATAGATAGTCAACTAATCAATAAATCAACCAATCTTACTTAAATTAATAATTTTATATTTTTTAATACAATAAATAATCAACCAATTTCACTTAAATTATAGAGATAATTCAATTTAATTAAATTCAATTTATTAGACTATAATTTTGGCGAATAAGAGTAATAGCAGAGGAGGAGATAGATGAGAGATGAGATTGTAGTTAGGAAAAGTATTTTAAAATTAGATGCTTAAAGGTTCTATGGTTTGATACATTTTTAATAGTAGACGGTAGCGAGTTCCACAGTCTGATCGCGCTTACGAAAAACAGTCTACTTGAGTTCATCTAGTTTAATTGAGGAATCGTGAGGTTCCTACTTCTACTAGACCTACAGAACTGGAGCTTTTCGTATAAATATCATGGAGAACGCGAGTATATAACTTTATGCAAAAAGATGCAGTTTCTAGCTTTAAGATATTTGGTTGCAATATGACGAGATGTTAAATGCAACTAGCAGCTTGTGGGAAGACCTCGAATCAAGTTTGCTATACACAACTTCTGAACACGTTATAATTGGTAGCAGCAGTTGTACTACCAATTTTCTTTTAGTGCCCGTGGGAACGAAGGAGGCTGTCATGCGGAGATTTCGTAACAGATAGGTAGATAGGATAAATTAATTAAATTGAATTATCTCTATAATTTAAGTGAAATTGGTTGATTATTTATTGTATTAAAAAATATAAAATTATTAATTTAAGTAAGATTGGTTGATTTATTGATTAGTTGACTATCGTATTTATGCGACATGCAAAAGACGAATGTCTTAAATGTTAACACCTTAGAATAAATAAATTGAATTGAATTTGATATTACATGAATGGCATTAAAAATTTTGCGAAAATAGAAAGAAATGCAATTGCATTAAACTGAATTTTCGCTTTTTACCAGCCTAGTCGCCCTTATCATAAATTAACACCAAATAGTTAATTTATACAATAAAATAGAATTATCCCGATGAATTACAAATAAATTTTTTATTCGTTTTATTCTTACAAAATCTACAAGTGACTTTTTATCATAAAGAACCCTGCCAAACACCTGCAAGTCTAGCCGTCCGCAGTCAAAAGATAGAATGCCTTCAAACAGGTGAAAAATTCGCGGAAAACACTCACAGAAAGCAAAGCAGGATCTCAGGCAAGTTCGTATAAAAAATGTAAACAAACGGACGGACAGCTCAAATAATGCTGCTGTCGGGTGTGCAACTTCAAGACTGAAAGGCAGCGGCAAATTAGATGCAGAATTAGGAGATGAAAGGGCTATAGATATATCGCAAAAATTTCATCAATTTATATGTGTATTTAATGTGATCTAAAAAAATATTTGACGAAAAGTATCTGCAAATTCTAAAAAAAGGTGATTTATCAAAATATATCAATGCAAATAAAATAAATGAACAAATATTAAATAAATCGAAATTTCCGAAAAATGTACATATTACGTTTAAATAAATTTGATAAAATTTAAAAGGACGCAAACATATTTTTTTGGCTAATAGGAAATTGTCATTTGTCAATTTACAGTCTGCAAAACGAAAATTCGGTAAGACGGCAAAGCATCAAGAAATTTTCGTTGGTAGCATAGCAATTTCCCAAAACCGGTTTTTGCCACGTGTTGGAACATACATGTGAACAAGCAGAACAGAACCCACCTTTGGTCTGTTCTGCTTGGCATCAGCAGCGATACTGACGAAACCGACGGTTGCTCCGAGCTCTGCAACCGAGCATGCATGCAAATATGTGTTAGTGTCACATGTACGGTGTGTAATTTTTTGAAGCGTTTTTGCTCTGTGAAATTATAAGAGTCGTTTTTGATCTGGGCGCGTCATATAAGCCCCTTAACTTTAAAAAAAGTTAAATGAGTCCATGCCAAACAGGATAACTCAAGTATTTATTAAAAAAGAAAAACATATTAATTACTAAAAACCCCCAAAAAAACTGTTTTGTTTAAAAAAATTCAAAAATATTGTTGTGCACATATACTTATTTCCTAAGAGGTATTAATATTTAAATTTTTATTATTTTTCCTATCACCATATTGAAATGAATTTGTTTATATTTTTGTTACTATTCATTAGTACTATGTACAAAAATAATTTGAAAACATTGCTATCATTTTTAGTTGTTTTATTTCAAATTAAGCTGATGCACATATACTTATTTCTATGAGGTACAATTGGCCATGCGAAAAACATGGATTCTTCCAATTCAGGCCGCAAACATTGGATTGTCCCTGAGATTTGTTGTTTATCATTGTGAATGCCAATCGGACTGGAAATTGTAGTCTTTTAAAATCAAAAGAAATATTGGTCGTAATCAACCGAATGCGAGGAATAAAGACATCTTCCCCCGAATATTTTCCTATTAGAATTGTTGCTTCTATCAGATTCGGCATCAAATTCTTAACAGCAAGTCTGGTACCATTGCACAGACGTGGTTGATTCAAATTTCGTAGCAATATGATGACCGAACTGTTTTAGTTGCAAATTATGCGGTGGAAATCCAGGTAATTCCAAGGAATTCAAAAACTCCGTCGGATAATTCACGACATCATCTTGATTAGTAGTGGTATCAACTGATTTATATGAAACTAAATCTCCGGCAATTTGCGATTGAATGGTGAAATTCAATGCGTTGACATCGATATTATTTGCGGTGAGGATTGCGCGTTCACTGAGCCAAGCGTGATTATGATAATTTCGATTTACTTCAGGAAGCACATTGTCGATGAGAGCCGTTTGTGAATCCACGCAATGGTAGAAATTATTCTGAAACGCTATTAACCCTGCCGTCGTATCTACTTGGACTTTTCCGTTACCAATTTCTAACAATTGCACAGACGTGGTTGATTCAAATTTCGTAGCAATATGATGACCGAACTGTTTTAGTTGCAAATTATGCGGTGGAAATCCAGGTAATTCCAAGGAATTCAAAAACTCCGTCGGATAATTCACGACATCATCTTGATTAGTAGTGGTATCAACTGATTTATATGAAACTAAATCTCCGGCAATTTGCGATTGAATGGTGAAATTCAATGCGTTGACATCGATATTATTTGCGGTGAGGATTGCGCGTTCACTGAGCCAAGCGTGATTATGATAATTTCGATTTACTTCAGGAAGCACATTGTCGATGAGAGCCGTTTGTGAATCCACGCAATGGTAGAAATTATTCTGAAACGCTATTAACCCTGCCGTCGTATCTACTTGGACTTTTCCGTTACCAATTTCTAACAATTGCTTTGAAAACTGTTCAGCACTCTGGTCGTTTTGAAGCTGAACTCTCTTATTCGTGGTCAACGACAATATTGTCACGTGTCTCCACAACGATGATGCCTTCAGGCAAGCATTGAGCTCATCTGCAGCAGTCCCACAGGGAATCACTGTTGTTGTCAAATGTCTTGCAGTGAGATGTTTAGTGCTTCAATTGATTTCTTGAGCACCATTGTACATTCATCCCAACAATCAATTTGTATTCCATCAACAGTTTTCCTGTTGCGGGTGATGTTGCACGTTGGAGTTTCCGTTGTGTTCAAATTCAATGGCAATTCGAGTGCGGAATGTGCAGTACGTCCTCCGTCTAATAATATCGCTGCTATTCCGGATGATGCGAGAGCTAGTGCAACGTCACCTCGCGATCGAATCATGAAATAACGAATGTCTTTCCTGTTCCACCTGGCGCATCCAGAAAAAAGATTCCACCAGTGTTATTGTCCACCGATTGCATCAATGTTTTGTAAGCATTTTTTTGTTGATCATTCAGCAATGGTACATATATTAGATTGAACCGCTTCTTGCAGCGCATCACGGTCGTATTGATGCTCACGGTTCTGTTCTTGATCGATCGAATCGTGCATGGGTCGGTTCGATGCAATCATGCCAATCTGAATTAATTGTTAAATTGCTATCGTCATGCATAAATCCTCAATGGCAATTAGTCCTTCGTTGTAAATTTCGTCACACATTGCCATTTCCGTATTGCGCGATGTATATCGTAAAATGCGAATAAACCGATTTATCAGATTTCCTGACTTTCCTGCCAGATTTTCCGGAATTTTTTTTCTGCATAAACCTAAAATGCAGCAATTCGAACAAAACAAAAAAAGAATCTTGAAAACCGGCCTAGCGGTTATCGAGTGAGAAGGCTAAAGAGCTTCACGACTTATTTTTTATATATTAGAAGATTTTACGATAACTACCTTTTTTGAAGCTCTTGAACATGATGTTTTTTTATTTTTTTAATGCAAAATATAATAAAAACGTGTTATGTAACCAAAAACATGTCTTATCTAGTCTAAACAAGATTTTGTATCACCTTATGGTACTTTAAAGTGTGAATGCCGAAAGTGCCCCGCCAAATGCCGAAGCTACCCTGGCATGGGGGCACATTCAGCGAAATGACTTTTTTTAATAATCATGAAAAAAATAATAGAAACGGAACTTTTTAAAGAACTTTTAGTATAACATTTTATTGTTAAATAATGAGGTATTGTAACAGTCTAATCGGGTTTTAACCCTTAACACGCCCCCGGGGTCCCCCATGACCCCAGCGTTTTTCGCGCGCTTATATTGAAGCGCCCTTTGTGAAATTGAACAAGGTAGCGTCATCTAGCGTTAGTTGAACATCTTTTCTTTCGATCCATACCATTGGCACGTGGCAGTGTAGCTCAGTTGAGCTGTGGCACCCGTCGGAAGCAGATCGTGTTTCGTTTGGGGTCAAGCGCGACCCCCAGGACGTACGGCGTTGATTTTCCAAAAAAATTTTTGATTTAAATTGTGACCGGAAATTGTGTGAACTAGTGAAGGAGAATGTAAGTATTGTTGAGAAAGTGTCCAGAATTTTTTCTAATGACGTGTTCCTAATATATCGGATTTTATCAGATGGCGGTCAATCTACGTAATCGTTCCTCCATGCGACAAGCGCTTCTGGATGATGCAGGAGACCAATCTTTTGGAGGGAATGATTCCGATAATGAATCAGACCACGTGTCCGAACAATCTGAGAGTGATTATGAATATTCTGGAGAAGCACCTAGTCACTCCTCATCTCCAGAACAGGTACTCAAATAAGGCAGCATTTTGGGGAAAGATCGACTCTCAGAGGAGCAACGAGAAAACATCACTCTCGAAAAGAGGAAGCGATGTGCCCTTTGCACGAGAAAAGAAGACCGTAAGACGCAAGACCTGTGCTACACTTGCGTGCGTCCAGTGTGCGCAAGTCACAGGGTATTTATGTGCTCAGATTGTGCAGGATTGGAGTAAACCATTCGTTTTTTTTTTGAGAAAGTATCCAGTTTTTAACACTTTGTTAATTTTTCGAATGAAAAAATAATAAATTTCATGAAAAAGTAATGAAAAATTCATTAGCTACCGTCTTTTCAATTCTTCACAAAATCTCCCACTTGAGGCTCTCAAATAAATACATTTTTTTCAAGGTACACCAAGGGACTTTTCTTCATCTGAAAGTACTATATTTCGAGAGTATCAGGTTCAATTTTTAGCGGAAAATATTGAAAATTAAGAAAGTCATGACATTTTTAGTAAAAAAAGTATAATTTTCACGTTTTTTTGGAAATATTATTTTTTATAGCGCACACAGTTGTATTTGTCAGCAATATAATTATTGTCCCCAATAAAGTGATCCGTAGAGAGTATACAAAAATTTTGGTGACTCGAAAAAACGAATACTCAAAATACGGGAAACATTATTCTGGCTGGGGTCACCCACGACCCCCAGGGCGTACTATGAAATTTTTACATAAGGGGGCGTGCTAAGGGTTAAATATATTGATTACCTTCTGAAATATAGGCCTTCAAAAGAAAAGAGACGAAGGTACCCCCTCTCCCCTAATTATTAAGAAAAATAAAATTATATAAAAAAAAACTTTTTAAAAATAAGCTTTAATTTATTTAATGTACTAAAAAGTAGAAAATAAATGGTTTTTAAGTCACCTGTATCTTACTATCCATAAAAGCTTGGGGCGCTCATGTGTTCAATATTTGTCAAACAGTTACCACAATATTTTATTTAAATAATTTTTTGCAAATAGATTCTAGTAATGAAAGATATTTTGAATATGGATATTGAGCGCACAAGCTTTTATTGATAGTAAGATACAGGTGACTTAAAAACCATTTATTTTCTACTTTTTAGTACATTAAATAAATTAAAGCTTATTTTTAAAAAGTTTTTTTTTATATAATTTTATTTTCTACTTTTTAGTCTTCCATAAATTCAATTTTAGAGCTCTGAAATTTTTCACAAAAAGAATTTAAAACTTGCAGAGCAGTACACAATATTTAGGGTATTCACAGTGTTTCCTATCGTCATATGTCATATCCTCAATTTAACAAATAATACGGCAGTGATCGACCCTAATATTCGTGGCATATTTGTGACGCGGTGAGTTAGTTGTTGCTATTTTGCCAGCAGGGCGCGGCAAGTAAGTTCCTATCGTTTTTCATTGATGTGTGGTGTACCTATAATTATAAACTGAAGCCCAAGCGTGTAGTTGCTTGAAAAGTGCCATACCCCCTGTCCTACGCCCATAAAATTTTACCAGTGTGACGACACATCCAAGAGGCGACTGCATACGAAATTTCAATGCTGCACGACCTTTAGTTCCAAAGCTAATCGAGATAAAAAAAATTTTTGTATGGGGGTGCCACGCCCCCTTATCCAGCGCCCCCCTTATTTTCTCAGTAGAAGGATATGGATATGTAGTAAGTTCCTACCGAGTTTCATTGGTGTGTGATGTGTAGTTCTAAAGTTATACACGAATCTGGAGTTGATAAAAAAGTGCCACGCCCCTTATCCTACGCCCATAAAATTTTACCAGTGGGACGACACATCCAAGAGGCGACTGCATACGAAATTTCAATGCTGCACGACCTTTAGTTCCAAAGCTAATCGAGATAAAAAAATTTTTTGTATGGGGGTGCCAGGCCCCCTTATCCAGCGCCCCCCTTATTTTCTCAGTAGAAGGATATGGATATGTAGTAAGTTCCTACCGAGTTTCATTGGTGTGTGATGTGTAGTTCTAAAGTTATACACGAATCTGGAGTTGATAAAAAAGTGCCACGCCCCTTATCCTACGCCCATACAATTTTACCAGTGGGACGACACATCCAAGAGGCGACTGCATACGAAATTTCAATGCTGCACGACCTTTAGTTCCAAAGCTAATCGAGATCAAAAATTTTGTTTGTATGGGGGGTGCCACGCCCCCTTATCCAGTGCCCGTCTTATTTTCTCAGTAGAAGGATATGGATATGTAGTAAGTTCCTACCGAGTTTCATTGATGTGTGATTTGTAGTTCTAAAGTTATACACAAATCTGGAGTTGATAAAAAAGTGCCACGCCCCTTATCCTACGCCCATAAAATTTTACCAGTGGGACGACACATCCAAGAGGCGACTGCATACGAAATTTCAATGCTGCACGACATTTATTTCCAAAGCTAATCGATATCAAAAATTTTGTTTGTATGGGGGGTGCCACGCCCCCTTATCCTACGCCCATAAAATTTTACCAGTGGGACGACACATCCAAGAGGCGACTGCATACGAAATTTCAATGCTGCACGACCTTTAGTTCCAAAGCTAATCGAGATCAAAAATTTTGTTTGTATGGGGGGTGCCACTCCCCCTTATCCTACGCCCATAAAATTTTACCAGTGGGACGACACATCCAAGAGGCGACTGCATACGAAATTTCAATGCTGCACGACATTTATTTCCAAAGCTAATCGAGATCAAAAATTTTGTTTGTATGGGGGGTGCCACGCCCCTTATCCTACGCCCATAAAATTTTACCAGTGGGACGACACATCCAAGAGGCGACTGCATACGAAATTTCAATGCTGCACGACATTTATTTCCAAAGCTAATCGAGATCAAAAATTTTGTTTGTATGGGGGGTGCCACGCCCCTTATTCTACGCCCATAAAATTTTACCAGTGGGACGACACATCCAAGAGGCGACTGCATACGAAATTTCAATGCTGCACGACCTTTAGTTCCAAAGCTAATCGAGATCAAAAATTTTGTTTGTATGGGGGGTGCCACGCCCCCTTATCCAGTGCCCCCTTATTTTCTCAGTAGAAGGATATAGATATGTAGTAAGTTCCTACCGAGTTTCATTGATATGTGATTTGTAGTTCTAAAGTTATACACAAATCTGGAGTTGATAAAAAAAGTGCCACGCCCCTTATCCTACGCCCATAAAATTTTACCAGTGGGACGACACATCCAAGAGGCGACTGCATACGAAATATCAATGCTGCAAGACCTTTAGTTCCAAAGCTAATCGAGATCAAAAATTTTGTTTGTATGGGGGGTGCCACGCCCCCTTATCCTACGCCCATAAAATTTTACCAGTGGGACAACACATCCAAGAGGCGACTGCATACGAAATTTCAATGCTGCACGACCTTTAGTTCCAAAGCTAATCGAGATCAAAAATTTTGTTTGTATGGGGGGTGCCACGCCCCCTTATCCAGTGCCCCCCTTATTTTCTCAGTAGAAGGATATGGATATGTAGTAAGTTCCTACCGAGTTTCATTGATGTGTGATGTGTAGTTCTAAAGTTATACACAAATCTGGAGTTTATAAAAAAGTGCCACGCCCCTTATCCTACGCCCATAAAATTTATTGATTCATGTATTGGGCTCTAGATTAGGCATGTATGCAAAGTTTCAGATCTCTAAGTAGTCGGGAAGTGGATGAAAAATTGATTACTAGATTTGACGACATACATACATACATACATACATACATACATACATACATACATACAAACATACCGGATGTGAACCTAATATAAAGCTTATAAAAAGCAGTCAAGTGCGAGTCGGGCTCGCTCAACTGAGGGTTCCGTAGCAGAAATACCCTTTTTATCGTTCGAAATTAGTTTCCCCTTGCCCGTCTGGCCATAAATTTTTTTACATTTTAACCCACATCTTCGAAACCAATTCACCTAAAATTATAAAAAAAACATTTTAGGAATCCACGGACGTAGCCCTTTCTAACGAGGGGTCTCGTAAACATCAAAAATTTTTCGCTGAGGAAATTTTTTACAATGGTTATCTTAAATAAAATTAAAAAAATAGAAAAACAAATAAATCGAAAAAAGCTGCAGTTTTCCAGTAATCTATGACTAAAGACCTACTAACTCGGATTTTATCAAAATTTTAGCTTAAGAAATGTAGAAAACCAGGGGGGGCGGATATGGTCATTTTTTCGACATTTTGTGCTATATCTTCGAAACCACTTCACAGAAAATTATAAAAAAAATATCATTGGATGTAGCCCTTTCTAATGATACCCCACTCGATATAAACAACAACAATTTTTTTCTGAGGGGATCATCTTAAATTAAAAAAAAAATTTTTTAATTACAAATTCGAAAAAAGGGGCAGCCATTCAGTCATGCGTGATCAAATACCTAATAAGCCTGATTTTATGAAAATTTTCGGTTGAGAAATGGCGTGCGCAGATGGGATCATGTGGGGACAGGTCTGTTTTTTTCACCTTTTTACTATATCTTTCTAACCCGTTTACATAAAATAAAAATAAAATACATTTTATAATCTATGAACGTAGCCCTTTCTAACGATACCCCACACGATACGTTTTAAAAATATTTTTATTTTTTTTTGTCCCACCCGAAAACTTTTAAAAATTATAAAAAAATATTTCTAAAAGTATTTCTTAACTTTTTATAGTGAAAATATATTTAGGTTATCAAGACCTAACCTCGTGCCAAATTTCAGGTTTCTGCGATGAAAATAAGGTCGTTTTATATACACACTCCCAAAACAAAAGTGACCTTATAAGTGTTCCCGTTTTTTCCCTTTAGGTAAACGGAACCCTAAAAAGGAAGGTTTCTATTAAATAAGTTATTAAAATTTGTATTAAAATATTTTGAAAATCGTTTTAACTTATTTTATCCCTATTGAAATTTTTGACACCTTGTAAATAATCAAAATTGTTAACGAACTTAAAAACTTCACTTCTGCACATTATATGTTCGCCATATGACACCCTCTATAAATTTTTGCCATTATAAATGCAAAATCTTTCTAAATTTGAAATATTTCCGCATAATTTTTTATATAAAATGTGCGATTTTTTCTTACCTGCACTTGAACAACAGATTCCGTCGCACCCTGTATATACATACAAACAGATTTTGGTGTCAATAAAGCTACAACAATTTTCTGTACAATGCAAAAAAAATTAGTTCAAAAGTTATGATTTTTGAAACTTTTTCGGCCAAACGAGCCACTGTGCGCCGTTACATCCTCAAAAAGTCACTGTTTGGTGTGCTCTATGGGCAGAGGGAATCATTGGTCCATATTTCTTCCAAAATGAAGCCGGCCATAATGTTACAGTCAATGGGGAATGCTATAGAGCTATGATTAATGACTTTTTCGTGCCTGAATTGGAGGATGTGGATATGGACGACCTTTGGTTCCAACAAGACGGCGCTATATGCCATACAGCCAACGAAACAATCAATTTATTGAAGGAAACTTTTGGTGAGCGCATTATCTCGCGTGGTGGGCCTGTGGCGTGGCCTCCAAGATCGTGCGATTTAACACCGCTGGACTATTTTTTGTGGGGTTATGTGAAGTCGCTTGTCTACGTAAATAAGCCCGAGAGGATTGACGCCTTGGAAGAGAATATTCGGCGCATTATTGCTGACATACGGCCCCAATTGCTGCAAAAAGTGGTAAAAATTGGGCCTCTCGGCTAGAATTTATTCGAGCCAGCCGCGGCGGCCACTTGCCCGAAATCATTTTTAAAACATAATGGCAAACCCTTATCTTTATAATAAAGCTGGGCCATAACATTAAATTATATGCGTTTTATTTCTCCTTGAAAACCACACGTCTAAAAAAACACCATTTACAATATACAATATTAAAAAATTCTTCTTAGAGTTCATTTGAGAATTTATTTTCCGTGCTACACATTTTAATACATATGTTGGGCGCAAACTGGCCGGGGTGCCAGTTCTGTTGCCTTTCGGGGGTGCAGGTGAGGCCTGGGGGTTTAAAGATGAGCGGAGGCAGGAGCCCTGAAAAATCCTAGCTCAAAAGCGGGGAATAAAAGACGAGCTTGTCTCGTTATAAATTAAGGGGGTTATGTTTTATTTGTAACCAATATACTTACACTATCCTATAAGCTGCTGTCGGTTCGGGGGTTCAATTGGGAGTGTCAAGCCAAAAAGTGCTGACTTTTGCCGGGCCCCGGTGAAGCCGAGCGCCATTGACAGCGCTTCTTGCGCCCTTTTCCGATCAGTAGCGTATACTTATTTATCTAATTATAAGCAGAGTGATGCTACAGGGTGCCGTGGCGTAAAATACATACATATGTACATTAAAATTATGTATTATAAAATAAGTTATGATTTGGATAAAATTAAATAATGTCAGAAATTCATTAATATAAGATAAGTGTAAGACTGCAATATCACTGCTATCAAATTTTGTTCATCATGTTGGGGCATAATTGGAATAAAAAATCGTGTTAAATGAAAGTTTCGTGTAAAAATAATTCGTGTAAAAAGAGAATAAGGTGTATAAGTTAGCACGACCAGCTCCTCAGGCCAAAAATGTTGGCCAGGCACTCTTGACTTGATAACATTGTAGCTTTCAGCTACATTGCAGTTATCAAAACAACAAGTGTGCCACAAATAAGCCATCGATTGCTCTCTGCCTTCCGGCCGTTGCGACTACGCTGTCGACGGACACCCAACACCACTCACGAGGCGCAAGTCAGCAAATTCTTCTCTGGGGGCTAGCTTAGAACGTAAGAACTTTGGATTGTTAAAGTCCGTCTCCATCGAGTACTCGAAATAAATGAATCGCATGCCCTAAACTGCGAGAGTTATACTTAATAAATAAAATTATATAAAAAAAAACTTTTTAAAAATAAGCTTTAATTTATTTAATGTACTAAAAAGTAGAAAATAAATTGTTTTTAAGTCACCTGTATCTTACTATCAATAAAAGCTTGGGGCGCTCATGTGTTCAATATTTGTCAAACAGTTCAATATTTTATTTAAATAATTTTTTCCAAATAGATTCTAGTAATGAAAGATATTTTGAATATAGATATTGAGCGCACAAGCTTTTATTAATAGTAAGATACAGGTGACTTCGAAACAATTTATTTATTTTTATATATTTTTACTTTTTAGTACATTAAATAAATTAAAGCTTATTTTTAAAAAGTTTTTTTTATATAATTTTATTTTCTACTTTTTAGTCTTCCATAAATTCAATTTTAGAGCTCTGAAATTTTTCGCAAAAAGAATTTAAAACTTGCAGAGCAGTACACAATATTTAGGGTATTCACAGTGTTTCCTATCGTCATATGTCATATCCTCAATTTAACAAATAATACGGCTGTGATCGACCTTAATATTCGTGGCATATTTGTGGCGCGATGAGTTGTTGCTATTTTGCCTGCAAGGCGCGGCGAGTAAGTTCCAATCGTCTTTCATTGATGTGTGGTGTACCTATAATTATAAACTGAAGCCCAAGTGTGTAGTTGCTTGAAAAGTGCCACGCCCCTTGTCCTACGCCTATACAATTTTGTCAGTGGGACGTCGCATCCAACAGGCGACTGCATACGGAATTTCAATGCTGCACGTCTTTTAGTTCCAAAGTTGTAGATCAAAATTTCTCTTTAGTTGCGAGTGGCGCCATCTTGTGGTCAACTCAGAAACTAAAAACTACTGTGGCCTAAAATGCCGAGAATCAGTGAAAAAGTAAAGATTAATCTTGGAGCTGTTTGGAAAAAATTACGGCAACCCTTTTGCGTTTATTTTGATTGTTCAATACTAAACTTTTATCATAATATTATAGATCATAGCTAAGCAGGGTAGCATTCGTTGCCGTATAAATCCCCGTGATCGAACGCAACGCAAACACGAAGCCAACGCCGGGATCAAAAAAAGGCATTTTATAAATCACGGCGTAATTGCGTTCGTCGTCTTACGGCATCACATGAGCTGTCACGTTCTTACGAAAAAGAGTTGTATTTTTCTAAATTTATCAGCCAAATACAAAACACATAAAATTGGCAGCGTCCATTGCATACCTTCCATAGCCTAGTGGTTAAAGCATTTGACTAGCACGCAAGAGGTTGTAAGTTCAATCCTTAAGCGCTGATCAGTCACCGCGTATCTTTTGTGAGCGGAATTAATCGCAACGGCAAAATTCGGGCCGTTCAGTGAAAATCGTATCGCTGCTGTGGCTCTTTTGCAGGTTTCTGTCTTGGTTATTGCTGCCGTGCTGCCATATAGTTTCGTGCACAAAGTAAGCACGCTGTTCATTTTGCTTGTGAGGTTAAATTTTACATTCTTTATAAAATCTATGACACAGAATTATCTAAATTTTTAGATATATTTATTGTGGTCTACTTTTAAGAATTTATAATAGCAATAATGATCCGGTTTTAGTTCTAAATTAAAATCGAAGAGCAGTGGCAGCACTGTTTTTAGTACAAAGCAATGTCATTCTCTCATCCTCTCTGAGCATCAGAGCAGACGTAAACGTGTGAGAAAAACCAATTTGGGTTATAATTTCTGCGTTACGCGCCGATTAAATACGCAATGAGCGAACGCATGTATGAGCTCGGGTAAAATAGGTTTTGTCTGCGCTCCGATTAAATACGATACGCGGTGACTGATCAGCGCTTTAACCGCGATACTTTTCTTTTTTTTGTGATTTCGACCCTCAACCGCAGTGCTAGTATTTTCCTTTTTTTGTACTTTTTTCTTTAGTATTTGTCTTTTAAAAGTATTACAATACTTATTATTTGCTTCTGCAGATTACCACAAATCAATTTTCACTCGAAATTACCAAAATTTTGCGTTTAAAAAACTGAACGCGAGCTCAAACCCAAGTGAACGATTTGACAGTTCATGTGAGTGAATGCGCATCGTTGCGTTTTATGCGATACCGATTTTCATATGAAACTACGTAAGACAACGCGAGCTCACTGAGTGAGGTGATGCGTTTTACACAATACCAAATTAGTGAACGCAGGGTGAAGTGAGGCGTAGGGATTTCCAAAATAAGCATTTAAGTTTACAAACATTGCACATCGAAATCATCGAGCAAATTTATCACATTTGTGCAAATGAACTTTCAAACTAATTTTGACAGTTCGTTTATCAGGTGATAAATTTATCATTAAATTTAGCATTTGCTCGTTTAAATGAATACCCCTATTATATATATTATATATCGCTCAGATTTATCAATTTATCAAGTGTGTTAAATGAACGCACTTGGCAAATTGTTTGTCCAAATGGTGTTTGGCTGTCAAAAAGAAAAAACTAAAATGCCGATAATCATTGAAAAAGTAAAGATTAATGTTGGAGCTGTTTGGAAAAAATTACTGTAACCCTTTGGCGTTTATTTTGATTGTTGAATACTAAACTTTTATCATAATGTTAAAGATTATAGCTAAGCAGGGTTGCATTCGTTGCCGTCTAAGGGCCAGTTTCACAGTGGATATTTAAACTCTGATTGCAGTTTAAATAGGGAATTTCAGTTTCACAGTTGGAAGTTAAATACGATTTAAATAGCCGACTGTGGATATTTAAGTACGGCACAGAGTTACAATCGAAAACAAATAAACAGCTGATTTCGGATGTGCAAGCAAGCTGCGTCGACAATATTGCAATTTATAAGAGATCAAATTAAACATAAAACTGCATGGTATAGCACATATAAATGATCCCGTAGTATTATAAATAATATAAACTGTGGATTCTTTGCACAATATCCAATAATTCACTTCTTTCGGCCGACGAAAAATTTTTAGCTCGCGCTGCCTCCATTATTGAACAATTGAACATATGTTTTTGGCAAGTTGTGTCAACCTTCAATTGTCAAATATTCGAAGTTGCCATTCATTATTCCGTATTTAAATAAATGCACTGTGAAACTCGAGAAAAGTTAAACTAGATTTAAACTCAATTCGCAAATTAGATTTAAACATCCACTGTGAAACTGGCCCTAAGTTTACAAACATCGTTTGCACAGCGAAATCATTGGGCAAATTTATCACATTTGTGCAAATGAGCTTTCATACAAAATTTGACAGTTCGTTTATCAGGTGATAAATTTGTCACGTTATCAGGCATTTGCGCGTTTAAATGAATACGCCTATTATATTATAATAGGAATAGCGTTTGGACTAACACATTTGTTTTGTGAGCGAAGAGTGCTTGCTGTTCAAGTGAACTTTTCGAAGTGCAACCCTTTACTATATACCTACCTACATGTGTAGATATGTATGTACTCCTGTTTATACTCAGGATGGCTTCTTCGAGGCATTACAATTTTCACACAAAGTAAATTTACCATATTACCATAGTGTAGGGTACAAAGTACTACAGCTGTAAGATATTTTCCAGATGTTCATTTCAGTCTTAATAATGGCTCTAAATTTTTTTCGAGGTTTGTTCGCATGCTCGAATACTGAAAACATAAACATAGCCCCAATTACATAGTAATATACTTTAATTCGCTCTCTCATTAAAAAACATCCATTACAAAAACAAACCAGCTTCACCCCCTTACAATTTTTTCTAGCGCCGAAAATCTACATAAAGATAAAATCAATAATTTTATTAAAGCTGAGAAATTGTTTTTCTTGTATGGCGTTTGTACAAAACATGTAAACAATTTTAATAAATAAATAAATTAGAAAATATTTATATAAATAATTAAATATGTATATGACTGTACATAATGATGGCATGATCATGACACATTGGAACGGCAGGTAGCAAAGCTTTGCCAAATCAGCTTAAATATTCCAATCACTTGCGATGATTAATATATGTAGGTAGTTATTTTAACGATGGTTTCCTAGGAATGCTGTCTCGCGTATTGCCGCTTACTCCAAAGGTACACCGTACAATTCGTGTTTCGGCGAATTGTCAACGGCTGATTGGGATTGTGCCGCCAATGTTGCGTAGGAGGTAGGAGAATTGCTTACGGAACTACTTTCACCGACATTCAGCCTGATGTCGATAGCGGCATCGCCATCGCTGGAGTAGTCTTCACTCGGAATCAACAATTTGTGCTCAGCCCCATCGACTGTGCCGAATTGGCCCTCAGAGTTGTATTGCGTAATGGAGCCGAATGCCGGGCCTGTGTATGCTGATGCTGCTGATGCGTCATCTTTACGTATTTTGTATTTGATGAAGTACACTTCCGGCTTGTGGGACTTGACGGCGGATTGCTGAATCTGTTGCACTTGCTTAAATGAGGGTTCATCGGGTTTCTTTACAAGCACATAGATTAATGTCTTCTCCTCCGTCTGCTGAGCAGCGGCGGCAGCCAGTTGTGCGTCGTTTGGTGCAGCTTCTGTGGGTGCCTTTATGAAAATTATTTTGTAGTGCTTTTTCGGTGCAACTTGTGGAAAGTTTTGCGATATTGCACTTGCACGCTCATCCAAGTCTTCTGGTGGAACATGTACATAAATATGTTTCTCAATTGAGGGGTCTAGAGGCGCCTTACTAAAGGTTTCTCTTATAATATTTCCCAACTGTCCATTTAGGATATGTGAAGAGCCGGAAGAAGCTGAATATGTTCCATTAAATATGTCAGAGGAATGGTCCGAAAACAGACTACTAACATATTGGGGTTGGGTGTATGATGCGGCTGAAAATTTCTGCTGCGGCCCGTGTGTGTTATGAGCAAATGAATCTGCATACGTGCCGGATGCATGTTGGTAATTACTGCCGGTATTAAATTGATTTATGCTATCAAAATGCGGAACCGAAAGGGAACTAGCCATGTTTATAATTGGTTCGTGACCTGCAGAGCCAATTGGTTGATATGCTGCTGCTGCTCTGTTAAACTGAGTTAGTACACGATTTGCAAACAGATTTGATGGAACAGCTTGACTTTTATGATTGGCATAACCAGAAGCGTACTTTTGCCCAAAGGCGCTGCTAGCTGAAGGAACTTTTCCAATGCCGTTTTCGATGGCACCGCCGCGGTCAGGTGCGGCATAATAATGATGATGTAAATGCTGATTGCTCTGCACTGATCCGGCTTGGCTGTAGAAATATCCATGAGAAGGCCTAGAAATAGCCGGTGCATATGTATTTCCTTGTGTACTCTGCTGAGCAATGGGTTTGAATTGAATGTACTGTTGCGCTAATGGTGCAAGCTGTTGCAACGGACCGTTCCCATATCCTTCACCGGTTCGAAAATCTTGAGTAGCGCCGGAATACGGAGCACCGATTGCACTTCCTGCCCCAACCACAATTTTGCTGTTCAATGTTATTGCTTGAGTTTGGGCTTTGATTCCGCTGGCAGCAGTTTCGAGTCCATGCGAGTCCTCGATGTGTGCTGGATGGTTGAGAATTCTGCCAGTTGATTGCGATTGTATGAGAGCCACTGCTGTGGCTTCTCTGCTTCCATCGCGGATATGATGTGACAGATGTGTGCATGCATATGGGACTTCGTTGGCACCAATTGGCGTTAAGCCGTTAAGATTTCCGTATTGGACAGCAGGCGTAGCAATTGGGTTTTTGTAAATGTATCCGTCGGGTGCTCCTGTCACAAGGCAGCAAAGCGCGCTCACTATAAGAACTCGCCTCATAGTGTTGGTTTGCGTTGGACAAGGCTTGACTAGAAAAAGTTACGCCAATTTGTTAGCGATGTTGATGCTGATGGTGAAATGAACGAGCGCGACGGAATGACCGCCTTTCCAAACATTCAAAACTATTTATATCGCTGCTGAGAAAGCTATGCGATCGTAGTGATTAACGCGCGAGCACTCCATGCGACTCCAATGACTTCGTTTGACTCCAGCATGCAGCGCACCTCAATACGGACAGTGCAGCAGCGGCAGCAGCAACAACAATACAATATTACCACTCACAACAACGCCGAAAAAGAAAACAATTAATTAACCAAAATTGCCAATGGAGTCTGTGTGTGTATATGCACGCTTGCGACGTGCCTTTCATGCATACCTTTCAATTCCATAATTTCGCCTTGCCAGCTTCAATATGAGAGGAGCATAGAGAGCAACTCCCACCGAATGAGTAATTCGTAAACCTAGACGCGCGTGTTCGTATTCCGGCTTGCTTCAATGTTGACAGTCATGCTGAATTACACTTTTATGTAAAAACAACAATTTCAAGTTCCCTTTTGACGGGATCCAATACATAACAACAAACAGAGGAAAGCAAGTTTAGATTTGTTCGCCAGCTCGTATTAGATAACAAACTCAATTTCTATTTTGGAACAAATTCATTTGCTCATATCAGGGGCGTACCTAGGTATGAGCAGGGGATCTGCCCTCTCTCCCCTCAGAGCCCCGAAATCATAAATGCAAAGATATTTTGGGGCAGCACCAATATTTTCATACAGGTACCGTAAGTGAAGAGTTAACATTTTCTCAATTTTTAATTGCTTTTTATTTAGGGGGTTTTACGTATCAACCCTCAGCACCTCCTAATAAAATAGTTTTTAAAAATTAGCATTCTTACATAAAATTTTTTTTTATTTATGATTTTAATTTTTTTTAATTACAATAAGAGATTCATTTTTTCCAGCTTTAAAAAAAAATGTCACGGTAACCCTGGGATTACATTGCAGCCCTACTTCGAAACGGCAATTTGCTTGTCATTTATGACCATAATTTCACAAAAATCTTTTCGTTTTGAAGGTTACAGTTTTTTGGTTGAAAATACAGTTTTTATTTTTGGAATTTACAGTTTTTTGGAAAAAAAAATCTGCCAACATTGTTTTTGGCACTAACATCAAAAGTTGAAAGCTATACAAGTCGGGTTAGCTCGAGAGAATAGATTAGAATTATTTAGATAAATGCACTGTGAAACCCAAGGAAAGTTAAACTAGATTTGAACTCAATTTGAAAATTAGATTTAAATAGCCACTGTGAAACCCGCCCTCAGTGTGTAATGAATAATTTTTGAAATCTGCATACACTGGGAGATTAAGCAAATACTGGCCGACAATCAAACCAACTTACACCAGAAAAGATTGTTGGGACTAGGTTGCTTTACTAATTATTTTCTAGTTTCTTAGATCGTTAAAATTGTTCTTTTTGTACTGGAAAAATGTTCAATGCTACCAAGGTCGTCCTATTTTGTTTCATCAGTTGAGAGGGGTCTACTAGTTACAAATTCTTCTTTCAACAAAACATTTTAGAACCACTTTTTATTTATAGAGCGTGTACTTAAATTTAAATTAAGAAAACGTTGTCAATCATCTCCCTTCGAGTGCAGTCGACTTCTAATTCTCTCGTCTCCTCTTTATTGCGTTCGCGACACTCTTTGTGCAGTTCAGATCAAAAACACACGTGCAAAAACTTTTTCTTAGTGGACAGTGTTCTTGTAAAACTTTAAAAAAAAGTGCTCAAGTAAAAGTTCAAGTCATGGCCTCCGACCCAGGTGAAAGAGACCAAAATTACTTTTCCATATTTAGTGGTGGGCCCCCTCCCAAGCGAAAAATCTTTAATATTGACAACTCTTTGGACTTTCCAAAACTTAAAAAAACGATTCCCAATACAAACCGAAAGATAAATTCCTGTCCCAAGTTCATAATTATAAAACACACCAACCCTGAAATGCCGATACAATCCTTTAACATTTTCGCAGTTGCTAAAGCGCTCGAAAGTATTACGTCTGAAAAAACCCTGTCCACCTCTTTTACTAGAGAGGGACACCTGCTTATATTATGCAAAAATGAGCAACAAACAACAAAATTCCTTAGAGCAACAAAGTTATTAAACCTCTGCGACGTTACAGTCGCATTACATCCTACCTTAAACGTAGCTAAAGGCGTTGTGTACTCTAAAGATCAA
This sequence comes from Neria commutata, assembly GCA_963457695.1. Lineage (NCBI taxonomy): Eukaryota > Metazoa > Arthropoda > Insecta > Diptera > Micropezidae > Neria > Neria commutata. Next base: position 43,128,757 of record OY735245.1, on the reverse strand, counting down.
TGTGCTCTGACAAAGCCAATCAGTGGTAGATTGCAAAAATACCCCAAATTTGTTGAAGGCAAAATAATAAACACTCCGCTTCACATAATATCATTTAATTTGTATCAGCTGCCAAAAGAAATTGACATAGCATGGCTAAAGATAAAAGTAGACCCCTACTTTCCTGCCCCCATGCAATGAAAAAATTGCTTTATAATAGGCCATACAAAAAACCATTGCAAAAATATTAAAAGATGCAACGTATGCGCGTCAAGTTACCACGAAGACACTCCATGCGATAAAGTGGAATGAATTTACTGCAAACAACAGCATCGCTCCAACAACAGAGAAGGCCCAGTCTTCAAAAAACGTTAAGCTATAATAAATTATAAAACAATAAATAAATGTTCATTTTACACTGCAACTACGGCAGTAAATAGCACAACACAGCAGACTCAAAGCAATCAAACTATTGAACCGCTAGAAGTTGCAATAACAAAATGGCATGGATCATTCCATGCAAATAACAAAAAAGCTGACAGTACACAAAAAACACCAGAAGCAATTAAAGCAACAAATACACTAACCCAGTCCCCCAGCTCAACTCCTCTTCCACCTCCCTCAAATTCAACACCAACCAAAAACAACAAAATTAAAGATCACTCAGAAACTAGTAACTTCTCTGTAGAGTTTAACGAAAACAGAAAGAAATGCCTGCAACGATTAACACTGAATTACACATTAAAAAAACGTGCAAACCTTATAGAAGCTCCCATAACCCTGTTAGAACTTTCAGTCTGCTTAGCAACACTAAAAGGTAGTACACCAGGCTTTGATAAAATATCCTACCTAATCATCAAAAACCTTCCGACAACTGCCAAAATCATACTCTGTGAAATCTACAATGATATTCTAAGAAACCGTACCATACCTCAACAATGGAAAGTAGCTACAATAGTACCTATATTGAAACCCAAAAAACCAAAAAAGAAATCTGAAGGATACCGACCGATATCACTACTCCCATGCACATCGAAAATCATGGAAAAAATTATATCTCGTATATTAATGTGGTTTCTTAGGGAAGAAAATCTTCTAACAAGTAATCAGACAGCATTTAGATCGGGAAGGGGAACAATCGACTCACTTTTAACGCTAGATGAGCATATATGCTACTCACTCTCACTCAAACCACCTCTCAATCCTGTCGTTAGACATGGAAAAGGCATTTGATAGAGCCGGCCTACACACAATTGTTGATCAGCCTTTAGCGTGGAAACTCGTCCCCAAAATAATTAAATACATTATCCACTTTCTCACTAGTAGACAAATAAGAGTTAAAGTAAATCACTCTTACTCCTAAATTTGGAGCCTAAATAATGGACTCCCACAAGGATCTCCATTATCAGTAACACTATTTCTTATTGCTTTTAATAAATTGAGTAACTTGATAAACGAATTTAAATACATTAACCACACAATTTATGCAGATGATTTATATATCTTCTCTGGAATTAAAGATCTATCAAAATTCAATCAAGAGTTGCAAGACCTCGATTCGAAATTCACTGATTGGGGCAACTATACTATATATCAAGAGAAAAGTCAAAACACCTGCATATCTGTAGAAAAACCGCATGTATATATAACCATCTATCTTTAAATTCCATTCAAGTTAATAATGTAAACACTTTAAAGATTCTTGGCCTTACGTTTAGTAAGAGATACTTATGGAACGACCACATAACTATATTAAGCAAATCGCTCCACAAACAATTAAATATTGTCAAATGTTTAGCTAACATTAGATTAGAAAGTAACACCAACTCTCTCATAAGTATTGTAAAAGCAATTATTTTATCAAAAATAGACTATGCGCTTCCTATTTATGGTGCGACATCTGTAAGAAATATAAAAAAAATTGCATCAATATACCATTCGGCGGCTAGGATGGCACTGGGAGCTTTCCGTACAACCCCTATCCTAAATATCTTTACTGTATCGGGTCTACCCAATATTAGCGACAGATTTACCTTTCTCACCGGAAACATGATACCGAAGGTAATGCACCCAGAAAATACATGTGTATACTCACTATTCAATAAAATTATATAAAAAAAAACTTTTTAAAAATAAGCTTTAATTTATTTAATGTACTAAAAAGTAGAAAATAAATTGTTTCCAAGTCACCTGTATCTTATTATTAATAAAAGCTTGTGCGCTCATGTGTTCCATATTTGTCAACCAGTTACCACAATATTTTATTTAAATAATTTTTTGCAAATAGATTCTAGTAATGAAAGATATTTTGAATATGGATATTGAGCGCACAAGCTTTTATTGATAGTAAGATACAGGTGACTTGGAAACAATTTATTTTCTACTTTTTAGTACATTAAATAAATTAAAGCTTATTTTTAAAAAGTTTTTTTTTATATAATTTTATTTTCTACTTTTTAGTCATCCATAAATTAAATTTTAGAGCTCTGAAATTTTTCGCAAAAAGAATTTAAAATTTGCAGAGCAGTACACAATATTTAATTTAACAAATAATACGGCTGTGATCGACCCTAATATTCGTGGCATATTTGTGGCGCGATGAGTTGTTGTTGTTTTGCTTGCAAGGCGCGGCGAGTAAGTTCCTATCGTTTTTCATTGATGTGTGGTGTGTAGTTCTAAAGTTATACACAAATCTGGAGTTGATAAAAAAGTGCCACGCCCCTTATCCTACGCCCATAAAATTTTACCTGTGGGACGACACATCCAAGAGGCGACTGCATACGAAATTTGAATGCTACACGACCTTTAGTTCCAAAGCTATTCTATATAAACGATTTTGTTTGTATGGGCGGTGCCACGTCCACTTGTCCACCGCCCGTCTTATTTTCCCAGTAGAAGGATATGGATATGTAGTAAGTTCCTACCGAGTTTCATTGATGTGTGATGTGTAGTTCTAAAGTTATACACAAATCTGGAGTTGATAAAAAAGTGCCACGCCCCTTATCCTACGCCCATAAAATTTTACCTGTGGGACGACACATCCAAGAGGCGACTGCATACGAAATTTGAATGCTACACGACCTTTAGTTCCAAAGCTAATCGAGATCAAAAATTTTTTTTGTATGGGGGTGCCACGCCCCTTATCCTACGCCCGTCCTATTTTCTCAGTAGAAGGATATGGATATGTAGTAAGTTCCTACCGAGTTTCATTGATGTGTGATGTGTAGTTCTAAAGTTATACACAAATTACTGAAAAGAAAGATCTTGGTGTTATGCTAGATGGCAAACTTAGTTTTTCAAGGCATATTGACTACATAGTAGCTAAAGCTAATGGAATGCTAGGATTTGTCATCAGGAACTCCAAAGACCTTTCGGATCCCTTTTCTCTAAAATCCCTATACTTTGCCTTTGTTAGATCTATTCTTGAATATTGCTGCATTATTTGGAATCCCTTTTATGCATGTAGCTCAAATAGAATCGAAAAAATTCAGAAACGTTTTACGAGATTTGCAATAAGCCGTTTAAGATGGAATATTGAAATGCCTGCATATAATGTAAGAAGGCTTCTTCTTGGCATTCAATCTCTTGAAATACGCCGGAAATATTTCTCAATAATGTTTGTGCGCGACACAATATGTTTTGAAATTAATTGTTCTTTTTTGCTTTCCCTAATACACTTCCACGTACCTTCACGGGATCTTAGATCACAAAATTTGTTTTATGAACCCTTTCATAGGGTCAACTATAGCCGGAATGAGCCAATAACTCGTTGTTTAAGACTGGCAAACTCTGTGTGTCGTAATATAGACTTTAATCTAAGTTCCAGCAGAAATGCTTTCAAAATTAATTTGCTCATGTATTTGAACAGTATATGTAACAACTCTAGTGACACATATTCATTGTAACAATTTGTTTGTACACTAGATAGGTTATAATTAAGTAGTCAGTAAGAGAATTAATTACTCTGTTTGATGAACTGAATTAAATAAATAAATAAATCTATAGTTGATAAAAAAGTGCCACGCCCCTTATCCTACGCCCATAAAATTTATTGATTTATGTATTGGGCTCTAGATTAGGCATGTATGCAAAGTTTCAGATCTCTAAGTAGTCGGGAAGTGGGTGAAAAATTGATTACTAGATTCCACTACATACATACATACATACATACCTGATGTGAACCTAATATAAAGCTTATTGTATATACGGAAGTATATACGTGCAAATGTGGATGGCCGGGTGGAAATTTGTAAAGAAAAATGGAAAAAGTAGAGAGGAAAAAAATTAAACCAAATGCTGGATTTTTCGGGATAAAAATACCTATTTTCTTTTATTACACAATATACTTACAAAACGCTGTGCACAGTTTGGTGGTCGAAAATGGTAAGAAACGATCAACAGCGCAAGTTAAGCCCACGCTAGCAAGCAGTTCGTGTTCTTAACCGTTTCATGTATGTATCCCTTAAGTTAGCATTCCAGTGAACTAGACATAAGGTCATGATTATAGAAATTTTGCGTTTGGCGTAAACACTTATAAAAAAAGGCTAAAAAGGAAAAAATCTACGAAGCTCACCTCCACACTTCAAAGAATAATCGACATCGCGCAAACGGTGGATATCAGTATCACTCCAAAACAACGTCTCAGGACTTCATCACAACCCTGGTTTCTAAAACATTACAACGTTATACTGAAGCTCAATGAATTGCCAAAAGATAAAACCTGACACGAAAAGTATCAACAAGAATTTTCAAGCATCTGCATCCAACATCCAGATTGGAAGATACTATTCACGGATGGGTCAACAGGATACAGCATAGTAGATACTAAAGGTATCAAACAACTTGCCATATTGCCCACATACTCATCCATACTCACTGCAGAAGCCGAAGCAATTCTCCAAGCATGCCTGTATGTTAAAAGAAGCAAAGGAAAACACCTTATCTGCACAGACTCCTTGTCAGCACTCAACGGGGTAAAAAATATCAACAAAAACCACCACATTATATATAAAATCAGGGATCTAATAATAACAATGGAAACCAAAATAAGGCTTATCTGGATACCCGGCCACGTGGGAATGCACGGCAACATGCTAGCGGACGCTGCAGCTAAATTCGCAACCAACTCCCCGACCCACATGAACATAGCCTCAAGCACAGAGGACATGAAGAATGCCTTCAAGAAACACTACCCCCAGATGAAAAGAAAGACTTGGGCTGAGTACACCCACTTTTACAAAGCCATAAACCCATCCCAGTCCTCCCCTCAGTTCCCGGTGTCAATCCCTAGAAGACACGCAATGGTATACACCGCATACGACTTGGTCATACCAGACTAACGCACCAACACATATTTAGCGAATCCAGTCCACCAGCCTGTCCTTTTTGTAATATTTGTATAATGGACTTGAAACACCTAATAGTCAACTGCCCAGCAATAGCTACCACAAAGGCACAACTGGGAATAAGATATATAATAGACACATTAAAAAATCCCAACGTCGACAATATCAAACTTATAATAAAACTTATATGTAAACTGGAAATATACCTGATAATGTCAAGAGAAGAGAGTGAAGATTCCCTCGCAAATGTCTCGCCTTTTCTAATCAAAAAAACAATAGACGGAGTATGTGGTGGAGAAGTTCTGTCCTGCAAAAAGCTTCGGAACGGCACTCTACTCATTAAAACCAAATTCGCTGCTCAAGCCCATAAGCTAGCAAAGCTCTCCGCAATAACAAGCAACATCAAAGTAATCGTTTCAGTTCATAAGACCCTGAATTACACTAAGGGAGTGATTTACTCAAACGAACTGAGAGGAATAAGCGATGACATCATTTTAAATGAGCTCAAATCTCAAAATGTCACTGAAATTAAAAAAATATTAAAGAAAGAAGGTGACCAGCTCAAAGAAACAGGACTGATCGTTATTACTTTCTGCAAGCTGGACCTGCCGGAAGAAATCTTTATTGGGTACGAAAGAACCCGAGTTCGACCATATATACCAATGCCCATGATATGCAAAAACTGCTTCCAATTTGGACATACTACAAAGTTCTGCAAAAACACAAAATTGTGCATAAATTGTGGAAAAAACTTCCACACTGATGCAGAAACAAACGAAAAGTACACATTGGAATCCAATTGCATAAACTGCCAGAACCATTATCCAAACAACACGAATCACACAATCTTGAGTAAAGTCTGTCCCATCTTTATAAAAGAGAAAGAAATCCAGGCAATAAAGACGCTGCAAAAAACCGACACCAGAACTGCAATAAAAGTTTACAACGACCGCCATCAACAGTCTTCAATTTTCTTCATTATTTAAACCAACAACTTCCACTTCAGTTGCAACCAACAACACCAATGAAACCCGAAGAACACAACTTTATGCAACCGACAGCCAAAACATTTTTGACGAACCTTCTCAACACATGCAGCGATCACCTTCAGCTCCAATATCCAAATACAACAACAAAGACAACATCAACAGAAATCCATCATCACAATCCGTACATACAATGGAAAGTGCCCCATCATCGGCGACACCTACCGCTCGTCCCAAAATTAGCAAACCTCTTATTCTACCCAAGAGTGCGTCAAATCGTTTAAAAGCACAGCTCAAATGTAAAGCAAAGAGGCAAAGAAAAGAACATCAATCTGGATCAAATGATAATTGCGAAGATTCTATGTCCCAGGAGGGAGAATTAAGTTAAATTATTAGTACTATTATTAATATTAACTATTACTTTTTCATTAATTAATTCACCTTTTAAATATCTATCTATCATCTTTTTATATATATGACGGTAAAAATAGTACAATGGAATATTAACGGCTATACCAATAACTACGACCAGTGTTTGAAAAACTGCCAGCATAATAGCAACAGCACTAAAAATATGCTGTTTGCTTTGCTTTGCTGCGATAATTTCGAGAGCAAAGCAATAGCACGACAGCAATTCATTTTTCTGTTCGCTTTGCTGCCACAGCACGAAAGCAGTTCATTTTTCCGTTTGCTGTGCTGCCACAGCACGAAAGCAGTTCATTTTTCCGTTTGCTGTGCTGCCACAGCACGAAAGCAATTCATTTTTCCATTTGCTTTGCTGATGCTGTGGCTGTGTAATTTTTCAAAGCACAGTTATAGCGAAGCATTTTATTTTTGTTCGATTCCATGTGCTATGTGCTTCGGCTGCGCAAAATGACAGTCGCAGCAGCAGCGAAAGCAAAAAACAGTCTGCATATTGCTGTTGCTGCTCATATATGATGCGCCCAGAGCAAAAACGACTTTTATACCTGCACAGCGCATGTGCGCAATGAGGCGAAAATTGACACTCGAAGCGTTTTTGCTCTGTGCTCGTCATATGTAGGCTGTAAGAAAATTCTGTAGATCACTATGTAAATGTACTTCACCGCGATCGGGATTTTTTGCTTTTTTGACAATGGCTCCGCGTAAAAACACTGTACCCATATGGGAATATTTTGACAACAAAAAAGAGTGTGGGAAGGCGGTTTGCAATCTTTGCCAAATACATTTTAAAAACGATAGGACTTATAATTTGAAAACTCATTTATTAAAAGTGCACAAAATAGACTTGAATACAGCAGAGAGCCAAAATTCTAGTTCATATATTATGCCATCAATTTCTGCTAGGAAACAAAATGTGAAGGTGCAAATAAATGAAAAAATATTATTTCGCTCGTATATTGGATTAGTGACAGAAGACAGTGTGCCTTTCAATGTTCTGAACTCGGCTAATATGAGAAATATAATTGATCCGATTTGTGATGGCTTAGGGGATAAGCTTGGCAAGCGCTTTACCCTTAACGCTAAAAATTGTAAAAGTACATTGAAGACAGTTGCTGACAATATTCGCCAAAATATGAAATTGGAAATGAACAAAAGACTCGTATCTTTAAAAATTGATAGCGCATCGAGGCTCTCGCGCAATATTTTTGGAATCAGCGCTCAATTCATCAAAGAAGATGAAATAAAATCTTTTATTTTGGGTATGGTTGAATTGAAAGGCATTGGTGCTAGCGCGTCTAATAATTTAGCTGCAGAAATATTAAAAACCTTAAAAAAATATGATATTCGCCTCAATCAGATTGTCTCCATAACATCTGATAATGGAGCCAATATGATAAAAATATCAAAAATTTTATCAAACTATAGCATGTGCGAGGAATTCGAGCAGGTCGATGAAGATCTAAACAATACATATCTCGACAATATTAGGAACTTGGAAAGCCCATCAAATCTTCGAGTTGAGAATATACAAATATGTAGGTGCGCCGCGCACACTGCTCAACTGTATGCTCTTGATGTCACTAAAGATCCTGAAATTAAAGGATTTTTACTAGGCTGCAGGAATTTTACGAAATTTATTCGAAAACCATCAAACGGCTTCAAGGACGCTTTCGAATTAAGAAATGCTCAACTTCCTCAACTCGATTGTTCGACCAGATGGGGCTCAACATATAAAATGATTAACAGTTTACTGGCTGCAAAAGATGCCCTGATTGCTGTTGAGTCCATCGGAAATAAAAGCATTGATGAAAATTTTGAAAATAATGATTCTCTTTGGGAATTCATGGAGTGCTACTGTGCCGTGTTTGCTCCCTTACAAGAAGCTATAGTAAAATTTCAGGCAGAGCATTTGCACTATGGCAACTTTTATGCTCAATGGCTGAAATGTAAAATGCTTACTTCTAAAATAGTACAAAAGCACTCAACCAAGGACTTGGTACAAAAGATTGGAAAAAGTGTTTTAGAAAGCATCGAAAAGCGAACATCTAAATTGCTTGAAAATGAAAGCCTTAATGCGTGCCTGTTTTTGGATCCAAGGTTCCACCACACTCTAAGCACAGATAAAAGGAGAGAAGCCGTCAATTACTTCAAGCACCTCTGAGATAAGCTATGCTCCGTCTGTGCTGCTTCAGAACATATTTCTGGTGATAGCACTTTAACGACAAGCAGAAATAACTTCGAAGACGAGGCTGAGGAAATGCTGAACACATTTATGACTGAAAGACTTCATGAAGCATCTGGCGAATCAGTTTATTGCGATGTGCACACCAGAATTGGAAATCTACATCTCCCATTTATGCGGAGCGACATTGATGTCCTGCAATTCTGGAAAGACAGAAAATATTCTGATGCTGAACTGTATGCATTAAGCAACGTTTGCTTTGGAATTCCGCCTACTCAGGTAGATAATGATTACTTTATAATTTAATGTAAATTTTTTTTATAATAATTATTTTTTGTGTGTACATATATTTCAAACAGGTGACAGTTGAACGTGCCTTTTCGTCGTTAAAACTTAAAATCTTAAAACGGACAACCGCAACAGAATGAATCATGCGAATTTGGAAGACATTTTGCTCGTCAAGTTGAATGCCTCGTTTTTAAATGAAGCCATTAACACATTGCCATTATTCGAAAATGTTACTGAAGATGACAGTGATTAAAAAAATAAAAAATTTTATTTCGTTCTTTTCATACTATATTTTTCTAAATTGTTTTATTCATTTCTAAAACTTGTGTTCCTTTCGTTCATGAAAAATTTGATTAAATAAGACGTGAAATAAGAAATACATATGAGCCGTTTATTTTGAAAGTGGGGTAAGTGCATTTTTTTTTTAAATGAAGAAAATGGCATTTTTAGATACAACTTATTATGATATTTCTAGGGTAAACAATTTATAGTAAAAAAAAATGAGATTCTTGTATTTGGGAGATGGAAGTTTTAGCTCTTCGTAGTAGTGCCACTGAGAGTGTAATGTAATAATGTAACATTTAAATATCACGCAATAACAGAAAGTGGACTTACCCCACTTTCAAAATAAACGGCTTATATGTACATTTGTTGAATGGTGAACGATCTATTTGCGAGTCTCTCTTCAGTTGCCTGAAGCGTTTATTTTTATCAAAATCTTATCCTACTTAAGCACATGAGGCCATAAGGCTTCAGTACAAATACCTCAAGTGCTATGTACATACAAAATACCAAGCGATAACGTTTTTTTAACTGCATTGCAAAACGCGTCCCGTTCAATCAATTCTTTCTCAGAAGGATGTTAACGGATGCCGCATGCATCTGCTATGCCGGGAATCTCTTCGCTGTCGCGTGCTGCTATTCAAATCTTTTATGGCTCGTGTCATAAAAAATCGTACGTGCATCAACCGTCAGCTAACCATATGTGTAAATATCACATTTGTTCCTATTTTTCCTGGAAGGACGATCATTTGCCGCGCGTGCCGTAAATAGAATCTCGCGAAGACTCTGCCGTTATCGATGGGTTTTTTAACAACTTAACAATATTGTAACAGCGAGAGCAACGGCAAAGCAACGGTCGAAAATTGCATTCTTGCTTTTGCTGTCGGCTTCCACAGCAAAACGACAGCATATCTTCGGTTTTTTCGCTATTGCTGTCGGCTTTGCTTCAGCTGCGCACATCGTCACAGCATAGCGGCAGCGTATCGTCGGTTTATTTGCTATTGCTGTTGGCTTTGCTTCCAGCTGCGCACATCGTCACAACACATCGGCAGCATAGCTTCGGATTTTTGTTTGATTGCTTTTGCTTCTGCTTTGCTGCTGTAACTGTTCGCAGCAACAGCATAGTCGAAGCAAATGAAATGAAAATATTGAAGCATTTTCAAACGCTGCTAACTGGACAAAGTGTAAAGAAAGCGTGCGCGGATTGCTCTATAGCAAGCATCGTTGCCACTTTAATTTGTTTAAAAATAATTGTAACCGTACATTGGTTGCTTCCTTTTATTTTCTTTTTATGATTTTGAATATGCGACGAAAGGAAATTCGAAAAATGCAACGCAAACAAAAATGTAATCTTAGGTAGAAAAATCAAATAATAAAGTCAGTTGAAGTTGCACCGTCCATGTGTAGACCGGCACTACAGGCAAACTTAAAAAGTGTTTAATTAATTTATGCATTAGAGCGCCTAATTCCATTACCATCAATACTATGCCACAATTTCTGCCAGTAAACTGCTGGAAACGCAAGCCCTTTATACGCTGCAACAAGATTTGGGATTGAAAATATCACTGTGGCAGGCATTATATTTCTAATATGTGTTAATATTATTTTTATTTTAAACTGTCAAGTAATGTAATCATTTATTAAAAAGCATTAGAACTAATTGACGGTTTATTACTTCAAAGCAGGGACCGTAATCGTTATAAGCAAAATAATAAAAATCAAAATTTAAAAGTTATTTTCTGATTTTTACTTTTCTGTTCAAGAATAAGAATTATTTTGTAAGTTTTATTTTTCTGCTCACGAATAAAAATTATTTTCTGATTTTTATTTTTCTACTCAATCGAAAAAATCAACTTCTGATTTTTATTTTTCTGCTCAAGAATAAAAATTATTTTCTGATTTTTATTTTTCTGGTCAAGAATAAAAATCAACTTTTGATTTTTATTTTTCTGCTCAAGAATAAAAATTATTTTCTGATTTTTATTTTTCTGCTCAAGAATAACAGTTATTATAAGCTTTATATTAGGTTCAAATCAGGTATGTATGTTTGTATGTCGTCAAATCTAGTAATCAATTTTTCACCCACTTCCCGACTACTTAGAGATCTGAAACTTTGCATACATGCCTAATCTAGAGCCCAATACATGAATCAATAAATTTTAGGGGCGTAGGATAAGGGGCGTGGCACTTTTTTATAAACTCCAGATTTGTGTATAACTTTAGAACTACACATCACACATCAATGAAACTCGGTAGGAACTTACTACATATCCATACCCTTCTACTGAGAAAATAAGGCGGGCACTGGATAAGGGGCCGTGGCACCCCCATACAAACAAAATTTTTGATCTCGATTAGCTTTGGAACTAAAGGTCGTGCAGCATTGAAATTTCGTATGCAGTCGCCTCTTGGATGTGTCGTCCCACTGGTAAAATTTTATGGGCGTAGGATAAGGAGCGTGGTATTTTTTTTTATCAACTCCAGATTTGTGTATAACTTTAAGACTACACATCACACATCAATGAAAGTTGGTAGGAACTTTCTACATATCCATATCCTTCTACTGGAAAAATAAGACGGGCAGTGGACAAGTGGGCGTGGCACCGCCCATACAAACAAAATCGTTTATATAGAATAGCTTTGGAACTAAAGGTCGTGCAGCATTGAAATTCCGTATACAGGCCCCTCTTGGATGCTTCGTCCCACTGGTAAAATTTTATGGGCGTAGGACAAGGTGCGTGGCACTTTTCAAGCAACTACACACTTGGGCTTCAGTTTATAATTATAGGTACACCACACATCAATGAAACACGATAGGAACTTACTCGCCGCGCCTTGCACGCAAAATAGCAACAACTCACCGCGCCAAAGCAACGCCTTGTAAGCAAAACAACAACAACTCATCGCGCCACAAATATGCCACGAATATTAGGGTCGATCCCAGCCGTATTATTTGTTAAATTGAGGATATGACGAGAGGAGACACTATGAATACACTAAATATTGTGTACTGCTCTGCAAGTTTTAAATTCCTTTTGCGAAAAATTTCAGAGCTCTAAAATTGAATTTATGGAAAACTAAAAAGTAGAAAATAAAATTATATAAAAAAACTTTTTAAAAATAAGCTTTAATTTATTTAATGTACTAAAAAGTAGAAAATAAATTGTTTCCAAGTCACCTGTATCTTACTATTAATAAAAGCTTGTGCGCTCAATATCCATATTCAAAATATCTTTCATTACTAGAATCTATTTGCAAAAAATTATTTAAATAAAATATTGTGGTAACTGGTTGACAAATATTGAACACATGAGCGCCCCAAGCTTTTATGGATAGTAAGATACAGGTGACTTGGAAACAATTTATTTTCTACATTTTAGTACATTAAATAAATTAAAGCTTATTTTTAAAAAGTTTTTTTTATATAATTTTATTTTTGATTTATATTTTTCTGCTCAGGAATAAAAATCATTGCTTGAAATGAAAAACTCAAAACGGATTTGAAATGGAAGCGGAATGCAGTTCAACTGCAAGCTTCAACACTACATGCATTTTCCACTTTGTGTTTACGGCACGGCATGGGTTTTGGAAGTGCAGGGTAAAGCTTCTGATCGCTTTCCGATTGGGGTTAGCCAGAGCGATCCTTGTTACTTCATAGCCTAGTTGACACACAGCCTCCACGTGGTGCCTGCTGGGTCATATGCTTGACATCCGTTGATGGTGGTGCTACCATGACCTCGGTAAACAATTGAGAACTAGAGTCCTCTCTCGACCGACAAAACTGATACCAAAGAGTATGTTAATATAATAGAGTGCGCATCTCATACAAAATTTTGGCTGCGAAAATTTTGCACCGCGAGCTCAGCGGTGGAACCACGTTTCCCACTCATTTTGGCTCAGTCACTCGACCTCTCAGAGAACCGCTCTGCTACATGAAATTCCAAACTCAAAGTAACTACATACAGGGCTGTCAACCGAGGGGAAATTTCACGATTTTATGGGAATTAGAACTCTTTTTTACATATTATTAACAAAATGCTGATGCTTTTGTATTACAGCATTTAGAACTCGGCCATACTATTTTATTTATTGTTTTATGTTTTTTACTACCATTATTTTGAATGAAAATGTGACTGAAGTGCCAATTCCCATGGGAGAATTTTTTAAGCATTTGAGAGAATTGGCCTTGACTGAGTTTGCACCCCTGATCGTACGACTCAATGGCTTGGTTCGTTCGGTTTTCGTACTCAAATGAGGCGAACGAGCATTTTTTGCGGCTGATTTTCGTATTTTGCATGGTGTTATGAAAGTCGTGTGCATGTGCTCTTCTTCTGCATGTCGGCAGCTCAGCCAACAAAATATACGAAGAACGTAGACGATATTCCCGACAGCGCTGCTGTTTGATTCTGTGTTGTTGTTGTTTTTCATATGAAAGACAAAAAAATTCTTTGGCTCTGCTCTGCCATAAACGAACCCAAGGAACTTCAATATACATACATATGTATGTACATAAGCGTATGTCGAATTTCCTGGCATTTGCGTATGCTGTGTTATGAATGAAATCTGCTTGCAGCTTCCAACTCGTTTTGAAATATCAAATCGAAGTTAGAATTTGTTGAAATATCGCAAACATTTTTCAAATGTGCGACATTTACAGAGATAATACTAAAATTTAAAAGGCTTTTTATGGAATATTTATACATTTTAATAAATAATGAAATATGCACATATATTAATATTAGATATTTTTGTCAATATCACTTTAATAAAAGTGATGTTGGCAAATAAATAACTTCTTAATATAGTCATTGCCCTATAATAAGATCAGCAGAGGGAAATTGAAATAAATTTTAAATCGCCAAAATTAGCATTTGCTATGAACACGAAATACACAACAACAACAACACAGAAACAACCAAATGCCTTTTTCGTGCTTTGAGCATACCCGAAATGCCAAATCAACGACTGTCAACGAAATTCTCTGAGCGGTCGAGTAGTTTTTGTGTCCCCTTTGCCGCGACCGAAATATGAAAAATGGCCCTCACTTCGATTTGGCGAAAATTTTAGTGATGCGCACTCTATTATATTAACATACTCTTTGCTGATAATCTATAAGACGCTCATTATCCCCGTATTGCTGTATGGCGCTGAAGCATGGGTGATCTCGCAGACTGATGCAGCTTCACTTGGAGTGTTCGTGAGGAAAGTGCTCCGCAAGATCTTCGGCCCGATCTGCGTTGGCGACAATTTCCGCATCCGATACCCAATCCCAAAGCTCAACTTCCTTACTTGGGTGTCTTTTAAACTCGGTTGAGGTCTGTATATCAGATGAAGAGTCCGGCGGCGAGTCCCAAGATGAGGAATTGCAAAAAGCTATAATCCAAATTGAGAGCTATGCAACAAAACCGGTCGACTTAAAAGTTCAAATAATGGACTATTGGAACGACAAACGTCATATATATCCATATCTGTGGTCACTAGCTCAAGTCGTTCAAACTAATGGATTGTGTCAAGTCAAGAAAAATACACAAAAAGCACAATGCATGTGGCGTAAAATAAAACTATTTATCAAATAAACAGATTTACTATTCTAATCACTTTGTTACAATTATTCGCGCTATTTAGCAGCTTGCAGCTTTGCATTCCGCTTCCATTTCAAAGCCGTTTTGAGTTTTTCATTTCATGCAATGATTTTTATTCCTGAGCAGAAAAATATAAATCAAAAATAACTGTTTATTCTTGAACAGAAAAATAAAAATCAGAAAATAATTTTTATTCTTGAGCAGAAAAATAAAAATCGAAAGTTAATTTTTATTCTTGAGCAGAAAAATAAAAATCAGAAGTTGATTTTTTCGATTGAGTAGAAAAATAAAAATCAGAAAATAAGTTTTATTCGTGAGCAGAAAAATAAAACTCAACACATAACGATTATTTTTGATTTTTATGAGTAATGCTCAAGAACATGTTGATTTTTTCCATTGAATTTTGAAAAATAATCGTTATTTTCGGTCCCTGCTTCAAAGTTGTTTTACACCTCAGGTTTATTTAACTTGAGAGAGTCCTGCTGCATTCCGCGTATGCTCTCAATTTGCTTGGCAGTTGGCATCCGACTTTTTATGAGTACATACATACATATATCAAAGAATTCTCTTCGATGTCGGCCTGAACTGATACTAAAGATGGTGTTGGTGTTGGTGCTGGTGAATTGCGAACCAGAACTATTTTATAGTGCTTTCTCGGAGGAATGTGATACTGTAATTGAGGCAGCACGGGCGGTTTTTGTGACGGTAGGCGCAGAACAGTTTTGTTCTCATCCGTACCTGTGGGCAATTGCTGGATCCCTTTCGTGGGCGAGTGTGCTTGCTCCAACTTGTGGTGCCAAGCAAAACTTTCGGCCCCTTGCGGGTGTTGTATTAACGTCACAGCATTCAGGACGCGAGCTCTACGGCCTTACAATACTCTCGGTTTCTGTAGGTGCGCAAGAGTGCCATTGCACGGAGCTTTTTTTTTAAGCTGTGCTTTGTAATCATATGCTTCCGGCTCCATGTTGACTTGAGCTGCTGCAATCACGAAAGAGGCGCAAAAATAGCAGCATAGTAGGGCCAACCACCGGACATCCATTTTGCGTTGTTATCCGTTGGACTGATATTCGCAGAAACAGCACTTGCTCACCACTTCCGTTCAGCACAACAAGGCTGACTATACTTTACAATCAAAGATCGCCGAACTAGTTGCGTATGCGCTTAACGCTGCATTTATATACCATCACTTAGATATTGCACCACTTGCGCCAATTTACACCAAACTAGCCAACGAAAGCTGCCATCGATGACAATAGCTACTTTTATCACGGGTCACGGCATACATGCGCAGTGTCATAGTCGTATTGTATATCCAGGGCCGAGTTTAGGGCTATTGGCACCCCAAGCAGTTTTATATTTGACGCTCCTTTAAGGTTATACGTAAAATGATTAAGCTTAATATCGATTAAATGACACTGGAGTATTAACCATGTTGATATGAAACTAAATTATGTAATTCGAATAAGCATCTAACGTTATAAGCGCCGTAGCCTGAACTTTTCCGGGGTGGGGGCTTTCCATTATAAAATCCCCTTTCAGGATTTTTTAACTCGCAAGGACTAGGGGTAAAGAAACAAACAAGTTGTTAAAAATTAGAATATTTTCTGCTATGGGCGCTGTGAATGTGTGTGGTTCCTAATTTATTTCTTCGGGATCAAAGTTTGATCTCGAAAGCCTTTCTTTGAATTCGCAATAGAGAAGTCAGAAACCGTTGTATGATTGATTTTTATAGGGCAGTTGCATTCATATAGTTCAAGTAGTTCTTAGCATACATATATGATATATCGTATTACAAGTATGGAGAACATCATTTGAAATAATGTTTCTGCCATAACAGGGACACTTTTATCTCTTGGCGCCCACAAGTCGCTGTCTATTTTGCATTTATGAAATCTATATAATAAAAGCCCTCGTCATTGCCTCATTGGCTCATTGCCTCATTGCCTCACTGATTGTCATTAACTCAAACGCTTCATATAAAAGTTTAGAAAGTAAGTAAGCAAGAGCTGTGATAGCACAGGGAGTAAGGCGCTGGCGCAGAAACCGAAAGTGCGTGCGTTCGATCCCTGGCAATTCTTATTTTTTTTCAGTATTAAATTTGTTCAGTCACACGAGCAAGCCCATCGATCTGCAAATGCGGCATCACAACAACGGCGTATTGATCAGATGTCACAATATGAGTTGGAGGCACATCGAGCTTCTCACGCAGCCTCTCAACAACGACGCTTCGGTCTAATGTCATCGGATGAATTGCAAGCGCTTCGATCTGCCAACACAGAATCACAACGCTTAGCTCGAGAGCGTGCAGGCGAGGCAATCCGAAGAGAAGCGATAAATTTCAATGAAACCCGAGCCGACTACGATGATTGTGGACCGTTTAATGTGATGTGCTGCTTTTGTGGATCGAGAAACTTTGTAGACGAAAGACCAGCTGACAGACTTTTCACCTCCTGTTGCCGTAAAGGCAAAATCATGCTGCCTAAACCTGTTGATGTGCATGGTAATACATTGGAGTATCCAGACTTTTTGCAAAGCCTCATGTCAGACACCACAAATCCAAATCAACAACATTTCCGCGAGAACATCCGTTCATACAACAGCGCTGTCTCTTTTGCGTCCATGGGTGCCAAAATTGTTGATCTGCCTGGAAGAGGCCCGTACGTCTTTAAAATACATGGAACCACTTATCATCGAACATCGCATCTGCAGCCTCTTAATGACGAAGCACCACAGTTTGCTCAACTGTATGTACTTGATAGTACACAAGCAACTGAAGTGCGCCAAGGACATGCTGCGAATGAAAATATCCGAGCTGATATATTGGACCAGATTGATCGTTTCTTCCGACAAAATAACCGACTGGCTCAATCGTACCAGCTAATTCGTGATGTTGAAGCAGAAAGCGCAGCAGCAGCCGGAGAACAGATTCGAGTAGTGAGCATGGCACTAAAAAGAGATCGGCAATCGGACCAGCGTCGCTACAATGCACCAATGAGCAACGAAATCGCGATGGTTTTTGTAAATGAGGATGGAGAGCCACCATTTAATCGCGACATCCACATCTATCCGATTAACCCCGCAAATCCCGAGCAGTTTATTAATATCAACATCTTGAGCCCAAATATGGATCCGATGACATATGCCATTCTTTTTCCATTTGGAGAACCTGGCTGGCAGCCGAAATGGAAGTGTGGCAGTTACGAAGGAGCTCAAGCAAACAAGAAACGGGAAAATGTCAGCATGCTCCAATACAAAGCAGCATTAACAGCGATACGAGATGACTTCAATCCCTTCATGAGCGCTGGCAAGTTAACGCAGCAGTGGTTGGTCGATTCCTATCTGCAAATTGAGGCTGACAACTTGAATTTCGTGCGGCAACACCAGAAAAAACGGCGGGCAGAGCACTACCAAAGACTTGCTGATCACGTGGTTAATATGGCGCAGAATGAGCATATTGCAGCTGGAGTTTCGGTCATCCTTCCATCGAGCTTTGAGGGTTCGCCACGTAACATGAGAGAGCGCTGCTGTGATGCGATGAGTATTTTTGCGAAATTTGGACCACCGGACCTTTTCATCACGTTCACTGCAAATCCGACTTGGAAGGAAATCGTTGACAATTTGCGATCACGAGAGATTGCAGCCGATCGTCCGGATTTAGTAGCTCGGGTATTCCAAATCAAATTAGATGCGCTCATGAAGGATTTGGTTGGCGTTGGAATATTCGGAAAGTCGATTGCTCACGTGTACACGATTGAGTTTCAGAAGCGTGGTCTGCCCCACGCTCACATTTTAATAACACTCAGAGAGCGGGATAAGTTTTCCACAACTGAAAGAATCGACCAATTCATCTGCGCCGAAATTCCACAGGAAACGAATCATTTACCTCCTGACCAACCATCGCTTCGTGAAATTATCCTTAAGTGCATGATTCATGGGCCTTGCGGCAGTAGCAATCCGAACGCTCCATGCATGAAAGACGGAAAATGCTCGAAAGGGTTCCCTAAGGATTTCAATGACCACACCCAACTCAATGTGAACGGATATCCTTTGTATCGACGACGCAACACTGAGGGAGTTACTGTTCGTGGAGCTTCGATGGATAATCGCAATGTCGTGCCTTACAGTCCCTACCTAATATGCAAGTACAACGCACATATCAACGTGGAGTGCGCAACCTCCCTTAGATTTGTCAAGTACATATACAAGTACATTTTCAAGGGATATGATTGTGCGAATGTCACCATCACATCAGAAGGCGCAGCGGAGCTTCGATATAATGAGATCACAAATTTTTTGGACTGTCGATACGTGAGTGCTCCTGAGGCAATGTGGCGCATAAGAGAATCAAAAATGCACGACAGATCTCACTCAGTCATGAAACTACCTGTCCACTTGCCGAACCAACAACGAATCGTTTTTGAAGAGGGTCAAGAAGAAGAAGCTCTTCTTGCTGCAGAAACTGGAAGGACAAAACTCGAGTCATGGTTTCTCCTAAATCAAAATAATGTTGCTGCTCGAGTCCATCTCTATACCGACATCCCTTATCACTTCGTTTATGTGACCATTAACAAGAACAGTCAATGGCGAGAACGCCAAAGAGGAGGTGAGAAAACCGTCGTAGCATAGGTATATGAATGTAAGTTAGATAATTGTGAAATAGTCTAGGGGTGTGTGAATATTTATTTTTGTTTGCATTAGTCTTTGAAATTAAATGTGTATACTATATTTTAAAGGAAAGTATTATTTAAGGCGATAAGTTATGGTTATTTCCCATCAGTTATGAGACATGAAATATTGGGCGATACTTCAATTAAATTAACCAAAGAAAAAAGTTGTTAGATAAACGTCTAGAACTCTTGACTATCAATTGGATATTTAAGATTCAAAACGTGAAATATTTTGAAACAAGTATCGAGAGCATTTAGAAACACCACAACGCATATTTGATTGCATCATCATAGAATTAAACCTTACTCAAAGTGTATCGAACCTCAAATAAGTGGTTGCAGCATCGCGCATTGATCATTGAGTGTAGCTTCCGTTTCTCGAGCTGATTTTTCTTAACGTTGACTAGGCTTGTGTCGTTCGCGAACTAAATAGTTCTGGCTAATCGCCATGGTGCATTTCCCATCCCGTGTGCACCACTCCTTTTCTGTTCCCATTTTCCCAAGTTTCCTTCTCACATTCCCATTTCATTCCCAGTCCGTTCCCTTGCAGTTGCATTTGACAGCCGGCCGCTCTCACCGGATTTATGCTTGTCACATCTCAACACTATTAAAAGTGACCTGCCAACGACCGAGTGTCCCGTGCTTCAATTCATTTTTCCGTCATAAAACTTTGTAAATTTTCTACTTTGCAAATTAAACGCGCAAACTCCGCGCCTTCTAATAAACCATTGTGTTGTGTTCTTTTTTGCATAAATAAGGGAAACCGCCGCAAATTAACCATTGGTCCTTCGGCGCAAAACCGAAAGCAGCGCCCAATTTCTTGTGCAAGTGAAAAAAAATAAAAAGAATGAGGTGAGAAGTGCCAAGTGCTCAAAGAAAAAGAATTTCTACAAATAAAAAAGTAGCAAAAAAAAATAAAAGAGTTGAAATACGTGCATATGAAGAAAACAGTGAAAACTAGATGCACTGTCTATATGCACACAAATCAATTGCTGACCCCTCACATATGAAATCACCAATAAAACTTTTACATAAAGCTTAAGAATACAAGCTTAAGTGAGAAATTGTACACAAGTGACAAATTAAAATCATATAAAAATTACAACAACACTACAGTTTAAAATCCATATAACTAAAAAAGTCCAAAGAGCTACAATAATTACACTACAATCTAAAAATACGATTAGCAAAAAAAAAAAAACTCTAAATCTACAATATAAAAACACAAAATTCAACAAACTAAAATTAAAAACTACAGTGCGAAAATTTGAGCGGTAGCAGCAGAATAAAGCAGCAGCTCTAAAAATCAGTAACCTCATCAGGAACAACAGCTACTGTAACACAAGCGAAATCCCCTCAAATAAAAGCCCCTTTGTCCCTCTTAAAAGGGCATACTGTAAGTACAGACCTTTATAAATATATACTCCATTGGCTGGTAACACCCCGTTACCAAACTATCACGCCACAAATTCTAAAGACTTATATAGTCATTGGCATATGCCAAAATTTTTCGAAAGTACATTGTATTTACATACATACATACTACTGTCATCCATCACTTTCGTACTCTCATTGCAATTTCACTTGCACACACCACAAAATATACAGTCCACTACTCACACACACATACAAGCGCTCTCGTCGCTCACGCTGTATATCTCTTCAATAACAGCAACAGGTCACTTTATAAATACACCCTACGGCCGGCACATACGAACTTTACATTGCCATCCAAGTGCCAATAAATTTCAATTTACTCTAAATTGAAATACATCAAATTTAATTAATTTAAATATATAAAATAATATATTTACCAAAATTTTTTTTCAAAATTTTACATATTCCCCATAACTATAAAATTTAAAATTGATTATATTTATTCCCTATATTTATACAAATCATATTTTAAATCGCCACTTTTATTTTATCATACATACTCAGTGAAACATTGCACCCCTGCGAAAGCCACTGAATACAAAACCAAAAATTATATATATCTTGATTCCCAATCAAGAATAATAATTTTTGGTCGAAAAGATAATTAGTTATCTGCTACCTCTAGCAGATAATTTCTTATTCCCGAAACGCTATCTCTAGCGAAAATATTAAAATTCAAAATTGCAATAAATTGCAATACATTGGTGAAATAAACTCCACAGGCAATATTCGATTGCCTCTCACTTCACGGCATCACTAGCGTGACCACTCCACAAGCAATTTCCTATTGCAATAAAATTATTTTACACTAATCGCTAGCGTGAAGTAAATTTATCCTTTTCTCATTATTTCTCGCGCTGCACTTAGCGCAAATAAAAATTATATCCCACGCCAACTCCAGCGTGCAATATATTTCAACAAAAAAAAAAAAAAAAATTTTTTGGGAAAATTTTTTTTTCTCTCAATTTTTAAAAGTTTGCTCTTTCATATTTGGGCTTATACGCTTCTCAAAGCGTAAATTAAATATTTTCACACGCTACCTCCAGCGGGAAAATATACTCCACGCGTTTTCAAGCGAACAATTTCACCACCAAATCAATTTTTATTCAAACGCTTGTGAATTTTAATTGGAAAAATAATTTCACTCAACGAAAAAAAAAATTAATTTTTATTCAATCGCTTCTCAGCGAACACAATTTCAAAAGGACGCTACCTTTAGCGTAAATGATAAATATCGCTTACTCAAGCGATAAATTTCACACACGATTTACCTTAATCGATTCTCATTCGCAAAATGTCGCATATCTCAGAAGAGACAAATGAGGCTATTACCCGGAAGCAGAGATTCCATCCCGCGAGCTCTGTCTTTATATGGGAATCCGACTGCCTTCTGACATTTTGCACAAAGTTTCAATCAATCCCCATTGATGACCTTAGAAAATCCCTTTTGTTGGTCAAGCTTGAAACTCTCAATGATAATTGGGTTCGACTTGTCAGCGCTCACGAAGACGTTCTCTCCCGTGACGACAGTGAGTTGCCTGATGATTCAAAAGAGTCGATGCGTCAGAAATTTGATCTCTGCTCCGAGAATTTCCTGACATGCAAAGCCCAGATTCTTGATCTCCTCGAGAAAAGGCTTACCCACAGTGCAATATTTCCAAAGCCTGTAACGCTGCAAGAGAAAACAGCAGTTCGAGAACCTCAATGTTCTTCGAATACCCATCCCCGGGTTCCGCCTGCCGACTCCGAAATCTTCTACGGAGATGATGAGGAGTGGCCGTCTTTCCGTGACATGTTCACGGAAAAGTACGCAAATCGCCCAAAACTGACTCCCGCTCAGAAATTGTACTACCTCCGGTACAAAACCCAGGGTAAGGCGGGTGCTATCGTCAAGCCGTTTCCATTGGTAGACGAAAATTTCTCTCTCGCTTGGGAAGCACTTAAGGCGGTATACGAGAAGGACATCAGAACCCCTCTGAATATCCTTATTGTGACCACGGAAAGTAGTGAGGCGATCCCAAAAGCCTCCACTACTGAAAACAATGTTCTGACCCCTCAGAATACTCCCACTCAAAACTGGGTTCCCAACCCAGTTGGTAGCTGCTCGTCAAGACTCCTTCAGACGAGCGGATACGAGGGCACAGAAAATCCCTTTTCGGTTAGCCCTCATAAATCCCAACCAAATTCACTCCTGAATTTGGCCAAAAATACATCGAAGAAAAATGTTGTGGAGCAGCGATTTTTGCCATCAGGGGACAAACTCTTTGCCCCGGGAGGATGGCTATCGCCAAAATGGGCTGATGGAAAGGTGTCCAGCGTGTCTTGCTCGGCTTCGCGCTCATATGTGCGCCATTCCAGGCGAGAAGGTGGAAATATATCATCGAGCTCAAGTGCCACGCTTCCAAGTGGTGCGTCCACATCAGCTCTGGCCTGCTCTTCTTCCTCACCTTCCATTTCTACGTCCAACTCCAGCATACTGGCCGCATCCGTCAGCTGCACTTCTTCTTCTTCCGGTACTACCCCGCAAAATGTCAGCGTTACTCCGTCGTCGGCGACATCCCTCGTCATAACCGGCGCACCGCTAGCACTCAATTGCTCAATTAAGGGAAGTGGCTCCCTCGCCAGCCCTCAAACTCACCGATGGGTTAAATCCGAACCCAACCGCTTCATTCAGAAGCCCGACATCCCCAGACGGTTCTCTGCATGTTCTCGAGCTGCACGGCTTCTACCTCACCCTGAAGCCTGGCCGAAACGCACTCTCCGTGCCACTCCATTTCTGGAGAATAAGAAAACCGATGTTCTTTGTCCCCTTGAAGAACCGACCGTCATCCCGAAACGGTCTTCGTCATTTTTCCGAGCTAGTAAAGGGTGCGCTCTCTCCGAGCCCCGAATCACCATTTACCGAACCCGTATATTGTCCAACTGCAGGTCCAACAAGGCTCGGATGGACAAATTTCAGCTGTGCCGATTGTGCGTTGAACAGCACGCACTACAATTCGGTTGCACCATCCTGGCGCTGACGCCGACGCAACGTGCAGCCGCAATCCTATGGAAGGCTGAAGGGCGTGCGCGATGGCTCATCGCACCCTTTTTCGCTCACCGTGTTGGCCCGAGCAACATCAGCCGACGGTGGAAGGATGAATACCTCAAGGATCTCCACAAGAGGTATAAGTGGAAGCAACCCCACAAGGATCTGGAGGACGGGGCCCTAATCGTCATCAAGGACGAGAAACTCCCCCCAACCGAGTGGCGCCTGGGACGTGTCGTCAAGCTGCATCGTGGTGCCGACGGCCATGTTCGTGTCGCAGACGTCCGGACACAAAATGGCATCTTTACTCGCCCTGTAGTAAAGTTGTGCCCGCTCCCTTTGGCATGAGCCCGTTCATGCCCATAATTAGGAGAAAATTCACCATTTTTTCCCACAAAAAAAAGAGATCATGCCCATGGTCACCGCTCTACCCCTTACAGCGGCTTCCAACTAAAGTCTCTCTCTTTCTTTCTCTTCCAGGCCGTCATCCGAGCGTAGCGAGCTCTCTCGCTGTCAGCTGTGCCAGCGGTTCCATGCCATCCGCTTCTGCCGTGGATTTTTGGCATTATCTCCCGAGCAACGGGAAGCTACGGCGGTGGCCCACGGCTATTGCCGAAATTGCTTGGCGCAGTCGCATTCCACCCGCGACTGCGATTGTGTGATTCGCTGCAGGGAGTGCCGCGGTCACCACCACACGTTGCTGCACTCTGTTCGACGGGAGGCACGTGACCCGCAACAACGAGCTCCCAACAACCGGCGAGACGAACGCTCCCCTCAGCGGAATGTGCCAGCTGCGCGTCCAATTGCGCGGCCTGCTATGCGCCGACGAGTGGCACCAACCGCGCGGCCTATGGTGCGCCAACAACGCGCACGACGTGCATCCATAGCGCGGCCCGCGTCTCGCCTACGCCGTGAAGTTGATCCGCCAAGACGACGTGCGGTTCCAGCTGCCCGCGGACCGCGAGGCATACCAGCGATCGTGCCGCGACGGCGCCAAGTGCGCGCACCTCCAGCCGCTGGAATCCGGCTACCGCAGCTTCGCGGACGGCGAGCACGTCGACTGCTTCAGGAGGCGCTAAATTCCTTGGAGCGCCTGCAGCAGTCCCTAAATGAGAATCCCAACATGCGAGGCTAAAAGGTTTTGCAGTCTTGCAAGGTGGCCGGAATGGCTAATCGCCATGGTGCATTTCCCATCCCGTGTGCACCACTCCTTTTCTGTTCCCATTTTCCCAAGTTTCCTTCTCACATTCCCATTTCATTCCCAGTCCGTTCCCTTGCAGTTGCATTTGACAGCCGGCCGCTCTCACCGGATTTATGCTTGTCACATCTCAACACTATTAAAAGTGACCTGCCAACGACCGAGTGTCCCGTGCTTCAATTCATTTTTCCGTCATAAAACTTTGTAAATTTTCTACTTTGCAAATTAAACGCGCAAACTCCGCGCCTTCTAATAAACCATTGTGTTGTGTTCTTTTTTGCATAAATAAGGGAAACCGCCGCAAATTAACCAAGTTCAAAGATCTAGTTCGCATATATCAACTAGAACATAATTTTTCCGTTGTTTAAAAAAGGCGACAGCAGTGAGCCGAGCAACTACAGAGGCATTTCCTTCATAAACGCGATATCGAAGATATTTTCGGGCATATTGTTGCAGCGCATAACAGACTTTGTCAATCGTCAAGACCTACTAAGCGAGTTTCAAGCGGGCTTTAGGAAAGAGTACTCTACGGCCGATAACATCTTCGTTTTCAATTTAAATTTTTCAATTTATTTATTCTAAGGTGTTAACATTTAAGACATTCGTCTTTTGCATGTCGCATAAATACAATAGATAATCAACTAATGAATAAATCAACTGATCTTACTTAAATTAAATTAAATTAATAATAATAATAATTTTATATTTTTTAATACAATAAATAATCAACCAATTTTGCTTAAATTGTAGAGATAATTCAATTTAATTCAATTCAATTTATTAGACTATAATAAGAGTAATAACAGAGGAGGAGAGATAGATAAGAGATGAGATTGTAGTTAGGAAAAGTATTTGAAAATTAGATGCTTAACCCTGTAATTCCCAGGCCTGCCTTTAGGCGGGCTTAACGAAAAGTTCCCTAAAAACAACACAAATAAAAAATTCAGAATAAGGGGATTCCCAAAACTTAAGTAATATATGCTAGCATGTGTTTGTTTGTAGCGCATGGGTATAGCTTATTTCGATTCGCAGAAAATTAATTTCAAAGCCAAATTTGGCAGTGCACGGACGTAAATAAATATATTCGTTCAAACAGTGATTTTCAAAAAAAGAAAAAATATATTGTCGACGTAGTCGAGGGGTTTGGCGCATGTGACGTCAAACGAAATATATAAAATTGTGCGGTTCGTTGCCGGCGTTGGAAAGGCAGGATGCAAATATTCAAAAAGAGAAAAAGCAGAGCGAATTAGTGAAATGAAAAGAGCCAGATTTCAGTATGACGTTATAAAACGTACAATAAAATATGTTTATTAAATACTAAAATAATGGCCGAAAATTATATATAAATGAGTGTCTCCTCATATGGAGGAGATGGCAGAAAATTATATGAATATTCTATTTGTCCTCATATGGAGGAGCAGCGAAACGTTTGCTTACCTGGTTCGCTGTTAGCTGGAGTGGTCAATCGCAAGTGTCCGAGCGCAGCTTACCGCCACCGGCTTGCAGCACTCGGGCCCAGGCGACACTTAGCAGCAAGTTGCCACCTCGCTCCAGCCGAACCGGTACAAATGGCACTAGTGGCGTTCGGCCTAAACATTGCCGCCCGCATTGCAGCACCACTGCAATAACGTTAAAAAAATTTATAAAATATAATTAAAAAATTCAAAATGCAACTTACGACTAAGCATACTACATATAAAAATGTTCAAAAATTCAAAAATATGTGCGCAATTATTGGTGATAGGAAAAAATGTAAAAAATGTAAAATTTTTTAAAAATGGGGGTTTTGAGGGGGCAGTTGTCATATATATATACCAGTTTAAATGTGTTTTTTTTTGTCAGCTTTCGCGCACTTCCGGTATTAGGGCCGGCGCGAAATATCCGGGCATGGATCAGGATCAGGCCGGCTGACTCGTGGAACTGGCGATCAGTCAGCGGGAAATCATAGGGGCGCTAATCTAACGTTAGCAATGGGTTGCTGCCGCTCCATAAATAGCGGCGCGTGTTCGACGAGTTGCAGGCGCGCGTCATATGGAGCGAGCTGCTGGCGGCTCTCCGCTACGCGTGGGCGCGACGGTCGAGGACGAGCTCCAGCGTGAGCGGGCCCCGGTTTGCAACGCTGCTCTGCACGTGGGCGCGACGGACGAGGACGAGCTCCAGCGTGAGGCAGGTTGGCTTGGCCGTTATCAGCACAGTGTGTGCCACCTCTCGATAGTCGCGATCTGCGCGACGTACCTTTTTGTGGCGGTGGCCGGAATGGACGAGCGTGGTCCGTAGTTTGGCATGGCGCACGTGATTCAACAACGCCATGCATAGCGCCTTGCTCCTTGTGGTGAACTGCCTCCAGCGATAGCCTCGACGGACTGGGACGCGGTCTATCGCGAGGGAGTTCGGGTCGGTGGCCCTGCTCGATGCGTGGGCGCGACGGTCGAGGACGAGCTCCAGCATGAGCGGGCCTCATTCTGCGACGCTGCTCAGCACGAGGACGCGACGGTCGAGGACGAGCTCCAGCGTGTGGCAGGTCGACTTTGCAGCTACGCACATTTCGCGTGCCGCCTATTGAATTCTGGCAGCACTGCCCCTCCCCCGACAAAAAACTCTTTTTTTTCAACTCCTCCTTCTGGTCTAAGGTGACTACATTAGGGTGCACAGAATATGTCTGTGACTCTGGCGCTGTAACAGGGTGGGTGATTGCTGCGAACCCAGCGTGGACTTGCCTTATCGAGGGCTCGCAACTGGGGCTAGATGGCGGATTTATACAGTGGGATGGCAGGTGAGATACTGGGACATTGGCTGGGCTAGTTCTGGAGGTGTTAGAAAACGCTCCATTGGACTCTGCTCGATGCAGCAAAGTATGATGCCTTCCCTTGCAGGTGCTGCACGAAAAGGTGCTCCTGCAATCCCATATTTCGTGGGAACTGGCCAGGCAGTTTATGCAGAGATGATGCTTCTTCACGGCATGCAATCTCTGCTTGGGGCTCAGTTCTATGAACCGGGCGCAATTACGCAACACATGTTGCTTCGACGAACATACTTGGCACCCGAACTTGTTGTGGGCCTCTGCTATATTCGCATGATGCACACGAATATGTCTTTGCGCTCCCCCTACTGGGCGCGGATGCGAGCGATTGTTGCTCGCCGAATGGCTGCTCGATGGCATGCCCGTGCGGATATCCGCTACGGTTTCAAGAGTTTGGAACCTGCTGGTCAAAAACCGATCCAGGTCTTCCCACTTTGGGATCTCCGTCTTCTGCACTATGGTTTGCTCCCACAGTGTCAGGGTGGTTTCGGGTAACCGGGTTGAGCATAGATATGTAAATATCGCATCCCAATTGCGTATATCTACGCCGTGCAGCTCCAAGGCTGATATGCAGTTGTTAATGTCTCTCTGCAATTTTTTGAGTCCTGCACCGGACTCAGAGGTGACTTTCCCAAGATTAAATAACATCTTTAGGTGGGTATTAACGAGAATCCGACGATTCTCATACCGATCAACTAGATTCTTCCATGCGGTCGTAAAACCTTCATGGGTAAGGGGGGATTTCCTCACAATTTCGTTTGCTTCCCCACGAGTCTTCTGGTTGAGATGGAATAACTTCTCCACAGGGCTCAACCGAGAGTTATTAACATATATGGCCGTGAACAAATCCCTAAAGGATGGCCATGTCGTGTAATCTCCGTGGAAAACCTGGGTATCACACGGCGGAAGATTCACGTGGAAAGTGGCAGCTGCCTCAACAGGCCTTTCCCCTGCCAGCATAGTAGAGCTAGCCGGTCGGACGGACGAAAGATTATGGGCGAATTCGCCCATAATAGCTGCGCATGCTACATAAGCAGCGTAACACTCTTTGTATTTGGACTTCATTACGTCCAACCCCATTTCAGTGCTAGTCACTGGAATGGTGGCTGCATAAGCAGACTTCACGGACTGCCATATGGCATTCAATTCCGCACGTTGCACCTCGATAGAGAACACGGAGTGTTGATCTATCGAGTCATTGAACTCGCTTTCGAATTCGAGTAGCTCTTCGGCTACGCGGTTAAACTCTGTAATTGCTGCCATGGTTCTGGACAGGCGAGATTAAAATACGGACAAACCGACTAATTGAAAAACCGCCCAACTTAAGAAGCGACACTTCAGCTTCCACAGAACTTATACTAACCCCGTACCGAAAAACAAGGGGTCAATTCTTAAAGTTTCGGACTCTTACACCGTTCCCGAAAATCGGTGTGAAATGATTGTAAATTCTCTCGGAAACTAGAGCAAAACAACAGGGAAATTCAACAATTCCACCTTTAAAAATGTTAAATCCGAAAACCAAACCGCGAAAAACTTTAGCAAAATCAAATGCAAAATGCCGATGCAGCTTGGCAAAGGTCCACGGTGCGCACAAATTATTTGAGAAATATGAAATAAATTTAAATTTCAAACGCTCGAACGGTTGCAACAAACAATTGTGCAAGGAAAGAATTGTGTCTAAAAAATTGGAAATCCAATTAAACCACTTGGGAAAAATTTTCAAAAAATCTAACAACAATTGCACGGTGACCGCGAGATTATATACAAATTCAATGAAATTTTATTTGCTTAATTTCGAAGATGCCACCGAAAATTTATAAAATAATTTAAAGTTGTCGTTCGTGTCCAAAACAATTTGAACCAAGACCTGAGCAAAAAACGCAGGAAAAAATTGAAATTTACTTCAATTGATAACTTCGGAAATTACGACCGAAAGGCAAATCCGATGAAATTGAATTTTACCTTATTTGAAGTCCACCGAACAATACAAATTGAAATCTCAAAGATCGCGGAAAACCGACCTTATCAATCTTGTGGAAAATGTCCACTAAAGGGTTTTCACTAAATATGGCCAACAGCCAAACGCGTACGTGCAAAAAATTTAACTGCACAAAAATTCCCAAAAATGCCCGATCAGATTTAGGGATTTTATGATAATTCAGCCAAACCACCCTAGTTTGGCTTTTAATATTATAGCAAATATTAATAATATTAATAAAGTATATAAATTTATACAATGATTTCTTGCTCACTCACATGTGGCGCACTCGCGTTTGGGAACCACTGTATGGGTATTTCACACGCTCTTAGCACACTGTTTTGTTGTTGCCGCTGGCTCACTTTTCACACTTTATATATGTAGTCCGATTGACTAAAAAAGAATTAAGGAAACACGGCGCGGATTATATGTTCCGTAAAAAGTTGTCCGGAACGACAAACCTGTAGCACGGAATACGGCAGCACAGCCTTAATTCCGTGCCTGGAGCCCTTTACACTTGTTTGTCCCACGTTGTTTGGCTGCCGGCTTGTCGGTCTTCCTTCCTTCTGCTGGCTGGTTAGCACTTTTCCACAGTTAATAATATACGTTGCGTGAATTAAAATGATTTTACGTTACTTTAAATTCACGTTTATTTTCTTCTTATTAATTTGCACTTTATTACAAAAAGAAGTCAAAATCAAAACAAAAACCGACTGGACTTGTGTCCGTCTCTATTCCAAAGCAAATATGGCCGCCCTGCTCACGAGCCTCGAAATGGTGCCAAACGCAGTGTGGCCATTTTAGCCTTTTCGAGGCTAGATTTAGCCTTTTTTTCGTCGCTTAGCCTCGAAATTTGTAATTTAGCTTCGTGGCTTTTTTTTAGCCTTTTTTCACTTTGAAAACAGTTTTTTTTTGTTTCTCTACTATTAATAAAAGTAACCATTGAATGCAACACTGCTGACAGATGGAAGTATGAAAACTTCCATCTGGCAGCACGACGTTTTGGGAACGGCACAATTTCATTTGAATTAACGCAGCAAACCGGCAAATATTTTATGCAAAAGTAAAAGGAAAGAAAAAAGAAAAGTGCTGATGGAAAAAAATGGAAAAGTAAGTCTGCTACAATTTCGTATTTTTAGATTTATTATTTTTACGTTGTTCTTTTTAGGTATTTCAAAAAACTAACTAAAGTTGGCCAAAATTCGCAAAAAGACGTTCACAATCTAGGCTCAGCGTGCGCAGTTGGATTTATGGAAGAAACTGAAACCGACTCGAGCTCTGTGTACGATTCGGATGACGTAGTATCGCTACCCGATAATGAAGCACCATGCGAAAACAAGAAAAAAAGGAGGTATATATTTTCCTCATTTTCATATGGACATATTATTAAAGATTGCACATTTTAGTAAATACAAGCAAAAAAAAAAAACGTACAAATTGGCTAAATGATAAAAGGTTCCACAAGTGGCTGGTAAATAATGGCGATTACCTGGCATGCAAATATTGTCTCTGCAAATTGCAGCCTAAACTATCCGGCATTATTGCCCACTCTAAGAGGAAAAAACATATTGAGGCTATGGGCCCTTTTAATACCGGGATGCAGCCAGTTGTTCCCTTCATGCCGGTAAGAACTAAAAGAGATATAAATCGGGCGACTTTGCAACATGCAATTTATGTGGCATGCCATACCACAATTCGTTCTGTTGATCACCTATCCATGCTGCAAAAGAAAACATTTTCGGATAGCGTTATTGCTCGAGATTTACAGCTTGGGAGAACTAAATGCAGCGCACTTATAAAAAATATTCTGTCGCCATATTTTAAAACGCAATTGATTTCCGATATTGGAAATAGTCTCTACAGCCTAATAATAGACGAGTCTACAGACATTTCTACAAAAAAGGAGCTTGGCATCGTAATACGATACTATAGTACAAATCGACAGCATATTGTAAACACGTTTTTAAAATTAGTGGAATTAGAAGATTCTACCGCAGAGGGCATTGTAAATGCCGTTTTGAAGACAATGCACGAATTTAAATTAGATATAGCTAATTTTAAAGGGTTAGGGACAGACAACGCCAGCACTATGGTAGTCGTAAATAAAGGCGTAATAGCTCTCTTAAAACAAAACAATCCAAACATTATATTGGTTCCGTGCGTTTGTCACTCCGTCCAATTGGCTGTATCCAGTGCCTCTAAATGCATTCCGAACGAAGTAGAATATTTGATTTCTGAAAGTTACAACTGGTTTGCAAAGTCCCCATCCAGACAAAATAATTACAGAAAAATATTTTCCTTGATAAATGACGACCATGAGCCACTTAAGCTAGTTAGAGCATGTGAAACTCGGTGGTTATCGATTGAAACAGCTGTTAAACGAATAGCCGATCAGTGGATTGAGTTGAAAACTCATTTTGGTATTGTTTCCTTGAAAGAGCAGTGCCACAAAGCGAAACACTTAAGTGATTTGTATACGGACTATAACTTGGCATACCTTTTGTTTTTGAAACCAGTGTTGCATGAAGTACAAAAAGTTAACAAAGCCTTTGAAAGCAACACTGCCGACCCGACAAAACTTTTTTCTGATTTAAAATCATTGCTTGATAACTTATGTTATCAGATTGTATTACGTTGCGAGGCCTTTGACCCTTTATCGTTTCCAATAGAACCTTTTTTAATAAATTTTCCTAATTTCTCCTACACTTTTGAAGTATACATTAAAGCAAGAGTAAATGATAAATCAATAAGCAGAGACGACGAAAAAATAGTCCGTGAAAAATGTCAAATTTTCCTGGTAAAATTGATTCATCAGTTACGACAACGTCTGCCAAACAATATAGATACACTTCGAAAGATAGATTTTTTTTCTGTTGAAAATTCACTTAAAATAGTTAAGCCAAATATATTTTCTCATATTGACAATTTAAAGTCAAAATACTGCGCAGACGAAATAACCATTATTGAACATCAATGGCGAAAGCTGTTAACACATAATTGGTCAAGTCTGTCTTCAACCATCGATTTTTGGGTAGAAGTAAAGCAGTTTAAAAACTCATTAAATGAAAATCCTTTTTCTGAGCTTGTCGATTTCGTTTTCAGTTTTTTAGTCTTACCGCTTAGCAACGCTGAGGTTGAGAGGATTTTTAGTGCAATGAAAATTGTGAAAACTAAACAAAGAAATCGAATAAAAATAAAAATGCTTAACTCGTTGCTTAATATTCGATGTTCACTAAAAAGGTTACAAAAATGTTGCCATGACTTTGAAGTTACTGATGATCTCATACGTTTGTTAGATTTAAGTAGTGTTTATGTAAGCACAAGTTCGTCCGATTCATCTGGTGAAGAGGAAATAGTTATATCTGAGATATAATGAATGATCTTTTGTAATAAATTTATTGTATTTTTATATATGAACTTCTTTTTAACTGTTTTTTTGTACCTATGATACCTATGTGCCTATGTTAAAAATAAAAGGAAAACTGAAAATTGCCACAAAAAATCTAGCTCTTTTTTAACCTTTTTTTTCAAGGCATTTAGCTTTTTTTGACTTTTTGTTTTTGCGAATTTAGCCTCTTTTTATTTAAGCCCCTGGCCACACTGGCCAAACGATATCTGATCTACTGACCGACGGTAGGGGTGTGAGAGCGAGACAAGTGGGAACAGTGTACGAGCAGTGTGTGTGTGAGTTTCTTGCTCTTGCATAGGCAAGTATGCCTGGTGTGCAAGTGAGCAGTGAATGGGAATGATACGTATGAATTGGCAATGAGTGAGTGAGGGAAATATATTTGATGGATATATATGTAAGTGTGGCGCTAAATTTGAGAACGAAGTTTTGTTTCGTTCTCAAACTTCTTGTTGGACAGGGAAGTCTACCTAAAGCAATGTTGCCATATTCACAGTTTTAACTGTAAATTACAGTTTTTTAGACAAGCTCACAGTTTTTAAAATTACCTCCTAGTACAAATAACAGTTTTTTTTAAATTTCAGATTTGAAAGAATAAATTAAAATGTCTTTAAAACAAAATGAAAATGTGATTTAAATCGTAGTACTTTCGTATTTAAGCTTGTTATTTTATTTAAAATGAATTGTTTTGTGTAATTTTTGTTTAATAAAATTAAAAAAACCGTATTTTCACAAAAATCTTTTCGGTTTTGAAGGTTACAGTTTTTTGGTTGAAAATACAGTTTTTCTTTTAGGAATTTACAGTTTTTTGGAAAAAAAATCTGGCAACATTGACCTAAAGAGATGTGCTGTTTAGGCAGAGTACATAGGAACATGTACTTTTCTTCCAAGAGACTGCGAGGTCAACGCCCGGGACAATATGAAAACGAATTGCACTTATATTTGTGCAAGTCGTTCCCATATAAAAAATGCAGGGAGGAATTCAAAATTATTGTAATATATAAAATGCACTTTTTTTTGAATTTATTTTCGTGTTACAAATTTATAAAAAGAAAACGCACTCCTATCACCAATAATTGTACGCACCTGTGTTCACGCAGCAACTTGTTGAAAATGTTGTAAATTGTTGATGTAGAGTTGCGCAAAATGCTGCGATTTTCAAAATTGCTGGAATTACTGCCGCTGTGGTTTTTAATCCGATGATAAGGCTTGTGTTTCGTTAAAGTTGAATAGGTTGGTATTTAAAGCTGCAAATTTGTTGCTTCTTCGGATATTCGCACTGTGGAGATGGATATATTCACGATGAAACTTGTTCGTATTCGCTATTGGTTGAAAAGCCGCTTTCCCAAAGCCGAGATCCGGCTCGAAGGACCAAATGTCGACGTAGTCGAGGGGGTTTGGCGCATGTGACGTCAAACGAAATATATAAAATTGTGCGGTTCGTTGCCGGCGTTGGAAAGGCAGGATGCAAATATTCAAAAAGAGAAAAAGCAGAGCGAATTAGTGAAATGAAAAGAGCCAGATTTCAGTATGACGTTATAAAACGTACAATAAAATATGTTTATTAAATACTAAAATAATGGCCGAAAATTATATATAAATGAGTGTCTCCTCATATGGAGGAGATGGCAGAAAATTATATGAATATTCTATTTGTCCTCATATGGAGGAGCAGCGAAACGTTTGCTTACCTGGTTCGCTGTTAGCTGGAGTGGTCAATCGCAAGTGTCCGAGCGCAGCTTACCGCCACCGGCTTGCAGCACTCGGGCCCAGGCGACACTTAGCAGCAAGTTGCCACCTCGCTCCAGCCGAACCGGTACAAATGGTACTAGTGGCGTTCGGCCTAAACATATATTTAATTTCATCGTACAGAGTTAAAAAAATGCTGGTGAGTAGGAAATTTAAATATTTATTAAGTGATGTAAGAACATACTGGCATTTAATGAATTAAGTATATTAAAATCGCTCCGAAAGTGAAACCGCCTAAAGGCGGGACTGGGTATTCCGCTCAAAATTTTTGATCATTGTGTGCTTTTAAGTTTTTGTGTTTTTTCGCCGTTTTTTCGTTTTTCATAGAAATATCGCGCCGAAAAATTAAAAATCTGTCTGAGGAAGAGATTTTAGCAATGATGACAAAAATTCCAACTGATAACGAAGATATAGCAGGTGAACAAAAACGTGATTCTGAAGATGACGATGAAGATCACAAAGATCAGCCTGGTTATGATCGATTATTCAAAGTGAGACCACTCATCACTGCCGAAGACATCCTATTTTCCAACTTATGATGTTCGCCACGATCAGATTGGTCTTTGGTGGACCAATATGGGGAAAAAAATGCAAAATGAGCGGATGCAAATCTTAAACTCGGCATTTTGTTCAAAATGTAACATTCATTTATGTCATTTAAGTACAAAAAGTTGTTTCTTAGAGTATCACAATCAAAAATAAAGAAGAAAATATGAATCAATATCCAAAACAAGAAATAATTCATTACAAAAAATATAAGCAGGAATGCCCAATCCTGCCAAAAGGCGGGGTGGGTATTTTCACCTGTACCGGGTAAAGTAAGGGTCTAATTAAACAACCGACTTCAAATTCGTTCATTTTGACTAAAAATTAGTTTAAAATGATTTTATGAGCTCAATAGAAAATTAAGGCATTTGAGGGTTAAAGGTTCTATAGTTTGATACATTTTTAATAGTAGACGGTAGCGAGTTCCACAGTCTGATCGCGCTTACAAAAAACAGTCTACTTGAGTTCATATAGTTGAATTGAGGAATCGTGAGGTTCCTATTTCTACTAGACCTACAGAACTGAAGCTTTTCGAATAAATACCGTGGAGAACGCGAGTATATAACTTTATGCAAAAAGATGCAGTTTCTTGCTTGAAG
Source organism: Neria commutata (assembly GCA_963457695.1). Taxonomy (NCBI): domain Eukaryota; kingdom Metazoa; phylum Arthropoda; class Insecta; order Diptera; family Micropezidae; genus Neria; species Neria commutata. The sequence goes on along the minus strand of OY735245.1, from coordinate 43,092,282 downwards.
ATATTTAAGCAAACCAGTACCAAGAATTTGGTTGCAATATGACGAGATGTGGTCGGATCTCTTTAAATCATAAACATAGCGAGCAGCATTGTTAAATGCAACTAGCAGCTTTTGGGAAGACCTCGAATCAAGTTTGCTATACACAACTTCTGAATACGTTATAATTGGTAGCGTTTTAACTAATATCGCAAAATCTTATGTGGATAACAGTAAAAAACTTTACCTGTTTTTCGTCGACTTTAAAGCAGCGTTCGATTCCATCGACAGAAATGCACTAGTGTATAAACTTAGCAACCTAGGGCTCTCCACCAAGATGCTAAAAATTATAGAAAGCTTATACGCAAAAAATAAAACGACAGTATGGGACGGAAGTACTTTATCCGAATGGTTCGATACGAAAATGGGAGTAAAGCAAGGATGTCTCCTTAGCCCACTACTCTTTGCGCTGTTCCTAGATGACATTAACGACGAACTACCCGGAGGAATATCGCTTGAAGGAACTCATATCAAATCACTGATGTACGCAGACGATATTGTGATTATGGCGGAATCTCCAGGGATGCTACAAGGCATGATAAATCGGCTGCAATGTTACTGTGCTAAATGGAATTTAAAAGTAAATACCTGCCAATCAAAGATTATGGTATGCAGAAAAGGTCATGGCAGATATTCCAGAGAAGAAAATTGGCGGATGAATGGAGAAGAGCTGGAAAAAGTACGAGAATACAAATATCTTGGTGTGTTAATAACTCACAACCTGCAATTCACTAAGCAATTGCGTGAAAAACTGAAAGACGCGAAAACAGCCATTAATTGTAGCTGGAAGAGAATTTTGGGTAATAAACACATTGCGCCAAGTTGAAAATTTAAAGATTTTCACGCTGTAATGAGAGCGGTCATGACCTATGCAGCGTAAGTCTGGGGCTTCAAGCGGTTTGATGAAGTAGAAAAACTGCAACTATATTTCATTAAGAGAATTTTTAGATTGCTTGAAAATACCCCGGCCTACATGATATACATCGAAACAGGTCTCCCTACGCTATACACTTTTACGCTAAACTTGCACATTAACTATGTCGAAAAAGCGTTATGCCTACCTAGTCACAGGCTGCCGAAAATTGTTGCACTTCATCTATTGAGGGAAAAGAGCCAATGCTTCCAAACTTGGTGCGAGTTAAGTGCTGAACACAATTTAATACCACCCACTTCACTAAATGTTCACTCATGGATGGAATCCAAGAAGACACTTCTGATGCGAATTGAGGAAGCTGAGCGCAACTCTTTCAAGCAAAAGCGTGTCAGAGCACGAAGCGCATGCTGTACAGAACGCTGAGCCACAATTTAGGAGAAGAAAACTATTTTAATGATAAATATAGCATCGAAATAATCTCCACAATTTTTAAAACAAGAGGCGAGTTGCTGCTGCTAAACTATAGACCGCATGTGAAGGAAGAGAACACAGTGTGCACATTGTGCAACATGCATGAAGTCGAAAATGTACAGCACTTCTTAGGAATATGCCCAATACTGAAGGAGCTAAAAGTTCTCCACCTGGGGACTAGTAAATTTTCTATAGAAAACATAGCAGACATAGTAAATGGGCCAAAGTGGCTACAGAGATCGTATCGTCGTGGGGTCAGTACGTGCTGCGATTTTTTCTCTGATTAAAAATCAATTTGACTAATAAAATACCTTGCATATGCAAACAAAAAGTTGAACGCAATCAGGCAAAAGTAACATGTGCAAACTGCAATGAATTCTTTCATTGTCAGTGCGTAAAAATCGGAGCAATTGACTTTGAATTTATGCTAAAAAATAACACTTCGTATAAATGTGAAGCTTGTTTGAGTGCCCGACGCGCGTCTCTTCATCCGTCTCCAATTTCCAATACCGCGCAATCTGTTCCAGTGCAGCCCTGCTCGCGCCAGCCCCCGCCACAACAAACTACTGCTCCTCAATCGCTCTCATCGCCAGCATTGCCAGTCGCCGATGTTAGTCAATCTAACCAAATGAGACGACAAGAGCAATCGCAACAACAACAGCAGGAAAGCCAAAAACTGCTGCAGCTACAACAACATCAAGTAAGCCGAGAACAGCAGCCCCAACAACAACATCACGTAAGCAGTATAATGCAACCACAACAGCAGCAGACGATTACATTGGAACTTGTATACAATTAAATAATTAGTCTCAAAAATATGAATGCAAATGCGCTTGATTTAATTCAAGCTCTTCAAAATGAAAAGAATCTACTGCTAGAAAAAGTTTCATTTTTGGAAGGAGAAGTGCACTATTTACAACAACAAAACAGAGAAAAATGCATAGAAATAGTTGGAGTTCCCGAAGTAAACAATGGAAATGCTCTCGATTGTGCTCTTAAAGTTTTCTCAGACGGCCTAAATGTTAACGTTACTGAAGCGCTGATCAGTCACCGCGTATCTTTTGTGAGCGGAATTAATCGTAACGGCAAAATTTGGGCCGTTCAGTGAAAATCGTATCGCAGCTGAGGCTCAAATTGACAATTGCTACGTTAAGAGAATTAAGAAACCCAGGGGTTCTTCATCTGTAAACTCTACGCTGGATATAATATGCATAAAATTTGTGTCAACACTATTAAAAAAAAAGATTATGAAAAATAAATTTAAATGTAGGAAGAATTTGAATACTAAGCTATTTAATTGTGATCGTAGCTCTAACATCTTTATAAATGATAGTCTTTCTTATAAAACTAGGTCTCTTCTTAACGAAGCTCAGAAGCTAAGAATAGAAAAAAATTTTAAATATATTTGGGTTAGTAACGGTAAAATCTTATTGCGCAAAAAGGAAGGTGATAATGTCGTGATTATAAACTCATGGGAGGACTTAAATAAAATAAATTGAGTACTAACTTTATTTTGATATTTAATTGTAATTTAGTTTTGTTAATATGAGTTTAGATAATGTAAGTCCTCTTACAAATTTATTCAATGTTCCTCTTGCGCAATGTAAAAATATAAATTTCCAGTCCATTTCGCTGAACCCAAAAAAAACCCAAGAAAAAATTTTGATAACTTTATTTTACATCTTGAATCATTTGTCAACAAGCCTGATTTCATTTTCTTATCTGAAATATGGATTTATGACAATGAAAAACCTTTGTACAATATTCCAGGATATAAATGTTACGCAAACTGCAATAATGATTATGCGTCTGGTGGAGTTATGGCTTTTGTAAGTGTTGAATTTAACTGTGATTTTCGTTGCTTTGACTTTAAAAGCGCTGATGTTCTAAGTATTAGCTGTGATATTGGTAACCAAAAATATTCGTTTCATTGTTTATACAGACTACAGTCTAATTCTAATCTTGACATGTTTTTTGTGATTTAAATGTTCTGCTGTCGCATGAAAAGTCAGATAATGTTATATTAGTAGGTGATATTAACTTAAATATTCTACAAAGTTCTTCGTTCGTGGACAATTACTTATTTCTTCTCTCATCTTATGGTTTTGAATCATGCATAAATGAACCTACTCGTATATCTGAACTCTCGTCAACTTGTATCGATCATATTTTTGTGCGTTTAAGTCGGTCATTTAACGTATCCCTGTCCAGTGCAATTTCTAATTTTAATTTTTCTGACCATTGCTTGATTTGTTTGAATTTTGACAAAATTATAAGACCTACTAATACTAATTCAGATTTACTAGATCAAACCTCGTATAACAAAACTGACTTTTCTTCTTTGAACAATATACTTACTTTTGAATCTTGGGACAATGTATACAGTGAACCTGATCCATCGAAGGCATTTGACGTATTTCATGCAATTTTGTCTGAGCACATATCTAAATGTTCTATTAAAATTAATAAACGAGATGCGAAAAGCAAAAAGCTTAAACCCTGGATGTCTGACCATTTATTAAAAAGAATTCATGACAAAAACAAATTATTTAAAAAATGTAATAAGAATCGGAATAACTTAAATCTTAAAGCTCGTTATAAAGACATGTGCAAAGAGATTTCTGTTGAGGTTAAATCATGTAAAACTGACTTCTACGTTAACGAATTTAGCAAAATTAGAGGAAATGTTCAAAGAGAATGGCAGCTGGTAAATAATTTATTAAATAAGCGTATAGTTAATGATGCAGTCGCCTACATAACCTGTGAAGGTCAGCCTATCTATGAGGCTACAAATAAAGCAAACGCGTTAAATAATTTCTTTGCGAGCATAAGTAGTAATTTAATTGCGGACGATGAACTGAACGATTTTCCATGCGACTGTATACATAATGATCCTTTCTATCACAATAGTTTCTTCTTTGAACCGATTTCTTCATTCGAATTGTACAAAATTATTTTATCACTTAAGAACTCTAGCTCATGTCCTGAGGGCACCATCTCTAATTTCTTCTTAAAAAAGATCGTCTTCAACGTTGTGGATGTTCTTTGCCATATTTTTAACAATAGCATACAGCTTGGAATTTTTCCAGACGAACTCAAAAAAGCAGTAGTCATTCCCTTATTTAAAAAAGGTGATAAAACTTTGTTAAATAATTACAGGCCTATCTCTTTGCTATCAGTTTTTTCAAAAGTTTTAGAAAAAACGGTTAAATCGAGAATGGTAAATTTTTTAACAAAACCGAAGTTTTTTAGCAATTGTCAGTTTGGTTTTAGAGAGGGCTTATCTACTGAAGATGTACTTCTAAATTTTTGCAGTAATATTTATAATGGCTTGAACAATAAGAAATTTTGTGCAGCTCTCTTCGTGGATATTACGAAAGCCTTTGATACTGTCGATCACCAAATATTGCTGAATAAACTATACAGATGTGGTTTCAGAGGTTCCATTCACTGCTGGTTTAAATCTTATTTATCGAACAGATTGCAAAGAGTCAAATTAGACGCTAACTTTAGCAACTTTGTCAACTTAAATATAGGTGTTCCCAAGGGATCTGTTTTAGGACCCATTTTCTTCCTGATTTTCATTAACTCAATTTTTAGTCAACCATTTAAGAGTAAAACTATTGCCTTTGCAGATGATATGGCTTGTACCTTTGCAAGTAACTCTGCCTTAAACCTATCGTGTGAAATTAATCATGACTTAGGCATCATTCGTCACTGGTTTTCTTCACATAAGCTAATTCTAAGTGATAAAACTAAAATAATGAACTTCAATATTTCTGGTAACGAGGTAAATTCAAGTAACTTTACTTTTCATTGTAAAGGATGTAAAAAATACTTAATAGGTGGTGATTTATGTAGATTTGCCAGCTCTTCAAATACGTACAATGATTCCTTTAATTGCTCACCCAAATGTTTCGCAATCAACTGCGTAAAGTAATTTAAATACCTTGGACTCATAATTGACTACAAAATGAACTGGATGGATCACACTGTTGCCCTCAAAAAGTATCTTATGGGTGCTTTAAGACAAATTTATCTTTTAAAATCGTTCTGCACAGTAAAATTGCTAACATGTGTTTATTATGGAATTTTCCACTCAAAACTACAATATGGTTTAATCTGCTGGGGTGGTACACATGCTAACAAAATCAATCAATTACTTATCGCACAAAAACATGTCATTAGAACGGTTTGTAATAAAAATCGCCGTGAACATAGCTTTCCACTGTTCAGAAACTTAAATATTTTGCCTATAAAACATCTATATTTTTATCGAGTTTTAAAGGTTTTTTTTAGTAAATCTGGTTATTTAGTAAACAGAAGCTATTCTAGTCACAACCTAAGGATTAACAACCATAACCTAGTTCAGGTGCCTAGTCACAACTTAAATCACTTTTTAAATTTCTACTTATGCACGGCTCCGAGACTATTTAATATTTTACCACTTAGTGCCCGTTGCATCCGGAATAAAATTGTATTTCTTAAAGAAGTGAAATCATGGCTTTTTAAATTTGATTTTAATAATATTGACTCCCTTATCTCTGTTCTATCCTAACTATAAGTAGGTATTTTTATATTCGTTTTATTGTTCCCCTTACATCATTGTGTCTCTTATGTATTTTGTATGTCAATCTTTGTCAACCTATAGTTTATCTTCACACCTATGACCCCATTACAATACATCTAAATACTATGTTATTATACTAGATATATCTGCATTCAACACTTGTCCATTTTTGTGCAACTGAATGCAGTATTTATTAATCTGTTGATGTTTATTTCAGTAAGTGTATTGATATAAATGTTATATGTATTTGTAAGATTAATAAATAAAATAATTAATAAATAAAAAAAAAATTTTAAAAAAATAAAAGTTAGCATTCTATGTAAGAGAGACACTAAAGTATAGGCAAACAATTTTGAATGAAAGCTTTTAAGAATAAGTTTGTTATATAAATGAAACTAATGCGCATTGTTTATAAATACTAGCTGTTACCCGCGGGTTCCACCCCGCGCTTTTATAAAAATACGTAATGTGAATGATGCTCTGATTGGATGTTGCTGTATTTAATTGTATTTAATTTAATAGAAGGGCTTGCCAGTCTGTCTTTTTCTTGGTTTTTGTTGTTTTCTGTTGAACAGCAGCGCTTCTCCTTGCTGATGCTTGTGATGTCTATATGTATATTTGTAGGGAGAAGTCATAAATGTAGGTCCTTACAGAACTATCTGTGTATGTAGATTACTCCTTTGGTGGAAGGCCAAAATTAAAGTGACTCCTCATGGACCACCACTTTTTTACGGTACATACATTGAAGGTGTGCCACGCCACCTTGTCCCATGACCCTAAATCTATATATATAAAACTCAAAATTATGTAAAAATGTTTACATGTATGTATGACTAAATAATAACAAAACAGAATTTCAATGTTGAATGACTTGTTTTTATAAATATATACCAAATAAAAGATTTAAGTTGTATGAGGGGTGTCACGCCTCGTGTCCAATGCCCATTCCATTTTTCCAGTTGAAGAATACGAAGTTTCATTTATGTATGATATATAGTTCTAAAGTAATATGCAAATGTGGAGTTGCCACGCCCCTTGTCCTACGACCATAAAATTTTACCAGTGGGACGACTCATCCAAGAGGTGCTTGCATACGGAACTTCAATACTGCGCGACTTTTAGTTCCAAAGCTATTCGATATCAATGATTTGGTTTGTACGGGTGGTGCCACGCCTCTTATCCAATGCCCGTCCCATTTTCCCAGTTCAAGGATACGGATATGGTGTCAGTTCTTGCCGAGTTTTGTTGATGTATGATGTATAGTTCTAAAGTAATACCCAAATGTGAAGTTGATTGAAAAGTGCCACGCCCCTGTCCTACGCCCATAAAATTTTATCAGTGGGACGACTCATCAAAGAGGTGCCTGCATACGGAATTTCAATATTGCGCGACTTTTAGTTCCAAAGCTATTCGATATCAATGATTTCGTTTGTATGAGCGGTGCCACGCCCCTTGTCCAATGGCCATCCCATTTTCCCAGTTCAATGATACGGATATGTAATATGTTTCTACCGAGTTTCATTGATGTATGAAGTATATTTCTAAAGTTATACACAAATCTGGAGTTGATAAAAAAGTGCCACGCCCCTTATCCTACGCCCATAAAATATTACCAGTGGGACGACACATCCAAGAGGCGACTGCATACGAAATTTCAATGCTGCACGACCTTTAGTTCGAAAGCTAATCGAGATCAAAGATTTTGTTTGTATGGGGGGTGCCACGCCCCCTTATCCAGTGCCCCCCTTATTTTCTCAGTAGAAGGATATGGATATGTAGTAAGTTCCTACCGAGTTTCATTGATGTGTGATGTGTAGTTCTAAAGTTATACACAAATCTGGTGTTGATAAAAAAGTGCCACGCCCCTTATCCTACGCCCATAAAATTTTACCAGTGGGACGACACATCCAAGAGGCGACTGCATACGAAATTTCAATGCTGCGCGACCTTTAGTTCCAAAGCTAATCGAGATCAAAAATTTGGTTTGTATGGGGGGTGCCACGCCCCCTTATCCAGTGCCCCCTTATTTTCTCAGTAGAAGGATATGGATATGTAGTAAGTTCCTACCGAGTTTCATTGATGTGTGATGTGTAGTTCTAAAGTTATACACAAATCTGGAGTGTATAAAAAAGTGCCACGCCCCTTATCCTACGCCCATAAAATTTTACCAGTGGGACGACACATCCAAGAGGCGACTGCATACGGAATTTCAATGCTACACGACTTTTAGTTCCAAAGCTATTCGATGTAAAAAATTTGGTTTGTATGGGCGGTGCCACGCCCCCTTGTCCAATCGGGTCCAATTATAGATCAAAACCATCCCAGACGCCACTGAAGCACATACACTAAATTTCATCAAAATCGGTTCAGCCGTTCTGGAGTTTTAAGCATCCGAACAAACCACGCTCCATTTTTATATATATAGAAGAAGATACTATTAAGTTATACTTATATATGGCTGACGGCTTAAGCCATTGCTATATGTTAACCAACTTTGAATTGTAATGTAATAATTTGGAAAATTAAACTACTACTACTACTATATCAACTAGCTCCATCGGTCGTTCAGTTGGATGATCTAGAATCTATATAAACTAAAACTAAAACTAAATTTACTTGAATTATAAAGAAAAAAATATAGGCAATGCTAGGTTTTGCAGTAATACGTGTAAAAGGCGCCGAGTTTTGCAAGTGGCAAGTGCATGTTTAGATAGCAAAACGCAGCTTTGTTCAGCTTTGCTTTGTTGCAGCAACATACTGAGCGACACACTAGCAAAAACTCTTGTATATTTTTAAAGGAAGTAATGGCCAACATTTCTCACAAAATATCGACAATCGTCAGAGAGAATGCTACTAATATAATTAGTGCAGTAAGGTTAGGCAAAGGTTAGGCAAATGGCGCCTCCGACGGGTGTTTTGCTGATTTATTATTATTTACGTCCAAAATATCAGATATTTTGGCAAAGGTGCGAGCGCATTTTTTTTAAAATATAGTAAATGAATGAATCTCTGATGAAGACATCTAAAGTATCAAATTTTATATTTTTGCATAGCAATATGTTAAGTAATATGACTAATTATTATTGTTAATTATGTAGAAAAAAACCATTATTGAAAGATCTCATACTTCATACATAAAATTTACAAATGTGTTATTTTTAGAGAACATTTAAAATATTTGGTCAAAGCTTGAATCTGTGCTGTGAAGTTTGTTTTCGGTTTTATCAGATATCAAAATACGCGATTTTAGTTGAATTCAACAATAGATGTACAGAAAATGTTATTTCAATTAAATACACTGTTTATATATAAAACATGTTTTTCTTAATTTTTTTTATTGATGATACATGTAATAAATTACAATAATCAAAATACTTACAAGCTACTATAGCGTCTAAGGCCCTTAAGCTTTGATACATATATGTATTAACATTTATTTTAAATTTCAAAATTATTATTATTTTATTATTATTTATTTATTAACTTATAATTAAAAATTATAAACTAATATGGTAAGGCAATGGCAACGATGGCCTTCAGCACTCAGCTTATTTAAAGATATATTAAAGTAACATTAATGAACTATAATTATTATTATTATTAAATAATTATTAATGAGTTATATTAAATAGTACAATGTGGATATTTTTAGGAAATTTATGATTTTTTTAATGTTATGTAAGGACAGATCGGAAAGTAGGTCAATAGGGTTTTGATTTTGAAAAATTTTTATTCTATGCCTTTTAAAGCTTCTGCAGTCTGAAAGTAGGTGTTGCAGGTTAATCGGTATATCGTAGTTACAAAAAGTACAGTATGGGGATATGCTTGAGTTCATAAGGTGCTCATGGGAGATTCGAGTGTGACCAAGTTTCAACCTAAACAGTTTTATTAAGTCTAGTCTTGAAAAATAACAATTACCGTCCAAGTGTATTTGATTTATATTGTTCTTTTTTTTTGTTAATAGTTTTGTACCATGCAGAGCATTCGTACCATTTGAAACTTTGTCGAGAATGATAGACATGCTTGATGAAGCTACGAATATCATTAAAATTAAGATTGGATGACAATGTTAGTGGGGCTGTTGTTGCGAATTTTGCTGTTTTATCTGCAAATTCATTTCCTGCGATTTCAACAGGACCAGGAACCCATACGATTTTGATTTTGGGATATTTTTCTGTGATGGTGTCTCTTATAGTGTCGCAATAGTATGAGTTCTTGTTGCTATGGATGTTTGCTATAGCTTGGATACATGAAAGAGAATCGGTACAAATTATAAATTTCCCCCGCTTAGATTTCGCGAAGTTAACTGCTTCATATATCGCTATTAGTTCAGCAGTAAAAATAGAAGTGAAAAAGGGCAGAATGGTAGTTTTAATGACAGAATTTAAGAAAGTAACACTGTAACTAGAGTTGTTGTTAATTTTTGATCCGTCTGTGTAAATAAAGGTGTAGTCCTGATGTCTATTCAGTATTTCTGCAAATTTGGAACGATATACTTCAGGTGGTGTGTCGTATTTTTTTGATATGCTAAGAGAATAATTTAGCGTATTGGAATTAAAGAGCCATGGAGGATATTTTAATTGCATGTGTTTAGTCCTATTTATTGGAATGTCAAGTTGTTTGCACAGAGAAATTGTTTTGCTAATTACTGATTGAATTTTTCGTGGTTTGGTTTTGGTGCGAATAAATTTTGTTAGTATGTCAGATGCAGGTGTATTTGAGTTTTGAAGTAACGGTTTGATTAGATTTGCTGTAACTAGGTCTCTTCTATTTTCGATTGTTGGCATATTAGATTCAAATAGCATATTATTTATTGGGGTGGTGCGAAACGCACCGAAGGATAATCGTAGGGAAGAGTTCAGAATTGATTTTACTTTATTAATTAAGGATTTTGGAGCATATCCGTATAGAAAGATACCGTAATCTATGGAAGGTAGTATTACTGATTTAACGACGGATATGAGAGTCTTAGTATGACAGTTAAATTTTGTATTTGAGAGGCACTTTAATATATTTAATCGTTTTGATAAAACTGTCAGTAGGTTTTCTATATGAGCTTTCCAAGTGTATCTTTTATTGAATACTACACCCAAGATTTTTAAGTTTTCGACGTTAGCTAATAAAAAATTGTTCGAGCTGATATGAAAACAACAGTGGCGCATTCTGCAAATATGCAGATGCTTGCATTTGGGTATAGAGAGTTCTGCTCCAGAGTATTTGCACCATGATTGGATGCTCATAATTAGATCATTTAAGTCGAGGTTGGTGGTTTTGCTTTTACTTAACTCCTTTACTATAAAAAAGTCATCTGCATAAGCACAGAATTTTAAATGTTTATGTAGTGATATTATTTGGCTTAATTTGTTATAGGCGATAAGAAATAAAATTACGGAGATTGGAGATCCTTGTGGTATTCCGTTTGAAAGGGAATATATATTAGAGTAGCTTTTCCCAACCCTTACTCTAATTTTTCTATTTGTCATAAACTGTTTAATATAATTTATTATTTTAGGTCCAACTTTCCAAATTATTAATTGATCTATTATTGTGTGAATTCCTATTTTATCGAAAGCTTTCGAAAAATCTAGTGATATAATAGAAACATGTCTTTTTGATGAAAGGGAGTTGGTAATTAGATAGTCTAAATAAATTAGAGGATTTGATACCGAAACTCCTTTTTTAAAGCCAACTTGTTGTATATTAAGCAGTTTGTTTGAGGTGACAAGCCACCATAGCCGATTTGCTATTATTTTGTCAAGTACTTTTGAACAGCAGGGATTTAGTGAGATTGGTCTGTAAGATCGTAGTTTGGTCTTATTAGAATTAGGCTTCAGGATTGGAATTACAGTACTAACTTTATATAATTGGGGAATAAAGTTATTTAAGATGTTGTTATAATGAGATACTACTCTTTGTTTTGCTTCTGCAGAGAGATTTCTTATCATAGGGTATGAAATTCTGTCTATGCCTGGGGTTTTACCTTTTAATTGGTGCAATGCTATTTCAAGTTCAATGAATGAGATATCTTTTTCTATTAGTAGTGATTTTGGGTCAACGTTGTAGTTTGCTGAAATTGTGGAGTTTGCACAGTCTAATTTGTGTTGTTGGAAGTTTTGGTGAAATTTAAGGTCAGATGATTCTTTAGACCATAGGTTGCAAATTCATTAGCAATTAAGAACTTGTCAGTGATCGGCAGAGAAGTTGCATTTTCAATAGAGTGTATGGAAAAAGAGGTCTTAAGTCCGCAAAATGTCCTTATATTAGACCATATTTTTTTAATTGGGCTACTTGGGTTAATATCAGCAGTGAATTGGCTGACAGATTCTTTTTTTGCTCGCTTCAACTCTAATTTGAACTTGGCGTTTGCTTTTTTAAAAAGAATTAAATTTTCAGAAGAAATATTACGCTTGAATTTATGCCAGGATCTGCATTTTTCTTTTTTTAAAGGTTCCAAATTTTTCTTCCACCAAGGGACATTTCGTTTACTATTTTTTGCAGTACTCTGGGGGATGGAGTCATTTGCACTTTGAAGGATAATCCTGTGTATGTTCGCTGCCTCTTTATTGATGTTGTTACTTATCGGACGACACACAGACAATCTAAACAGATGATTTGATGCATGGAGAGTTGGAAATAGGGTTGTTATTAAAGGAAAATGGTCACTGCCATATAGATCGTTTTCTGTTTTCCAATTAGCTTGCAAAGCGATATTAGGTGAACAGAAAGTAATATCGATGTGTGTAAGTGTGCCGTGAGTGCTTAAGTGTGTTGGACAGCCATCGTTTAGAATAATGTAATGAGAGTTGTCTATAAATTTCGAGACAATGTTACCCCGGCGATTATTTTTAGAGGACCCCCAATTCTGGTGTCAACTATTTATATCGCCCGCAATTATGCATGATGTGGTTGTTCTACTAAATGTATTCTCAAGATTTTTCAAACTGAATGACTTATTTGGTGGAATGTATGCTGAAACCACAGAAAATTTTTCTTTAGACTTAATGACTACAGCAATTGCATCAATTTCAGTGTTTAATGGAATTTGCTGATGTTCTAGAGAATTGTGAATTAACAACCCAACACCTCCAAAAGACTGCTGAGAGTTATAATTATACATAGTGTAATTAATAGGAATAGGGATGTTTGTAATGGTGACTATGTGAGTTTCCTGTAGGGCTATTATTTGTGGAAAATGTGCTTTTATCAGCAATTGTAGTTGGTCGTAGACAGCGTTTGAAAATGCTTCAATATTTTCATTTCATTTGCTTCGACTATGCTGTTGCTGCGAACAGTTACAGCAGCAAAGCAGAAGCAAAAGCAATCAAACAAAAATCCGAAGCTATGCTGCCGATGTGTTGTGACGATGTGCGCAGCTGGAAGCAAAGCCAACAGCAATAGCAAATAAACCGACGATACGCTGCCGCTATGCTGTGACGATGTGCGCAGCTGAAGCAAAGCCGACAGCAATAGCGAAAAAACCGAAGATATGCTGTCGTTTTGCTGTGGAAGCCGACAGCAAAAGCAAGAATGCAATTTTCGACCGTTGCTCTCGCTGTTACAATATTGTTAAGTTGTTAAAAAACCCATCGATAACGGCAGAGTCTTCGCGAGATTCTATTTACGGCACGCGCGGCAAATGATCGTCCTTCCAGGAAAAAAAGGAACAAATGTGATATTTACACATATGGTTAGCTGACGGTTGATGCACGTACGATTTTTTATGACACGAGCCATAAAAGATTTGAATAGCAGCACGCGACAGCGAAGAGATTCCCGGCATAGCAGATGCATGCGGCATCCGTTAACATCCTTCTGAGAAAGAATTGATTGAACGGGACGCGTTTTGCAATGCAGTTAAAAAAACGTTATCGCTTGGTATTTTGTATGTACATAGCACTTGAGGTATTTGTACTGAAGCCTTATGGCCTCATGTGCTTAAGTAGGCTAAGATTTTGATAAAAATAAACGCTTCAGGCAACTGAAGAGAGACTCGCAAATAGATCGTTCACCATTCAACAAATGTACATATAAGCCGTTTATTTTGAAAGTGGGGTAAGTCCACTTTCTGTTATTGCGTGATATTTAAATGTTACATTATTACATTACACTCTCAGTGGCACTACTACGAAGAGCTAAAACTTCCATCTCCCAAATACAAGAATCTCATTTTTTTTTACTATAAATTGTTTACCCTAGAAATATCACAATAAGTTGTATCTAAAAATGCCATTTTCTTCATTTAAAAAAAAATTCACTTACCCCACATTCAAAATAAACGGCTCATATGTATTTCTTATTTCACGTCTTATTTAATCAAATTTTTCATGAACGAAAGGAACTCAAGTTTTAGAAATGAATAAAAAAATTTAGAAAAATATAGTATGAAAAGAACGAAATAAAAATTTTTATTTTTTTAATCACTGTCATCTTCAGTAACATTTTCGAATAATGGCAATGTGTTAATGGCTTCATTTAAAAACGAGGCATTCAACTTGACGAGCAAAATGTCTTCCAAATTCGCATGATTCATTCTGTTGCGGTTGTCCGTTTTAAGATTTTAAGTTTTAACGACGAAAAGGCACGTTCAACTGTCACCTGTTTGAAATATATGTACACACAAAAAATAATTATTATAAAAAAAATTTACATTAAATTATAAAGTAATCATTATCTACCTGAGTAGGCGGAATTCCAAAGCAAACGTTGCTTAATGCATACAGTTCAGCATCAGAATATTTTCTGTCTTTCCAGAATTGCAGGACATCAGTGTCGCTCCGCATAAATGGGAGATGTAGATTTCCAATTCTGGTGTGCACATCGCAATAAACTGATTCGCCAGATGCTTCATGAAGTCTTTCAGTCATAAATGTGTTCAGCATTTCCTCAGCCTCGTCTTCGAAGTTATTTCTGCTTGTCGTTAAAGTGCTATCACCAGAAATATGTTCTGAAGCAGCACAGACGGAGCATAGCTTATCTCAGAGGTGCTTGAAGTAATTGACGGCTTCTCTCCTTTTATCTGTGCTTAGAGTGTGGTGGAACCTTGGATCCAAAAACAGGCACGCATTAAGGCTTTCATTTTCAAGCAATTTAGATGTTCGCTTTTCGATGCTTTCTAAAACACTTTTTCCAATCTTTTGTACCAAGTCCTTGGTTGAGTGCTTTTGTACTATTTTAGAAGTAAGCATTTTACATTTCAGCCATTGAGCATAAAAGTTGCCATAGTGCAAATGCTCTGCCTGAAATTTTACTATAGCTTCTTGTAAGGGAGCAAACACGGCACAGTAGCACTCCATGAATTCCCAAAGAGAATCATTATTTTTAAAATTTTCATCAATGCTTTTATTTCCGATGGACTCAACAGCAATCAGGGCATCTTTTGCAGCCAGTAAACTGTTAATCATTTTATATGTTGAGCCCCATCTGGTCGAACAATCGAGTTGAGGAAGTTGAGCATTTCTTAATTCGAAAGCGTCCTTGAAGCCGTTTGATGGTTTTCGAATAAATTTCGTAAAATTCCTGCAGCCTAGTAAAAATCCTTTAATTTCAGGATCTTTAGTGACATCAAGAGCACACAGTTGAGCAGTGTGCGCGGCGCACCTACATATTTGTATATTCTCAACTCGAAGATTTGATGGGCTTTCCAAGTTCCTAATATTGTCGAGATATGTATTGTTTAGATCTTCATCGACCTGCTCGAATTCCTCGCACATGCTATAGTTTGATAAAATTTTTGATATTTTTATCATATTGGCTCCATTATCAGATGTTATGGAGACAATCTGATTGAGGCGAATATCATATTTTTTTAAGGTTTTTAATATTTCTGCAGCTAAATTATTAGACGCGCTAGCACCAATGCCTTTCAATTCAACCATACCCAAAATAAAAGATTTTATTTCATCTTCTTTGATGAATTGAGCGCTGATTCCAAAAATATTGCGCGAGAGCCTCGATGCGCTATCAATTTTTAAAGATACGAGTCTTTTGTTCATTTCCAATTTCATATTTTGGCGAATATTGTCAGCAACTGTCTTCAATGTACTTTTACAATTTTTAGCGTTAAGGGTAAAGCGCTTGCCAAGCTTATCCCCTAAGCCATCACAAATCGGATCAATTATATTTCTCATATTAGCCGAGTTCAGAACATTGAAAGGCACACTGTCTTCTGTCACTAATCCAATATACGAGCGAAATAATATTTTTTCATTTATTTGCACCTTCACATTTTGTTTCTATTGTCAAATCCCGATCGCGGTGAAGTACATTTACATAGCGATCTACAGAATTTTCTTACAGCCTACATATGACGAGCACAGAGCAAAAACGCTTCGAGTGTCAATTTTCGCCTCATTGCGCACATGCGCTGTGCAGGTATAAAAGTCGTTTTTGCTCTGGGCGCATCATATATGAGCAGCAACAGCAATATGCAGACTGTTTTTTGCTTTCGCTGCTGCTGCGACTGTCATTTTGCGCAGCCGAAGCACATAGCACATGGAATCGAACAAAAATAAAATGCTTCGCTATAACTGTGCTTTGAAAAATTACACAGCCACAGCATCAGCAAAGCAAATGGAAAAATGAATTGCTTTCGTGCTGTGGCAGCACAGCAAACGGAAAAATGAACTGCTTTCGTGCTGTGGCAGCAAAGCGAACAGAAAAATGAATTGCTGTCGTGCTATTGCTTTGCTCTCGAAATTATCGCAGCAAAGCAAAGCAAACAGCATATTTTTAGTGCTGTTGCTATTATGCTGGCAGTTTTTCAAACCCTGCCAGTTAGTTATAAT
Organism: Neria commutata; assembly: GCA_963457695.1. Classification (NCBI taxonomy): domain Eukaryota; kingdom Metazoa; phylum Arthropoda; class Insecta; order Diptera; family Micropezidae; genus Neria; species Neria commutata. The sequence continues at coordinate 43,075,547 of OY735245.1, read as the reverse complement.
TTAGCCGTAACTTTACTTGACTTATTTTTGGATTATGAAGAAAATGATATTACTGAATTAAGTAAATAAAATTTCTACCACTAGAAGTGTTGAATAAAAAACCTAAACCTGTTACCCGCGGGTTCCACCCCATAAAAATACGCGATTAGAATGATGCTCTGATTTGCTGTTGCTGTATTTAATTGTATCTTAATTTATAGCAGTGCTTTTCTTGCCTATCTGTCTTTTTCTTGGTTTAAGTTGTTTGAACAGGAGCGTTCTCCTTGCTTGTCTGAACTCAGAACCTGAGTTAATATAGTGTTAATTAATTATGATGCCCATATATTTGTAGGGGAAGACATAAATGTACAGAAATATTTTTCCCCTAAATCTATACATACATATTTATATATATAAAAATCAAATTATGTATGTATGTATGTTCGGAGTTGCGTCCTAAACCGCTTGATCGATCATAACCAAATTTGGCACATAGACTATATATGTTCCAAGGATGGTCATAGGCTATAATAAATTTGTATACATCAAGAGGGCGTGGCACCTCCCATACAAGTTAAATAATTGATTTGGCATATATTTAAAACTACAAGGTGTACAACATTAAAACTTTGTACTATGTTAGTGTTTAGATGTGTCTTCCTGCTGGAAAAAATGTAGGGGCGTGGGACAAGGGGGCTTGGCACCCCTCATATAACTTAAATCTTTGATTTGGTATGTCTTTAGAACTACAAGTCATACAACATTAAAATTTTTATTCTGTTAGTATTTAGTCATACATACATACATGTACATCCCGGTCCGGTAACATCTAATAAAAAGAAAAATTTGTTTCCAAATTGTTTCTTTGCGCGGCGCCACTTCTCGCGGTGAATTGGCAATTCTCCGAGAATAATCTTTGCCATGAAAAGCTTCTCAACCCCGTTCGGAATCGGTAAAGTAGGTCCCGTTAATTTGTGAAAAATATGACAAGCACACACAAGTTAATGCGAGAAAGCTAGGCCTAAGCCTCGTTCGCGGGCGGTTATGCCAGTTTTTTATTTATTTTTATTTTTTACATACATGTACAAAACAATTTTACATAATTTTGAGTTATATATATATAGATTTAGGGGCATAAGATAAGGTGGAGTGGCACACCTTAAATGTATGTACCGTAAAAAAGTGGTGGTCCATGAGGGGTGAAGGCGGGGTCGTGGCTTTAATTTTGGCCTTCCACCAAAGGAGTAATCTACATACACAGATAGTTCTGTAAGGACCTACATTCATGACTTTCCCTACAAATATATAGACATCACAAGCATCAGCAAGAAGCCCTGCTGTTCAACAGAAAACAACAGAAACCAAGAAAAAGACAGACTGGCAAACACTGCTATTAAATTAAATACAGCAACATCCAATCAGAGCATCATTCACATTACGTATTTTTATATAAGCGCGGGGTGGAACCCGCGGGTAACAGGTAGTACATATATAAAACCCAAATTTTGTGAAAATGTATATATGCATGTATGACCAAATACTTACAAAATACAGAATTTTGATGTTGTATGACTTACACCTTTAAAGGCATGCCAAATCAAAGATTTATGTGGTTTGTGGGGTCTCATGCCTCTTGTCTAATGCCCCTACCTTTATTTAGCACGAAGGCACTACGACAATACAGAATTTTAATGTTGTGCGACTTGTAGTTTTAAAGATATCCCAAATCAAAGAATTAAGTAGTATGAGGGGTGCCACGCCTCTTGTCCAATGCCTGTCCCATTTTCGCAGTTGAAGGATAAAGCGCCAGTTAGTGATCGCGTGTCGTATTTATTCGTATCGTAAACAAAACCTGTTTTTCCCGAGCTCCATACAAACATGCGTTCGCTCTTGACGTATTTATTCGAATCGTAACGCAGAAATTCTCATAAAAATAGGTCTCTCTCAGACATTTACGATACGAATAAATACGATACGTCATCACTAACTGAGCCTTAAGGATATGTAGTAAGTTCCAACAGAGTTTCATTGATGTATGATGTATAGTTCTAAAGTTATATCCAAATGTGGAGTTGAATAAAAAGTGCCACGCCCCTTGTCCTACACCCATAAAATTTTACCAGTAAGACGACGCATGCGAGAGGTGCCTGCATGCTCCATTTCACTGTGCATACATTTATGCCAGATATGGCACAGGATATCGTGTAGAACACGTCCCGTTTCGCTGTGCTAGTGCTAGTAAGGAACAAACTCCGCTACCTAGCTAAAATATACATAAGTATGTATGTATCTGCAACCGCTGAATATTGAGGTTCTGTAAATACATGGAGAACTGTAACAAGGGATTTTCAGGCCACGGTGACTAGGAGACTGACGGCCTTACCGTATAAATCACCGTGATCGAACGCAACGCGAACACGAAGCCAACGCCGGGATCAAAAAACGGCATTTTGTAAATCACGGCGTAATTGCGTTCGTTGTCTTACGGCATCACTTGAGCTGTCAAGTTCTTACGAAAAAGAGTTGTATTTTTCTTACTTTATCAGCCAAATACAAAACACACAAAATTTGCTGCTTCCATTGCATACCTCCCATAGCCTAGTGGTTAGAGCGCTCAACTAGCACGCGAGAAGTTGCGAGTTCAACCCCCATCGCCGATACATTTCTTTTTTTTTTGTGATTTCGATCCTCAACCGCAGTGCTAGTATTTTCTTTTTTTTGTACTTTTTTCTTTGGTATTTGTCTTTAAAAAGTATTACAATACTTATTATTTGCTTCTGCAGATTACCACAAATCAACTTTCACTCGAAATTACCAAAAATTTTGCGTTTAAAAAACTGAACGCGAGCACAAACCCAAGTGAACGATTTGACAGTTCATGTGAGTGAATGCGCCGCGTTGCGTTTTACGCGGTACCGATTTTCATATGGAACTACGTAAGACAACGCGAGCTGTCACTGAGTGAGGTGATGCGTTTTACACAATACCAAATTAGTGAACGCAGGGTGAAGTGAGGCGTTGGGATTTACAAAATAAGCACCTGCGTCCCTACTCCAACGTGCTCATTTTATAAATCCCCGTGATCGAACGCAACGCGAACACGAAGCCAACGCCGGGATCAAAAAACGGCATTTTATAAATCACTGCGTAATTGCGTTCGTCGTCTTACGGCATCACATGAGCTGTCACGTTCTTACGAAAAAGAGTTGTATATGAGCTGTCACGTTCTTACGAAAAAGAGTTGTATTTTTCTAAATTTATCAGCCAAATACAAACCACACAAAATTTGCATCTTCCATTGCATACCTTCCATAGCCTAGTGGTTAAGGGCCTTACCGTATAAATCCCCGTGATCAAACGCAACGCGAACACGAAGCCAACGCCGGGATCAAAAAACGGCATTTTGTAAATCACGGCGTAATTGCGTTCGTTGTCTTACGGCATCACTTGAGCTGTCAAGTTCTTACGAAAAAGAGTTGTATTTTTCTTACTTTATCAGCCAAATACAAAACACACAAAAATTGCAGCGTCCATTGCATACCTTCCATAGCCTAGTGGTTAAAGCATTTGACTAGCACGCAAGAGGTTGTCAGTTCAATCCTCAACCGCGATACTTTTCTTTTTTTTTTTGTGATTTCGACCCTCAACCGCAGTGCTAGTATTTTCATTTTTTGTACTTTTTTCTTTAGTATTTGTCTTTAAAAAGTATTACAATACTAATTATTTGCTTCTACAGATTACCACAAATCAATTTTCAGTCGAAATTACCAAAAATTTTGCGTTTAAAACACTGAACGCGAGCTCAAACCCAAGTGAACGATTTGACAGTTCATGTGAGTGAATGCGCCGCGTTGCGTTTTATGCGATACCGATTTTCATATGAAACTACGTAAGGCACGCGCGAGTTAAGGAACGTATTCCTTATCCCAGTAACATAACAAAACGTTCAAAACAATACTGATAAAGATGTTTTGATGCATGTTGTTTGTTCGTTACCGATAAAGATTTTGTTTGTTGTTAGTTTAGGATAATTGCATGTTTATGTATGTGCATGCAGTTATCTACTGATAATGCAACCGATAAGGATGTTTTGGTGCCATATGCACGTACTCGGTAGTATAAGTAGTAGTAAGAATTAGAAATGTAGGCAGTTCAATTTTAAGACGAATAAAGAAAGCACACGCCACGAGTGCTGGTGAAAAAATATATTACAACTAGTGTCTATTAATTAACTGGGGGCTCGTCCGGGATAGCAAATTTACTTGCTATTCAACAGCCAGAGATATCCTTGAAATATAGGACTCACAACAAATCCCCGATCCTGAAGAAGGATAAACAACGGTTCCTGAAAAAGAGGAATAATAACAGATCCTGAAACATTGGACAGTTAACTCACCTGAAAGGAGTTTATTATAAGAAATAGAAACCTGGATTCATTTCGAGGCCTGCTGACTTCAGGAAAACAAAAGAGCAAAAAGCAAGAAGCTTTCGATAAAAACAGACAAATCAAAATAACAGAAGAAACCAAAATGGAGCAACAAACAGCACATCTAAAGGCAAAACTAGATGTCATAAAGGAGCAGCTCTTAACTGTTACCCAGGAATTAACTCGTGTGAAGCAGTTCACACGAACACCAACACAGTTGGTGGAAGAACTCCAGGAGTACACCTTCAAGCCAACATCGATCGACCAACTTAATGAAAAGCTGGTACAATCGCTACATTTCGATGGACAGCAGGAGCACTACCAGGAATGGAGGACCCAAATCTGGAGGGCTATGCATCCCTTTCAACCCTTCCAGGCTCTACCAAAATATATTGATGCGCTACACATATTACGCTCAAATATAAAGGGTAAAGCAAGTGCAGCACTTATACTGCACCGGACGATAATGAATTTGTATGCGATCATAAATCGACTGGATACAACCTACATGGACAAGCGACCCACCGAGTTCCTGTTCAGCCAGCTAACCAGCATCAAGCAACGAAATTTGTCGGTTACAGAATTTCACGACAAAATTAGTGCAGCGGCTAGCGAAATAATTTCCAAAATGGAAATGACTGCTGGTAATGACCGTGAGATGCAGATAAACCGTGCATCTAGCGAAGCAGTAAAAACCTTCCGAGCGGGCCTAAACAACACAATGATTAGGAGCACGCTATACGAATGTCGTCCAAGAGATCTGGAAGCAGCATACACCATCGCCATGGAAATGCACTACGAGATCAAACAGGACCAATCGAGAAGTGGACACATACAACATGAAGAAAGACTCTACAAACCAAATTATCGTCTTCATCGCCACGAAGCTCCACCGCCGAAACACTACGAAAAAGCAGTACCGATGGAAGTAGATGACTCGCGACAGTATGTCAGACCTACGCAGCATCAGCAGCAGAATCCGTTCCGGCAACATTCTCGTCCATTCAATCAAGCGCAGCCAACTCAACGGCCTAACCAACCAAGACATTGGCAGCCACAGCAACAATGGCCTCAGCCGAACTTGCCAACGAAGAGAGAAATATCACAACAAAACTTCAACCCAAACAAACAACAGCGAATCAACCAAACTACACAAAAAGAAGACTTGGAATCAATAAACGAATTCGAGACAGGGAGTACTTTTTTAGCCGAAGGCAAGGGTTACCATGCCTAATCCGTAACGACACAACGACAGGAAGAGAGGTGACTATCCTGATTGATACTGGAGCAACACATAATTATATCTCACACCGATGTAAAATTGGTAAGTCCATTGATATCACCCCAATCCACACGAATACCTTACATGGTAAATCTATAATCAAGCAGAAAAAAATAATAACTTTGTTAGGAAAACATTTATGCTTTTTTGTTATCACTGACCTCAACAACTTTGATTTATTATTAGGAGAAGATGGTTTAAGGAAATTAAAAGCTAGTATAGATCTCTTTGACTACAGTTTGAAATATCAAAAAAATTTAGAAAAAATAAAGGAAGAAAATGTAATCAACTACACTATTCATAACGATGAGTATGCACAGGCTATTGAAGAACTGATGCAGCGACTATGACTGAAGATCCTGTTTGGACAAAACAGTATCCCTACCCAATGTCTGACAATGATTTTGTTAATAGAGAAATTGATAAGTTATTAAAAACAGGTATAATACAACCTAGTAGAAGTCCTTACAACTCACCTATATGGACCGTTCCTAAAAAGGGTACTGATGAAAAAGGAAACCCAAAGCGGCGCATGGTGATAGATTTCCAAAAAATTAACGAACAGACAATAACTGATAGATATCCAATTCCAGATGTGAATATGACAATACAAAATTTAGGAAAAGCAAAAGTCTTTTCAACAATAGATTTAGAATCAGGCTTCCATCAAATCCTCATCAAAGAGGAAGATAGGGAAAAAACTGCATTCTCAGTCAACGGAGCAAAGTATGAATTCGTTAGGATGCCATTCGGTTTAAAGAATGCACCCTCGATATTTCAACGATGCGTCGACGATATTCTGAGACAGTACATAGGGAAGTTTGCCTACGTTTATATTGATGACGTACTCATATACTCCTCCACACCCGAAGAGCATATGGAACACATTAAAATAATACTCAATGCACTTCATGAAGCAAACATGAAGATTTCTTCAGAAAAATCACATTTCTTCCAGGATTCAGTTGAATACCTTGGACACATAATACAATATAATAGGATTACAGTTGACCCTACTAAGATTAAAACAATCAAAGAATATCCTGTTCCAAAAACCTTAAAGGAATTGAGATCCTTCCTTGGCTTAGCTAGCTACTATAGGAAATTTAGAAAAAATTTTGCAGCAATTGTTAAACCTCTCACAGTACATTTAAAAGGCGACAATGGAATGGTTAAGAAAAACCAAAGCGCCAAAATCATTTTAAATTTAGATGAGACAGCTATTGAAGCATTGGACAGAATCAAGGGTGAACTCCAAGCTCAAGTTGAACTGTTTCAACCAGACTTCAATAAACCATTTGAACTAACTACAGATGCTAGTAATTATGCAATTGGAGCTGTGCTTTCACAGAACAAAAAACCAATTTCATTTATTTCCCGAACTCTAAATACAACTGAACAAAATTACAGTACAAATGAAAAGGAATTATTAGCCATTGTTTGGGCATTACAGAAACTCAGAAATTATCTATATGGAATAGCTGATTTGACCATTTATACTGACCATCAATCACTTATATTTTCAATTTCGGAAAAAAATCCAAATGCAAAATTAAAAAGATGGAAAAATTTAATAGAGGAATATGGCGCTAAGCTTGTGCACAAGCCAGGACATCAAAATGTTGTCGCTGATGCTTTGTCGAGACAGATCAACGTTACAACAAACGATGACGAATCTGACCACTCTCAAGAAAGTTCACCGGTAGAACAACTGAAACGAGTAAAACAGCCACTAAATTCATTTAAAAACCAAATAATACCGATATTGGAACAGGGTAGAAATGAAATTATCACACAAACAATATTTGACGGTCGAGTAAGACATACAATCTACTACACACACAAAAATGAACTTATCTTTAACTTAAAATCTATAGCTAAACCGAGAATAACAAATGCTATCAAAATAGACGAAGAATTGTTGTTTCACATCAAAGACGAAATCCTACCTAACCTTGCCTCGTTTACGATAGTCATAGCACAAACTCTACTAAAAGACATTACTGACATTAACGAACAAAAGGAAATAATTATACAAACACACAAAAGAGCACACAGAAACTACAAAAATAACACACAAGAGATACTACTCCAATATTTTTGGCCCAACATACGAGATATGTGTAAAAAAGAAAGCATAGATTGTGAAATTTGTTTACAAAATAAATATGAAAGAATCCCAAAAAAACAGCCAATAGGGAAAACACCCGTACCAACACATGTAGGTGAATACGTACAGATGGATATCTTTCATATGAACAACAAAATCTATATTAGCTCAATATGCAAATACTCAAAATATTGCTATCTACGTAAAATAGAGAGTAAAGTAAACTGTCATGAGTATATTGAAGAAATACTAACTCAAATATACCCAAACGCAGAACATCTAATGACTGATAACGAAAATATCTTTATCAGTAACGTAGCAAAGTCCGTATACAACCGACTACAAATACAGCATACAGTCACTCCAGTGTATCATTCAACAACAAACGCGCAAGTTGAACGTATCCATAGTACTCTAATCGAAATCTCAACTGCCTTAGCTCAAGAAAATAATTCAGCTCCTGCAGAAGAATTGTTTAATGCAGTTAAACAGTACAACAAAACAATCCATTCGACTACAGGACATAAACCAGAAGTTGTTTTTTTTAACCGTGAAAAATATCCTGAAATAAAAGATACACTGTGTGAAAAACAGGAAAAACTTTTGGAATATCACAATAAAAACAAAAAAGTGATCACGTTTAAAAAAGGAGACACTGTTTACGTCAAGACAGACAGACGCAACAAATTGGCAACAAAATACAACAAACATAAAGTTGCAGAAGATCGCGGGGACACGATTTTAACAGTAAGAGGGAAAATAATACATAAGGATAGCATACGAAAACAAAGCACAACATGCAGTTAACACAAACAGGATTCATAACCTTTATCATATTCTCTCTCGGACTTTCCGATAGGATTACAGACCTAACTGATAGAAAATATGTGCTGACTGAAACCGATTCTGGAACACTCAATCTTAAAGATATAAACGAAATTATTCACAATGAAATATATAATATTCCGGTAATAAATATATTAGAGTATTCCGATGTCCATGTGTTGTTTTAACAATGCAATTATTACAATTTACAAATATCCAATAATAACAAATAAATGTCAAATGTATAAATTAATCCCATTAGCATTTAAGCACGGAAAATATGAACTTAAACAAAATATTGCTAAATGCAATAATGAATTCATTAACTTATCAAACTGTAAAAATTATGTAGGTACAAATATTTGTAAACAGGAACTAAACGATAAATGTACTATTCCTTTGCTATTAAAACAAAATGCACAATGTAATATTATTCAAGAAAATAATTTGCCTTTGCTAGTCTTAGATCATGGTAATATTATAGTGGACAATGAACATACATGGAATGGACAAAAAATAAATGGTCCACATCTAATACAATACAATTACACTACTACCCTAGATAATAAAACATATGTAAATCATGAGCAAGAAATAAAAATGGTAATCCATGCTCATCAAAATGAACAAGTAAAAGTGTTAGAGATTTTAACCTCAGAATCTAACTATAAATTTACTAACATACAAGAGATGTATAAATTTTTAATACCAATTGAGGAACATCCTTGGAAGTTCACTCTTTATTTTATTCTAGCAATCATAATCTTAATTTTAATTATATATTCATGTGTAAAAGTATATATATACCGACAAGTACAAGAAAACATCAAACGCTGTAGAAATTTCAAAGAAGCATACGAAACTGAACTTCGCCGACTTCAAGTCTAAATGTTCCGAAATGAGGACATTTCATTTTAACACAGGGGAGAGTTAAGGAACGTATTCCTTATCCCAGTAACATAACAAAACGTTCAAAACAATACTGATAAAGATGTTTTGATGCATGTTGTTTGTTCGTTACCGATAAAGATTTTGTTTGTTGTTAGTTTAGGATAATTGCATGTTTATGTATGTGCATGCAGTTATCTACTGATAATGCAACCGATAAGGATGTTTTGGTGCCATATGCACGTACTCGGTAGTATAAGTAGTAGTAAGAATTAGAAATGTAGGCAGTTCAATTTTAAGACGAATAAAGAAAGCACACGCCACGAGTGCTGGTGAAAAAATATATTACAACTAGTGTCTATTAATTAACTGGGGGCTCGTCCGGGATAGCAAATTTACTTGCTATTCAACAGCCAGAGATATCCTTGAAATATAGGACTCACAACAAATCCCCGATCCTGAAGAAGGATAAACAACGGTTCCTGAAAAAGAGGAATAATAACAGATCCTGAAACATTGGACAGTTAACTCACCTGAAAGGAGTTTATTATAAGAAATAGAAACCTGGATTCATTTCGAGGCCTGCTGACTTCAGGAAAACAAAAGAGCAAAAAGCAAGAAGCTTTCGATAAAAACAGACAAATCAAAATAACAGAAGAAACCAAAATGGAGCAACAAACAGCACATCTAAAGGCACAACTAGATGTCATAAAGGAGCAGCTCTCGTATGTATCTGCAACCGCTGAATATTGAGGTTCTGTAAATACATGGAGAACTGTAACAAGGGATTTTCAGTCCACGGTGACTAGGAGACTGACGGCCTTACCGTATAAATCACCGTGATCGAACGCAACGCGAACACGAAGCCAACGCCGGGATCAAAAAACGGCATTTTGTAAATCACGGCGTAATTGCGTTCGTTGTCTTACGGCATCACTTGAGCTGTCAAGTTCTTACGAAAAAGAGTTGTATTTTTCTTACTTTATCAGCCAAATACAAAACACACAAAATTTGCTGCTTCCATTGCATACCTCCCATAGCCTAGTGGTTAGAGCGCTCAACTAGCACGCGAGAAGTTGCGAGTTCAACCCCCATCGCCGATACATTTCTTTTTTTTTTGTGATTTCGATCCTCAACCGCAGTGCTAGTATTTTCTTTTTTTTGTACTTTTTTCTTTAGTATTTGTCTTTAAAAAGTATTACAATACTTATTATTTGCTTCTGCAGATTACCACAAATCAACTTTCACTCGAAATTACCAAAAATTTTGCGTTTAAAAAACTGAACGCGAGCACAAACCCAAGTGAACGATTTGACAGTTCATGTGAGTGAATGCGCCGCGTTGCGTTTTACGCGGTACCGATTTTCATATGGAACTACGTAAGACAACGCGAGCTGTCACTGAGTGAGGTGATGCGTTTTACACAATACCAAATTAGTGAACGCAGGGTGAAGTGAGGCGTTGGGATTTACAAAATAAGCACCTGCGTCCCTACTCCAACGTGCTCATTTTATAAATCCCCGTGATCGAACGCAACGCGAACACGAAGCCAACGCCGGGATCAAAAAACGGCATTTTATAAATCACTGCGTAATTGCGTTCGTCGTCTTACGGCATCACATGAGCTGTCACGTTCTTACGAAAAAGAGTTGTATATGAGCTGTCACGTTCTTACGAAAAAGAGTTGTATTTTTCTAAATTTATCAGCCAAATACAAAACACACAAAATTTGCATCTTCCATTGCATACCTTCCATAGCCTAGTGGTTAGAGCGCTCAACTAGCACGCGAGAAGTTGCGAGTTCAACCCCCATCGCCGATACATTTCTTTTTTTTTTGTGATTTCGATCCTCAACCGCAGTGCTACTATTTTCCTTTTAATGTACTTTTTTCTTTAGTATTTGTCTTTAAAAAGTATTACAATACTTATTATTTGCTTCTGCAGATTACCACAAATCAATTTTCACTCGAAATTAGCAAAAAATTTTGCGTTTAAAAAACTGAACGCGAGCACAAACCCAAGTGAACGATTTAACAGTTCATGTGAGTGAATGCGCCGCGTTGCGTTTTACGCGGTACCGATTTTCATATGAAACTACGTAAGACAACGCGAGCAGTCACTGAGTGAGGTGATGCGTTTTACACAATACCAAATTAGTGAACGCAGGGTGAAGTGAGGCGTTGGGATTTACAAAATAAGCACCTTAATCGAATCTAGATTCCCTAGCATTCATATTTAAAATTTTCACGAATATGATATCAAATTCGGAGGAAAAAATCGCTCTTATAGAAATAGCTACTAGTTTTTCGTTTTTCTGAATTGTGTTTGTGTTTTTGCAGATAGGTGTTGAATATTAGCTTTTAATGTATACAAAATATTTCTATATTTATTTGTAGCGTTCAGCAGTAATATGACGATCAAAAAATACTGAAATTATATGATATAATCGTAAGATTTGTGTGTTTTCATTTGATTTAATGTTGATGTTTTAATAATTCGGTTTTTCTTACAAAAAAATTTATTGGACATGGAAATTAGATTCACAATAATCAAAAATGCACTAGGCATTAAACTGATTTTCATAAGCGCTTCAGAATTTGAAATGTACTAAATCTGGCGCATTACAATGCACTGAGTTGGTATCACTGAAGAGAATACCAGTTTTTCAAATATGATCCGGTATTGCATTTACAGCGTGCAGGTTTAGCAAAATCTGTATTCACGGACAGATCAGACACAGAATACACCCAACTGCCATCACTAGTCAAGTCGATTATTCTTGGAAGCCTTCGTTTGCTTTCTCAAAACTGGTTCGGAGCGATTATTTACAAGCGCCGCAATCGCGGCCGTTGACGCAGCCGCGTACTAGTTCGCTGCTTCATTTATGTGTGTACCTCGCGGCAACGTCGCAGCTGGAAAAGTCAGCGCTGGCGCAAATAATTCCCAGTGTGCCGCGAATGCTTGGCGAGGACGCAGTTGTTCAGTGTTTGCTGTCGCCGTAGAGAATCTTGTGCCTTAAATATGCGCTCAAACATGCATATATATCGTATATGCTCGCGCCCGTCACTATCGTCACTATGGTACATCATGTAGAAAGTCAGTGCAATTAAGTATTTGTGTTTTGTGCACGATATGGTCCATGCGGCATGCAGCGACATAGATGCGTTGACAATTCCCGGCTTCATGTAAATCTATAATTAGATCGAAGGCAAAGCAAGTACATCTACGTAGGATGTCTACAAACCCTGCAAAGGCGGAGCACACAGTGCATTTCACTTTAAAAATAAGCCCTCCTTATGCCAATGTGATTATATGTGCGCACATACGAATATATATACATACATTCATATGCATTCATATACATATGTATATGTATATAAACATAAAATTAAAGCAGCAAAGTAGGAACCATAATCTGTATATAATGAATCAAAAGAAAAATGGGTTTTTTATTTTGGAAATGCCTCAAGTTCAATTGGCAATTGTATGTATTGGTCGTCTCCTCTCTGTAAAACGTTCAACCGAATGCAGCTTGATTTGCTTCCTTGAATTCGAAAAGTTAACAAATTTTTATTTATTTATATATAAGACAAGGCCAAGCAGCTAAGGGCCAGTTTCACAGTGGATATTTAAACTCTGATTGCAGTTTAAATAGGGAATTTCAGTTTCACAGTTGGAAGTTAAATACGATTTAAATAGCCGACTGTGGATATTTAAGTACGGCACAGAGTTGCAATCGAAAACAAATAAACAGTTGATTTCGGATGTGCAAGCAAGCTGCGTCGACAATATTGCAATTTATAAGAGATCAAATTAAACATAAAACTGCATGGTATAGCACATATAAATGATCCCGTAGTATTATAAATAATATAAACTGTGGATTCTTTGCACAATATCCAATAATTCACTTCTTTCGGCCGACGAAAAATTTTTAGCTCGCGCTGCCTCCATAATTGAACAATTGAACATATGTTTTTGGCAAGTTGTGTCAACCTTCAATTGTCAAATATTCGAAGTTGCCATTCATTATTCCGTTTTTAAATAAATGCACTGTGAAACTCAAGAAAAGTTAAACTAGATTTAAACTCAATTCGCAAATTAGATTTAAACATCCACTGTGAAACTGGCCCTAAGTGTTTTAAGTTTCCAAGTAGACATGTACATTTTCTAAAGCCACGTTCACAATAGCAACTGTTTTTATTTCCGGCTGTAAAGTCAAAAAAATGCCCTTCTAAGAGAATCAAAGAGTTCATCTCACTAAAAATTTTATCAGACATGAATGGCCTGATTAACACCTCGTTCACATTCGACTTTCCTCGCTTTGCTTGACAGTTCGAGATTCAACAACAAAGCGTGAAAAGTAGAAGGTTTGCTACAATGAACGCTTTTACTTTGGATTTTACTGATATAATTGCAGTAGTAGTAGTTATGCTACTAATGTTTGAAATTCACGATTGTCTTAATTGAAAACGCAAACGCACGAGAAAATGAAATTAACTGCAAGCGCACGAGAAAATGAAAAATATCACACAAAATTTCAACAACTGATTGTAAAAGCGCAAAAAAGTTTAGAGTTGCCCAACATTTTGCTTCGCATTGCTTCGCTTCGCTTTCCTCGCGTTCTATTTAGCAAGCCTCATATATTAGCATGTATTGAACTTATCTGTCAAAGCGAAATTCTGAAGCAAAACTCGAATGTGATCGTAGCTTTATTACAGATCTAAGTGCGTTGCAATGTAGCAAATATATGTACATGTGAAAGTGTTGCCGTTGTCCAGCAAAATCGCGTTTTATTGCAATAATTTGGCAGCACTTTTAGAGGAAGTGTACACATTTGTGTAAAATTGTGTTTGCAGTTTTGTGGTTGTCTGTTATCTGGTTGACCCAAGCATCACAACAGAAGTGTGAACATCTACATATTTAACAATTAGCAGTTCCCATTTTACACACGGATATATTTATATAATAATAAATATTTCGTAACTCCGCATAAAAGGAAAAATTCTCCCGTTTTCTCAAAAACGTAGATGTACCGCAGATGTCTTAAGGCTCAGTTAGTCCAGATGTAACGTATATTTCGTGTCAACTGACACAACCTACTTTACCCGAGCTCTATACATGCGTTCGCTCTTCACGTATTTTTACGCAAACGTAACGCAGCAAACCTAATCGAAACAGGTTTCTCCGAAAAATATACTTATGTAAAAATGTATCAGCTGATTGCTTTGTTTCAGAAAAATGCTGCCCATGCCTTGTCATCCTTGTACCACAGTTCTCATTAATTCGATGCGAAGCATGCATATTTGCATAATGACCGCAAATAATGTGCGTATCTGATTTGGAGATGCAGAAATAATTGATTCAGCGATTGTCATGTCCCAATGAGTATCAGATGTTTGAAAAGTGCCACGCCCCTTATCCAACGCCCATAAAATTTTACCAGTGCGACACATCCAAGAGGCGGCTGCATACGGAATTTCAATGCTGCACGGCTTTTAGTTCCAAAGCTAATCGAGATCAAAAATTTGGTTTGTATCGGCGGTGCCACGTCCTCTTGTTCAATCCGATATTTTATGATTGATTTATATGTATTGTCAGCATGTTCACGCATGTATGAAAAATTTCAGATCCCTAAGTAGTCGGGAAGTGGGTGAAAAATTTATTACTAGATTTCACTACAAGTTACAAAGAAACCTGAAAGCAAGTTAATATAAAGCTTGTAAGGGAGGTTTAAAAAAAAATGGAAATTTTTGTTCCCTGGACGGACAGTTGCGCATTTGGTAGTAATCTGTGCCAGAAAGAGTCAGAAATAATGTAGATTTGATGGCAATTATTAATGTGTGTAAGGGCTAGGCATCAATCTACACGTACACGTGTATTGGTGATATAAAACTCAGACTGACTAAAAACCCTATAACCAATTCAGTAGTCGACTACGAAAATAACGCACTTATAGTTGACTTATCAGTAGTCGAATACAAAAATAACACACTTATAGCTAACTTTTATGACCTAACTATAAGCTAACTACAATGTAGTGCAGAACTGCCCCAAAATCAAAGCGAGCTGTTTGCTTTCTTCTTTTTTGCTATTTGTTTTTTTGAATATTTTTCATTTATTTATGTGCATTGTGAAATTGAAATTAAAAAATCAAAGCAAGCTGTTTGTTTTCTTTCATTTTTGTTTTATATAATTGTCAAAAATCTGCTCAGAAAGAAATGAAAAGATTTATCGTGAAATATATATGGAAATGTGATGATATATTATGTTAAACAGGCAACGATTTTACACCATATTTTAATAAAGCTTATTATTAGCTTATCAACTAATAGTTTAGTTGAATAGCTTCATATGAAATTAGTTAGCTATAGCTAAAAAATTAGCTAACTTTTAGCTAACTTCTAAACAACTAACTTTTAGCTAACTTCAAAGTAACCGACTTTAAGTTAGTTGAAAAGTCATCCAGGGGTAATCGGGACTGACTACTGCCTAGGACATCGCAATGTTAAAAAAGTCAGTCATTTCCATTGAAAGTAGTCGACGAATAGTCAACTATGGTTGCGAAGTAGTTAGCTTATAGTGCACTAAAAGTTAGTTGAGTTGCCGGTAGGGAAGTGTCTGCAGCCTGATGCAGCCTGTCCACTTTCTTTCTTCTACCACTTTAGACGAACGGAAGCAGTACCCTGTGTAGCCCAATGGGTAGAGCCGCGCGTTTGCACTCGGCAGGTCATTGGTTCGAATCCCACAGGTTTCAAAATTTTTTCTTTTATTTTTTACTTTGCTTTGCCTTTTATTGTTGCTAATTGTTTCACTAGCTGTCGTGTATACAGGCACACACGACAGGTGGCCCCACTTGTTGGTGATATTTTAGCGCTTGTGTGCCAGTCCTCTATCTGGAATAGTCTGTGCACGTGCTTGACATAGGCTGTATTCCTAAACGTACTTGTGCAAAGCAGTGCTGCGCCCCCAATGCTCTACTGATTTATTTTCTGAGTGCTAATGCGATGCATTGCATAAATCAGGTTGGCAACACTTTTTAGTTTGGGAACGCACTGGATGCTCAACATTGCTTTCACAAAATGGAAATTGTAAAAAACTACATAATTACTACTTATTCAAAACATTTTTGCAATTTGAGTAGCGAATAACTTCCCAGCAACTCTAAATTAATTGTAAAATTGAGAAAAAGGAGGCGAAATTTAATCGCGTCCTAAAAGTTTCAGTGAAGCCGAAAAAACATAACCTAATTAATCAAAAAGCATCAACAAAATTTGTGATGAGCAGTTTGCGCATTCGATGCTTATCGACAACTTGATGCCTGCGTTTAGGAACAGGGTGCACGTGAAAACTTTTTATGTTTGCGTTTAGGAACATACTGCTTTGTACTTATGCAGCGCAACTGACGTTTTGGAATACAGCCAAAGTATGTGATTAGCGGGGTTTAGAAGATCCTACATGTCGTCCAACATGGCTTGACGGCAGGAATAACTGTACACGTGCCGCTGCGTATACACGGTCCCACATGTCGTACAACATTACTCTCTTCAAGTTGGCAAGCGAGACGCACGCATACATCAAAGCCTTTTACCAACGGCAAATGAGACTTTTGGAAAAGAATGGGCGTTCTCAGCTCTCGTCGATAGCATTCGACTCAATTAGTTTTTTTAGAAGCGCTACGTACACTTTATTTTGTGCGTTTCTATTTTTATGAACTCCGCCATTAATTTTCCAAGTTTCAGTAAAATTATTTAATTTATCTCTATTTTGTACCTTTTGTGCATAGCATTTATTTTCATAGTGATGCAAAATTAAATGCTATAGCATTAGAATTTTAAAGCCATTTTTATTCATTTAATTTTATACATCCTTAAGTTTTTCTAATTAACGTATATTTCAAAGTAAGAACCAACTGCAGGCTGCAGCTCAATGAAATTCTTACTGTCCGTAATCATATTAACAGCACGGACAATTTCTCAAAGTGCCAAAATACACTAGGCTTGACCAACATGTGTTTACACAGGTTGGATGGTTTGACAAGCGAGCAGAAATATCAAAAAATTTTGAAAACCATCCCACATGTGTGACAAGCGGTTGTTTCTTGCGTATACACGATCCAACATCGCGGCTTAAGCGCTGATCACCGCGTATCGTATTTAATCGGAGCGCAGACAAAACCTACCCTACCCGAGCTCATACATGCGTTCGCTCATTGCGTATTTAATCGGCGCGTAACGCAGAAATTATAATCCAAATTGGTTTTTCTCACACGTTTACGTCTGCTCTGATGCTCAGAGAGGATGAGAGAATGGCATTGTATTGTACTAAAAACAGCGCTGCCACTGCTCTTCGATTTTAATTTAGTACAAAAACCGGATTATTATTGTTAACATTCATTCATAAAAGTAGACCACAATAAATATATCTAAAAATTTAGATAATTCTGTGTCATAGATTTTATAAAGAATGTAAAATTTAACCTCAAAAGCAAAATGAACAGCGTGCTTACTTTGTGCACGAAACTATATGGCACCACGGCAGCAATAACCAAAACAGAAACGTGCAAAAGAGCCACAGCTGCGATACGATTTTCACTGAACGGCCCAAATTTTGCCGTTACGATTAATTCCGCTCACAAAAGATACGCGGTGACTGATCAATGCTTTATCCTACATGTTGGACGACATGTAGGACCGTCTAAACCCTGCTATTAAGTCGATAACGACTTAATAATAAATGCGCGGAG
Source organism: Neria commutata (assembly GCA_963457695.1). Taxonomy (NCBI): domain Eukaryota; kingdom Metazoa; phylum Arthropoda; class Insecta; order Diptera; family Micropezidae; genus Neria; species Neria commutata. The sequence goes on along the minus strand of OY735245.1, from coordinate 43,057,291 downwards.
TTCCGCCGATTTCGAAAGAATAAAGCGCTGATCAGTCACCGCGTATCTTTTGTGAGCGGAATTAATCGTAACGGCAAAATTTGGGCCGTTCAGTGAAAATCGTATCGCAGCTGTGGCTCTTTTGCACGTTTCTGTTTTGGTTATTGCTGCCGTGGTGCCATATAGTTTCGTGCACAAAGTAAGCACGCTGTTCATTTTGCTTTTGAGGTTAAATTCTACATTCTTTATAAAATCTATGACACAGAATTATCTAAATTTTTAGATATATTTATTGTGGTCTACTTTTAAGAATTTATTATAGCAATAATAATCCGGTTTTAGTTCTAAATTAAAATCGAAGAGCAGTGGCAGCACTGTTTTTAGTACAAAGCAATGTCATTCTCTCATCCTCTCTGAGCATCAGAGCAGACGTAAACGTGTGAGAAAAACCAATTTGGATTATAATTTTTGCGTTACGCGCCGATTAAATACGCAATGAGCGAACGTATGTATGAGCTCGGGTAGGGTAGGTTTTGTCTGCGCTCCGATTAAATACGATACGCGGTGACTGATCAGCGCTTAAGACTTTGAAATTTCGATTATTTTGCGCGGAGTTGCGCGTATTATTTAACAAGATAATAGTGCACAAATTTAGTTATTTGAAAATATTGGGAGACCACGGAGTTGTGGTGTTGCCGGCGCGCCGCGCCTTGGCGCTGCGCTTTCTTGACGAGTGAGTACGACCTCTCAGGAGAAAAGCAGGACAACCTTTTACTTAGGTTGAGAGCTGCACAGTGAGCAGATCTGACTTAAGTGCCAATCAGTCACCGCGTATCGCATTTAATCGTGTCGCAGACAAAACCTGCAACAACGGTTCGACATGCCATTTTTTACGGATTTGGGCCTCGTGTCTGTGGAAATAATTAATGACCTGGGCTTGTATGCGATGGATGTATCGCGAATATTAAGAAATCATCTTGGATACACGAAGAAATCAGCATGATGGGTTCCTCGAATTTTGCTCAATATTTTCTTCAAAAATTTTAAAATGGAGCGCCCAGTCCCTTCAATAAAATTGTATCAGGTGATGAATCTTTGTTCTACAAGTCAGCAACAGTCCCCTAGTCCCCTTGACATAATTGTTATTTAATTTGTTTTGTTTATAAAACTTTTATTAATTTATAATATATTATACAAGTTTTTTTTAATTTTTTTTTTTTTATGTTTATTCGGCAGCTTGAATGTTAGAAAGAATAGTTTTTATTCGGACTGACTTGCCAAAGAGAAATGACAATACTTAGTTGTCTATTTCTGTTCTGAAACAAAGCAATTTTAAGTGTACAACAACAAAGAATTAGAATTATTGCTCACATGGGCAGGTCATATAGCTATTTCGGTTTTTGCCAGAAAACCTCATCAGTGACTTTTAATGTGAATTCTAATAATTTCTAAACGACTAATTACTCGAAATAGAAGCATTGATGGTAAAGTCTGTGAAACGTAGGAGTTGAACCATGAACCTATGACGTAGTAAGCGAATGTGCTAACCATCACACCATCGGACTGGACGACTCTCCGCTGACAAACATCACAGTTACCTGCTGTCTATATCAAACGCATAGTGTTTGTTGTTATTGTACACTGTCAAATGCAATTGTGTTTGCCTTACTTGAGAGCTCCGTCGGAGCACATACTTGAGGCAAATGAATGTATCAGTTTTTTGTTTCTGTAAGAACATTTCTTCGTTTTTACATTATGTTTATTTTCTGATTTGGGTGTGTCCTCCCTATCATATTATACAAGTTTTGTTTTTTTTTATGTTTATTCGGCAGCTTGAATGTTTGAAAGAATAGTTTTTATTCGGACTGACTTGCCAAAGAGAAATGACAATACTTAGTTGTCTATTTCTGTTCTGAAACAAAGCAATTTTAAGTCTACAACAAAAAAGAATTAGAATTATTGCTCACATGGGCAGGTCATATAGCTATTTCGGTTTTTGCCAGAAAACCTCATCAGTCACTTTTAATGTGAATTCTAATAATTTCTAAACGACTAATTACTCGAAATAGAAGCATTGATGGTAAAGTCTGTGAAACGTAGGAGTTGAACCATGAACCTATGACGTAGTAAGCGAATGTGCTAACCATCGGACTGGACGACTCTCCGCTGACAAACATCACAGTTACCTGCTGTCTATATCAAACGCATAGTGTATTTATATATAATTTATAATATAATTATTGTGGAAAAGTATCTAAGGATCACTGTCATTATTAATCGTAATAGTAATTTGTTTTTTAGTACCCCACCGGCAACTTAGCTAAGGTTTAATGCACTTTAACTTTACAACTTCGCAACTAGACGTGGTTGATACTTGCATTATTTTTTAAGGGAGCCTACTGACTATTTTAACATTGCGATGTCCTGGGACCTAGGCAGTAGTCAATTGTTCGACTCTGCATGATTTTTCAACTAACTTAGTTAGCTAAAAGTTAACTAATTTAGGCTTTGCTCGTTTTTTACATTTCGAAATTTTTACTTTCTTTAAAACACTTAAAATCTTTGCCTAAAAAGCTCTTTGAGGTTGGAACAACCTTGACAGGAACTTGTTTCCTTGTTATCTATAAACTCATCATTTATTAAACCAAGTTATGTACCTTTTTTTTAATATTTCTAAACTCGTTCGGATTCGGTTAATGTAGGTCCCGTTAACTTGTGCAAAATATAACAAGCACACACAAGTTAATGCGAGAAAGCTAGGTCTAAGCCCACACGGGCTGTTGTGCCAATCAATTAAATACAGTCTGTTTGGGCCAAACGTCCCTAGCACCATTGCACCGGTTCAATTGGAGTGAAGTGGCAACGTGCTGCCAAGTTTCGCCTAGGCTCGAGTGCTGCAAGCCGGTGGCGGTAAGCTGCGCTCGGGCACTTGCGATTTACAGCTCCAATTTAACAGGTAAGCCTTGTTGAAGATGCTCCTCCATATGAGGAAATAACCAGTTTTGCATTTATAATATTCTGCTATCTCCTCCATATGAGGAGACCATAATTTTGTATTTGTAATTTTTCTACCATTTTATAAGCTTTATATTAACTTCACTTTCTGTCAGTAAGTCGTCAAATCTAGTAATCAATTTTTCACCCACTTCCCGACTACTTAGAGATCTGAATCTTTGCATACATGCCTAATCTAGAGCCCAATACATGAATCAATAAATTTTATGGGCGCTGGATAAGGGGGCGTGGCACCCCCATACAAACAAAATTTTTGATCTCGATTAGCTTTGGAACTAAAGGTCGTGCAGCATTGAAATTTCGTATGCAGTCGCCTCTTGGATGTGTCGTCCCACTGGTAAAATTTTATGGGCGTACGATAAGGGGCGTGGCACTTTTTTATCAACTCCAGATTCGTGTATAACTTTAGAACTACACATCACACATCAATGAAACTCGGTAGGAACTTACTACATATCCATATCCTTCTACTGAGAAAATAAGGCGGGCACTGTATAAGGGGGCGTGGTACCCCCCATACAAACAAAATTTTTGATCTCGATTAGCTTTGGAACTAAATGTCGTGTAGCATTGAAATTTCGTATGCAGTCGCCTCTTGGATGTGTCGTCCCACTGGTAAAATTGTATGGGCGTAGGACAAGGGGCGTGGCACTTTTCAATGAACTACACACTTGGGCTTCAGTTTATAATTATAGGTACACCAAACATCAATGAAAAATGATAGGAACTTACTCGCCGCGACTTGCACGCAAAACAACAACAACTCATCGCGCCACAAATATGCCACGAATATTAGGGTCGATCACTGCCGTATTATTTGTTAAATTGAGGATATGACATATGACGATAGGAAACACTGTGAATACCCTAAATATTGTGTACTGCTCTGCAAGTTTTAAATTATTTTTGTGAAAAATTTCAGAGCTCTAAAATTGAATTTATGGAAGACTAAAAAGTAGAAAATAAAATTATATAAAAAAAAACTTTTTAAAAATAAGCTTTAATTTATTTAATGTACTAAAAAGTAGAAAATAAATTGTTTTTAAGTCACCTGTATCTTACTATCAATAAAAGCTTGTGCGCTCAATATCCATATTCAAAATATCTTTCATTACTAGAATCTATTTGCAAAAAATTATTTAAATAAAATATTGTGGTAACTGTTTGACAAATATTGAACACATGATACAGGTGATTTAATAACAATTATTTTCTACTTTTTAGTACATTAAATAAATTAAAGCTTATTTTTAAAAAGTTTTTTTTTATATAATTTTATTTAACTTTCGATCAAAGTTCTATTGGAATACGTTTTATAACGTTAAATCGAAATTCTGGCTCTTTTCATATCAATAATTCGCTTTGGTTTTTCGATATTTTTATTTCTTTTTATACCCCGCTTTTTCAACGCCGCACAGTGGCTCGATTTGTCATCTCACGTTGCAAAAATCATAACTTTTGAACGGATAAAGATATCGGAATAATTTTTTTTGCATTTTGCAGAAAATTGTCATAGCTTTAATGACACCAAAATGTGTTTGTGTGGATATACAGGGTGCGACAGAATCTGTTGTTAAAGTGCGCCTTTATGTAGATAGAATAAATTGCACATTTAATCCAAAAAGTATGCGGAAATATTTAAAATTTAGAAAGATTTTGCATTTTTAATGGCGAAAATATATACAGAGTGTCATATGGCGTAAATATAATATGGAGAAATGGAGTTTTTAGATCGTAAAAAATTTTGATTATTTACAAGGTGTCAAAATTTCAATAGGGTTAAAATAAGTTAAAACGATTTTTTAAATATTTTAATAAAAATTTTAGTAACTTATTTAATAGAAACCTTCCTTTTTTTCTTAATGATTACATTGTTAAAATTTTTTTTAACAAAATAAAAATATTCGTGACGCTCCAGAAGCAAAAAAACCGGAAAATAGTCTTTTTTAAAGAAAAACCAGAAAGTGAGCGTGGTCTAAACTTAATATAAAAGCATTTTAGTTAATTGGATTACCTTCATATTGGAATAAGATCGATTATTTTCCCATTTTCATATAAAAAAAACCAGAAAATGTGATTTTTTAAAAAGTGGGCGTGGCAGGAGGCTGATTCGAAAAAGTATTAATTTTTAAATATAACGACATGAATGGAAGTCGTAGACCAAATTTCAACTTTCTAGCTCAAAATTTAAAGTTAATAGTTGTAAAATGCAGGCGGACGGACATGGTTGATCTAAAGACCTCTCGACAAAAATCGCTCTAGCACAAAGGTCCGCAATTATCCGCAGCCAATTTTTTGGATATATTCTTAGAAATAATCGATTATTAGTCTCCTGGTAAACATAATCTGAAGAAATTTGAAGTTTTTTTTAAACTCAACGCAAACTTTAAAATCAATGGTAAAAAGGAGGTAATTAAAAATGCAATTCATAAAAAAAATGAATTTCCAAATTTTTTTTTAGATATTTTGGTTTTGTTAAAATTGATGAATTTATTTAATTCTATTTTAAAAATCTAATTTTTGTGCAGTCGTATCACAGTTTTTTTACCTCAAACATGGAAATTTTTTCCCAAATTTGGTTTTTTTGCTGTGTTTGAAAAATCAGTAAACTTTGACCAGCTCTACAGACCAAACTGCTTATACAAATAAGTTGAAATTTTCACTTTCTTAAAGTACAATCAATTCCCTATCCAATACATATGTATCATAGTTTTGCTAAATATTTCTACAAAAAAATTGATTTTTGCCATTTTTGCCACGTGATTCGGCCAAAGGAGCCAGTGTGCGCCGCCAACGAACCCGCAATTTTTATATATGTATATATCGTTTGAAGTCATATGCGGCAAACCCCTGGCTAACTCGCCACAGTCCATTTTCTTTTTATGCGATTTCGAAGTTATGCGGTTTTTCAAAACGAGTTTTATGCGGATTTTTGAAGTAAAAAGGTACGTTCGTAAATGCAGTAAATTCGTGCAGTGACAGTAGCAGTGCAGCCAACTTCAGTTGTCACTGCCCGATCAGCTGATTTCGTTTGCAGGTTGGTTGCAGAAACTTTTGTTGCATTAACGAACGCGATTCACGATGGAAATTTTGGTTAACGCATTAATTGATAGTTGTGAAACTCGAAGTGAGAGTCTTTTAATAAATTTCAATAAAGAAAGAGTAAAACGAGTGAAGAAAAGATATGTCGTGGTAAAAACCTTGTTGAAAAAGAGAATTTGATCCATCCCGAAAGTAAATAATTACTTTAAAACAATAAAAACGTATCCAGATGATGTATTCCATCTTTATACATGACTAGATGACCCGGTGAACTTCGTATCACCTAAACTTGATTTGATTGTAACTCTTCATAAGCGTTTATTAATTGTAATCAACCCTCCAACTCCAATTTATTGAAGTAGATAATATTGGCCGCATCGTATACGGTTTGAGTTTCGTTTGGTTATTGAATAAAAATCATTTGTAATATTAATATCTTTTATTAACATGATGAAAGATAAATGCAGTTAACATTCAAGATAAAGCTTTCTGGTCAACTGTCCCGGAATGAAATTTTGAATGGTCGCATTGAGATCATCGACATCTTTGATTTTAGCCGCCAATATGGCCCGTTCGCTGAACCAACTATGGTTATTGAAGTTCTGCGCTACGTTGGGAAAAACACGCCCTATGAGCTCCTCCTTCGACTCGGTCAACTGACAGAAATGTGATGAATCCGGTCGAGATATCAACTGCGACTTTCCCATTACCAATGTCCAACAATTGCTTTGAAAAAACATCGGTATTTTGATCTTGTTGCAAAAACACTCGTATGTTAGTTGTCAATCAGAGTGTCTTCACATGTCGCCATAAATTTGATGATTTTAAGCATGCGTTTAGCTCGTCAGCTACAGTTGATCGTGGAATAACTGGAAGAGTCTGAGGGAAATCACCGGAGAACAGAATCATGGCTCCACCAAAAATATTTTGATTGTCACGAAGATCTTTCAACGTTCTGTCCAGTGCCTCCAGTGACCTCTTGTGGGCCATCGAGCATTCGTCTCAAACGATGTTTGTAGAACCTTTGCCATTGCGCTGTTTTTGGCGATGTTGCAAGCTGGTGTCTCGTAGATTTGTATGTTCAAGGGCAATTTCAAGGCAGAATGTGCAGTTCGTCCGCCTTCTAACAGAGTCGCTGCTATTCCAGATGAAGCCAATGCTAAGGCAACTTCATTCTGCGATCGAATCCTTGCCAAAAGTAATGAAATTAAGAACGTTTTACCAATGCCTCCGGGAGCATCCAGGAAGTATACTCCTCCAGTTCCATTTTACACAGCTTCTATCAAACAGTCGTACGTACTTTTTTGTTGTTGATTTAATTGCGAAACATTTTTACGAACTGCTTCGGCTAACGCTTCGACGTCGTATTGTTGTTCTCTTTGTAACTCGTAGTTAAATGCATCGTGCATTGGACGATTGCCATTCTATTCGCCATCAATAAACACATGTCTTCTATCATGATCAATGTCTCATTGTGGATTTCTGCAGTCATTTGCAATGCTGGATTTAAATTTTGGCGATACACACGGTTCAAGACATCCTCAGACATGTCGTCCTTATATTTGACCCACAAATCGTTCGGATTCGAAGGGGAACATGTGGATATGATAATCGCAAAGAATGTTCGAATTTGATGTATAAGTCTCACACAAATGGTTTTCAGTTGTTGAAACGACGTCGGACCACGAACATTCACCAAGACATTAGCAAGTAGTGACTCCATATCGAGTTTCAATGATGTTTGACTTATACTTCAAAAATTATAAGATTTGAACAACTAAGAAGTACCACGCCCCTTGTCAAACGCCCATCCAAAAGGCGCTGCATACGAAATTTCAATGCTGCTTTTTAATTCCAAAGCTGTGCCACGGCCACTTGTCCACTGCCCGTCCCATTTCCCAGTTGAAGGATATGGATATGGAGTAAGTTCCTGCCGAGTTTCATTGATGTGTAATGTGTAGTTCTAAAGTTATACACAAATGTGGAGTTGATAAAAAAGTGCCACTCCCCTTATCCTACGCCCATAAAATTTTACCAATGGGTCGATGCATCCAAGAGGCGACTGAATACGGAATTTCAATGTTGCACTACTTTTAGTTCCAAAGCTGTTCGAGATCAAAAATTTGGTTTGTTTGGGGGTGCCACGCCCCCTTGTCCAGCTCCCCCCTTATTTTCTCAGTAGAAGGATATGGATATGTAGTAAGTTCCTACCGAGTTTCATTGATGTGTAATGTGTAGTTCTAAAGCTATACCAAAATGAGTAGTTAATTGAAAAGTGCCACGCCCCTTGACCTACGCCCATAACATTTTACCAGTGGGACGACGCATCCAAAAGGCGGCTGCATACGAAATTTCAATGTTGCACGACTTTTAGTTCCAAAGCTGTTCGAGATCAAAAATTTGGTTTGTTTGGGGGTGCCACGCCGCCGTGTCCAGTCCCCTTATAATTTTCTCAGTAGAAGGATATGGATATGTAGTAAGTTCCTACCGAGTTTCATTGATGTGTAATGTGTAGTTCTCAAACTATACCAAAATGAGTAGTTAATTGAAAAGTGCCACGCCCCTTGACCTACGCCCCTAACATTTTACCAGTGGGACGATGCATCCAACAGGCGGCTGCATACGAAATTTCAATGTTGCACGACTTTTAGTTCCAAAGGTATTCGATGTAAACAATTTGGTTTGTATGGGCGGTGCCACGCCCCCTTGTCCAATCGGGTCCAATTATAGATCAGAACCATCCCTGAACCCACTCAACCACACTCACTAAATTTCATCAAAATCGGTTCAGCCGTTTTCGTGCTTTCGCCGGACTAACGCACGGCAATCCATTTTTATATATAAGATATCAAACAAATTTTGATCCATTTATAATAAATTTTCTACGTTTCCATTTCGCGTTCTGTAACCGGCAACAGTAGGATAATGACTGCGAAAACTGCAGAAATTTGTCACTGCGGTGCCAAGCCGTTGCATTAACGAACGCGTTGCGCGCAACAGTATTGCGCCATTTTGCTTTTACGAACGCGTTGCTTTGCAGTGCAACAACTGGGTTGCATTTACGAACGTACCTAATCTTCTTTGCGGAGGGTAAGCCAAATTTTAGGACAACGGAAGTACTAATTTTCGTATTGGATTCTTATTGTGAAACAGCGCCTCTGCCGGCAAATTGTAGTGATTTTAGTAAAACTGCCAATCCTGTGCACCAACCAACCAACCAAATGGCTTATATCAACACCATCTGTTCATCTGCTCGCAGTGAAACAGCGCCTCTGCCGACATAATGTAGTTAATATAGTATTATTTACATCCTGTGTCCTGTGCACCTACCAACCAACCAACCATCTGTTCGAAGTTTGGTCCGAAAATAATAACGTAACGCGTACGCAAAACGTAAGCGGAAAACGGAAAAATCGCAATTTTTGCCGCAAATCTTGAAAATTTCTGAATTTTTTTTTGCTCCACGTGACGGCGACGGGTTAAGGAATGCAGCGGAACGCATTCCGGGCAATTTTCACGCCATTTCAGGGCATTGTGGACGCAAAAACTACTTTTCACGCATGCGATAAATTTATCCCATGCAACATCGTCCTTACGTAGTTTGGCAAAATCCGAAATCGCATGCGATTTTTGCCGATTTTGTATGCAAACATTTTTCCGTTATAATTTTGCGATTTTTCGCGTTTTTCGTTACGTCATTTCATCTGCATTACGTAAGAAACTTATTTTTTTTATGTAATTTTTTGTTTTAATTTATTTTCCGGCATGTATTGGGGGTTTGGGCATTGCACTGCGTGAAAGTTCTTTTCGTTTTTGAAGTAAAACTTCTTTGCGGAGAGGAGTAATCCGAAAATAATGTAAACAAACATGTATGAAAAATTATTGAACAAACCATAATTCAGGAAAATTGAATTGGGTTAAATGATAAAGTTAGGTTAGGTTCATCTGGCTGCCTAAGAAGAAGGCCACGCATAGACCCTGTTGAGTCCCTAGCGATACCAGTTGGAGTTCCGTTTAGGAGTTGTCAAAGTAGTGATCTGTCAGAATTTTGATGTTTTTAACAAATTTCCAAAGAGGCTTGATGCCCAGTTTCGAGATCTGTTCGAGCGCTGAGAATAATGGTGCTCCTAAACAAGTCAGACGAGTTCTAGCGACGGCGGGGCAGGAGCACAGTATGTGTTCCAAGGTTTCCCTGCTGCCAGGTTCTTTGCATTTCCTGCAGCTTTCGTCGTTCGTTATACCTATCCTATGTGCATGCGCTGCTACAAGGCAGTGTCCTGTTAGTGCACCTGTGATAGCTCTACATTCTATTCTTAGGAGAGTCAGTATAAACCTAGTATACTTTTCGTCATAGGACTTGAGCATGATTTTGGAGGTCGCACAGGTGCCTAGGTTGTTCCACCTGATCCTCGTTTTCCTTTTCATGCATTCCTCTATTTGACTGTAGAACGCTTGCAGAGGCATCAGTACGCTGCTGATATGCTCATCTGAAAGGCAGACACCCTGTTTGGCAATAATATCCACTTCCTCATTTCCCTCTATGCCTTTATGCCCGGGTACCCAGTAGATATGTAGCCTGCGGTTCGCGGCTAATCTTTCTAGTGCCACCCGGCATTGCAGGACATTTTTGGATGATAGACTATGGGATGTTATTGCCTTAATAGCTGCCTGACTGTCTACGTAGAAGTTTATCATTGAGTTTATGGTGGGGCTGGTGCAAGCCAGTTCCGCAGCTTTCCTGACAGCGAACACCTCGGCTTGAAAAACGGTACAGTGATTGGGTAGACGAAACGATTGCTTGATATCTAGATCGGAGCAGTACACACCAGCTCCGACTCCTTCTATCATTTTAGAGCCGTCTGTAAATATGTTAAAGGATGCGCGACGAGGTTCCAAACCTTTGCTCCACCCTTCCTTCTCGATTGTGACCTTTATCCTTTTTTCTAATCTCAGGATCGGTGCCATGTAATCTGTTTCGGCCGCTTGGCTTCGTGTTATGGAGCTATGTCCAAAAGAGCTGCTTTTGAATTGCCCCAAAGCCCTCAGTCTGCCTGCGGCCTAGGTATTCTGAGAAAAGGTCGATGGGTGATAAATTGAGTATGGTGTTGAGTGCTGCAGTTGAAGTGGTTTAAATGGCTCCCGTTATGTAAAGCGCGGCGAGACGCTGAACCTTCTCCAAAAACTTACAGCAGGTAGATTTCTTGATCGCGTTCCACCACACCAAAACACCATAGAGTAATATTGGTCTTACGATGGCTGTGAAACACCAGTGCGTAAGCGAGGGAGATAAGCCCCAAGTACTGCCTAGCATCTTCTTGCATGCGTATAGGGCATTACTGGCTTTTTCACCCTTTCCTCCACATTGGGCTTCCACAACAGTTTGTTGTCCAATATTACTCTTAGATATTTGGCCTGCGATTTAAGAGCGAGGGTGATACCGTTAAGCCTTGGTGGTATCCACGGTGGAACTTTGTACCTCCTAGTAAAGAGTACCATATCCGTTTTATCCGCGCTTACCCCCAAGCCGGCTCTGACCGCCCAGTCGTGAATTGTTTTTAAGGTAGCGTTCATAAGATCACTGAGAGTAGAAAGGCACTTACCTGTTATGATAATAGCAATGTCGTCTGCATATGCTACTAGCTTCGGTGCCTTACCTTCGAAGTACTTAAGAATCCTGTTGACTGCCAAGAGCCAGAGTAGTGGAGAAAGAACTTCTCCTTGTGGTGTCCCTCTGTGCGCCTCTTTCAGTGCGACCACACCATTCCATTCTGCCTTTATTCTTCTACAGCTTAAAAGATTCTGTATCCAGAGATGAACGGCATTGTTGATTTCTGGAGCTTATATGCCCTCCAAGATAGCTTCAGTAGTTACATTGTTGAAAGCGCCGGCTATGTCAAGAAATACTACAAGTGCATAGCCTTTGAACTCCATTGCCTTTTCTATGTAAGAGACAAGTGAGTCTCCGTGGATCTGCCTTTTGTGTACGCATGTTGCGATATGCTCCCGGGTCCCATCGCGGCCCTTATATGCATATCTATCAGTCTTTCTAAAGTTTTGAGGAGGAACGAAGTAAGACTTATGGGCCTAAAGTCCTTCGAGTATAAAGACAACCCTCGCCACTCTCCAGGCAGCCGGTACATAGTTATACTTCAAACATCCCCTAAAGATCTTGTTTAGCCATGGTACTATATGGTCCATGGCCTGCTGCAGCAGGGCTGGAAATATACCACCAGGCCCCGGTGACATAAATGGTGCAAACGCATTTATAGCCCACTTGAGCCTGTCAGGTGTTATAGTATCTGGCGGTACGCTACTCGCTAGAATACTGAGAGGTTCAGAGATTGTGGCATTTGTGCAGCCAGGAAAATGCACGTCAAGAAGTGCCTCTAGTGATTCCTGGCAGTTCTTTGCCCAGTTCCCGTCGTCTATCCGAATAAGACTTGGCATTGGCGGTTGTCTAGACAGCAGTTTCCTGAGTCTAGCCACTACACAAACTTTCTCCAAGCCACCGCAGAATTCTTTCCAGGATTCTCTTTTGGCTTTGCGGAGTTCTTTTTTGTAGATTTTCAATGTGTCTTTGTACTCACCCCAGCATTGTTCGCTTTCAGCCATCTTGGCTAACTTGAACAACTCGCGGACGTGTCGCCATTGAGCCCCGAGTTTCTTGTTCCACCATGGCGGCTTTTTCTTGCTTTTCGTGCGGGTTGGTGGGCAAGCAATGTTGTATGCCTTAATGAGTGTTGATGTCAGAACGTTAAGACCGTCCTCGATCATCGCGTGCGAGTTAATAGTGCTAGGCTTACCCAATTTATTATCGAGTACTCGTTTATAGAGAACCCAGTTAGTATTTCTGGGATTCCTCACAGAAACGCTAGCCTACTTTGAAGAGAATGTAACCACAAAGCTTAAGTACCTGTGGTCAGAAAAAGATGGGGTTTCGAGAACTCTCCAGTCCTCTACGGAGGTATTCGCAGAAGGTGTGAAAAGAGTTATGTGAAGAACATTTTTAGAGGTGGGCCCAATATATGTGGGTTCCTCGCCCCTATTCGCGAGGTAGAGGTTGCTCTGAATAATAAATTCAAAAAGTGACTCACCCCTTTCATTAGTGTCGCTGCTGCCCTACAATAGATGGTGGGCATTGGCATCCGCTCCAATCACCAGGGCTTGTCTCCTTATGCCGGTTAGTTCTTCCAGCATTTGGAGGCGGTGGCGCATCTGTGTCGTGCGGCATGTAGGAAGACGCAAGGAGTATAGACTCATCCTTGCCGCCCTCTTCCGCCACGACCGTCAAGTCATCTGTGGAGAAATTTGGTAAAATATAAGAATACATACTTTTCCTTACTAGTATGGCAGTTCTTACCTTATTTGTAGCTTTCGGGATGTATGTATAGAAGTTTCGCGACTTCAGCCCAGAGACCACGTTTCCCGAAGCTATCCATGGTTCTTGGACCAAGGCCGCGTCGTAGCCTCCCCCCTCTGAATTGAGGAGGAGTTCCGCTGAGGCGACTTTACTCTTGTGGAGATTTATTTGAAGGACCTTCAGCTTGCGCTTCTGGTTCCTCCAGGGGGTTGGAATTGTCCGCCAGCACACCCGTCTCTATTTCACTTCTCAGGGAGAGGGAGCTTTCCAGGATGTCTTCGATCCCGATATCCGCTTCCACCTCCCCTGCCCTAAGTGTGTTGCGATTGTCGTCCTTCGGGTGACGCTTTTTGAGGCGAAGGTACATACTTCCTACGCCCCACGCCATCTTGCCGAACCTCGCGTACAGAATGTCCTCGGCCGCCTTATTGATCTGGAGGACGTAGCTCTGCCCCGTATGTACTGCTACTGGCTTTGCTACGTGCAATACCCTCCAGTCGCTCGTCGGCACATCTGGATTCTGCCTTTGTAGCAGACGCAAGGCGTCCTCCGGCTTCACCACTCGAGGTATAGTAACCTTCGCTTTGGGCAAAGACGGGATACTGCCGCGGTCCACAATTTCGAGGGACGCTCCTTCCCAGAGGCCATGGAGCGTTCGCACTGCTCCCTTAACCCATATCAAGGTCGGATCGTCGTTACATTTTATTATTTTTATGCCGTTAAGCCAACCCGCCCCGTCAAACGACGGGATCGGCGCAGTGGGTTCGGCATTCATTTTGGTGATCATGGTGCTTCATTTCCTCCGCCATCCACCGTTCCTGCCACATTTGTCCCAGCGCACGATCAGGTGTCGTTTGGCCACTTCGTTGGCTACAGCCGCTGCTTTGGACGTGCTGGGTTCCACGAGCTTGGCAGCTTCCTCCTTGTGCCTCTTACTGAGAGGCGCATCGCATTCCGTGGAACACTGCCGTTTATTACCGATGCTTTCCTCGACCCGGTTTACGAACTTCGGGTCCGAGGCGGCGCACCATGCCTTAGTAGCGAAATGGGCCCGGCCTTTCTCGACGGTGTCCTTCGCCCAAGCCAACCGTTCCTTCTCTGCCTTCGTCAGGTTGGACTTGGTCTCCAGACGACCGCAGATCTTTACCGCAGCCTTGTATCGAGATTTCGCTTTCAGCCCCTCCTTACTTGGCTTATTCCTGATAAAGTTCAAAGACAAGCATATTTTTCAGTAATAGCAAAAAGGACTGAAATTCATCAAAAATAATTCAAAAATTAATAACTACTCCGCACACGACGCGTATAAAGATATTGTCGTCATGACAAATTTAACGTTGACTTTTCATTCAAATTAAGAATGAATGAACAAATTACTAAAAATTTTGGTAGGAAATAAGTAAATGAAAAATTACAGAAAAGTTGATAGGTGTAAAGAAGCAATAAATAGTAAATCCTGAAAAACAAGGGGAAAATTGTCAAATGAATAGCAAATTTGCTACAAGCTAAGAACCTGCAAATGTGTGAAAATGTTCAAAAAAGGATATTTCTACGCAGCAGCCGCGGCGCAGCTTCGATTTTCTTCGAATATGCAAAGGCAATTCAAAGGAAATCGAAGCCAGCCAGACAGACTGTTTGTCCGTTCGCAGACAGACTGAAATATGAAACTCCGCCACATTGTGAAGAATATGAATAAATGAAATGAGCTATCGAACAAATGTTCAACTAGAATCATTGAAATGAAAGTGAGCGAGAAGCTCTAGAATATCAAGTGAACTTCGTGAAATATCGAAATGGAAGACAATTCAACGGCAACTTGCAGTCTGCAGGATGCTGAATAGTACAAATAATTGTAGCAGTGATTTGAATTGTAAATCTCTAAATTCACTCGCGCTGTTTATTTATTTATTTAATATATATTTTAATAAATTTTCTCAGTAACGTTCAGCCGGTTTATGTGTTTCATGTTCAAATAAATACTGCGATCAATAAAAATAGCAACAATCAATCACTTTCGAAGAATTCTATTGTCAACGCCAATTACGATGTTATGCGATAAAATATGTTTCATAATTTTCAAACCATAAGCCTATTATTGCTACTTTAGAATCAAATATCACAACTTCTAATGCAACTGATGAAAATTATATTACTGAATTAAGTAAATAAAATTTCTACCATTAGAAGTGTTGAATTTATTTACATAAGACACCTAAACAATATAACATATATAATGATTATCAATCAAGCAAAGCACGAACTTAATTTAATTGTCCAAAAAAAGTTTTACTTCAGCCGTGTGGTCTATGCGCACGTGTTTTTTTTTTATTATTTCGAAGTTTTTCGTTTTTTTCCTTTGAATTTTGTATAGCAGAGGTGCCCAAGCCCTATTCTCTCGATGCTCATTTGTATTTGTAAAAACTCTTATGTCTGAAACAGAATACCGACCACAACGCAGACCGCTGCGATATTCCGCATTTTGAAACGAGTAGGCTTATGAGAACGTCAGGAATGGAACAGAACGGCCGACGACGATCGCAAAACGCAACGACCGACGATAGAACTGGTTCTAATTTCACGCTGCGTCCAATTTAGGATTGCATTTTCCCAACAGCCGCAGTAATGATTTCATTGAATTTCATTACAGCTGCTTATGTTTTCTATTTTTAGAAATTTGAGACTTCCTCGTTCTGGTTAATTTTAAGCGACCAAAGGAAACGCGACACGTTGGTCAAGTGGACAAACGCTTGGCTGCTGAAACGGAAGACCCAGTTCAAATCTCAGGCGAGGCACATAACATCTAATACAGTGATGGGCAAGCCCTATACTCTCGGTGCTCATTTGTTTTTGTAAAAACTCTTGGCATAGGCCGAGATTTCTTCACACAGACACAGCTCTTCGCGCTAAGCAGTACGAAAAACACAAACAACAATGTTATTTTCGTTTCGTCTGCCAGCTCGCGCGCATATGCTTTGTTGGTACACTTTTGCGACAGTTATCTTCAACACAGACGTTGTTGTTGTCTTGCGCACGATTTCGAGCAAAAAAGTGTGCATCTGTGGAATGAGAAGCACTTGAAAAAATTTTTGCTCATATTAAGTTTGATATTTAAATTCTTCCAACTTCGGAAAATGAAGAAGGAAAATGATCTTCTCTTCAGAAGAGTAGTCGGAAATTGATTTTTTTGACTGCGAAAATGATTTGGATCATTTATTGAAAGGATCATGGGAGATTTATATGACTTTTGAGTTATTAAGTTGGTTCGTTTTTCATTACATATAACTAAGCAGAATATGAAATTCCTTTTTTTACAGTGTACATATTGAGCAAATTTTTGTTCTTCTTTTTATACCCTACACCTATGGTAATAGGGTATAATAACTTTGTGCGAAAATTGTAACGCATTAAAGGAGACGTCCTAGGTATAGACATAAGTATATGGAAATGCTTAGAATCACTTTCTGTCTTTATTTCCGGTTGTCCGTCTGTCCGTCTGTCTGTCTTGGTGTCCGTGCGCAAAGGAGAGAAAGAAGGAGTTGTCCGATTTATACCAAATTTGGCACACAGTCGCAGTGAACCTCTCACTACTTCAAGTTCCGAGATTAGCCAAATCGGTTAAAGAACACGCCCACTATAGGCCTGTAAGTCCCAATACCCCGGATTTTTTTCGGTAAAATAGCTATATATTGTCTAATTACTCATGGAAAAGAATTAAACTTGGTATTCAAGTTAAGGGTTTGGTTTTCTATGTCCCACGAAAAAATGGGCGTGGTCCGCCCACTATATAGTCGGTAAGCTAAAAATCCTCATAACTTCAGTAAGATATACACCAGAGCGTCCATATGTGCTCACTTCATTTCTAGTAAGAATACCTTTTAATTCTCCAAAAATGGGCGTGACCCGCCCACTATGGGGCGGTGAATTAAATATATCAATCATTTCGTTTGTACACCTTCCAGAGCATCAAATTTTGGTATAAATACTCCTATTAGGGATATATTGTAGTCTGTTAAAAATGGGCTTGGTACGCCCACTATGTAGGCGGTAAATTAAACGCACCCACTTTTTCATTGGATTATCACCCCACTTGGGAACTTGGTGTAGGGTATTACTCTGTCGGTGAAACCCGACTGATTCTTCCTTACTTGTTTATCATAACAAAGTTTGCATGTATTGGTGTTCACTCTTCCATAAGGAACTTTTGCCCATCACTGATCTAATAGAATAGCGTACAATTATTTTTTTTATTATTATTTTTTGCATAACAGACCTGCCGAATCAGCATTGCTGCTACGGCCGTCATTTGGCCGACATGCCGTCCTAGAACATGCCTACAGATCCCAGTTGAAAAACAAGGAAGGCATGCCGATGGAAGGGATGTGGCAGGTTATAATTTTGTTGTCAATTTCAAAAGTTTATTTTTAGAAATTTTAAAAATTTTCTCATTCTGGTTAATTTTAAGCAACCAAAGCCTACGCGTCACGTTGGATCAGTGAATGAGCCACTTGGTTGCTTATACGGGAGGCCCGGGTTCAATTCTCAGTCAAGGCACATAAAATGTAATAGAGGTACATAGTATGTATATAAAATCTAATATGAAGAGAATTTGTTTTCAAATTATGTATTTCTTTGCGCGGCGCCACTTCTTGCGATGAATTGGCAATTCTCCGAAACTAGAATAGAAAAAGAATTTCTTTATTTTTTAATTATTTTTTTCATATCTGACCTGCCACATCACTTCCACGAGATGCATGCAGCATTGCTGCTACGGCAGTTCATTTGGCAGGCATGCCGTCCTAGGACATGCCTATAGAAAAAAGATACAAGCGGGTATGGAGGCGAGCAGGCCTGCTGACCTTCCTAGGCATGCCTCCAGCATGCATACTGGATAGCTTTTTTTTCAACTGGGATAAAAGATACAAATAAGTCAACGGCCGTGTGAGCGGGCTATGATTTGATAATTATACGCCGATTTAATATCAAGGAATGAAAAAGTTTTAGTTTTTATTAATGAAAAGATTTGACGCAGTACAAAAGGAAATTCAAAGAGCAAGTGAACAGAAATTTCTCAAAGTAATTTCTCCCATCAGTAGTGATGTCAGATATGCATATTGCTATCATTTAGGCTCAACAGGCCGTTTGCCGAATTTTGTTTACAGAGGCGTTCAATTGTATAGAAATTGAACTGCCGACGACCGTTGATTGCAGTTTGTTTACTGCGGCAGGCCAAAAAAACGCATAGTTCTGCGAACGTGGTCGGTGTTGTGTTTCATGCTTGAAAAAAAATTCACTCGCGCTGTAGGGCCATTTATTTATTTTTTTAAATGTATACATATCTCGATTTTTAATAAATTATTTTAGTATCGGTCAGCAGTTTGTTGTATTTTATGATGAAATAAATGTTGAGATCAATGATCATAGCAACAATCAATCACTTTCGAATAATTCTATTGTCAACGCATATTACGATGTTATGCGAAAATAATAAGAATGCGCATGAACAATTCAGCAAAAATTTTAGCTGCAGATTTCAACCTGAATTTCGCGTTGGAAGAATCCCAATCTTTTATCCAACTCCTGCATGATAAATTACAATTACGAACAATTCTCGCGGAATCTTAAAAATTTAAGTTGGAAGACATATGTAGGGGAGAGGGGGGTACCTTCGTCTCTTTTTTTAAGGCCTATATTTCAGAAGGTAATGAAAATATTTAAAAACCGATTAGACTGTTACAATACCTCATTATTTAACAATAAAATGTTATACTAAAAGTTCTTTAAAAAGTTCCGTTTGTATTATTTTTTTCAAGATTAGTAAAAAAAAGTCATTTCGCTGAATGTGCCCCCATGCCAGGGTAGCTTCGGCATTTGGCGGGGCACTTTCAGCATTCACACTTTAAAGTACCATAAGGTGATACAAAATCTTGTTTAGACTAGATAAGACATGCTTTTGGTTACATAACACGTTTTTATTATTTTTGCATTAAAAAATTTTAAAAAAATCATGTTTAAGAGCTTAAAAAAAATGTACTTATTGTCAATTTTTTTTTATAAATTATTTGTTATATATAATGTTTAAAGTGCTAAGATCGATCCTAATATTAATTTCGTGTGGTTATGGGAGGTTTAAGCCAGGTTCAAGGGTCTTGGAAGCTTCAACTCGATTTCGATTTTTAGTGCCTGTGAAGTTATATTGACGAATGTGCCCCATGAAAAAAAGACAAGTCCACCCTGGTGTCACTTTTTTTCTTTTTATTTTTTTACTTTTAATTTCAGTGCTTTATTTTCACATAAAACTCTTTTATTTACAAAATAATTGGTATTCAAGTAATATTAATACAATTTTGTTCGAAATAATGGTATAAATACGGCACAAACTTCTTACGTTACCGACCTGAAAATTCGGCAACGAAGCGCGAAAACACAAAATCAAACGTAACTTTGTCAGCTGTTCAGATAGAGATGGCAAACTTTGTGAGGGGTATTTATGCTAGTGATGGGTTCGTTTTTACTAATAAACAGTGATGTTCGGTGACTCCTTCATACCGAAATCGCCTTTGACGAATGTGCCCCAAGGACGAAGGTACCCCCCTCTCCCCTACTTGGCGGGGTTCTCTATTATAAAAGGTCGCTTGCAGATTTTGTAATAATAAAGCGTGAACATCGTGAAATCGGTCTTTGTGATCTTTAAGAAGCAGTTAACAAAATAAATAAATTCGAAATTGAGGAAGGCTTTCATGAGAGAACGTACTATTTTCAATATGCAACCGATTTTTCTATTTTAAATCAAAGCAATATTCTAATGGCAAAGATCATTGTATGTATTATGTATGTTTCATATTTTTTTCATATCATAAGCCGATTGTTCCTACATTAGAATCAAATATCGCAATTTCTAATTTAACTGATAAAAATTTTATTACTGAATTAAATAAATAAAATGTTTACCAATAGAAGTGTTGAATTCATTTAGGAAACCTAAACAATATATCGTACATAATCAAGAAAAAATAAAAACAAAGCACGAATTTAATGCAATTGTCCAAAAGAAGTTTTACTTCAGCCGTGTGGTCTAAGCGCACGTGTTTTTTTTATCAAGCAAAATATCTATAGATTGGGTCTCCCTATAATACCAGCCAGAAACATTTAGGAGAGCGTCTAGATTACCGAACAGCAACTCATGGAGGCTATTCGCTATCGCGCGAGATCCTCACACCATGTCCTTCCGTCCCAAGATTTCTGCAAATGGACGACGGCATCTGGATGAAATTTAGTTCGGAGGCCATTGAACTCCTGGCAGACACTCACTTTCCACGCAGTAGTAGCTATGACGACTTTGTGTACGGAACTCTTAGCCATGCAATTCCCAATAACATTGCTATAGGCTATAGGCTACTAAAAATTTACGAGGCCACGCTTCGGTTAGCACACGACCCAGTCATGTGGACTGAATAAAGTCTTTTCTTTTCTTAACATAAACATTTTTGTTTTTTTATTAACTGTCGCTGCTTCCTGAACTGTAATACTTAATTTTCTTCTTATGCTTCCGTTGATTTAGCAATAACTTAGCTTGACTTGGGCCAACCTGCCATAAGGAAACTCTGTACATGCTGGTTCTCATGAAATAACAGGTACGTTCGTAAATGCAGTAAATTCGTGCAGTGGTAGTAGCAGTGCAGCCAACTTTAGTTGCCGCTGCCCGATCAGCTGATTTCGACTGCAGGTTGGCTGCAGAAACTTATGTTGCATTAACGAACGCGATTCAGGATGGAAATTTTGGTTAACGCATTAATTGATAGTTGCGAAACTCGAAGTGAGAGTCTTTTAATGAATTTCAATAAAGAAAGAATAAAACGAATGAAAAAAAGATATGTCGTGATAAAAACCTTGTTGAAAAAGAGAATTAGATCCATCCCGAAAGTAAATTATTACTTTAAAACAATAAAAACGTATCCAGATGATGTATTCCATCTTTATACATGATAACAAACAAATTTTGATCCATTTATAATAAATTTTCTACGTTTCCATTTCGTGTTCTGCAACCGGCAACAGTAGGATAATTATTGCCAAGGTTGCAGAAATCTCCCACTGCGGTGCCAAGCCGTTGCATTAACGAACGCGATGCTCGCGGCAGCGTTGCGCCATTTTGCTTTTACGAACACGGTGCCTTGCAGAGCAGCCGCTGGGTTGCATTTACGAACGTACCTAACATAACTTAGAAAAATGGAGACAAGAGAATAGAAACATCACACACTCTCTCCTTTCCCACGAATTCGCTTTAAAGCGGTAAAAATCCCAAGAACTCTCAAACTATGAAGAGCCACAGTTGACTTTTTTGCACTGCAGTTTATTTCAAACTGTAAAGAATGTTACAAATCTATGCTATTATTCTAAGAATGGGCTTTTCTAGACGATCTAAGAATTGCATAATATTGGGTGATACACCATTTTGAAAGTTTCACCGTGAATTTTCAGGCATAAGTTCTAGTTTGAAGATTGGTCGAACATGTGCTAAAATATTTGTTTCTAATTTTAAAAATTTTGCATTGATTTATTTCTATTCGTAATATAGCCTGCTGCATAAATCTGAAAAACTTAGGGAACAATATTAAAGCCTTGGAGTCGCGTACACCGTTTTCGTCGACGAAAACTTAAAAACGTTTGTGTTCGTTGCTATTTCGTTTCTGAGTCAGTTTTCGTTTCGTTGGAAGCGTAGCGACATTAAACAGAAACCGAAACTAAATTTATTACGGACTTTTTGAAGTTGTCACATTCAAGTGAAATATAGTGCTTCAAAATTCAAAATAATGCTGAATTTTCGGCCAAATGGAACTATCCAAATTGTTGTGGTGCGATCGATGGCTATTATTGATGCAAATTACAAATTTATAGCTGTGAACGTCGGTTTATACGGCCGAGAAGGCGATGCAGGTATATTTTATTTCAGACGAAATCTACAATAGATCGAATAATAATTTCGTAAAATCACAGTTTTTAGGCATTTGTTTGAAAAGCGCAATGGGTAAAAAAATCAACTATGAACTATTCCACCGCCAATGGCCTTTCTATACAATAAAATCGTTCTGCCAAATGTAATTCTTGTTGACGAAGCATATCCAAGCATATCAATATCCGAACCATATCCAAGACAACTTTATGATCGATTCAAAGCTATTTACAATTATATTAGGCTGTATGCAGCTTCGCAAGAGCGAATTGCAATTCTTTTAATTATTTTTCTTATCAATCATCACTGTGTTAAGACGTGTCGGAGCTCATGCTGAGTCCACAATAAATTCTGTTAATAAATTATTTAGATCAGTGCTTTTCTGCACAAACAGGAACAATTGATTTTTACTGGCACTTTAACCCATTCCCTCCCACTGTACCCGCTTGGGTACAAAAATTGATAAAACTTATTTGCTTGTAAATTCGAAACTATAAAAGCTTTTTGGGTTATTTCCTCTTCTATTCCTCTTATGACGTATCGGCAACATATTTATTGCGTTTGGTAAAAGAAATTATTAGAAAAGGGTACTCCACCGATGAATTTGTTGTGGCATGCTTCGCGATTTGTTAGTTTTGTGGAGGTCATTTGCTTGTTGGCTGGCTACAAAATTTATTCATAAAGTTTTATAAATTTTTTTGATGCAAAACTATGGAAATATATCTATAAAATGAATGGAAAACAAAAAAATCAAAAAATTTTTTTAAACAAATTAGTTAAGTAACTTTTAAAATGAGTGTACTCGCTTGAGTACAACGGCTAATAAGGTAGGCATTTTTTCCAGAATATTTTTCGCATTGAAATCACCCTTGATGGCATCAAGGCATAAATTTCTTATGACTGAAGATTTGTAATCTTGAGCAATGCTTTGAACTTCGTGGAAAGTTCTTCAAAGCATGCCACAATGCTTATATTCCACAAGATCCATATGTAGAGGACGTTGGCGCCGATGATCTTTATGCTAACATCATGCCCCAAGATGTTCTTGGGGAAGTCGAGGCATTTTATAGTAGAGATAGTGAGGATAATATACTACTTCAAGAGTTCCGCTTCAAAATGAAGCCTTTCAAACATGATAAAAATTTTCGGAAAGGATCATCAGTAGTTTCTAGTGTAGTAATAACTTCTGAAAACCACTTTTCAAAAAGAATTAAAAGCAAATGCTTCAACAGAATACAATAGACTTGCGGACAATGTGGCATAGCAAAATGTGTAGAAAAAGAGTGCTATAAAATGTTCCATACTACAAAAAAATGCCTATATATCATGCCGTTGTACCCGCTTGAGTACAGGCTCTAAAACCTACTAAAAAAATTTTTTTTTCCAATTTTCCATATTTTTTATGTTTCTTATGTGTTTCTCAATACAATCAAACAAATAGAATTAATGATTTTTGATTTTAAATGCTCTTGGCTATTAATGGGTTAAATGGCTTATATGCCGACTGTAGGGTACTGTACGCCAAGTGACCTCTAAAGCGCTGATCAGTCACCGCGTATCTTTTGTGAGCGGAATTATTCGTAACGGCAAAATTTGGGCCGTTCAGTGAAAATCGTATCGCAGCTGTGGCTCTTTTGCAGGTTTCTGTCTTGGTTATTGCTGCCGTGCTGCCATATAGTTTCGTGCACAAAGTAAGCACGCTGTTCATTTTGCTTTTGAGGTTAAATTTTAAATTTTTTATAAAATCTATGACACAGGATTATCTAAATTTTTAGATATATATATTGTGGTCTACTTTTAAGAATTTGTTATAGCAATAATAATCCGGTTTTAGTTCTAAATTAAAATCGAAGAGCAGTGGCAGCACTGTTTTTAGTACAAAGCAATGTCATTCTCTCATCCTCTCTGAGCATCAGAGCAGACGTAAACGTGTGAGAAAAACCAATTTGGATTAAGCGCTGATCAGTCACCGCGTATCTTTTGTGAGCGGAATTAATCGCAACGGGCCGTTCAGTGAAAATCGTATCGCAGCTGTGGCTCTTTTGCAGGTTTCTGTCTTGGTTATTGCTGCCGTGCTGCCATATAGTTTCGTGCACAAAGTAAGCCCGCTGTTCATTTTGCTTTTGAGGTTAAATTTTAAATTTTTTATAAAATCTATGACACAGGATTATCTAAATTTTTAGATATATTTATTGTGGTCTACTTTTAAGAATTTATTATAGCAATAATAATCCGGTTTTAGTTCTAAATTAAAATCGAAGAGCAGTGGCAGCACTGTTTTTAGTACAAAGCAATGTCATTCTCTCATCCTCTCTGAGCATCAGAGCAGACGTAGACGTGTGAGAAAAACCAATTTGGATTATAATTTCTGCGTTACGCGCCGATTAAATACGCAATGAGCGAACGATTGTATGAGCTCGGGTAGGGTAGGGTTTGTCTGCGCTCCGATTAAATACGATACGCGGTGACTGATCAGCGCTTTATAATTTCTGCGTTACGCGCCGATTAAATACGCAATGAGCGAACGCATGTATGAGCTCGGGTAGGGTAGGTTTTGTCTGCGCTCCGATTAAATACGATACGCGGTGACTGATCAGCGCTTTATAATTTCTGCGTTACGCGCCGATTAAATACGCAATGAGCGAACGCATGTATGAGCTCGGGTAGGGTAGGTTTTGTCTGCGCTCCGATTAAATACGGTACGCGGTGACTGATCAGCACTTTACTGTTACCTAAAAGAGGTAAAGTAAGTGCGATGAGCTTGTATGTGTACGAGCACACGAGTGGTGGACTGTATATTAGTGATAAGTGCAAACAAAATTGCAATAGGAAAGTAAGAAGTTGGTACGTGTTATGTGCAAAGTTAAATATTATAGAAACACATTCAAAAATGTGCAGCAAAGCAAAACAAATGAAATCTATATACATACATCTATATATATAAAATTTTAATTATGTATGTATGTTCGGAGTTGCATCCTAAACCGCTTGATCGATCATAACCAAATTTGGCACATAGACTATAGATGTTCCAAGATGGCGCAAGAACGCGCTTCCGATTCCTGGGACACTACTTCCTGAGCTGTCTGGCAAACTTGGAAAAAACGCCACCAGGACATATCGACAAATATACCAGAGCCACAAAGTGGCTCCCATACATGGGAAGTGTATAGGTGAAAACCCCCACGTGGTAACACAATGGGCCTTTTGGCCTAAGTGATGTCCTCGAGACGACCACTTAACCTACCTACCTACCTAGTCCTGCCGTATAGTTTCGTGGACAATATTAACACACGGTTCATTTTGCTTTTGAGGTTAAAGTTTACATTCTTTTGAATTATTTTAACTTTTTTATCTATTTATTGTGTACTACTTTTTTAAACAAACTTTGGCAATAATATTCCGCTATTTTTGTTGAACTAAAATCTAAGAGCAGTGGCAGTACTTTTCGGAAACAAAGTAATCAGCTGAAAAATTTTTCGGAAAAACTTGATTGGATTAGGTTTGCTCCGAAACGTTTACGTTAAAATTCGTTAAGAGAAAACGCATGTACAAGGCTCGGGTAAAGCAGTTTGTGTCAGCTAAAATGAAAAAATACGTTATGTATGGACTAACTGATCTAATAAAATTCCACAAGCACTCACATGACTTTTATAATCATGCGAGCAAAATCGTCAAAGAAACACAATAAAGGGACATAGGTAAATACATAAAGCAGCGAAGAATAATAAAATTCGACTAGATTACACTACACGAATTAGGCTTGATCTAATGTAATTTATATTGTAAACTTTTTGCCGCATCGGGACGGGAGCGGGAATTGCTTCCCAATCCATTACGAAATTTAATTCAGTTTTATTTTTTGCCTGTTTTCATTCACGAGCTATGCATGCTCGTATATAAAATATACATACATATACATATTATGTATAATGGTTGAATAGTTGATTAGTAGTTATATCTTTCAAAAAAGGAAAACTTTGTATCCCTCTAACATAAAGCCAATTCCGCGAGCGCAACTCAATTGAAATTTGCTTGGCGGGGCGATAATGAAGATTGATTACAATTGACATTCGCACAATCTTAATCGAGAACATTCGGATATATCACTGATAAAACAGCTAAGAAATTACTGATAGTATAGGTACATTCTATTGTTTAAAAAAAACGTGGAAGTTCAAGAATTGCATTTTACTTAAACAATTATGTATTTACTTGAAATAGTACACTAAGCTAAAAGCGCATATACTTATAACAAAGTATTTTTTTTAAAGCCATTTAAATATTTCCGTACTTAAAAAGTTAGTGCGAGAAAGCCTGACCTGAGGCTGAGTGTTCTCCTCTCGTATACGCACACTGGTTCTGTTAATGTTCTGCATATTCTCACTGAGTGCTGATTTTCTATTGGCACCATAAGCGCTTGCAATCTCCGTTTGATTTATGTATATTGTTAGGCTGAAGTAGTTCATGAGTACCTGAAGGAAGTACAATTACACACTTAGCGTGGGGATACCCTACTGTGGGCGGCTGTGGTTTGGAATGTGATTTGGCGAATTGCCATTCTGTTTGAGTCAATAGCTCTTCTTGCCATTTCCAATAAAAGAACTGTTTCTAATTTTGTATGGAAAGTTACATTGTTGAAAGTTGAAATCGTGTGGAAGAAAGGAAAACCGAAAGCCTATGGATGGATACTTTTTCATTCGTACTGTAGAGTTATGTTTTGTCCCTTTGAATCTCAGAGAACAGAACGAGGAAAAAGGGACGAAGGAAAACTTACCACAGCGATATTTCCGCGAGTAAATACGAGCTGAATCGAAACTAACTTTTGGTAGTTTTCCTAGTGGGAATGGCAATGCTAGCCTATGGCCGTAAACATTTTAAATTATACTTACTATTCATACTCTTCCATTTTATATTATAAGCTTTATATTCGGTTCACATCAGGTATGTATGTATGTATGTATGTGGTGGAATCTAGTAATCAATTTTTCACCCACTTCCCGACTACTTAGAGATCTGAAACTTTGCATACATGCGTAGCCACCACGACAATGCATGAATCAATTTTATGGGCGTAGGATAAGGGGCGTGGCACTTTTTTATCAACTCCAGATTGGTATATAACTTTAGAACTACACATCACACATCAATGAAACTCGGTAGGAACTTACTACATATCCTTCTACTGAGAAAATAAGACGGGCACTGGATAAGGGGGCGTGGCACCCCCATACAAACAAAATTTTTGATCTCGATTAGCTTTGGAACTAAAGGTCGTGGAGCATTGAAATTTCGTATGCAGTCCCCTCTTGGATGTGTCGTCCCACTGGTAAAATTTTATGGGCGTAGGATAAGGGGCGTGGCACTTTTTTATCAACTCCAGATTTGTGTATAACTTTAGAACTACACATCACACATCAATGAAACTCGGTAGGAACTTACTACATATCCATATCCTTCTACTGAGAAAATAAGGCGGACACTGGATAAGGGGGCGTGGCACCGCCCATACAAACAAAATTTTTGATCTCGATTAGCTTTGGAACTAAAGGTCGTGCAGCATTGAAATTTCGTATGCAGTCGCCTCTTGGATGTGTCGTCCCACTGGTAAAATTTTACGGGCGTAGGATAAGGGGCGTGGCACTTTTTTTATCAACTCCATATTTGTGTATAACTTTAGAACTACACATCATACATCAATGAAACTCGGTAGGAACTTACTACACATCCATATCCATCTACTGGGAAAATAAGACGGGCGGTGGACAAGTGGGCGTGGCACCGCCCATACAAACAAAATTTTTGATCTCGATTAGCTTTGGAACTAAAGGTCGTGCAGCATTGAAATTTCGTATGCAGTCGCCTCTTGGATGTGTCGTCCCACTGGTAAAATTTTACGGGCGTAGGATAAGGGGCGTGGCACTTTTTTATCAACTCCAGATTTGTGTATAACTTTAGAACTACACATCACACATCAATGAAACTCCGTAGGAACTTACTACATATCCATATCCTTCTACTGAGAAAATAAGGCGGACACTGGATAAGGGGGCGTGGCACTGCCCATACAAACAAAATTTTTGATCTCGATTAGCTTTGGAACTAAAGGTCGTGCAGCATTGAAATTTCGTACGCAGTCGCCTCTTGGATGTGCCGTCCCACTGGTAAAATTTTACGGGCGTAGGATAAGGGGCGTGGCACTTTTTTATCAACTCCAGATTTGTGTATAACTTTAGAACTACACATCATACATCAATGAAACTCGGTAGGAACTTACTACATATCCATATCCTTCAACTGAGAAAATAAGGCAGACACTGGATAAGGGGGCGTGGCACCGCCCATAAAAACAAAATTTCTGATCTCGATTAGCTTTGGAACTAAAGGCCGTGCAGCATTGAAATTTCGTATGCAGTCGCCTCTTGGATGTGTCGTCCCACTGGTAAAATTTTATGGGCGTAGGATAAGGGGTGTGGCACTTTTTTATCAACTCCAGATTTGTGTATAACTTTAGAACTACACATCACACATCAATGAAACTCGGTAGGAACTTACTACATATCCATATCCTTCTACTGAGAAAATAAGGCAGACACTGGATAAGGGGGCGTGGCACCGCCCATAAAAACAAAATTTTTGATCTCGATTAGCTTTGGAACTAAAGGTCGTGCAGCATTGAAATTTCGTATGCAGTCGCCTCTTGGATGTGTCGTCCCACTGGTAAAATTTTACGGGCGTAGGATAAGGGGCGTGACACTTTTTTTTATCAACTCCAGATTTGTGTATAACTTTAGAACTACACATCATACATCAATGAAACTCGGTAGGAACTTACTACATATCCATATCCTTCTACTGAGAAAATAAGGCGGACACTGGATAAGGGGGCGTGGCACCGCCCATACAAACAAAATTTTTGATCTCGATTAGCTTTGGAACTAAAGGCCGTGCAGCATTGAAATTTCGTATGCAGTCGCCTCTTGGATGTGTCGTCCCACTGGTAAAATTTTATGGGCGTAGGATAAGGGGTGTGGCACTTTTTTATCAACTCCAGATTTGTGTATAACTTTAGAACTACACATCACACATCAATGAAACTCGGTAGGAACTTACTACATATCCATATCCTTCTACTGAGAAAATAAGGCAGACACTGGATAAGGGGGCGTGGCACCGCCCATAAAAACAAAATTATTGATCTCGATTAGCTTTGGAACTAAAGGTCGTGCAGCATTGAAATTTCGTATGCAGTCGCCTCTTGGATGTGTCGTCCCACTGGTAAAATTTTACGGGCGTAGGATAAGGGGCGTGACACTTTTTTTATCAACTCCAGATTTGTGTATAACTTTAGAACTACACATCATACATCAATGAAACTCGGTAGGAACTTACTACATATCCATATCCTTCTACTGAGAAAATAAGGCAGACACTGGATAAGGGGGCGTGGCACCGCCCATAAAAACAAAATTTTTGATCTCGATTAGCTTTGGAACTAAAGGCCGTGCAGCATTGAAATTTCGTATGCAGTCGCCTCTTGGATGTGTCGTCCCACTGGTAAAATTTTATGGGCGTAGGATAAGGGGTGTGGCACTTTTTTATCAACTCCAGATTTGTGTATAACTTTAGAACTACACATCACACATCAATGAAACTCGGTAGGAACTTACTACATATCCATATCCTTCTACTGAGAAAATAAGGCAGACACTGGATAAGGGGGCGTGGCACCGCCCATAAAAACAAAATTTTTGATCTCGATTAGCTTTGGAACTAAAGGTCGTGCAGCATTGAAATTTCGTATGCAGTCGCCTCTTGGATGTGTCGTCCCACTGGTAAAATTTTATGGGCGTGGGATAAGGGGCGTGGCAATTTTTTATCAACTCCAGATTTGTGTATAACTTTAGAACTACACATCATACATCAATGAAACTCGGTAGGAACTTACTACACATCCATATCCATCTACTGGGAAAATAAGACGGGCACTGGATAAGGGGGCGTGGCACCCCCATACAAACAAAATTTTTGATCTCGATTAGCTTTGGAACTAAAGGTCGTGCAGCATTGAAATTTCGTATGCAGTCGCCTCTTGGATGTGTCGTCCCACTGGTAAAATTTTATGGGCGTAGGATAAGGGGCGTGGCACTTTTTTATCAACTCCAGATTTGTGTATAACTTTAGAACTACACATCACACATCAATGAAACTCGGTAGGAACTTACTACATATCCATATCCTTCTACTGAGAAAATAAGGCGGACACTGGATAAGGGGGCGTGGCACCCCCATACAAACAATATTTTTGATCTCGATTAGCTTTGGAACTAAAGGTCGTGCAGCATTGAAATTTCGTATGCAGTCGCCTCTTGGATGTGTCGTCCCACTGGTAAAATTTTACGGGCGTAGGATAAGGGGCGTGGCACTTTTTTTATCAACTCCATATTTGTGTATATCTTTAGAACTACACATCATAAATCAATGAAACTCGGTAGGAACTTACTACACATCCATATCCATCTACTGGGAAAATAAGACGGGCGGTGGACAAGTGGGCGTGGCACCGCCCATACAAACAAAATTTTTGATCTCGATTAGCTTTGGAACTAAAGGTCGTGCAGCATTGAAATTTCGTATGCAGTCGCCTCTTGGATGTGTCGTCCCACTGGTAAAATTTTACGGGCGTAGGATAAGGGGCGTGGCACTTTTTTTATCAACTCCAGATTTGTGTATAACTTTAGAACTACACATCATACATCAATGAAACTCGGTAGGAACTTACTACACATCCATATCCATCTACTGGGAAAATAAGACGGGCACTGGATAAGGGGGCGTGGCACCCCCATACAAACAATATTTTTGATCTCGATTAGCTTTGGAACTAAAGGTCGTGCAGCATTGAAATTTCGTATGCAGTCGCCTCTTGGATGTGTCGTCCCACTGGTAAAATTTTATGGGCGTAGGATAAGGGGCGTGGCACTTTTTATCAACTCCAGATTTGTGTATAACTTTAGAACTACACATCACACATCAATGAAACTCGGTAGGAACTTACTACATATCCATATCCTTCTACTGAGAAAATAATGCGGACACTGGATAAGGGGGCGTGGCACTGCCCATACAAACAAAATTTTTGATCTCGATTAGCTTTGGAATTAAAGGTCGTGCAGCATTGAAATTTCGTATGCAGTCGCCTCTTGGATGTGTCGTCCCACTGGTAAAATTTTACGGGCGTAGGATAAGGGGCGTGGCACTTTTTTTATCAACTCCATATTTGTGTATAACTTTAGAACTACACATCATACATCAATGAAACTCGGTAGGAACTTACTACACATCCATATCCATCTACTGGGAAAATAAGACGGGCGGTGGACAAGTGGGCGTGGCACCGCCCATACAAACAAAATTTTTGATCTCGATTAGCTTTGGAAGTAAAGGTCGTGCAGCATTGAAATTTCGTATGCAGTCGCCTCTTGGATGTGTCGTCCCACTGGTAAAATTTTACGGGCGTAGGATAAGGGGCGTGGCACTTTTTTTATCAACTCCAGATTTGTGTATAACTTTAGAACTACACATCATACATCAATGAAACTCGGTAGGAACTTACTACATATCCATATCCTTCTACTGAGAAAATAAGGCGGACACTGGATAAGGGGGCGTGGCACCGCCCATACAAACAAAATTTTTGATCTCGATTAGCTTTGGAATTAAAGGTCGTGCAGCATTGAAATTTCGTATGCAGTCGCCTCTTGGATGTGTCGTCCCACTGGTAAAATTTTACGGGCGTAGGATAAGGGGCGTGGCACTTTTTTTATCAACTCCATATTTGTGTATAACTTTAGAACTACACATCATACATCAATGAAACTCGGTAGGAACTTACTACACATCCATATCCATCTACTGGGAAAATAAGACGGGCGGTGGACAAGTGGGCGTGGCACCGCCCATACAAACAAAATTTTTGATCTCGATTAGCTTTGGAACTAAAGGTCGTGCAGCATTGAAATTTCGTATGCAGTCGCCTCTTGGATGTGTCGTCCCACTGGTAAAATTTTACGGGCGTAGGATAAGGGGCGTGGCACTTTTTTTATCAACTCCAGATTTGTGTATAACTTTAGAACTACACATCATACATCAATGAAACTCGGTAGGAACTTACTACACATCCATATCCATCTACTGGGAAAATAAGACGGGCACTGGATAAGGGGGCGTGGCACCCCCATACAAACAAAATTTTTGATCTCGATTAGCTTTGGAACTAAAGGTCGTGCAGCATTGAAATTTCGTATGCAGTCGCCTCTTGGATGTGTCGTCCCACTGGTAAAATTTTACGGGCGAAGGATAAGGGGCGTGGCACTTTTTTTATCAACTCCATATTTGTGTATATCTTTAGAACTACACATCATACATCAATGAAACTCGGTAGGAACTTACTACACATCCATATCCATCTACTGGGAAAATAAGACGGGCGGTGGACAAGTGGGCGTGGCACCGCCCATACAAACAAAATTTTTTATCTCGATTAGCTTTGGAACTAAAGGTCGTGCAGCATTGAAATTTCGTATGCAGTCGCCTCTTGGATGTGTCGTCCCACTGGTAAAATTTTACGGGCGTAGGATAAGGGGCGTGGCACTTTTTTTATCAACTCCAGATTTGTGTATAACTTTAGAACTACACATCATACATCAATGAAACTCGGTAGGAACTTACTACACATCCATATCCATCTACTGGGAAAATAAGACGGGCACTGGATAAGGGGGCGTGGCACCCCCATACAAACAATATTTTTGATCTCGATTAGCTTTGGAACTAAAGGTCGTGCAGCATTGAAATTTCGTATGCAGTCGCCTCTTGGATGTGTCGTCCCACTGGTAAAATTTTATGGGCGTAGGATAAGGGCCGTGGCACTTTTTATCAACTCCAGATTTGTGTATAACTTTAGAACTACACATCACACATCAATGAAACTCGGTAGGAACTTACTACATATCCATATCCTTCTACTGAGAAAATAATGCGGACACTGGATAAGGGGGCGTGGCACTGCCCATACAAACAAAATTTTTGATCTCGATTAGCTTTGGAACTAAAGGTCGTGCAGCATTGAAATTTCGTATGCAGTCGCCTCTTGGATGTGTCGTCCCACTGGTAAAATTTTACGGGCGTAGGATAAGGGGCGTGGCACTTTTTTTATCAACTCCAGATTTGTGTATAACTTTAGAACTACACATCATACATCAATGAAACTCGGTAGGAACTTACTACATATCCATATCCTTCTACTGAGAAAATAAGGCGGACACTGGATAAGGGGGCGTGGCACCGCCCATACAAACAAAATTTTTGATCTCGATTAGCTTTGGAATTAAAGGTCGTGCAGCATTGAAATTTCGTATGCAGTCGCCTCTTGGATGTGTCGTCCCACTGGTAAAATTTTACGGGCGTAGGATAAGGGGCGTGGCACTTTTTTTATCAACTCCATATTTGTGTATAACTTTAGAACTACACATCATACATCAATGAAACTCGGTAGGAACTTACTACACATCCATATCCATCTACTGGGAAAATAAGACGGGCGGTGGATAAGGGGGCGTGGCACTGCCCATACAAACAAAATTTTTGATCTCGATTAGCTTTGGAACTAAAGGTCGTGAAGCATTGAAATTTCGTATGCAGTCGCCTCTTGGATGTGTCGTCCCACTGGTAAAATTTTACGGGCGTAGGATAAGGGGCGTGGCACTTTTATTTTATCAACTCCAGATTTGTGTATAACTTTAGAACTACACATCATACATCAATGAAACTCGGTAGGAACTTACTACACATCCATATCCATCTACTGGGAAAATAAGACGGGCACTGGATAAGGGGGCGTGGCACCCCCATACAAACAAAATTTTTGATCTCGATTAGCTTTGGAACTAAAGATCGTGCAGCATTGAAATTTCGTATGCAGTCGCCTCTTGGATGTGTCGTCCCACTGGTAAAATTTTATGGGCGTAGGATAAGGGGCGTAGCACTTTTTTATCAACTCCAGATTTTTGTATAACTTTAGAACTACACATCACACATCAATGAAACTCGGTAGGAACTTACTACATATCCATATCCTTCTACTGAGAAAATAAGGCGGACACTGGATAAGGGGGCGTGGCACTGCCCATACAAACAAAATTTTTTATCTCGATTAGCTTTGGAACTAAAGGTCGTGCAGCATTGAAATTTCGTATGCAGTCGCCTCTTGGATGTGTCGTCCCACTGGTAAAATTTTACGGGCATAGGATAAGGGGCGTGGCACTTTTTTTATCAACTCCAGATTTGTGTATAACTTTAGAACTACACATCATACATCAATGAAACTCGGTAGGAACTTACTACACATCCATATCCATCTATTGGGAAAATAAGACGGGCGGTGGACAAGTGGGCGTGGCACCCCCCATACAAACAAAATTTTTGATCTCGATTAGCTTTGGAACTAAAGGTCGTGCAGCATTGAAATTTCGTATGCAGTCGCCTCTTGGATGTGTCGTCCCAATGGTAAAATTTTATGGGCGTAGGATAAGGGGCGTGGCCCTTTTTTATCAATTCCAGATTTGTGTATAACTTTAGAACTACACATCATACATCAATGAAACTCGGTAGGAACTTACTACACATCCATATCCATCTATTGGGAAAATAAGACGGGCGGTGGACAAGTGGGCGTGGCACCCCCCATACAAACAAAATTTTTGATCTCGATTAGCTTTGGAACTAAAGATCGTGCAGCATTGAAATTTCGTATGCAGTCGCCTCTTGGATGTGTCGTCCCACTGGTAAAATTTTATGGGCGTAGGATAAGGGGCGTGGCACTTTTTTATCAACTCCAGATTTGTGTATAACTTTAGAACTACACATCACACGTCAATGAAACTCGGTAGGAACTTACTACATATCCATATCCTTCTACTGAGAAAATAAGACGGGCACTGGATAAGGGGGCGTGGCACCCCATACAAACAAAATTTTTGATCTCGATTAGCTTTGGAACTAAAGGTCGTGCAGCATTGAAATTTCGTATGCAGTCGCCTCTTGGATGTGTCGTCCCACTGGTAAAATTTTATGGGCGTAGGATAAGGGGCGTGGCACTTTTTTATCAACTTCAGATTTGTGTATAACTTTAGAACTACACATCACACATCAATGAAACTCGGTAGGAACTTACTACATATCCATATCCTTCTACTGAGAAAATAAGGCGGACACTGGATAAGGGGGCGTGGCACCGCCCATACAAACAAAATTTTTGATCTCGATTAGCTTTGGAACTAAAGGTCGTGCAGCATTGAAATTTCGTATGCAATCGCCTCTTGGATGTGTCGTCCCACTGGTAAAATTTTACGGGCGTTGGATAAGGGGCGTGGCACTTTTTTTATCAACTCCAGATTTGTGTATAACTTTAGAACTACACATCACACGTCAATGAAACTCGGTAGAAACTTAATACACATCCATATCCATCTACTGAAAAAATAAGACGGGCACTGGATAAGGGGGCGTGGCACCGCCCATACAAACAAAATTTTTGATCTCGATTAGCTTTGGAACTAAAGGTCGTGCAGCATTGAAATTTCGTATGCAATCGCCTCTTGGATGTGTCGTCCCACTGGTAAAATTTTATGGGCGTAGGATAAGGGGCGTGGCACTTTTTTATCAACTCCAGATTTGTGTATAACTTTAGAACTACACATCACACGTCAATGAAACTCGGTAGGAACTTACTACACATCCATATCCATCTACTGGGAAAATAAGACGGGCGGTGGACAAGTGGGCGTGGCACCCCCCATACAAACAAAATTTTTGATCTCGATTAGCTTTGGAACTAATGGTCGTGCAGCATTGAAATTTCGTACGCAATCGCCTCTTGGATGTGTCGTCCCACTGGTAAAATTTTATGGGCGTAGGATAAGGGGCGTGGCACTTTTTTATCAACTTCAGATTTGTGTATAACTTTAGAACTACACATCACACATCAATGAAACTCGGTAGAAACTTACTACATATCCATATCCTTCTACTGAGAAAATAAGGCGGACACTGGATAAGGGGGCGTGGCACCGCCCATACAAACAAAATTTTTGATCTCGATTAGCTTTGGAACTAAAGGTCGTGCAGCATTGAAATTTCGTATGCAATCGCCTCTTGGATGTGTCGTCCCACTGGTAAAATTTTATGGGCGTAGGATAAGGGGCGTGGCACTTTTTTATCAACTCCAGATTTGTGTATAACTTTAGAACTACACATCACACGTCAATGAAACTCGGTAGGAACTTACTACACATCCATATCCATCTACTGGGAAAATAAGACGGGCGGTGGACAAGTGGGCGTGGCACCCCCCATACAAACAAAATTTTTGATCTCGATTAGCTTTGGAACTAAAGGTCGTGCAGCATTGAAATTTCGTATGCAGTCGCCTCTTGGATGTGTCGTCCCACTGGTAAAATTTTATGGGCGTAGGATAAGGGGCGTGGCACTTTTTTATCAACTCCAGATTTGTGTATAACTTTAGAACTACACATCACACGTCAATGAAACTCGGTAGGAACTTACTACACAACCATATCCATCTACTGGGAAAATAAGACGGGCGGTGGACAAGTGGGCGTGGCACCCCCCATACAAACAAAATTTTTGATCTCGATTAGCTTTGGAACTAAAGGTCGTGCAGCATTGAAATTTCGTATGCAGTCGCCTCTTGGATGTGTCGTCCCACTGGTAAAATTTTATGGGCGTAGGATAAGGGGCGTGGCCTTTTTTTATCAATTCCAGATTTGTGTATAACTTTAGAACTACACATCACACATCAATGAAACTCGGTAGGAACTTACTACACATCCATATCCATCTACTGGGAAAATAAGACGGGCACTGGATAAGGGGGCGTGGCACCCCCATACAAACAAAATTTTTGATCTCGATTAGCTTTGGAACTAAAGATCGTGCAGCATTGAAATTTCGTATGCAGTCGCCTCTTGGATGTGTCGTCCCACTGGTAAAATTTTATGGGCGTAGGATAAGGGGCGTGGCACTTTTTTATCAACTCCAGATTTGTGTATAACTTTAGAACTACACATCACACGTCAATGAAACTCGGTAGGAACTTACTACATATCCATATCCTTCTACTGAGAAAATAAGACGGGCACTGGATAAGGGGGCGTGGCACCCCATACAAACAAAATTTTTGATCTCGATTAGCTTTGGAACTAAAGGTCGTGCAGCATTGAAATTTCGTATGCAGTCGCCTCTTGGATGTGTCGTCCCACTGGTAAAATTTTATGGGCGTAGGATAAGGGGCGTGGCACTTTTTTATCAACTTCAGATTTGTGTATAACTTTAGAACTACACATCACACATCAATGAAACTCGGTAGGAACTTACTACATATCCATATCCTTCTACTGAGAAAATAAGGCGGACACTGGATAAGGGGGCGTGGCACCGCCCATACAAACAAAATTTTTGATCTCGATTAGCTTTGGAACTAAAGGTCGTGCAGCATTGAAATTTCGTATGCAATCGCCTCTTGGATGTGTCGTCCCACTGGTAAAATTTTACGGGCGTTGGATAAGGGGCGTGGCACTTTTTTATCAACTCCAGATTTGTGTATAACTTTAGAACTACACATCACACGTCAATGAAACTCGGTAGAAACTTAATACACATCCATATCCATCTACTGAAAAAATAAGACGGGCACTGGATAAGGGGGCGTGGCACCGCCCATACAAACAAAATTTTTGATCTCGATTAGCTTTGGAACTAAAGGTCGTGCAGCATTGAAATTTCGTATGCAATCGCCTCTTGGATGTGTCGTCCCACTGGTAAAATTTTATGGGCGTAGGATAAGGGGCGTGGCACTTTTTTATCAACTCCAGATTTGTGTATAACTTTAGAACTACACATCACACGTCAATGAAACTCGGTAGGAACTTACTACACATCCATATCCATCTACTGGGAAAATAAGACGGGCGGTGGACAAGTGGGCGTGGCACCCCCCATACAAACAAAATTTTTGATCTCGATTAGCTTTGGAACTAATGGTCGTGCAGCATTGAAATTTCGTACGCAATCGCCTCTTGGATGTGTCGTCCCACTGGTAAAATTTTATGGGCGTAGGATAAGGGGCGTGGCACTTTTTTATCAACTTCAGATTTGTGTATAACTTTAGAACTACACATCACACATCAATGAAACTCGGTAGAAACTTACTACATATCCATATCCTTCTACTGAGAAAATAAGGCGGACACTGGATAAGGGGGCGTGGCACCGCCCATACAAACAAAATTTTTGATCTCGATTAGCTTTGGAACTAAAGGTCGTGCAGCATTGAAATTTCGTATGCAATCGCCTCTTGGATGTGTCGTCCCACTGGTAAAATTTTATGGGCGTAGGATAAGGGGCGTGGCACTTTTTTATCAACTCCAGATTTGTGTATAACTTTAGAAATACACATCACACGTCAATGAAACTCGGTAGGAACTTACTACACATCCATATCCATCTACTGGGAAAATAAGACGGGCGGTGGACAAGTGGGCGTGGCACCCCCCATACAAACAAAATTTTTGATCTCGATTAGCTTTGGAACTAAAGGTCGTGCAGCATTGAAATTTCGTATGCAGTCGCCTCTTGGATGTGTCGTCCCACTGGTAAAATTTTATGGGCGTAGGATAAGGGGCGTGGCACTTTTTTATCAACTCCAGATTTGTGTATAACTTTAGAACTACACATCACACGTCAATGAAACTCGGTAGGAACTTACTACACAACCATATCCATCTACTGGGAAAATAAGACGGGCGGTGGACAAGTGGGCGTGGCACCCCCCATACAAACAAAATTTTTGATCTCGATTAGCTTTGGAACTAAAGGTCGTGCAGCATTGAAATTTCGTATGCAGTCGCCTCTTGGATGTGTCGTCCCACTGGTAAAATTTTATGGGCGTAGGATAAGGGGCGTGGCCTTTTTTTATCAATTCCAGATTTGTGTATAACTTTAGAACTACACATCACACATCAATGAAACTCGGTAGGAACTTACTACATATCCATATCCTTCTACTGAGAAAATAAGGCGGACACTGGATAAGGGGGCGTGGCACCGCCCATACAAACAAAATTTTTGATCTCGATTAGCTTTGGAACTAAAGGTCGTGCAGCATTGAAATTTCGTATGCAATCGCCTCTTGGATGTGTCGTCCCACTGGTAAAATTTTATGGGCGTAGGATAAGGGGCGTGGCACTTTTTTATCAACTTCAGATTTGTGTATAACTTTAGAACTACACATCACACATCAATGAAACTCGGTAGGAACTTACTACATATCCATATCCTTCTACTGAGAAAATAAGGCGGACACTGGATAAGGGGGCGTGGCACCGCCCATACAAACAAAATTTTTGATCTCGATTAGCTTTGGAACTAAAGGTCGTGCAGCATTGAAATTTCGTATGCAATCGCCTCTTGGATGTGTCGTCCCACTGGTAAAATTTTATGGGCGTAGGATAAGGGGCGTGGCACTTTTTTATCAACTCCAGATTTGTGTATAACTTTAGAACTACACATCACACGTCAATGAAACTCGGTAGGAACTTACTACACATCCATATCCATCTACTGGGAAAATAAGACGGGCGGTGGACAAGTGGGCGTGGCACCCCCATACAAACAAAATTGTTGATCTCGATTAGCTTTGGAACTAAAGGTCGTGCAGCATTGAAATTTCGTATGCAGTCGCCTCTTGGATGTGTCGTCCCACTGGTAAAATTTTATGGGCGTAGGATAAGGGGCGTGGCCTTTTTTTATCAATTCCAGATTTGTGTATAACTTTAGAACTACACATCACACATCAATGAAACTCGGTAGGAACTTACTACATATCCATATCCTTCTACTGAGAAAATAAGGCGGACACTGGATAAGGGGGCGTGACACTGCCCATACAAACAAAATTTTTGATCTCGATTAGCTTTGGAACTAAAGGTCGTGCAGCATTGAAATTACGTATGCAGTCGCCTCTTGGATGTGTCGTCCCACTGGTATAATTTTACGGGCGTAGGATAAGGGGCGTGGCACTTTTTTTATCAACTCCAGATTTGTGTATAACTTTAGAACTACACATCATACATCAATGAAACTCGGTAGGAACTTACTACACATCCATATCCATCTACTGGGAAAATAAGACGGGCGGTGGACAAGTGGGCATGGCACCGCCCATACAAACAAAATTTTTGATCTCGATTAGCTTTGGAACTAAAGGTCGTGCAGCATTGAAATTTCGTACGTAGTCGCCTCTTGGATGTGTCGTCCCACTGGTAAAATTTTATGGGCGTAGGATAAGGGGCGTGGCACTTTTTTATCAACTCCAGATTTGTGTATAACTTTAGAACTACACATCACACGTCAATGAAACTCGGTAGGAACTTACTACATATCCATATCCTTCTACTGAAAAAATAAGACGGGCACTGGATAAGGGGGCGTGGCACCCCATACAAACAAAATTTTTGATCTCGATTAGCTTTGGAACTAAAGGTCGTGCAGAATTGAAATTTCGTATGCAGTCGCCTCTTGGATGTGTCGTCCCACTTGTAAAATTTTATGGGCGTAGGATAAGGGGCGTGGCACTTTTTTATCAACTCCAGATTTGTGTATAACTTTAGAACTACACATCACACGTCAATGAAACTCGGTAGGAACTTACTACATATCCATATCCTTCTACTGAAAAAATAAGACGGGCACTGGATAAGGGGGCGTGGCACCCCATACAAACAAAATTTTTGATCTCGATTAGCTTTGGAACTAAAGGTCGTGCAGCATTGAAATTTCGTATGCAGTCGCCTCTTGGATGTGTCGTCCCACTGGTAAAATTTTATGGGCGTAGGATAAGGGGCGTGGCACTTTTTTATCAACTCCAGATTTGTGTATAACTTTAGAACTACACTTCACACATCAATGAAACTCGGTAGGAACTTACTACATATCCATATCCTTCTACTGAGAAAATAAGACGGGCACTGGATAAGGGGGCGTGGCACCCCATACAAACAAAATTTTTGATCTCGATTAGCTTTGGAACTAAAGGTCGTGCAGCATTGAAATTTCGTATGCAGTCGCCTCTTGGATGTGTCGTCCCACTGGTAAAATTTTATGGGCGTAGGATAAGGGGCGTGGCACTTTTTTATCAACTCCAGATTTGTGTATAACTTTAGAACTACACATCACACGACAATGAAACTCGGTAGGAACTTACTACATATCCATATCCTTCTACTGAGAAAATAAGACGGGCACTGGATAAGGGGGCGTGGCACCCCATACAAACAAAATTTTTGATCTCGATTATCTTTGGAACTAAAGGTCGTGCAGCATTGAAATTTCGTATGCAGTCGCCTCTTGGATGTGTCGTCTCACTGGTAAAATTTTATGGGCGTAGGATAAGGGGCGTGGCACTTTTTTATCAACTCCAGATTTGTGTATAACTTTAGAACTACACATCACACGTCAATGAAACTCGGTAGGAACTTACTACATATCCATATCCTTCTACTGAGCAAATAAGACGGGCACTGGATAAGGGGGCGTGGCACCCCATACAAACAAAATTTTTGATCTCGATTAGCTTTGGAACTTAAGGTCATGCAGCATTGAAATTTCGTATGCAGTCGCCTCTTGGATGTGTCGTCCCACTGGTAAAATTTTATGGGCGTAGGATAAGGGGCGTGGCACTTTTTTATCAACTCCAGATTTGTGTATAACTTTAGAACTACACATCACACGACAATGAAACTCGGTAGGAACTTACTACATATCCATATCCTTCTACTGAGAAAATAAGACGGGCACTGGATAAGGGGGCGTGGCACCCCATACAAACAAAATTTTTGATCTCGATTATCTTTGGAACTAAAGGTCGTGCAGCATTGAAATTTCGTATGCAGTCGCCTCTTGGATGTGTCGTCCCACTGGTAAAATTTTATGGGCGTAGGATAAGGGGCGTGGCACTTTTTTATCAACTCCAGATTTGTGTATAACTTTAGAACTACACATCACACGTCAATGAAACTCGGTAGGAACTTACTACATATCCATATCCTTCTACTGAGAAAATAAGGCGGACACTGGATAAGGGGGCGTGGCACTGCCCATACAAACAAAATTTTTGATCTCGATTAGCTTTGGAACTAAAGGTCGTGCAGCATTGAAATTTCGTATGCAGTCGCCTCTTGGATGTGTCGTCCCACTGGTAAAATTTTACGGGCGTAGGATAAGGGGCGTGGCACTTTTTTTATCAACTCCAGATTTGTGTATAACTTTAGAACTACACATCATACATCAATGAAACTCGGTAGGAACTTACTACACATCCATATCCATCTACTGGGAAAATAAGACGGGCGGTGGACAAGTGGGCATGGCACCGCCCATACAAACAAAATTTTTGATCTCGATTAGCTTTGGAACTAAAGGTCGTGCAGCATTGAAATTTCGTATGCAATCGCCTCTTGGATGTGACGTCCCACTGGTAAAATTTTACGGGCGTTGGATAAGGGGCGTGGGACTTTTTTTATCAACTCCAGATTTGTGTATAACTTTAGAACTACACATCATACATCAATGAAACTCGGTAGGAACAAGTGGGCGTGGCACCGCCCATACAAACAAAATCGTTTATATAGAATAACTTTGGAACTAAAGGTCGTGCAGCATTGAAATTTCGTATGCAGTCGCCTCTTGGATGTGTCGTCCCACTGTTAAAATTTTATGGGCGTTGGACAGGGGGCGTGGC
Source organism: Neria commutata (assembly GCA_963457695.1). Lineage (NCBI taxonomy): Eukaryota > Metazoa > Arthropoda > Insecta > Diptera > Micropezidae > Neria > Neria commutata. The sequence continues at coordinate 43,014,070 of OY735245.1, read as the reverse complement.
ACTTTTCAATGAACTACACACTTGGGCTTCAGTTTATAATTATAGGTACACCAAACATCAATGAAAAACGGTAGGAACTTACTCGCCGCGCCTTGCAAGCAAAACAACAACAACTCATCGCGCCACAAAAATATGCCACGAATATTAGGGTCGATCACAGCCGTATTATTTGTTAAATTGAGGATATGACATATGACGATAGGAAACACTGTGAATACCCTAAATATTGTGTACTGCTCTGCAAGTTTTAAATTCTTTTTGCGAAAAATTTCAGAGCTCTAAAATTGAATTTATGGAAGACTAAAAAGTAGAAAATAAAATTATATAAAAAAAACTTTTTAAAAATAAGCTTTAATTTATTTAATGTACTAAAAATTAGAAAATAAATTGTTTCCAAGTCACCTGTATCTTACTATCAATAAAAGCTTGTGCGCTCAATATCCATATTCAAAATATCTTTCATTACTAGAATCTATTTGCAAAAAATTATTTAAATAAAATATTGTGGTAACTGGTTGACAAATATTGAACACATGAGCGCCCCAAGCTTTTATTGATAGTAAGATACAGGTGACTTGGAAACAATTTATTTTCTACTTTTTAGTACATTAAATAAATTAAAGCTTATTTTTAAAAAGATTTTTTTTATATAATTTTATTTTATAGTCTACTTTAGTTCCTTGAATTTGTTTTTAGTGAACTTAAATGGCATTTCCCTGGTTCTGTTTGGATATGAAAGGACTTAAATGGATGTTATGCTTTATTGCGTGAGTTTAAAATTGCAGAAGGTCTCAGATATTGAAAAATGTCACATGAAACATTCAAAGTAACTTTAAATTTTGCAAATTGATAGACTGTATTCTTTTTCTTAAAAAAATACAAAAAGTTCTATACAATCTCCCAATATTAAAAATTCTTTTTAAAAATAAGCTTTTAATCGTTTAATATACTAAAAAGTAGAAAATAAATTTTTTTCAAGCCACCTGTATCTTACTATAAATAAAAGCTTGGCCGCTCATGTGTTCGAAATTTTCAAAGATTAATCGATTTGGCAATTGAATCATTCATATATTCTTTCTCAAATAATATTAACTAGTGATAACCCCCGAAGATCGGGTGTAGCTATCTTATGTTCTAATTCTGTATATAAGTAAATCGTTTACCACTTATTTGCTATAAATATAAAAACTACATTTTTCCTCTTATCTTTTAATTGTTTAAATTTATTTATGAAAGTACTTCAGGAAATACTACATTAAGTGCAGTTCTATTTCTATTTGTAGTTTGAATTTTAATATTGTGGCGAGATCGAACTCGACTTAGGGCCACGTAGAGCTGTCCATGCGTAAAGCATTCATCTTTTATAAAAATGCCGACTCTTGTCAAAGTTTGACCCTGGGCTTTATTAATTGTAATAGCAAACGCTACAATAACGGGGAATTGGCGGCGTTTTAATGTGAATGGTCGAGTTGTATCGCTCGGCTGCAAATTAATTCGTGGTAACAAAATTCGCTTCCCTTGTGATTCGCCAGTCAGAACCTCAACGACCAAGCAATTGGAATGCACTTCTTTAATAATTAGACGTGTACCGTTAACTAACCCGTCTGAAAAATTTAAGTTGCGAATAAGCATCACCACTGTTCCTACTTTTAGCCGCAATTCGTGAGGTGCTACTCCGCTAAAATTAAGGGAATTCAAAAATTCAGTGGGAAATTTTACTTGTTCTGCTGGATCCTCAGAAATTATAGAATCAGCGCAGAGATATACTTTTTCTTCTCCAGGCAGCATATTTACTACTTCCTTATTGACTATATTGCAACGTTCATTTTTTGGACATAGTATAGCTCGATCCTTTAAATTTTTGTCATCGATTACACCACAATGCGGCTCAAAGACCCAATCGATTAGATTTTCGTTTTCTAAAATTATATCCGTTGGTATCTCAATATAAGAATTTGTTTCTTGCTCTCGGCCTTCTCCAACACGCAAAAGAAAATCACAATAATCTGGCTCATTGGAGCGCATATTAGTTGTAAGCTTGTACTGCTTGAAAACTGTCCATAGTGAGCAACGTTTTAAGCAATTGCCAACTATTGCCGCTCGCGCGCTGTTAGGTACCACTGGAAGAACTTGTCTGAAATCACCGCCTAAAACAATAATTTTGCCGCCGAATGGTGTTTCATTTTGGTGAATATCGCGCAACAATCGATCCAAACATAACAACGCATGGCCGGGAACCATGCTTGCTTCGTCCCATATTATAATCATTTTGCACGCTTTAATTACCAGTCCAACTTTACTGCTTGGTTTGACCAAGGAAACAGCAGATTCAGTTAGTGATATAGGAAACTTAAAGGCATTATGGGCTGTTCTTCCACCAGGCAATAAAATTGAAGAAATTCCAGTCCAAGCAACGGCGATTATTTTTTCATTAAGACTTCGAAAGTGATGAATTAAGGCTTTGTAAAGGAAGGTTTTTCCTGAGCCTCCAGGACCGTCAATAAAGAAGGCTTTGGTACCATGCCTTCATTACATACATTTCCTTCATTAAGAGTTTCATTTATTGCTGTGAAGACTTCCATCTGCTCGGAATTTAACCTCGGTATTAATGCTTGCGCGCACAGTGATTCGACGTCAATGTCAAATTGTAATTCATTAAGGTTATCTTCAAGTATGACTTCTGGCAAAGCGAAATCTTTGAGAGTAACATTGTGGGAAAGTAAAGTTTTGTTAATTTCTCGTAATGCGAGTTGTTCACTTTTTTCGACTGAATTATTTCTTACGAAGTCTTCAATAAAAAATTCCTTAAATTGTGTCCAAAGTTCAAGCGGGGAAGTAGGCTCTCCAAAAACGCAAATCATGGCGAAAATTTGTCTTAACTGCACAGGCATTTTAAATGGGGATGTTTCGTTTAAAACAGCTACCCATTCAGTATCATCAGCTAATAATTTTCGCCTTACAGCCGCGTCCCAAAAAGAGGACAATTTTTCTCCATTCACGGTCAATAAACCATCATAAGATTTGGGCCCTTTAACGGAAATTAAAAGTAAACGTAATGCAAAACGCTCCCGATCTTTTGGGTCGACAGTGTAAAGCCTTCCTATCGCGACAGCTGCTCGTTTTCTTCTCTGCCATGAGCGGGATCCCTCTTGCCACGTATAATATTTCGGAATTTCGTGATATGTAAATGCGCTAGCAAAGGAGTTGTTTGTATTCAATTTAAAATATGCTGTTAGAGTTGTGTCTCGGAATTCAGCATTAGCACCTGCTACAACTGCATTGTCCTTGCGAAAGTATATGTTTTGAAAATTTGGGAGGTGTATCGCAAGAGGTTTAACGGTATGTGACTTCTCTTGCATAGGAAATTCAAAAAGCCTCCAGCATGCCTCTGGTGCACTAACGTACCTGGCATCAATAAACGTTGATATTTCATCATAATCAGCCGACCGATGAATAGGATGTTCGATAATTTGGATATTTGCACAATCAAATCCTTTATAGATTACTTACTTATGGAGATATTTGACACTTTTTACCGAAGAGCATATTTCAACGTTGATGTGTGCCGCATATTTTTTAGTCAAATACTTATTGTATGGAACTATCCATCGGTTGTCTAGCTCAACTTGGTTTTGGTTGACTATTATTGAAATTGTTCTACCATCATTACGTCGGCGATACTGCGGATAACCGTTAACGCTTGCCATTGAAATTGGTTGAAAAGATTTTGGGTATTTTTTTTGAGCAAACGCCAGATTCAGACATACAGGGTGATGAGGATTTCAGTACACCGCAAGGGCCATGAACCATGCATTTTTTTACGATTTCGTGTAGTTCGGGCTCTGTTTCCTCATCTGGAATCTCAGCGCATACAGCCATGTCAATTTCAGAAGGCTCACGAATAGCATCGGCTTCATGAAGTGCTACCAAAATATGGGCATGTGGTAAGCCCCTTTTTTGAAATTCGATGACATATAGAAAATATTTAATTTTGCCGAACACATGCTTTTGCGAAATATCATTCATTAGCTCTTTTAGTTTCTGTTTAAAAACGCGCGCTATTAGCTCTGGTCGCATTTCTGGTCCCTGATAGCTCTCAATGTTCTCCATTATTTCTGGCCATTTGGGGTTACACGTGAAAGTTATAAAAATGGTGGGTTTTTCATGCTTTGTTACGATGGCCATCGCATCTTGGTAATGCATGTTCATATTTCTAGGTGAGCCTGGAAAACTGGAAGGCAGAACGACAACTCGGCCTGGGCGTGCATTTTCCACGTTCGCTTCACGCATTAAATAATCATGGAAGCCAGCATATGTCTCAACACGAAGCTGTTTTTGATGGGTCCTTAAAAATGCTAATCGTGAACCCTCGATTCTGACATATTGGTCAACATAAAACTGTTGGGAAAGTTTGCCTGACGCATGAAGCAAGCTGAAATCTTCCCGAATAGCCATTCGGTATGCAACGTATTGCAGTTGTTTTAGTTTATACCTGCGTTCTGACCTAAAATTTTGCTCATGTTGATGAGTTTCATCGTATCCTGGTTCACCATATGGAAATAAGAGGGGATAAACTAAAGGGTCGCACATTCTGTGTAATGTTGATACCAATGTGAGGTGATGTGAGTTTGAGCTGTGTGCAAATATTCGTAAATTGCGACTTGCAGGTGGGTCACCATCTTGCGTTGTAAAAACGGCAGCAATCTCTGAGCAGTTTGGCATATTATAACGCCGATTAAGGTTATTGCTAAAAAGTACCATGCTTACTTCTCGGGGTACGCGGCCTTCCTCTCTTGCTCTCTGTTCTTCTTCACGTTCTACTTGTGCCATAAATTTGTATTCACGTACTAAGGGGCTTATGTTTGTAAGCATTTCATGAATACACTTTATTATCGAGCTATTACAGTTAGAATTACGCTGTGATCTTAGTGCTGTAGCTTGATCTGTGTCAAGTATATAAAGTTGGGCATACGATGATGTTGAAGGGTTTTCAGCATGTAAAGGCCCCACGCGATGGTATATTGAGCCATGGATCCGAAAACAATAAGGTCCACGGCCGGGTGGGTCTTCGATTTTTGCTTCAAAAGATGCAAAACTAAAAGAGCTATTCAATTGTCGAATATTTTCTAAATAGCTTGAACGCCAAGAGTTAATGTTGTTTTTAATAACTGACTCTAGGAATCCTGGGACACGTATTGGTGGAAGTTTCACTTTTCCAGCGTGGCAGCACGTAGTGAAATGGTTTTTTGTCTAATTTAAAAGTTTAATTGAAAATCAATATTAAGTATGCCCATACAAAAACATTAAAAAGTAATATAAACCTTTTCACAACTAAAATGTTTTGCCTTGCAATGCAAGCAAATACTTGTCATGCTACCAAGTGTGCTGTATCTTGGAGAAACTGCAGCATTTAAAGCAGCTTTATAGTTGTTTATCCTTTGACTATTAGTACCCAAGTGTTGACGGGCCTGCACAATGAAACCATGAAAACAATTATACTATTCTATTTTGTTATTCTAATTATAAGTAATTACATCCTCCATCCGCCATGTTAGACTACGCTTGTTACGTACGTTGGTTACAGGCCTTCCCCCTGGCATATTATTAAAGATTTTATTTTACTGGTTAACTTTGCTTCTAATATTTCATTTCATTTATTAAGTCTATGGTTTACAGTAAACCTTACAGACTAGATATAAAATAAGTAAAACTTGTAAAGATAAACTATTATCTAGGAAAGGAATGATAATACAGCAGATTTAAATTCATTTCTAGACATTGAAAAATCAATATTAAATCTAACGCTTAAATTATTTATTTCTAAAAGAGATCTTGTAATTGGCTCATTCAAAGCATAGTTTGACTTAAAGGCATCAGTATAGAAAATTTTAGAACGTCTAAGAGATTTCAACGGAACATTGAAATTTATAAGCTTCAGCAAATCAGGGCAATCAATATATCCACAGATCACATCATAAATAAAGCAAATTGAAGACACCTTTCTTCGCGTTTCAAGAGGTACCATGGCAATAAGCTTACAACGATTAATGTATGGAGGTAAAGGCAACTCAAAATTCAAATGACCCAATGCAAATTTTAGAAATCTTTTTTGAACGCGTTCCAGTCGTATATTATGCACATTGTAGTAGGGATTCCATATAAGTGACGCATATTCCAATTTAGACCTTACAAAGGAACTATAGAGTAGCTTCCTAGTGTATGGATCCTTAATGTTGGAACTATGTCTCTTGATAAAGGCTAAAGAGGAATAAGCTTTTGGAATTATGTAATTCAAATGACTCACAAACGTGAAACCTGAATCGAATAAAACTCCCAGGTCTAGAACTTCATCCAAACACTTCAGAGCACGGTTAGAGATAGAGTATGAAGTTAGACATTTATTACGAGATTTGAAGAAGGAAATAGAGTTACACTTTTTAATGTTGACAGACAAACAGTTACGACAACACCAGTCATAGAAATTATTTAGTTCAGCTTGTAGGATGTTAACATCAAGTATACTATTTATTTTTAAGAAAATTTTTAGATCATCAGCATATAAGAGATAGTTACACTTACTAAAGCAGCTACTGACGTCATTTATAAAGAGTACAAAAAAGAGAGGACCTAAAATACTCCCTTGAGGAACTCCCGACGTAGCAACGTACGAATTAGAACATTATAATACAATAATTTTGCGAAAGGCAAGACCAAAACAAAAGAAATGACAACACAATGCACACGCGTGCATTAAGCTTCGTTCACATTCGACTTTTGCTTCGCTTTGCTTCAGAATTTCGCTTTGACAGATAAGTTCAATACATGCTTTTATATGAGGCTTGCTAAATAAAACGCGAGGAAAGCGAAGCGAAGCAATGCGAAGCAAAATGTTGGGCAACTCTCAACTTTTTTGCGCTTTGACAATCAGTTGTTGAAATTTTGTGTGATATTTTTCATTTTCTCGTGCGCTTGCAGTTGGTTTCATTTTCTCGTGCGTTTACGTTTTCAATTAACTACTACTACTTTAATTATATCAGTAAAATCCAAAGTTAAAGCGTTCATTGTAGCAAACCTTCTACTTTTCACGCTTTGTTGTTGAAACTCGAACTGTCAAGCAAAGCGAGGTAAGTCAAATGTGAACGAGGCTTTACGATCTTTTTTTACGTCGGTGCCACATGTGCACAAAAAACTTTGCTTGAACCGCTATATTTATAAAAATAAAGAAATTCAAATAATTTAATAGCGATTAATAACTAACTTGATGTTACTGAAAAGTTGATCTCCGGTAAATTCGGTAAATCTATTGTATATTTGTAGCATTCTTTACAGTTTGAAATAAATTCAGTGCAAACACAACTTTGGCTCTTCATAGTTTGAGAGTTCTTGTGATTTTTGCCATTTTAGAGCGAATTAGTGGGAAAGGAGAGAGTGTGTGATTTTTCTATTCTCTTGTCTCCATCTTCCCGCTAGCACGCAGAATTTCATGTTCAATGCAATAATGCTTTGCTCTATAGGGAATATTGGCAATCTTTAAACGCAATTATTTCAGAAATGACTTGACCAATCTTCGATCTGATAGTTTTGTGCAAATGTACTCCTCGAAATCTTTAAAATGATATATAATTTATTATGCAGCCCTCTCTAGATCGTCTGAACTAAGCGCCGGTCTTCAAATAAATCGATTAATAATAAATCAATAGTCTTACCTCTATTTAAGCACAAGAACGATTTCAACACCCTTTTTTATTTTCATGGCAAAGTATACTCTCAAATAGTGGCCAACTGCCAACTTTAAAATATTTGTTTTTTTATGATTTTTACTCTTATGACTTGCTTGGGCATATTGTCGGCTAAGAGGTGCGAAGGCGAGGTGTTTGGCGGAACAGTTTCACTATACTGCTTGTGATAAGAATATTGTTTGAATTACGAAGATAGAGTAGCTTGTCCATGAGTGGGAGCGTATTGCCGTCAGACATTCAGCACTAATGGTAGCGTCTGTTGTATTACTATAAGGCCAAATTTATGCTAGAGATCATTGATGATTGTCGTTTTTGTTTAATCAGAAAAGAGTGTCGTAGGGCCATTTATTATCTCGATTTTTAATAAATTATTTTTGTATAGTTCAGCAGGTTGTTGTATTTCATGACGAAATAAATGTTGATATCAATGATTATAGCAACAATCAATCACTTTCGAATAATAGAATCAACACCAATTACGATGTTATGTGAAAAAAAAAGAATGCGCATGAACAATTCAGCTGAACCTAAATTTCACGTTAGAAGAATCCCAATAGTTTATCAAATTCCTGCATGATAAATTACAATTACGAACGAACAACAATCCCAATTCAGTTTTCTCGCGGAATCTTAAAAATTTAAGTACGAAGACTTGTACATACATACATTCATATTTTTCATATCATAAGCCGATTGTTCCTTCATTAGAATCAAATATCGCAATATCTAATTTAACTGATGAAAATGATATTACTGAATTAAATAAATAAAATTTGTACCAATAGAAATGTTGAATTCTTTTAGGAAACCTAAACAATATAACATACACAATCAAGCAAAAATAAAAACAAAGCACGAATTTAACCCTCTAACCGGCAATGGCACCAAAAGGCGGGGTTAAGCAAAACAGCAATAGCGTAGCGTCGTTATAAATTTTCACCTTTATAACTACGCAATTATGTGGAAATATGCTAAAGCAACGTAAATATATAATTTTTATGTTCTTAGCCCATTGATACAAGCATCTGTGATCAATCGAAGTCGAAAATTCGTGTGAAATGAAGAAAAAAATTATTTGTCCGTGAAGAGAATATTCAAAAATTCAAAAAAATTAGTTATCGGGCTTCAATTGTTACTAAAAAATTATCACTGTATAGCTACGGTGTTTATCTTAGATACTATAACTTTTGTTGTGTATATTCCCAAAAAAATGAGCTTCTGATAAGCTAAATGTGCACCCCGCCTAAAGGCGGAGTTGCCTGTTCCCGGTAAAAAAATATTCTTTTTTTCCAAGTATGCAAATTATACTCATAAAAAATTTTATATATTTTATCTCTATAATTATTTCTAGGGCAATAAAAAATAATTGTTTCATAGTTGTGAACACGGAAACTAATCGTAAACGTTTAAATTTATCGCTTATGAGCGAAGAAGCTACTCAAAAATTGATTAAATATGTAATAGATAATGATGGTTCTGCAGATGATAATAGTGTAAGCTAGGATAATTTAGACAGCGATGACAGCATTATAGATCCTGATATTCAAATATCCAATGAAGCTTTTGCACAACTAGATAATTATATACGGCATTTAACAAGTTCTAGTGGCATTGACGGCATTGACTTTCTCTCATCCTCCATAAATATTAAATACCTTAAAGGAAGCACACTCACACAGCATCTACTCAGGTAGGAAGGTAGGGTAAGTGGTCGTCTCAAGGACATCACTTAGACCAGAAGGCCCATTGTGTTACCACGTGGGGGGTTTTCCCCTATACACTTCCCATGTATGGGAGCCACTTTGTGGCTCTGGTATATTTGTCGATATGTCCTGGTGGCGTTTTTTCCAAGTCTGCTAGACAGCTCAGGAAGTAATGTCCCAGGAATCGAAAGCGCGTTCTTGCTAGCGCTGGGCATTTGCAAAGGAGGTGTTCAACAGATTCCTCACAGTCTTCGTCTCTGCAGCTTCTGCAGAAGTCATTGTACAGCAGTCCCAGTCTGTTGGCATGTTGACCAATGAGGCAGGGCCCGGTTATGATTCCTACGGCAATCCCTATGGAGGGTTTGTTTAGTAGGATCAATTCACTGGATCTGCTCTGGTTGATCGTAGGCCAGATTTGTCTTGCTGTGTAAAATGTCTATTCATCATCTTCTCACATTTATGTAAGTCAAGCAGCCAGGCAGCACAGCAATATGTCAAATGGATAATAAAAGAAAAGGTCCCAATGAAGGAAAAGGGCGTGATCATCATCATCACCAGAAATATACGATGAATTTACTATTCCGTCTAATTTCGAATTGTAATCTATTGAAGGACATTGATGTAAAAAATTAAGGAAGGGGGCTATTCAGAAGAATTTCTGAGCAATGTTATTGCTGTTAACATATCCTCTATACTGTGGAAAGATAAAAAAGTGTACGACTAGTTTCTACTTATGCTGGTGTTTAGCCATCTCGCACTTTCGCTGCCACCGCTCAAGGACTAAACGCCACTGTTTTGATAGAAAACAAAAATTATACGTTGAAATCGACTTCCCAAAAATTTTGAAAGAGTATAGCTTTCACATGGTTGGTCGTGATATAATGGCTTATTAGGGCGCTGTCACATTCGTCTGAAGAACAAAAAAATTTACATTGCGCTTATTTTATCACATACAGGACATGACTGTCGTAAATGCGTACTTACTCTATCATCGCATTCACGATTCAGACCCTAAGTGCAGACATGATTTGAAATTGCCTGATTTCCGAATAGAAATTGCTTATGTGTTATGCTCATCATCGAATGAAAAAATAAAACAGTGCGTATATCACCAACTACAAGTCCTAAAATGAGGACTGCTGATAGGCGAACTTATGCGCCCCCAGCTGATATTCGCTAAACCATAAATTTTTTATATCATTTATAATAATATAATTTATATTTATGACCTTTTTATTTCAAATGTTTTGAAGTAAAACTTTTTTTTAAATAAAACTTACTATGAACTAATCATTATTTTTTTACGCTGTAACAGGCAAGCCCGCCTAAAGGCGGAGTACACTTTTTCGCACCTGGAGGGATACCTATTGATTTTTTTTTTAATCTGACTTCATATTCTTGTTTCTCACATATTTATTAGTATATGGTAATTTTTTCATCAAAAACAAAAATTGGCCGGTTAGAGGGTTAATGCAATTGTCCAAAATCAGCCGTGTGGTCCAAGCGCACGTGTTTTTTTGGAATGTATCCCTAATTATGCAATGTAATTAATTGCGATTTTTGGGTTTAATGTGCTTTTTGAAAATAATTTAACACATCCCTATATTTATTATACATTAGTGTATTTATTTATGCGATTTTCTTTTTGTGCGGTTAGTTGTGGAACGCATCCACTGCATAAAAAGAGAATTGACTGTAATTAATTATTATGTGCATTATTTCATGGGATACAAGTACCCAAAATATTGAAGGAGGTTCGCTTTGCTTGAAACATCCCAAATACTGCTGTGATGTTTTGGTTGTTGTGTTAAATTTCAATTATTTGCAACCATGCAAAATTGGCACCAAAACAAATCTATTACCACTTGGAAATCCTGCCAACTTCAATTTAACATCTTCTATAGCAAATGTTTCATTTTCTTTAAGAAAATAATGAGGTGGGTCCTTTTAGGATGAACATTTAGTTCTTTATCCCTGTACCATTTCGCTACAAGGCTTAACGGGGACTGGAGTAGATATGAGACAGTGTCTTCATATTTTCATATGATAAGGATAACAATATCATCTCCATAACTTTGTACATGAAAACTACACTGTACCACAACAGCGCGTAGAAAAACGGCCCCTTACAATAAAGAGCTATAAAGGATTTTAATTTATACAATTAATTGAAGGAATATATGAAGTACACCTTCGATGAAAGTCGGGAAACAGGAAATGGCATCTTCTTAAAAATTAGCTGATCTTTTTTGTGGACGGATTTAAGAAGTACCACAGAAAGAGTAGAAGAGAAATGAAAGTATTAAGAAATCTTATATGTACTATACAGAAATGAGTGTTCGAAGGATGAAAATTGTCCCTACACGTGAAATGTGACTAACGCCTATTTACTTAAAAAAGGATAAATTTTGCCAGTCGCTGTAAGAATGAAAGAAATAACAACAATTTAACAACAACAAAATTAAAAAAATTTTCGAGTCATAAATTTAGAATTCATAGCTTATATGTATATAGTTAGATGGTCCCCTATATGAAATCTTGTGTACGCCCAAGAATATTAAATTAAAATTAGTTATCTTTTTAGGGGAAAATCAAGATTATATTTCGGATAGCCATAATCTGATATCTGATGTACATATGCCTTTGGGAGAACCATGGACAAAATGGCACACGTGGAAACTGATAAAACTTCCAAAGACAATAGCTACATCGACAAGCAAAAAAAGCTCAGTGATTGGTATTACATAAAAACTAAGAGTAAAACTGAAATGGGACTCTGCAGCTCAACATCACTGACGCTGCGGCAAAGAAATAAAAATGTTGATGTAAAAAACGCTGCTGCGGATGGAGACGGCGCTGATCCTACGGAACCACGAGGAATAAAATTGTTTGAGCCAATGGTGACGCATAAAGCACAATCTCTGCCGCGATTGCCCATCAACGCTGGTCAGAAAGTGAACAAAAAACAAAAGCAATGGGATAATTTCGGCGCAATTCCGAAATATGCAAATATTTGTACTGATGATAGCGACGAAGATAGCTCCTTAAAAGATGTGAATATGATTATCGACGTGAGCGGAAAAGAAGAAGCTGAGAGAAGCAAGCTGCGAAGCCAATGCAACTTAAATAGCTCATTAACACGAGATGGAAACAAGCAGTGGAGCAATAGCATTACTAAAAATCGTTCGAGTCCACCTTATTATTGTCCACCCGCTTACAGTACCCTGCACAATCGTTTGCTGGCTGAACAACAAGGACAAGGTGATCGCAGTCACCCCACAACTTCAAGTATACAACAACCTGAAATAATTGTCCCGGGCAAGATGAATATAAAACTGCTGAAACAGCAGTACGAACAACTTCAACAGCAACAACAACACCACAACAACCGGTCGATTGAGTTCAAAGATAGGGAGAGAATAGTCAGTCCCAAACATAAACAGTTACGCTATAGGGAAAATGTCGGCACTAAAGGTAAACCAAGAGAGAATTTCAATGATTTTAATGGCAATGTGCCATCCTCTTCTTATCTTCATCAACAACAACCACCGCAAAACGAGCACTACCATCAGCATAATGAAGCTGAAATCAATTGTTTTACCAATGGCGACAATGTGACATTATACAGCAGTAGTATTAAAGCAAAAAAAGCTATCGAGCAGGACACACCGTCGAATACTCTTCAAAAACAAGAGAACCCGTTGTTTCAACCATCCATCTCATCCTCACAAAGTCCGGAAAAAGTGGTAGCTATCAAAACTGAACACACTATGCGACGTTCATACAACAAGTGCCAAGGTCCAAGGTCGCAAGAGCAGCAGGAGACGCTGCCCAACGCATCACATTGCCATTTCGTCCCCACTCCTATTCCGTCCACACCGAGACCCTCACTAAGGCCGTCTAAAATCATCCAAACAAACAATACAGATTGCAGCAGTCTCAAAAGATTGGATGTGGTTGCAGTACAAATAAGACCGACGGAAAAAAAGCATGAGAGTTACGACGATGTACCATTGAACACAAACGAAGAAAACATGGATAAAAACATACCAGTTGAAAGTGGTTTTCAGGACGACGAACTTACGGACAACGAACGATCTTTGAGCGGAGATAACTTAGAATATGTGGCACCAGAATCTCTGATTGTGACGACAAAAAGCCCTCTGCCTGCTAGACTAAAGCTAACAGAATCACAACAAGTTCAAATTAAACTACAACAAAATCCTGTGACGCGCCAACTCTTCGGTGTTTTACAAAGTGAGGTAAGTAACTCATAGCCATACATACAATGGAAGAAGCTTACTTCTATACCACTACATACTACATCATACATATGTACATTGTTATACAGTTTAAAAGCAGGGACATAACTGTTATGAATAGAGGACGGATTCCAATGCAAATGCATGTTTTTTCGACACATTTGTTGTCAAATCTGGTAATCAATTTTTCACCCAATTCCCGACTACTTAGAGATCTGAAACTTTGCATACATGCGTAAGCACGAAGACAATGCATGAATCAAAATTTTATGGGCGTAGGATAAGGGGCGTGGCACTTTTTTATCAACTCCCGATTTGTGTATAACTTTAGAACTACACATCACACATCAATGAAACTCGGTAGGAACTTACTACATATCCATATCCTTCTACTGAGAAATTAAAACGGGCACTGGATAAGGGGGCGTGGCACCGCCCATACAAACAAAATTTTTGATCTCGATTAGCTTTGGAACTAAAGGTCGTGCAGCATTGAAATTTCGTATGCAGTCGCCTCTTGGATGTGTCGTCCCACTGGTAAAATTTTATGGGCGTAGGATAAGGGTCGTGGCACTTTTTTTAACAACTCCAGATTTGTGTATAACTTTAGAACTACACATCACACATCAATGAAACTCGGTAGGAACTTACTACATATTCATATCCTTCTACTGAGAAAATAAGACGGGCACTGGATAAGGGGGCGTGGCACCCCCCCATACAAACAAAATATTTGATCTCGATTAGCTTTGGAACTAAAGGTCGTGTAGCATTGAAATTTAGTATGCAGTCGCCTCTTGGATGTGTCGTCCCACTGGTAAAATTTTATGGGCGTAGGATAAGGGGCGTGGCACATTTTTATCAACTACAGATTTGTGTATAACTTTAGAACTACACATCACACATCAATTAAACTCGGTAGGAACTTACTACATATTCATATCCTTCTACTGAGAAAATAAGACAGGCACTGGATAAGGGGGCGTGGCACCCCCCATACAAACAAAATATTTGATCTCGATTAGCTTTGGAACTAAAGGTCGTGTAGCATTGAAATTTAGTATGCAGTCGCCTCTTGGATGTGTCGTCCCACTGGTAAAATTTTATGGGCGTAGGATAAGGGGCGTGGCACTTTTTTATCAACTCCAGATTTGTGTATAACTTTAGAACTACCCATCACACATCAATGAAACTCGGTAGGAACTTACTACATATCCATATCCTTCTACTGAGAAAATAAGACGGGCACTGGATAAGGGGGCGTGGCACCCCCATACAAACAAAATTTTTGATCTCGATTAGCTTTGGAACTAAAGGTCGTGCAGCATTGAAATTTCGTATGCAGTCGCCTCTTGGATGTGTCGTCCCACTGGTAAAATTTTATGGGCGTAGGATAAGGGGCGTGGCACTTTTTTATCAACTCCAGATTTGTGTATAACTTTAGAACTACACATCACACATCAATGAAACTCGGTAGGAACTTACTACATATCCATATCCTTCTACTGAGAAAATAAGGCGGACACTGGATAAGGGGCGTGGCACCGCCCATACAAACAAAATTTTTGATCTCGATTAGCTTTGGAACTAAAGGCCGTGCAGCATTGAAATTTCGTATGCAGTCGCCTCTTGGATGTGTCGTCCCACTGGTAAAATTTTATGGGCGTAGGATAAGGGGCGTGGCACTTTTTTATCAACTCCAGATTTGTGTATAACTTAAGAACTACACATCACACATCAATGAAACTCGGTAGGAACTTACAACATATCCATATCCTTCTATTGAGAAAATAAGACGGGCAGTGGATAAGGGGGCGTGGCACCGCCCATACAAACAAAATTTTTGATCTCGATTAGCTTTGGAACTAAAGGTCGTGCAGCATTGAAATTTCGTATGTAGTCGCCTCTTGAATGTGTCGTCCCACTGGTAAAATTTTATGGGCGTAGGATAAGGGGCGTGGCACTTATTTATCAACTCCAGATTTGTGTATAACTTTAGAACTACACATTACACATCAATGAAACTCGGTAGGAACTTACTACATATCCATATCCTTCTACTGAGAAAATAAGGCGGGCACTAGATAAGGGGGCGTGGCACCGCCCATACAAACAAAATTTTTGATCTCGATTAGCTTTGGAACTAAAGGTCGTGCAGCATTGAAATTTCGTATACAGTCGCCTCTTGGATGTGTCGTCCCACTGGTAAAATTTTATGGGCGTAGGATAAGGGGCGTGGCACTTATTTATCAACTCCAGATTTGTGTATAACTTTAGAACTACACATCACACATCAATGAAACTCGGTAGGAACTTACTACATATCCATATCCTTCTACTGAGAAAATAAGGCGGGCACTAGATAAGGGGGCGTGGCACAACCCATACAAACAAAATTTTTGATCTCGATTAGCTTTGGAACTAAAGGTCGTGCAGCATTGAAATTTCGTATGCAGTCGCCTCTTGGATGTGTCGTCCCACTGGTAAAATTTTATGGGCGTAGGATAAGGGGCGTGGCACTTTTTTATCAACTCCAGATTTGTGTATAACTTTAGAACTACACATCACACATCAATGAAACTCGGTAGGAACTTACTACATATCCATATCCTTCTACTGAGAAAATAAGGCGGACACTGGATAAGGGGGCGTGGCACCGCCCATACAAACAACATTTTTGATCTCGATTAGCTTTGGAACTAAAGGTCGTGCAGCATTGAAATTTCGTATACAGTCGCCTCTTGGATGTGTCGTCCCACTGGTAAAATTTTATGGGCGTAGGATAAGGGGCGTGGCACTTATTTATCAACTCCAGATTTGTGTATAACTTTAGAACTACACATCACACATCAATGAAACTCGGTAGGAACTTACTACATATCCATATCCTTCTACTGAGAAAATAAGGCGGGCACTAGATAAGGGGGCGTGGCACCGCCCATACAAACAAAATTTTTGATCTCGATTAGCTTTGGAACTAAAGGTCGTGCAGCAGGTCCGCTGCGTAGACCTGCAAGCTCTCACCGCTCCTTTGTCTGAGATTTTTCAGCTCGATATAGTACAGCTGCTTCATGTGCTCGCTACCGTACTTCCTTCCTACAGCACTTATTATGGCCTCATAGCTGCATCTTAGTATTGGTGGAATTGTCTGCAACACCTCGGCTGCTGCTCCTTTCAATGCCACTATCAGCGCTGCTGCAGTTTCGGCCCCATGCTCTCAGAATTTTCCAGAAGCTCTCGCTTCATGATTTCAGAATTTTCTCGAAGTTCTTGCTTCATAATTATAGAATTTTCCAGAAGTTTCTGTCCCATGTTCTGCTCGGCTCGTGCAGAATTCTCGGCCATCATGCCTTGCATTGCAGCGAGCAATTGGCTCATGTCCATACTTCCTAGAGCGATGTCTTTCTCTGATACCTCAGCCACTTTTGAGTCGCACTCAAACTCATGCTCTGCCTCTCGCCTCCAATGGCCCTCGTAGTCGATGCTGCAATTCGGGCTTCGAGCCTGTTGTCAGCAACCCTAGCTGGGCCAGCTCCTTCTTAAGTTGCTCCACTTTCAACTGGTCGAACTTCACCATTATTCTGGATTAGCACAATCCCACTTCTGACACCAATTGTTATGTAATTCCGCTGAAGTACTCCGCTACTTCGGTTCGGATCACTGGATTGTGTAATCGTCAAGAATAATGGACAAAAAGCTCAATGCTTGTAACGGTTTTATTGATTCCAATAACAGATTGACTATTCCAATCCTTTTGTTACAAAGATTTGCACTATTTTGCAGTTGCAGTTGAGTTGTCCTCCGTTCTGATTGCGATGCTTCACGTTCACTCGTTCTGAACCGATGTTGCACGTCCACTTGATACCCGGTATCTGGCTCGATGTTGCACGTTCAATTATTACTCAAAGCACAGATGACCACCAGATATCCAACTCTCACACTAGCGCTAAAAAATCACTAACACAATCACAAAATACACGATAGACTTTTTCCATATCTGGTTGCGGGTAGCCAGGTATTCGGTTCTTCTGATATCGGTATTCCATCAGTATTCGACCAAACTTATATTATTGAAACAATTTGATTGTTATTTCAGTTTGAATATATGTGCTGATATTTTTTGTGTACATTAAATATTTTATTTTGTTGCTTTTGTCTCGTGGGAACCAGGTACTCGAAAACATCTGTAGTCGATAGCCGTGTCGTGCAATTTATTTGTATGCCCTATCAATTGTAAGATAGGAGCGTCAGTTGGAAGATAAGAGCTATCCGCTGTATCGAATTCCCAACCCACTGCGAACAAATTTTTGAGGTTTGACAGTTGTTGGTCCGAAATGTAAACAAAGGAATTTTTGTGAATGCAACTCTGTAAGGAATTACAAAAACAAAATACATAGCGAATCACACGTACGCTATCAGTGAGAAGGAGGTTTCAAAAAAATGGAAATTTTTGTTTCCTGGACGGACAGTTGGACGTCTGGATATAGTCTGTGACTCAAAGACTGACTCTCGACACTGCCGGCGGCCACTTTTTATACCTGTTACTGTTTCTCGCCAGCTACTGTCGAACATTCTACAACTTCTCGCTCGCCCTGTTTCTTGATCATACTAGAAAAATCCAATACACAATATTTGTCAGAACTTCGAAATACATTCGAATCAGAGGTGCTGATATTTGCTAAAGCTTGTGTTTTGCCTATGCTTGTTCAACTGTAACCGTGCACAGGGTGTCCTTTCCTTTAGCTGCCGTAGTAGAACCCCCATATTCGTCACAATATTTTTGGTACTATTTCGAAGAATACATTTTATTACTGCTCGGTCATCCTTTTGCACACTTGATTTCAAGACTTGATTTGCAGTCCCAATCAAAAGAGTTGAAACATGATTGGAATCCGCTGATTTAAAATCAAGTGATTGGTAAATCAGATTTTCACTTTTGATTTGTGAGGGCTGATTTTAAAATCAAAGGCCAGAAATCGATTGGGACTTGAATCAGAAAAATATGAATCGATTGCAAAATCAGCATTTGAATCAATTAAGGTGAAATCACTGTTTCAAATCAAATCTGATTGAACTCTTCACAACTCTGCAGCTAGAATTATATAAAAAAAACTTTTTAAAAATAAGCTTTTATTAATTTAATGTACTAAAAAGTAGAAAATAAATTGTTTCCAAGTCACCTGTATCTTACTATCAATAAAAGCTTCCGCTATTGGTTGAATACCTTAATTATTTTTAGTAGCAGAGATGTTGTTTCTTTTCTAGAGGAATCTTGTTTGGACTGTAACCGTCCAAAGAATGAAGGCGTATAGAAAGTAGAACGTCGCGACGCCATTTTATTTTTGAAATATATAATAATAAAGAAATAATTAACTAAAGAGATAATTTGCAGAAACCCCGTACTTAATATTAAAAAAATTTTTACAGCTAAGCTACTTCGCACCCATCTATAGAGAACCTTCTAATTTTGGCATTATATTTACGTAAAGGGATGCTGTTACAAATTTACTTACTGCAGCCCTCCACGAACTGATTTTCCGGCTACCACCCTAAAGTATTAATGCCTGTATGTATATACATACATATGTATGTATAGGTACATTTTTGCACATCCTTGGCATTGCGATGTTTCAGTAGTACTCCATAGCTGGAACATTTCAGTTGAGGAACTTGATAGCGCAGTGCAGTTTCGGTTCTATTATTTTATCTATCTACCCTTTGCTTGTCTTTAAAAATACTACCACTTCCAAACCGAAGTGAGAAGTTTGTGATTGGCCAGCAACTATGTGATGATCCTTTCTGCAACGATATATACATATCTCGTGTTATCAAATTACTTCTACTCTGCATCTATTATGATCAAGTGTACTCTGAACTTAATAAAATATGTCTACTAATATGGAAAGCAGTGACATTCCTTCTGAAAAAAACAGCGGAATAATCGCGAAAAAACCATGGGATTTTTGATTACAGATTTTTAAGTAAATTAGAATAAGTTCAGTATAATTCTGAATGCCTCAATGTTAAATGCGAAGCTATTAACAGTACAAACAAATCTTCAATGTGTCCATATTGTCATATTGTCTGTGCCGCTGGTTCCGCCTTAAATGAATCTACCCTTAGCATTCCCAGTTAGCATAAGCATATGTTATTTTGCCGCAATGGAGTGAATAAGTTGAGAAAAACTTTCTGCATAAAGTAGCGAGTGCTTCCCAATAAGCATTAGCCTTTGATATTATGTAATTGTTTACAACAGGCTTTCAGATGTATTTATCGAGGCTTTCCTTTTATATTTAGTTTGAAACAATCTAGTTAAAAAATAATTTTTAGTTAAAGGGGAATATTTGAGAATGTGCCTTAGTTTTTTGCCAACAAGGTTCAATATCAATAGTTTCTAACAATGCTTATTTTTTGATGTGAAAGCAATAACCAAATAAATTGTTTCTTCGTATGATATCGCATTGAATAGACATTAATATCGAACTTTGCCTTTTTTTAATGAAATTTTTTGATTAGTATACTCTTTAGATAATATTGATGAGGTGGGAAAAACCGAGTTAGAGCAATTACAAAGCTGTGTTTGCGGAGTAAATCAAGTGTGATGTGCAAGAAATCGTTTCCTATCTACGTATGTAGATATGTAAAGAAAATAATATTCCTGGCAGGAAAAGTCTAAATTTTATGCAAGAGTTTAATCATTTCGAACAAAAACAGTTTTGTCGGTTTTATACAAAATTATTATTAACAAATTTATTGACATTTTCAAACCATTATGAAAGCAAGAAAACATTTTTCAGAAAATATGTTTCAATAACGAGCAATTAAAAATACATATTTGAAAAATATTGCTAAAAGATAACTTGTGAAAATACTTTTAATTCACGAACAATTTAATCAAATATCATCACGCCTAGAGTAGAAGTACACAACAGGGTTTTTTCCAGCTGGATGGAGAGCCTTCCCATTGAGAAACCGGGCGTTTCAGGTGCATATCCGTAAGTCGTGTGGTCCTTTGTACATTTGCGGAGTAGTAAATGGTTTTGGGGTCGTATTATCAGAGGCTTGTCTTCTTTTCATTGGGTAATTAAATTTGGCCGGGCCCCAAACCCTGCGCACATCCCTAGTTTCTATTCTAGGAGAGACGTTGCTACACACATTACCTCACAGCCCAACGGATAGCAAACATCTACCCAGCAGGCGCCTCGTGGAGTTTGTGTGTCTCTGGTTAATCGTTTTTCGATTAGAATGAACAATTTTAAAAGTTATTACTGCCATCGTCAATTTGAAATTTTTAATACAATGCAACTCTGGCTGGCAATGCCACACAATGTCATTTTGCAGTTTTGCACATCTTAGGTATTTGTGGGTACTGTCCAAGAATTCGAGTGGGTCATTCTTAGAAGTAATCTTACCGTGAGCAAACGTTTCTCAAATAAACACGGCTAAATGGAAATCGAAGCCAGGCAGCGTGGTAGCGCAAGTTGCGCGGTTATCCGTCCAGAAAGTCCACCTGCCTATGTATGTAGGTACATTTGTTATTGTCAGGGTTTGTTTGGCTTTCTTCTCCGTTCCGATTAATCAATTTCTATATCTTCGTATTTAAGTGTCTTTGGTTCCCATTAGTAGCTTTTTAGTATTAAAACCATCGAAAATTGGACCCATGCCAAGATTTGGGATAAATTTTGACGTTACGGTGGCATGTACATGTCGTGTACCCCAGGCTAAAGTTTTATACGGAGAACATTGCGTTTGTAAATATATAAGTATATGCTGGCTATGTAAGTTTCCTATCGAGATGCATGTCAAGATATTTAGTCTGATTGCATTAGGGCATATTAACTTAGTTCAGTTTGACGGGCAGATATTTCGCTTGAGAGTTAATATTACTTGGTGAAAACCCCACGTGTTAACACAATGAGCCTTTTGGCCTAAGTGAAGTCCTTGAGACGACCACTTAACCTACCTACCTAATATTACTTGGACTGGCTTTGTTTGATTACATATATTTTGGAATTTCGCAGCCATTGCGTAATAATGCCTAGGCTTGTTTGGAGTTTAGAGGGGGAATGTCACTGTCTTTAGGTTGTAATCGGTATTTAGGAGCTTTTTAAGTTCTTTGGTGAGCGAAATTAATATTTTCTCGCCTTATGAGTATCTACAATAGTTTGCTGCCACATTTCCTTAAATGTCATGTTTCTCTCTACTCTCTCTCGCATTTACAAGGATGATAATCAACTAACGACCATGAGGAACGCATTGTAAAAGTTTCGGCCCATCTTGACCACCACTTAAATTTACACTCACCAAATATATAAATATATTGTTGGAAGTATGATATTATATTGTACAGGTAGAAGATATTTGATAACATTTTACATTTCGGAGATATTAAAAATTACATTCATACATATGCATGTGTGTACATATATAGACCTTCTATTATCAACTAACGAATTTATCTTGAATCTATTGGATCTCGCATATATGTAAAAGTTTAGAAGCCTTTTCAATGACGATAATTTAAAGGCCTGCCGGATACAATTCAATATTACGAAATGTATTTATAAAAATTTTCAAACCGAGCCACTGGAAACAGGTGTCATCAATATAGGTTGCCCCCAGTCGGTGCTTGGTTGCCCCCCAGGGGAGCCAGCAGAATTAGAATCCCCCAAATTAAGCAAGTGGCGCCTAGAGCCAGAACTGCCATTGGAATCGCAATGGGTCGATGGTGTTGCAGAAAGGTATTGGGCCCACGAAGGTCCATGGGTATGTATGTACATATTTTGAAAATGTGCTCAAATATGTTATGCTGCGTTCATGCTGAGCATTAAATGTACATTTAGGTTTCGAACATTTATGCCAGGGTAAAAGCAGAAATTTAAAAGTTTACACCACAATAACAGTGAAGCACGCTGTTATCAACATTTCGAATGTTATGATTTAAGACTAGACTTGATATAAGAGAAGAGAGTTCAGTTCGAAGTCCATATTCACGGGGTATTCAGTTTTCGCAAACCCGGAAAGTGCCGAAAAATATTCGAAAATTATAATTTGAAATTATATAACATAAAATAGAATTTATTACTAAAATATGTGAAAAAATAAAATAATTATCAAACATTCTGAGCCAAGCTCATTAATAAAATTTTGAACAGCTCTTCATTTTTAATAAAATTTAGTTTTATAACTTTCAAAACTTTTTAATGTTGTTAATCTGCTAATAGAGATGGAAATGTGTTTCGATTCCAAATTCACTTTGAGGAATTCATATATCAATTTCATTAAAAATATGCGTGCTTATATTTTTGTTATTTTATAATACGGTTACTGAAAGGTTGAAAATAGTGGTATTGGTTTTTAGACCAGGATACCGGTTTCGCAAATACCACTAAGGGCCAGTTTCACAGTGGATGTTTAAATCTAATTTGCGAATTGAGTTTAAATCTAGTTTAACTTTTCTTGAGTTTCACAGTGCATTTATTTAAATACGGAATAATGAATGGCAACTTCGAATATTTGACAATTGAAGGTTGACACGACTTGCCAAAAACATATGTTCAATTGTTCAATTATGGGGGCAGCGCGAGCTAAAAATTTTTCGTCGGCCGAAAGAAGTGAATTATTGGATATTGTGCAAAGAATCCACAGTTTATATTATTTATAATACTACGGGATCATTTATATGTGCTATACCATGCAGTTTTATGTTTAATTTGATCTCTTATAAATTGCAATATTGTCGCCGCAGCTTGCTTGCACATCCGAAATCAGCTGTTTATTTGTTTTCGATTGCAACTCTGTGCCGTACTTAAATACCCACAACCGTCCATTTAAATTGTATTTAACTTCCCACTGTGAAACTGAAATTCCCTATTTAAACTGCAATCAGAGTTTAAACATCCACTGTGAAACTGGCCCTTAGTAGTAAAGATGAATGGCCTTGATAAATATTTAGCGTTTTACAAACTATATATTATTACACATGATTTTAACTTCTTTAATTAATTTCAGACATTTAACCCAAAACATGCGATATGTAGGAGTGATGGGGAACTCTCAGGATCATATGCATCTCTGGAGTGTCCTTCCCCGCCTGGCCCGCCAGCATGTCTTCCAGAGGCACAGAGGGACCCTCAGGTATTTTCCGAAATATTTTGAGAACAGACCGTTGAATTTAACACCTTCCAAAGGCTCGGCTGAGCAATTTTTTAAGAATTTTTTATCAGGAACTCAGCTTTAAGGCGCCAATAATACCTCCATGGGTGATGCCGCCCATAGCTATAGGAACACTTTGTCCTGCGCGCTTGGAACCAGACCTTCGCTTAAGTGCAAATTCTCATGGTTTCAGTGATTCATTAACAGTTGATCAAATTCTGGTATCGATTCAGGTAGGGGAGTGGAACACTGTCTAATATGTGCTTATTGTTACAACTTTTTCAATAATTTCAGACCAAAGAAGGCAACTTTCTTGAGGCACCACGCAGATGTCTTATTGAATGTCCAACATGGACTTCCCGCAGCAATATTTGCCTAAGGATACTGCATGCGTGGGCCAAAGACCCACCTTGGCCAATAAAGGGCACTCCTGTGGCTGTAACATTATTTATACCATTGCAGGAACTTAAGCGTAGTTTCTCTTTGTACGTGGAGAAGGTGAGCATCTACAGAAATTCGTAACAAGCGTAAAAATATTGGTATCGCTGAGTACCTACCTCTTCCAGGAGCTTCTACCTAAAGGACGTGCAAATCCATTTGCAACTGGATCTGGTTGTTTTAACGCTGCCTGGACATCACTAGAAGCACTCGGACCCAAATTATTGATCATCTTAGATGGATATTCAACGCACAAGTGTGGAAACGGTACTGTAACTAGCAACGGAACCACGAAAAGATTGAAACCCGCTGGCGTTATTGGTGGTAGTACAAGTTTCTCAAGACATCATTATCCATCTGATGTTAATGATCTTCTGGAAGGAAATCTTTTTCCGGAGGCACGAGTTATTATAACCACAAATTCAAGCTGCTGTATGGAACTAATGCCTATCGTGCAGAGGCATATAATATATGACGGCTTGACATGGGGAAGATCTGCCTCTATTCTAGAAGGTGGTCAATGGGGTGGTCATTCCAGAATGCTCGACGTAATTCAGGCCAACGCTAATTTACGAAATGTTGTCAAAACTCCGCTGGGATGCTTGGCAATTGCAGCAATTTATGATGCATCGAATGGCAATTTACCCACTGAAGAGTTATATGTTATAGAAGCAATTATAAGCTGTATCGTACCAGAAGCTACAACGACTAATATAGCAGAGCTTGGAAGATTAGCTTTATTTTGTCTAAAAATGAAACGAAATTGCGTTACGATGGCAGAAATTAAGATGTACTGTTCCGCTCCAGAAACCGTGATAAGTTGTTTGGAGAATAATGTTTTGTGTGGGAAAACAGCCAAGAAGAAAGCAGAACATATTTTCAATCCCATATGCCCGGGTGTAATGGAATATCTATCTGCACATTACATCACCTCGCTGGCATCTCGCCCAGGTCTATTAGCTGCAGAAATAACAGGCATGGCTGTTGGCGATGAATTGCAGCCAGAGCTACTGAAGGTTTTAAAGTTTACAATGGTGTTGTTGGGTGAACGCGCTCACATACTGCTGTCCCGACTAACACCTCTCTGGCTGACACCACAAATTATATTCTCCTTGGCATTGGCCGGCGGACAAAGCGAATCTAATCTAGCTGCACTATGTGATATTTTAGGCATATCGAAGCATCCACCGATTTCTCCGCTTGAAACGAGGCCGCTTTGGGTGCAAGTGCGATCAATGCCCACGGACCTGATGGGTTGGGGAATGGCGCTAAAGAGCCACTCGTGTACACTCAAAAACCTTGAGATTATTTACCAGTTGGAAAAACAAAATATTGCGGAATCTCGCAAGGCTATAGACATGTTTTTGGCATCTGTTACCTTCAATGAAAGTGTGTCAACTCTACGTCTCTCATCTCTTATTGAGATAGACGTCAAGGATTCTGAAATTAATTACCTATCCAGTTGTATATCGAAACTAATTTTGAAGCCTCGACTAGAGAATTTCGAACTAGTTTTAACCCTAATTGAAGAAGATCCACCCGTGTTAAAGTTGCAGTCCGTCGTCACAGCTCTTTGCAGAATTATTCCTCAGCAGCCGAAACTGAGCTCCTTGCTGTTAGATTTGGGCCTAAACACGTCGCAGTTGGTACAGCTGTGCAGCGCAATAGAGAAATGTCCCCATATAACGCGACTATCGCTGCCGCATTTACGCTGTGAACGTGGAGCCATTGCAGCGCTATCATCCCTCTTAAATACAAAAGCGATCAGTTTTCTATCATTGCCGTATTGTTGGGGTACAAGAGATGATCCTCCTTCATCGAGTGGCGTCAGCATGGGTAATTATAATACAACAAACTAGCGTTAATCCGTCAAAAGTGGCGTACGGCGCAAAAGTATAAACCTGAACAAGAGCCGTTGCACAGTTTTAGACACATACTCTATTCATAGAACTTCTTAGGAGAAAGAATTTGAAGCATTGCTGTATGGCATCAGGCTTATACTTGCATTCAAATCACAGCAGATCTTTAAATGTTCAAATTATAAGCCCAAAACTATGCAACAGTTCTTTAAATGCGGCTACTATTTATTTCATATTTAACTATTTTTTACATGTTTTAAAAAAAAAATCGAAAATGAAAATCGTTCGTGTGTCATCTATTTGATCAATTTGAACAAAACAATGTACATAGTATATATATACATAGTATACATAGTATATGTATGTATGTATGTATGTTCCGCAAAACGCAATTGTTGTTCGTCGAATCGACGACGATCCATTTCAGGGTTCAGAATCGACGGCGTCGGTCTGACACTACCGTAATTTACTGAATATTGATTATTTTAGGTTCCGGAAGTGGAAGCAGTACCGGCACATCCTGCCTAATAAAACAAGGTTCTCTGCAAGGTGTTCCCTTGCCGCATTTGTATGCTCCTGGTGTTTTTTCGTCACTTCCACGTGGTGTTTATGTGCCACAATCGTCGTTGGGCAGATCAGCTACCCTACCCAGACAGCCTTTAGAGCATACTGTAGAAAAGCGCTCTTGTGACTCCGTAGTTTCCAAAATATGGTACCCGACCCCCACCTGTGATGGTGGTCCACACAACTCTGGCACTATGCATGGTCTCTTTTTGGCTTTACGTTTTAAATTACACGGTCTGGATTTAAGTAAAGCACAATTGACGTTGGAGGATTCAATGTGTCTGGGCGAGACAGTTCGCCTTTCCAATACCTTGCACACTTTAAAATTCGAAGGCGCCTCTCGCATTAGCGAACTGCTGCCAATCATATTGGGCGCTTGCGAATCTTCCTGCTTGCAAATGCTGAGTTTATGCTCCCAACGTTTAAATCTCGATGACTCATTGGTGGCAATGTGTGCCAGAGCTCTAACAAGTTGCTCCACCTTGCGCTTATTAAGCCTAGATGGATGGTGTTTCCGAATTGAGGTAACCCTAAAATCCGTATGACTTCTCGAAGCAGACTAGCTAATTCTTTTCTCTCAATTACATTTTTAGCATGCGCAAACTTATTCCATATTGAGAGCGCTTTTGTGCCTAACATCGATTAGAGAGTTGAGTCTGGCCAACTGTCGTCTACAGGCAAGTTTGATAAAGAAGGACTACAAGACAATGGAGGTGTTTGAATCTAGATCTTTGGTGGTGCTCAAATTGGCTGGAGCGCAAGTGATTTTAACTGACCTTTCAGTTCTGCGTGGTCCTCAGCTATTGCCTTATATTGGAGGGTTTTCCTGTTTGCGGGAGCTTGATCTCTCAGCGCCAACACGATCTGGCATCGAAGGAAATCACACATCTGCTTTGTTTGTGGACGATAAATGTTTGATGCAATTTTTCCAAAATCTTCACTCGTATTTTGGGTAAATATGCAAAATGTTTAACTCTGCTGACACGGTCATTCGAATTGTTTTTTGCAGACTTTTAAATACATTAAAGATATGCAATTGGGTGATACAACTCGATGACATTGCAAAGACTTTGAAATCACTTGCGAAAGCTTTACGCAACAGTCTCATCAGTCATTTGAAAATGGATGGCGTGTCTGTACTGGACCGTCCAAAAAAGCAACGAAGCGATGCAGCGCTTATGCATTGCTTCATTGCATCTCTACCGCAATTACGTTGGCTGGGCATCAGTTTATCCAACAAGAAGGATGATCAAATATCAGCTATAGGAAATGCTGTATTTGATCTTAAGGGTAACGAAATCGAAATCAAGTAAGAGCAATCTCAACCCATATCAGCTACTAAATCAATTCAAATTCAGAAATCATAAAATAAAAGTTATTATTTAATATAATTTTATTAATGCTTAAATATTTCGCTGGCAAATGTACAAAGACTCCAACCAAAATTTTCTTACGAAACACGTTTTTTTCAGTTTCTGATAGCTTATATTAAAATACACCTTCTCGCAAAAAATTAGTCTTAAAGCCATACTTGACGATTTTTTAGCTAATACAAAAAGCCCTTTCTATGTACATACTAGAGGTCTGCATGAATGCATTTGGTTTGCCTGTGCACTACGGTTACTCATTTCATTGCACTCGGCGCACGAGTGAACCATTTGAATGGGTGAAACACTCACAAAACCTCTCATTAACAAAACAAATACCCACTCGTGCCATTATTTTCAAAGAGAGTAAGAGCAGCATTTGTTATCTTGCTCTATTTGCTACAATCGAAACAAACAAAACGAATGTAACAAAGTAACGGTATAGTATAGTGAGTGAAGTGGGTAAAGTGGGTGCAGTGAATGGTAATGCCTGAAACAGAATACCGACCACAACGCAGACCGCTGCGATATTCCGCATTTTGAAACGAGTAGGCTTATGAGAACGTCAGGAATGGAACAGAACGGCCGACGACCATCGCAAAACGCAACGACCGACGATAGAACTGATTCTAATTTCACGCTGCGTCCAATTTAGGGTTGCATTTTCCCAACAGCCGCAGTAATGATTTCATTGAATTTCATTACAGCTGCTTATAAGTTTTCTATTTTTAGAAATTTGAGAGACTTCCTCGTTCTGGTTAATTTTAAGCGACCAAATGAAACGCGACACGTTGGTCAAGTGGACAAACGCTTGACTGCTGAAACGGAAGACCCGAGTTCAAATCTCAGGCGAGGCACATAACATCTAATAGAATAGAGTAGGGGAGAGGGGGGTGCCTTCGTCTACTTTTTTTTAAGGCCTATATTTCAGAAGGTAATGAAAGTATTTGAAAACCGATTAGACTGTTACAATACCTCATTATTTAACAATAAAATGTTATACTAAAATTTCTTTAAAAAGTTCCGTTTGTATTATTTTTTTCATGATTAGTAAAAAAAGTCATTTCGCTGAATGTGCCCCCATGCCAGGGTAGCTTCGGCATTTGGCGGGGCACTTTCGGCATTCACACTTGAAGGTACCATAAGGAAATACAGAATCTTGTTTAGACTAGATAAGACATGTTTTTGGTTACATAACACGTTTTTATTATATTTTGCATTAAAAAAATATAAAAAAATCATGTTTAAGAGCTTCAAAAAAAGGTAGTTATTGTAAAATTTTTTTTATAAATTTTTTTTTATATATAAAGTTTAAAGTGCTGAGATCGACCCTAATATTAATTTTGTGTGGTTACGGGAGGTTTAAGCCAGGTTCGAGGGTCTTGGAAGCCTCAACTCGATTTCGATTTTTAGTACCTGTGAAGTTATATTGACGAATGTGCCCCATGAAAAAAAGACGAGTCCAACCTGGTGTATTTTTTACTCCTAATTTCAGTGTTTTATTTTCACATAAAACACTTTTATTTACACAATAATTAGTATTCAAGTAATACTAATACACTTTAGATTGAAATAATGATATATGTACACCACAAACTTCTTACGTTACTGACCTGAAAATTCGGCAACGAAGCGCGAAAACACAAAATCAAATGTAACTTTGTCAGCTGTTCAGATAGAGATGGCAAACTTTGTGAGGGGTATTTATGCTAGTGATGGGTTAGTTTTTACTAATAAACAGTGATGTCCGATAACTCCTTCATACCGAAATCGCCTATGACGAATGTGCCTCAAGGACGAAGGCACCCCCCTCTCCCCTACAATTATTTTGTTTTATTAATGAAAAGATTTGACGCAGTACAAAAAGAAATTCAAAGAGCAAGTGAACAGAAATTTCTCAAAGTAATTTCTCACATCAGTAGTGATGTCAGATATGCATATTGCTATCATTTGGGCTCAACAGGCCGTTTGCCGAATTTTGTTTACAGAGGCGTTCAATTGTATAGAAATTGAACTGCCGACGACCGTTGATTGCAGTTTGTTTACTGCGGCAGGCCAAAAAAACGCATAGTTCTGCCAAAAACATAAAAGGGAAAAGACGTCTCACGGCGCCATAATCGCAGATAGGTACAATTTCTTGACAATTATCTAAATGGGCAAAGGTGGTGCCATCTATGAGCGGGCGGCCGCTCAACGCAAGTACAGGCGGACATATGTGCATGCGTGTGTATATACGTGCGTATATTTCAAAGCGAGACTGTTTGAACAGACGCGCAGGCGCTGCGTAAATAGCAATGGCATGTGTGTGTGTATATCTGACGGCTGGCTTGTGTCGATTTGTGAAGATTTTTGGCTCGTGACAAGCCACGGCTGGGTGGATAAGGCAAATGGGAACAATGCGTGACGTAGATGAGATAGAGGACAGGATCGCTTTGCATGTTTATATTTACAATTGCAGGCACTTTTTAGGTTCTTTGGTTTCAGCTAATTTGCCTGCCTTATGATATGAGCCCTTTTCTTTTATTTTTCAGCATTTTATACATATAATTCGCTGTTTATGGCATTTTTATCAATCTTTTTTTTTATTTACAAAAAAACTTCTATAATTTACAGGAGCATTTGTTGGGAAAAAGACTAATTCGAGTTAATTGCACAAAATTCATCATTTTATTTATTTCAGGTACAATGTTTGCAAATATGTAATACAAAATTCATCGCAATTTTCTTTCATTCATAAATGCAGAATTTCTTCGCGCTCAGATTATGCGTCGAAATGCCTGCAAGTTCGCTTGTAATGCCTTTAAACATTCAGAATCAATTCTTAAGAAATTTATGATCGCAAAAACAACCGGTCTGCAGGTAATAAGGAGAAAATGTAATCTTTCTAAGCTGGAAAAAACGGGACATGATATGATGCTCGCCTGTGGGTGTAATGGCTGTGAAATTAGCCGAGCATTTCTTAATTTCTTGGTGTTTTGCCGTCTTAATTTATTTTTGGCATTTTTCAGATTTTGCAGATACTTTTCGTCTAATATTTTTTCAGATCAAATTTTTTTAAAGATCACACTTAACATTATTATTAATTATTGACATTTCTGCAATATATAGCCCTTTCAACTCCGATTTCCGCATCTTAATTGCCGCTGTCCTTCTGTCTTTAAGCAGCACACCCGACGGCAGCATTATTTGAATTCGTGCAACTGAATTTCTGTAGGAGCATAGAATGTCGACATTGCCATCATAATAACGAAACTACTTACGTTGCTTCAGTGAAAACGTGCACGCTACATCCCACTTTCTTCTTTCAATTCAGCGACATGCAGAAAACTGCTGCAAATAATGCGGAAATCGGAGTTGAAAGGGCTATATATTGTAGAAATGTCAATAATTAATATTAATGTTAAGTGTGATCTTTAAAAAAATTTGATCTGAAAAAATATTAGACGAAAAGTATCTGCAAAATCTGAAAAATGCCAAAAATAAATTAAGACGGCAAAACACCAAGAAATTAAGAAATGCTCGGCTAATTTCACAGCCATTACACCCACAGGCGAGCATCATATCATGTCCCGTTTTTTCCAGCTTAGAAAGATTACATTTTCTCCTTATTACCTGCAGACCGGTTGTTTTTGCGATCATAAATTTCTTAAGAATTGATTCTGAATGTTTAAAGGCATTACAAGCGAACTTGCAGGCATTTCGACGCATAATCTGAGCGCGAAGAAATTCTGCATTTATGAATGAAAGAAAATTGCGATGAATTTTGTATTACATATTTGCAAACATTGTACCTGAAATAAATAAAATGATGAATTTTGTGCAATTAACTCGAATTAGTCTTTTTCCCAACAAATGCTCCTGTAAATTATAGAAGTTTTTTTGTAAATAAAAAAAAAGATTGATAAAAATGCCATAAACAGCGAATTATATGTATAAAATGCTGAAAAATAAAAGAAAAGGGCTCATATCATAAGGCAGGCAAATTAGCTGAAACCAAAGAACCTAAAAAGTGCCTGCAATTGTAAATATAAACATGCAAAGCGATCCTGTCCTCTATCTCATCTACGTCACGCATTGTTCCCATTTGCCTTATCCACCCAGCCGTGGCTTGTCACGAGCCAAAAATCTTCACAAATCGACACAAGCCAGCCGTCAGATATACACACACACATGCCATTGCTATTTACGCAGCGCCTGCGCGTCTGTTCAAACAGTCTCGCTTTGAAATATACGCACGTATATACACACGCATGCACATATGTCCGCCTGTACTTGCGTCGAGCGGCCGCCCGCTCATAGATGGCACCACCTTTGACCTTGCAGATAATTGTCAAGAAATTTTATCTATCTGCGATTATGGCGCCGTGAGACGTCTTTTCCCTTTTATGTTTTTGCCTCTACTACATACATATTTTTGCTTCTTCTGTAAAATCTCAGAAATGTTGTTTAGAACCTTTATACATTTTGCCAGCGATTTGTACTCTCTGAATATAATTTTCGTATCCGCAAATTCAATTTATTATTCTGAAATTCTATTTGCATTTTCTAAAATCGAATTTACGTTTATTAAATCTAAACTAAAGAAGGGTGTAGATGAGCGTGAGTTAATGCAAACACGTCGTCTATTCCAGACTAAGTGAGTCCACAATCGATCAAGCAAAGCTGGTTGCGCAGGCTATTAGCCTTGATGGTAAATTCGATATTAAAGTGTCGACATTTGGAACATCGAGCGGAATTTTGATACATGCAGAAAAAACTGGAAATAAAAGCTTACAGCGCAAAACTAAGGAAGCGGGTCAGTATTTTTGAATAAGGCGCGCATGGTCTTTAACATACGGTCGTTATTAAATATCATTAAATTAAGTATTATAATGTAATCATTCTCGAAAAGACTGAAAGGTTAAATATTATATTATTGCATTTGAACAAAATCTACAACAAAAA
The DNA here is from genome assembly GCA_963457695.1 of Neria commutata. Taxonomy (NCBI): domain Eukaryota; kingdom Metazoa; phylum Arthropoda; class Insecta; order Diptera; family Micropezidae; genus Neria; species Neria commutata. The sequence goes on along the minus strand of OY735245.1, from coordinate 42,981,039 downwards.
TTTAGCAAACCGATTTTCGATGGCACTGCAACAACCGCAACGACTACAATAGAATTGTAGTTTGGTTTAATTTGTTTGCGTTGGGGTTTTTGTTGAGATTTCTAGATCCTTGTTGAGATTGTTAGATCAGATCTGCATAAATTTCACAATTTTTTATATATACAGATATTATACACATTTTATATAAATAATATAATAGTGCATAGCGTGATAATTGTTGTAATTGCGTTCATATTTGCTATATTCGATGTTATTAAATACACAATACCACTTTTATTGAAATGATATTTACGTGCATACATGCGTTTAGAGTGAATCGATTTTTTGCCCCATTTACCTCACCGAAACTTCCAAAAATATTTCTAAAAAACGAATTTAGGTGAAAGAATAGAAATTTTTGTGTAAGTTTTAGAGGGCAATCGTCTCCTATGAAGAATCGATGAGGTAGATAGGGTTAAAAAAAATTATCCATACAACAAATCAATGTCTTGTTATAAAATTCAAAATTTTTAAGGTGTAATAAGTACAATTATAACCGTTATATATTATTATCCAGTGTAAATGTATAAAGGACTAAGCAAACTACTAAATTAGAAGCGAACGGAAATTTAACTAAAAATTATAACGCTAAATTACTTAATGTCACTGTAGTTAGAATATTAAATGATTCAAAAATAAACTCACGAAAAAATGCTCTGTGTTTAGTTTTTTTTATATATAAGACGTAGTAAAATAATTCCATTATTTTTGCATGAAATTGAAGACTGTATTAAGTATATCTAAAATTATCCGATTCAGGTCCTCCTGGGCAATCGAAATAGTGCTTACATTACGGTTGAACTCGACGATTTCCATGATTTTATCGACATTTTCGACAGTTGGCCTTCCAAAACGTGGTGCCTTTTTGACATCAAAACTACCGGAATGGAAACGACGAAACCAAAATTGCCCATAACAGTATCAGGACCTTAACCTCTATTCACCTTCTCAACCGCCTGGCTTGCATTTTCGCCTTTACCGAAGAAAAACTGTAAAATATGGCGTATTTTTTTTGCTGGTATCCGTTTTTTACGCGAGCTCCAGCGAAACTGAGTCAAGCAATCGCTCAACTGTCTTATAAGTTTTTTTAGTAAGAAATCGTAATCTTTCTAACACGAGATACGAGGTACAGATTACTAATCTCGACCGACAAAACTTACATTTCACGAAATGATCATCCATAATCTTGGATTTCACGGACAACCTCTTGTGGAATCCGTTTTGCAGCAATTGGTTGACTCTGCGAGATAAGTATGGTTATATCTGCAAACGTGCATCCAAAACACCGAGTCTAGCAGCTGTAGCGGATTGTTTTAATCTTTTCAGATCATCCAGGAAAAAACTTGTACTCTCTGCGTTTGAAAACCTCATTCCATTGCACACTAGTCTGACTTGTACATCTGATGAAGTGTATCCACTTCATATTTGAATGCATTCTTGCAGGCTAATTAGATAAAAAGCCCTTAGTGGAGATAGCTATTTTACTTAGCTTCTTAAACAAATTTGCTATCGAGTACAGAGTGAAGCTAAAGTAAACTAATAAATTATATATGAATTATTTCAAAAAATTACTGTGGATCTTTTTATGGTTGTAAAGCTTGGTTGAGTATTTAGAAATCCGCAACATTATATTTCTACTTTGGTTGAGTATTTAGAAATCCGCAACATTATATTTCTACACAGACTTATACACACTCAAAGCCCCGAATATCTCTAAGTTAAACAGCAGTTTTTTCAATCCCAGAGGTCAAATAACCTAATTGTTCCTTTATGTAACTATCTTAACAGTAGCTTCTTTTTCATCAGCGCCATTAGATTATGGAATTCTTTACCCAACTTTCTTAAACAAATAACCTCACGAGCCAGTTTCAAACATACCATCTTTAAATACTTCACCACCTCTAATCAATAAATCTACATATATGTCTTTCTTATTCTATCCTATATTTTACCTTAATTCTATCTCCTGTATTAACTATACTCATATTTTTAATTTTATATAATATAAGTCATTAATGTTGGAATCAAATTAAATATCATATAAATTTTATTTTTCCACCTGTCATGATTGTATGTTTTTTATACCCTACACCTATGGTAATAGGGTATAATAACTTTGTGCGAAAATTGTAACGCATGAAAGGAGCTGTCCTAGGTATAGACAAGTATATAGAAATGCTTAGAATCACTTTCTGTGTTGATTTCCGGTTGTTCGTCTGTCCGTCTGTCTTGCTGTCCGTGGCCACAGGAAAGAAAGAAGGAGTGGTCCGATTTGGACCAAATTTGGCACACAGTAGCAGTCAACCTTCCACTACTTCAAATTCCGAGATTAGCGAAATCGGCCGAGGGACACGCCCACAATGGGCCTGTAAGTCCCATTACCCGGGAATATTTCCAGTAAAGTTGCTTAAATTTTTTAATTACTCATTTAAAGGAATGGTATTTGGGATTTATGGTAAGGTGTGGGCCCTCTACGTCATTAAAAACAATGGGCGTGGTCCGCCCACTATATAGACGGTAAGCAGAAAATCCTTATAACTTCCATAATATATACACCAGCCCGTCCATATTTGGTCACTTCATTGCTGGTAATTCCTTTAAATGCTCCAAAAATGGGCGTGGTCCGCCCTCCATAGGAATGGTAAATTAAAAATATCGACAATTTCTGTTTTGCACCCTCCAGAGCCTCAATCCTTGGCATATATAGTCCTACTAGGAATATCTTGTAGTTTGTTAAAAATGGGCGTGGTCCGCAGACTATATAGGCAATAAATTTAATACACCCACATTTTTTTTTAATGTATTATCATCACACTCGGTTATTTAGTGTAGGGTATTACTCTATCGGTGAAACCCGACTGATGCTTCCTTACTTGTTTTTTTACACCGCAATATATTTAATAATAATAATAATAAAGCCAAATTGACGACTCACTGAATACAATCAATTAGATATTATATTAGAAAATATTAATAGAATGCATTCTTTTACAGCTCTAATAGAAGTACACGAATAATATTCGTATTCGCATCCGAAAGTACTGATTTAAAATATTCGCAACCGCCTACGCGAATATCGAAAACTCACATTCGCCTCACCCCCAATTTCTGCAAATTCAAATTTAAAGTTATCTCACATTACGTTTATTTAGTATACAAAAGTGTATGTACGTAAATGTACGGTGACTATCCGTTTTGTATAATATAGAACAGTTCAGTATTTAAGAACATTCAGGACTACAAATAATTTTCATTAAGTAACAATTTTCAAATATATATTTAACAACCCATTCAACCGAGGTTAAGGCCTAAAGGCCTAGCTTCCTCACATTAACTTGTCTGTTTCGTTTTGTATTCTATTGCCTGTATCACGTTGCTTCCGATTCTTGTCGGGGACACGCTTCCGACTCTCACCGACTGTCGTCGACAGTGTGATAGTGCTACCGACTGTCGGCAACCGACTTGTCAGCAGTGTCGGCAGCACTTGTCGGAAACAAAGTGTCGGCAGCAGTGTGATAGCTTTGCCGACAAAACACACTGTCGACACTTTGTCGTGTAGGTAGCTGTCGGCAGGTCGGAAGCCAAGGTACATTAACAAGGTATGCCAACTAGGGAGAGCCGGCTGTCAAAACCTCTCTACACCATCCAATTGTTGAACGGTTGCATTTTACCGTAAAAAATGTGCCGAATATAAATGTTGATATTTTTGGTACGACGACCCTTTTTTTGTACATTTTGGGATAGCATATAAATAAACACATTTGATGTGTAATATAATTAATAAATACAAAATAAATGTGCATACATTCTCTGCCTACTTGTCAAAAACTCTTTTATAGAAATTTACATGCAATTTCTATTTTTGAATTGGCAAATAATTTATGAAGCACCCTTAAAATTAATAGAATATCATCTTAATTGCTATGAAATTAATAATATATATTGCTAAGCAAGCATTGGCTTCTAATTATAAAACTTTTTATATGCGTATGCAGTTTTGATAAAAGAAAATTTTACATACTTTTTTACTTTGGGAACAAACACTAATCATTGCAACCAAACATATGTTCCTAAATACAAGCAACTGTCATTTTGGCATATCTCGCACTCCAAATTTTACGGCTCTCCCTAGTTGGCATACCTTGTTAATGTGCCTTGGTTTACGTTTATATGTCCGAATCTCTTATGCCATTTGTTTACTTTGTTTTCGTCTATTACACTGCCTACACTTTCAATTGATTTATTTAATGTCAAATCCGCAATAAATACCCCACTCTCCAAAAACGCTGTCATCACATTGACATTGACATTGTTTTTGTTTTTCATTATAGCTTTCTTATCCGAGAATATTACGGAATTTCCATGCTCAATCGCCTTGCTAAAGCTTTAAACTAGAGCCCGACCGAACCCGAAATTTTGGCCGAGACCAAGACCGAGACCGAGCGTTCGGCCTTTTTTTAATGTTCGGCCGAGACCGAGACCGAACCTTTCGAATACAAATGAAAAAAAAGAAAAAGAATTTTAATGAAAAGAAATTTATACATTTTTAGGAAAAAATACAGTTTATTATAAAAAACAATTCTTTTGAGGTATAAAAATACCTACATTAAGCATCTGATGTATGAAAAATCAGTAAAAAGTATTATTAAAAAATTTAAATTTTGTTTAAAACTATACAATTTGTTCCTCAACTGTTCGACTAACTACTCGGCCTTTTGTAGCCGAGACCGAACCGAGACCGAACCCGAACCTTTTGGCCGAACTGTTCGGTAACCGAGACCGAGACCGAGCGTTCGGTCGGGCTCTACTTTAAACACAATCAACTCGCGAGGTGAATTTTACGCGGCGAACGCGCGAGTTACATATGTACATGTTTATCTAAAATCATTCTTTACTTTATATACAACTAGCTGTCCCGGCAAACGTTGTTCTGCCCAAAATAATTATTTTATTCCAAGATTTGTTTTGAAATGTGTTTCAATGTATTTCAGGAAGAATATGCTTTCCTGAATATTTCTACCCCGACAACGGCTATCGGGCTCAAATTTTGTCGACCACTTTCTGTCAACCTTAGCATTATATGGTATAAATCTGAGCCAAATCGGTCGATAAATAAGAATTTTCTAAAAAACGCCACCGTGGCAACACTTAGGAAGGTCTAACATGAAAACAAACCATTCAGAGCACCACACGAACATATGTTGTGAGTATAAGGTTAATCGCTCCTGTAGTTCTTGAGTTACGGTGCAAAAACACAAAAATACTAAATATTGCGCCATCTGTCGGACGAACTTCAAACTACACAGAAACACTCCTCACGCCCCATAGAGCATGTATATAAAGTTTGGTCCAAATTGGTCCAGTAGTTTTAGAGTCTATAGAGCACAAACATACTATTGTATTTTATATATATAGTTATATACAATTACTATATATACTTCTATTCCATTTAACTACATAGATTTTGTTATTAATTCATTAGAGTTTGTTATTTTTGGTATTCTTGGTTACTGTAAACATACTAATGTTCTACAATTAATAAAATATTCATAAAATTTGGAATCTTCAAACGAATAACATCGTATAATTGGCGCAGTCGCAGCGACAAATATCCAAAGATATTTGAAAATAACCTACTAACGCGAAAAGCGTAACTTACCAAACAGAACATTTTACAAAAGTAAAATATAAACTGCAAATTTTGCGGAGAGCATAAGTATTCGACGGCGAACCGAAAGAAGCAAATTTCAAAATGTCTATACACTTATCAGCAAGCGACATCATCCGAGATGCCCAAACAATTCGCGAATTCAGAGGCGACAGTACCTATGCCCTGACGTCGTTCATAAGAGAAGTGGATTCAATACGTGAATTAATAAGAAACCAACTAACGTTGCAAGCCTACGTTCATCAACGCGTAATCCTAAACAAAATCCAAGGCACGGCCCTACATGTATTGAGAACATTGGGTCCGAGTCCAACGTGGGACGAGACGAAACTAGGGCTCACAAGAAATTTCGGCGTAAGAGAATCTTATCATAAACTTTATCAACAAGCATTCGCGGCTATTAACATCGACATTGCAGATTATTTTAAAGCACTTAGCGATATTTTATGTAAAATTAATGAAACATACGAATTTGACAATGAAAAGCCAGAAGAATTTAGTCCAAAGAATTCAGAAAAAATAATTCTCAAAACATTCTTAAATTATATTAACTTAAATTTATCTTCAATTGTTATTAATAAGAATATATCTATATATACAATAATCCAAAATTTGAGAATAGTAACAATCAAATCCCAATGTATCAAAATAGACAGCTGTTACCACAACAAAATCATCAAAATCCCCAAAGGCAGCCGCATTCCTTAGTTCATGCAAATCAAAGCAGGCAAAAAAATTGGAAGGGCTATACCAACCAAAATAGAGAGGCAGATTCACGAGTTTATTCTAACCAAACTAGACAAAATTTCAATCCTAGATATAATTCACATCCAAACACACAAAGATACAACAATCAGACATACAGATACACTAATAATTATTCACGACCAGTGTCAAACCAATATCAAACTGCTCGTAATAATTATAATATAAGAGCAAATGAAGAAATACCAATAGAAATAGACCACATTCAGGTAGAAGAAGAGAATCCGTTTTTTGATGGCATAAATCAGGATGAGGTAAATTTTCATTGGCTGGGCCCGGAAAGGCACTACCAATAATAGAGTTAACTATAAAAAATTATAATCTAAAAGCATTGATTGATACTGGTTCAACCACATCACTTTTAAATCAAAATAAATTGCCCCAGTATGAACGATTGTTGTTAAGAAAAAATACATCTCTTAATAATAAAACTTCTGTTACTCACGAAATAATTACCAATTTGCCTACGGAATTTAAAGAAGATGCAACTATGTCATGGAAATTGACAAACTTCAAAGATAAGCATTTTGATGCAATTATAGGGCAAAATTTATTAAAACCAATGAGAGCCATAATAGATATGAATAACGAATCTCTTACTATAAATGGAAATAAAATAAAATTTGTACAATCATGTCCATATCTCTATCATGAAAGTCACCAATTAGAAATTACTGAAATCAACAAAAAAGTTTTGGAAAATATTTTTAAAGATTTAAATAATCAAGAACAAAAATCAGTTAAAAAAATAAATAGTAGAAAATAAATTGTTTCCAAGTCACCTGTATCTTACTATTAATAAAAGCTTGGGGCGCTCATTTGATCAAAATTTTTCAACCAATTGATACAATATTTTATTTAATTTATTTTTTGTAAATATATTCTAGTAATGAAAGATAAGTGTGAATATAGGTTTTGAGCGCACAAGCTTTTATTAATAGTAAGATACAGGTGACTTGGAAACAATTTATTTTCTACTTTTTAGTATATTAAATAAATTAAAGCTTATATTTAAAAAGATTTTTTTTAATATAATTTTATTTTCTGCTTTTTAGTCTTCCATAAATTCAATTTTAGAGCTCTGATATTTTTCGCAAAAAGAATTTAAAACTTGCAGAGCAGTACACAATATTTAGGGTATTCACAGTGTCTCCTATCGTCATATCCTCAATTTTACAAATAATACGGCTGTGATCGACCCTTATATTCGTGGCATATTTGTGGCGCGATGAGTTGTTGTTGTTTTGCTTGCAAGGCGCGGCGAGTAAGTTCCTATAGTGTTTCATTGATGTGTGGTGTACCTATAATTATAAACTGAAGCCAAAGTGTGTAGTTGCTTGAAAAGAGCCACGCCCCCTGTCCTACGCCCATAAAATTTTACCAGTGGGACGAAGCCTCCAATAGGGGCCTGTATACGGAATTTCAATGCTGCACGACCTTTAGTTCAAAAGCTATTCTATATTAACGATTTTGTTTGTATGGGCGGTGCCACGCCCCCTTATCCAGTGCCCGCCTTATTTTCTCAGTAGAAGGATATGGATATGTAGTAAGTTCCTACCGAGGTTCATTGATGTGTGATTTGTAGTTCTAAAGTTATACGCAAATCTGGAGTTGATAAAAAAGTGCCACGCCCCTTATCCTACGCCCATAACATTTTACCAGTGGGACGACACATCCAAGAGGCGCCTGTATACGGAATTTCAATGCTGCACGACCTTTAGTTCCAAAGCTATTCTATATAAACGATTTTGTTTGTATGGGCGGTGCCACGCCCCCTTATCCAGTGCCCGCCTTATTTTCTCAGTAGAAGGATATGGATATGTAGTAAGTTCCTACCGAGTTTCATTGATGTGTGATTTGTAGTTCTAAAGTTATACGCAAATCTGGAGTTGATAAAAAAAGTACCACGCCCCGTATCCTACGCCCATAACATTTTACCAGTGGGACGACACATCCAAGAGGCGACTGCATACGAAATTTCAACGCTGCACGACCTTTAGTTCCAAAGCTATTCTATATAAACGATTTTGTTTGTATGGGCAGTGCCACGCCCCCTTATCCAGTGCCCGCCTTATTTTCTCAGTAGAAGGATATGGATATGTAGTAAGTTCCTACCGAGTTTCATTGATGTGTGATTTGTAGTTCTAAAGTTATACGCAAATCTGGAGTTGATAAAAAAAAGTACCACGCCCCTTATCCTACGCCCATAACATTTTACCAGTGGGACGACACATCCAAGAGGCGACTGCATACGAAATTTCAATGCTGCACGACCCTTAGTTCCAAAGCTAATCGAGATCAAAAATTTTGTTTGTATGGGGGGTGCCACGCCCCCATATCCTACGCCCATAAAATTTTACCAGTTGGACGACACATCCAAGAGGCGACTGCATACGAAATTTCAATGCTGCACGACCTTTAGTTCCAAAGCTATTCTATATAAACGATTTTGTTTGTATGGGCGGTGCCACGCCCCCTTATCCAGTGCCCGTCTTATTTTCTCAGTAGAAGGATATGGATATGTAGTAAGTTCCTACCGAGTTTCATTGATGTGTGATTTGTAGTTCTAAAGTTATACGCAAATCTGGAGTTGATAAAAAAAGTACCACGCCCCTTATCCTACGCCCATAACATTTTACCAGTGGGACGACACATCCAAGAGGCGACTGCATACGAAATTTCAATGCTGCACGACCTTTAGTTCCAAAGCTAATCGAGATCAAAAATTTTGTTTGTATGGGGGGTGCCACGCCCCCATATCCTACGCCCATAAAATTTTACCAGTTGGACGACACATCCAAGAGGCGACTGCATACTAAATTTCAATGCTGCACGACCTTTATTTCCAAAGCTAATCGAGATCAAAAATTTTGTTTGTATGGGGGTGCCACGCCCCCTTATCCAATGCCCGTCTTATTTTCCCAGTAGAAGGATATGGATATGTAGTAAGTTCCTACCGAGTTTCATTGATGTGTGATGTGTAGTTCTAAAGTTATACACAAATCTGGAGTTGATAAAAAAAAGTGCCACGCCCCTTATCCTACGCCCCTTATCCTACGCCAATTTTACCAGTGAGACGACACATCCAAGAGGCGACTGCATACGAAATTTCAATGCTGCACGACCTTTAGTTCCAAAGCTATTCTATATAAACGATTTTGTTTGTATGGGCGGTGCCACGCCCCCTTATCCAGTGCCCGCCTTATTTTCTCAGTAGAAGGATATGGATATGTAGTAAGTTCCTACCGAGTTTCATTGATGTGTGATTTGTAGTTCTAAAGTTATACGCAAATCTGGAGTTGATAAAAAAAGTACCACGCCCCTTATCCTACGCCCATAACATTTTACCAGTGGGACGACACATCCAAGAGGCGACTGCATACGAAATTTCAATGCTGCACGACCTTTAGTTCCAAAGCTAATCGAGATCAAAAATTTTGTTTGTATGGGGGGTGCCACGCCCCCTTATCCTACGCCCATAAAATTTTACCAGTGGTACGACACATCCAAGAGGCGACTGCATACAAAATTTCAATGCTGCACGACCTTTAGTTCCAAAGCTATTCTATATAAACGATTTTGTTTGTATGGGCGGTGCCACGCCCCCTTATCCAGTGGCCGCCTTATTTTCTCAGTAGAAGGATATGGATATGTAGTAAGTTCCTACCGAGTTTCATTGATGTGTGATTTGTAGTTCTAAAGTTATACGCAAATCTGGAGTTGATAAAAAAAGTGCCACGCCCCTTATCCTACGCCCATAAAATTTTACCAGTGGGACGACACATCCAAGAGGCGACTGCATACGAAATTTCAATGCTACACGACCTTTAGTTCCAAAGCTAATCGAGATCAAAAATTTTTTTTGTATGGGGGTGCCACGCCCCCTTATCCAGTGCCCGTCTTATTTTCTCAGTAGAAGGATATGGATATGTAGTAAGTTCCTACCGAGTTTCATTGATGTGTGATTTGTAGGTCTAAAGTTATACGCAAATCTGGAGTTGATAAAAAAAGTGCCACGCCCCTTATCCTACGCCCATAACATTTTACCAGTGGGACGACACATCCAAGAGGCGACTGCATACGAAATTTCAATGCTGCACGACCTTTAGTTCCAAAGCTATTCTATATAAACGATTTTGTTTGTATGGGCGGTGCCACGCCCCCTTATCCAGTGCCCCCTTATTTTCTCAGTAGAAGGATATGGATATGTAGTAAGTTCCTACCGAGTTTCATTGATGTGTGATTTGTAGTTCTAAAGTTATACGCAAATCTGGAGTTGATAAAAAAAGTACCACGCCCCTTATCCTACGCCCATAACATTTTACCAGTGGGACGACACATCCAAGAGGCGACTGCATACGAAATTTCAATGCTGCACGACCTTTAGTTCCAAAGCTAATCGAGATCAAAAATTTTGTTTGTATGGGGGGTGCCACGCCCCCTTATCCTACGCCCATAAAATTTTACCAGTGGTACGACACATCCAAGAGGCGACTGCATACAAAATTTCAATGCTGCACGACCTTTAGTTCCAAAGCTATTCTATATAAACGATTTTGTTTGTATGGGCGGTGCCACGCCCCCTTATCCAGTGGCCGCCTTATTTTCTCAGTAGAAGGATATGGATATGTAGTAAGTTCCTACCGAGTTTCATTGATGTGTGATTTGTAGTTCTAAAGTTATACGCAAATCTGGAGTTGATAAAAAAAGTGCCACGCCCCTTATCCTACGCCCATAAAATTTTACCAGTGGGACGACACATCCAAGAGGCGACTGCATACGAAATTTCAATGCTGCACGACCTTTAGTTCCAAAGCTAATCGAGATCAAAAATTTTGTTTGTATGGGGGTGCCACGCCCCCTTATCCAGTGCCCGTCTTATTTTCTCAGTAGAAGGATATGGATATGTAGTAAGTTCCTACCGAGTTTCATTGATGTGTGATTTGTAGGTCTAAAGTTATACGCAAATCTGGAGTTGATAAAAAAAGTGCCACGCCCCTTATCCTACGCCCATAAAATTTTACCAGCGGGACGACACATCCAAGAGGCGACTGCATACGAAATTTCAATGCTGCACGACCTTTAGTTCCAAAGCTAATCGAGATCAAAAATTTTGTTTGTATGGGGGTGCCACGCCCCCTTATCCTACGCCCATAGAATTTTACCAGTGAGACGACACATCCAAGAGGCGACTGCATACGAAATTTCAATGCTGCACGACCTTTAGTTCCAAAGCAAATCGAGATCAAAAATTTTGTTTGTATGGGGGTGCCACGCCCCCTTATCCTACGCCCATAAAATTTTACCAGTTGGACGACACATCCAAGAGGCGACTGCATACGAAATTTCAATGCTGCACGGCCTTTAGTTCCAAAGCTAATCGAGATCAAAAATTTTGTTTGTATGGGGTGTGCCACGCCCCCTTATCCAGTGCCCCCTTATTTTCTCAGTAGAAGGATATGGGTATGTAGTAAGTTCCTACCGAGTTTCATTGATGTGTGGTGTGTAGTTCTAAAGTTATACACAAATCTGGAGTTTATAAAAAAGTGCCACGCCCCTTATCCTACGCCCATAAAATTTATTGATTCATGTATTGGGCTCTAGATTAGGCATGTATGCAAAGTTTCAGATCTCTAAGTAGTCGGGAAGTGGGTGAAAAATTGATTACTAGATTTGACGACATACCACTGACTGACATACCGCGGACAGAAAGTGAAGTTAATATAAAGCTTATAAAATGAAACCGGGCATACGGGAATAGCTGAAAATTATGAAGGACTAAAAAAACATATATATTTTCCAAATCTTAAGACCCTCATTCAAAAGTACATAAATAACTGCACAGTTTGTAACAAATCTAAATATGATCGAAATCCTATTAAAGAAAAATTTCACATTACTAATACACCAACCGATATTAATCAAATCATTCATATGGATATATATACGAATTGTAAAGCTAATTTTTTTACTTTCATTGATCGATTTTCTAAGTTTGCTACAGCATACTATCTGGAAGATAGAAATAATCAAACTATTATAGAAAAACTAAGATTGTATAAATCACAACGAGGTCATTTCAATAAATTAATATGTGATAATGAATTCAGAAGTATTAATATTAAAGACTATCTAAAAAATGAAAATATTGAATTGCATTTGGTAAAACCGAAAAATCATACTGGAAATGCAGATATTGAAAGACTGCACAACACTATAGGTGAAAAAATTAGAATGTTAACAATTGAACAAAAACCTCTTAACATAAAAGATAAAATAAGCAAAGCAATTGAATTTTATAATAACAGCTACCATTCAGTAATAAAAGAAAAACCTTTAACAGTTGAATTTGGAAATTGTGATAAAAAACTAGTACACCATAATATTTTAAATACAAAACAAAACTACATTACAAAAAGAAATAAAAAAAGAGAATTTTATACAGAAGAAAGAGAACAAGGCTATATCAAAAATTATAAATCGTTAAGACATAAGGAAGAACCTAAGTTTAAGTTTCACAATTTAGAAAACATTCATTCCTCAAACATAAAAAGGAAAACAAAATACGATGGCATCATTAATCCAAACCAATTTGAAAACTGATCATGATTTCTAAAATAAAATATCTGTTATTGTATATAGAAATAAGTAACTATAAATTAATGTACATATAAAAATAACATGTCAATATCCTTTTAGATTGTAAGATACAGGAGTATCAATATTTTAACGAGGGGAAAGTTACATACATGTTTATCTAAAATCATTCTTTACTTTATATACAATTACTATATATACTTCTATTCCATTTAACTACATACATTTTGTTATTAATTCATTAGAGTTTGTTATTTTTGGTATCCTTGGTTACTGTAAAAATACTAATGTTCTACAATTAATAAAATATTCATAAAATTTGGAATCTTCAAACGAATAACATCGTATAATTCGCGCTGTCAAAATTAAAACACACGGCAGTGCATGTGATTGCCCACAATGACGACGCTAGCCTAGTTCGCCTCCCAACGATTCGTCTCGCGATAGAACAATTTCTAATTTGGTGGCTGCCGCCCTGCGAAAAAGTCAACTGTTCAGCTGTCAGTGGTGAAAAATAAATAAAATGAAGTAAGGAAATTGGAAATTTTTGTGCGGAAACTATTTTTATTGTTTAACAACTCGGAAAATTCGTGAATTCGTGGTTTCCGTGGATTTTTTTAAATTCTGTGCTTGTTGTGGGGATGATTTTTTCCGAATCAACTGATGCGAATTTCGCTCTGATTCTGTTTCACTGGGCGAAATTCCACGACGACTGCCGTCAAGACGCCATTATTCGCCGCGTAAAATTCGTCTCGCGAGTTGATTGTGTTTAAAGCTTAATTGAAAAAAAATGTGAGTGTAGATCGGGAACATACAACACGTTGTTTAAAGTGACAGTCGAGTGATGGGTTTTCAATTCTACTGTTCCTATTCCTTGTGCGTAAATACTCTCACCAGGGGCCTTACTCTGTATTTCGTTTCGAAAGTTAATTTCATTCGGATTTGCTTTCCTACTCGAATTTGAGTTAGTACTCTCTAAAATATTAGAAACGAACAAAAATGCTGCCAAGTAAAACTCCTTACTTTCGGAATTTGTATTTATTTTTAGAAATGTCAAAAAATGGAAAATAAAAGTTCTTCCTATCGGAATTTTCGTCTGAGAACTCCAATGTACTTTTTTTAGAAACGAATTAAAAATTTGTATTTTCTGTTGAAAATAAGATTGAAAAGAAGAAATTTAATTTGGAAAAAAAATATGACGAGTAACTTGAGCAAAAGATTCTAAGGTATAAATTTAATATAATGGCTTAGAGCGATGAGAGGTTTAAGTGCAAATAATATTAAAATTCCTTTTTATTCATTGTGTGTAAAATTATCACCTGACGAAAGACGCCTTCATGTGTGTTCTAAACAAAACATCCACGACGATTTGGAAACTCCATGCTATAATAAAACTTGACACTACTTTTAAATTTCTTGCACAAGGAGGATATCAGTTTTAACATTTGCTTTTTCTTCGCAATTTTTAAGAGCTTAAGGTGCTTATTTTGTAAATCCCTACGCCTCACTTCACGGTGCGTTCACTAATTTGGTATTGTGTAAAACGCATCACCTCACTCAGTGACTGCTCGCGTTGCCTTACGTAGTTTCATATGAAAATCGGTATCGCATAAAACGCAACGCGGCGCATTCAGTCACATGAACTGTCAAATCGTTCACTTGGGTTTGAGCTCGCGTTCAGTTTTTTAAACGCAAAATTTTTGGTAATTTCGACTGAAAATTGATTTGTGGTAATCTGTAGAAGCAAATAATAAGTATTGTAATACTTTTTAAAGACAAATACTAAAGAAAAAAGTACAAAAAATGAAAATACTAGCACTGCGGTTGAGGGTCGAAATCACAAAAAAAAAAAAGAAAAGTATCGCGGTTGAGGATTGAACTGACAACCTCTTGCGTGCTAGTCAAATGCTTTAACCACTAGGCTTTGGAAGGTATGCAATGGACGCTGCCAATTTTATGTGTTTTGTATTTGGCTGATAAATTTAGAAAAATACAACTCTTTTTCGTAAGAACGTGACAGCTCAAGTGATGCCGTAAGACAACGAACGCAATTACGCCGTGATTTACAAAATGCCGTTTTTTTATCCCGGCGTTGGCTTCGTGTTCGCGTTGCGTTCGATCACGGTGATTTATACGGTAAGGCCGTAAATTTTTTCGTTCATGAACGATTTGAAAGACTGTTTCCAATTGCATAATATCCAACAAAAAAGAGTTAATAATGAATAGTATTTACCTCGCAGTTCATTTTGTGGTCGTTATTACAGGCAGTTAAACTCTAATCAAACTAGTAAGAAGGGCTGTATTCCTAAACGTACTTATGCAAAGCAGTGCCCAATGCTCTACTGATTTGTTTTCTGAGTGCTACTGCGATGCATTGCATAAATTGGGTTGGCACCACTTTTTAGTTTGGGAACGCACTTGATGCTCAACATTGTTTTCACAAAATGGAATTTGTAAAAAACTACATATTCAAAACATTTTTGCATTTGAGTAGCGAATAAATTCCCAGCAACGCTAAATTAATTGTAAAATTGAGAAAAGGGAGGCGAAGTATCTTGTTTGAAGTATCTCTGAAATTGCATTAGAATGCAGTATATTACATTGATAATAATAAAAATTATCATTTTTCTCGTATTTATATCAAAAAACACACATTGCAATAGTTTTAATTTGTTTTTCACCCTCAATATACCGAACGAAAAAAAATTCCGAAATTCGAAGGGATTTTCAGTTAAATTCAGAATACAGAGTACAGAATTTTCGACTTTCTAAATTTCTAAAAATACATTCCGAAACTTGAAAATTTATTTCCTACTTTCGGATTACAGAGTTCCGATTTTCCGTTTCCGAACAATTTGACTTTCGAAACGAAATACAGAGTAAGGCCCCTGATGTCAATATAATATTTTGCTTTTTATGGTCAAGAACCAAGGTACATTAACAAGGTATGCCAACTAGGGAGAGCCGTAAAAATACGGGTGCGAGATATGTCAAAATCGCAGTTGCTTTCATTTAGGAACAAATGTTTGGTTGCAACGGTTAGTATTTGTTCCCAAAGTAAAAAAGTATGTACAATTTGGTACAAATTTTATTGCAACTATTCTTATGAACACAGGAAATAATGAAAATATTTACAATAGATATGTATGTATGTACATATATTTTGTATTTACTAAATAATATTATACATCAAATGTGCTTATTTACATGCTATCCCAAAATGTACCAAAAAAAGGTCGTTGACCAAAAATATCAACATTGATATTTGGCACTTTTTTTCCGGAAATATGAAACCGTTCACCAATAAGGAGATGTAGAGAGGTTTTGACGGCCGGCTCTCCCTAAGTGGCATACCTTGTTAATGTGCCTTGGTCAAGAACATCAAAGTATTGTACATTTCG
This sequence comes from Neria commutata, assembly GCA_963457695.1. Lineage (NCBI taxonomy): Eukaryota > Metazoa > Arthropoda > Insecta > Diptera > Micropezidae > Neria > Neria commutata. The sequence continues at coordinate 42,964,569 of OY735245.1, read as the reverse complement.
GCATATGTGCGAAGTAGCGCTGCTGTCGAACATCCAAACATCATCGACACTCTTCATATCCTCGAATAAGGAACACGCTGCATCACTCGGTGTTTCTTTCGCTACTTTATACTGAGAGCGAATGTGGCCTCGTTTTCCACACCTGTAACACTTTATGTTGGCGTTGTTATCACCATTTAAAAAGTTTCGGTTATCTTTAAATCGGGTGTTATTACGACTATTCTGGACTTCCTCTGGAAGACTACATAGTAATAAAACGCACAAGAAATCATTATTTAATTCTATGCCGATTTCTTTTATTTAATTTTGTATTTGTTTTAACTTTAAACCGCACTAGCTTCTTGAATAAATTAACTTTACGAGAAGCTGATTCCGCTCTATATAGTGAGCTGGACATCCCATGCAGTTTTCGCAGTGGTACACTTTTTAACATGAATTAGCTCACTTGGCTTAACGCTCAATACAATTGTTGCAAGAGCTTTCTGGTCCCAGTGCACCCATATCGCTTTTTCAGCATCTCCAATTGGACATTCCTCGACGATGGTGCGCCACAAGTCCAAAGTAATGAGCAGACTCCTAACCTGAATGCTCCAAGTTGCGTAATTTTCTCCGCTTAACTTTTCGATATTTGCAATCGCATTGGACATGTTCTTTATTTTGTTTTTAACGCCGGATAAACAAATAAAACCGAAAATGTCCTTAAGTGCTTTTTGACCATGCAGCTTCTCTTTGAGACCCACTTTCCGGGCAGTCAGATTTCGGTGGGACCCCTGCCTTCTATAACTGGTGTGTCCACAACGGAGGAAGTTGGGCCCTCAAGGAGGGACTGGTACATTGCATCCAGAATTGCTAACGACTCGGCGATTAGATACGCTATATCTGCGTTCGAAAACTATAAGTCACCAGGTCTGGATGGGATTTACCCGGCCCTTCTAAAAGAGGGACTAGCCCAGATAGCACCAACCTTGAAGAAGCTCTTCATCGCTTGCATTGCTCTGGCTTATGTTCCCTTCCCATGGCGGTTGGCGAGAGTGGCTTTCATTCCGAAAGTAGGAAAGGATGACTACTCACTCGCCAAAAGCTTCCGCCCTATCAGCATGTCCTCCTTCTTGCTGAAGGGATTGGAGAGACTTGTTGAGCTGCACATCCGCAGGGCGCTGCTTCAGCATCCCCTCTCGCCCGCGCAACATGCTTATCAACGCGGAAAATCCTGTGAAACAGCGCTACAAAATCTGGTTGGTAGGATTGAGGGTGCTGTGGACAGGAAAGACTACGCAATGGGCATTTTCGCGGACATTGAGGGTGCATTTGATAATGCGTCCTTTGAAGGAATGTGTAGCGCAGCTAGCCCTCATGGAGTGGATCCCACGACAGTAAATTGGCTCCGGTCAATGCTGAAGTGCAGGACCGCGGTGGTGGGCGGGGAGGAGGACAGGTTTGTCATGACGGAGGTGAAGAGAGGCTGCCCGCAAGGCGGTGTCCTTTCCCCTCTGCTCTGGTGCTTGCTGATCGACTCCCTGCTTTGCTCACTCAACGAGTCCGGGGTCTACGCCCAAGCCTACGCGGATGATGTAGCTGTCCTTGCTACGGGTTCATCCATTAGAGTCGTGTGTCGAAAGGCACAAGCTGCGCTGGATATAATTCACTCGTGGTTCATGAGCAATGGCTTGTCTGTCAATCCTCTCAAAACTGGAGTAGTTCTCTTCACCAGGCGGCGAAAGATTGATGGCCTTGTCCTGCCTGTTCTAGGGGGAGTGACTATCCAACTCTCTAGGGAAATAAAATATCTCGGAGTCATCCTTGATAGCAAACTTCTCTGGAGCAGTCATGTTGAATCCAAAACTTCAAAAGCTCTTTCTGCCTTCTGGCATTGTAGGGGTGTGTTTGGTAAAACGTGGGGTCTTTCGCCCAAACGAGTCCTTTGGCTCTACACGTCGATGATTCGACCAATAATCTCGTATGCGTCTGTAGTTTGGTTCAGCAGGCTTTCTCGCCAATGCGTCATTGCTTCGCTGGGGCGTCTACAAAGAACAGTGTGTCTTGGCTGTACGGGAGCTTTCCCGACCACCCCTGGCCCTGCTCTAGACGTAATACTCAACATTCCACCCCTGGACATTTTCATCCGAGGTGAAGCCGCCAAGGCCTGCTATAGATTGAAACAAGTAGGGATGTGGTTTGAATCGCATCGGGGCGTGCATAACTCTGCGCAGACCTCTCTACCATTCTTGGATGGAATGAGCATGCCGTCTGATGTATTAGTTCCGCACCTCGAACTCCGGCGCAGATACGAAGTTTCCTTTCCTGAACGCGACAGCTGGCTTTCGTCAGCCGAGCCAGGCAGGGGGTGTTGTAGAGTCTTTACAGACGGGTCCAGAACTGATGAAGGTTCAGGAGCTGGTGTGTATTTTGAGGAAAACGACACAAAACTTCACTATCCATTGGGAAAGCATGCATCCGTCTTTCAGGCGGAGGTCTTTGCAATCCTAAAGGCTATGGATTTCGTCAGGGAAAGTGGATGGTCTGGCAAGAGTATTTGCGTCTGTAGTGACAGTCAGGCTGCACTTATGGCCTTGCTCAACCCAATCACCACCTCCAAGACAGTCAAAGAGTGTAAGGCCAAGCTTAACAGCGTAGGCTTTCACAACTCACTCGCCCTCTTTTACGTACCGGGGCACTTCGGCGTGTCCGGAAATGAAGTGTCCGATGAACTTGCAAGATCAGGTTCTGAAGACCACTTTCTGGGCCCTGAACCTGCCCTTGGCCTGCCTTCTTCCATGGTCAAAGCGTCCATAAACGACTGGGTTGTTTCTCAACACGGTCAAAGATGGGCCGGGCTAGCTGGATGCAGACAGACGAAGCTCCTGCTTCCAACCGTCGACAAAGGTAAGTCCTCTTTTCTTAGGTCTCTAAACCGTAAGGATTGTAGACTTCTTGTTGGCGTCTTGACCGGTCATACCTCCTGTGCAAAACACCTGAGTGCGATGGGTCTGGCCGACGACAGTGTCTGTGAGAGCTGTCTGGAGGACGAGGATACCGCTACCCACTTCTTATGCGAGTGTCCCGCCTTTTCCAGGTCGCGATTGCAGCTGCTGGAGTCAGACGTGGTGAGAACCGATCAACTAAGTTCCTTGCCACCATCGAAAATCCTCCGCTTTATTAAAAGCTCAGGAAGATTTCAGTAAAAGGAATCAGCTTACCAGTACAATGGACAAATACTTGTCTGCGTGCTGGTAGGTTTTTCATATTCCGACAACAACAAAAAAAAAAAAAGTGCTGGTCACCGTATATTCTAAGCTCCAGATCGCTATTGATTGTCGATTCCTGGGCCCATAACCTTTGTTAGATAAGTCTATGCGTAGTAGAATAAAACGCGTGTGCTCGGCTTCAATATTTATTAGGAGTGAATATTATACTAGCTGAAGAAAATGTAGAATTGAGTTTGTTATCTAGTAGTCAAGGTATCAAACCAAACAAATTGAGTTATTACATATTTCAGTAGTTAAGACAACAACAGTAACAGTAACATATGAGTATGGAGTGAATATTACAGTTGAAGAAAATGCAGAATTGAGTTTGTTATCTTGTAGTCAAGGTAACAAACTAAACAAATTGAGTTATTATTTCAGTAGCTAAGGCAACAACAGTAACAGTAGCATATGAGTATTTATACGTTTGGATTGCAGAGCTGTATATAAAGTTTACAGATATCAAAACAAAAAATTATTAAAAAATGTTGTTACAAAAATAGCTCTTTATCAATCTTGAATATTTACACATTTTTCTTTATAATGAAATTGTTAAAAAAAATCATATGCAATTAGTATGTAACCCTACGGCTTCGTTGGCCATATTAAGTTCAATCAACCAACGACGTAATGGCTCGTCCGATCTGCAGCAGCAGCAATTTTGATGAAATCGAGTCCCTTGAACACCGACAATAACTATTCGTAAAATGCAACTAAATCTAAGCATGCGGCAATTGCGTACTCTCCAGATATAACGAACACCAAAAGGAATGGTCCAATTTACCAAATGCGTAGATACATTCATCTATGGAACATCGAACCGAGGACGTTTCGAACTTGACGAAGGGAATAGTTAATGATGACCAACAATGCAACTGGCTGCTAGCACTTTTCTGCATTCCCACCACATACGTTCAGGACGAAGCTGCTAACTGCCGTCGTAAAAGACAACTGTGAGCAGCGCACTTTGAATAGTAATAACTCTAGTTGGAATTAATATTTTGTGAAATAAATAATATTATTGTATATAAAAAAAACTTTTTAAAAATAAGCTTTAATTAATTTAATGTACTAAAAAGTAGAAAATAAATTGTTTCCAAGTCACCTGTATCTGACTATCAATAAAACATTATTGCGGTAAGCGCTCTCCCTCTGCTTTCTACTTTCAGCGTGAGAACCCACAAAGATATAAAGGTGGTTCCCAACTCGCGGGCAGTGTGTGCGGATAATATTTTTTATATACCAATTTCAAGTCTTTGACTAGTAGCCAAACGAGTGCGCTTTGGATATATAAACGCTATATAGCCCTAATAGGGGGATTTCGAAAATTTTGGGAATTGTAGAATTCTGGGGTTTTTTGAGCGCGCGAGCTTTGACTAACAATTTCAATAGTTTTAAAATTTTTGGCCATCCATTTTTGCAGCTTTTGAAGTTTGCGGTTTATTCAATTAAATTTTTCTTATTTTTTTGGGCCGTAATTTTGAGATTTTTAATTGGTAATTGGCCGTGTTTCCCAGTTTTTGTGAATTTTCCCTAAGAGACGAAATATATTCTGTTCACACCGATTTTCGGGAACGGTGTAATAGAGCGACAATGGACGGGAAGTTTACCCTATTTCTGGTACAGGGTAGTTTTAAGTTCTGTGGAAGCTAAAGTATTGCTTCATTTGCGGAATTTTAACTGGTCTTGTCTGTCCGAAATTTATTCTCGATAATCCAGAAATATGCCAGCAATCAAAGAATTTAACCGCGTAGCCGATGAACTACTTGAATTCGAGAGTGAATTCAATAACTCGATAGATCAACACTCCGTGTTCTCTATCGAGGTGCAACGTGCGGAATTGAATGCCATATGGCAGTCCGTGAAGACTGCTTATGCAGCCACCATTCCAGTGACTAGCACAGAAATGGGGTTGGACGTAATGAAGTCCAAATACAAAGATTGTTACGCTGCATATGTAGCATGCGCAGCTCTTATGGGCGAATTTGCCCATAATCTTTCGTCCGTCTGACCGGCTAGTTCTACTATGTTGGCAGGAGAAAGGCCTGTTGAGGCAGCTGCCACTTTCCACGTGAATCTTCCGCCGTGTGACACCCAGGTTTTCCACGGAGATTACACGACATGACCATCCTTTAGGGATTTGTTCACGGCCATTTATATAAACAATTCACGATTGAGCCCGGTGGAGAGGCTGTTCCACCTCAATCAAAAAACTCGTGGGGAAGCTAATGAAATCGTTGGAAAATCCCCCCTCACCCATGAAGGCTTTACGACCGCATGGAAGAATCTAGTTGATCGGTATGAAAACCGTCGGATTCTCGTTTATACCCAACTTAACATATTTTAACCTTGCGCCAGTTCTGTCTGAGTCCGGAGCAGGACTTAAAAAATTGCAGAGGGACATCAATAACTGCATCTCAGCATTGAAGCTGCAGGGTATAGATATACGCAATTGGCATGCGATATTCACTTATCTATGCTCGACCCGGTTACCTGAAACCACCCTGACACTGTGGGAGCATACCATAGTTCAGAAGGCAGAGATTCCAAAGTGGGAAGATCTGGATCGGTTTTTGACCAGCAGGTTCCAAACGCTGGAAACCGTAGCGGATATCCGCAGCGGCACGCCATCGAGCAGTCCTCCGGCAAGCAAAAATCGATCGCATCCGCGCCCAGCAGAGGGAACGCAAAGACATTTTCGGGCTCACCATGCGAACATAACAGAGGCCCACAGCAAGTTCAAGTGCCCACTATGTTCGTCGAACCATTATGTGTTGCGCAATTGTGCACGGTTCATAGAACTGAACCCCAAGCAAAGATTGCATGCTGTGAAGAAGCATTATCTCTCCATCAACTGCCTGGCCCATTCCCATGAAATACGGGATTGCAGGAGCACATTCTCGTGCAGCACCTGCAAGGCTAGGCATCATACTTTGCTGCATCGAGCAGAGTCCAATGAGGCGAGTCCTTTTACTTCCGGAGCTGGCCCAACCAATGCCCCTGTAACTCACCTGCCATCCCACTCCAGAAATCCGCCATCTAGCCCCAGTGACGGGCCCCCGATAAGTCGAGTCCACGCTGGGTTCGCTGCAATCACCCACCCCGTTATAGCGCCAGAGTCACAGACATATTCTGTGCACCATAATGTAGTTACCTTAGACCAGAAGGAGGATTTGAAAAAAATTAGTTTTTTGTCTGGGGAGGGGTAGTTCTGCCAGAAGTTCAGCAAAGAATCAGCTCGCCGTAAGGAGAACGGCCGGAACGTCGTACACGAAGACGCTCATCAGTTCCAGCTCCCACTACGACAAGGTACGTGGCACAGATCGTGACAATCGATAGACGGCACGCGAAATGTGCGTAGCTGCAAAGTCGACCTGCCACACGCTGGAGTTCGTCCTAGTTCGTCGCGCCCACGTGCTGAGAGCGTCGCAGAATGAGGCCCGCTCACGCTGGAGCTCGTCCTCGTCTGTCGCGTTCACGCGTCGAGCAAGGCCACCGACCGGAACTCCCTCACGATAGACCGCGTCCCAGTCCGTCAAGGCTATCGCTGAAGGCAGTTCACCACCAGGAGGAAGGCGTTATGCAGGACGTTGTTGGATCACGTCCACCATGCCTAACCTTGAACATCACCCATCCATTCCGGTTCCCGCTACAAAAAGGTACGTCGCGCAGATCGCGACCATCGAGAAGGCGGCGCACGCAATGCAGATAACCGCCAAGCCAACCTGCCGCACGCTGGAGTCGTCCTAGCCCGTCGCGCTCACGTGCTGAGCAGCGTTGCAAAACGGGGCCCGCTCACGCTGTCCGTCGCGCCCACGCGTCGAGCCAGGCCACCCTATCGTCGAACACGCGTCACTTTTTATGGACCGGCATCATCCCATGGCGGTCGCTGGTCACCCGAGCCAGCCGGCCTCATCTTTGGCGCAGACGCCCATGCCCGGACATTTCGCGGCGGCCTTAATACCGTGCGCGACAGCGTACTCACAACACAAATCAGCTGGTTGATAAATGGCAACTACCCCCTCTAAATTCCCAATTTTTTGATTTTATAACCTATCACCAGTAATTTTGTGCACTTTCGATTTATTGAATATTTTTACTATATAGTCTTAATGATTTTTCAAAATTTGTCGATATTTTTCATCTCCTAGTTTTATAAGTATTGCAGTGGTGCTGCAAGGCGGGCGGCATGTTCAAGCCAAACGTCAATCGGTTCGGTAACAGAGAGGTGGCAAGTTGATGCCAAGTGTCGCCAGCGCCCGAGTGCTGTAAGCCGGTGGCGGCAAACTGCGCTCGGGCACTTGCGATCCAACCTCCACACCGAAAGGGTAAGCTTGCTCTCCTCCATATGAGGATCTACACATCTAACAATACAGTCCACTATATTTAACACTAATTTCACATATCATCATATCATACTATTAAATAAAACGCTATTGCGTGCGCAATGTTATGGTTGAGTTACCGTTACTCTGTTTATTTAACATTAAGTGTAGCATTGTTTTTGCACATTGTTTTTGCACAGCATTGTTTTGGGCAACATTTGATGAGAGTGAGGGAGTATGTTAGCATAGACTTGCAATGTTGTCGTGTTCTTCTCTGCACAGCAACAGTAATGCCCTTTCATTCCACTTTCATGTAAAAAATGTTACATTTTGACTAGAGCCCGACCGAACCCGAAATTTTGGCCGAGACCGAAACCGAGACCGAGCGTTCGGCCTTTTTTTAATGTTCGGCCCAGACCGAGACCGAGACCGAACCTTTCGAATACATATGCAAAAAAAAGAAAATTTTAATTTAAAAAAATGTATACTTTTTAGGAAAAAACACATTTTATTATAAAAACCAATTCTTTTGAGGTATAAATACCTACATTAAGCATCTGATGTATGAAAAATCAATAAAAAATATTATTACTAAATTTAAATTTTCTTTAAAACTGTGGCGTCACAACAGCAAAGAAAAACGAATCGCTGCTACGAGTACAACGTCGCAGTCAGCAGTTGCCAAGGCAACCTGCTACAGCGCGACAGCAGCAGCGCAGCGTACGAGCGGCGACAAAAAAGGGTCCCGTTAGGACACTGACGACCGCAGCTGCAGCTGCACACAATACGCAAGCATCGTTTGAAAAAGCGAAATAAAAATACAGTCGCGAATAGACAGCTAATCCCATCGCATCAGCTTCGCTCCCTTTACCGTGCAGAATATTTTGTGCATAATTGTTAAAAATATAATAAATCTTGTTATTAAAAACAGTTTGCGTAAACTCATTTATCCGCGAGTAGGCCCACAAGACCTATAACTGGTGACCCCGACGAAAATCAAGATGAACAGCGAGGGTGAGGAAACTGCAACAATTTCGTAGCCTTTAACGAATTCGACAGTACGTCCAAACGATGCAGCACCAGCCCAAATGGATTCGGTGGAACGCGGAAAAGTCAAGCTACCCGATTTCGTGGAAGAGCATACTGACCTCTGGTTTTGGCAAGTCGAAGCAGCATTCGAAGCAGCAGGCATAACATCCGACAAAAAGAAATACTGTACCATCATCGGACAACTGCCAACACGCGTCATGTACAAGCTTGCCGACCTTCGTTCAGCGCCACCAATCAAAGGCGAAATGTACAGTACCCTCAAAGTACGCATAATCAACGAGTTTGCTGACAGCACGCAGACCAAAATCACCAAATTACTTGGCGAACTATCGCTGGGTGACCGCAAGCCGTCACAATTGCTGGCTGAAATGCGTTCTAAGGCAGCAGCGACGCCCGTGACCGACGAACTGCTTAAACAACTTTGGCTACGAAACCTACCAGAGCAAATTCGCGCAATACTGTCTGCCGACGAACACATAACGCTTGTTAACGCTGCAACGATGGCTGATCGCATAATGGAAGCCACCAGAAGCAGTGCGTCATACGTAAGCGCAGTTCAACCGCAGCAGCCTAACACCACGCAGTCTAGCTCAACCGAAGAAAATTTCAACCAAATCCGCCGCCAAATCGACGAAATAAAGCATCAATTACTCGATAGCCGTCTAACTCGCCACGATAATCGTAATCGCAGCTACACTCCAACACGTTCAGTCTCACGATCGCCCAAGCAATACGACAACTGTTGGTATCACTATAAATTCGGGGCAGAGGCACAAAAATGCAGGCAGCCGTGTAAGTTTAGCCACGCCGAAAGGACAACGCCGACCAACCAAAAAAACTAAGTATTCGAGCCCAAGCCGGCGGAGGCACTTGCGAGCTCGACACAAATAAGAACCTTCGTCAAAAACCGTCTAAGCAATCAACAATTTTTAATCGACACCGGAGCGGATATTTCAGTCCTGCCAGCCACAGCAGTGGAGATGCAGCACCCGCAACCATGCACGAAGCAGATTTATGCAGCAAACGGAACGCAAATCAAGACTTTTGGCAGTAAACACATCAAAATCGACCTCGGACTTCGCCGCGAATTCAACTGGACATTTTGCATAACCGACGTGCACACTCCTATAATCGGCGCGGACTTTCTAACGCACTACAAGCTTTTAGTGGACTTGGCGAACCGCTCACTTCTGGACCAAACTACGAATCTGCACACTTCCGGCACCGTAAAAACTGCAGGCATCGCAAGCATCAAACTCGTTACCAGCAATAGCAAATACGCACCGCTAATTGCTGAATTCAAAGAAGTGCTGACATCGCCCAACAACAAACCGCTACCGGATTCAGAAGTATGCCATCATATCGTAACGAAAGGTCCACCTATACATGCTAAGCCACGTCGATTGAATCCCGAAAAGTTCAAAATAGCAAAAGCAGAATTCGAGTTCCTACTAAAAAAAGGAATTTGCCAACCATCAAAAAGCCAATGGGCCGCGCCGCTGCACATGGCGCCCAAGAAAGACAAAACTTGGCGACCATGTGGAGATTACAGAGCTCTCAACGCAATCACCGAGAGGGACATGTACCCAATACCAAACATCCAGACATTTCATCACGTTTTGGCGGGTAAGAAAATATTTTCTACGATAGATCTGGAAAAAGCATACCACCAGATTCCGATGCATCCAGACGACATACCAAAGACAGCGATAACTACGCCCTTCGGATTGTTCGAGTTTCGCTACATGACGTTTGGATTATGCAACGCTGCCCAGACATTTCAACGACACATCGACACCGTACTCCGCGGACTAGATTTCGTAATACCATATCTTGACGATATTTGCATCGCTTCGGAAAATGAAAACGACCACAAGCAGCACCTGCGCGAAGTTTTTTTACGCCTCAAACAGCATGGTATGACAATCAACAGTAGCAAGTGCGTTTTCGGACAGCCAGAAGTAAAATTTCTTGGTCATTTGGTCACGCAAAACGGCATTCTTCCACTACCAGAAAAAGTCGAAGCCATCACCGCCTACGAAGAGCCCACGATAGCAAAGGATCTGCGACGTTTTATTGCCATGATAAATTTCTACAGGCGATTCATTCCAGCGGCAGCACAGACGCAAGACGTGTTACAGTCACTTATTCCTGGCAACATTAAAAATGACAAACGTGTAATCAATTGGACATTTGAAGCCAAAACAGCGTTCAACGATTTCAAGACTAAACTGGCGAGCGCAACTCTTTTAGCGCACCCGCGAGAAGGCGCTATACTAACACTTTCCGTCGACGCTTCGGACACAAGCATTGGAGGCGTGTTACATCAAAGGGTCAACGACAGCGAAGAACCTCTCGGATTTTTCTCGAAAAAATTGTCCACAACGCAGCGCAACTGGAGCGCATACTCGAGAGAACTTCTAGCAGTCTACAAAGGCATAAAACACTTTGAAGATCAAATCGAAGGCAGGGAATGCATCATATTCACGGATCACAAGCCCATCACCTTCGCCTTCAAGCAAAAACCCGAAAAAGCAGACCCACGGCACATGCGACAACTCCATTACATCAGCCAATTCACGACCGATATTCGCCACGTGAAGGGTAAGGAAAACATTGTCTCTGATTTTCTTTCCAGAATCAGTGGAATCCAACGCGAGTCAATCGACTATGACGCGTTAGCTGCCGAGCAAGAAAAAGGCGATGAGGTGAAATCCATTCTTCAAGGAAACACACACTACGACATCACGCTGACAAAAGTGCCGGTGGCGAACTCAAGCCAGCAGCTATACTGTCACGTTGCGCAAAATAAGTGCAAGCCATTCATACCGAAAGCATCGCGAAGAAAAATCTACAACGCCGTTCATAACATCTCGCATCCCGGCATACGAGCAACTTGCCGACTCATCAAGGACAGGTTCGTCTGGCCAAATATACACAAAGACGTTGCAGCCTGGTCGAAGCACTGCGAACCATGCCAAAAGTCAAAAATTCATCGGCATAACAAATCAGCGCTTCAGTTCTACAACATTAGCGAAGCGCGTTTCGACCATATTAACATCGACCTCGTTGGACCATTGCCGACATCAAACGGTTACCGGTACCTGCTCACAGCCATCGATAGATTCACGAGATGGCCAGAAGCAACGCCCATCAAAGACATGACCGCTGAAACCGTCGCCAACGCACTCATCGAAACATGGATCTCACGATTTGGCATTCCCAGCAAAATTACTACGGATCAAGGTAGGCAGTTTGAGAGCCAGCTTTTTAGAGAGCTACACGAGCGACTTGGCATACGCCACCTACGCACCACCGCATACAACCCAAAAGCTAATGGCTTAATCGAGCGCGTTCATCGCACTTTAAAAGCCGCACTGAAATGCAAAGACGGTATCCACTGGACGCAAGAACTGCCACTAATAATGCTGGGACTTCGCTCAACGTTCAAAGAGGATATTCAAGCCACGCCAGCTGAACTAGTCTACGGCAAAAGCTTACGTTTGCCATCTGAATTTTTCGTCGAACAAAAGCCACACAACAACGAGTCGGAATTCGCTCAGCAATTTCGACAAATCATGAGCAAGCTACGTCCTACTCAGACTGCACATCATGTAAATTCGAAACCGTTTATTCAAAAGGCACTGCATCAATGCGGACAGGTGTTCGTCAGAAATGAAACCGTGCTCACACCATTACAGCAGCCTTACGATGGACCATTTAAGGTACTTAAAAGATACGCGAAATTTTATAAGCTGCAAATCGGCAAAAACGCTAAAAATGTATCAATCGACCGCTTGAAGGCGGCCTTTACCGAAACCGACAACGAACCTGCAGCAAAAATCGAAACGCAACAACACAGTAGCAGCAACGCGACCCCAGCAACACGGTCAGGAAGAAGAGTTCGTTTTCCTAATCGCCTGTGTCTCTAGACCGAGCCACACGCTGGAGGGGGGCTGGCTGTGGCGTCACAACAGCAAAAAAAAACGAATCGCTGCTACGAGTACAACGTCGCAGTCAGCAGTTGCCAAGGCAACCTGCTACAGCGCGACAGCAGCAGCGCAGCGTACGAGCGGCGACAAAAAAGGGTCCCGTTAGGACACTGACGACCGCAGCTGCAGCTGCACACAATACGCAAGCATCGTTTGAAAAAGCGAAATAAAAATACAGTCGCGAATAGACAGCTAATCCCATCGCATCAGCTTCGCTCCCTTTACCGTGCAGAATATTTTGTGCATAATTGTTAAAAATATAATAAATCTTGTTATTAAAAACAGTTTGCGTAAACTCATTTATCCGCGAGTAGGCCCACAAGACCTATAAAACTATACAATTTGTTCCTCAAATTCGGCTAAATACTCGGCCTTTTTAACCGAGACCGAACCCGAACCTTTTGGCCGAACTGTTCGGTAACCGAGACCGAGCGTTCGGTCGGGCTCTAATTTTGACTTACAGCTAACACTTCTTGCCGTATGGCCTCGGTTTTTGGACTATTTAGTAATTTTTCCACCGAGAGAAGTTTGTAAAATATTTAAGATTACAGAGGTAAAAACCAAAACTAATAAAAATAGCCACATTGACAGATGTGAATAGAAGCCGTGCTACTGAACATTAGACAATGTAAATGACCGCAGATTTTTAGTGTTCGGTTAGATTTCATGGGAAATCAAATTAAGTTCAATTATCTAAGCAAGTTTTTAATTGAAGTCAAAATTTTTGTAGCTGCATACATATGTATTACATATGTATATAAGTAAATGTAGAAATATAGAGTAAATGTGTAGTTTTTTTTCACAAGACGAGTTTAAGTTATTTTTTTGGTATTTGGTCTAGGGAATCAAACAAAATGTTAATGACATATACATATGTATGTACCAGACCTGTAAAAGATTCAAATCAAAATCGATTTACAAATCAACTGATTTAAATTTTTGATTTAAAAATCAACTCCACCAATCGGTTTAAATTTCTGATTTTACAATCAGGCACCAGCAATCACAGTGATTTGAATCAAAAAACTCCAATCAGTGATTTGCCCTTGTCTGATTCAAATCACAAATCACAAAAGTTGATTGGGACTTAAAATCAAAAGGGCACAAATCGATTGGCCGCTGAGCTGATTTAACTCATTCGTGGTGCAATCACCACATTGAGCAAGCTAAACAGAGCTGAATTTGTCTGTATTAGAAGGAAAGTTGTGGATTTGAGTAGCAGCTATAAGATGCTACAAAATAGTATACACAAGAAATAAACAACAATTTATGTTTATTTATTTTAAAATACTATATGAATGTATAGGAGGAATAACATACTATTAAATAAAACGCTATTGCGTGCGCAATGTTTTGGTTGAGTTACCGTTACTCTGTTTACATTGAATGTAGCATTGTTTTTGCACAGCATTGTTTTGGGCAACATTTGATAAGAGTGAGAGAGTATGTTATCATAGACTTGCAATGTTGTCGTGTTGTTCTCTGCACAACAACAGTAATGCATTTCATTCTACTTTCATGTAAAAGGTGCTATTATATTTTGGTGGATTACCGCTAAAACTTCTTGCCGTATGGCTTCGGTTTTGGACAATTTAGTAATTTTTCCAGCGAAAAATAAGTTTGTAAAAAATATAAGATTACAGGGGTAAAAAACAAAACTAATAAAAATAGCCACATTGGCAGATGTGAACTGAAGCCAAATGACCTTATTCCCTTTAATTAAAGATTTGGTTAAACGTGACAGCAGAGCTGACGTGCTTTGTAACGTTCTTTCGGGTAATTCCACCAATATTTCTTTGTTGCTCCTAATTTCGAGGAACAGATTCAAAGTTAATATATTAACATTTTAAAATATAGTGGTAACACGGATATATAAAATTTTGGATTTAAAATTACAAAACATTAAGACGACTTCTTCATATACATAGGTGAAGAAAAGTAGAAGAGTCGCCGCGAAGTGTCGCGATAAACCTTCAAATTTTAATTAATGTAGATTTATATATTTTACATATATGTACATATATGATAATTAACATTTAATGTTTCCTGGGACAACAGGTAGAAATTCATTACACTTTTGTGGCGGCAGTGGTTTGCACAAAAGTCTACCTCTTTTGTGCGGGTGCTAAGAACGGATGCGAGACAGTGATGCCTATTTTTGTTCAAAACCTCTAAAAATAATGCGATTCACTCAGCTTAATTTTACGGAACGCAAAATGCTTCGAAAATGTTACGGACTAATAATAGTGTCTTCACAATAAACAAACAATGGCGCTGAAATAGATATCAGACGATAAATGCATTTTCATAAACGTATCAGCTTTAAAAATGCACAAAATCTGGTACGGATTTCACGACGTTGACATCACTGATGGAAGTGTCATATGAAACAGGGTAGCTTTTTTCCTCCCAAATAAATACTTTTCTTGCAATTTTCGGTGAAGAAATATGAACGAATAATTACATATATCACTATCATTTCAATAAAATAAATGTATTACTTTAAGTTGTTTGTATTTACATATGATTTGTTCACGATTTCAAGTAATTATTCTGATTTTTGAGGAACGAATTTATCTTTGTTATTTTTGGTACTATTTCGAAGTATACATTTTATTACTGCTCTGTCATCCTTTTGTACACTTGATTTCAAGACTTGATTTGAAATCAAATCAAGTTTGGTAAATCAGATTTGGAAATTTGCTGATTTAAATCAAGTGATTGGTAAATCAGATTTTCACTTTTGATTTGTGAGGGCTGATTTATAAATCAAAGGCCACAAATCGATTGGGATTTGAATCAGAAAAAGATGAATCGATTGGCTATGCTTGATTGGAAAATCAGTTTTTAAATCAAATAGGGTAAAATCACTGATTCAAATCAAATCTGATTGAACTCTTCACAACTCTGCAATGAACACACAGCCTGTGTAAGACTTCCTATCGCTGGCGTCTCCGCCCCAATCAGCATCAACAAAACATTCTATGGGCTGCCCGGTCTTGCGATAATGAATCTTCAAATCAGATGTTCCCTTCAGGTATCTCAGGATATGCTTGGCTCCAGTTTCGTGCTCGCAATGTGGATCGGTGTTTCGTTTTGCGAGTTTGCAAACAGAATGCAAAATATCCGGCCGCGTCGAAATGGCCAAATACATTAACGCACCAACCAATGACTGATACTCAGTTTGGTTCACCTTTCTGCAACCGTCATCTCTACAGCTGACCTGAAACCCTGCGCTTAATGGTGTCGCCACAGGATTGCAGTTTTGCATGCCATACTGATTCAGAAGGTCCTGGATGTATTTTCGCTGACAAACAGTAATAGAACCCGTTTCACCTTCCCACTCTATTTCCATGCCTAGGAAATACTTAAGTTGACCTCCATCTACAAGATCAAATTCATTCGCGATTTGAGCTTTAATCGCCATCAAATCATTTACTTTAGTGCTACCTATAATGAGATCGACAACGTATTACGTCAATGCTATTTATTACGTTAAAATTACCATTTTCATTTTTTGTGTATACGCAGGGCTCACTGACGCACGGTGAGAAACCCATTGTTTTCAGGACTGCGTCAAGTGTGGCATTCCACTCGCGCCCACTTTGCTTCAGCCCGTACAGCGCCTTATTCAGCCTCAAAACGTGATGAGGATAATTTTCATTGATTAAACCTTCCGGCTGCTTCATGAAGACAATATCATGCAGTTCACTGTTCAAATAGGCTGATGACACGTCCATGCAGGTGCAATTTGTGTTCACACGCCAATGCAAACAGCAAGCGAATCGTTGCGTATCTCACCACGGGTGAAAACGTTTCGGTAAAATTGACACCAAAGCGTTGACTGCACCCTTCAGTCGAGACTTGAAGCGTTGAATACTGCCACCTGCATTTTGCTTTATATTGAAGACCCACCTGCAATTAATAGCTTCCTCTCTGGCTGGTAAATCTACTAGTGACCACGTACTATTCGCGACTAACGCATCGTACTCCTTCTGCATCGAGTCTTTCCACTGTATAGCGTACTCACTATTTAAAACCTCTTCTACGCACTGCGGTATTTTAATATCGCCTTTCTCGATCAGATGTAAAATATTTCGTTCTTTGCGCGGGTGCACTGTGGACGACCTCGCTGCCACTTACTTCAGCTGCGGGATAACCGACGTTGTTATCGCACCTCACAGGTACAATTTCCTCAGCGTCAAACGTAAATATATCAAGCTGATACGGTGTACATTTTTTTTTATGAAAATAGAGAACACACCCACCAACATACCTTTTTTTTGCTAAAATTTAAAAAATGCCAAATGTCCGTTTTAAAAATGTATTTTTTATTCAAACATATGAGATCGTGTTGCAAAATAACTTAAATTTATAATTTAAAAAAAAAACAATTTACCCAGTAAACTGTATACAGGGTGGTAATGGGTAATGGTAATGGGTTCAAAATGGAGCCTATATCAAGGCAACCTTTTTTCATGGTTTGAACCAAGGAACCACAGGATCAGCATCCTTAATGGCAACCACCCTGTATAACATAAATTCTTAACATAACATTCAAGACGTTTTAGCTCTAATTGCTTTGATATTTTTCTGTAGAATGCATTTTTTTTATCAAATTGTGGTTCTCCTCCAAGTACTCCTTAAATTCCAAGCAAGAAAGTTAATAAGGCAGGTTCCAGAATCCGAGTGAAAGTGAATGTGAAAGTGAAATTGAAACCGAGTGAAAATGTTTTTGGTGTTCTAGAATCCGAATGATTTCAATTTCACATGTTCATTTTGAACTCGCTGTAATTTTTCTACTCGCTGAATTTTCGATCAGCTGATCGTTGTCTGGCAAAATAAAAATAAAAACAGAAAGTGAAAAATGAGTGTTTATTTGTATATTCTATTAAATTTAGTGTAAATAATTTGGAAAAAAATAAATAAAAAGATTTTTGGATGTTATGCCTTTTATTTTTATAATTGCTGTCAATAAGAGCTGTGTTTTTCGTGGAGTTGTTTGCTTCTTTAAATTCCCTCCGTATTTGTTTTGTGTTGTTCAGATTTTCTTTACTATCTTGTACCACTTTTTTTCATTTGCATCGCAATTGTTGCCATGGGATTGTTTGCTCCTTGATATATTTTGTGATAGGGTCGGCATCCGTGGGCTCGCGTCGACTTTTTCGCGAGACTCCAATACCAGCAGAGGAAGCGCTACTTATAGCAGCAGAAGCGTCCGCAGAAGAAGCACAAGCAGCAGAGGAAGTGGCAGCAGCATCTCTGGAAGTGGAGGGCTGATCCTGAGTGGAATCCTCAGTGACATCTTTGGCAGAAGTTACACCAAACTCCAAAGTTTCTGCTATGCAAAGTTTTTTGCGGGTGGAAGCCTTCCAATCCACCCACACCTGTTGATGTAAAGGGTCTTTTTTTAGACGTGTGGTTTTTAAGAAGAAATAAAACACATAAAATTTAATGTTATGGCCAAGAATTTAGTTTTATTATAAAGATAAGGGTTTGCCATTGCGGCATGTAAAAGGCGAATGTCTTAATTATTAACACCTTATAATAAATAAATAGGGTTGAATTGAATTTCGTGGTGCTCCTCCATAATTTGCTGTGCTTTCCCCTTAAAAATTGAATTTACCACTAAATATTGCATATTTCTATGAATTTTATTTAAATTTTCTTTAATTTACTTACATTTTCACAAAATCACTTCAATTTCACTTGCTGCTGCTGAAGTGATTTCAATTCACTTTTGTGAATTCGGATTCGGTTTCTGGAACCTGCAAAATCGGTCGGAATTCATTTTCAAAACGAGTGAATTTGAGCGTGTGAAAGTGAATGTGAAATGCAGAACACCAAAAAGTGAATTCGATTCGGATTCGCTGCAATTTCACTCGGAAGTGAAATCTGGAACCTGCCTGATTAATTCGCTTTGTATCAAATATAGAACAAATATAGAACACATTTTAAAATAGAGAACATTTGCATGTTTTTAATAACAAAATATATCATATAGAACATCGGCTTAAAATAGAGTACTGTCCTATATAATATAGTACGGTTGGTCACCGTAAACATACATATTTTCCATAAAGACCACATCTCTGCTCGTAATAATTTTTGTCTCTGCATTCAACAAACGATATGCCTTTGAGGTATCGGAGTACCCTACCATGATGAGCTCTGTTCCTTTTGCTTGGAACTTCTTTGAGTGTGTCTTATCAATTGCAATTGCCAACGATCCAAACACCTTCAAATGTGCAACAGTTGGAATTTTCCCTGTCCATTCTTCGTACGGCGTTTTATTTACGAGTGTTTTTGTTGCAGCTCTGTTGCGTAAATACGCTGCAGTTGAAACTGCCTCCGCCCAAAAAGATTCGTCTAATCCACTTTGGACTAGCATACCTCGCGCCATTTTAACCAACGTACGGTTGGCGCACTTCGCTACACCATTTTGTTGTGGTGTGTGTGGGACAGTTAATTGATGCTTTATACCATTTTCGTTTAAAAACCTATCAAATTCTTTGTTTATATACTCGCCACCATTGTCGCTTCGGATAAGTTAGCTTTGGTGACCTGTTTGATTTTCCGCCATCACTAAATGACTTAAACACGTTCAAAACTTCGCTCTTATTTTTCAAAAAGTAAACGAATATATATCGCGACTTGTCGTTGATAAATATAAAAAAATATCGCGACCCACCAATTGAATTTTTGTTTATCGATCCACATACATCAGTGTGCACTACATCCAAAACATTTTTTGCATGATTCTCAGAATTATGTGGGAACGGTTTCACCGATATTTTGCATTTTGCACACGTAATGCAATCAATTAAATTTGGGACTTTTTGCATTTTAAGCCCATGCAATAGTTTCTTACTGCACATTTCTTTAAGGCTATTAAAGTTCAGATGCCCAAATCTATTGTGCCAAGTTATTGCATCATTATTTGTACTATTCGAATACAAACACTTGTTTGCTGGGTTTTCAAATGTAAACAACCCGCCGACTGCTTTTCCTGTCAGCACAATTTCGCCGGTTTTTTCTTTTATGGCCGCGTGATTCCCTTCAAAATTTACTACAATACCATTTTCGCATGCTTTGCTTACCGATATGAAATTATAACGCAATTGTTGCACATGCAACACATTTTTCAATTTTAGGCCTTTTCTTATTCTTACTTCACCTCGCCCCTCTGCTTCTATAAATTTGTGTCCAGCAAGGTCTATTCTCTCTTTGCGGTCTTCATATGAGATGAATAACGAACGATCACAACAAAGATGTGATGTCGCGCCGCTGTCGATGCACCAAGCATGGAGTTCATGCGATGACACAGAAGCAAGGATAGCCAAGGATTTCTGATTTCCCCTTTCTTGTTTTTGCTGGGTCGTCCTCTCTGCATTTTGCAGCAAAGTGACCACGACGTCCGCAGTTGTAGCACTTACCGCTTACTTGTCTGTTGTTAAAGTTTTCGATATTGTTGTTTTCGCCTCCATTCCTACTAACGGATTGACCCTTTCTAAAATTTGCTTGCGCTACTAACGCCTGTTGGCCGTTGCCATGTGCTGATTCCTCGCATCTATCTTGACGTCTGGTCCCTTCTTCAAGCAGCTTAACCTTCAGCGCGTTAAGGGACGGCAAAGTGTCGCTCTCGTAAGCTTTTGGTAGACTGGACAACAGAATAATGACACACATTTCTTCTGGCACATCAATCGCGACTTCTGCCAGCTTTTCTAGGATCTCGTAAAACTCATTTACGTGATGTGAAATACTGCAACATTCAGACAAACTTACGTACAGCAGCCTCTTGAATAGACATATCTTTCGAGCTGGCCCACTTGTCTGGTATATCTCCTTCAACTTGCTCCAGGCCTTTGCCGAAGTTTCACAATGCCTAACGTGGTTTATCTGCGTTGGCTTTATGCAAAGCATTATGCTCGCCAGCGCTTTCTCGTCTTTTGCGTCGAACGCTTCCGATTCCGCGACAGACGCAGTTTCGCTCTTTAATTGTTTTCCGCTTACAATTGCCCATAGTTCCGAGTGAACAAGGACACTTTTCATATGGACTGACCACGATGCGTAATTTGTATCATCTAGCTTTTCAATTGAGTATAAACCGACGGCACTCACTTTTTCTAGTGGCATATGTGGCCTGGGCCCATAACCTATTGGAATATTTTATTGAATATTTAAACACGCGCAAACAACTTGCCTTGTTGAGAAATTTATTCGAAAGTAACCCAAAAATAATTTGACAGAATTAGCAAAGTAAAAAATCCGAAAAACTTATTTCTAATAATAACACAACGTAGAAATCTGTAGTGTTGCAAGTTTCTAACACAGCTATGGAACATCGAACCGAGGACGTTTCGAACGTGACGAAGGGAATAGTTAATGATGACCAACAATGCAACTGGCTGCTAGCACTTTTCTGCATTCCCACCACATACGTTCAGGACGAAGCTGCTAACTGTCGTCGTAAAAGACAACTGTGAGCAGCGCACTTTGAAGAGTAATAACTCTAGTTGGAATTAATATTTTGTGAAATAAATATTATTATATAAAAAACACTTTTTAAAAATAAGCTTTAATTAATTTAATGTACTAAAAAGTAGAAAATAAATTGTTTCAGTCACCTGTACCTTACTATCAATAAAAGCTTGGGGCGCTCATGTGTTCAAAATTTGTGAACCAATTGATACAATATTTTATTTAGTTTACTAGCTGTTACCCGCGGGTTCCACCCCGCGCTTTTATAAAAATACGTCATGTGAATGATGCTCTGATTGTATGTTGCTGTATTTAATTTAATAGCAGTGTTTGCCAGCCTGTCTTTTTCTTGGTTTCTGTTGTTTTCTGTTGAACAGCCGGGCTTCTCCTTGCTGATGATTGTGATGTCTATATACTTGTAGGGGAAGTAATAAATATAGGTCCTTACAGAATTATCTGTGTATGTAGATTACTCTTTTGGTAGAAGGCCAAAATTAAAGTCACTCCTCATGGACCACCACTTTTTTACGGTACATACATTGAAGGTGTGCCACGCCACCTTGTCCCATGACCCTAAATCTATATATATAAAACTCAAAATTGTGTAAAAATGTTTACATGTATGTATGTATGACTAAATAATAACAGAATAAAAATTTTTATGTTAAATGACTTGTAGTTCTAAAGACATACCAAATCGAAGATTTAAGTTGTATGAGTGGTGCCTCTCCCCGTTGTCCCATGCCCCTAAATTTTTGTTAGCAAATTAGCAAAAGGGCACGACTAAATTCTAACAAAACAGAATTTAAATATTGAATGACTTGTAGTTTTAAAGATATACCAAATTAAAGATTTAAGTTGTATGAGGGGTGCCACGCCTCGTGTCCAATGCCCATTCCATTTTCCCAGTTGAAGAATACGGAGTTTCATTTATGTATGATATATAGTTCTAAAGTAATACCCAAATGTGGAGTTGATAAAAAAGTGCCACGCCCCTTATCCTACGCCCATAAAATTTTACCAGTGGGACGACGCATCCAAGAGGCGACTGACTACGGAATTTCAATGCTGCACGACCTTTAGTTCCAAAGCTAATCGATGTAAACAATTTGGTTTGTATGGGCGGTGCCACGCCCTCTTGTCCACTGCCCGTCTTATTTTCCCAGTTGAAGGGTATGGATGTGTAGTAAGTTCCTACCGAGTTTCATTGATGTGTGATGTGTAGTTCTAATGTTATACACAAATCTGGAGTTGATAAAAAAGTGCCACGCCTCTTATCCTACGCCCATAAAATTTTACCAGTGTGACGACACATCCAAGAGGCGACTGCATACGAAATTTCAATGCTGCGCGACCTTTAGTTCCAAAGCTAATCGAGATCAAAAATTTGGTTGGTATGGGGGTGCCACGCCCCCTTATCCAGTGCCCCCTTATTTTCTCAGTAGAAGGATATGGATATGTAGTAAGTTCCTACCGAGTTTCATTGATGTGTGATGTGTAGTTCTAAAGTTATACACAAATCTGGAGTTGATAAAAAAGTGCCACGCCCCTTATCCTACGCCCATAAAATTTTACCAGTGGGACGACACATCCAAGAGGCGACTGCATACGGAATTTCAATGCTGCGCGGTTTGTGGTTTAAAAGATATGCCATATCATAGAGTTAAGTTATATGAGGGGTGCCACGCCCCCTTATCCCACGCCCCTAAATGTTTTCCAGCAGGAAGACACGACTAAACACTAACATAATACAAAGTTTTAATGTTGTACACCTTGTAGTTTTAAAGATATGCCAAATCAATTATTTAAGTTGTATGGGAGGTGCCACGCCCTCTTGATGTATACAAATTTTTTGTAGCCTATGACCATCCTTGGAACATCTATAGTCTATGTGCCAAATTTGGTTATGATCGATCAAGCGGTCTAGGACGCAACTCCGAACATACATACATACATAATTTGATTTTTATATATATAGATTTTTTGTAAATAGATTCTAGTAATGAAAAATAAGTGTGAATATAGGTTGTGAGCGCCTATTTGATGTGATTTAATGATATACATATCTCTATAATATTATTTGTACGGGCCTAAATCAGGCATAAATCTAGGTCATCACACATTTCGTATTCTATAAATACGGCAAAATTATATAAAATGCGATTAAACAGCTCCTGGCCCGTCTGTCCCTACGTGCTCCTTCTTCTGTCTGTGCTCTGATTGGTTGTTGCAGTTTCGCTAATAACTTTGTTTAAAGTAAAAATTTTAATATTTTTATGATTCATTCATGTATTGTAAGCGTGTTTACGCATGTATGCAAAATTTCAGATTTGATTACTAGATTCCACTTCAAAGATACCTAAAGGCAAGTTAATATAAAGCTTATAAAAAGAAAACGTTGATTGAAACGTTTTTGGAGAACAATAATATTGTACTGAATATTCAGAATAAAATAAGAAGTCGAATTCTCATAACCAACTCATCTTATTAATTTGTATGTACCAATATTAAACGAGAGACCTTTACAAACTATTTTGCCTTTTTCTCTGTTGATTTCGTCTTTGTAGCTGATCGGCATTTCATGATGCAAACAATTAATAAAACAAGGCATACTGTTATCGAACCGAGTATTAGGAGTTGCGAATTATTTCCAAGCGCCCGTAACCGACTGGTAAATAGATCATTCCTTAAAAAATTCAAATAATTAATAGTTGATATAAAAAAGTTATCAAAGCGGAAAGGATTAATTACATAAGGTTTGGAACTGCTGGAACAGTCTCCGGGTGTGTCTGCTTGCGAAATCCATCCTCAGCGAATTCAATAAAGTTCTTCGGAGTAAAGTCCTTCTGTTTGTAGTGATAAACTTTTCCTTGGCGCAAACTAACAAAGATAGACACATATTATTTTGGCATATACAAATAAATAAATACATACTACAATAAAATTTCATTCAGTGATCTAAGGGCCAGTTTCACAGTGGATATTTAAACTCTGATTGCAGTTTAAATAGGGAATTTCAGTTTCACAGTTGGAAGTTAAACACGATTTAAATAGCCGATTGTGGATATTTAAGTATGGCACAGAGTTGCAATCGAAAACAAATAAACAGCTGATTTCGGACGAGCAAGCAAGCTGCGTCGACAATTTTGCAATTTACAAGAGATCAAATTAAACATAAAACTGCATGGTATAGCACATATAAATGATCCCGTAGTATTATAAATGATATAAACTGTGGATTCTTTGCACAATATCCAATAATTCACTTCTTTCGGCCGACGAAAAATTTTTAGCTCGCGCTGCCTCCATAATTGAACAATTGAACATATGTTTTTGGCAAGTTGTGTCAACCTTCAATTGTCAAATATTCGAAGTTGCCATTCATTATTCCGTATTTAAATAAATGCACTGTGAAATTCAAGAAAAGTTAAACTAGATTTAAACTCAATTCGCAAATTAGATTTAAACATCCACTGTGAAACTGGCCCTGAGCCGTTTTTTAAAATATGTATTACGAATTTAAGGCCCAAATTTCGATGCGCATTCAACTCTATAATTTCCAAATAGGTTTGGTCAGACTTTTTGATTTTAATTGCTTTTGCCTGAGCAATTTTCCCAAAAAACTGATTCTTCCAAATGATTAGCGAATGAGGAACGTTGATTTTACAAAACAGTTTACCGATAGACCGATAAATTTATGAATTCAAACCTTTTATTTCAGTTTGATTTCAATTAGTCTCATTTCTCTCGTTACCATTTCGATTTTTCAGTTCAGACTAAGCAAGTCAGAAGTTGTGGATAGCAACAACAGACTAATAATCGCAAACAAAATAGGTTGACACTATTATTTGTATTATTCGAAATCGGTTTGTTTCGCATAGGTTTTAGTTGTTGTACATTTATACTGAATACTAGATGTCCCGAGAAACGTTCTGCCTAAAATAATTATTTTATTCCAAGATTTGTTTTGAAATGTATTTCAATTATGGTTGGAATTTTTTTAAATATGTAAATTATGTACAGAACGAATACGTTTTCGTGAATATTTCCACCGTGACAACAGCTATCGGGCATAGTGTAATAATATCAAGTGAACCAGATAGCTTGAAGTACCCTAGCTTGTAAAAAAATTTTTTGATTTTTCTTTTCTCCTTCTTCGTTATATGTCTTAACCCATCCGAGACATTAGTACAAAAAAGATACTCAACATTTTTACCATGCAATTTTTATTTTCAGTAATGAAAGTATTAATAACCAGCAATTGTTTTGAGGGAACCGCAAATGGTCCCAATCGCCTTTTCTTACTGCCTAAGATCTCCTTCTCCTCAAAATGGTTAGCGCAAACACGCGCTGAGGATGAAAAAGTGGTATTGCATACTCTTAACCATTTTCGTCGCAAATCTTCATCCTTTGGCAGCGAAAACATCGGCACCGCTGCATCGTAAGTGCTTTTGCACAAATAGCAAGAGTTCGGCATTGATATTTATTTCTTTTTACTTTTTTTTTCAAACGCAAACTCAAAACACAAACTGAAAACGGGTTAATATTTTTGACAACGCAACTGACAAGCTAGGGTACGAGAATAGAATGTCATTGCTATCTGGTTCACTTGATATTATTACACTATGCTATCGGGTACAAATTTTGTTAACTACTTAATGTCAACTTAAGTATTATATCGGTCCATAAATAAGAATTTTCGAAAAAGATCCACCACATAGCCACTTGGGAAGGTTAATATAAAAAAAATCATTCGAGCACCACACGCTCAAAAGCCGAAGCAACGTTATAATCTGTAATTGGGGATATGTACTATGTATATCAAAATAAAATACGTACAATATAAATTCAGGTGATTCTGCAATGTGGAATCTTCTGGCCGTTGTTATTCCAGCCTCTAACCTATTAACACGCGCCACATTAAGACGGCGTCTCAACTTTGCTCCTACGGCTTCCCATACAGCATACAATCGCTGACAAAAAATGCAATCAGCCGAATAGCTGAAACATATAATACGGTAATATTTAGGAAAAACTTAATCAATTTGATATAATTGACGATTCGTTTCTAATGCATATCCACTTACAAAAAGACAAACCAATCTCCGGTAGTAGCGCCTGTAGCTGCTTGCGTCAAATGCTCGAAATTCTCATCGGACAACTCTTTAACGACTGGATCTCGGTTGTCGCTAAAAGTTTGCATTATCTCCTCCTCGCTGGGTTCGCCATAATACAGCAACGGAATTCCCCTTCTAAAGTATAATAATGACGGTTCTCTAGATGGGTCGTAGATCCCCACCATATGACTATTATGCGCTTTCACCACAACAGCCCCAAGGGTTTCCTTGAGTTCATTTTGTATGTTCTCAACAACTGTTTCCAATTGTTCGCACTCTGGACAATTCGCCTTGGCTAAAAAACAAACGAACAGATCTGTTAACAGGTGAATCTCCAATAATACATGCTTGAGCTTCATACTAAACAAAGCGATGACGTTGTCTTCCCCAGTGAGCAAATGCACTAAATCGGTGTCATCGACTTGTGCAATGGTAGCACCATGTGAAGTGCTTAAAGCTAGACTCAACACAACCAAAGATGTAACTCCGAAGTTCTTAAAAAACGCCATTCTTTGCCGATCTTACAAGCTAATGAACAATAAAAAAAATATTAAGATTTCAAAAACTTATCGTTTTAACCGTTTATCCGGCACAGTGAGATTATACTGAGATATTCGGCTATATGCTGTCGATTAACTCGTTTCTTCAGCAGCTTTAACCGGCCGATTCTTTTACTAGTAGAAGAAAAACAACTAGAGAGCGACAGATAGTTGAACACAGGGTTGCAAAAGGGAACAATAAAAAGTACTTCCTCGATTCGGGCGGACCTGCTGAATAAAAACGAAGGAATAGAAAGTCCCATGTTTCACAAGGAAGAGCAAAAAAAGATCTAGGCGTATGAAATAAGGCATAAATTCGAAATTCTCATATGCTCATAATTCCAAAAACCACATTAAACACAACATACCATACAATGTATTAAATGTTACAAAATATTAAAAAATGAAAGAATTATTACAAATTGTGTACAGATCAAGCTTAGTTCTTTTACTAAATGCATACAACAATTTACATGCTTATTTTATAAATCCCAACGCCTCACTTTACCCTGCGATCAAGAATTTTGTATTGTGTAAAACGAATTATCTCACTTAAGCTTCGTTCACATTCGACTTTTGCTTTGCTTTGCTTCAGAATTTCGCTTTGACAGATAAGTTCAATACATGCTTTTATATGAGGCTTGCTAAAAATAGAACGCGAGAAAAGCGAAGCGAAGCAATGCGAAGCAAAATGTTGGGCAACTCTCAACTTTTTTGCGCTTTGACAATCAGTTGTTGAAATTTTTTGTGATATTTTTCATTTTCTCGTGCGCTTCCAGTTGGTTTTATTTTCTCGTGCTTAAAGCCTCGTTCACATTCGACTTTCCTCGCTTTGCTTGACAGTTCGAAATTCAACAACAAAGCGTGAAAAGTAGAAGGTTTGCTACAATGAACGCTTGAACTTTGGATTTTATTGATATAATTTAAGTAGTAGTAGTTATGCTACTAAAGTTTGAAATTCGCGAGTGTCTTAATTGGAAACGCAAACGCACGAGAAAATGAAACCAACTGGAAGCGCACGAGAAAATGAAAAATATCACAAAAAATTTCAACAACTGATTGTCAAAGCGCAAAAAAGTTGAGAGTTGCCCAACATTTTGCTTCGCATTGCTTCGCTTCGCTTTTCTCGCGTTCTACTTAGCAAGCCTCATATAAAAGCATGTATTGAACTTATCTGTCAACGCGAAATTCTGAAGCAAAGCGAAGCAAAAGTCGTATGTGAACGAGGCTTTAGTGACTGCGCGCGCGCTGTCTTACGTAGTTTCGTATGAAAACCGGTATCGCATAAAATGTAACGCTGCGCTTTCACTCCCATGTACTATCAAATCGTTCACTTGGGTTTGAGCTCGCGTTCGGTTTTTTAAACGTAAAATTTTTGGTAATTTCGAGTGAAAATTGATTTGTGGTAATCTGTAGATGCAAATAATAAGTATTGTAATACTTTTTAAAGACAAATACTAAAGAAAAAAGGAAAATTCTAGCACTGCGGTTGAGGATAGAAATCACAAAAAAGAGAAGTACCGCGGTTGAGGATCGAACTCACAACCCCTCGCGTGCTAGTCAAACGCTTTAACCACCAGGCTATGGAAGGTATGCAATGGAAGCTGCAAATCGTGTGTTTTGTATTTGGCTGGTAAATTTAGAAAAATACAACTCTGTTTCGTAAGAACGTGACACTTCATGTGATGCCGTAAGATGACAAACGCAATTATGGCCCGATTCCAATGGTGCGTGCGTGCGTACGATTGCGGAATTGCGTAAACGCAAAAACTTGAAACGCACTTGAGCTGTTCCAATGTACAGAATTCGTGAGTTCCAAAGAGAGTCACCACATTTCGGAAATTTACACCTTGAGCAGTAAACATTCTTAAATAATTTACAGAACATATTACATCCAAAGTTTATAACTATTTAACTTGTAATATTGTGTATACATCATTTAAACCTAATATTGATTGAAATAAGTACAACATAAAAATTTATTCAGCTACCACACTTTTATTTCACACTGGTGGTAACCACAAAGTGTGTATATGAGCTGTAGATCATAGTGGAATAATATCAAGTGAACCAGATAGATTGTCATACCTTACAATTGTAAAAAAATGTTTTGATTTTCTTTTCTCCTTCTTCGGCATATGTCTTAACCCATCCGAGACATTATTACAAAAAAGTTACTCAACATTTTTACGTACCAAGCAATTTTTATTTTCAGTAATGAAAATATTAATAACCGCACGTGTGTTACATTTTTTATAACCGCAAATGGTCCCAATCGCCTTTTCATACTGCCTAAGATCTCCTTCTCCTCAAAATGGTTAGCGCAAACATGCGCTGAGGAAGAAAAGGTGATATTGCAGGCTCCTGACCATTTTCGTTGCAAATCTTCATCGTTAGGCACAGAAAACATCGGCATTTTTTCATCGTAAGTGCCTTTGCACAAATAACAACAGTTGGGCATTTTTCTTTTTACTTTTTTCTTCAAACGCAAACTCAAACTCAAACTGAAAACGGGTTAATATTTTTGACAATTATCAGGTATGACAATAGAATGTCATTGCTATCTGGTTCACTTGATATTATCTCACTATGCTGTAGATGAGCTGTCAGCGCAAAATGTGTGCAGCAAAAGTTGAAAGTGGGTAAACTTTCTGCGTTTTGCGCTCAGCGCACCGCTCATTGGCACTCTCTTCATATGTTTGCACTAGTTCAATTTAAATGTAAAAAATTTTCAGCGAAAGCAAACGCATGCACGCACCACTGGAATCGGGCTCTTACGCAGTGATTTATGCATTGCCATTTTTGATCGCGTTGCGTTCGATAGCGGGGATTTATACGTTAAGGCCGTTAAAGTATTACCAATTATTTGGTATGATTAATAGCATCAAAAACCATTATTCTTTGCTGGCAGTACCTTGAGTAGCAGCTACTCCATAAACTGGATTTCGCCAAATATGTATCTTAATGGCTACCATCTTCACTTGAGAGAAAAAAAGATAAGGCATTTGGTACCATGGCTATTCCTATGCTAAACAAACCCAACTAGTCTATTCTAGGTAGGTAGGTAGGTTAAGTGGTCGTCTCGAGGACATCACTTAGGCCAAAAGGCCCATTGTGTTACCACGTTGGGGATTTTCACCTATACACTTCCCATGTATGGGAGCCACTTTGTGGCTCTGGTATATTTGTCGATGTGTCCTGGTGGCGTTTTTTCCAAGTCTGCCAGACAGCTCAGGAAGTAATGTCCCAGGAATCGGAAGCGCGTTCTTGCTAGCGCTGGGCATTTGCAGAGGAGGTGTTCAACAGATTCCTCGCAGTCTTCGTCTCTGCAGCTTCTGCAGAAGTCGTTGTACAGCAGTCCCAGTCTGTTGGCATGTTGACCAATGAGGCAGTGTCCGGTTATGATTCCTACGACAATCCCTATGGAGGGTTTGCTTAGTAGGATCAATTCACTGGATCTGCTCTGGTTGATCGTAGGCCAGATCTGCCTTGCTGTGTGACAAGACTGTTCGTGGAGCCATCTCGTGTTTGCTCTGTTTATGTGGTTGATTTTTAGCATTAGTTTGCATGTGGAGAGTGGTATCCCAACTTCTTCAGTTATGTTGATTCTATGTAGCTCTGTGCCTGCTCTTGCGAGCTCGTCAGCTATGCAGTTTCCCTCTATGTCTTTGTGCCCAGGCACCCAGCAAAGGTGTACATTGTACTGCGCGGATATCTCGTTTAGAGATGTTCGGCAGTGAAGGGCTGTTTTAGAGCGGGGATGTGCGCTGAGTAGAGCTTGTATTGCAGCCTGGCTGTCGGTGTAAATGGTAATGTCCCTGAGGGAGATCGCATTTGCTTTGAGCCAAGCGGCTGCCTGTCTGATAGCTGCAAGTTCCGCCTGAAAGACGCTGCAGTGGTCCGGTAGTCTGTATGACGATCGTAGGTTCAGATTCCTGCAGTATACACCGCTGCCGACTTTGTCGTTCATCTTTGAACCGTCCGTGTAGAAGGTTGCCATATTGCTGGACTCCTCCGGTAGTTCGTGTTTGTCCCAATTATCCCTTGAGGGGATTTTCGCACTAAATAGTGCTTTGGGGAGTGGTTTGGGGATTGTGTAATCAATCTCCGAAAGACGGAATGGTAGTTTATTTACGATTCTGGAATGTCCTATGTCGATCCTGCTCCATGGGTGGATCGCATTGAGTCTTGCTGCCGTACAGCTCGCCACTAGTTCCCCGTAGATGTCTATGGGGAGTAAGTGAAGTAGAGTTTCCAGGGCTTTAGTTGGCGTTGTCCTGATGGCGCCTGAGATCAAAATGGCCGCCATTCTTTGCACCTTGGTTAACAGATTCACGTAGGTGGATTTGCTCAGGGCTGTCCACCATATTGTGACTCCGTACATAAGAATCGGTCTGACGACTGCCGTGTACAGCCAGTAAATGACTGATGGTTTAAGCCCCCAGCTTCTGCTGATAGCTCTTTTGCAGGTATATAGGGCGGTGGTGGCTTTCTGGATGCGATTTTTAATATTGTCCTTCCAGGTTAGCTTCCGGTCTAAGATGATTCCTAGGTATTTTACTTTTTCTGTTAGGTGTAGGTGAGTGCCGTTCAAAGTGGGTGGGCTGAACCTCGGTATCCTATGTTTCTTCGTGAAAAGCATAAGTTCCGTCTTGGCAGCGTTAACACCCAGACCGCACTCCCTTGTCCATGACGATAGTGTTGTAAGGGCGCCTTGTAGGAGGTCTCTGAGAGTATCTGGGTACCTGCCTGATGCTAGTAAGACGATGTCATCTGCATAGGCGATCACATGGCAACTCGAGGTTGCTAGCTTAGTGATGAGGGGGTTTACCGTGAGATTCCAGAGTAGAGGCGATAGGACCCCCCCTTGAGGGGTGCCCCTTGTAACAAACCTGGTGATTTTGGTTTCGCCCAACTCCGTGATTATTTCCCTCCTTTGAAGAAGGTTCCTTATAAGCTGGATTAGCCGACTGTTTAGGTTCAGGTCGGTTAGAGCTGCCATTGTGGACTCTGGTTGGATGTTGTTGAAGGCTCCTTCGATATCGAGGAAGGCCGCCAGAGTGTATTCCTTGTGTGAAAGTGATGTTTCTACTCTTTGCACCAGGTCGTGAAGGGCAGTTTCTGTGGACTTGCCCTTAGTGTATGCGTGTTGGAACGCTGATACCCTGTTGGGGTCAATGGTGTGGCGCATGTATGCGTCCAATAATTTCTCTAGTGTTTTTAGGAGAAATGATGTGAGGCTTATAGGTCGAAAGTCCTTTGCCGTAACGTGGCTGCTCTTCCCTCCTTTGGGGATGAAGACTACTTTCGCCCTGTTCCATTGGCGTGGGACATGGGCAAATCTGATGCACGCTTTGTAGATCAGGATAAGCCAAGGGGCTAATTGGGTCCTGGCCTGTTTTATTTCCTCTGGCATTATGCCGTCAGGGCCTGGAGATTTGTTCGATTGTAGGCTGTCAACGGCCCAGTTCAGATTCTCGCCGCTTATCGCAGCGTCGCTGACGTCGGGGCCTGTTGGCATATCAGAGTCCGCACAGTCCATTGGTGTGTTAGAATTGCCTGGGAAGTGTGCGTTAATTAGGAGCTCAAGGGTCTCTGAGCTTGAATTGGTCCACTCGCCGTCAGGTTTCTGTACGAATCCCGTATGCGTTGGACTAGCTGCCAGAACTTTGCGGAGCCGGCTGGTTTCCGAAGCGCTCTCGACATTTCCGCAGTATGTCGACCAGGAAGTACGTTTCGCTTTCCTTAGTGCATTCTTGAAGAGTCGCAGGGTCTCCTTGTAGGATGACCAAGTGCTGTCTCTCTTGGCTTTGTTGAACTGTTTCCTGCACTCACGCCGAAGGTCCGCGATTTCCGCGGTCCACCAGTGCGGTTTAGGTTTGCCTCTTGGGATTACAGTTGGACAGGAAGCGTCTGAGGCCTTGTTGCATGCCTTGGTAATGGTCTCCACCAAATCTTCCAACTGGCCCGTGGATCGGGGTACTGCTGGCTTGAACGATTTGAGTTGTGAAGAGAGAATATGATTGTACATATCCCAGTCCATCCTTTTCCTGTTTTTGAAGGGAGGTGGTTTTGTGATTTGTAAATCTACATGAAAGAGAATGTACCTGTGGTCAGAGAGAGAGTGGTCTTTAGACACCCTCCAGCTGCGGACCACGTTTGCATGATCCCCAGTTACTAGAGTGATGTCCAGAACTTCTTTTCTGTTGACCGTTACAAAGGTAGGTTCTTGACCAATATTGCTAATATGTAAATCTGTGGAAAGGATATAATCAAATAGTGACTCACCCCTGTCATTAGTGTCCGAACTGCCCCACATCGAGTGATGGGCGTTCGCGTCGGCGCCGATAACCAGAGTGGCGCCGGTTCTGCGGGCTTCTTCGGTCGCTTCTTGGACCTCCGGAGCTGGTACCATCGTGTGGTCGTGTGCCATGTAAGCAGAGAGCAGCCAGACCGGGTTGCCCCGGCGCTCTATACAGATGGCGGTGGTGTCGCTGTTGCTATATTTGGACAGAAGAAAGAATTTGATATTTCTGCTGATTAGTATGCAAGATCTGGGTCGACCGTTACCTTGTATATAGATCGCAGTGTGCGACGATGAGCCCAGACCGCAAACCCTGTCTGCCACTGTCCAGGGTCACCTTCGCTACCTTCCAATTGCTGGTGGGTAGGTTGGGGTTGCTCAGCTGGAGGAGCTCCAGGATATCTTCCGGCTTTGATGGTTCGGCGGGGATCCAAGCTCTCGACCTGGGCCGAGTTGGGATCTCGCTCTTTGGCACGACCTGTAAGTTGGCTCCTTGCCAGATTTCGCCTACCTCAGCTATTGCCAGCTTCAGCAGGTTTGCAGACCGTTCGTCGGCGCATGCCATGATTTTTACACCATGATGCCAACCGATGTCACGGCATTCGGGTACAGGACCAGGGTTCTTCTGGAGAATGCCCTTGTATACCTTGCATAGGCCGATTTCCACAGATTTCCAGTTGTCTGGAGAGATGTTGCCATCGGCGTTGCTTTTATCCAGGACCGCCATCACCAGGTGGTCTTTTAGGACATCGCTGAAGGCCTTGGTTGTCGGCCTGGTTGGCTTGGCCCTCTTGGGTGCGTTGTGCGCATCGTCAGAGGATCTCTGCCTTTTTATGGCGGCGGTCTTGCGTTCAGCGTCCTCCGCCAGGGTTTTCTTCGCCCAGATCAGCGATTCGGTCTCTTTTGCCGTGCGCTCTTTTTCCGGGATTGCCGAGATTTTTCCGACAAGCTTGGCAGCTGCCCTCCTATCCCGGAAGGCCCTGACAGACGGCTTCACCCTTGCGGGAGGCCTCGAGGTACCTGGCCGTTCGGAGACGGCTTGGGGGGTCGGGGGGGCTGCTGTCGCTGCCGAAGTTGAGGCTGTATCGACAGGTTGGGTGGGCCTGACAGAGTGCGTACCTGCGAGAGGAGTTGGCGCAGACTGTTTTGGCGGTCCCTTGAAGGGTGCGCTTCTGTGAGCCGCGCCGTGCCGTATAAGCGGCGGCTTGATTTTAGGCTCCACTGGGTTGGTGCCTTGCGAGCCCTTGCTACTGCAGGAGTCGCGAATGGTGTTTGGGCAAAGTTTAGCGCCGTGCCCAGCGGCGGATGGCCTCTTGTCCGAGGCAGGGTTTTTAGAACTCATATCATCTGGTTCGTACCGGTCACCTACTGACCTGTGAGGGGTTTCGGTGACCGAAAGCATAGGGAAGGGGAAGGGAATGTCACCCATGGCAGAGCCCCCTACCATGGGAAGTCCAA
Organism: Neria commutata; assembly: GCA_963457695.1. Classification (NCBI taxonomy): domain Eukaryota; kingdom Metazoa; phylum Arthropoda; class Insecta; order Diptera; family Micropezidae; genus Neria; species Neria commutata. The sequence goes on along the minus strand of OY735245.1, from coordinate 42,930,058 downwards.
AGTTACTGTCGGGGGTGGACCGGTACCCGACAGGCGCCGTTGAAATACAGTCAGTATACCCCTCGACTGCAAACTAACCCTGGGCACGGTGACGCGTGACACCCGGGCTTGAGGGGTGGTAGATCTTAGTTTGTACTCGTCGACTGCCCGTCTGACAAGGTAGAACCTGCCAGGCACGGCCAAGTCGGGCTTTAGCCGTGCCAGTCAGCATGGCCTAGTCGAGTCATAGTAGCTAAGCCCTCGCACCGCGTCAAGGTGCCTACCATGCAAGGGAAGTCTATTCTACTAACAGCCATATTCGCTCGCCCCCGGCACAATTGATTGAGACAATCAATTGATCCGCTTTCTTGTGCCGGGCTTTCTACAACCCTATTCCTAACCAACCGTATCACGAAAAAAGCTTTGGCATTTCAACACAGCGAGGGGTGAAGTTCTTTGCTGTGAAAACAGCTGTTTGTGCTTCTTCTTCTTCAAAAATAAACGAAAAATGGAAACAAAAAAAACGAAAAGTGAGTATTTTTTTGGAAATTTTCAATAATTTGGTGTTTTATCTTATTTCTTTTAATTTCTAGACATCGTAAATTTGACAGGAGGACTTAGGAGCAGCTGCAGCATTTCATTCAATATTGCAATCAGCACCCAGAGCTGCAAGCCGGGAAAAACAGCCCTATAGCGCTGCGAGCAGTGCAAAATTTGTGGGAGCAGTGGCAGAGGACCTCGAACTCCCGATATAACGGAGTTTGAGCAGCAGGCCATACATGTGTTGTGTTTTTAATATTGTGTAACTTCCTTTAAATTACTGCAATAAAAAAATTTCACTTTTTGCTTCAAAATTTACGTTTTGCAACAGCTGTTTTCGCTTGTTACCTCCTAATGCGACCGTCACAATGTTTGTCACAATTGATACATTTCGAGCTTTTGATTTCTGTTCCGAATAAGGAAAAGTATCAATTGAGACGAAATGCTCTATTGTTACTGCGGTGAGTATTGTGACGGTCGCAGGAATAGGTCTGTAAATCTTGTATTCGAAGAACTAACAGCGCTATTCCTGCGACCGTCACAATACTCATTTCGTTACAATAGAGCATTTCGTCACAATTTTTACTTTTCCTTATTATAAGCTTTATATTAACTTCACTTTGGTATGTCAGTGGTATGTCGTCAAATCTAGTAATCAATTTTTCACCCACTTCCCGACTACTTAGAGATCTGAAACTTGGCATACATGCCTAAACTAGAGCCCAATACATGAATCAATAAATTTTATGGGCGTAGAATAAGGGGTGTGGCACTTTTTTATAAACTCCAGATTTGTGTATAACTTTAGAACTATACATCACACATCAATGAAACTCGGTAGGAACTTACTACATATCTATATCCTTCTACTGAGAAAATAAGGGGGCGTGGCACCCCCATACAAACAAAATTTTTGATGTCGATTAGCTTTGGAACTAAAGGTCGTGCAGCATTGAAATTTCGTATGCAGTCGCCTCTTGGATGTGTCGTCCAACTGGTAAAATTTTATGGGCGTAGGATAAGGGGCGTGGCACTTTTTTATCAACTCCAGATTTGTGTATAACTTTAGAACTACACATCACATATCAATGAAACTCGGTAGGAACTTACTACATATCCATATCCTTCTGCTGGGAAAATAAGACGGGCAGTGGACAAGTAGGCGTGGCACCGCCCATACAAACAAAATCGTTTATATAGAATAGCTTTGGAACTAAAGGTCGTGCAGCATTGAAATTTCGTATACAGGCCCCTCTTGGATGCTTCGTCCCACTGGTAAAATTTTATGGGCGTAGGACAGGGGGCGTGGCACTTTTCAAGCAACTACACACTTGGGCTTCAGTTTATAATTATAGGTACACCACACATCAATGAAAAACGATAGGAACTTGTTCGCCGCGCCTTGCAAGCAAAACAACAACAACTTATCGCGCCACAAATATGCCACGAATATTAGGGTCGATCACAGCCGTATTATTTGTTAAATTGAGGATATGACATATGACGATAGGAAACACTGTGAATACCCTAAATATTGTATACTGCTCTGCAAGTTTTAAATTCTTTTAGCGAAAAATTTCAGAGCTCTAAAATTGAATTTATGGAAGACTAAAAAGTAGAAAATAAAATTATATAAAAAAAAACTTTTTAAAAATAAGCTTTAATTTATTTAATGTACTAAAAATTAGAAAATAAATTGTTTCCAAGTCACCTGTATCTTACCATTATTTATATAATTTTATTTCATTTCTTAAATTATCTTTACACTTTTGAATTGCTTATCACATATTTATTGTACACTATGAATTCGGTTTGGAATGACATGGGTTGTAGGCCTTTCTTTGGGTTTTGGAAATGGAGGGTAAAGTTTCTGATTGTTCCCGAATGGAGTAAGCCAAAGGGATCCTTGTTTCTTCCATTACTAAGTTGACACACAGTCTCGACGTAGCGTAGATAGCAGCTGGACAAGCGTCGGGCAGTTATGCTAATGTGTACAACGAGTTCTTCCCTATAAAAGAATCTTGCAGTTGGAAGTTGGAAACTACGCAACCTTGTCTCCTTTCATCCTGTACTTGTCAACAACCCCGAGTCAGCAAATATGGTTCTGGTAGTGAATGAGGGCAAACGAAGTACATATGTATACATAGGTTAATGGTTCAACTCCTGCGTTTCACAGACTTTGCCATTAATGCTTCTACTTCGAGTAATTAGTTGTTTAGAAATTATTAGAGTTCACATTAAAAGTCACTGATGAGGTTTTCTGGCAAAAACCGAAATAGCTACATGACCTGCCCATGTGAGCAATAATTCTAATTATTTGTTGTACACTTAAAATCGTCTTGTTTCAGAACTGAAATAGACAACTATTGTCATTTCTCTTTGGCAAGTCAGTCCGAGTAAGTGAAATTTTCTGTCCAAATTGAAATTGGTTTATAAACATGTCAATTTTCCCATTTGCTTAATATTTTTACGATTTCAATTCAATACATAGGTCTCTCTATTGTGTGGAAAGTTTAACCAAGTTTTGGTTCCGCCTACTTCTTTAATAATTATACCCTACACCTATGGTAATAGGGTACTTATAATAACTTTGTGCGAAAATTGTAACGCATGAAAGGAGCCGTCCTAGGTATAGGTAGGTAGGTAGGCTAAGTGGTCGTCTCGGGGACATCACTAAGGCCAAAAGGCCCATTGTGTTACCACGTGGGGTTTTCACCTATGCACCAGAGATATGCTGAAGCACGCCAAACAAAGTTCCAGTCCTGATATGAAGTGAGACTCCTATGGCTGTGACTGGGAGCATTTTGGAGTCAAGAGCAGGAAATCTTCACTTCCAAAACATGACTCTCATGCTCAGTCTCACAGACTGCTATCTTCAACGAAGATTGTTGAACAGTAGCTAGGTAGGTAGGTTAAGTGGTCGTCTCGAGGACATCACTTAGGCCAAAAGGCCCATTGTGTTACCACGTGGGAATTTTCACCTATACACTTCCCATGTATGGGAGCCACTTTGTGGCCGTGGTATATTTGTCGATATGTCCTGGTGGCGTTCTTTCCAAGTCTTCCAGACAGCTCAGGAAGTAATGTCCCAGGAATCGGAAGCGCGTTCTTGCTAGCGCTGGGCATTTGCAAAGGAGGTGTTCAACATATTCCTCGCAGTCTTCGTCTCTGCAGCTTCTGAAGAAGTCGTTGTACAGCAGTCCCAGTCTGTTGGCATGTTGACCAATGAGGCAGTGTCCGGTTATGATTCCTACGACAATCCCTATGGAGGGTTTGCTTAGTAGGATCAATTCACTGGATCTGCTCTGGTTGATCGTAGGCCAGATCTGCCTTGCTGTGTGACATGTCTGTTCGTGGAGCCATCTCGTGTTTGCTCTGTTTATGTGGTTGGTTTTTAGCATTAGTTTGCATGTGGAGAGTGGTATCCCAACTTCTTCAGTTATGTTGATTCTTTGTAGCTCTGTGCCTGCTCTTGCAAGCTCGTCAGCTATGCAGTTTCCCTCTATGTCTTTGTGCCCAGGCACCCAGCAAAGGTGCACATTGTACTGCGCGTATATCTCGTTTAGAGATGTTCGGCAGTGAAGAGCTGTTTTAGAGCGGGGATGTGCGCTGAGTAGAGCTTGTATTGCAGCCTGGCTGTCGGTGTAAATGGTAATGTCCCTGAGGGAGATCGCATTTGCTTTGAGCCAAGCGGCTGCCTGTCTGATAGCTGTAAGTTCAGCCTGAAAGACGCTGCAGTGGTCCGGTAGTCTATATGACGATCGTAGGTTCAGATTCCTGCAGTATACACAGCTGCCGACTTTGTCGTTCATCTTTGAACCGTCCGTGTAGAAGGTTGCCATATTGCTGGACTCCTCCGGTAGTTCGTGTTTGTCCCCCTTGAGGGGATTTTCGCACTGAATAGTGCTTTGGGGAGTGGTTTGGGGATTATGTAATCAATCTCCGAAAGACGGAATGGTAGTTTATTTACGATTCTGGAATGTCCTATGTCGATCCTGCTCCATGGGAGGATCGCATTGAGTCTTGCTGCCGTACAGCTTGCCACTAGTTCCCCGTAGATGTCTATGGGGAGTAAGTGAAGTAGAGTTTCCAGGGCTTTAGTGGGCGTTGTCCTGATGGCGCCTGAGATCAAAATGGCCGCCATTCTTTGCACCTTGGTTAACAGATTCACGTAGGTGGATTTGCTCAGGGTTGTCCACCACATTGTGACTCCGTACATAAGAATCGGTCTGACGACTGCCGTGTACAGCCAGTAAATTACTGATGGTTTCAGCCCCCAGCTTCTGCTGATAGCTCTTTTGCAGGTATATAGGGCGGTGGTGGCTTTCTGGATGCGATTTTTAATATTGTCCTTCCAGGTTAGCTTCCGGTCTAGAATGATTCCTAGGTATTTTACTTTTTCTGTTAGGTGTAGGTGAGTGCCGTTCAAAGTGGGTGGGCTGAACCTCGGTATCCTATGTTTCTTCGTGAAAAGCGTAAGTTCCGTCTTGGCAGCGTTAACACCCAGACCGCACTCCCTTGTCCATGACGATAGTGTTGTAAGAGCGCCTTGTAGGAGGTCTCTGAGAGTATCTGGGTACCTGCCTGATGCTAGTAAGACGATGTCATCTGCATAGGCGATCACATGGCAACTCGAGGTTGCTAGCTTAGTGATGAGGGGGTTTACCGTGAGATTCCAGAGTAGAGGCGATAGGACCCCCCTTGAGGGGTGCCCCTTGTAACAAACCTGGCGATTTTGATTTCGCCCAACTCCGTGATTATTTCTCTCCTTTGAAGAAGGTTCTTTATAAGCTGGATTAGCCGACTGTTAAGGTTCAGGTCGGTTAGAGCTGCAATTGTGAACTCTGGTTGGATGTTATGGAAGGCTCCTTCGATATCGAGGAAGGCCGCCAGAGTGTATTCCTTGTGTGAGAGTGATGTTTCTACTCTTTGCACCAGGTCGTGAAGGGCAGTTTTTGTGGACTTGCCCTTAGTGTATGCGTGTTGGAACGCTCATACCCTGTTGGGGTCGATGGTGTGGCGCATGTATGCGTCCAATAATTTCTCTAGTGTTTTTAGGAGAAATGATGTGAGGCTTATAGGTCGAAAGTCCTTTGCCGTAACGTGGCTGCTCTTCCCTCCTTTGGGGATGAAGACTACTTTCGCCCTGTTTCATTGGCGTGGGACATGGGCAAATCTGATGCACGCTTTGTAGATCAGGATAAGCCAAGGGGCTAATTGGGTCCTGGCCTGTTTTATTTCCTCTGGCATTATGCCGTCAGGGCCTGGAGATTTGTTCGATTGTAGGCTGTCAACGGCCCAGTTCAGATTCTCGCCGCTTATCGCAGCGTCGCTGACGTCGGGGCCTGTTGGCAGATCAGAGTCCGCACAGTCCATTGGTGTGTTAGAATTGCCTGGGAAGTGTGCGTTAATTAGGAGCTCGAGGGTCTCTGAGCTTGAATTGGTCCACTCGCCGTCAGGTTTCTGTACGAATCCCGTATGCGTTGGACTAGCTGCCAGAACTTTGCGGAGCCGGCTGGTTTCCGAAGCGCTCTCGACATTTCCGCAGTATGTGGACCAGGAAGTACGTTTCGCTTCCCTTAGTGCATTCTTGAAGAGTCGCAGGGTCTCCTTGTAGGATGACCAAGTGCTGTCTCTCTTGGCTTTGTTGAACTGTTTCCTGCACTCACGCCGAAGATCCGCGATTTCCGCGGTCCACCAGTGCGGTTTAAGTTTGCCTCTTGGGATTACCGTTGGACAGGAAGCGTGTGGGGCCTTGTTGCATGCCTTGGTAATGGTCTCCATCAAATCTTCCAACTGGCCCGTGGATCGGGGTGCTGCTGGCTTGAGCGATTTGAGTTGTGAAGAGAGAACTTGATTGTACATATCCCAATCCATCCTTTTCCTGTTTTTAAAGGGAGGTGGGTTTGTGATTTGTAAATCTACATGAAAGAGAATGTACCTGTGGTCAGAGAGGGAGTGGTCTTTAGACACCCTCCAGCTGCGGACCACGTTTGCATGATCCCCGGTTACTAGAGTGATGTCGAGAACTTCCTTTCTGTTGACCGTTACAAAGGTAGGTTCTTGACCAATATTACTGATATGTAAATCTGTGGAAAGGATATAATCAAATAGTGACTCACCCGTATCATTAGTATCCGAACTGCCCCACATCGAGTGATGGGCGTTCGCGTCGGCGCCGATAACCAGAGTGGCGCCGGTTCTGCGGGCTTCTTCTTCGGTCGCTTCTTGGACCTCCGGAGCTGGTACCATCGTGTGGTCGTGTGCCATGTAAGCAGAGAGCAGCCAGACCGGGTTGCCCCGGCGCTCTATACAGATGGCGGTGGTGTCGCTGTTGCTATATTTGGACAGAAGAAAGAATTTGATATTTCTGCTGATTAGTATGGAAGATCTGGGTCGACCGTTACCTTGTATATAGATCGCAGTGTGCGAGGATGAGCCCAGACCGCAAACCCTGTCTGGCACTGTCCAGGGTTCTTGTATTAGGGCGACGTCCTCCCCCCTTTGGTGTAGGTGGAGGAGTAGAGCGGCCGAAGCCGCTTTAGAGCGGTGCAGGTTGATCTGTACCACCCGTATCATCTTTGTCTTCGGGTTGTGGGACATAGATGACTGTTATGTCCGCGTCCTCTGGCTCCGAGGCGAGAAGAGCATCTTCGTCATCCTCTCCGGTCTGGCCCCCAAGGAGACTGCCGCTGAGGGTTCTGCCGACGGCTGATGTGACCGAGTTCGTTTCGGAGTCTGTGTCCATTTCGGATTCGGACTCCCGCACTTGGTCTGCGGGGATGACGCGATCGGCTGTTGGCTTTGAGGCTTCCAGCTCGTCCTTCTTATAGATTTTGAGGACTATTGAGCTGAAGCCGTAGCTGAGCACGCCCTCTCGTGCGGCCAGTGGCGTCACAGATTCTTCATTGAGGATCACTGTCGCCAACCTGGATTTCCCCTTGGCTTCGCTCACCTTCGCTACCTTCCAATTGCTGGTGGGTAGGTTGGGGTTGCTCAGCTGGAGGAGCTCCAGGATATCTTCCGGCTTTGATGGTTCGGCGGGGATCCAAGCTCTCGACCTGGGTCGAGTCGGGATCTCGCTCTTTGGTACAACCTGTAAGTTGCCAGCTTCAGCAGGTTTGCAGACCGTTCGTCGGCGCATGCCATGATTTTTACACCATGATGCCAACCGATGTCACGGCATTCAGGTACAGGACCAGGGTTCTTCTGGAGAAAGCCCTTGTATACCTTGCATAGGCCGATCTCCACAGATTTCCAGTTGTCTGGAGAGATGTTGCCATCGGCGTTGCTTTTGTCCAAGACCGCCATCACCATGTGGTCTTTTAGGACATCGCTGAAGGCCTTGGTTGTCGGCCTAGTTGGCTTGGCCCTCTTGGGTGCGTTGTGCGCATCGTCAGAGGATCTCTGCCTTTTGGTGGCGGCGGTCTTGCGTTCGACGTCCTCCGCCAAGGTTTTCTTCGCCCAGATCAGCGATTCGGTCTCTTTCGCCGTGCGCTCTTTTTCCGGGATTGCCGAGATTTTTCCGACAAGCTTGGCAGCTGCCCTCCTATCCCGGAAGGCCCTGACAGACGGCTTCACCTTTGCGGGAGGCCTCGAGGTACCTGGCCGTTCGGAGACGGCTTGGGGGGTCGGGGGGCTGCTGTCGCTGCTGAAGTTGAGGCTGTATCGACAGCTTGGGTGGGTCTGACAGAGTGCATACCTACGAGAGGAGTTGGCGCAGACTGTTTAGGCTGTTTGGGCGGTCCCTTGAAGGGTGCGCTTCTGTGAGCTGCGCCGTGCCGTATAAGCGGCGGCTTGATTTTAGGCTCCACTGGGTTGGTGCCTTGCGAGCCCTTGCTACTGCAGGAGTCGCGATTGGTGTTTGGGCAAAGTTTAGCGCCGTGCCCAGCGGCGGATGGCCTCTTGTCCGAGGCATGGTTTTTAGAACTCATACATCTGGTCCGTACCGGTCACCTACTGACCTGTGAGGGGTTTCAGGGACCGAAAGCATAGGGAAGGGAAGGGAATGTCACCCATGGCAGAGCCCCCTACCATGGGAAGTCCAAAGTTACTATCGGGGGTGGACCGGTAACCGACAGGCGCCGTTGAAATACAGTCAGTATACTCCTCGACTGCAAACTAACCCTGGGCACGGTGACGCGTGACACCCGGGCTTGAGGGGTGGTAGATCTTAGTTTGTACTCGTCGACTGCCCGTCTGACAAGGTAGAACCTGCCAGGCACGGCCAAGTCGGGCTTTAGCCGTGCCAGTCAGCATGGCCTAGTCGAGTCATAGTAGCTAAGCCCTCGCACCGCGTCAAGGTGCCTACCATGCAAGGGAACAGTGAACGAAGTAAATTTTGAAGTAAACCAAACAACCCCTTACCTTGCACGGACAATTTTTGCTGCGCGACAAAGACAGATAACGTTGTTTTCGGTTTGCTCACAGTGATGCCATCTTTTCAATGCACGAAAATACCAAATTCGGTACCAATTTAATCAATTTAAAATTTTGAAACGAAACTAAATGGAACGGATTATGCAGTCTTTCGCATGGTTTTGTTTAAGTTATTTGCCAATTTATAATTATTATATTTAATAATATTCATACATATACATATGTAGTTTCCTAGCACAATAAGATTTTATACCTTATAAATGACAGTGCAGGGTAAATAATTTGAGTACAGGCAGAAATATTTCCTTTTTCTTTTCCTCTTTCTGTACTTGTTAACAGGTTTGAGACCAAAAAGGGTAAAAATAGAATTTCAAGCACGCGAAATTCAGTGTCGTTTGTTTTTGGTTTTCCCATTCTGCCTATAAACCTGACTTTTCAGCATAGTTGGGGAGTTCACAGTTCCATGCTATCTAGTGTGCTTTCCTTGCCGCCTGCTAAATTAAACCACTTTGCCATCTGACAACTTTTTTTGTTGTTGCATTGCACGCAAACAAAAAATACCACTAGTTGAAAAAATTTTCATGCGTTGGGTCGTGTTTTTCTTTCGTGATAAGCTGGCATTTTTCATCAGCTGTTTTATTCGCGAAAATGGAAACAAATTTTAAGCAAATTTTATTGAATTCGCAGAGAATAATCTCACACTACTTCCATTTTGATGGAATATTGCTTTTTGCGAGAGTAATAAATCCTTAACAATCGCTTTAGAACACTTGTAATGCAATTGTGGCAAATTAAGAATGGTCCACGAAACAGAGGCGCTCAGAGTTTTATTTTACTATCGTGCTGAAGTTGCCAGATGGGAAATTTAGAAGGAAACTGTGAATACCCTAAATATATTTTCGGGTGCAAAGTAGGACTGTGTAATTTAGTAATCAACGAGTGAATTTTCTACACAATTTTTCTTGTTGTGTCACGAGTGTGAGCAGGTACTGACAAAATGACAAAATACAAGGAAACTTAAATTCTTTTTAGGGTATTCAATATGGGCAAACCCCTTGTTAACGGCGCGCATTTGCAACCGCACGAATGAATCGCTGCCCCGAATTGCGTGCGCTGTTAAGTGAACAATTCGGAAATTCCCTAGCATTCCTCTTTCAGCTTCAGCTTTCAGAGGTGTTATATTTACAAACTGGCATCACTGCTCTGTGGTTTTTAACATCTGGTGCTGCGCGGCATACATACAAAATATTTTCGAAGAAAGGCTCAGAAGCATGAGCCTTGCGTCAGTTTGGTGTGAGTCTAGTTCAACATGATGAAGAGAAGCAAGGCGAACGGAGATTTTAAATCTGAAGATTGGAAAAAATGTTGCAGTCCTGCTAACACTTTAGAAGGTGCGGATGGATTGCAGTTCAAGCAAAAACGTGCTCAGGCTGCAATCCGATTTGCTTCTGAGTGACTCGCTGCAGATCTCTGCTATACACTTCCCATGTATGGGAGCCACTTTGTGGCTGTGGTATATTTGTCGATATATCCTGGTGGCGTTTTTTTCAAGTCTGCCAGACAGCTCAGGAAGTAATGTCCCAGGAATCGGAAGCGCGTTCTTGCTAGCGCTGGGCATTTGCAAAGGAGGTGTTCAACATATTCCTCGGAGTCTTCATCTCTGCAGCTTCTGCAGAAGTCGTTGTACAGCAGTCCCAGTCTGTTGGCATGTTAAACAATGAGGCAGTGTCCGGTTATGATTCCTACGACAATCCTTATGGAGGGTTTGCTTAGTAGGCTAAATTCGCTGGATCTGCTCTGGTTGATCGTAGGCCAGATCTGCCTTGCTGTGTGACATGTCTTTTCGTGGAGCCATCTCGTGTTTTCTCTGTTTATGCGGTTGGTTTTTAGCATTAGTTTGCATGTGGAGAGTGGTATCCCAACTTCTTCAGTTATGTTGATTCTTTGTAGCTCTGTGCCTGCTCTTGCGAGCTCGTCAGCTATACAGTTTCCCTCTATGTCTCTGTGCCCAGGCACCCAGTAGAGGTGCACATTGTACTCCGCGGATATCTCGTTCAGAGATGTTCGGCAGTGAAGAGCTGTTTTAGAGCGGAGATGTGCGCTGAGTAGAGCTTGTATTGCAGCCTGGCTCTCGGTGTAAATGGTAATGTCCCTGAGGGAGATCGCATTTGCTTTGAGCCAAGAGGCTGCCTGTCTGATGGCTATGAGTTCGTCCTAGGTATAGACATAAGTATATAGAAATGCCTAGAATCACTTTCTGTGTTGATTTCCGGTTGTCCGTCTGTCCGTCTGTCTTGCTGTCTGTGGCCACAGGAGAGAAAGAAGGAGTTGTCCGAATCGGCAGAAGGACACGTCCACAACGGTCCAGTAAGTCCCACTACCCAGGAATATTTCTAGTAAAATTGCTTAACTTTGTTTAATTACTCATTTAAGGGAATGGTATTTGGAATTTAAGGTAAGGTGTGGGCCCTCTACGTCATTAAAAACAAGTAAGGAAGAATCAGTCGGGTTTCACCGACAGAGTAATACCCTACACCAAGTTCCCAAGTGGGTGCATTTAATTTACCGCCTACATAGTGGGCGGACCACGCCCATTTTTGGCAGACTATAAGATATCCCTAATAGGACTATTTATGCCAAAAGTTGATGCTCTGGAAGGTGTACAACCGAAATGATCGATATATTTAATTTACCGCCCCCATAGTGGGCGGGCCATGCCCATTTTTGGGGAATTAAAAGGTATTCTTACCAGTAATGAAGTGACCAAATATAGACGCTCTGGTGTATATCTTACTGAAGTTATGAAGATTTTTATCTTACCGCCTATATAGGGGGCGGATCACGCCCATTTTTTCGTGGGATATAGAAAACCAAACACTTAACTTGAATACCAAGTACAGTTCTTTTCCATGAGTAATTAGACAAAATATAGCTATTTAACCGAAAAAAATCCGGGGTATTGGGACTTACAGGCCTATAGTGGGCGTGTTCTTTAAACGATTTGGCTAATCTCGGAACTTGAATTAGTGGAAGGTTCACTGCGACTGTGTGCCAAATTTGGTATAAATCGGACAACTCCTTCTTTCTCTCCTGTGCGCACGGACACCAAGACAGACAGACAGACGGACAATCGGAAATCAACACAGAAAGTGATTCTAAGCATTTCTATATACTTATGTCTATACCTAGGAAGGCTCCTTTAATGCGTTACGATTTTCGCACAAAGTTATTATACCCTATTACCATAGGTGTAGGGTATAAAAATGGGCGTGGTCCGCCCACTATATAGACGGTAAGCGGAAAATCCTTATAACTTCCATAATATATACACCAGTCTGTCGATATTTGGTCACTTCATTGCTGGTAAGAACACCTTTTAATTTAAGTAGGCGTGGTCCGCCCACTCAGTTAGTTGGTGTAGGGTATTACTCTGTCGGTGAAACCCGACTGATGCTTCCTTACTTGTTTTTTCTTTCGTTTAAATACATAATTAGCCAAATGAGAGCAATTTTAACAAACCAACTTCAAAGTAGCTGAACTTATTGATCAATTGTGGGCGTGTCCCTCAACCGGTTTTGGATAATGTCGAAACTTTAACTAGAAAAAAGTTCAATGTCACTGTGTACCAAATTTGGTTCACTGTAATTACTTATAGTTTCCGAATTATTTGCATGATGGCAAGATATTGGATAATGGTTTTTTATATCCCGATAAAGAAAGGTACATTCTAAGGATTAAAAAAATCCATATTTTCTAGATTTCCTCTCCTAAACTATGTTAATAATATTTACAATGCAGAATATTTAGCTTTTCATATCTTGGTAAAAGGAGCTAAGTTCACTCGGTGTGTAATAAACTAGGTAGCAGCTTTAAGTTTAAGTTTTAAGTTTTTTTAACATCTCTTTCAATCTCGTTCAGACACGGATATAGAATAATAATGTAGGTCCCGTTATCTTGTGCTAAGAGGTTACGATCACACTCAATTTAATGCGAGAAAGCTAAGCTTTAGCTTCAGCTTCGGTTAGACGGGCTGTTGTGCCATTATATTTTTTATATCATTATCAAATATATGATTTTGAAAATATTATATAGCAAACGTTGGCATCGAAACAATTCAATGGGTAAATAATCAAAATGCCAGCACTGTTAAGTTGAGAATCACTTGCCGTGGAGAGTGCGGACAGCCTAGCGCAGTGTTTCGCAAAGCGTGTGCCGCGGCACACTGGTGTACCGTGGTCATTAGTTGGTGTGCCGCGGAAAAACGTCAAGATTTTGTGAAGTTGGTGTTATGGACCAGCCACGCTGTCAATAGTAGTAATGAAATGTTTCCAAATGTCATGGCTGCCGATTTAGAAAAAAAGTTCAGGCTTTGATTGTGTGACACTTGGCTATTAGCAGAAAAAATTAACTGTTATTTGCCTAAGTGTGACCTGCAACCTATGAACTGGGTACAAAATCCATTCTCGGATAACATTTCCCTTGGACACTTACCGATAAACGAGCAGGAAGAATTAATGGAGTTAATAAAATTATATAAAAAAAACTTTTTAAAAATAAGCTTTAATTTATTTAATGTACTAAAAAGTGGAAAATAAATTGTTTTTAAGTCACCTGTATCTTACTATCCATAAAAGCTCGGGGCGCTCATGTGTTCAATATTTGTCAAACAGTTACCACAATATTTTATTTAAATAATTTTTTGCAAATAGATTCTAGTAATGAAAGATATTTTGAATATGGATATTGAGCGCACAAGCTTTTATTGATAGTAAGATACAGGTGACTTAAAAACAATTTATTTTCTACTTTTTAGTACATTAAATAAATTAAAGCTTATTTTTAAAAAGTTTTTTTTTTATACAATTTTATTTTCTACTTTTAAGTCTTCCATAAATTCAATTTTAGAGCTCTGAAATTTTTCACAAAAAGAATTTAAAACTTGCAGAGCAGTACACAATATTTAGGGTATTCACAGTGTTTCCTATCGTCATATGTCATATCCTCAATTTAACAAATAATACGGCAGTGATCGACCCTAATATTCGTGGCATATTTGTGACGCGGTGAGTTGTTGCTATTTTGCCAGCAGGGCGCGGCAAGTAAGTTCCTATCGTTTTTCATTGATGTGTGGTGTACCTATAATTATAAACTGAAGCCCAAGTGTGTAGTTGCTTGAAAAGTGCCACGCCCCTTGTCCTACGCCCATAAAATTTTACCAGCGGGACGAAGCATCCAAGAGGGGCCTGCATACGAAACTTCAATGCTGCACGACCTTTAGTTCCAAAGCTATTCTATTTAAACGATTTTGTTTGTATGGGCGGTGCCACGCCCCCTTATCCAGTGCCCGCCTTATTTTCTCAGTAGAAGGATATGGATATGTAGTAAGTTCCTACCGAGTTTCATTGATGTGTGATGTGTAGTTCTAAAGTTATACACAAATCTGGAGTTGATAAAAAAGTGCCACGCCCCTTATCCTACGCCCATAAAATTTTACCAGTGGGACGACACATCCAAGAGGCGACTGCATACGAAATTTCAATTCTGCACGACCTTTAGTTCCAAAGCTAATCGAGATCAAAAATTTTGTTTGTATGGGGTGTGCCACGCCCCCTTATCCAGTGCCCCCCTTATTTTCTCAGTAGAAGGATATTGATATGTAGTAAGTTCCTACCGAGTTTCATTTATGTATGATATATAGTTCTAAAGTAATACCCAAATGTGGAGTTGATTGAAAAGTGCCACGCCCCTTGTCCTACGCCCATAAAAACTTGAATTAGTGGAAGGTTCACTGCGACTGTGTGCCAAATTTGGTATAAATCGGACAACTCCTTCTTTCTCTCCTGTGCGCACGGACACCAAGACAGACAGACAGACGGACAGACGGACAACCGGAAATCAACACAGAAAGTGATTCTAAGCATTTCTATATACTTATGTCTATACCTAGGAAGGCTCCTTTAATGCGTTACGATTTTCGCACAAAGTTATTATACCCTATTACCATAGGTGTAGGGTATAAAAATGGGCGTGGTCCGCCCACTATATAGACGGTAAGCGGAAAATCCTTATAACTTCCATAATATATACACCAGTCTGTCGATATTTGGTCACTTCATTGCTGGTAAGAACACCTTTTAATTTAAGTAGGCGTGGTCCGCCCACTCAGTTAGTTGGTGTAGGGTATTACTCTGTCGGTGAAACCCGACTGATGCTTCCTTACTTGTTTTTTCTTTCGTTTAAATACATAATTAGCCAAATGAGAGCAATTTTAACAAACCAACTTCAAAGTAGCTGAACTTATTGATCAATTGTGGGCGTGTCCCTCAACCGGTTTTGGATAATGTCGAAACTTTAACTAGAAAAAAGTTCAATGTCACTGTGTACCAAATTTGGTTCACTGTAATTACTTATAGTTTCCGAATTATTTGCATGATGGCAAGATATTGGATAATGGTTTTTTATATCCCGATAAAGAAAGGTACATTCTAAGGATTAAAAAAATCCATATTTTCTAGATTTCCTCTCCTAAACTATGTTAATAATATTTACAATGCAGAATATTTAGCTTTTCATATCTTGGTAAAAGGAGCTAAGTTCACTCGGTGTGTAATAAACTAGGTAGCAGCTTTAAGTTTAAGTTTTAAGTTTTTTTAACATCTCTTTCAATCTCGTTCAGACACGGATATAGAATAATAATGTAGGTCCCGTTATCTTGTGCTAAGAGGTTACGATCACACTCAATTTAATGCGAGAAAGCTAAGCTTTAGCTTCAGCTTCGGTTAGACGGGCTGTTGTGCCATTATATTTTTTATATCATTATCAAATATATGATTTTGAAAATATTATATAGCAAACGTTGGCATCGAAACAATTCAATGGGTAAATAATCAAAATGCCAGCACTGTTAAGTTGAGAATCACTTGCCGTGGAGAGTGCGGACAGCCTAGCGCAGTGTTTCGCAAAGCGTGTGCCGCGGCACACTGGTGTACCGTGGTCATTAGTTGGTGTGCCGCGGAAAAACGTCAAGATTTTGTGAAGTTGGTGTTATGGACCAGCCACGCTGTCAATAGTAGTAATGAAATGTTTCCAAATGTCATGGCTGCCGATTTAGAAAAAAAGTTCAGGCTTTGATTGTGTGACACTTGGCTATTAGCAGAAAAAATTAACTGTTATTTGCCTAAGTGTGACCTGCAACCTATGAACTGGGTACAAAATCCATTCTCGGATAACATTTCCCTTGGACACTTACCGATAAACGAGCAGGAAGAATTAATGGAGTTAATAAAATTATATAAAAAAAACTTTTTAAAAATAAGCTTTAATTTATTTAATGTACTAAAAAGTGGAAAATAAATTGTTTTTAAGTCACCTGTATCTTACTATCCATAAAAGCTCGGGGCGCTCATGTGTTCAATATTTGTCAAACAGTTACCACAATATTTTATTTAAATAATTTTTTGCAAATAGATTCTAGTAATGAAAGATATTTTGAATATGGATATTGAGCGCACAAGCTTTTATTGATAGTAAGATACAGGTGACTTAAAAACAATTTATTTTCTACTTTTTAGTACATTAAATAAATTAAAGCTTATTTTTAAAAAGTTTTTTTTTTATACAATTTTATTTTCTACTTTTAAGTCTTCCATAAATTCAATTTTAGAGCTCTGAAATTTTTCACAAAAAGAATTTAAAACTTGCAGAGCAGTACACAATATTTAGGGTATTCACAGTGTTTCCTATCGTCATATGTCATATCCTCAATTTAACAAATAATACGGCAGTGATCGACCCTAATATTCGTGGCATATTTGTGACGCGGTGAGTTGTTGCTATTTTGCCAGCAGGGCGCGGCAAGTAAGTTCCTATCGTTTTTCATTGATGTGTGGTGTAAATATAATTATAAACTGAAGCCCAAGTGTGTAGTTGCTTGAAAAGTGCCACGCCCCTTGTCCTACGCCCATAAAATTTTACCAGCGGGACGAAGCATCCAAGAGGGGCCTGCATACGAAACTTCAATGCTGCACGACCTTTAGTTCCAAAGCTATTCTATTTAAACGATTTTGTTTGTATGGGCGGTGCCACGCCCCCTTATCCAGTGCCCGCCTTATTTTCTCAGTAGAAGGATATGGATATGTAGTAAGTTCCTACCGAGTTTCATTGATGTGTGATGTGTAGTTCTAAAGTTATACACAAATCTGGAGTTGATAAAAAAGTGCCACGCCCCTTATCCTACGCCCATAAAATTTTACCAGTGGGACGACACATCCAAGAGGCGACTGCATACGAAATTTCAATTCTGCACGACCTTTAGTTCCAAAGCTAATCGAGATCAAAAATTTTGTTTGTATGGGGTGTGCCACGCCCCCTTATCCAGTGCCCCCCTTATTTTCTCAGTAGAAGGATATTGATATGTAGTAAGTTCCTACCGAGTTTCATTTATGTATGATATATAGTTCTAAAGTAATACCCAAATGTGGAGTTGATTGAAAAGTGCCACGCCCCTTGTCCTACGCCCATAAAATTTATTGATTCATGTATTGGGCTCTAGATTAGGCATGTATGCAAAGTTTCAGATCTCTAAGTAGTCGGGAAGTGGGTGAAAAATTGATTACTAGATTTGACGACATCTGCAAAGTGAAGTTAATAGAAAGCTTATAAAAACTGATCGGACATTAAAACTTAAATTTTCCGAAGTAGAGCTAGCACATTTTTGGCTGCATTTACAAATTAGTATCCACTGCTTTCAAAGCGTGCTGCTGCAATTCTATTACCATTTGCCACAACCTATGCGAATTGGGATTTTCAACTCTCACTACTATTAAATCGAAAAAAAGAGAACGCCTGAGGACGATCAATGAAGAGATGAGAGCAGCCTTATCAACGATCGCTCCAAATTTTGATCGCCTGCGCTCAGTTAAACAGGCTCACATTTCTCACTAAACATCTTTTCATATTAGGTATATTGATTATAGTATTAAATAAATATTAAATAAACTTTGCTTTTTTCTTTGGTGTACCTTAAATATCTTGATTTGCTAGGTGTATCTTGAAGAAAAAAAGTTTGCGGAACACTGGCCTAGCGCATCGATCGAACACTTTATGGTAGAATTACTCTAGCGGTAAGGTTAGAAATCGTGTCAGCTGACACAATCTATCTTACCCGAACACAATGTTCGCTATTACTCTGACCGGATTGAGTAGTAGAAATTTCTGCGTCGATTAGAAAACTACTACAAAAGTCGTGTCAGCTGTGAAAAGAATGTTGCCACCCAAAAAATTCATTGAAAATTTAAATAGAATTAATGCTTTTCCTATGCAAGAGGTAATATGGCAACACTGATTAAAACAAGCGAATATTTATTGGAAATACAGTCCACCTGCGCTTTCGTTTGCTTTTAATTTGTACACATCGTACATTTTACACAACACTCAACAAATTGAGTCAATTATTTCGTCGTTTGAATTCATTTTTCACGATATATTTTGTTTGTAAACTCTTTGCAGAAAAGTGTTGCCAGTGACCTTCGATTTTAGTTCAACAAAAGAAGTGGATTATTATTGCCGAAATAAGTTAAAAAAGTAGTACACAATATAGAGATGTAACAATTATGATAATTCAGTGCCATAAATTTAATAAAGAATGTAAAATTTCATCTCAGAAGAAAATAAACAGTGTGTTTCTTTTGTGCACAAAACTATACGGCAGCACTAGGAAAAAGAATAGACTGACAGCTGCAATCCGTTTAGATGTTAGAGTAACTGGGCAAATTGCTATCCGGCACGATTGAATTCGACACCGCTGGACTAATTAGACCATTAAGCGACCGACGCGTCGGCAGTCGCTCCGACTCTGAATGGCGATGCGAGAGGAACGCTGGCTGCGTGTCTGCCGTACTCCCGTCGATCGTTGACATAGTACGTTGTGCTTTCGAGATACAGATACCTACCTACCAACATCTACTTACTGCCATTCACTTGCAGTCAGTGCGCGTAACGTTAAGTGACAACGTCGGACAGTGAAAACAAAGACAAGTGAAAAGTCATTTCGCAACACTTTGTCGTAGACTCCGTTTTAACGATATATTATATATATTATTTGTTGTACGCGTATGCATGTAAATGCTAATGTAAATAAAAAAGAAAATCGAATTGAAAATGAAGAAATTGATGGGATTGGAGTCGGAATAGAAATGGTCACAGAACAAAGACAAAAGAGACGAACATAAAAAGCAAAGTAAACGGTTTAGCAGCAATACAAGTGATAAGAAATATTCTGATACATTTAGCCATTGGTCATTGATAGTTTCGTCGTGTATTCTGTTACGGGCGCAATGCTGCACGCAGCGTCTGAGGTTAGTGGAATACATACATATGTATATGGGGACGAGTTGTGCAGAGCTTTGTCAGTCTGGCCAACCTCGTCAGCTAGTTCGTGAGTCTGGGATAATTGGTGCCGCTGCGGTGTGTTATCGTCAGTTACCGACGCTATGTGCAAAAAGCTTTCGTTTTAGGTTTACACATTGCACAGCACACATGCCACGGGCGCGCACGCGCCTTACCCTAAAACTAAAAATTTCCCCGCTGATCGACAGACTGGCTCTCTCTGCGTGCTGCTAAATTTGAGTCTTAACCCTTTCGAGACGAACAAACTGCTGAATGTACAATATTTGTACTAAGTGGAAAACCAAAATTTTTAAGCCGTATCAATCATTAAAATTTTTCCGCCAGAGTCGCTGAAAGCCTTGGAATATATAGCCTGAATCGGTGTTTTTGATTAAAACTCTTTCATACACATAACTTCGCAGTATTGTCCAGTAATAAAAAGAAGTGCAACTACTTCACCGCTTCCAAACAACTGCAGCTATCAACTGTCAAATAAACGTCAATATTTTATTCTAATGCTTATGGAAAACGCGAAAAGTACGTTACCCTTATATTACGAACAAATATTAATGGTTGGCTGCAGACAAATAGAAGAATTTGTTTTGAGGCCGAGCTCAAATTTTGGATTTTGAGGGCATGCCGAATTCAAAGCCGAATATTCGGTCGGTCTCTAATTTTCATCATAGTCTTCAGCAAATATTAACATCAGGTTAATTCAACTATTTTTGGAGGGTACTTACTGCCCCGATCGGGTGGAAAGGGTTAACAAAAACTGGCGCTGCTTTGTAGATACTCGAAAATATTTTGCTTTTAGCTTTTAGTTTTTTGGCTGTATTGCGGCATTGTTATTGATTTTTAGTTTTGTTTAGAGGAAGTTTCAATTCGCTATTGTCGAAGCGGTTCGGTCGGATTGACTGCCTGGCTGTAGCTGCGCCGTGGCCTCTACACTCAATGCTAATTTTGAAACTGGTTTGATATTAAAGATTATAGTATAAGTTTTTTGTCTTTTGTAAATTTTCGTTACGTTTAATTATTCCTGTTTTCGCGAGTCGAGCGTGAGCGGGGAATTGTGCTTGTGTTTATAATCGCAGCTTGCCAGTAAGAAGTCACAATAAAAAGGCTGAAATATCCATTAATTTTTACTAATATGTATTATTGATACAATCAAATACGTTAAGTGAAATGATCCAAATGTCATTATATACATATGTATGTATGTATGTACATACATAGCAGAAAAAATACAACAAGCTGCAACGGTTGATGTTTTTAAAATAACCATCATGCATGAGATATTAAATCACAATTGACGAGTGCGAATGAATGCATAACAAAAGGGGTCTAGAGGTTTGTCATGAAAACAATGCGTGTACGTAGGCACCTATACTATCATACCCTGCAATGAAGCAAGGTGCGAAAAAATACATATGTATACATATTGCAAAGAGCGTAGCCTGAAAGTGACTTCTCGTATTGCGAAGAGTAATTCACTCGCGCATTTTTTGTCCGTACCGTCGACGACTAATTGAGCTTTATAACAACTAAGCATGTCAATCCCGGTATCACGAATCCCTGATGCTGCTGGAAATATCGAGAAAAATTTGTTTGCCGTAATACATATAAAATTAGGGAATAAGTAGAATTTGGCGCGCCACACGGAAATGCGAAATATTGTTGTGTTGAAATGATTAGCTGCACAATTTGAATTTGCTAAAAAAAATTAGTTACGAAATAATATTGCCAAAAACATGCTGGGAGGGAGGTTAATTAAATCGTTTTAGTTTCTCCTCTGGGCAGGCCCGGTTCTAGGGGGACCACTTCCTAAGGGCGGCCCTTGCTAAGGCCGGCAATTCCTCGAGTTTGAATATAAAAGTGTGAATATGAATGCAAATTAGCCAACACTGATTAACGAACTTTTCAAAATAAGTTTAGCAAATTGCAAATCCTTTGTGGAAATATAAAAGATTTTGGTGTTTTTGAAAACCTTGATTGGCAATGTCAGAGAATAAAAAGAAGTCGGTCCTTCCTTCCAAAAAATGCGAAAAACTCGAGAAGGAGAAAACCAAAAGCTAGCAAGTGCCTTCAACAAATATTTGCACAAGAGAGAGTCCAATAATCATGAGCTAGAAATTCCAATGATAAGCAAGCTTGGAAGATACTTAGGCATACATTGATTCAAGTGAATCGTAATGAATGTACTCATATGTAATTGACTATAAACGCAAACATACTGCGTGTGAATAAATTTGTTTGTCTTTTAATGTTTATTTATTTATTTACTTTTTTAAATTTCAAGTATTTCTTAATTTTTGCAAAATACTCGTAGAAAATAGCTAATAAACTTTGAAGGAGGGATTATTGAAGCCATGATATCGAATCAGGCTCGTGTAATATGAAATTCTTCAATTCCAATTTATATCCAATCTGAGATTCAAGGAAAGTCAAAATCTGTGTCTCCCATTAGTATCCAATCGGCAGCTCCTAACAATTCAAATCAGATTAGTGGAATGTCGTTTTTAGTCTTGGATGCGGCAAGCGGACCTGTTGAAGAACGATTCATAAGATTTGATAACCACAAAAAATGGTTTAAGTTTTTGTATGATTTAGATTTCATAAAAGGTGACGCAGTGGCTCGGTCTGTGATGCGAGAGGTCGCTAGATCGATCCCCAGCATCTTTGCTATGAAAAAATATTTGCCTCAATCCCGTTCGGACACGGCTCAAGAATACATTTATGGGGCCTATAACTTGTGCCTATGCCTCGGTTACACGTCCTGTTGTATCGCTTAAAACATTAAAAACAATAGTATGCTGCTCTTTGATGGGTCACGATTTGGTCCGTCCCCGTACTTTACAGAATGAAACTTGGCAAAAAAGAACAAGCAAGGAAACATCAGTCGGGTTTCACCGACAGAGTAATACCCTACACCAGGGGTCGGCAACCTTTTTAAAAGGAAGAGCCAAAAGTTACAATTTACAACATTTTCCAATTTCTAAAGAGCCACTAACATTTTTGTTTCAATATTATGGTATTTAATTATGAATAGGTATATAAATTTGATTTTGGAATAAAAATAACATTTATTCATATAAAAACATACAACTAAAGTATTTTAGCTGGCTCTGCTAGAATAAATCAAATAATATAACTATGATTATTGCAAAATGTATAGTAACAATAGCTACATCAGTGAGAGCATTGGCCATGAATGTCTTTTGAAAGTTTGGTTAAATCTGGCTAATAACTTGTTGCTTTCAGTTTCAAGCACGCCTCTAGGATTTTATTTGTTAGTTGGCTTCATACTTTATTTTTTATTATATTCATACAAGAGTACGCTT
The DNA here is from genome assembly GCA_963457695.1 of Neria commutata. Taxonomy (NCBI): domain Eukaryota; kingdom Metazoa; phylum Arthropoda; class Insecta; order Diptera; family Micropezidae; genus Neria; species Neria commutata. The sequence goes on along the minus strand of OY735245.1, from coordinate 42,907,436 downwards.
GCCCGCACGAAGCGAACCAGCATTAATTCCAAATGGCTCAATGTTGATCTAGTAATTGTATTTGTGTTGATAGCATTTATTATGAACGCCAGAGTACTTGCGTTTATTTTGAATTGCTCAAATCTCTTAGCAAATCCATCCTTCATATTTGCTTATAGCCGTGCTAAAGTAATTCAGTATTTGGGAGTAGTGACTTGTGACGGCGGCAGTCGGCAGTGGCAGGCAGGGCTGGGCCTGGAGCCCAAGCAGCTGTTATCTATTCGTCCACTCTTTCTCCCACCTTTTCTAACTGTTTTTTGTTAAGTGTGTTTATTCTGTTTGAAGTATATTTTTTTCTAGTATAATATTTTTTTACGAGTTTTGAAAACAAAATAGATTATTTAATTATTGAGCATGGAACTGTTGAGCCTGCTCGCGAGCCGCAGGTTGCCAACCCCTGCCCTACACCAAGTAACCGAGTGGATAATCCACTGAAGGAAATGAAATTGTGGGTGCATTTAATTTACAACCTACATAGTGGGCAGACCACGCCCATTTTTGGCAGACCACAAGATATACCTAACAAGGCAGCCCGGTCGTGTGTGCCTGTATAAACGACAGCTAGTCAACATAACGGTAAAATATATATAGCTACATATATGGCTGAAGTGAATACAGGACAGAATACTGAGTATTTTAATGCAGGACTGAAGCTATGGACAGAAAGCACACGTGTTTTATCTCAGTCCTCAGATTATGTACATATAAGAGACCGAGCAATTCTAGAGGTGAGCAGAGAGCGAAAGAGCACGCGCAACGATACACACCCATAAACATTATTATGCATTCAAAACAATATTAGCAACCATAAAAGGCAAAGCAAAGTAAAAAATAAAAAAGCTTATAAAAAAAGTTAAAAAAGAAAAATTTTAGAACCTGCGGAGCTGGATTCGAACCCATGACCTACCGAATTACCGAATGCAAGCGCGCGCCTCTACCCACTGGGCTACACAACGAACTGCTTCCATTTGTCTAAGCCTTAGTTAAACGATCGCTACTGTTGCTGTCTCTGCCGCCGCGCTGCCTATGGACAGAAAAAAGCAAACGCTTTTTAGTTAGTCCTCAGATTATATATAAGATAGGACTAACTATGCCAAATATCGGTGCTCTGAGAGGTGTACAACAGAAATTATCGGTACATTTATTTTACTATTTACACTCAAGGTGGGCGGACTACACCCATTTTTGGAGAATAAATAGGTATTCTTATCAGCAATGAAGTTACCAAATCTGGACACTCTGGTGTATATATTATGGAAGTTATGAGGATTTTCCGTTTATCGCCTATATGGTGGGTGGACCACGCCCATTTTATTGTATGACATGTAAGACCTATATTTCAAGTTGGGAACCAAATTTCATTCGTTTAAATTCGTAAAATGTATGTATATAGTGGGTGGACCACGCGCATTTTTATAAGCTTTTTATTAAGTTCACTTCAGGTTTCTATGTATGTATGTATGTAGTCAAATCTAGTAATCAATTTTTCACCCACTTCCCGACTACTTAGAGATCTGAAACTTTGCATACATGCGTAAACACGAAGACAATACATGAATCAATCATACAAATTTTAAAATTTTACTTTAAAAAGTTATAAGCGAACCTGCAATAGTCAATCAGAGCACAGACAGAAGAAGAAGCACGTAGGGACAGACGGGCCAGGAGCTGTTTAATCGCATTTTATATAATTTTGCCGTATTTATAGAATACGAAATCTGTGTGACCTACATTTATGCCTGATTAGGCCCGTACAAATAAAATATAGATATTTCATTAAGGTACTTATTTTGTAAATCCCAACGCCTTACTTCACCCTGCGTTCACTAATTTGGTATTGTGTAAAACGCATCACCTCACTCAGTGACCCAGTGACCGCTCGCGTGTTGTCTTACGTAGTTTCATATGAAAATCGGAATCGCATAAAACGCAACGCTGCGCATTCACTCACATGACCTGTGAAATCGTTCACTTGGGTTTGAGCTCGCGTTCAGTTTTTTAAACGCAAAATTTTTGGTAATTTCGAGTGAATATTGATTTGTGGTAATCTGCAGAAGCAAATAATAAGTATTGTAATACTTTTTAAAGACAAATACTAAAGAAAAAAGTACAAAAAAAAGATAATACTAGCACTGCGGTTGAGGGTTGAAATCACAAAAAAAAAAAAAAGTATCGCGGTTGAGTATTGAACTGACAACCTCTTGCGTGCTAGTCAAATGCTTTAACCACTAGGCTATGGAAGGTATGCAATGGAAGCTGCAAATTTTGTGTGTTTTGTATTTGGCTGATAAATTTAGAAATAAAATTATATAAAAAAAAACTTTTTAAAAATAAGCTTTAATTTATTTAATGTACTAAAAAGTAGAAAATAAATTGTTTTTAAGTCACCTGTATCTTACTATCCATAAAAGCTTGGGGCGCTCATGTGTTCAATATTTGTCAAACAGTTACCACAATATTTTATTTAAATAATTTTTTGCAAATATATTCTAGTAATGAAAGATATTTTGAATATGGATATTGAGCGCACAAGCTTTTATTGATAGTAAGATACAGGTGACTTAAAAACCATTTATTTTCTACTTTTTAGTACATTAAATAAATTAAAGCTTATTTTAAAAAAATTTTTTTTTATATAATTTTATTTTCTACTTTTTAGTCTTCCATAAATTCAATTTTAGAGCTCTGAAATTTTTCACAAAAAGAAGCTTGCAGAGCAGTACACAATATTTAGGGTATTCACAGTGTTTCCTATCGTCATATGTCATATCCTCAATTTAACAAATAATACGGCAGTGATCGACCCTAATATTCGTGGCATATTTGTGACGCGGTGAGTTGTTGCTATTTTGCCAGCAGGGCGCGGCAAGTAAGTTCCTATCGTTTTTCATTGATGTGTGGTGTACCTATAATTATAAACTGAAGCCCAAGTGTGTAGTTGCTTGAAAAGTGCCACGCCCCTTGTCCTACGCCCATAAAATTTTACCAGTGGGACGAAGCATCCAAGAGGGGCCTGTATACGGAACTTCAATGCTGCACGACCTTTAGTTCCAAAGCTATTCCATATAAACGATTTTGTTTGTATGGGCGGTGCCACGCCCCCTTATCCAGTGCCCGCCTTATTTTCTCAGTAGAAGGATATGGATATGTAGTAAGTTCCTACCGAGTTTCATTGATGTCTGATTTGTAGTTCTAAAGTTATACACAAATCTGGAGTTGATAAAAAAGTGCCACGCCCCTTATCCTACGTCCATAAAATTTTACCAGTGGGACGACACATCCAAGAGGCGACTGCATACGAAATTTCAATGCTGCACGACCTTTAGTTCCAAAGCTAATCGAGATCAAAAATTTTGTTTGTATGGGGGGTGCCACGCCCCCTTATCCAGTGCCCGCCTTATTTTCTCAGTAGAAGGATATGGATATGTAGTAAGTTCGTACCGAGTTTCATTGATGTGTGATGTGTAGTTCTAAAGTTATACACGAATCTGGAGTTGATAAAAAAGTGCCACGCCCCTTATCCTACGCCCATAAAATTTTACCAGTGAGACGACACATCCAAGAGGCGACTGCATACGAAATTTCAATGCTGCACGACCTTTAGTTCCAAAGCTAATCGAGATCAAAAATTTTGTTTGTATGGGGGTGCCACGCCCCCTTATCCAGTGCCCCTTATTTTCTCAGTAGAAGGATATGGATATGTAGTAAGTTCCTACCGAGTTTCATTGATGTGTGATGTGTAGTTCTAAAGTTATACACAAATCTGGAGTTGATAAAAAAGTGCCACGCCCCTTATCCTACGCCCATAAAATTTTACCAGTGGGACGACACATCCAAGAGGCGACTGCATACGAAATTTCAATGCTGCACGACCTTTAGTTCCAAAGCTAATCGAGATCAAAAATTTTTTTTGTATGGGGGGTGCCACGCCCCCTTATCAAGTGCCCGCCTTATTTTCTCAGTAGAAGGATATGGATATGTAGTAAGTTCGTACCGAGTTTCATTGATGTGTGATGTGTAGTTCTAAAGTTATACACGAATCTGGAGTTGATAAAAAAATGCCACGCCCCTTATCCTACGCCCATAAAATTTTACCAGTGGGACGACACATCAAAGAGGCGACTGCATACGAAATTTCAATGCTGCACGACTTTTAATTCCAAAGCAAATCGAGATCAAAAATTTTGTTTGTATGGGGGGTGCCACACCCCCTTATCCTACGCACATAAAATTTTACCAGTGGGACGACACATCCAATAGGCGACTGCATACGAAATTTCAATGCTGCACGGCCTTTAGTTCCAAAGCTAATCGAGATCAAAAATTTTGTTTGTATGGGGGTGCCACGCCCCCTTATCCAGTGCCCCTTATTTTCTCAGTAGAAGGATATGGATATGTAGTAAGTTCCTACCGAGTTTCATTGATGTGTGATGTGTAGTTCTAAAGTTATACACAAATCTGGAGTTGATAAAAAAGTGCCACGCCCCTTATCCTACGCCCATAAAATTTTACCAGTGGGACGACACATCCAAGAGGCGACTGCATACGAAATTTCAATGCTGCACGACCTTTAGTTCCAAAGCTAATCGAGATCAAAAATTTTTTTTGTATGGGGGGTGCCACGCCCCCTTATCAAGTGCCCGCCTTATTTTCTCAGTAGAAGGATATGGATATGTAGTAAGTTCGTACCGAGTTTCATTGATGTGTGATGTGTAGTTCTAAAGTTATACACGAATCTGGAGTTGATAAAAAAATGCCACGCCCCTTATCCTACGCCCATAAAATTTTACCAGTGGGACGACACATCAAAGAGGCGACTGCATACGAAATTTCAATGCTGCACGACTTTTAATTCCAAAGCAAATCGAGATCAAAAATTTTGTTTGTATGGGGGGTGCCACACCCCCTTATCCTACGCACATAAAATTTTACCAGTGGGACGACACATCCAATAGGCGACTGCATACGAAATTTCAATGCTGCACGACCTTTAGTTCCAAAGCAAATCGAGATCAAAAATTTTGTTTGTATGGGGGTGCCACACCCCCTTATCCTACGCCCATAAAATTTTAACAGTGGGACGACACATCCAATAGGCGACTGCATACGAAATTTCAATGCTGCACGGCCTTTAGTTCCAAAGCTAATCGAGATCAAAAATTTTGTTTGTATGGGGGTGCCACGCCCCCTTATCCAGTGCCCCCTTATTTTATCAGTAGAAGGATATGGATATGTAGTAAGTTCCTACCGAGTTTCATTGATGTGTGATGTGTAGTTCTAAAGTTATACACAAATCTGGAGTTTATAAAAAAGTGCCACGCCCCTTATCCTACGCCCATAAAATTTATTGATTCATGTATTGGGCTCTAGATTAGGCATGTATGCAAAGTTTCAGATCTCTAAGTAGTCGGGAAGTGGGTGAAAAATTTATTACTAGATTTGACGACATACAAACATACAAACATACATACCTGATTTGAGCCTAATATAAAGCTTATAAAATACAACTCTTTTTCGTAAGAACGTGACAGCTCATGTGATGCCGTAAGACGACGAACGCAATTACGCGGTGATTTATAAAATGCCGGTTTTTGATCCCGGCGTTGGCTTCGTGTTCGCGTTGCGTTCGATCACGGGGATTTATAAAAATCACATCAAACATATGAACAAATGTTCCGGGACAGACGGGCAAGGAGAAGCGCTGCTATTCAACCGAAAACAACGAAAACCAAAAAAAGGGCAGACTGGCAAGGAAAAGTACTCCTATTAAATTAAATAGATAGATTTAAATTGAGCAACATCAGAGCTAAACAGGGAGGAAGAAGCACTTCCGTATATAAGCAGCATAGAAGCATGCTTTCATTTATTCGTAGCAAACGCACATACATTGGAGCTCTTAATTTTGAGAATTTTGATTTGATTTGGATTTAAAATTTCAGAGCTCTAAAATTGAATTTATGGGAGACTAAAAAGTAGAAAATATTGTGACGAATATGGGGGTTATACTACGGCAGCTAAGGAAAAGGACACCCTGTGCACGGTTACAGTTGAACAAGCATACGCAAAACAAAAGCTTTAGCAAATATCAGCACCTCTGATTCGAAAGTGTTTTGAAGTTCTGACAAATATTGTGTATTGGAATTTTCTCGTACAATCCAGAAACAGGGCGAGCGAGAAGTTGTAGAATGTTCGACAGTAGCTGGCGAGAAACAGTAACAGGTATAAAAAGCGGCCGCCGGCAGTGTCGAGAGTCAGTCTTTGAATAATAATTGAACGTGCAACATCGAGTCAGTTACCGAGTATCAAGTGAACGTGCAACATCGATTCCGAACGAGTGAACGTGAAGCATCGCAATCACAACCGAGGACAATTCAACTGCAAAATAGTGCAAATCTTTGTAACAAAAGGATTGGAATAGTCAATCTGTTATTGGAATCAATAAAACCGTTACAAGCATTGAGCTTTTTGTGCATTATTCTTGACGATTACACAATCCAGTGATCCGAACCGAAGTAGCGGAGTACTTCAGCGGAATTACGTAACAATTGGTGTCAGAAGTGGGATTGTGCTAATCCAGAATAATGGTGAAGTTCGACCAGTTGAAAGTAGAGCAACTTAAGAAGGAGCTGGCCAAGCTAGGATTGCTGACAACAGGCTTGAAGTCCGAATTGCAGCACCGACTACGAGGGCCATTGGAGGCGAGAGGCTTTGATCTGGCAGAGCATGAGTTTGAGTGCGACTCAAAAGTGGCTGAGGTATCAGAGAAAGACATCGCTCCAATGAGTAGGGACATGAGCCAGTTGCTCGCTGCTATGCAAGGCATGATGGCCGAGAATTCTGAAATAATGAAGCGAGAATTTATGGAAAATTCGGAAAGAGTCGAGCAGAAGATGGAAGAAAATTCTGCGAACATGGAGCAGAAACTTCTAGAAAATTCTGAGAGCATGGGGCAGAAACTACAAGAAAATTCTACACGAGTCGAGAAAAAGATGGAAGAAAACTCTGTGATCATAAAGAAAGAACTCCAAGAAAATTCTACACAACTACGAGAGATTTCTGAGACTTTGACTGGAAAGGTGGACGAGCTCCAGGGAAAATTCAACGCGCTAGACGAGAGAGTGATGAAGATTGAATCAGGCAGAGACTGTACACTAGATGAAAAAGTGGCAAAAATACAAGCAGATCTGGAAAAGCAGCTGCAAGAGCAACTGCAAGAACAATTGCAAGAGCAACTGCAAGAGCTGCAATTGCAAAGCCCACTGCCGCAAATAAGAGAATTCAGTGGTACGAAACTCAAAGCACCTACCTACGATGGGACAACGGCGTTTAACATCTTCCAACTGCAGTTTGAAACGACGGCCGCCCAGAATCGGTGGGGCGACGCAGAAAAGGCAGCGGCTCTGATAGTGGCATTGAAAGGAGCAGCAGCCGAGGTGTTACAGACGATTCCACCAATACTAAGATGCAGCTATGAGGCCATAATAAGTGCGGTAGGAAGGAAGTACGGTAGCGAGCACATGAAGCAGCTGTACTACATCGAGCTGAAGAATCGCAGGCAAAGGAGCGGTGAGAGCTTGCAGGTCTACGCAGCGGACATTGAGCGGCTGGCGCATTTAGCTCACTCTGACCTGGGCAGTGAACACTTGGAAAAGATGAAGATACAAGCATTCATCGAAGGAATTCGCGATCCAGAAATAAGACGCAGCGCAATAATGATGAGCAAAGCGACATTTACCGAGACGGTTACCAGTGCACTTACATACGAGGCAGCGTGGACCAGCACTATGCAATATTCTGCACCCAAAGTTCGCAGGGTTGAGGCTGAAGACGACGTTCTGTGTCAAGCAATCAAAACAGAACACCCGCCAGCGGACCGAACGATGAGGAAATTCACAGGAAGGTGTTTCAATTGCGACAAACCAGGTCACATGGCGCGGGAGTGCCGCCTTCGTCGGAAGCGATCCAGATCGCGTACACCAGAACGGGGCTATGGCGAACGGAAAGAGCAGAGCGGTAGCGGCAGCAAGGCGTCGTTAAACTAAAACGAGCCAGCTTCGAGGGGCGCGAACTGGCTCACACAACAAGCAGTCCCCAAATCTCCATTTCACAACTGCGACGGGAAAACAACAGCCTAACGATAGATGGCCAAATCGATGACCAATGGTTTACGGTGACCCTGGACACAGGGGCATCACATTCCATCATCAGAAGCGACTTGGTAAAGAAAGCAGAACCACTAGTTGGAATCAAATTACGCACAGCGACAGGAGAGGATGCACCAATACGTGGAAAAGTCACAAAAGAAATCACTATTGGTACAACGTCAGTTCAACACGAATTCATAGTAGCGGATATCGTAGATGAACTCATTCTGGGAATGGACTTCATGATGCGGAATGGATTCACGTTGGACTTGCGGGAAAGAGTGCTGCGATACGGAAATACGGAAATGCCACTAAAGATCGGAGAAAACCAAGCGTTCGTGCATCAAGTGGTAATGACAGAGCAAGCAACTATTCCAGCTAACTCAGACGCTGTGATTTGGGCTCAAGTAAATGGAGGAGGTGGGAGCAACTCGTTGTGGATGATTGAAGCCGACACCAAGACACCGATAAATAACATCATAGTCGGAAAGACCCTCGTGAACGCGCAAACCAACAATCTAATACCAGTCCGAATTCTAAATTTGGCCAATTCGGCGAAACTAATCAAAACGGGAACCATTATTGGACAATGCCACCAAGTTACAACCATTGTCAATTGTGAAGCGGAACGTGCAACCAAGCAAAATCCGACACGCGAAAAAGAAAACCAGCTACGAAGCTTAATCAACGCCTGGACTTCGGACCTTTCTACCGAACACAACGTAAAAGCGCAGCAACTGCTGGAAAAACATCGGGACATATTTCCATCAGCGGCAAACGAAGGGAGAACGGCGATGGTGAAACACAAAATCAACACTGGCGATGCGAAACCCCTCCGTCAACCTCCGCGACGAGTACCACTTGCTAAAAGGGAGGAAGTTAATGCGCTGGTGGAGGAAATGCAACGCAACAAAGTCATTGAGCCATCCTCTAGTCCTTGGAGTTCTCCCGTAGTGCTAGTGAAGAAGAAGGATGGCAGCACACGATTTTGTGTGGACTACCGTAAGCTGAACGATGCCACCAAAAAGGACAGCTATCCATTGCCAAGAATTGACGACACCTTGGACACGCTCTCAGGATCCAAATGGTTTTCCACACTTGATTTACAAAGTGGATATTGGCAAGTTGAAATGGATAAGAGCGACAAAGAAAAGACAGCTTTCAGTTATGGAGATGGACTGTGGCAATTTTTGGTGATGCCTTTCGGACTGTGCAACGCACCGGCCACGTTCGAACGCTTAATGGAACGTGTGCTGAAAGGTTTAAATTGGAAGACTTGCTTGGTTTATTTGGACGACATCATTGTAATGGGCAAGGACTTCGATGACCACCTAAAGAACTTGGGAGAAGTATTTCAAAGAATCAACGAGGCTGGATTAAGACTTAGTCCGAAGAAATGCTCGCTGTTTAAGCAAGAAGTTAAATACCTCGGACATCGCGTAACTGCGGAAGGAATACACACGGAGGAAGACAAAATCGCTGTTGTGAAGGAGTGGCCCACTCCAAAGAATTTACATGAATTGCGCAGCTTCCTAGGGCTATGCACGTATTACAGGCGATTTGTTCCAGCATTCGCGTCTATTGCAAGCAGCCTACATGAACTGACGAAGAAGAATCATCCATTCGAATGGAGGAACGAGCAGGAAGAGGCCTTCCAAAAGCTAAAGGAACGACTTTACACAGCGCCTATACTAGCATACCCGATTCCTGGCGAAAAATTTATATTGGACACGGATGCAAGTGCTACCGGAATTGGAGGAGTCCTCTCACAAGTCATCGAAGGCGAGGAACGGGTAATCGCTTACTACAGCACGACTCTAGCAAAACCGGAAAGAAATTACTGCGTCACTAGAAGAGAGCTGCTAGCCGTGGTGGACAGCGTTAAACATTTCCACAAGTATCTCTTCGGGCAGCCGTTCCTGTTAAGAACGGATCATGCGGCACTCAGGTGGTTGCTGCAGTTCAAGGACCCTGAAGGCCAAATTGCTCGATGGATCGAACGGTTGCAAAGTTACGATTTTGAAATTGAGCATCGCAAGGGAAGACTGCATGGAAACGCCGATGCACTATCTAGACGTCCCTGCAATACAGAATGCAGGCATTGTTCCAGAGCAGAGGAAAAAGAAGGACGACTCGATATTCGTTTGCTCAGAGTCTTGCCGGAAGAACAATGGACAGCAGAGCGAATAAGAACCGAGCAAAGAAATGATCCAGATCTGGCGAAAATAATGGACTACAAGGAAAGAGATGTACGGCCAACATTCGAAGAAATAGCATGTGAAAGCGCCATCACCAAAGCATACTGGGCACAGTGGCAGAGTTTACAACTACGCGATGGGTGCTTGCATCGAATATGGGAAAGCGAAGACGGAAAAGCACATAGAAACTTAATTGTTGTTCCTAAAGTGCGAGTAACGGACATTGTGTCATCATATCACAATGGTTCGAGTGGCGGTCATTTGGGTATCACCAAGACGGTGGAGAAGATAAAGAAGCGGTTCTACTGGGTAGGATGTCAGCAATCTGTTGCGGAATGGATTGGGACATGCGACGAATGCGTCACCGCTAAAGGACCCAAAACACGCAGCCGTGGCAGAATGATCCAATACAACGTGGGAGCACCTTTTGAGCGAGTTGCGATGGACGTTGCCGGACCGTTTCCCATAAGTGAGAGTGGCAACAGGTATGTTCTGGTGGTGATCGACTACTTCAGCAAATGGCCAGAGGTTTACCCGATACCAAATCAAGAGGCTAAAACATGTGCAGATGCTTTCATCAGAGATTGGGTGTGTCGCTTTGGAGTCCCGCTGGAACTTCACTCAGATCAAGGACGAAACTTTGAATCGGGCATCTTCAAAGAAATGTGCGCCACGCTTGGTATACGAAAGACAAGAACCACACCGTTGCACCCCCAATCTGATGGCATGGTAGAAAGATTTAATCGCACTCTGGAAGAGCATCTGAGAAAAGTTGTAAGCGACCACCAAAAGGACTGGGATGAGCACATACCGCTATTCTTGATGGCCTATAGATCAGCAATTCATGACACGACAGCAACGACACCCGCCAAGGCAATATTTGGCGAAGACTTACGACTGCCCGCTGATTTAAAGTTTGGGGTATGCGAGCCCATTGACGATGGCGATAACGACTTTGCGAACAACAAGCGAAAGGAATTGGATGGGATACACCAATATATGCGGACACGCACGCAGTTGATGAGTGACAAGATGAAAGCCAGATATGATTTGAGGGCAAATTCCGAAGGATTTGAAGAAGGACAACTGGTGATGCTTTACAACCCACAGCGCAAGAAGGGGCTGTGTCCGAAGTTACAAACGCACTGGGAAGGGCCATACTGTGTGATCAAGCGCCTGAATGACGTTGTATATCGAATACAGCTGAGCGGCAGTAGGAGAGCTAAACTTAAAGTAGTCCATTTGGAGAGACTGGCACCCTATAAGGCTAAAGAAGCTATCCTTGTTCGGGACGAACAAGTTTAAGAGGAGGGCAGTGTGACGAATATGGGGGTTATACTACGGCAGCTAAGGAAAAGGACACCCTGTGCACGGTTACAGTTGAACAAGCATACGCAAAACAAAAGCTTTAGCAAATATCAGCACCTCTGATTCGAAAGTGTTTTGAAGTTCTGACAAATATTGTGTATTGGAATTTTCTCGTACAATCCAGAAACAGGGCGAGCGAGAAGTTGTAGAATGTTCGACAGTAGCTGGCGAGAAACAGTAACAGGTATAAAAAGCGGCCGCCGGCAGTGTCGAGAGTCAGTCTTTGAATAATAATTGAACGTGCAACATCGAGTCAGTTACCGAGTATCAAGTGAACGTGCAACATCGATTCCGAACGAGTGAACGTGAAGCATCGCAATCACAACCGAGGACAATTCAACTGCAAAATAGTGCAAATCTTTGTAACAAAAGGATTGGAATAGTCAATCTGTTATTGGAATCAATAAAACCGTTACAAGCATTGAGCTTTTTGTGCATTATTCTTGACGATTACACAATCCAGTGATCCGAACCGAAGTAGCGGAGTACTTCAGCGGAATTACGTAACAATATGATTATATAAAAAAAACTTTTTAAAAATAAGCTTTTATTCATAAAATGTACTAAAAAGTAGAAAATAAATTGTTTCCAAGTCACCTGTATCTTATTATCAATAAAAGCTTGGGCGCTCAAAACCTCTATTCACACTAATCTTTCATTACTAGAATCTATTTGCAAAAAATCTATATAATAAAAGTCCTCGTCACTGACTCACTGCGTCATTAACGCAAACACTTCTTATAAAAGTTTAGAAAATAAGCAAGCAAGAGCTGTGATAGCACAGTGAGTAAGGCGCTGGCGCAGAAACCGAAAGTGCGTGAGTTCGATACCTGGAAGGGTATTCTTATTTTTTTTTCGGTATCAATTAATTATTGGAAAGGCCACAGTAGTTTTTAGTTTCGCAGTGAGTAAGGCGCTGGCGCAGAAACAGAAACTGCGTGAGTTCGATCCCTGGGAGGGTATTCTTATTTTTTTTTCGGTATCAATTAATTATTGGAAAGGCCACAGTAGTTTTTAGTTTCTGAGTTGTCCACAAGATGGCGCCACTCGCAACTAAAGAGAAATTTTGATCTACGGCTTTGGAACTAAAAGTCGTGCAGCATTAAAACTCCGTATGCAGTCGCCTTATGGATGTGTCGTCCCACTGGCAAAATTTTATGGGCGTAGGATAAGGGGCGTGGCACTTTTTTATCAACTCTAGATTTGTGTATAACTTTAGAACTACACATCACACATCAATGAAACTCGGTAGGAACTTACTACACATCCATACCCTTCTAATGGAAAAATAAGACGGGCAGTGAACAAGAGGCTCGTGGCACCGCCCATACAAACCAATATATTTATATCGAAAAGCTTGGGAACTAAAAGTCGTGCAGCATTGAAATTCCGTATGCAGTCGCCTCATGGATGTGTCGTCCCACTGGCAAAATTTTATGGGCGTAGGATAAGGGGCGTGGCACTTTTTTATCAACTCTAGATTTGTGTATAACTTTAGAACTACACATCACACATCAATGAAACTCGGTAGGAACTTACTACACCTCCATACCCTTCTACTGGAAAAATAAGACGGGCAATGAACAAGAGGTCGTGGCACCGCCCATACAAACCAATATGTTTATATCGAATAGCTTGGGAACTAAAAGTCGTGCAGCATTGAAATTCCGTATGCAGTCGCCTCATGCATGTGTCGTCCCACTGGCAAAATTTTATGGGCGTAGGATAAGGGGCGTGGCACTTTTTTATCAACTCTAGATTTGTGTATAACTTTAGAACTACACATCACACATCAATGAAACTCGGTAGGAACTTACTACACCTCCATACCCTTCTACTGGAAAAATAAGACGGGCAATGAACAAGAGGTCGTGGCACCGCCCATACAAACCAATATGTTTATATCGAATAGCTTTGGAACTAAAAGTCGTGCAGCATTGAAATTCCGTATGCAGTCGCCTCATGGATGTGTCGTCCCACTGGCAAAATTTTATGGGCGTAGGATAAGGGGCGTGGCACTTTTTTATCAACTCTAGATTTGTGTATAACTTTAGAACTACACATCACACATCAATGAAACTCGGTAGGAACTTACTACACCTCCATACCCTTCTACTGGAAAAATAAGACGGGCAATGAACAAGAGGTCGTGGCACCGCCCATACAAACCAATATATTTATATCGAATAGCTTGGGAACTAAAAGTCGTGCAGCATTGAAATTCCGTATGCAGTCGCCTCATGGATGTTTCGTCCCACTGGCAAAACTTTATGGGCGTAGGATAAGGGGCGTGGCATTTTTTTATCAACTCTAGATTTGTGTATAACTTTAGAACTACACATCGTACATCAATGAAACTCGGTAGGAACTTACTACACATCCATACCCTTCTACTGGAAAAATAAGACGGGCAATGAACAAGAGGGCGTGGCACCGCCCATACAAACCAATATGTTTATATCGAATAGCTTGGGAACTAAAAGTCGTGCAGCATTGAAATTCCGTATGCAGTCGCCTCATGGATGTGTCGTCCCACTGGCAAAATTTTATGGGCGTAGGATAAGGGGCGTGGCACTTTTTTATCAACTCTAGATTTGTGTATAACTTTAGAACTACACATCACACATCAATGAAACTCGGTAGGAACTTACTACACCTCCATACCCTTCTACTGGGAAAATAAGACGGGCAGTGAACAAGAGGGCGTGGCACCGCCCATACAAACCAATATGTTTATATCGAATAGCGCGAAAGTCACGTGGCACTTTTTTATCAACTCCAGATTTGTGTATAACTTTAGAACTACACATCACACATCAATGAAACTCGGTAGGAACTTACTACACCTCCATACCCTTCTACTGGGAAAATTAGACGGGCAGTGGACAAGAGGGCATGGCACCGCCCATACAAACCAAAATGTTTATATCGAATAGCTTTGGAATTAAAAGTCGTGCAGCATTGAAATTCCGTATGCAGTCGCCTCTTGGATGCGTCGTCCCACTGACAAAATTGTATGGGCGTAGGACAAGAGGCGTGGCACTTTTCAAGCAACTACACATTTGGTTATAACTTTAGAACTATGCATAATACATCAATGAAACCCGATAGGAACTTAGTACATATCCGTATCCTTCAACTCGGAAAATGAGACGGGAATTGGAGTGATCCCAAGTCCATGGAGTGAGACCAAACATGACCCCAATATCCCAAGAAATAAAAATTGTCCAAAAGTGAGTCAGTGGGCGCCACGGGCGCCTTTCAAAAACTAGTAATTTAAATAAAATACATATTGTATTAACTGGTTGACAAATTTTGAACACATGAGCGCCCCAAGCTTTTATTGATAGTAAGATACAGGTGACTTGGAAACAATTTATTTTCTACTTTTAAGTACATTTAATGAATTAAAGCTTATTTTTAAAAAGTTTTTTTTTATATAATACTAGCTGTCCCGGCAAACGTTGTTCTGCCTAAAATAATTATTTAATTCCAAAATTTGTTTTGAAATGTATTTCAATAATGGTAAGAATACTTTTAATAATATGACAATTGAGTACAGAGAGAATACGTTTTCGTGAATATTTTCACCCTAACCAAGGCATATTAACAAGGTATGCCAGCTAGGGAGAGCCGTCAAATTTGGAGTGCGAGATATGTCAAAATCGCAGTTGCTTGTATTTAGGAGCAAATGTTTGGTTGCAATGATTAGTATTTGTTCCCAAAGTAAAAAAGTATGTACAATTTGGTTTCAAATCTTCATTTGCGTAGAAAAATGTTTTGATTTAATCAAATTCTTGCTTCAGCAGTAAATTTTTTTTAGTTAAATGCAATGAAGATGATATTGTGTTAAGTGTAACGGTGCTTCTTGAATTGTTTGTCAACTCAAAAAAGAAAATAGAATGTAAATTTTATAAAAGGGTTTTTGCCAGTTTTTTATTTATGAAAAGCCTTTTTTTTAGTTGATTTTTTTTAAAATTTTTGTTTAAATGTCTTATTCTAAAATACATCCTGCATTTAAAAAAAAGTTTTTTAACCTTTTCAGGAAGCCCAACAGATTTTGAAGCATTGCATAAGAGGTCACACAAATTTGGAATACATAAAATTTTAGTCCCATTTTTTTCTACAAATAGACTTTCTAACTTTTTTATCTTTTCCAAAAACATACTACTTGGTTTTAAAAGCCCTCCCTGAGACACTTGGTCTACCCAAGTCCAAGTCCCACTATCAGTTGCCTGAAAGCTATTTAAATTTAATTTTCGAATAAGAAATGTATGCACATTAAATTTGTATTTATTAACTAGCTGTCCCGGCAAACGTTGTTCTGCCGTAAATAATTATTTTCTTCCAAGATTTGTTTTGAAATGTATTTCAATTATGGTAGGAATTTTTTTAATAATATGAAAATTATGTACAGGAAAAATATGTTTTCGTGAATATTTCCAACCCGACAACAGCTATCGGGTTCAAATTTTGTCAGCGACTTTCTGTCAACTTTATTATTATATGGTGTGAATCTGAGCGAAATCGGTCCATAAATAAGAATTTTCGAAAATAAGCCACCGCAGCGCCACTTAGGAAGTGTTTCACCACGAAGCACAGTGGGGTATTGACCCCTGAAAATGGCGATCAATTCACCTGAGCTATAATAATGAATGTTGAGTATTTTTTTATATAGAAGGGAAGAATATAAGAAAAACTAAAAAAAAATGTTTGTTGTTGTTTTTTAAATAAATTTTTAACGTAGTAAAGATATCAAAATAAAGCTTATAAAAAGCGATTATTCAATGATTTTCCTGGAAACATGTTTCGATATATTTATGCGAACATTTTTTCACTTATTGCAGTCACATCATACTTTATTTATATATTTTTTATTTGAAAAAATAGTGGTTTGTATAGGTGCTATAGCCGATCTCCGAGTGCTCCTCTAATAAGAGGCTCTTGCGGTGACCACTGGATTGGAAAATCCTTCTATCAGTTAATAAAACATATATTTCTAAAGCTTGTGTTAAAATTTGAGACATATCGGTTTAGCCATTTCCGAGAAATCTTTATCACCGGCATTGAAAACACAGTTATCAAGAAAACGCGTTCGACTGACTTTTCTCGAAGATTTGCCAGTTTGGGAATGAAAACCGTGTCGAATTGACATGAAATTTTCAGTGTTTATATTTAAAATTAAATATACATATGTACAATCCAAAAATTAAATCATATTTGGTGTGAATCCTACAAAAACCAAACACTAAACACATTATAACATTTTTAGTTATCAACCGAAATCACACAATTTGGCAAGACACTGCAGCACTAAATCGTCAATATCTCAGAATTCGCACAAATTCCACCTCAATTTTTTGCACTATAGTAGCCAAATATATATTCTTTACAAATAAATTAAAATGGTTAATACATTCCACTACAAAAGCAACTTTATGTCCACCTATGTATATCGTTGAAATATATTCAATTTTAAGGCTTTAACAAAAAAAATTATATAAAATTCTAATACACATATTCTGCAAACATGAGTTTGCTTAAACATAAGTACAATACCTGAAGTTTAAGGTTTCATTATAAAAATACGACTTTTCAAACGAATTTTATTTAAAGTAAAATTTTAAAACACTGCGAAATATGCAACTCGCGCTCGACACAGCGAAACAGTGAATAAATATGCATTTTGAAAAGAGTGCTGAGATGGTACCGTTAAACATAGAACAGAAGTTTTTTCAGCCAGTGATGCACAATTTTATCTACCTTCCCATGATACCAAATACTATTGAGAAATCTAGATTTCACTTTTTGAATTAATCCACGAAATCCGAGTCAAATACCCCAGTGTGCGAAGCAATGAATGCAATAGCTCAGGCGCCACGGGCAATAATGGCAATTTAACCTGGCCCTTGAGACAGCACAATCCAGGCGTTTCTCCAGCGAACTTCAATGCCTCGCAATGGTTGCACACAACCTCCAGTTGGCCAATTCGAACGAAAGGATGTGAGCTGTAGTCAATTGTGCAATCGTATTGAAACGCTACTCGATTCAAATCAACATTTGAAGCATTTCTTCTTGCACGTCGAAGATTATCAAGTTGTTCATCTGTGCGATAAGCTCGACGATTTCTCATTGTCAACTGACCCATTTGACGTACTGTATCTCTTTGCTGTTGTCTTTGTGAAGCACGAAGTCGGGTCATACTAACGCGGCATGCTTCTCGTGCGATTTCTCGTTCATCTTCAGTGGATTGATTCACAATATTCCGAAGTCTAATTGCTGTACGGGTTCGTTGTGAAAGATTAGATACTCTGGCTCGCGGCATTATAAATAGCACTTACAAATTAATCGCACTATTCAAAATTAATTAATGAAGCAATTTACGATGCGCGCACAATAACAACTTATACATATAGCCTTTCACAACACAGTTGAAAAAAAAAGCTCTCCTGTATGCCTGCCGGAGGCATGCCTTGGAAGGTCAGCAGGCATGCTCGCTTCCATACCCGCTTGTATCTTTTTCCTATAGGCATGTCCTAGGACGGCATGCCTGCCAAATGAACTGCCGTAGCAGCAATGCTGCATGCATCTCATGGAAGTGATGGGACAGGTCATGTATGAAAAAAATAATTTTAAAATAAAGAAATTTTTTTTCTATTCTAGTTTCGGAGAATTGCCAATTCATCGCAAGAAGTGGCGCCGCGCAAAGAAATACATATTTTGAAAACGAATTCCCTATATATTAGATTTTATATAAATATGTACCTCTATTAGATTTTATGTGCCTTGACTGAGAATTGAACCCGGGCCTCCCGTATGAGCAACCAAGTGCTCATTCACTGATCCAACGTGACGCGTAGGCTTTGGTTGCTTAAAATTAACCTGAATGAGAAAATTTTTAAAATTTCTAAAAATATAGTTTTGAAATTGACAACAAAATTATAACCTGCCACATCCACCTGGCATGCCTTCCTTGTTTTTCAACTGGGCACTTTTGCTGACGAATTTAAAGAATTATTTGAGTTTCAATTGACTTATAATTTCAAAGCTACTTGATATTTAAAATTTGCTTTGTATGAGAAAATTGGTTTGTATGGGCGGTGTCACGCCCTCTTGTCCAATCCGATTTTGTAATAGCTATTCTGCTATTCGGGGCGGAGACAAATCCAACAAATCAAATATTATAAAAATCGGTCCAGCCGTTCTTGACTTATAAGCGTTCGAACATAAACATAAACTTTCTTTTATATATATAGATTATATTACACATCAAATGTGTTTATTTATATGCTACCCCAAAATGTACAAAAAAAGGGTCGTCGTACCAAAAATATCAACATTGATATTCGGCACATTTTTTACGGAAAAATGCAACCGTGCAACAATTGGATTGCGTAGAGAGCCGGCTCTCCCTAGCTGGCATACCTTGTTAATATGCCTTGACCCTAACAACAGCTATCAGGTTCAAATTTTGTAAACTACTTTCTTTCAACTTAAGTATTATATGGTGCCATAAATAAGAATCTATAATTGTGTGTGAAATTATGAAATTGTGAAATCGTTTCTGATACAACGGAGAATGATGCGAAAGACAATTGTGTTGTAATTATCTTGAAAGTAGGCATGAAATTGTTGTGTACAATATGCGTTGCTCCAAACGAAGTCATTTGGAAACAACTGTTATATTTTTGGATGTTGGCGAGAAAATGCTTAGAATCACTTCCCGCTCCAGAAACTAATGAGCGTAATGGCTCCCTGAGGACACCGGGCTGACATTTCTCCAATCTCAAATTACTGATCTGTCCACACAGTTATCGATTTCTGGATTGTACTGGAATGCCACTCGTTCCAGGCTCACAGGAGCACCGCATCACCATCGTTCATGCTCACTTTGTCGTGCTCGCTGGCATTGTGATTGATGCGCACGAACTTGTTGAATCCTTAACCTATTTTCTTGTCGTTCATTTTCAGTTCTTCTCGTACGTGATCCGGACATACCACAGAATAGCCAACAGAAGTGTAACTGAATCAGCTGATCGAAAATATTGCACTTTTTTTGCCTCACACGTACACTGTCCGGGGGGCAAAGGTCCAGCTGGGTGGGCAAAGGTCCAGCTGTTTTATGTTAAAAGTTAATTGTTTTAGTGCTAGAATTTGTCACAGTATTGGTTAGATAGACTTCTGGTCTCTTCTGTGGGACATACTAATACTACTATTTCTATTATCTGTAGCTCGCTGGGTATCAGTGCGGTTTAAACGTGAAGTAGCTCGCCGCGCATTTGACTGACTTCGACAACCTATGATACCTCTTATTATCGGCATTGTAACTAACACTTCAAAAAGACAGGGAATTTTTTTCACAATCACTCAAATCTGTCGAACTTTTTTTGAAAACTTCACAATATTCAAAATATTTTTGTATGACTTATATTTTCAAAGCTACTTGATATTAAAAATTTGACTTGTATGGGAGGTGTAGTAGAAAGACATTAGCAAGTAGTGACTCCATATCGAGTTTCAATGATGTTTGACTTATACTTCAAAAATTATAAGATTTTAACAACTAAGAAGTACATGCCCCTTGTCAAACGCCCATGAAATTTTACCAGTGGAACGGGACGTCTAAATTTCAGCCCAATATCGAATTCTGATGCTATTTGACTTATAATTTCAAAACTATTCGAATTGAACATTTGGTTTGTATGGGCGGTGCCACGCCCCCTTATCCAGTGACCAGTTCTCCAAAAGAAAGGCATAACCAAGTAGTAACTGTTGGAGGATACAGCTATGGTGTAAGCTTTTACCGAGTTTCATTGGTGTGTGATGTATAGTTCTCAAGCTATACGAAAATGAGTAGTTAATTGAAAAGTGCCACGCTCCTTGTCCTACGCTCATTAAAGTGGGACGAAGCATCCAAGAGGCGACTGCATACGGAATTTTAATGCTGCACGACTTTTAGTTCCAAAGCTATTCGATGTAAACAATTTGGTTTGTATGGGTGGTGCCACGCCCCCTTGTCCAATTGGGGCCAATTATAGATCAGAACCATTCCTGAACGCACTCAAGCATACTCACTAAATTTCATCAAAATGGGTTCAGCCGTTTTCGTGTTTTCGCCAGACTAACGCACGGCAATCCATTTTTATACCCTACACCTATGGTAATAGGGTATAATAACTTTGTGCGAAAATTGTAACGCATTAAAGGAGACGTCCTAGGTATAGACATAAGTATATGGTAATGCTTAGAATCACTTTCTGTCTTGATTTCCGGTTGTCCGTCTGTCCGTCTGTCTGGCTGTCCGTTGGCGCAGGAGAGAAAGAACGAGTTGTCTGATTTGGACCAAATTTGGCACACAGTCGCAGTGAACCTTCCACTACTTCAAGTTCTGAGATTAGCCAAATCGGTCGAAGGACACGCCCATTATGGGCCTGTAAGTCCCAATACCTCGGGTTTTTTCCTATCAAATTGCTGTAATTTATCTTATTAATCATTGAAAAGAATAAAACTTGGTATTCAAGTCAAGGGGTCGGTCATCTATGTCATACGAAAAAATGGGCGTGGTCCGCCCACTATATAGGCGGAAAGATTTTTCGGGTAAAATGGCTCCCAATTGACTAGTTACGAAAATAAATGAATGAAATTTGGTTCCCAAGTTGATATATAGGTCCTAGATGCCATACAAGAAAATGGGCATGGTCCACTCACTATATAGGCGATAAACGAAAAATCCTCTTAACTTCCATAATATATACACCAGAGCGTCCAGATTTGGTTATTTCGTTCCTGGTAGGAATACCTTTCAATTCTCCAGAAATGGGCGTGGTCCGCCCACCATGGGGGCAGTAAAATAAATATGCCGATCACATCTGTTGTACACCTGTCAGAGCATCAATATTAGGCATGTATAGTCCTATTAGGTATATATTGTAGTCTGCCAAAAATGGGCGTGGTCCGCCCACTATGTAGGCTGTAAATCAAATGCACCCACAATTTCAATGAATTACCACCCCACTTGGGAACATGGTGTAGGGTATTACTCTGTCGGTGAAACCCGACTGATGCTTCCTTACTTGTTATATATAAGAAGATTATTTCATATGTATAACGTAGATGGCCGATCCCTTAACCTGAATACCAAGTACTATTATTCTTTCAATGAGGTATTAGACAAATTACACCAATTTGATCGTAAAAAACCCGAGGTAATGGGACTTACAGACCCATTATGGGTGTGCCCTTTGCCAGATTTGACTAATATGAGAACTTAAACTAAGTTAAGGTTTACTGTAACTGTGTACCAAATTTGGTCCAAATCGGACAACTCCTTCTTTCTCTCCTGCGCTCACGGACGTCAGAGACAGACAGACGGACAACCGGAAACCAACACAGAAACTGATTCTGAGCATTTCTATATACTTAATTCTATACCTAGGATGACTTCTTTCATGCGTTACCCTATTACCATAGGTGTAGAGTATCTAAACTAGAAAAATAATCTCAGAGAAAGGCAAATACCTACTGTTAAAAATACACATAAAAACATTTCTGTTGCCACGAAATAAACGTCAGAATGTATATACCCTAAACTTATGATAATAAGGTGCGAAAATTTATAACGCATTTAATGAACCGTGTTATGTATAGACATAAGCATATAGAAACAATTAGAATCACTTTCTGTCTTGATTTCCGGTTGTCCGTCTGTCCGGATTAAAAGATATAGCGATTTTATGAATGTACTTTCAGTTGACATTTGCCATAAGTGTAATCAAAATAAACTTTAAAAAGGCCAGTTTTCTTAAATTAAATTGCAGCTTATAACCATAAGCTTTCACATGTAGGGCCATAAAAATCGATATCACTACCAAAACGCAAAAAATCCGCAGACTTTTTTTCTGAATATTATAAGTGGAATAGTCACTTATTAAGATAAAATGATCAAATTAGCCTGACCTAACCAGACTCATTAACGTTTTCAACTTTGAAAAGCAAAAAAAAATTTTTTTTTTACTAAAAGATCACTACATAAAAAAATTTTTTGAAAATCACTGATGACAATAATACAAAAACACGCTATGAGAACGTCTTTACAATTACCATATGTTAATGTCTCCATCATTAGAAAAATAGTTCTCCACTTAGTTTTTATACCCTACACCTATGGTAATAGGGTATAATAACTTTGTGCGAAAATTTTAACGCATTAAAGGAGCCTTCCTAGGTATAGACATAAGTAGGTATATAGAAATGATCAGAAACACTTTCTCTTTTGATTTCCGGTTGTCCGTCTGTGTGTTCGTAAAAAATAGAAAGAAGGAGTTGTACGATTTGGACCAAATTTAGTACACAGTCACAGTGAACCTCGGGTTAGGTAAAGTGTTAAAATTAGTCAAATCGGTTTAAGGACACGCCTACAATGGGCCTGTAAGTCCCACTACCTCGGGTTTTTTTCGATAAAATTGCTATAATTTGTCTAATTACTCATTGAAAAGAATAATACTTGGTGTTAAAGTTAAAGGGTCGGTCATCTATGTCATACGAAAAAATAGGCGTGGTCCGCCCACTATATAGGCGATAAACGAAAAATCCTCTTAACTTCTATAATATATACACCAGAGCGTCCAGATTTGGTTACTTCGTTCCTGGTAGGAATACCTTTCAATTCTCCAGAAATGGGCGTGGTCCGCCCACTATATAGAGGGAAAAGTTTTTCCGGTAAAATGGCTCTCAACTAACTATTTATGAATTTAAAGGAATGAAATTTGGTTCTTAAGTTGAGATATCAACTCTACATGCTATATAAAAAAATGGGCGTGGTCCGCCCACTATATAGGCGGTAAGCTCAAAATCCTCATAACTTCCATAATATACATATATTTATACCAGAACATCCATATTTGGTCACTTCATTGCTGGTAAGAGTACCTTTAAATTTAAAAAAAAATGGGCGTGGTCCGCCCACCATGAAGGCGGTAAATTATATATACCGATATAGAGCTCCAGAGCAGAATGCCAATATTTGCTATATACAGTCCTATTAGGAATATCTTCTAATTTGATAAAAATGGGCGTGCTGCGCCCTCTCAGTTTCTTTGTGTAGGGTATTACTCTGTCGGTGAAACCCTTTTAATTATAACAAGTAAGGAAGCATCACTCGGGTTTCACCGACAGAGTAATACCCTACACCTAGTGACCACGCCCATTTTTGTCAAACTAAAAGATATACCTAATAGGACTATATATGCCAAATATGGATACTTTAACAGGTGTACAACAGAAATGATCGGTATATTAAATTTACCGCCCCCATGGTGGGTATACCAAGCCCATTTTTGGAGAATATAAAGAAATTCTCACCTGCAATGAAGTGACCAAATATTGATACTCTGGTGTGTATATTACAGAAGTAATGAGGATTTTAAGCTTTACATCTATATAGAGGGCGGACCACGCCCATTTTCTTATATGTCATGTAGGGCCTATATCTTAACTTGGGAACCAAATTTCATTCTTTTAAATGCATAAGTAGTCAATTGAGAGCCATTTTATCAGAAAATTGTTGCCGCCTATACAGTGGGCGGACCACGCCCATTTTTTGGTATTTTGCAGAGGGTCCACACCTCACCTTAAATACCAAGTATGATTCTTTTGAATGAGTAATTAGACAAATTATAGCAATCTAATCGAAAAAAACCCAAGGTAGTGGGACTTACAGGCCCATTGTGGGCGTGTCCTTCGACCGATTTGACTAATTTTAACACTTTACCTAACCCGAGGTTCATTGTGATAGTGTACCAAACTTGGTCCAAATCGTACAACTCCTTCTTTCTATTTTTTACGAACACACAGACGGACAACCGGAAATCAAAAGAGAAAGTTTTCTGATCATTTCTATATACTTATGTCTATACCTAGGAGGGCTTCTTTAATGCGTTACAATTTTCGCACATAGTTAATTTACCCTATTTCCATAGCTGTAGGGTATAAAAACTAGAAATCTTAATATATAAAAACGTTTGTGCGTATGTATGTTGCAGCATCACGGCTGAACCACAGAACAGATCGACCTTATACTCACAACATATGTTCACGTGGTGCTCTGAATGGTTTTTTATAAGCTTTATATTAACTTCACTTCAGGTTTGTATGTTTGGTTGTATGTATGTATGTTTGTAGTCAAATCTAGTAATAAATTTTTCACCCACTTCCCGACTACTTAGAGATCTGAAACTTTGCATACATACGTAAACACCAAGACAATACATGAATCAATCATACAAATTTTAAAATTTTAAGCGAACCTGCAATAGTCAATCAGAGCACAGGTAGAAGAAGAAGCACGTAGGGACAGACGGGCCAGGAGCTGTTTAATCGCATTTTATATAATTTTGCCGTATTTATAGAATACGAAATCTGTGTGACCTAGATTTATGCCTGATTAGGCCCGTACAAATAAAATATGGATATTTCATTAAGGTGCTTATTTTGTAAATCCCAACGCCTCACTTCACCCTGCGTTCACTAATTTGGTATTGTGTAAAACGCATCACCTCACTCAGTGACCCAGTGACCGCTCGCGTGTTGTCTTACGTAGTTTCGTATGAAAACCGGTATCGCATAAAACGCAACGCTGCACTTTCATTCCCAAGAACTATCAAATCGTTCACTTGGGTTTGAGGTCGCGTTCGGTTTTTTAAACGTAAAATTTTTGGTAATTTCGAGTGAAAATTTATTTGTGGTAATCGCTTTAACCACGCTTTAACCAACAGGCTATGGAAGGTATGCAATGGAAGCTGCAATTTGTGTGTTTTGTATTTGGCTGATAAATTTAGAAAAATACAACTCTTTTTCGTAAGAACTTGACAGCTCAAGTGATGCCGTAGGACGACGAACGCAATTACGCAGTGATTTATTGATCATTTTTTTATCCTTACGTTGGTTTCGTGTTCGCGTTGCGTTCGATCACGGGGATTTATATGGTAAGGCCGTAAGTAGTCGGGAAGTAGGTGAAAAATTGATTACTAGATTTGACTAGAAACAAACTAACAAACAAACCTGAGGTGAAGTTAATAAGAAGTTTATAAAAAGAACAAAGCATGAAGGCGAGAAACTGGTTCCGCACAACCTTACGCAATGACATTCTCCGACCAAATGTTCGCCTTTAGCTTGTTGCTTTTCTACTTGACTCAAACTTACGAAGGATGAGGGTTCAAAGTGTTATATCCAACAATCAAATAAATTTACCATCCTTTATATTCTATATCATATATAATACTCTTGAATGCAACCCTTTTTATAAGCTTTATATTAGGTTCACATCCGGTATGTATGTTTGTATGTATGTAGTGGAATCTAGTAATAAATTTTTCACCCACTTCCCGACTACTTAGAGATCTGAAACTTTGCATACATGCGTAACCACCATGACAATGCATGAATCAATAAATTTTATGGGCGTAGGATAAGGGGCGTGGCACTTTTTTATAAACTCCAGATTTGTGTATAACTTTAGAACTACACATCACACATCAATGAAACTCGGTAGGAACTTACTACATATCCATATCCTTCTACTGAGAAAATAAGGGGGGCACTGGATAAGGGGGCGTGGCACCCCCTATACAAACAAAATTTTTGATCTCGATTAACTTTGGAAATAAAGGTCGTGCAGCATTGAAATTTCGTATGCAATCGCCTCTTGGATGTGTCGTCCCACTGGTAAAATTTTATAAGCGTAGGATAAGGGGACGTGGCACCCCCCATACAAAACAAAATTTTTGATCTCGATTTGCTTTGGAACTAAAGGTCGTGCAGCATTGAAATTTCGTATGCAGTCGCCTCTTGGATGTGTCGTCCCACTGGTAAAATTTTATGGGCGTAGGATAAGGGGCGTGGCACTTTTTTATCAACTCCAGATTTGTGTATAACTTTAAAACTACACATCACACATCAATGAAACTCGGTAGGAACTTACTACATATCCATATCCTTCTACTGAGAAAATAAGGGGGAACTGGATAAGGGGGCGTGGCACCCCCCATACAAACAAAATTTTTGATCTCGATTAGCTTTGGAAATAAAGGTCGTGCAGCATTGAAATTTCGTATGCAATCGCCTCTTGGATGTGTCGTCCCACTGGTAAAATTTTATGGGCGTAGGATAAGGGGACGTGGCACCCCCCATACAAACAAAATTTTTGATCTCGATTTGCTTTGGAACTAAAGGTCGTGCAGCATTGAAATTTCGTATGCAGTCGCCTCTTGGATGTGTCGTCCCACTGGTAAAATTTTATGGGCGTAGGATAAGGGGCGTGGCACTTTTTTATCAACTCCAGATTCGTGTATAACTTTAGACCTACACATCACACATCAATGAAACTCGGTAGGAACTTACTACATATCCATATCCTTCTGCTGAGAAAATAAGGCGGGCACTGGATAAGGGGGCATGGCACCCCCCATACAAACAAAATTTTTGATCTCGATTAGCTTTGGAACTAAAGGTCGTGCAGCATTGAAATTTCGTATGCAGTCGCCTCTTGGATGTGTCGTCCCACTGGTAAAATTGTATGGGCGTAGGATAAGGGGCGTGGCACTTTTTTATCAACTCCAGATTCGTGTATAACTTTAGACATACACATCACACATCAATGAAACTCGGTAGGAACTTACTACATATCCATTTCCTTCTACTGAGAAAATAAGGCGTGCACTGGATAAGGGGGTGTGGCACCGCCCATACAAACCAAATTTTTGATCTCGATTAGCTTTGGAACTAAAGGTCGTGCAGCATTGAAATTTCGTATGCAGTCGCCTCTTGGATGTGTCGTCCCACTGGTAATTTTATGGGCGTAGGACAAGGGGCGTGGCACTTTTCAAGCAACTACACACTTGGGCATCAGTTTATAATTATAGGTACACCACACATGAATGAAAAACGATAGGAACTTACTTGCCGCGCCCTGCTGGCAAAATAGCAACAACTCACCGCGTCACAAATATGCCACGAATATTAGGGTCGATCACTGCCGTATTATTTGTTAAATTGAGGATATGACATATGACGATAGGAAACACTGTGAATACCCTAAATATTGTGTACTGCTCTACAAGTTTAAAATTCTTTTTGCGAAAAATTTCAGAGCTCTAAAATTTAATTTATGGAAGACTAAAAAGTAGAAAATAAAATTATATAAAAAAAAACTTTTTAAAAATAAGCTTTAATGTACTAAAAAGTAGAAAATAAGTTGTTTCCAAGTCACCTGTATCTTACTATTAATAAAAGCTTCTGCGCTCAATATCCATATTCAAAATATCTTTCATTACTAGAATCTATTTGCAAAAAATTATTTAAATAAAATATTGTGTTAACTGTTTGACAAATATTGAACACATGAGCGCCCCAAGCTTTTAGGGATAGTAAGATACAGGTGACTTGGAAACAACTTATTTTCTACTTTTTAGTACATTAAAGCTTATTTTTAAAAAGTTTTTTTTTATATAATTTTATTAATCTATTACTTTAAGTACTTTTCAGACAACTCTGTTATATTATAAGCTCTTAAATTTGAAATAAACAGTTGACATAAAACCCTGAAACGCGTCGGTCTCCAAATTTATCACTGGCGACGAGGTTAAAAAAGAGCAAGTTTATCTATTTGCCAACTCAAGTGCATCGCTTCCACGCGAATTTCGTTTCATTTTTCGTGCCAATCGCTAGTAAACAATAATGCCGGGCGAAAGTGAAATCTAAAAACCATTGCTTAAAGAGCAAGAAGAATTCTCAAAAAATGTGTTAACGCAACAACAACAGTGGATGGAGTCAATTCTCGAGAAAAGTGCTGGTGGTACAGTTGATGCAACTCACACCATAGTGCCTACATTTCATAATTTTTCGAAAGAGCAGCAAACCTGGGAATCGTACCTAGAACAGCTCAAACAACATTTCTTAGCATATTCTGTAAAGTGCGCTGAAAAGTAAAAATCGTTTTTCCTGTCATGGATTGGTACAGAACATTTTGAACTGCTTAGAAATCTTTTCGGTAGTGCACAATTACCAGAACAATCGTTCAAGGGCTTAACGGAAAAGTTAACGTAACATTTCCAGTCAAAACGACATGTGGTCGCCGCGCGTTATGACTTTTTCAAAAGAGAAATGAAACCACAGCAATCTTATAGAGATTGGGTAGCCGAGCTTCGTGGATTGGCGAGAGAGTGCAACTTCGCTTGTTCTGCCGAAAATTGTACCCACAATTTCGTGGACGAGATGATTCGTGATCAAATAATTACTCGCACGCCACACGACGCTGTGCGCTCTGCTGCGTTGCAAAAGCTGCAGGCAACACTTGCCGACGTCTTGCTCATTGCAGAGTCGTACGAATCAACCACGAAAACAGTTTCCACGATAAAAGAAAGTGCAAGAAAAAACAATTCCAGTGAACGCTGTTAGTTCATTTGCAAGGAAATCGCGCCCTAACAACAACAATAACATTGTGAAATTCAAATCGTGCTCTGGCTGTGGAAACTCTCACAAGAGAGAGAACTGCAAATTTAGAAATGCTGTGTGTAACAAGTGCAGCAAAATTGGACATATTGCTTCAGTGTGTATGTCAAAGCAAAAGAACAGCAAAAACAATTTCAGTGACGAAATTAAGGGTGACAACAAAAAGAAAGATTACCGCCGCAAAAGTCATAACATTGACACGATCGAAACAATTCACAAATTGACGGGTGTTGTGAAAACCGAAAGAATTACATTGATTTGCAAATTTTAAACAAAATTGTGTCTTTTCAAATGGACTCGGGTGCAACAGTTTCTATTATGAAACCGAAAACATACAAGCAATTAAACAGACCGCAGTTGCAAAATTGCTCACGAGCGTTGTTCGGTTTCGGTCAAAGATAAATTCCAGTGCTAGGTGAACTATGTGCGAATGTCAAGTGCGGTGAAAAAGAAGTGGTAATCGTTGTCGTTGATGTCGAAAATGGAAACAATTTATTCGGTTTCGACTTGATTAAAGAATTCGGTTTTGAAATTCAGCAAATTTCTACAGTAACCGCAAGTGACGAAGCAAAGTTAACGAACTGTGTGACAAATATCGCGATGTTTTCGAACCAGCCCTTGGTACAATACAAAATTTCAAAGCAAGTGTTTACTTAAAGCCAAATGCGCATCCGAAATTTTATAAAAGCCGACAAATCCCTTTTTCGCAAATGCCACTGTTCAAAAAAGAAGTCGAGCGACTCACAAGTGTCGGTATTTGGAAGCCAGTAAAATTTTCTCAATGGGCTTCACCTTTAAACTAGCCGTTAATGCTCAAATTGACATCGAGCAGTATCCACTGCCTACTCGCGAAAGTTTGTTGAACAAAATTCGTTGCGGTCAACATTTTTCCAAAATTTACCTTAAAGACGCTTACCTACAAATGGAACTCGACAACGAATCTAAAACAATAATGGTTGTTAACACGCCTTTTGGATTATTCCAGTACCAACGTCTGCCGTATGGCATAGGCAGTGCTCCGGTTATATTCCAAAAACATCTGGAACAGCTACTCCAAGGCGTAGAAGGGTGCGGAAACTATCTTGATGACATCATCATTACTGCGCCTACTTTTGATGAGCACATCAGCCGCCTAGAACAAGTTTTTAAAATTTTGCAACAAAATGGTATCAAGTGCAAGCAAGAAAAGTGTTTCTTTCTACGGGAAAAAATTGAATACCTTGGGCGCCAAATTAGCGCTAAGGGCATATTGCCGGACGAGTCAGGACTTAAAGCAGTCAAGGATTTACAGCCGCCAAAAGATCTGAAGCAAGCAGAAGCTTTCATGGGTAAGGTGAATTATTACCACAATTTTATACCCAACCATTCACAATTAGCAGCGCCTATCAATATGCTGCGTCGCAAAAATGTTAAGTTCACATGGGGTTCAACACAACAGCATGCGTTTATAGCTCTTAAAACGCACATTCTCAACGCTACACAGCGCATTATCAGGAGCAGTTACCACTGGTACTCGCTACAGATGCCTCTTCCTACGGCATAGGTGTTGTTCTTTCACACATTTACCCTGATGGCAGCGAAAGACCGATTGCTTTTGCATCTAAGACCCTCGATATACATCAGCAGCGATACAGTCAAATTGAAAAGGAAGGTTTAGCTATCATTTTCGGAGTCAAGCGTTTCCATCAATATCTATATGGGAGAAAATTTACCTTGGTTACAGACCACAAGCCGCTTGTTAGTATTTTTAACCGGAATCATCAATTGCCTTCGATGACGTCACATAGATTACAGCGCTGGGCCATTATACTCATGGCTTACCAGTATGATGTACGATATCGGAAAACTACCGAGCATGGCAACGCTGATGCTTTATCGCGTTTACCGCTGGGCTCAGACAAACAGTTTGACCATGAAGAAGCCTGTTTTAATATTGAAGAATTGAACACACCGATTGATACCGAAATTATTCGCAAACATGCTAAAAACGACACAATTCTACAGCGCGTTCATTCCTTCGTTCAAAATGGATGGCCTGATAAGCTAAAGCCGCAAGATGCAGATTTAAAATCATATTTTAATCATCGGTATGCCTTAACAGTTAACAACAGTTTGCTTTGCCTCCAAACGGAGTACAACCGTGTCATCATTCCTACCTCGCTCAAATGGAAAGTTCTACAAATTCTCCATGATGGCCACTGGGGAGTATCCAAAATGAAACAGCTGGCACGACAACACGTATGGTGTACCGAGATGGACAAAGACATTGCAAAGCTAGCTGAAAGCTGCGATGTTTGCAAAGTAGCAAATCCTGCACCAGTACGAAAGTATGAAAGCTGGCCTGAAGCTAACCGCCCTGGGGAAAGGATACACATAGATTTCGCTGGTCTGTTCTGCGATTCAATGTGGCTCATTTGTGTCGACGCTTTTTCCCAGTTTCCGTTCATCATTCAACTTTCTACAACAACAACTGCCGATACAATATCTGCCTTATCATCAATATTTGCCATCGAAGGTATTCCTGAGACGATCGTAAGCGACAATGGCCCTCAGCTTACCGCAAATTCATTCAAGGCTTTTTGCTCACAACATGGAATTAAACATATAACTACTGCGCCGTTTCATCTCGCTTCAAACGGTCTAGCCGAACGTTTCGTCAGAACCTTCAAAACTGCTTGAAGAAGAACATCGATGATGGATTAAACCTAAAATCTGCCGTAATAAAATACCTCGCAACTTATCGTTTCATGCCAAATGCTAATGGCAAGACACCTGCCGAACTATTGCATGGCAGGCCTGCTCGAACTCTACTAAGTCAACTATTGGAAACACCAAAACAACCCGACGAATCTTCAAAAAGCAAGCAGAAATTTCAGCTAAATCAACGTGTTTTTGCTCGGAACTATGCAAGAGGAGTAAAATGGGTAAAAGGAGTTGTGCGACAGCTGGGTAAAATGGTTTTCCTGGTTAACACTGCTAATAGCATTATAAGCGACACGCAAATCAGCTGAAAACTCGATGCAGCTCCGATCTAAATTCTACGCAATCACCAAATGACATCGTATTGCCAACTATACCAAACGCTGACAACTCTACGCTGTTTTCAAGTAACCAACCAACGCAATCACCAATTGAAGAGCCTTCTACAGGAGAGAGAGAGTTAAGCGAGACACCTCAACTTCGAAAGAGTACACGCATTCGGAAGGAAGTTAACCGATATGAAACCGCCGACTTTCGAAACGCTTAAGTATCATTTTTGTATTACTTTCAATCGTTATTCACTTAAATTACATTTTATTCATTGTCTTAAAATAAGGGTGGAGAAGTGTTATATCCAACAATCAAATAAATTTACCATTCTTTATATTCTATATCATATATAATACTCTTGAATGCAGCCCTTTTTAATCTATTACTTTAAGTACTTTTCAGACAACTCTATTATATTATAAGCTCTTAAATTTGAAATAAACAGTTGACATAAAACCCTGAAACGCGTCGGTCTCCAAATTTATCACAAAGCATAATAGCAAATGAGCTCAGAACTCACTGGTATTCTAGCTTTGCCGCACGCCGATTCGAGAACTGCTCCTTCTTTAATTAATGTTCTTTGGCTGTAAGTTTCCCTTAGCAAAATGTTGCCTAAAAGTATGCTGCGAAAAATATATATTCTCTTTTACATTTAACTTTGAAATAGAAGAGTAACGGTAAATGTGACATGGCGACCAGAGATCTGCCATGTTTATATACGACAGCCCCAGTCGATTCGCTTTGACTCGATACGGTTTCGAGCCAGATGTTTATACATTATATTTTGAAGCGAATCGACTAAAGACGGTTTGAAAAGTTTGACATTTGTCAAAAATTATTTAACACATAAATCTCTTTTCTGTGCACTTTCCACTTTTTTCCGCGTTCTGAAGGTTTTTTTAAATGTATTTTTGGCGTCTAATGAATATCAGCTTGCCTTTTACTTAAAATGTACAGAAAAACTGATTTTCAACGCACTTTGAAAATGTTATATCGTTTATACGCATTTTCGAATCGACTTAAAAATTTCAAACTCATTTGAAAAGCGCTTTGACTCGATACATTTAAAAATTTCAAAGCGATTTGAAATCGTGTTTATACGACTAATTGAGTCGATGCGAATTGGCTCAAACCGATTTGAAGTGTCGTATAAACGTAGTATGTGACTGGAAGCATTTTCGAATCAAGAGCAGCAAATCTTCACAAAACATGACTCTCTTGCTCAATCTCACAGACTGCAATCTTACCGAAGGTTGTTGGAAGGTGCGGATGGATTGCAGTCCAAGCAGACCAAGTCCAAGCAAAAGCGTGCTCAGACTGCAATCAGATTCGCGTCTGAGTGACTCGCTGCAGATCTCTGATGAGGACGTACGATATGATATGATATGTATTATACGATATCAACTCTTGTTTATTTTTTCAGGATACGAATTTTGCAGCGAATGGACGCCGTGAAAACATTAAGTTTTGAGTAAAAATGTTGAACTGTACAGACTTAGCATGCGTGTTGCATCACCACCACTTTTATGCGCACCTACATCAGCTGAAACATCACTTGCAGGACGACAATGACCATGCAGGTGAGGTTATATACGAGGTCCTCAGCTAAAGCTGGTTTACTTAAGAAATAAAAATTTAAGAACCTTTAGATAAAGGGTGATGCAACTTTGGATTTAAAAAAAAAATTATATTTACTGGTTTTTATCTAACATATTTATTTATTTATTTATCATCTATCGAGTTAAACTCTCTTATTAGTACAAATTCTTAAGAGTGTTTTGCAAATGTCCAAATTCGCTTGAAGTTTTAACTGTATCATTTGAATTTTATTATCTATCGATATACGTACGATTTGCGTTACATTATAACCTTATTTAGTTAATAGTAATTTGGGTCTATTTTTTGATAAAAGATTTAATTTTGTATAAAAAGTTATCAGCCCAATCCTGAATATTCCCTGGGAGTTTAGTTCCCAAGAATTTTATTTTTTCTGGGAGACAATTTCTCCTATTCTAATCTCCTTGGGAGAAGCAAAATTTGGGAGAAGAAGTTCGAATATTTGAAAACAGCTTTTGGGCTGTCAAAATAAATGTAAACTTTCAAAATTTATTGAAAAAATTTTAAAAAGTGCAAAAATTGCGTGAAAAATGTTTGGTTGGCTGGTTTAAGTGGCTTAATGATTATCAATTAGCATTGAGTGCAACGCCTCAATAAACCTGCATCCATTTGGCGGAATTCAGAACTTTTAGAGCATTAATGGTTTTCATACTTTGGATGCCATTGGTGTTCTCCAGAAAAGCCTTTTAAACGTTTTAAGCCTTTCTCTTGCTAAGGCAGGACATTTGAACAGGAAGTGATCTATCTTTTCCTATTCATTCAGGTTTTCGCAACTACTTCAGTACCGATTGAAGGGAATGCCGAGTCTAGCAGCATGCTTACCTACCGCCCAGTGCCCTGTGCGTACGGCAGTAAGCCTGGTTACATTCTTCTTGTTCATTCTAAGAAGGGTACGTTTTTTTTCCGGTGTCATACGTGCAGCAGATATTTTTGGTGATTCTGCATATCACCAAATCTCTTCATTGTCGTTTTGCTTCCACCTTTGATCTCGCTTATCGAAGCAACCACGTCTGCCGCGCTAGAATCGTCGAGCGCAGAGCCTAGCTTCGCCAGTTCATCAGCAGTCCTAATATATTTCTGCAAACTGGTATTCATACCAGAGTTCCTATAAATCTTCTAGCCAGGATTAACAGTTCCATCCTCCACTCCTCAACCAGTTTCGATCGAATTTTACTAATTATGCTTGGGAATAACCCTGATATGAATATCACCACATCGTCAGTATAGGCCACTACACTGGCATTGTCCACCTCCATCGTTAGCAACAGTTTGTTCATAACGATCAGCCATAGTATAGGAGATAGAACTGACCTAAGGAAAATATTTAATTTTGTTCGTTAGATCAATTTCAGCCTGGATGCGTCTGCTTATAAATAGCGACACTATCCAGGAACCGCTGAAATCCTCCACCACTTGTGTTATGGCCTCTTGGATTGCTTCAATCCTGACATTGAAATTTTGAGCCGCTTCTGTCCCACATATTTTATTCAGAATAGGAAAATTGGGAAATGGGAAAAAATTCCCAGGAATTTTCTATTCAGAATTGGGCTGTATAAGAAACTCCAGAACTTTCAGATTTCCAGTTTGGGACTACCCCTTATGCGGCCCTCACACGGTCAATCATTTGATATCAATCATGAGCATATGTTAGAGAAAATTTGTGTTGATGGTCACACAGACATGATGGCTTGCATGACGAAAATCGAAATGATTTTGGTATTTCACTATGCATGACAAGCCGCTTGACCCGTGTAAGGAAATGATTGCTATGCATTTGTCATTTGGTTTTTTTCCGTCGCGCCGTAAACATGTCAATAAAAGATCTGTAGAGCAAAAACAATTTTTGTCCGACATAATAGAAACTTATCGCGGGTTGCGCAGCCTATGGGATATAAAACTTAATGAATATAGTGACAGGATTAAATTCGTCAGCATACGGGCTACGTCTACAGATTCCAAAAGTATTTTTTTTTAGTTTTGGTGAATTTTTTTCAAAGATATAGCTCAAATTTTGAACAAATTACCATACTCTTAGACTTGCTAGGTTTCCCAAACAAAAATTATTTTCAAATAAGGTTAGCAGGTACACCTAACTGTTTTGATAAGCTTATTATAATTATTAAGTCCACTTCAGGTATCTTTGTTAGTTTGTTTGTAGTGAATCTAGTAATAAATTTTTCACCCACTTCCCGGCTACGTAGAGATCTGAAACTTTGCATACATGCGTAAACAGCCGCACGATACATGAATCAATCATAAAAATATTAAAATTTTAACTTTAAACAAATTTATTAGCGAAACTGCAATAGCCAATCAGAGCACAGACAGAAGAAGAAGCACGTAGGGACAGACGGGCCAGGAGCTGTTTAATCGCATTTTATATAATTTTGCCATAGTTATAGAATACGAAATGTATAATGACTTATATTTACGCCTTTTTCCCACGGCGTTAGGACGCCTGCTCTCATTAGTATCTGCGAAGTTAAATTATAGAAACGTAACAATATGTAAAATTCAGTACTTTTTAAGTTTGAAAATTACCGCAGTACCATATCACTAGAGCCCGACCGAACCCGAAATTTTGGCCGAGACCGATACCGAACTTCGGCCTTTTTTTAAAGTTCGGCCGAAACCGAGACCTAGACCGAGTCTTTCGAATATATATGCAAAAAAAGAAGGAGAATTTCAATGAAAAAAAATGTATACATTTTTTGGAAAAAATACATTTTATTATAAAAAACAATTCATTTGAGGTATAAATACCTACATTAAGCATCTGATTTATGAAAAATCAATAAAAAGTATTTTTAAAAAATTTAAATTTTTTTTAAAACTATACAATTTTTTCCTCAACTGTTCGGCTAAATACTCGGCCTTTTGTAGCCGAGACCGAACCGAGACCGAACCCGAACCTTTTGGCCGAACTGTTCGGTAACCGAAACCGAGACCGAGCGTTCGGTCGGGCTCTACATATCACCTAATTTCAGCACCTTTTTGTGAATACCAATTAAATATTGTGTACCTACTGCCCCGCAAGTTTAAAATTCTTTTTGCGAAAAATTTCAGAGCTATAAAATTTAATTTATGGGAGACTAAAAAGTAGAATATAATATTATATAAAAAAACTTTTTAAAAATAAGCTTTTATTAATTTATTGTTCTTTCGATTGTAAAAGTAGAAAATAAATAGTTTCCAAGTCACCTGTATCTTACTGTCCATAAAAGCTTGGGCGCTCGAAACCTATATTACTAGAATCTATTTGCAAAAAATTATTTAATTAAAATTTTGAAATAACTGGTTGCCCAAGCTTTTATGGATAGTAAGATACAGGTGACTTGGAAACAATTTCTACTTTTTAGTACATTTAATGAATAAAAGCTTATTTTTAAAAAGTTTTTTTTATATAATACTAGCTGTCCCGGCAAACGTTGTTCTGCCTAAAATAATTATTTTATTCCAAGATTTGTTTTAAAATGTATCTCAATTATGGTCAACCTGCGCCCACCTGCCAATATTGCGGTAACCAAACATCCATAGATCACATCCTTAACGAATGTAACGAACTGGTTTCCATTAGGAACACAATTTTTGGTAACTACACACTTTGCGACTTATTAAAAATCAACTTAGATAATATCAAAAAAACCTTCAATTTCCTCAAACAATGCAATTTTCTGAAAGATATATAATTTAAGTTATCCCTTTTCCAATACTACATTGTATTTCATAACGTTCGAGCCGAAAGCCCCGGCAGCTAGCGTTCTTATTTCTTTTAATTGTAGTAATTTATTATTGTAATTACGATAGTAAAGAAAATAAATAAAAAGTTTTTTTATGTAATATTATTTTATTTTTGATCTCATTTTATTATTAATTCTTCATTAAGAAAATCACATCGGACTTATAGTAAAATTTTTAATAGCCTACAAACGTAAGAGCTTTTCACAAGCAACATTATTTTCAGTAATATAAATTTGACATTTGTAGCACCGTTATATTTAGTGAGCATGCATTGCTGACATTATTAGTAGGCTTTTATAATGTTTAGATATCCGTCTATCATATTAAATTCATTGTTTTATGTGGAGACCAAACGAGTACGAATTCTTGTTGCGCTTGTTGTTAATTCATTACACAGTCTTGTATCCTAGACACAAATTAGCACGGTGACGATGAGTGTATCCCCAGTAAAAACAGAAAACAGCCCTCTTCATCAGCGACGAATGTGTAACTGGTAACTGTTATTAAAAAAAGCAGTCAAGTGCGAGTCGGGCTCGCTCACTGAGGGTTCCGTACCAGAAATACCCTTTTTAGCGTTCGAATTTAGTTTCTCTTTGCCCGTCTCGCCACACAATTTTCGACATTTTGGCCTACATCTTCGAAACCAATTCACCTAAAAATATGAAAAAAACATTTTAGGAATCCACGGGCGTAGCCCTTTCTAACGATATCCCACAATAAGTAAACAACAAAAATTTTTCGCTAAGGAAATTTTTTACTATGGTAATCTTAAATAAAATTTAAAAAAATAGAAAAACAAATAAATCGAAGAAAGCTGCAGTTTTTCAGTAATCTATGATAAAGACCTACTAACTCTGATTTTATCAAAATATTAGCTTAAGAAATGTAGAAACCCAGGGGGGTATGGTCATTTTTTCGACATTTTGTGCTATATCTTCGAAACCACTTCACAGAAAATTATAAAAAAAATATCTTTGGAATCCATGGATGTAGCCCTTTCTAATGATACCCCACTCGACATAAACAACAGAAATTTTTTTCTGAGGGGGTCATCTTAAATTTAAAAAAAAATAAAAATTAAAAATTCGAAAAAAGCCGCAGCCATTCAGTCATGCGTGATCAAATACCTAGTAAGCCTGATTTTATCAAAATTTTCGGTTCAGAAATGGTGTGTGCAGATGGGATCATGTGGGGACAGGTCTGTTTTTATAACATTTTCAACTATATCTTTCTAACCCGTTTACATAAAATTAAAAAAAAATACATTTTGTAATCTATGGATGTAGCCCTAACGATACCCCACACGATACGATTTAAAAATATTTTTATTTTTTTTGTCCGACCCGAAAACTTTTAAAAATTATAAATAAATATTTCTAAAAATATTTCTTAACATTTTATAGTGAAAATGTGTTTAGATTATTAAGACCTAACATCGTGCCAAATTTTATGTTTCTACGATTAAAAAAAGGTTTATATACACACTCCCAAAACAAAAGTGACCTTATAAGTGTTCCCGTTTTTTCCCTTTTAGGGGAACGGAACCCTAAAAAGAGTTTTGGCTCGTTTGTCCGAATTTATATTTTTCAATCGGTTATTTGCTAAGGTGGAATAATTGAAAACCACAGCTCTACATTTAATACTAATTTGTATTATGTTGAAAAAGTGGAATGTTTTATAGGAACCAGCTGCCCCAAGCGCTTCTTGACGACGGTCATGCAGAGTGTATTTTTTGTATTAAATCTAAGTAAATATTTAACGCTTAGTAAATCTATATCTGTTAATTTTCCTCACATGATGATTGTACATCATGCATTTTAAGTTAACAGATTCGTGTTGGTTTATATGTGTATGCATTTAAGTGTTGATAACAAGTGCTAAGAATTACTTTCAAGCATGCGTAGGATTTGTCTATTTTAACATTTGCCGAATAAATACTCGTATTAACACTCGGGTCTTATTGTTTACTTTATTAAGTAAAAGAAAGACATAGTTGGCGCAAAGGTCCGTGTAACCGAGGCATGGGCCTAGCTTTCTCGCATTGACTTGTTCGTGCTCGTTCTTCTATGGCACAAGTTAACGGGAGATAAAAATTTATTCTATAGCCGTATCTGAACGGGATTGAGAAGCATTATTTTCAATGCAAAGAATAGTCTCAGAGAGTTGCCAATTCTTCGCAAGATATGGCGCCGCGCAGAGAAACAACTTGAAAACGCTGGTTTTCATTTAGATGGTATGAGTCCGCTCGTTTTTGAACCAGCAACCTATCGCACCAGCGACCGAGCGCTTACGGCCCACGACTCTAGCGTAGGGCCTCCCAAGGCAAGCCTTCATAAAAAACATTTAAAACCAACAAACAAACAAAATCTATAAAAAAATTTCAGAATTGCCGCAGCAGGATTCAAACGCAAGCCACCACAACCGCAGTAGTGGAGAGGGGGGTACCTTCGTCCTTGGGGCACATTCGTCAAAGGCGATTTCGGTATGAAGGAGTCATCGGACATAACTGTTTATTAGTAAAAACTAACTCATAACTTGCATAAATATCCCTCACAAAGTTTGCCATCTCTATCTGAACAGCTGATAAAGTTACATTTGATTTTGTGTTTTCGCGCTTCGTTCCCGAATATTCAGGTCGGTAACGTAAGAAGTTTGTGCTGTATTTATACCATTATTTCGAACAAAATTGTATTAGTATTAATTTAATACTAATTATTTTGTAAATAAAAGTGTATTAAGTGAAAATAAAGCACTAAAATTTGAAGTAAAAAAATAAAAAGAAAAAAAGTGACACCAGGATTCGTCTTTTTTTCATGGGGCACATTCGTCAATATAACTTCACAGGTACTAAAAATCGAAATCGAGTTGAAGCTTCCAAGACCCTCGAACCTGGCTTAAACCTCCCGTAACCACACAAAATTAATATTAGGGTCGATCTCAGCACTTTAAACATTATATATGTATAACAAATTATTTATAAAAAAAATTTGACAATAAGTAAATTTTTGTTAAGCTCTTAAACATGATTTTTTAAAATTTTTTAATGCAAAAATAATAAAAACGTGTTATGTAATTAAAACCATCTCTTATCTAGTTTAAACAAGATTTTGTATCACCTTATGGTACTTTAAAGTGTGAATGCCGAAAGTGCCCCGCCAAATGCCGAAGATACCATGGCATGGGGGCACATTCAGCGAAATGACTTTTTTTACTAATCATGAAAAAAATAATACAAACGGAACTTTTTAAAGAAATTTTAGTATAACAATTTATTGTTAAAAAATGAGGTATTGTAACAGTCTAATCGGTTTTTAAATATATTGATTACCTTCTGAAATATATGCCTTCAAAAAAAAGGGACGAAGGTACCCCCCTCTCCCCTACTTTCCCTCTGCGATTTATTTCTATTATTTAGTATCTCCCTATGTTTGAGTTGGGTTTAATTGCGTTGCACAAAAAATTCATATTATTTGATAAAAAAAAGACCTCGAAATTATTTTTAGCGTAAGGCCCCGAATCTTGCTGTCGCGGCGGTGAGCACTTATTCAATGTGCCGCCACTTTATTAAGTGTTGACGTTAA
Organism: Neria commutata; assembly: GCA_963457695.1. Taxonomy (NCBI): domain Eukaryota; kingdom Metazoa; phylum Arthropoda; class Insecta; order Diptera; family Micropezidae; genus Neria; species Neria commutata. Next base: position 42,866,213 of record OY735245.1, on the reverse strand, counting down.
TTAATGGTCTCTGTGCTATCTGCAAGAGAGTAGGTCCTACGATCTGCACCAAACCAGCCGTGATATCAGTCTACTGGCTCTGTCGGTCAAAATTCATCATCATTGACCAGATATTCATATTGCGCCGAATACTGAATAAGGCCAAAGGAAAACACAACGACAGCCAGAACCTTTCCGCCGATTACAAGGTTGATTTCGATATTAAGGGGGTGACGGGAATCATGTATTTGCCTCGAACTCATAAGTTTTAACCTTAAAGAAATAACTACAACATGAAACATCTTTTAGTGGTTTTACCCTTGAACCAATTTGCGTAATATTTTTGCAACTGACAAAATGTATATATGTATTCATATTTCATATATTCATGAAAACTGAGAGATGAGATTTTGTGTACAGCACCTGCATTTACGCATTAAATGCATTTAATTTTTGTTTAATATTATCTGACTTTTCTACACAAAAATTTGCACATATTCATATTACACCGTCCGACACAAATTCGCATCCATAAGAACATCCCATAATAAACTACCAATATCTCGTCTATAATTTTATTGACTATTTACTTACTTACTTATTTAAAAGACCATTAAAGCCCTGAAACGGTTTATGGCCTACAAGTGGGGCCACCTGTCGTGTGTGCCTGTATACACGACAGCTAGTAAACCAATTAAAGGCAAAGCAAAGTAAAAAATAAAAAAGCTTATAAAAAAATTAAAAAGACAAATTTTAAATCCTGCGGAGTTGGGATTCGAACCCATGACCTGCCGAGTTACCGAATGCAAGCGCGCGCCTCTACCCACTGGGCTACACAACGAACTGATTTGACTCGTCTAAAGTCGTAAAAGACAGAAAGTGGACAGCAGGCAAACGCTTTTTAGTCAGTCTGCGTTTTATATATAAGATCGCAGTGCTTCTCCAATTAGTAATGCTAAGCATCAGTGCCAATTGAGTGTGTTATTAGAGAAAAAACAACCAAGAAAGAATCTGTCGGGTTTACCGAGTGAGTAATACCCTACACCAAGTAACCGAGTGGGATTATAATCCAGTAAAAGAAATAAAATTGTGCGTGTATTAAATTGACCGCCTACATAGAAGGCGGACTATGCCCGTTTTCAGAGTATTTAAAAGTATTCTTACTAGCAATGAAGTGACGAAATGTGGACGCTCTGGTGCACTAGGGATGTTATAAGGATTTTCCGTTTGATATAGAGGGCTAACACCTTCTTGAATACCAAATATCATTCTTTAAAATGAATAATTAGGCAAATTTCAGCAGTTTTACTGTACAGATTGCGAGGTAGGTTGGGACTTATAGTCTCATTGTGGGCGTCGTATCCTTCAACCGTATTGGCGAATCTCGGAACAGGAACTAAATTAGGGTTCACTGTAACTATGTATAAAATTTGGTTCAAATTGAACAACTGGTTCTTTCCCTTCTGCGGTCAAAGACACTCAGACGGACAACCGGATATCGAGGCAGAAAGGGATTCTGATTATTTCTATATACTTATATTAAAAATCGCATCCAGAAAGCCACCACCGCCCTATATACCTGCAAAAGAGCTATCAGCAGAAGCTAGGGGCTGAAGCCATCGGCCATTTACTGGCTGTACACGGCAGTTGTCAGACCGATTTTTATGTACGGGGTCACAATGTGGTGGACAGCCCTGAGCAAATCCACCTACGTGAATCTGTTAACAAAGGTGCAAAGAATGGCTGCTATACTGATCTCAGGCGCCATCAGGACGACGCCTACTAAAGCACTGGAAACTCTACTCCACTTACTCCCTTACACCTTCCGTGGAACTGGATCGACATAGGACATGCCAGAATCGTAAACAAACTACCGTTCCGTTTTTCGGAGATTGACCACACAATCCCCAAACCACTCCCCAAAGCACTATTTAGTGCGAAAATCCCCTCAAGGGACAATTGGGACAAACACGAACTACCGGAGGAGGCCAGCAATATGGCAAACTTCTACACGGACGGTTAAAACATGAACGACAAAGTCGGCAGCGGTGTATACTGCAGGAATCTGAATCTACGATCGTCATATAGACTACTGGAACACTGCAGCGTCTTTCAGGCCGAACTCACAGCCATCAGACAGGCAGCCGCTTGGCTCAAAGAAAATGCGATCTCCCTCAGGGACATTACCATTTACACCGACAGCCAGGCTCTAAGCTCTATTCAATCATAACCGGACACTGCCTCATTGGTCAATATGACAACAGACTGGGACTGCTGTACAACGACTTCTGCGAGGAATCTGTTGAACACCTCCTTTGCAAATGTCCAGCGCTTCCGATTCCTGGGACATTACTTCCTGAGCTGTCTGGCGGACTTGAAAAAAACGCCACCAGGACATACCGACAAATATACCAGAGCCACAATGTGGCTCCCTTACATAGGAAGTGCATAGGTGAAAACCCCACGTGGTAACACAATGGGCCTTTTGGCCAAAGTGATGTCCTTGAGACGACCACTTAACCTACCTATATATTCACGTATACACCTAGGACGGCTCCTTTAATGCAGTATAATTTTCGCTCAAAGTTAATATATCCTATTCCCAGAGGTGTAGGGTATTATAATATCTTAATTAACATTTTAAGAACTATGGGATAGTAATAATGAAAATAATACATATTTAAAAAAAACAAAGCTTCAAAAGCTTTAAGCTGAAGTTGAAACTAGTCGGATGGTGCTATATTTTTATATGGATTCGTAGGCGCCACGGTGGCTCAGTGGACAAGTGCTTGGTCGCTGATGCGGAAGGGCTTGGGTTCAAGACCGGCCTCAAACCATCTAAAAAAAGAATAACTTGTTTTTCAAATTATTTCTTTGCGCGGCACCATTTATTGCGATGAATTGGCAATCTTCCGAGAATATTCTTTGCCATGAAAAGCTTCTCAACCCGTTCGGATTCGATTATTGTATCCCGTTAAGTTGTGAAAAATATAACAAGCACACACAAGTTAGCGCGAGAAAGCAAGGCCTAGGCCCACACGGGGTGTTGCGCCAATCAATTGTTATTATTATTCGTAGATTCAAGACAAAACGATTTGATTTTCTTAAAAATATGTAAATAAATAGTTCCACAATTGATTTGAACTGCGTGAATTCAAATATGTACACTCGAGCCCACTTACACAAATCTGATGACCGATTTTTTGTTTTTTTTTCGAATATGAACATGAAGATGTCATCACAAAAGAGGTGTTTTAGGCGCCCGTCGAAGCTATTAGCTCTAATTATAAAAAATTATTTTAACAATCCCGTAATTGCATATATAGAAATTGAGCTCTGACAAAAAAGCTTAATAAAAGTTGTATGAACTGTGTGTGCATGTATGTATGTTTGGATTCTCAATAGGATTATTTTTGAACACGAGAAAAATGTGCTTGGTCCACCCAATACGTCGGTGAGAAGTTGAATATGTCCATCATTCCTATACATTCGCGAGAATATCGGTATTTGTTTTATATATGTAGTCCTTTATTTTTCCAAAACGGGGCATAATCCGCCTTCCCCAAGATATATGTACCACTTTCCATATATGACTCCAACTCACGTATTTGGTGTAGGGTATTACTAAGCTGGTAAAACCCGACTGATGCTTCCTAATTTCTGGCGCGTTCGACTGACTCCGCGATGTTGAATGTAAGCGAACCTTTTGTAAAAATGTATTAAATGCTCACTACGGCATGCGAACAAATGCGACACTGGAGGTTTTGCCACTTAATATTTACTATTACTGTTGTTGCTGCTGTCGCTGCTCTTGGCGTTTTTCGCAGATTATCACGATATCGCTGTTTGCTGTTAACTGTTGGCTTTCAGACGCTGTTTACCTGCCTGCCTCCATATCGTGTGCGGTCGGTCGCTGTACAGCAGTTAACTGAGAGCCCAACAACAACGACCCCCCGTTATCTTCCTCTCAACGCCAACCAAAGCAGTTTATTCGACGACTGACTTTCAGAACGATAAATCGTTTGTGAAGATCGCATTTAAATATAAATAGCTCGTTGTCGCAGTCGCTTCAGCGCAATATTTAAAACCCCAACTCATTACGGAACTCGCAAAGAGCACTCACACACATTTTACTATAGATACGAACATATACATATGTATATGTTAATCCGACCGAATTAAAATAAGTTATTTGAATTTTAAATTTGTGTCTTGTTTATTTGAGTCGGGTAAGTCAAAAGTGTCTGTTTGAGCTAAGTATCTGCCCGTGCCGTCGATTGCGACAAATTATTTTACAAGTGTCTTGAAATATTATGATTCTCATATTCGTTGGCGGAGAGATGATACATTAAAACTGCTACAATTAAATTCTCAACATATAATTTTGTGAGCCAGCTAAAATTTTTCGCAATGTCGACGCCTTTACCCGGTAATTGAAAAAGCATTTTTCCAACTGAGCACGGAACTAAATTCAAAACTGGATTCCTACCAATACAATGGATGGCGAAACAGAACCACAGAGATTTTCATTACCCATTTAGGTAAGTATATATGTATGTAGATCCCGACAATCTCATGGGAAATCGATAAAATTATATATGTATATATTTATTTTGGTTTTTAAAACTTCCGTCGATTTATTGTGGGTCCATTGAATATTCATAAAGTGAGAGTTATTTTTTTGCATTCAAATTGTAAAAATGAGCCGGAAAATGGTAAAATTTAAATTTTTAAGTAATGAGAATCTTTACACGGATATACCATAGCGGGCGTGGTTATGAATTGATTTGAATTTGGACTTAAAATTGTACATCTAGACAGATACAGGTATCATTATGTAAGGGTTTCAGCTTCATGTCCTTAGTAGGTTTTTAGGACTTGTGTTTACTGGGAGGTACGTTTTTCTATATACATATAAACGTGAATTGTTGGCCTGGCGTTATTTTGCTTTAAATGAAAATTTTATTGAAATCGTATGTTGGTTTTTGAGTTATGGACAAAGTTTGCGAACGAACGTTCGTCTTCGGTTCGTCAAATGATCAGCCCAAAATAACATGTTCGGCTTCGGCTAAAAAATAATCAAACTTTTTATATTAACAGGCTTATTATGTAAAACGCCGGGATCAAACGCAACGCGAACGTTTACGTGTAAAATTGGTATTTTATAAAACGCTGCGTAATTGCGATCTTTGTCGTACGGCATCACTTGAGCTGTCAATTTCTTACGAAGGAAGGGTTGCCAGTTATTCTGTATAGAGAAATTCCAAGAAAAAAAATTTGCTTTTTGACTGCTATAGTATAATGGCAACATTGACAACTTCAACTTACTTGAAACTGCCAAATTTGAATTTGTGAACAAAAAAATTTTGAAATATATATATTCAAACAATAAGAAGTTATTAAACACTAGCTGTCCCGGCAAACGTTCTTCTGCCTAAAATAATTATTTTATTCCAAGATTTGTTTTGAAATGTATGAATGTATTTCAGGAAGAATACGTTTTCGTGAATATTTCCACCCCGACAACAGCTATCGGGTTAAGTTTCGACGACTTTCTGTCAACTTTAGTATTATATGGTGTGAATTTGAGCCAAATCTGTCCATAAATAAGAATTTTCGAAAAAACGCCGCCGCAGCGCCACTTAGGAAGGTCTAACATGAAAAAAAACCATTCAGAGCACCACACGAATAGATGTTGTGAGTATAAGGTCGATCACTTCTGTGGTTCAGCCGTGATGCTGCAACATATGTACATACGCACAAACGTTTTTATATATTAAGATGTATGTTTATGAATTTATTTGTATTACTCTAATATGAATATGAGATCACATGGAGATTCGACCATTTACGGCACTCGTATCACATTGGAGCACATCTATTTTGCACGCCAACATCACCCACTAGCTTCTCCAGAGCAAGTGCCTGTCACGTTATTGCGTCAGCTAGATTTGCTATTACAGCAACTTGCTGCTGAGCAATGGTCCTCTGTTCTTCGGCGACTTCGAGGAACAAACGCTGCAGCTTCACCTGCTCCTTTGCTAATTGCATGCTCTCATCATGCCGCCGTTTCTTCGCAGTATCCCGTCTGTTAAATAACGTTCTTACAGAAACACCACGGGCAGAGGAATTTTCGCCGGAAGCAACAGCACTACGGGCAGAGGAAGTTTCGCCGGAAGCAACAGCACTACGAGTAGAGGAGTTGTCATGTGTATCAGTAGCGCCATGATCAGATGTGTTGTTGCTTGTAGTTGCCACTGTCTGAATCGATAGCACTCTTGACGTCGTGGGCGTGGTGAACGATGGCGCCGGATCAGTTGTTGATGATGATGGTGTAGGCAAAACGCTAAAGCCGAACTCAGGTCCCTTTGGAGCAGCTGCTGCTGACAAATTCACGATGTGGTCTACGGCTTGCTCCAAGTCCGGGACGCCACTCGCCAGGAATGCGCCTCCACCGGTGGCGGAGCGGTGCGCTTTAATTTGAGCCAACTTTTTCTTCGTGCGACCTCTGAGATCAGACCTGACCTGAAAAAAAGAGACTTCTATTTTCTAACCCTCTTAACACTCTCTTCCTACTCACATTCTTCCACTCCGAAACATTCCGTATTGGCGGGCCCATGCCGTTGAGCTTTTCAGCTATCACTTCCCAAGCACTTTCCACTTTCGCTCGATTTCCACCAAACAGCGGTGCTCCTCGTGCCAGGTCCGGCATCTTCTCGAGTTCTTTGAGCAGAATTTCAAATTGATGACTGGTGGAAGCTTTCTTAGAGCTGTTTATATGTATAAAATTGTTATTACCTTTTAAATAGAAGAAATGCAAAACTTACGCCTTTTCGCGCAGAATTTCCATTTCGTCTTTCTCAAACGCGCCAATAAATACAAGTGAACGATTTGACAGTTCATGTGACTGAGTCAGCCACATTTGCGTTTTACAAAATACCGTTTTTCATACATTTTCTTTACGTGACGACGTAACTCAAAGCGAGCGTTCCGTTGCGTTTTATAAAATATGAATATGTCAAATTCTGAACGCGAAACGTTGCGTTTTACATAATAAGCCTGTTAGATAAAACTAAACTCAAATAGGCTTTTTATGAAACATTTACATATAAATAAAAAAACACGTGCGCTTAGACCACAAAGAAGTTTTACTTCAATAAACAAAGCATGCATGTATATTAATACACATTAGATATTCTTCGCCGATATCACTTTAATGAAAGTGGAGTTGGCAAATAAATAACTTTTTATTATAGTCATTGCCCCATAGTAAGTTCAGCAGAGGAAAATTGAAATCAATTTCAAATCGGCAAAATCAGCATTGCTTGATATGAACAATAACAACAACACAGAAACAAGCAAAATCGTCTAGACGAGCTCGGCTCTGATTCCTTGTATTTGCTGTTGGCTGAACTCCCGCTAGGCCGCAGAGCACATGCACACGACTTTCATAACACCAAGAAAAATACGAAAATCTGGCAAAAAAAATGGTCGTTATGCCTGAAACAGAATACCGACCACAACGCAGACCGCTGCGATATTCCGCATTTTGAAACGAATAGGCTTATGATAACGTCAGGAATGGAACAGAACGGGCGACGATCGCAAAACGCAACGACCGACGATAGAACTGGTTCTAATTTCACGCTGCGTCCAATTGAGGGTTGCATTTTCCCAACAGCCGCAGTAATGATTTCATCAAATTTGAAAAACGTCCTCGTTCTGGTTAATTTTAAGCGGTCGAAGGCAACGCGGCACGTTGGTCAAGTGGGCAAATGCTTGGTTGCTGAAACGGAAGACGAGAGTTCAAATCTCAGGCGAGGCACATAAACATCTAATAGAAAAGAGTATAGTTATTTTTTTTTATTATTATTTTTTGGATACCAGACCTGCCACATCAGCATTGCTGCTGCAGCATTTTGGCCGACATGCCGTCCTAGGATATGCCAATAGAAAAAAGATACAAGCGGGTATGGAAACGAGTATGCCTGCTGACCTTTGAGGAAATGCTGCCGGCAGGCATAGTTTTTGAAGTTTATTGAATTTATTGCGCTTTTATTGAATGGAAAATAAGCTGTCAACGGCCGTTTGCCGAATTTTGTTTACAGTGGCGTTCAATTGTATAGAAATTGAACTGCCGACGACCGTTGATTGCAGTTTGTTTACTGCGGCAGACAAAAAAATCGCATAGTTCTGCGAATGTGGTCGGTGTTGTGTTTCAGGCATTAATCACATTTTTTTTTTTTTTTTTTTTTAGTACAAAAATGATAGAAAGAGGAAGAGCAGCTGCAAATAAGTACATACATATACACATTCGATATTCATAACACACATGCATGACATACTAATATTGTGAGAAAGTGTTTTATTTCATACTTGCTCTTTTGTGCGCTCAGTAGCAGACAAGCACGCACGAAAAGCCAAACCAACGGCGATCTACGAAATGCTGTGAGCGGTTGAGTAGTTTTTGTGTCCCCCTTTGCCGCGACCGATTTTTTAAAAATGGCCCTCACTTCGATTTGCCGAAAATTTAAGTGATGCGCACTCTATTATATTAACATACTCTTTGGTTGCATTCTTTGATGGTTGTAATAAATGCAGTGCAAGCACAACTGTGGCTCTTCAGCGATTAGTGGGAAAGAAGAGTGTGTGATTTTTCTATTCCCTTGTCTCCATCTTCCCGCTAGCACGCAGATTTTTATGTTCAATGCAATAATGCTTTGCTCAATCGGAAATATTGGCAATCTTTAAACGCAATTGTTTTGGAAATGACTTGACCAATCGTCGATCTGATATTTTTGTGCAAATGTACTCATCGAAATCTTTAAAATGATATATAATTTATCATGCAACTCTCCCTAGATCGTCTGAACTAAGCGCCGGTCTTCAAATAAATAATAGATAAAATCTTATATATAAAACGCAGACTGACTAAAAAGCGTCCGCTGAAGCCTGTCCACTTTCTTTCTTCTACCACTTTAGACGAACGAAAGCAGTGCCCTGTGTAGCCCAGTGGGTAGAGCCGCGCGCTTGCACTGGGCAGGTCATGGGTTCGAATCCCACAGGTTTCAAAATTTTTATTTTATTTTTTATTTTTTACTTTGTTTTGCCTTTTATTGTTGCTAATTGTTTTACTAGCTGTCATGTATACAGGCACACACGACAGGTGGCCCCACTTGTTATATATAAAACGCAGACTGACTAAAAAGTGTCCGCTGAAGCCTGTCCACTTTCTTTCTTCTACCACTTTAGACGAACGAAAGCAGTGCACTTATTTTTTACTTTGCTTTGCCTTTTATTGTTGCTAATTGTTTTACTAGCTGTCGTGTATACAGGCACACACGACAGGTGGCCCCACTTCTGATATATAATTTATCATGGAACTCTCTCTAGATCGTCTGAACTAAGCGCCGGTCTTCAAATAAATAATAGATTCCAGCTTCTGGAAGGACTGTAATTCAAGGTACTGCCAGCAAAGAAGAATGTGGAAAAATGTAATGAGTGAAAGTGCATGGTTGTATTGAGGGGGAGAAAACTGTGCTAGTAGCTTAATAATGTTACAATTGTTCTTGTTGCGTGGAGCCTATAACGAGAAAGGGAACTTTGTTTTTTGCTCATCGAAGCAGGGAAGTACCTACTCATCCCTCTTCTAATCGCTTTTTATTCCAGGGGGAACTTTTTTTTTGCTTAGCAGCAGACCGAACTCAAAGACGAACTCATCCCTATCCTAAAAAATTTTTATTCTCAAGGTACGAAATTTATGGAAAAGGTACGTTTTTTTTTAAATAGGGCACGTTTTTATTTTGGCCCAGCCTAAAGCGCTGATCAGTCACCGCGTATCTTTTGTGAGCGGAATTAATCGCAACGGCAAAATTCGGGCCGTTCAGTGAAAATCGTATCGCAGCTGTGGCTCTTTGCAGGTTTCTGTCTTGGTTATTGCTGCCGTGCTGCCATATAGTTTCGTGCACAAAGTAAGCACGCTGTTCATTTTGCTTGTGAGGTTAAATTTTACATTCTTTATAAAATCTATGACACAGAATTATCTAAATTTTTAGATATATTTATTGTGGTCTACTTTTAAGAATTTATAATAGCAATAATAATCCGGTTTTAGTTCTAAATTAAAATCGAAGAGCAGTGGCAGCACTGTTTTTAGTACAAAGCAATGTCATTCTCTCATCCTCTCTGAGCATCAGAGCAGACGGAAAAGTTGTGAGAAAAACCAATTTGGGTTATAATTTCTGCGTTACGGGCCGATTAAATACGCAATGAGCGAACGCTTGTATGAGCTCGGGTAGGGTAGGTTTTGTCTGCGCTCCGATTAAATACGATACGCGGTGACTGATCAGCGCTTAACCCTGCATGGGACTCTACGCCAATTGGCGGTCAGTCTCGCTCAACATAATGGCCCGATTCCTATGGTGCGTGCGTGCGTACCATTGCAGAATTGCGTAAATGAAAAACTTGAAACGCACTTGAGCTGTTCCAATGTACAGAATGTGTGAGTTCCAAAGAGAGTCACCTCATTTCGGCAATTTACAACTTGACCAGAAAAACATTCTTAAATAATTTACAGAACATATTTCGCCCGAAGTTTATAACTATATTAACTTTTAATATTGTGTATATATCATATAAACGTAATATTGATTGAAATAAGTACAACATAAAAATATATTCAGCTACCACACTTTTATTTCACACTGATGGCAACCACAAAGTGTGTATGTGAGCTGTTTATGAGCTGTCAACGCAAAAGAGTGCAGCAAAAGTTGAAAGGTGGTCAACTTTCTGCGGTTTGCCTTCAACGCAATTTACATTGACACTCTCTTCATATGTTTGCACTAGTTCAACTTAGCAGTCAAAAATTTTTAGCGAACACAATCGCACGCACGCACCACTGGAATCGGGCTCTAAGGAAGAGTCGAAATCGGACGGAGACTTAAAATCTGAAGATAAAAAAAAATGATAAAGTCCTGCTCAAGCTTTAAAAGATGAGGATGGGTTGCAGTCCAAGCAAAAATATGCTCAGACTGCAATCACATTCGCGTCTGAGTGACTCGCTGCAGATCTCGTGTAGTTGATATTTTCTGATACGAATCAGTATAGGATTAACCGTCGTAGAGAACGGTTGCTAACGTGGACGTTAGGTTAGGTTAAAAAGGCTGATTACTGCTGGAAGTAAACCCACCCAGAGGCCGAAGGCCCATTGTGATGCCTTATTGTATATAAACCCAGTAGATGGAGAAAGCCCAAACCCTTAAGTGTGGATGAACCATCCTGAATTCATAGAGAATATTGAAATATCCTCCAGACGAACACGTACTAATTCTGACAAGCCATCAAAGAACCGTTTTCCCACGAATCGCAGGCGACGTTCCTGTAGTGCTGGAGAGTAACATAGAAGAGGCTCAATTGATTCTATTTCCTCTTCGTCTCCGCAACTGTTACAGAAGCCACCCCGTGGGATTTGCAATCGGTCGGCCATGACGCCTATGATGCAATATCCGGTGCGTAGCCCTGTGAGTATGCGGATGGAATGTCTATTTAGAGCAAGTATGCTCTTAGTTCTTGTTGCGTCTAGTTTGGTAATACCGGTAATTGGCCATTGTTCCGGATTTAAGCTCTATGAGTCGATATGCTTCGCAAATGAGATGCTGTTATCAGAGTATTGTAAGTCCATCCCTAGCTAGTTCATCTGCCCTCTCATTCCCTTCTACACCGAAGTGTCCGGGCACCCAGCAGAGCTTGATGGTATGCTGGTGGATGGATCTGAGGGAATTTCGGCACTCTCTCACACATTTTGATTTGATTAGCTTCGAGTCTAATGCTTTTATGGCGGCCTGACTATTGGCACAGATCCATAGCACGGAAGGTGGGAGATTCCTTTCGTGGATGATCCGTGCAGCTTGGTTGACCGCCTAAATTTCTGCTTGAAAAACACTGGAATAGTCTTGAAGATGACTTGTTGATATCCAGAGATTCGGAGAAAACTCCAACGCCTGTACCAACCTCCATTTTTGAACCATCAGTGAAGATGTGTATCTCGTTAGCGCCGGTGGCGCTGTTTGATACTCAGTTTTCTCTAGATAGAATCAATGTGGTATGATTGATGTTAAAGTCGTATCTAGGTATAATGTAGTCGGTCAAGGCTGGTAGGCCGCGAGTGTTACATTGGTCCAGTATTGATTCATGTTCGATATAACGTGGACGTTGCTCATATATATCTCTTTTAATTACCGTAGTATTGATTTTCTAAAAATGTGTAACTTCATTGTATCTTCGATTAATTACAACAATTAATTTTCTGACTTTTCATTATTTTATAAATAAACTAGCTGTTCCGGCAAACGTTGTTCTGCCTAAAATAATTATTTAATTCCAAAATTTGTTTTCAAATGTATTTCAATAATGGTAGGAATATTTTTAATAATATGAAAATTGAGTACAGAGAGAATACGTTTTCGTGAATATTTTCACCCTAACAGCAGCTATCAGGTTCAAATTTTGTAAACTACTTTCTTTCAACTTAAGTATTATATGGTGCCATAAATAAGAATCTGTAATTGTGTGTGAAATTATGAAATTGTGAAATCGTTTGTGATACAACGAAGAATGATGCGAAAGACAATTGTGTTGTAATTATCTTGAAAGTAGGCATGAAATTGTTGTGTACAATATGCGTTGCTCCAAACGAATTCATTTGAAAATAACTGTTATATTTTTGGATGTTGGCGAGAAAATGCTTAGAATCACTTCCCGCTCCAGAAACTAATGAGCGTAATGGCTCACTGAGGACACCGGGCTGACATTTCTCCAATCGTTACTGATCTGTCCACACAGTTATCGATTTCTGGATTGTACTGGAATGCCACTCGTTCCAGGCTCACAGGAGCACCGCGTCAACGCAATCGTTCATGCTCACTTTGTCGTGCTCGCTGACATTGTGATTGATGCGCACGAACTTGTTGAATCCTTAACCTATTTTCTTGTCGTTCATTTTCAGTTCTTCTCGTACGTGATCCGGACATACCACAGAATAGCCAACAGAAGTGTAACTGAATCAGCTGATCGAAAATATTGCACTTTTTTGCCTCACACGTACACTGTCCGGGGGGGCAAAGGTCCAGCTGGGTGGGCAAAGGTCCAGCTGTTTTATGTTAAAAGTTAATTGTGTTAGTGCTACAATTTGTGACAGTATTGGTTAGATACACTTCTGGTCTCTTCTGTGGGACATACTAATACTACTATTTCTATTATCTGTAGCTCGCTGGGTATCAGTGCGGTTTAAACGTGAAGTAGCTCGCCGCGCATTTGACTGACTTCGACAACCTATAAAAATTTGACTTGTATGGGAGGTGTAGTAGAAAGACATTAGCAAGTAGTGACTCCATATCGAGTTTCAATGATGTTTGACTTATACTTCAAAAATTATAAGATTTTAACAACTAAGAAGTACATGCCCCTTGTCAAACGCCCATGAAATTTTACCAGTGGAACGGGACGTCTAAATTTCAGCCCAATATCGAATTCTGATGCTATATGACTTATAATTTCAAAACTATTCGAATTGAACATTTGGTTTGTATGGGCGGTGCCACGCCCCCTTATCCAGTGACCAGTTCTCCAAAAGAAAGGCATAACCAAGTAGTAACTGTTGGAGGATACAGCTATGGTGTAAGCTTTTACCGAGTTTCATTGGTGTGTGATGTATAGTTCTCAAGCTATACGAAAATGAGTAGTTAATTGAAAAGTGCCACGCTCCTTGTCCTACGCTCATTAAAGTGGAACGACGGATCCAAGAGGCGGCTGCATACGAAATTTCAATGCTGCGTGACTTTTAGTTCCAAAGCTATTCGATGTAAACAATTTGGTTTGTATGGGCGGTGCCACGCCCTCTTGTCCACTGCCCGTCTTATTTTCCCAGTAGAAGGGTATGGATGTGTAGTAAGTTCCTACCGAGTTTCATTGATGTGTGATGTGTAGTTCTAAAGTTATTCACAAATCTAGAGTTGATAAAAAAGTGCCACGCCCCTTATCCTACGCCCATAAAATTTTACCAGTTGGATGACGCATCCAATAGGCGACTGCATACGAAATTTCAATGCTGCGTGACTTTTAGTTCCAAAGCTATTCGATGTAAACAATTTGGTTTGTATAGGCGGTGCCACGCCCTCTTGTCCACTGCCCGTCTTATTTTCCCAGTAGAAGGGTATGGATGTGTAGTTCCTACCGAGTTTCATTGATTTGTGATGTGTAGTTCTAAAGTTATACACAAATCTAGAGTTGATTAAAAAGTGCCATTTCCCTTATCCTACGCCCAAAAAATTTTACCAGTGGGACGAAGCATCCAAGAGGCGACTGCATACGGAATTCTAATGCTGCACGACTTTTAGTTCCAAAGCTATTCGATGTAAACAATTTGGTTTGTATGGGCGGTGCCACGCCCTCTTGTCCACTGCCCGTCTTATTTTCCCAGTAGAAGGGTATGGATGTGTAGTAAGTTCCTACCGAGTTTCATTGATGTGTGATGTGTAGTTCTAAAGTTATACACAAATCTAGAGTTGATTAAAAAAGTGCCATTTCCCTTATCCTACGCCCAAAAAATTTAACCAGTGGGACGAAGCATCCAAGAGGCGACTGCATACGGAATTCTAATGCTGCACGACTTTTAGTTCCAAAGCTATTCGATGTAAACAATTTGGTTTGTATGAGCGGTGCCACGCCCTCTTGTCCACTGCCCGTCTTATTTTCCCAGTAGAAGGGTATGGATGTGTAGTAAGTTCCTACCGAGTTTCATTGATGTGTGATGTGTAGTTCTAAAGTTATACACAAATCTAGAGTTGATTAAAAAAGTGCCATTTCCCTTATCCTACGCCCAAAAAATTTTACCAGTGGGACGAAGCATCCAAGAGGCGACTGCATACGGAATTCTAATGCTGCACGACTTTTAGTTCCAAAGCTATTCGATGTAAACAATTTGGTTTGTATGAGCGGTGCCACGCCCTCTTGTCCACTGCCCGTCTTATTTTCCCAGTAGAAGGGTATGGATGTGTAGTAAGTTCCTACCGAGTTTCATTGATGTGTGATGTGTAGTTCTAAAGTTATACACAAATCTAGAGTTGATAAAAAAGTGCCACGCCCCTTATACTACGCCCATAAAATTTTACCAGTTGGATGACGCATCCAAGAGGCGACTGCATACGGAATTTCAACGCTGCACGGCTTTTAGTTCCAATGATATTCGATGTAAACAATTTGGTTTGTATGGGCGGTGCCACGCGCCCTTGTCCTAACGGGTCCAATTATAGATCAGAACCATCCCTGATCCCACTCAAGCACACTCACTAAATTTCATCAAAATCGGTTCAGCCGTTTTCGTGTTTTCGCCAGACTAACGCACGGCAATCCATTTTTATATATAAGATTTTCACTGCTTAAATTCAAAATAATAGGTACGTTCGTAAATGCAACCCAGTGGTTGCACTGCAAAGCAACGCGTTGGTAAAAGCAAAATGGCGCAATACTGTTGCGTGCAACGCGTTCGTTAATGCAACGGCTTGGCACCGCAGTGAAAAATTTCTGCAGTTTTCGCAGTCATTATCCTACTGTTGCCGTTTGCAAAACACTAAATGGAAACGTAGAAAATTTATTATAAATGGATCAACATTTTTTTGTCATCTTGTATAAAGATGGAATACATCCTCTGGATAGGTTTTTATTGTTTTAAAGTAATTATTTACTTTCGGGATCGATCTTTTTATAAGCTTTATATTATTAACTTCAAATCAGGTATGTATGTCGTCAAATCTAGTAATCAATTTTTCACCCACTTCCCGACTACTTAGAGATCTGAAACTTTGCATACATGCCTAATCTAGAGCCCAATACATGAATCAATAAATTTTATGGGCGTAGGACAAGGGGCGTGGCACTTTTCAATCAACTCCACATTTGGGTATTACTTTAGAACTATATATCATACATAAATGAAACTCGGTAGGAACTTACTACATATCAATATCCTTCTACTGAGAAAATAAGGGGGGCACTGGATAAGGGGGCGTGGGACCCCCCATACAAACAAAATTTTTGATCTCGATTAGCTTTGGAACTAAAGGTCGTGCAGCATTGAAATTTCGTATGCAGTCGCCTCTTGGATGTGTCGTCCCACTGGTAAAATTTTATGGGCGTAGGATAAGGGGGCGTGGCACCCCCCATATAAACCAAATTTTTGATCTCGATTTGCTTTGGAACTAAAGGTCGTGCAGCATTGAAATTTCGTATGCAGTCGCCTCTTGGATGTGTCGTCCCACTGGTAAAATTTTATGGGCGTAGGATAAGGGGGCGTGGCACCCCCCATATAAACCAAATTTTTGATCTCGATTAGCTTTGGAACTAAAGGTCGTGCAGCATTGAAATTTCGTACGCAGTCGCCTCTTGGATGTGTCGTCCCATTGGAAAAATTTTATGGGCGTAGGATAAGGGGGCGTGGCACCCCCCATACAAACAAAATTTTTGATCTCGATTTGCTTTGGAACTAAAGGTCGTGCAGCATTGAAATTTCGTATGCAGTCGCCTCTTGGATGTGTCGTCCGACTGGTAAAATTGTATGGGCGTAGGATAAGGGGCGTGGCACTTTTTTATCAACTCCAGATTCGTGTATAACTTTAGAACTACACATCACACATCAATGAAACTCGGTAGGAACTTACTACATATCCATATCCTTCTACTGAGAAAATAAGGCGGGCACTGGATAAGGGGGCGTGGGACCCCCATACAAACAAAATTTTTGATCTCGATTAGCTTTGGAACTAAAGGTCGTGCAGTATTGAAATTTCGTATGCAGTCGCCTCTTGGATGTGTCGTCCCACTGGTAAAATTTTATGGGCGTAGGACAGGGGGCGTGGCACTTTTCAAGCAACTACACACTTGGGCTTCAGTCTATAATTATAGGTACACCACACATCAATGAAAAACGATAGGAACTTACTTGCCGCGCCCTGCTGGCAAAATAGCAACAACTCACCGCGTGACAAATATGCCACGAATATTAGGGTCGATCACAGCCGTATTATTTGTTAAATTGAGGATATGACATCTGAAGATAGGAAACACTGTGAATACCCTAAATATTGTGTACTGCTCTGCAAGTTTTAAATTCTTTTTGTGAAAAATTTCAGAGCTCTAAAATTGAAGTTATGGAAGACTAAAAAGTAGAAAATAAAATTATATAAAAAAAAACTTTTTAAAAATAAGCTTTAATTTATTTAATGTACTAAAAAGTAGAAAATAAATTTTTTTTAAGTCACCTGTATCTTACTATCAATAAAAGCTTGTGCGCTCAATATCCAAATTCAACATATCTTTCATTACTAGAATCTATTTGCAAAAAATTATTTAAATAAAATATTGTGGTAACTGTTTGACAAATATTGAACACATGAGCGCCCAAAGCTTTTATGGATAGTAAGATACAGGTGACTTAAAAAAAATTTATTTTCTACTTTTTAGTACATTAAATAAATTAAAGCTTATTTTTAAAAAGTTTTTTTTTATATAATTTTATTTCTTTTTCAGCTAGGTTTTTAGCACGACACATCTCTTTTTCACTCGTTTTACCCTTTCTTTAATGAAATTTATTAAAAGACTCTCACTTCGAGTTTCACAACTATCAATTAATGCGTTAACCAAAATTTCCATCGTGAATCGCGTTCGTTAATGCAACAAAAGTTTCTGCAACCAACCTGCAAACGAAATCAGATGATCGGGCAGTGACAACTGAAGTTGGCTGCACTGCTACTGTCACTGCACGAATTTACTGCATTTACGAACGTACCTAATATTTTTTAAATTTTTCGACCAAAATGTTAATCTTTGAAATATTAACATACAAGGCAGCTCGGTCGTGTGTGCCTGTATACACGACAGGTAGTCAAAATTACGGTAAAAAAATATATAGCTATATTGCTGAAGTGAATACAGGACAGAATACTGAGTATTTTAAAGCAGGACTGAAGCTATGGACAGAAAGCAAACGCTTTTCAGTCAATACTCAGATCACAGATGAACCAGATATCCAACTCGCACACTAGCGCTAAAAAATCACCACTACATTCACAAATATAAGATAGAGTTTTTCCATATTTGGTTACGGGTAGCCAGGTATTCGGGTTTTTTGATATAAGTATTCCATCAGTACTCGTCCAAACTTGTATAAGCTCAAAAGCAAAATTGCTCGTGCTTACTTTGTGCACGAAACTATACGGCAGCACTAACAAAAACAGAAATCTGCAACCGAACGACAGCTGCAATACGTTACGTTTTTCACTAAACAGCCCAATTTTCGACTTTACGATTAATTACAAATAAATACGATACGTCATCACTAACTGAGTTTTAAACCACATCCTAATCAAAATCGACTACGGGATCCGACTATATGGGCATACATCTACTTTAGTAAGTTAATCTAAAAAAATGCCTGTCAATTTGAAATGCAGCTGCACGCTTGAGCTGATACTAATGCGAAATTTGAAGCCGAAACCGCTTCTTTTAATAAAGGGGACACTTGAAAGTGCGCGTTTAATTATTCCGAAGTTTATAATTTGAAACAAAGTTGACAAAAATATTCGTATTTAGAAAATGGATCTTATGTTGTGCGCTTGCCCTTGCAGAGTTCGTTGCGATCATTTGTACTTGATGAGTTATGGCCCGATTCCAATGGTGCGTGCGTGCGTACGATTGCAGAATTGCGTAAATGCAAAAACTTGAAACGCACTTGAGCTGTTCCAATGTACAGAATGCGTGCGTTCCAAAGAGAGTCACGACATTTCGGCAATTTACAACTTGACCAGCAAACATTCTTAAATAATTTACAGAACATATTTCGCCCGAAGTTTATAACTATATTAACTTTTAATATTGTGTATATATCATTTAAACCTAATATTGATTGAAATAATTACAACATAAAAATATATTCAGCTACCACACTTTTATTTCACACTGATGGCAACCACAAAGTGTGTATGTGAGCTGTTTATGAGCTGTCAACGCAAAAGTGTGCAGCAAAAGTTGAAAGTTGGTCAACTTTCTGCGGTTTGCGTTCAACGCAATTCAGATTGGCACTGTCTTCATATGTTTGCACTAGTTCAACTTAGCTGTCAAAAATTTTGAGCGAACGCAAACGCACGCACGCACCACTGGAATCGGGCTCTTATGGTTTGTGCGTTCTAGCATGGCAGTGCAACAAAAGAAAGTAACAGTTGGAAGCGTGCGGAGTGGAAGTGGATTGTGAGGAGAATGGAACGAGAATTGGAGGTGAAAAAGAGGAGTTTATATGGGATTGGAATGAGACGGTCAAAGAAAGGTGGAATAACTGCTGCTGCTCATAAGCGCTTAGCCATTCAGAATTTACAGCAGAATCCTAAGCAATTTTCGATGCACTCAATACATGTCGCAACTTATGCGGAAAATATATAAGCACGGATTCACTTTCCACAGAAAAAGCCATTGAAATTAAAGTATACTATCGCTAAAATTTATGTATGTATATACCCAGCTATATCGGAATAAAAGGAAATGACGTCACCGATGAAGCTGCAGAATTCATTCAAGCTCCGATATTGCTGCAAAAAGCTTACACTAAAATCGATCTGGCAAAGGCTATAAATAACTTTTATTCAAATGACCGAAAACAAACGGGGACGAATTATTCATACTACTTCAAAAAATAAAATTATATAAAAAAAAAACTTTTTAAAAATAAGCTTTAATTTATTTAGTGTACTAAAAAGTAGAAAATAAATTGTTTCGAAGTCACCTGTATCTTCCTATCAATAAAAGCTTGGGGCGCTCATGTGTTCAAAATTTGTCAACCAATTAACACAATATTTTTTTTAAATTATTTTTCGCAAATAGATTCTAGTAATGAAAGATAAGTGTGAATATAGATATTGAGCGCACAAGATTTTATTGATAGTAAGATACAGGTGACTTCGAAACAATAAAAAGAAAAAAAATACTTAATAGGTGGTGATTTATGTAGATTTGCCAGCTCTTCAAATACGTACAATGATTCCTTTAATTGCTCACCCAAATGTTTCGCAATCAACTGCGTAAAGTCATTTAAATACCTTGGACTCATAATTGACTACAAAATGAACTGGATGGATCACACTTTTGCCCTCAAAAAGTATCTTATGGGTGCTTTAAGACAAATTTATCTTTTAAAATCGTTCTGCACAGTAAAATTGCTAACATGTGTTTATTATGGAATTTTCCACTCAAAACTACAATATGGTTTAATCTGCTGGGGTGGTACACATGCTAACAAAATCAATCAATTACTTATCGCACAAAAACATGTCATTAGAACGGTTTGTAATAAAAATCGCCTTGAACATAGCTTTCCACTATTCAGAAACTTAAATATTTTGCCTATAAAACATCTATATTTTTATCGAGTTTTAAAGGTTTTTTTTAATAAATCTGGTTATTTAGTAAACAGAAGCTATTCTAGTCACAACCTAAGGATTAACAACCATAACCTAGTTCAGGTGCCTAGTCACAACTTAAATCACTTTTTAAACTTCTACTTATGTACAGCTCCGCGACTTTTTAATATTTTACCACTTAGTGCCCGTTGCATCCGGAATAAAATTGTATTTCTTAAAGAAGTGAAATCATGGCTTTTTAAATTTGATTTTAACAATATTGACTCGCTTATCTCTGTTTTATCCTAACTATAGGTAGGTATTTTTATATTCGCTTTATATTCCCCTTTATTTTTCCCCTTACATCATTGTGTCTCTTATGTATTTTGTATGTCAATCTTTGTCAACCTATAGTTTATCTTCACACCTATGACCCCATTACAATACATCTAAATACTATGTTATTATACTAGATATATCTGCATTCAACACTTGTCCAATTTTGTGCAACTGAATGCAGTATTTATTAATCTGTTATTGTTTATTTCCGTAAGTGTATTGATAGAAATGTTATATGTATTTGTAAGATTAATAAATAAAATAATTAATAATTAATAATAAAAAATAATAAAAAAATTAATAATAATTTATTGTCTACTTTTTCGTACATTATATGAAATAAAGCTTATTTTTAAAAAGTTTTTTTTATATAATATTATTTTCTATTTTTTACACTCGCGTATTTATGACTTTCTTTTTGTAAAATTTTATATTATTCCTTTATATGTACATATTTGTTAATTTAAATGAGTGTAACAATTAAAATGAAAAACAAAAAGTTGATACATCGCTGGGGCTCGAACTTGCGACCTACCAAATGCAAGCTCGAGTCCTCTACCCCCTAGGTCACAGCTTTAACGTTTCCAATACGCTAATATGTAAATATGTATGTAAATAGGGGCGTAACTGGCCGGGGTGCCAAGTTATACGCCTGTCGGGGATGTCGGTGAAGCCGGGGAGTATGTTGCTAGCGGACAGGGGCGGCGATTTGAATCGCGATTGGAAAATTCCTTCTTAATCAAAACCACAAGTTTTCGTAGCACTAGGTGCAATATAATGATTTTATTTTCACTTTCGTAACTTAAACTTTATTATTATTTTTTTTTTATTATTACATGGTAACTTATAATTAAAATTATTAGCTACATAAGAAAAAAAACAGCTATAGCAGCAATGGCCTTCAGCTGATCGTGTGTTATTAAACTCTAAGTATACTTATCAATAATAGTAAGTGTAATGGGAATACAAATTTTAGTAGAGTTGTTAATGATAATATTCAATATTTTGTTGGTAATAGTATATAGTTAAATAAGGTAATGCAACTTGGAATTTTTTAGGAACTGAATTATGGATTTAATATTGTCTTTGCTAGGGTTGGATATGGGAATTAGAGGGCTTGTTATTGAATATTTGTCTGCGTTGGTAACTGAAACGGGGGCAGTTAGTCAAAATATGTTCGATGGTTTTGTCTGTTTCGAAGTCGCAGAATTGGCATAAGTTTGATTCCGTACGTTCAATGAGGTATCCATGAGTTAGCCTTGTATGGCCTAACCTGAGACGAAAGAATTTTGTCATGTCAAATCTGGACAGCCCACTATCGTGGCTGAATTTAAGATAGTTTTCTATCGAAGATTTACTGTTATTAATTTGTTGGTACCAGTTAGATGTGAGGGGCCATTTGTGTGTTTGGTTCCTTGAGAAATGTGTGTTGAGAACTTTTTTGATATCTGTGGAATTTAGGTTGGAGTTAGTGATGACAGGAGCTGTAGATGCAAATTTGGCTGCATCGTCAGCAAGTTCATTACCTGTTATATTAACATGGCTCTGAATCCATATGAGTAATATTCTAGGATACGTTTCTACAAGTATATTACGTATAAATGTGGGGTAATAATGGGTATTGTTTATGTTCGATATTGCGTGAATGGACGATAGTGAGTCGGTACAAATGGCATATTTTCCTATTCTTGATTGTGCGAGTTTTGCTGCTTCGAGGACAGCAATGATTTCAGCCGAGTAGACAGAGCTATATGATGGGAGGAGAGCTACTTTGATGACATTTGTATCTGTTGTGATACCGTAACCTATACTATCGCCGTGCTTTGAGCCATCAGTGTATAAGAAGGAGTAATCGCTGAGACTTTCTCTGATGTGAAGAAATTTGGCGCGGTATATGATGGGAGCGGTGGTTGATTTATTGTGGGAGCAGAGCGACGTATTAAGAGCGAGTGGGTTAAGTAACCATGGTGGGGTTTTACTGTCTAGAGGATTGATTGGATGATAGGGGATGTCTAGTTCCTTGCAAAGAGATATCGATCTATCTATCACTGACTTGTTTCTGGGGTTATTATTAGATATGGGTAAGGAGTGTATAAATTTCGAATATGGAGTGTCATGGCAGTGGATAAAGCAATTGAATAGTTTTGATGTCAAAAGATCTCTTTGATCTTCAATGCTTTTAATATTAGCTTCAAATAAAATGTTATTAATTGGTGTGGTACGAAATGCTCCAAAAGCAGTTCTGAAAGCTGAGTTGTAAATGGTTTTCAACTTGTTTAGCAGCGCTTTAGGAGCGTAACCGTATAAGAAAAGTCCGTAGTTCATTTTCGATATTATTGTTGATTTAATGACGGAAATGATAGAGTATGTGCTACAATTGAATTTACTGCTTGAAAGACACTTAATGATATTGAGCCAGCTTGAAAGCGATGAGACTAGGTGTTTAATGTGATCTTGCCATCTATATCTGTCATTTAAAATTACTCCTAGTACTCTCAATTGATTAACTGCTGCAATAGGGACATCGTTAGATTGTACATTGCAAACGCGTGCTCTTTTGCGGCAAAAATGTATTTGTTTGCATTTGGAGATTGATAATTGGGCCCCAGAGTGCTCACACCAGGTTTGAATATCTCTTATTACATTTCCCAAGTTAATATTTAAATTTTTTTCTTTGGGTAGTTGTTTTATAATTGTAAAGTGGTCCGCGTATGCGCAGAAATTTATTTCCTTATGAAGTGAAATTATGTTGCATAACTTATTATAGGCTATTAAGAACAGGATGACAGAAAGAGGAGACCCTTGAGGGATGCCATTTGAAAGTAGTAAAGTGCCGGAGTAGGTGATGCCGACTCTGACTTTAATCTGCCTATGAGTCATGAAGTTTGAGACGTAATTAATTATCTTGGGTCCAAGCTTCCAGCATCTCAGCTGCTCTAAGATTGTATGGATTCCAACCCGATCAAAGGCTTTAGCGAAGTCTAGAGAAATGATCGATAAATGTCTTTTTGATGATAGGGAGTCTGAAATCAAGGCATCTAGGTATACTAGATTGTCTGATACGGACTTTCCCCTTTTAAAGCCCAGCTGTTGGCAACTGATAAGTTTGTCAGAAGTGACAAGCCACCATAGTCGATTAGCTATTATTTTGTCTAAAACTTTTGAGCAGCATGGATTTAGTGAAATTGGCCTATATGATTTGGTGAGTGTCTTATCTGAATTTGGCTTCAAGATAGGTATTATGGTGCTAATTTTGTATGATTGTGGGATAATGGTATTGAGAATATTATTATATAAGTTAATTAGTCTGCGTTTAGTGTTTCTAGCGAGGTTTTGAATCATGGGGTAAGATATTCGATCGGCACCAGGAGTTTTGCCCTTCAGTTTTTTTAGTGCTATTTCTAATTCTACAATTGCTATGTCGTTTTCTATTAGTTGAGCTTTTTGTCTAAGTGAGTAGCTGAGAGTATTTAGATTTGCTTCTCTTTTTTTCTCTTGAAAGAGTGGAGAAATTTTTGTGTCGGAAGATTCGTCAGACCAATAAGCGCAGAAACTGTTTGCAATTTGCGTCGCATCGGTGGTAAATTCATCAAGATGGGTGGGAGAGGCTAAGCATTGTATATTTTTTGATTTGTTTAGTCCACAAAAGCGTCTTATATTAGACCAAATTTTACCTGACGATGTAGAGGGATTAATCTCAGCAGTAAAATTATGGATAGAAATTCTTTTTGCTTTTTTAACTTCCCGTTTAAATATTGCATTGGCTTTTTTAAAGTTCAGTAGATTTTGTGGGGATATTTGTCGTTTAAGAATATGCCAGAGTTCCATTTTTGTTGTTCTAAGAGTCTGCAATTCTCTATTCCACCATGGGACGTTATGCTTTTGTTTGTATAAGAATGATTTTGGTATAGCGCTGTTCGCGCTTTGCAAGATTATTTTGTGAATAAGGGCAGACTCTTTATTGATATTAGCGCTATGTGGGCGTGCTGCCTCAAATATGTCATTATATTTTTGATATTTTACCCAATCAGCAAATTAGACTCTAAAAATTGGTTTAGGTTTTTGGTAGTTTCTGGTTGTTGTTTGAAAACAGGATAATATAATTGGGAAGTGATCACTTCCGAATAAGTCATCTTCTGTTTGCCAATCCGAATCTAGTGCTATATTGGGGGAGCAGATGGTGAGGTCGAGGTGTGTGAGTGTGTTGTGGGTACTGAGATGTGTAGGCGAACCGTTGTTAAGGAGAGTGAGAGGAGATTGGTCTATAAATTGCGACATTATATTACCTCTCTTGTTGTTTTTTCCTGAGCCCCATTTTTGGTGCCAGCCATTGAAGTCTCCGGTGATTACGCATGGGCACGGAGTGCTACTGAAAACGTTGTGTAAGTTGAGAAGATTAAAAGTTTTAGTGGGTGGTATGTATGAGGAAAATATTACAAACTTGGTTTTGTAATAAATAGTCGCTGCTATTGTGTCAAAGTCTTGGTTAGTGCTAATGATTTCGTGTTGTAACGTTTTATGTATGAGTAGGGCGACACCGCCGTAAGAATTTGGAGAGGAGTTGGAAGAGTACATTAGAAAGTTGATTGGGATAGGGACATTGTTTTGGGAGTGTAAATGAGTATCCTGTAGAGTGATTATTTTTGGATTGTGTAATTTCATAAGCACTTGTAGTTGTTCATAGTTATTGATGTATCCATTGATGTTCCATTGAATTATTTTTAAGGCCATTGCTGCAGTATAACTTAAATTAACAATCTTAACTATATGATTAAATAAATGAGATTATCGTTAGAGGAATTTGGAATAGAATGAATGTAAATTATTAATAAGTTTCAGGTAAATCAGGAGAGGTATAATCCATGTGTTCATCATTTGGGTTGTTGTCGTTGAGAAGTTGCTTCGCGTTTCGTTTGGTGAATTTGGTTTTGCTTTTAAGCTGCTGAATAAGGCGTTTGGAGGTAGTTTTTGGGAAGATTTTTATTTTTTTGTCTGATAAGAGTGTTGACGTAGGGGTAGAAGCTGTAATAACTTGTTCAGTATCAGAGTCAGTGAACGATAAGACGTCATTGTAATTAGCGGGCGTGCGGCTAGTTGTTTTAGCGCTGGTAGATCGGGTCTGATGTGGATTCGTTGAATCCTGGCGTGGTTGAGTTTGGCTTTGGTGCATTGTTTGTTGTTGTACGGTCGACTGCGACAGAAGCGTAAGAGGGAAAGTCATGTTGGTGGCGCTCTTTATAAATGATGTGTGTGACCTTGTTGTCGACTTTTTGCGTTATTTTGATTGCTTGTAGTTCTTGTTGTTTTATAAATATTGGGCACTTTTTGTCGAAAACCGTGTGATCGTTTGGAAGAATCTTCATTTCAGTGCAATTGACACATGATGTTTTATTTTGACATTTTTCTTGCAGTTCCTCATTTAAGTGGAATTCTTTTGCACAAATGGTAAAGGTTCTATTGTTTTTACAAAATTTTGACATATTACCATAGCGATAACAGTTATTGCATCGTAGAGGTCGCAGAATATGGGGGCGGATGTTTACTTTCTCATAGCCAATATATATTTCAGTCGGTAGCAGGGTGGATGCGAATGATTAAATAAGTAGGCCGGTTTCGACCAGCTCTTCGTTAACTATTTTTAGAATTTTTGTGACTTGGCATACGTTTTGGCTTTTGAGCTCTTCAAGTATTTCATTTTCCGGAATGCCACGGAGATCATTGCAATATATTACACCTTTGGAATAATTAAGTGTTTTATGTTCTGTGATTTCGATTGATATTGTGTTTGAGAGTTTTATTAATGTTAATAACTTATTTGCTTGCATGTGATTTTTAGTTTTAATAAGCACATTACCATTTCTTGTTTTTTTACATTCTTCCACTTCAGTGCCGCATGTGGCGTCTATAGCTTTTTTTAAAAGAAACGGTGAGACATTGGCGAGAGTGTTAGAAGAGTTGGTTCTAGACATTATTAAGTATTTTTGTCCAATTGTAGCAAATATCGGTTTGATTGTCTTATCCCATTCCAATTTGGGTGGGTCGTTCATTTTGATATTTAGAGCTATTGCTCTTGGTGAAACTGCTCTTTAATTAACCGCTTATTTGATATTTCTTTGTTTTACGTTGGGCACAATAAATATAGTTAGGTCGCGCTCCAACAAGCTTGCGCACTGCACTCTGCCACTGCAGAGCAGTAGGAATGACGTACTCTTATTTTTTCGGGCTTTAGTATAGCAGATGCACTGACGAAAAATACGAAAAGGAAACTGCAACAAAGCGAAGATTAGAATTCGCTAGAAAAAACACAGGGACAAACACCACGAACTGTGAAAAACAATTTTTATATTTTTTTTTCTGATGGGAATATTTTTTAATTTTATTGCAAACAATTGCGTGAAAGCAACCGGCCTGCTCGAATTTCGAATTGAAACTGAACTTAAACTTACTTTCACAAGTAGGGCCGTGGCTGGCGGAACCGGGGATCGGATTATGCGTGCTCCTATGGGCAAGTGTGGCCGGGGAAATCCTCTAATTTTATTACTTCGCGGGGAAAAACACTTGAAAAAAGACTTTGTTCACCTTGAGAAAAGGGCACTTTTAAAAGTCACTAGACACTTCGGGAGTTGCGCAATCAGTAAAAAGGAAATGGAGGACGATCGAGCGAGGTATTGCTCCGCGACCGTTCGGGTGTGAGCGAGCCGCGTCTAGGTCGACGCGTCGGGGAGGACGTCTCTGGCCTTGATTGCTTGGCGGTTGCGGGCAATACGAACGAGGTATTGCTCCGTCGCCGTTCGCCCTTGATCGGGCCGTGTCGCCAAGAGAGTGCGATGTCGGGCAATACGAGCTGGGTATAGATCCGTACCGCATCATCGCGCTCCCGTCGACCACGGCGGCGGACGGGCAATACGGGCGCGGTATTGCTCCGGCAGTGGCGGTGGCCGACCGTTCTGGCGAACTTTCAGCTGGGCAATACGAGCGCGGTATTGCTCCAGACGGATCGCTCGCTCGCTCATCGTCGCTTCGTGGCACTGCCCCAAGTAACATCCAACCAAAAATGGTTTCCTGGACCACCAACGTGCCTAGAACGTTCTGCCGGATGCCGGATAAAATAATTTGCGGGTAAACATCGGCACCAAGCAATATGTCTACAGCGCCGCTTGGGGTGAACTAGAGTCACGAGGATGGCGGGGTGATCAGAGTCCCGGAGTGGACGAAGGTGATCAGAATCACGGGGCGGACGGGGGTGGACATAATTCTCGGACGGACCATGATGATTTTTTTGCTCGGGGGACTCTTGGGTATGCAAAAGCATGTGATGCCGCTGTTTGCACTTCGAGCAGTTGAATGGGCTGTTGCAGTCTCTGAAGTCATGAGAATGAGCAAGGCAATAGCTACAGAGCCGCAGCCTGCGCACTGCGGCCCATCGATCCTGGACCGGCATGTCCAGGAATTGATTGCAAGCCTTCAACACATGGCGCGTGGAGGCACAAAACTGGCAGAGGGGGCTGCTATGTGCGCATGGTACGATTTGAACTTTCGCACTGCTCCATCATGGGGATAATTCGGGGATCGGGGGGTTTCCATGGCCGGTAATTGGGACCTAAAATCTGAAACGGTCTCCAAAGTTTGGAAACGTCGAGTCAAGAACTTGTCCAGTTCTTTCCACTTCGGCATGCTGGTCTGGTTCTCGACAGTTTGCTCCCAGAGAGAGAGAGGGTAACCTCTGGCAGTCGAGTTGAACACAAATAGGTGAAGATGGGATCCCAGCTGTCGATCTCCACCCCGTACAGTGCCAAAGTCGATATGCAATTGTTGAGGTCCCGCTGTAGGTTCTTCAACGCCGAACCGGACTCTGACGCCACAGTCGGAAGGTTAAACAAAACCTTGAGCTGACTGTGGATCAGCAGCCGTCGGTTTTCATACCGCTCTTCCAGGCTCCTCCAAGCTAGGTCAAATCCATCGTTCGTCAGCGGGTACTTCTTGACGAGATCCTTAGCTTCACCTCGGGTCTTGTGGTTTAAATGAAGGAGCTTTTCGACGGGGGTTAACCTCGGATTGTTTATATATATTGCCGTAAACAGATCCCGGAACGTTGGCCACGACAAATAATCGCCATAAAATACTTCAGTATCGCACGGTGGTAGGCTCCCTTGCATGGTAGGCACCTTGACGCGGTGCGAGGGCTTAGCTACTATGACTCGACTAGGCCATGCTGACTGGCACGGCTAAAGCCCGACTTGGCCGTGCCTGGCAGGTTCTACCTTGTCAGACGGGCAGTCGACGAGTACAAACTAAGATCTACCACCCCTCAAGCCCGGGTGTCACACGTCACCGTGCCCAGGGTTAGTTTGCAGTCGAGGGGTATACTGACTGTATTTCAACGGCGCCTGTCGGGTATCGGTCCACCCCCGACAGTAACTTTGGACCTCCCATGGTAGGGGGCTCTGCCATGGGTGACATTCCCTTCCCCTTCCCTATGCTACCGGTCAGTAGGTGACCGGTACGAACCAGATGTATGAGTTCTAAAAACCGTGCCTCGGACAAGAGGCTATCCGCCGCTGGGCACGGCGCTAAACTTTGCCCAAACACCAATCGCGACTCCTGCAGTAGCAAGGGCTCGCAAGGCACCAACCCAGTGGAGCCTAAAATCAAGCCGCCGCTTATACGGCACGGCGCGGCTCACAGAAGCGCACCCTTCAAGGGACCGCCCAAACAGCCTAAACAGTCTGCGCCAACTCCTCTCGTAGGTACGCACTCTGTCAGGCCCACCCAAGCTGTCGATACAGCCTCAACTTCAGCAGCGACAGCAGCCCCCCGACCGCCCAAGCCGCCTCCGAACGGCCAGGTACCTCGAGGCCTCCCGCAAAGGTGAAGCCGTCTGTCAGGGCCTTCCGGGATAGGAGGGCAGCTGCCAAGCTTGTCGAAAAAATCTCGGCAATCCCGGAAAAAGAGCGCACGGCGAAAGAGACCGAATCGCTGATCTGGGCGAAGAAAACCTTGGCGGAGGCCGTCGAACGCAAGACCGCCGCCACCAAAAGGCAGAGATCCTCTGACGATGCGCACAACGCACCCAAGAGGGCCAAGCCAACTAGGCCGACAACCAAGGCCTTCAGCGATGTCCTAAAAGACCACCTGGTGATGGCGGTCCTGGACAAAAGCAACGCCGATGGCAACATCTCTCCAGACAACTGGAAATCTGTGGAGATCGGCCTATGCAAGGTATACAAGGGCTTTCTCCAGAAGAACCCTGGTCCTGTACCTGAATGCCGTGACATCGGTTGGCATCATGGTGTAAAAATCATGGCATGCGCCGACGAACGGTCTGCAAACCTGCTGAAGCTGGCAATAGCTGAGGTAGGCGAAATCTGGCAAGGAGCCAACTTACAGGTCGTGCCAAAGAGCGAGATCCCAACTCGGCCCAGGTCGAGAGCTTGGATCCCCGCCGAACCATCAAAGCCGGAAGATATCCTGGAGCTCCTCCAGCTGAGCAACCCCAACCTACCCACCAGCAATTGGAAGGTAGCGAAGGTGGGCGAAGCCAAGGTGAAATCCAGGTTGGCGACAGTGATCCTCAATGAGGAATCTGTGACGCCACTGGCCGCAAGAGAGGGCGTGGTCAGCTACGGCTTCAGCTCAATAGTCCTCAAAATTTATAAGAAGGACGAGCTGGAAGCCTCAAAGCCAACAGCCGACCGCGTCATCCCCGCAGACCAAGCGCGGGAGTCCGAATCCGAAATGGACACAGACTCCGAAACGAACTCGGTCACATCAGCCGTCGGCAAAATCCTCAGCGGCAGTCTCCTTGGGGGCCAGACCGGAGAGAATGACGAAGATGCTGTTCTCGCCTTGGAGCCAGAGGACGCGGACACAACAGTCATCTATGTCCCACAACCCGAAGACAAAGATGATACGGGTGGTACAGATCAACCTGCACCGCTCTAAAGCGGCTTCGGCCACGGGATTCGTACAGAAACCTGACGGCGAGTGGACCAATTCAAGCTCAGAGACCCTCGAGCTCCTAATTAACGCACACTTCCCAGGCAATTCTAACACACCAATGGACTGTGCGGACTCTGATATGCCAACAGGCCCCGACGTCAGCGACGCTGCGATAAGCGGCGAGAATCTGAACTGGGCCGTTGACAGCATACAATCGAACAAATCTCCAGGCCCTGACGGCATAATGCCAGAGGAAATAAAACAGGCCAGGACCCAATTAGCCCCTTGGCTTATCCTGATCTACAAAGCGTGCATCAGATTTGCCCATGTCCCACGCCAATGGAACAGGGCGAAAGTAGTCTTCATCCCCAAAGGAGGGAAGAGCAGCCACGTTACGGCAAAGGACTTTCGACCTATAAGCCTCACATCATTTCTCCTAAAAATACTAGAGAAATTATTGGACGCATACATGCGCCACACCATTGACCCCAACAGGGTATCAGCGTTCCAACACGCATACACTAAGGGCAAGTCCACAGAAACTGCCCTTCACGACCTGGTGCAAAGAGTAGAAACATCACTCTCACACAAGGAACACACTCTGGCGGCCTTCCTCGATATCGAAGGAGCCTTCAACAACATCCAACCAGAGTCCACAATTGCAGCTCTAACCGACCTGAACCTAAACAGTCGGCTATTCCAGCTTATAAAGAACCTTCTTCAAAGGAGTTGGGCGAAACCAAAATCACCAGGTTTGTTACAAGGGGCACCCCTCAAGGGGGGGTCCTATCGCCTCTACTCTGGAATCTCACGGTAAACCCCCTCATCACTAAGCTAGCAACCTCGAGTTGCCATGTGATCGCCTATGCAAATGACATCGTCTTACTAGCATCAGGCAGGTACCCAGATACTCTCAGAGACCTCCTACAAGGCGCTCTTACAACACTATCGTCATGGACAAGAGAGTGCGGTCTGGGTGTTAACGCTGCCAAGACGGAACTTATGCTTTTCACGAAGAAACATAGGATACTGAGGTTCAGCCCACCCACTTTGAACGGCACTCACCTACACCTAACAGAAAAAGTAAAATACCTAGGAATCATCCTAGACCGGAAGCTAACCTGGAAGGACAATATTAAAAATCGCATCCAGAAAGCCACCACCGCCCTATATACCTGCAAAAGAGCTATCAGCAGAAGCTGGGGGCTGAAACCATCAGTCATTTACTGGCTGTACACGGCAGTCGTCAGACCGATTCTTATGTACGGAG
Source organism: Neria commutata (assembly GCA_963457695.1). Lineage (NCBI taxonomy): Eukaryota > Metazoa > Arthropoda > Insecta > Diptera > Micropezidae > Neria > Neria commutata. The sequence goes on along the minus strand of OY735245.1, from coordinate 42,834,245 downwards.
TCACAATATGGTGGACAGCCCTGAGCAAATCCACCTACGTGAATCTGTTAACCAAGGAGCAAAGAATGGCGGCCATTTTGATCTCAGGCGCCATCAGGACAACGCCCACTAAAGCCCTGGAAACTCTACTTCACTTACTCCCCATAGACATCTACGGGGAACTAGTGGCGAGCTGTACGGCAGCAAGACTCAATGCGATCCTCCCATGGAGCAGGATCGACATAGGACATTCCAGGATCGTAAATAAACTACCATTCCGTCTTTCGGAGATTGATTACACAATCCCCAAACCACTCCCCAAAGCACTATTTAGTGCGAAAATCCCCTCAAGGGATAATTGGGACAAACACGAACTACCGGAGGAGTCCAGCAATATGGCAACCTTCTACACGGACGGTTCAAAGATGAACGACAAAGTCGGCAGCGGTGTATACGGCAGGAATCTGAACCTACGATCGTCATATAGACTACCGGACCACTGCAGCGTCTTTCATGCTGAACTTACAGCCATCAGACAGACAGACGGTTGGCTCAAAGCAAATGCGATCTCCCTCAGGGACGTTACCATTTACACCGACAGCCAGGCTGCAATACAAGCTCTACTCAGCGCACATCCCCACTATAAAACAGCCCTTCACTGCCGAACATCTCTAAACGAGATATCCGCGCAGTACAATGTGCACCTTTGCTGGGTGCCTGGGCACAAAGACATAGAGGGAAACTGCATAGCTGACGAGCTCGCAAGAGCAGGCACAGAGCTACATAGAATCAACATAACTGAAGAAGTTGGGATACCACTCCCCACATGCAAACTAATGCTAAAAATCAACCACATAAACAGAGCAAACACGAGATGGCTCCACGAACAGACATGTCACACAGCAAGGCAGATCTGGCCTACGATCAACCAGAGCAGATCCAGTGAATTGATCCTACTAAGCAAACCCTCCATAGGGATTGTCGTAGGAATCATAACCGGACACTGCCTCATTGGTCAACATGCCAACAGACTGGGACTGCTGTACAACGACTTCTGCAGAAGCTGCAGAGACGAAGACTGCGAGGAATCTGTTGAACACCTCCTCTGCAAATGCCCAGCGCTAGCAAGAACGCGCTTCCGATTCCTGGGACATTACTTCATGAGCTGTCTGGCAGACTTGGAAAAAACGCCACCAGGACACATCGACAAATATACCAGAGCCACAAAGTGGCTCCCATACATGGGAAGTGTATAGGTGAAAATCCCCACGTGGTAACACAATGGGCCTTTTGGCCTAAGTGATGTCCTCGAGACGACCACTTAACCTACCTACCTACCTACGGTGGTAGGCTGATACTGAAGTTGGAGGAAGCCGGCTCCACTGGTCTCTCCATGTGAACCATAGTGGAGCTTCGGAGGCGTGGGGGTGAGAGGGACTCGGTGAAAGTGCCCATCTGGCCGGAACAACATACATATGTCTGATAGCAAACCCGGTATTTGTCTTTGATGGCATCGACATTCATCGTCTCATCATCGACAGAGGCTGGTAGCGCACGCATACGTTCGTTGTATGCCACCTTTACACATTTCCACAAGGATGGAAGTTCCTCCCTTTGAACTTCCAGAGTGTGAGTGGTGTGGGCGCTTAACTCTTGGCTGAAGTTGGCTTCAAAGTCCAACAAATCATCAGCCAATCGGTAAAATTCACAGCCGGATGACATGGTACTCGATTAGTGAGTCAAGGTAAGCGGACAGATGCGCAAGCCCAAAAGTCCCTTCTAGGCGTGTACCACGTTGGTCTCACCTGGCACTCAACGTGTTTTTTTAGAGGTTCACAACTTTGAATGCCAACACTTCTTTATTTGAGAACCGATTTAACAGCTGATAGTTGCTTTTTGTTTAGTTTGTTTTGGCATTTCATTATGGATATACTTACACCAGAGCAACGCTTGCAAATTGTTGAAATTTATAAAAATGTTCTGGTTCTGTTCGTCAAATTTACAAAACAAAATTTTGTTCAGCGATGAAGCTCATTTTCGACTGAATGGGTACGTAAATAAGCAAAATTGTCTCATTTGGAGTGAAAATAATCCAGAAGTTTTTGTCGAAACACCATTACATCCACAGAAAATTACTGTTTGGTGCGCTTTATAGGCCGGCGGAGTCATTGGTCCATATGTCTTCAAAAACGATGAAAACGATTGGTCACCAAGGTCGTGTGATTTAACCCCATTGGATTATTTTCTTTGGGGTTATTGAAAGTCACTTGTCTATTGCGGCCCCGAGACGGTCAAATGGTTTGAGTCAAACGTGAGCATGTGTTGGAGAATATTTGTATGTATGGTAACACAGACAATGTTTGACCAAATATCAAAATGGTTTAGATATTTGTGACGCACTGCAGGGGCCAAAGCAAAATTGCCATTTCGTTTTGTTCGTCGTGCTGTTAACATCGTGCGCATGTCGGTAAACCAAACAAGCGACGCGGAAAAACAATTTTTGTCGCGAAATTTATGCGATAACTGACTTCTTTTTCTTAAGCACTGTTTAATCCGAGTGCTCTTCTCTTTATTTTTTCACTTTTTAACACACTTTGCCAGTACAAAATATGCGATACAATCGTCCGTGTCACTCATCGTATGTCTGCACACCACAAAGAGTCGGAAATTATGAAGATTTGATGGCAATGTTTGTTTTGTGTAAGGGCTAAGCATCAGTTTACACGGACACATGTTTGACTCAAACCATTTGACCGTCTCGGGGCCGCATATGCCGATAAATCGGAGACCTCAACACCTGGAAATCAACATTCGAAGAGTTATTTGGCGAAATACGGCCGCAAATGCTGCGAAAAGTGTGTACAAGTTGGAGTTCCAGATTGCGCCTTGTACGCGCCAGCCGTGGCGGCCACATGGCCGAAATCATATTTAAACATTAATGTCATAAAATTATCTACCCAATTAAGCCAGTTTAATTGATATTAAAAATATTTTTCTATGTTTTATTTTAATTTAAAGTTGTGTAACTCTAAAAAAACACCCTTTATGAAAAATATTCGAGCCATCGACGAATTTTTATTGATATAGTATGTATGTACAATATATCACTGCTAGGCACTCTGTGACACGCCCTTAAGATTGCTTTTAAGCTTTCACGCGAAAAAGCACAGGTACACAGCGAAAGCTTTTAATTGAAGTATGTATTAGACTCCTGCACAAGCATGCGTTTTTGAATAGATTACTTCACTTCCTCTTGGAAAACCGGTCCGAATAAATACGAGCACTGCTCTCTTAGAGAACAAGAAGTTTCGAAGAGAAGAGAGTAGACGTACACTGTTTATTCATATTCGGTCGAAGCGGGAAAACGGGAACAAAAGGTTTCGAATACCAGCACACTGTTTGAATATTCCGAATATATTCATTTCATTGAACAGAAAGAATTAAGTTGCTATTGCGCATTATTAAACAAGTGGAATTGTTGAACGTTGTTGTAAAATTAACAATGGAAACAATATATAGACAACTTAATAATTTATTTATTTAAAACCTTTATTATAAATAATTTAAAATAAAATAAATATTCCGAAAAATAGCCGAAATATTCGAGTAAACAGTTAGTCTTCGAATACTTTGCAAAGTTCTCGATTACTGAATAGAAACCGAGCAGTGTTCTCTGCCCACCGAATACGAATGTGCAGAGTAGCCGTGAGAAATGAATACGAGTAAAACCGAGAACCTACGCTCGCTGGTTCTCGTTTCTATTCGTTTTGTTGTTTACATTCTTCGAATACTGAGTACCCGTACAGCAAGTGCAGTATTGTTGTTGCCAAAACGAATATATTCATGCAGGGCTCTAGTATGTATAGTGCACTGCAAAAATATAGCAGAACTTTTACAGCTTTCCACACACCTGGAAAAATATAATTGTGTGCGTGTGCCCAGTACTGCTCTTTGAATATGTATCAATTCCAGCATTGAAAATTCAAAACAGAAGTGGTAACGATTTACAGTTGTTTTGAGGGGTATATTTAAATGCAGTAAAATTTATAATAAACAAACCAATAATTTGGCTTTTTCTTAGGAGAAAATGACCACAAACGTTTTAACAAAAACGTTGGAGTTCCGGTTTAATTTTTTAGCAGATGTGTATTCCTTTACTTAATTTAGTAGTAATTAATACCTGCTGAATTCTGCCAATCTCAAAGTGATTTGCTTAATAAAGAGACCCTCTGTATTTTGTTGGGATTTGGTAATGTTTTACCCAAATGTTGAAAATATTTGTCATGAGTGGCAACTGCGATTAGCGACGGCGATAATAATTCACTTTCGTCAACTGACTGACAGTAATTGAGGCAGAAGTGGTTTCGCGCCGCAACTCGTATCAGTGCGCCTCAACTTACGGTCGGTCGAAAATGAGACTGCTCACCTGCTCAGATCGGTATTCGAATCGCAAGATTCCTAGAAGTAATTTTCCGTTTTGTTCATGTTTAATTGAAGCGTGTGCGCGTTCTTTGTGAAAACTGTGCTCCTTGTTCTTCTAAAAAGTTGATCGCGCGTGCCGTGGCCAAACAATAAGGCCAAAGTGTTGTTTGATTAAAAACGTTGTATATTTTTTGTTGCTTTTGTGGTTGCTATACATATGTAAACACAAGTAATGTGCATGGGCGTTCGCTAACCTGTGTAGGGGCGTTAGGTTACTGGAAATATGAAATTGTGTAGACGCTTGTTATCAAGAAGTTTACAAAGAACTGTTGGGAAGTGCACCAACATTTTCAAATGGATATTGTAAGAGAAGATTTCATAACCAACCTAATCTCATTTAGCACTTTCTTTTTCTTGTACGTATATGCGTTTTCTATAAAATTCTGCCAAAATTTTTATTTTTAGTATACTTGATTCAAATAGAATAAATGCGTAGGTCCCGTTAATTTGTGATTCAATATAGGGTACTACACACAAGTTAATGCGAAATGTTGTGAACTGTTATTTAAAAACAAGCTCTTAAATTGATATTTGTTAACGGGATTTTTGCAGGGATTTTTAAATTTTTAAACGGGATAAAACGGGTGTTTTGAGGAGAGAACGGGATTTTTAAAGCTCGGACTCTGACAACATTGGTGTGTACTTGTCATATTTTTAACAAAATAATAGTTCAGTTAGTTATGATTTAGGAATAACTTAGCTTGACATGGGCCAACCTGCCATACGGAAACTCTGTACAGCATGAAATAACATATCTTAGAAAACTCAGAGAACCGCAGGTTTTAGGAATCTATGTTAAGTCATTAAAGGGCCCGTCACATAGAATCCGTTGCGTCCATGATAGTGAAGTTTTCAACTGACGGCGACGGACTGCCGGAGAGGGTCGGCACAATAAATACGCTAGCAGTGCATAGAAAATCAGCTGCTTCGTCTCCTGTATCAAAACATTTATATTGTTGCGCCAGCAGCAAAAACCCCAGTATATACCTTCAGAAGCTTCTTGCGGTACACCTGAGCCGATTTGTCATATGGGGAATCATACTGTTGCACCGCTTCTATCAATTGTTCTTCGAAACAATTGCAAATACAGAAAATTTCAATGAAATAGAAAAAACTCCGCTAAAAAATTATGTGATTCTATGTGACGGCCGCTTAAAGCGCCAAACAGTCACCGCGTATCGTATTTAATCATATCGTAAATGTCTGAGAGAGACCTATTTCTATGAGAATTTCTGCGTTACGATCCGAATAAATAAATGTCATGAGCGAACGCATGTATAGAGCTCGGGTAAAACAGGTTTTATCTGCGATACGATTAAATACGATACGCGGTGACTGATTGGCGCTTTAGTCAAAAGAGAGCGTGTGCGGATTGCTCTACAGAAGCAGCATTGCCAGTGCAATATTTTTCGGACTTGAAATAATTTCGATTGAAAACTTCGATATAAAACATGAAATAAAATTATATAAAAAAAAACTTTTTAAAAATAAGCTTTAATTTATTTAATGTACTAAAAAGTAGAAAATAAATTGTTTTTAAGTCACCTGTATTTTACTATCCATAAAAGCTTGGGGCGCTCATGTGTTGAATATTTGTCAAACAGTTACCACAATATTTTATTTAAATAATTTTTTGCAAATAGATTAATAGATTCTAGTAATGAAAGATATTTTGAATATGGATATTGAGCGCACAAGATTTTATTGATAGTAAGATACAGGTGACTTAAAAACAATTTATTTTCTACTTTTTAGTACATTAAATAAATTAAAGCTTATTTTTAAAAAGTTTTTTTTATATAATTTTATTTTCTACTTTTTAGTCTTCCATAAATTCAATTTTAGAGCTCTGAAATTTTTCACAAAAAGAATTTAAAACTTCCAGAGCAGTACACAATATTTAGGGTATTCACAGTGTTTCCTATCGTCATATGTCATATCCTCAATTTAACAAATAATACGGCAGTGATCGACCCTAATATTCGTGGCATATTTGTGACGCGGTGAGTTGTTGCTATTTTGCCAGCAGGGCGCGGCAAGTAAGTTCCTATCGTTTTTCATTGATGTGTGGTGTACCTATAATTATAAACTGAATCCCAAGTGTGTAGTTGCTTGAAAAGTGCCACGCCCCTTATCCTACGCCCATAAAATTTTACCAGTGGGACGACACATCCAAGAGGGGCCTGTATACGAAACTTCAATGCTGCACGACCTTTAGTTCAAAAGCTATTCTATTTAAACGATTTTGTTTGTATGGGCGGTGCCACTCCCCCTTATCCAGTGCTCGCCTTATTTTCAAAGTAGAAGGATATGGATATGTAGTAAGTTCCTACCGAGTTTCATTGATGTGTGATGTGTAGTTCTAAAGTTATACACAAATCTGGAGTTGATAAAAAAGTGCCACGCCCCTTATCTTACGCCACTGCATACGAAATTTCAATGCTGCACGACCTTTAGTTCCAAAGCTAATCGAGATCAAAAATTTGGTTTGTATGGGCGGTGCCACACCCCCTTATCCTACGCCCATAAAATTTTACCAGTGGGACGACACATCCAAGAGGCGACTGCATACGAAATTTCAATGCAGCACGACCTTTAGTTCCAAAGCTAATCGAGATCAAAAATTTTGTTTGTATGGGGGGTGCCACGCTCCCTTATCCAGTACCCCCCTTATTTTCTCAGTAGAAGGATATAGATATGTAGTAAGTTTCTACCGAGTTTCATTGATGTATGATGTGTAGTTCTAAAGTTATACACAAATCTGGAGTTTATAAAAAAGTGCCACGCCCCTTATCCTACGCCCATAAAATTTATTGAGTCATGTATTGGGCTCGTGTTTAGGCATGTATGCAAAGTGTCAGATCTCTAAGTAGTCGGGAAGTGGGTGAAAAATTTATTTCTAGATTTGACGACATACATACATACAAACATACCGGATGTGAACCTAATATAAAGCTTATAATAATAACACTGTATCAAACAAAATAACTTTTAAAACTTAAAGTAATTTTTCGCCAATTCCACAAAGCCATATTTTCATCACAAAACCAAATATAATTCTTGTGTTTTCAATTGAGGGGACCGCAATGGCAACCTTAGTTTCATTCGGAAACAAAATATCAAAACGTGTGAATATGGACGACGAGAAGCTTAAAATTTTGCTACAATCAAATAGCGTATTAGCTGCTGTTGTGTTTAATATATTTTCTACATCTTGAGAAATCTCAAGAACATTGCGCACAATTTTAGTTTAGACAACATTTCAATTAATTAAAAGAATTTGGTTCTGCACTTTCAAAACTAAATTCAGTTGTCAACACAATAACAGCTTATTTCAGTCATGAGTAATAGCTCCTAAATTTCTAATGAAACTTAGCTAAGTTAAGTTATTCCTAAATCATAACTAATGGGACTATAAGTCAAGTTAAGTTATTCCTAAATCATAACTAATAGTCCCATTAGTTATGATTTCGGAATAACTTAACTTAGTTAAGTTTCCATAGAAACTTAGGAGCTTTTACTCATGACTTTGAAATCAGCTGTTTTTGTGTTGATAGTTGAATTATTTTTTGAAAGTGCAGAACTAAATTCTTTCATTTAATTGAAATACTGTCTAAACTAAAGTTGTGCGCAATGTTCTTGAGCTTTCTCAAGATGTATAAAATAGATTAAACACGACAACAGCAGCAAATTCGCTATTTGAATGTAGCAAAATTATAAGCTGCTCGTCATCCATATTACACGTTTTGACATTTTGTTTACGAATGAAAGTAAGGTTGCCATTGTGGTCCACTCAATTGAAAACGCAAGAATTATATTTGGTTTTGTAATGGAAATATGACTTTATGGAACTGGCGAAAAATTACTTTAAGTTTTAAAAATTATTTTGTCTGATACAGCGTTATTTTTCACGTTTTATATCCAAGTTTTCAATCGAAATTATTTCAAGTCTGAAAAATATTGCACTGGCAATGCTGCTTCTGTAGAGCAATCCGCTCACGCTCTCTTTTGACTTAACGACTTAACATAGAAACCTGAAACCTGCTGTTCTCTATTTCTATTTCTATTTCCTATTTCATGAGTAACAGCATGTACAGAGTTTCCGTATGGCAGGTTGGCTTAAGTCAAGTTAAGTTATTCCTAAATCATAACTAATGGGACTATAATGGAACCAATACATAGATTCCTGAAACCAGCGGTTCTCTATTTCTATTTCTATTCTGTTATTTCATGAGTAACAGAGTTTCCGTATGACAGGTTGGCCCAAGTCAAGCTAAGTTATTGCTAAATCATAACTAACGGAAGCATAAGAAGAAAATTAAGTATTACAATTCAGGAAACAGCGACAGTTATTTAAACAAACAAAAATGTTTATGTTAAGGAAAGAAAAGACTCCATTCAGTCCACATCATAGAGTAGAATAGAGGGCGAACTCTTTCAAGATGCGCTTGCGCTCACTAACCCTAGCACAAAACGTCTCTTTTTCGTACGTGGCAATACTTACAAAATTTACACATACCCTCACATTATGCAGCTCTTTTCTGAGCGTAAAAAAACCTATCTAGGGTGAAATTCAATAAAACGAACCTGACTGGGGTGAACTTTTCTTGCGCCCTTACCTTGTCTGAGGTGGAAGAGGCTCTTTTAGGGATGCCAACTTTTATTCCTTCTGCTGTTCAATAAACAAATTATAAAATAAAGCATCTATCAATGTACGTGGGTATTATATTGCAGAAATTTCAATGTGAAATAGGACTACAAGCTTGGCAGCGTGCTGAAGCTGCAGGAAGAAGTCACATAAAATGTTTTATAAGTATTATGAAGTGGAAAAATTGGCATTCATAATGTTGTTAATGTTATTTTTGTATAAGATGCAGTTTATTTATATTACATTTGCAAGAGCAATTATTAGATTTCTTTGTCTTATGATTTAGAACTCCAAAACTTAAATTAGCCATTTAATTAAAATAGCTGAGTTATGTTAGCGCACTGTTTTTGGGTTTTATTAAAGCTATCCTTCAAGCAAAGCGTTTATCTCATGCCTAAAACCTGGAGAACTGATCTTATTTAAGCTTCTTACAAACGCTTGGCAACTCAGATCTAGAGCAAACACACCAGAATTTTCAATCCATTTGCCTCACTCCTACTATCTATCGCCTTCGGTTACACGACGAAGCAACAAGAATGCAGTGGTGAACTCACAGCATAATGCGTGTGAACATAAAAAATGCAAATTCTCTGAGCGAGCAAAAGAGTTGGACCTCTATTCCACTCTATGGTCCACACGACTGGGTCGTGTGCTAACCGAAGCGTGGCCTCGTAAATTTTTAATAGCCATGGTATCACTATGACGGAAGTATTCTCTTCATCGGCTGGGCTAGGGGATTTGAAGGGTAAAAAACTTTCTGTTTCCCATCTAATTTTGGCATTGGTTATGATGTGATGTCCTATAGCAATGTTATTGGGAATTGCATGGCTAAGAGTTCCGTACACAAAGTCGTCATAGCTACTACTGCGTGGAAAGTGAGCGTCTGCCAGGAGTTCAATGGCCTCCGAACTAAATTTTATCCAGATGCCGTCGTCCGTTTGCAGAAATCTTGGGACGGAAGGACATGGTATGAGGATCTCGCGCGATAGCGAATAGCCTCCATGAGTTGCTGTTCGGTAATCTAGACGCTCTCCTAAATGTTTCTGGCTGGTATTATAGGTAGACCAAATCTAAAAATATTTTGCGGTGGGCTTTTAAATCTCATACTGCTTCTCGCCAACAGATGGTGTTGATATTTGCTGATTTAGCTATTTTCACTTCGGTTATCTTGGTTTGTGCCCGGGGTTACACTTAGCATATTCTTTACAATATGCCGGCAGAGGCGCTGTTTCACTAGTCGAATCCAATAATAATCCAATAAGAAACTTAGTACTTCCGTTACACAAAATTTTTGTTTAGCCTCTGCAAAGAAGTTATACTTCAAAAAATTGTCTACGACACTCTTTTCTGATTAAACAAAAACGACAATCATCAATGATCTCTAGCATAAACTTGGCCTTATAGTCTCCCTATATGTCTGACGGCAATACGCTCCCACTCATGGACAAGCTAATCTATCTTCGTAATTCAAACAATATTCTTATCACAAGCAGTACAGTGAAACTTTTCCGCCAAACACCTCGCCTTCGCACCTCTTAGCCGACAATATGCCCAAGCAAGTCATAAGAGTAAAAATCATAAAAAAACAAACATTTTAAAGTTGGCAGTTGGCCACTATTTGAGAGTATACTTTGCCATGAAAATAAAAAAAAGGGTGTTGAAATCGTTCTTGTGCTCAAATAGAGCTAAGACTATTGATTTATTATTAATTAATATTATTTGAGAAACAATATATGAATGATTCAATTGCCAAATCGATTAATCTTTGAAAATTTCGAACACATGAGCGGCCAAGCTTTTATTTATAGTAAGATACAGGTGGCTTGAAAACAATTTATTTTCTACTTTTTAGTATATTAAACGATTAAAAGCTTATTTTTCAAAGAATTTTTAATATTGGGAGATTGTATAGAACTTTTTGTATTTTTTCAGGAAAATGAATACAGTCTATCAATTTGCAAAATTTAAAGTTTCTTTGAATGTTTCATGTGACATTTTGCAATATCTGAAACCTTCTGCAATTTTAAATTCACGCAATAAAGCATAAAATCCATTCAAGTCCTTTCATATCCAAACAGAACCAGGGAAATGCCATTTAAGTTAACTAAAAACAAATTCAAGTAAATGAAGTAGACTATAAAAAAAGGAAGAGTATGAATAGTAAGTATAATTTAAAATGTTTACGGCCATAGGATAGCATTGCCATTCCCACTAGAAAAACTACCAAAAGTTAGTTTCGATTCAGCTCGCATTTACTCGCGGAAATATCGCTGTGGTGTTTTCTTTCGTCCCTTTTACCTCGTTCTGTACGCCAGGAAAAATTTAAGGTTGAAAGGGACAAAACATAACTACAATACGAATGAAAAAGTATCCATCCATAGGCTTTCGGTTTTCCTCTCTTCCACACGATTTCAACTTTCAACAATGTAACTTTCCATACAAAATTAGAAACAGTTCTTTTATTGGAAATGGCAAGAAGAGCTATTGGCTCAAACAGAACGGCAATTCGCCAAATCACATTCCAAACCACAGCCGCCCACAGTAGGGTATCCCCACGCTAAGTGTGTAATTGTACTTCCTTCAGGTACTCATGAACTACTTCAGCCTAACAATATACATAAATCAAACGGAGATTGCAAGCGCTTATGGTGCCAATAGAAAATCAGCACTCAGTGAGAATATGCAGAACATTAACCCTTTCGCTACAACTTTTTAACGGGTAGCTTCAAAAATCCAATTCTTTCAATTCTGACTCTTGTTGGTCATAGGAATATGAATCACTATTCGTTTTAAAAAAATTTTTACCCTAAATGTGTTTTTTGGAATGTATCCATATGGATACAAATTTCGTGTATGGTAAAGAAAAATGCTAGAAATTTGTTTTCTTTTATATTTAAATTTTTATTTGTTTCAGTGGTTAAAATACATAGAATTCCACCTTCTTCAATAAATAAGACGTAAATATATATGAAAAACTTTACACTTCAAATTCATATAAATTAAAATAAATAAAGAGAAAAAATTATACAAAACAGAAGAAAAAACTAAAACTTGTCAAAATTTTATTCATTTGATATAAAATGAAATTCCCTGAAGCAATTTCTTGATCTATTGGGAATGCACAAGAAAGCATCACACTTTGAGCAGTTGTATCTGGTTTGCTCCTTACATTCTTGCATCTACCTTTATCCTTGGTGTGTTCCGGATGTTCCGGCAATTTTTTATTTCCGTCATATCAAATAGAAGTCGATGGTTTAACTTTACGTCTCTTCTAAGAGGTCGTTCGACTGATTGGGATATCCTCATTTAAAAATGATGGGCATCCCGTTTACGAGAACATGCCTGTTGATTGGACCGAGCTAATAGTCCATTCGCAATATCATTACGAAAGTTCTGTAAGTCCATATATTTATTTTTATGTTCTTTGTTTTCGTGATCCTTTCTGTACTCTTACCACGAAATGCATACTGCTAAATCAATTAAGTCGCCCTATACTTTTTAGATTTTTATGGAAATTCTGTGCGAAATTTTTTCCAACGATATTGGTAAGCCTTTGTCAATGGCACCTTTGGATTTCAGAAAACGGCGCATTCTTGAACTGTCCCATCAACTGAATGGCTCTCTACTATATAAATTTCTCGAAAACCCTCATCATTACCAACATCTATTTTCTGTATATTTATCTCATACGGACCTTCTCGAAAAAGTCTTCTAATAAAAAACTTTCATTGTCCTCATGCGCATCTAATAAGTTGGAAGCCAGGTCATATTCGTCCGATTCACATTCTAAGTGAGAAATATCGGAATAGACGAGAGTAGGTAAAAGTTGTTCAATTTCATGATCTCCTAATTTTCTAGACATTTTTTAAAGTTATGTTGATGTCAGTAGAGCTCATAATGAACGTCTGCACGATATAAGCGTCAAACGCAAAAGGATTTCATATGTCTTGTGCATACACCGTTTACAACCACAACTTACGTTTGTATCCATATGGATACAAGGAAAGTTTAAAAAATAGGCAAGGCTTTTACAGTTATTAAATTTAAAAATTAATAATGCAGAATGTTAAAATGAACGTTTTTCTACATAGTTGATATGTTTTTAAAGAAATATATTGTCACATATACACGTAATTTTTATATTAAAAAACTGCTTTTTCATCAAAAAAATAAAAAAAATTTGGCACTTTTTTAAAAATGCTATATTTTCCGCAGTTTAAAGAAAAACTTAAATATTTTTATTGCAGGTGCTTACTAACCTCAGAAAATGATAATCAGTTGAAAACCAAGTTATTTTTCTGGCGTGGAGATTGTCAGATGCCCACAAAGTTGAGTGTATCCATATGGATACAACATAGCGAAAGGGTTAACAGCACCAGTGTGCGTATACGAGAGGAGAACACTCAGCCTCAGGCCAGGCTTTCTCGCACTAACTTTTTAAATACGGAAATATTTAAATGGCTTTAAAAAAAAATTATATAAAAAAAACCTTTTTAAAAATAAGCTTAAATTTATTTAATATACTAAAAAGTAGAAAATAAATTGTTTCCAAGTCACCTGTATCTTACTATAAAAGCTTGGGGCGCTCATGTGTTCAATATTTGTCAACCAGTTACCACAATATTTTATTTAAATTATGTTTTGTAAATAGATTCTAGTATTGAAAGATAAGTGTGAATATAGGTTTTGAGCGCACAAGCTTTTATTAATAGTAAGATACAGGTGACTTCGAAACAATTTATTGTCTACTTTTTAGTACATTAAATAAATTAAAGCTTATTTTTAAAAAGTTTTTTTTTTATATAATTTTATTTTCTACTTTTTAGTCTTCCATAAATTCAATTTTAGAGCTCTGAAATTTTTCGCAAAAAGAATTTAAAACTTGCAGAGCAGTACACAATATTTAGGGTATTCACAGTGTTTCCTATCGTCATATGTCATATCCTCAATTCAACAAATAATACGGCTGTGATCGACCCTAATATTCGTGGCATATTTGTGGCGCGATGAGTTGTTGTTGTTTTGCTTGCAAGGCGCGGCGAGTAATTTATCGTTTTTCATTGATGTGTGGTGTACCTATAATTATAAACTGAAGCCCAAGTGTAGTTGCTTGAAAAGTGTTGATTCATGCATTGTCTTGGTGTTTACGCATGTATGGAAAGTTTCAGATCTCTAAGTTGTCGGGAAGTGGGTGAAAAATTGAATACTAGATTTGACGACATACTGACATACCGCGCAAAGTGAACCTAATATAAAGCTTATAATATAAAAAGACTTTGTTATAAGTATATACGTTTTTAGCTTAGTGTACTATTTCAAGTAAATACATAATTGTTTAAGTAAAATGCAATTCTTGAACTTCCACGTTTTTTTTAACAATAGAATGTACCTATACTATCAGTAATTTCTTAGCTCTTTTATCAGTGATATATCCGTGTGTTCTCGATTAAGATTGTGCGAATGTCAATTGTAATCAATCTCCATTATCGCCTCGCCAAGCGAATTTCAATTGAGTTGCGCTCGCGGAATTGGCTTTCTGTTAGAGGGATACAAAGTTTTCCTTTTTTGAAAGATATAACTACTAATCTAATATACAACCATTATACATATATACGAGCATGCATAGCCCGTGAATGAAAACAGGCAAAAAAATTAAACTGAATTAAATTTCGTAATGGATTGGAAAGCAATTCCCGATCCCGTCCCGATGCAAAAAGTTTACAATATAAATTACATTCGATCAAGCCTAATTCGTGTAGTGGATCCAACTCTTTTCGCAGGTGAGTAAATCTAGTTGAATTTTATTATTCTTCGCTGCTTTATATTGAGATCATAAACACAATCAAGTACAAGCACATACAAACCTATGTCCCTTTATTGTGTTTCTATGACGATTTTGCTCGCATGATTATAAAAGTCATGTGAGTGCTTGTGGAATTTGATTAGATCAGTTAGTCCAGACATAACGTATATTTTCGTGTTAGCTGACACAAACTGCTTTACCAGAGCCTTGTACATGCGTTTTCTCTTAACGAATTTTAACGTAAACGTATCGGAGTAAACCTAATCCAATCAGGTTTTTCCGAAAAATTTTTCAGCTCATTACTTTGTTTCCGAAAAGTACTGTCACTGCGGATTATTATTGCCAAAGTTTGTTTAAAAAAGTAGTACACAATAAATAGATAAAAAAGTTAAAATAATTCAAAAGAATGTAAAATTTAACCTCAAAAGCAAAATGAACCGTGTGTTAATATTATGCACGAAACTATACGGCAACTCCCAATGGATGTGTTCTATGACGGAGCAATGAAGACATTTAAATAAGAAATAAAAGCAGTCAAGTGCGAGTCGGGCTCGCTCACTGAGGGTTCCGTACCACAAAAACCCTTTTTAGCTTTCGAATTTAGTTTCTCTTTGCCCGTCTGGCTACACAATTTTCGACATTTTGGCCTACATCTTCGAAGCCAATTCACCTAAAAATATGAAAAAAACATTTTTGGAATCCACGGACGTAGCCCTTTCTAACGATACCCCACAATATGTAAACAACAAAAATTGTTCGCTGAGGAAATTTTTTACTATGGTAATCCTAAATACAATTTAAAAATATAGAAAAACAAATTTGTCGAAAAAGGTTGCAGTTTACCAGTAATCTATGACTAAAGACCTACTAACTCTGATTTTATCAAAATTTTTGCTTAAGAAATGTAGAAAGGCAAGGGGGGTATGGTCATTTTTTTGACACTTTGTGCTATATCTTCGAAACCACTTCACAGAAAATTATAAAAAAATATCTTTGGAATCCATGGACGTAGCCCTTTCTAATGATACCCCACTCGGTATAAACAACAAAAATTTTTTTCTGAGGGGGTCATCTTAAATTAAAAAAAAATTTTAAAATTTAAAATTCAAAAAAGGGGCAGCCATTCAGTCATGCGTGATCAAATACCTAGTAAGTCTGATTTTATCAAAATTTTCGGTTGAGAAATGGCGTGGGAAAATGGGATCATGTGGGGACAGGTCTGTTTTTTTAACTATATCTTTCTAACCCGTTTAGATAATATAAAATAAAAAATACGTTTGGAATCCATGAATGTAGCCCTTTCTAATGATACCCCACTCGATATAAACAAAAAAAATTTTTTTCTGAGGGGGTCATCTTAAATTAAAAAAAAATTAAAAAATTTAAAATTCGAAAAAAGGGGCAGCCATTCAGTCATGCGTGATCAAATACCTAGTTAGCCTGATTTTATCAAAATTTTCGGTTGAGAAATGGCATGGGAAAATGGGATCATGTGGCGACAGGTCAGTTTTTCTCACATTTTTAACTATATCTTTCTAACCCGTTTACATAAAATTTAAAAAAAATACATTTTATAATCTATGGACATAGCCCTTTCTAACGATACCCCACACGATACGATTTAAAAATATTTTTATTTTTTTTTGTCCGACCCGAAAATCTTTAAAAATTATAAAAAAATATTTCTAAAAATATTTCTTAGCTTTTTATAGTGAAAATGTGTTTAGGTTATCAAGACCTAACATCGAGCCAAATTTCAGGTTTCTACGATGAAAATATGGTCGTTTTATATACACACTCCCAAAACAAAAGTGACCTTATAAGTGTTCCCGTTTTTTCCCTTTTAGGGGAACGGAACCCTAAAAATCTACTTAATATTGTTTCCAAAGTTTTCCAGATTTATGCAGCAGGCTATATTTCATATTGAAATAAATCAATGCACAATTTTTGAAATTAGAAACTAATATTTTAGCACATGTTCGACCAATCTTCAATCTAGAACATGCCTGAAAATTCACGGTGAAACTTTCAAAATGGTATTATATATATATTCAATACTAGATGACCCGGTGAACTTCGTATCACCTAAACTTGATTTGATTGTAACTCTTCATAAGCGTTTATTAATTGTAATCAACCCTCCAACTCCAATTTATTGAAGTAGATAATATTGGCCGCATCGTATACGGTTCGAGTTTCGTTTGGTTATTGAATAAAAATCATTTGTAATATTAATATCTTTTATTAACATGATGAAAGATAAATGCAGTTAACATTCAAGATAAAGCTTTCTGGTCAACTGTCCCGGAATGAAATTTTCAATGGTCGCATTGAGATCATCGACATCTTTGATTTTAGCCGCCAATATGGCCCGTTCGCTGAACCAACTATGGTTATTGAAGTTCTGCGCTACGTTGGGAAAAACACGCCCTATGAGCTCCTCCTTCGACTCGGTCAACTGACAGAAATGTGATGAATCCGGTCGAGATATCAACTGCAACTTTCCGATTACCAATGTCCAACAATTGCTTTGAAAAAACATCGGTATTTTGATCTTGTTGCAAAAACACTCGTATGTTAGTTGTCAATCAGAGTGTCTTCACATGCCGCCATAAATTTGATGATTTTAAGCATGCGTTTAGCTCGTCAGCTACTGTTGATCGTGGAATAACTGGAAGAGTCTGAGGAAAATCACCGGACAACAGAATCATGGCTCCACCAAAAATATTTTGATTGTCACGAAGATCTTTCAACGTTCTGTCCAGTGCCTCCAGTGACCTCTTGTGGGCCATCGAGCATTCGTCCCAAACGATGTTTGTAGAACCTTTGCCATTGCGCTGTTTTTGGCGATGTTGCAAGCTGGTGTCTCGTGGACTTGTATGTTCAGGGCCAATTTCAAGGCAGAATGTGCAGTTCGTCCGCCTTCTAACAGAGTCGCTGCTATTCCAGATGAAGCCAATGCTAAGGCAACTTCATTCTGCGATCGAATCCTTGCCAAAAGTAATGAAATTAAGAACGTTTTACCAATGCCTCCGGGAGCATCCAGGAAGTATACTCCTCCAGTTCCATTTTACACAGCTTCTATCAAACAGTCGTACTTTTTTGTTGTTGATTTAATTGAGAAACATTTTTACGAACTGCTTCGGCTAACGCTTCGACGTCGTATTGTTGTTCTCTTTGTAACTCGTGGTTAAATGCATCGTGCATTGGACGATCTATTCGCCATCAATAAACACATGTCTTCTATCATGATCAATGTCTCATTGTGGATTTCTGCAGTCATTTGCAATGCTGGATTTAAATTTTGGCGACACACACGGTTCAAGACATCCTCAGACATGTCGTCCTTATATTTGACCCACAAATTGTTCGGATTCGAAGGGAAACATGTGGATTTGATAATCGCAAAGAATGTTCGAATTTGATGTAAGTCTCACACAAATGGTTTTCAGTTGTTGAAACGACGTCGTACCACGAACATTCACCAAAACATTAGCAAGTAGTGACTCCATATCGAGTTTCAATGATGTTTTACTTATACTTCAAAAATTATAAGATTTGAACAACTAAGAAGTACCACGCCCCTTGTCAAACGCCCATCCAAGAGGCGCTGCATACGAAATTTCAATGCTGCACAACTTTTAATTCCAAAGCTATTCGATATTAAAAATTTGGTTTGTATGGGCAGTGCCACGCCCACTTGTCCACTGCCCGTCCCATTTTCCCAGTTGAAGGATATGGATATGTAGTAAGTTCCTGCCGAGTTTCATTGATGTGTAACGTGTAGTTCTAAAGTTATACACAAATGTGGAGTTGATCAAAAAGTGCCACTCCCCTTATCGTACGCCCATAAAGTTTTACCAATGGGACGATGCATCCAAGAGGCGACTGAATACGGAATTTCAATGTTGCACGACTTTTAGTTCCAAAGCTATTCAATGTAAACAATTTGGTTTGTATGGGCGGTGCCACGCCCCCTTGTCCAATCGGGTTCAATTATAGATCAGAACCATCCCTGAACCCACTCAACCACACTCACTAAATTTCATCAAAATCGGTTCAGCCGTTTTCGTGCTTTCGCCGGACTAACGCACGGCAATCCACATTTATATATAAGATTTCAGTATTATATTGTCGTATCTACCGTTCCGAACAAATTAGTTTGCCTACCATTCAAAATGTGTCGTATGTATACTAGGAAAAATTTTTTATAAAATTTTTTTTATAATCTTATATATAACAAGTAAGGAAGCATCAGTCGGCTTTCACCGACAGAGTAATACCCTACACCAAGTAACCGAATAGAGCGATAATCCACTGAAAGAAATGAAATTTTGGGTGCATGTAATTTACAACCTACATAGTGGGCAGATCACGCCCATTTTTGGATAGTAAAAAGGTATTACCAGGAATGAAGTAACCAAATCTGGATGCTCTGGTGTATATATTATGGAAGTTAGGAAGATTTTCCGTTTATCGCCTATATAGTGGGCGGACCACGCCCATTTTCTTCTATGGCATCTAAGACCTATATATCAACTTGGCAACCGAATTTCATTCATTTATATTCGTAACTAGTCAATTCAGAGCCATTTTACCGGAAAAATGTTGCCGCCTACATGGGGGACGGACCATTCCCATTTTTTCGTAGGACGTAGAGAATCCACACCGTATCTTAAATACCAAATATCATTCCTTTAAATGAGTAACTAAACAAATTAAAGCCATTTTACTTGAACAATTTTGAGGTAGTGGGACTGGCCCGTTGTGGGCGTGTTCTTCGGCCGATTTTGCTAATCTCGGAACTTAACTTAACTTGCTTAACTTAAGTTAAGGTTCACTGCGACTGTGTACCAAATCGGACAACTTCTTCTTTCTCTCCTGTGCTAACGGACAGTCAGACAGACGGACAGACAGACGGTCAACCGGAAATCGACACAGAAAGTGATTCTGACCATTTCTATATACTTACTAGTGTCTATACCTAGGACAGCTCCTTTAGTGCGTTACAATTTCCGCACAAAGTTATTATACCCTATTACTATAGCTTTAGGGTATAACGAAAGATACCGCAGCCCTAGGCAGAGAGTATGTTTTACTCAATACTCAAACGTCGTGCTCCAAAAAGATTTTAGATTTAGGGCTCAGTTAGTCCAAACGTAACATATTTTCTCATAATTATACGTAAACGTAAAAATTGGACTATTTACTGAAATACGTAAATGTGTTGCAGCTGTCAATCTTCTGCATATCTATTATTTATTTCATGACCGGTGCTTAGTTCAGACGGTCTAGAGAGAGCTGCATAATAAATTATATATCATTTTAAAGGTTTTGAGGAGTACAAAAATCAGATCGAAGATTGGTCAAGTCATTTCCGAAATAATTGCGTTTAAAGATTGCCAATATTCTTTATAGAGCAAAGCATTATTGCATTGAACATGCAATTCTGCGTGCTAGTGGGAAGATGGAGACAAGAGAATAGGAAAATCGCACACTCTCTCTGAGTTTGTGAGAACTGACCGGAGTGTCAGTTCCGCGAGTCGGGTGCCGATGAGACCTGGAGTATCTTGGACAAACAGGAAGGAGCTAGTAGGGATACGGAGACGGGGGTGGGAAATCAAAACCAAAGAGTTTCGGGGTATTTTTATATGTTTTATTTCTCTTTTTTTCGATATTTCAAACTTACTTCAATATGCTGCTGCAGCTACTTCGGGGGTCACGGTACGAATACCGTGACTCGCCACGAAGTGCATTCAAACGGGGCCTGGGCCAGTCGGCAGAACAGTGCAAAGTGCAAAGTTCGCGATACTTGGCATTAAAGCCGAAATATGGCCCGGGTTGCCAGCTGCTTTTGCACTCAATGCAGCTGGGCAGTGGCTGAGGGTTTTTGCATGAACATTACCGCCACCCTTGCAGCGTCACTGCAACAAGCTACATCTTAATAAAAAATAAATAGAAATCATTAAAATTAAGAGTTGTATTTTACCCAGTGCGAGTTAAAACAATATTCAATTATATATAAAAAATATAATAAGGGTCGGGGTTTTCGGGGGCACGCACCTTCTTATGGCGCCTTGTGCCGTTAAGTGCCCAGAAGCACTCAAGGGGCCGCTCAAGTCCGCAAAATTGGAGCGTCCCCATCGGCGCGCTTTTGCGCCGATATTTCCAGCACCATTTTTTTCGAGGATGTGCGATTCTTTTCGGACAGTCGAATCTAGTGGGCAGGCGGAAAGGATGGTTGCTTGGCCATGGGCACGACAGACTTGGTTGTGCTCCACGCCAGCACCAGTAGACCGCTGAAGGGGTCCCGCAGCTGGGCGATATGATCGCGATCGCGCTACAGCCGGGCTGACCGCTTTTATGTCTTTGAGCCTCATGTTGCGCAACTCTTCACGAAAATAGGCGTTTCGCTGTGGCGCGGCTGTTCCGAACAGCACTTAACATGTTGTCCATATCGGTCCGATGGACGCGAGCAACGACGCACACCTCCGCGTTGCAATCATTTCTGCAACGCTGTGGCCGTTGACATTCTTTGTTGGCTCCCAATACACTGGCGGGCAGACCTAGGCAAGAAGCCGGGCCCCTTCCAATGCATGAGCTTTCGATGCGTAGGCTGGACTGTGGCAATCGAGAGGTCCGTGTCAAGCGGTCAGAACGCAGAGGCGGACGAAACTGCCGGTTAGTCGGCTGCCCGTAAACTGGACGTTTGGGCCCGCCGTCAGTATGGCGATTTTGGGATAGCCGCCGGGTCCGTGGCGAGCGGTCAGAATGCAGGGGCGGACGGAACTGACGGTTGATCGGCTCCCCTAGCTGGACGTTGGGGCCTGCCGTCAGTATGCCGATTTTTGGATCCCGCAGCTGGGCGATAAAACGGTGATTGCGCTACAGCCGGGCTGATCACCTCTGTGCTGGAAAGGGGCTCGCGTGGGCGAAGTAAGCGAAATCGCGCTACAGACGAGCCCTCCTCCGCTTTGTCCAAGGACTCATCAGCTGGGCTGGACGGACCGGGCCCCGCTCCATACTGGTAATCCCTGAACCTCCGCTCCGATTGAGGAAGAAGCACAGACCGCATGCGCTTCTCGATTTCCATGTTGCATAAGGCAACACAGAACCGCAACGGCTGCCGTCCGGGGCATACACGGCACAATCCGAGACGGCTTTCTCGTTTTGACGTGTTTTTGATGATGTTTTGGGTTAGCTTAGATTCCTCGCGTTGCCGAGGAGAATATTTTTGCACGGGGGAAGCGGGGGAATTTTTGAGTAAATTTATTAATTTGTTATCTGTCGGCGACGGATCCTGGAAATGTAAGAGCGGATCATGACGCTGCCTACATTTCGGGCAACTGAACGGACTGTTGCAGTTCGCAAGCTCGTGCGCATGCGACAGACAATTCGAACATAAATTAAGTCGGTTCACTTCGGACAGCTGATCCTCCGCAGACATGCCCAAAATCTTATTGAAAAAAAAATTATTGAAAGTTCAATTTAAAACAAAATTTACGAAAGTTCGAGTCCCGAACGAATTTCCGCGGTAAATCGGTAAATTTCGATAATTTTATCTGCTATCGAAAAGTTTCGTTTCTAAAATAGGAATTTTTAAATTTACCGAGGTGGCAACGCCAAAATCCAACGGTTCGCAAATTTGCAAAAACAAAACTTTGAAACGCAAACAACAAGAATGATAGCACAGAGCAGAGATCGCAATAAATGCCCAAAATGGTTTGAGGTTTAGGCGAGCGGCAAACGCGGTTTGATTAAAGAATGTAAAATTCAACATAATATTCTAATCAAAATATCGAAATTTTCTATCGCTCGCACTAAATATAAATAAACTACAACTCACCGTGAGTAAAGTGGCGGGTCGTGTGTTAAATGGTGTAATGCATTTTCGTGGTGTAGTCTCGTTGAGTTGGTGCAGTTGCTGACCGGTGGTCACCGCACAGGTTCTACGTGGAGGACCAAAAATCCAAAATGCTGCTGCACCAGCCGAGATGCTGTGGCGAGAGTACGATCGCTGTTGCGGGTGCTGCATTGGCAACAGACGCTGCGGTGTTGCGGCAAAAGGGTGCCGATGGTACCGGCAC
This sequence comes from Neria commutata, assembly GCA_963457695.1. Lineage (NCBI taxonomy): Eukaryota > Metazoa > Arthropoda > Insecta > Diptera > Micropezidae > Neria > Neria commutata. The sequence continues at coordinate 42,811,246 of OY735245.1, read as the reverse complement.
AATACTGGAGCTGTGTGTGAGTATGTGTGTAGTGCTGTCGTGTGTGTCACTTGGACACGTCCGGGCACAACAGTGGCAATATGTGGAGAAAAAAGGAAAAGAAGAGAGATACGATTAAATACGATACGCGGTGACTGATTGGCGCTTAAGAATGGGCTCTTCTAGACGATCTTAGAATTGCATAATATTGAGTGATACAGTTAACCCAGGTTAAGTAACTAAAATTAACTTCAAAGAAAATCGTAGCAAAAATCATCTCACAAAAGTATTCGGAATTTTTTAATCCTTGTTGATTTCGAAAAGTTCCGTAATACTTCGAAACCAATTTTGTCACCAACTTAACTTGTATTCATCTGTACTACTGAATTGTATGTTTTTCCAACCTGTTGTTATAATTTATAGATGTTGTGTTTTTTCAGGCTCAAGGTCCTTGTAATTAAAAAACCGTTTAATGATTTTTAATTATTTATTTCGGCCAATATTTCGACTTCCATCGGACGTCATCATCAGGGCCACTGAACATAAAAATATATACTTTAACAAATTTGAACTATTACTTACATATATATAAAATGGACTTAACACTGAAACAAATATAACGATATAAATTAAACAATTCTCACAATAACTAACATAACGTGTAGTCAGTGTTGCTGCGTCCTCGTCTGATTTCTGACTAACTTTGCCCGCGTCCTCTGTTTTTCCACCAGGTGTCTGTAAATATGAGCGCATTTGTCTGTGTCCTTTTTAAAATTTAGTCGTAGGTGTGATGGTGTATTAATGATATGTAGCATTTCCAGTGTATATCTCCGTACATAGTACGTCTCATGCTGCAGCACTTTTACATTTTCAAAATCTTGAATGTGGTTGAGTGTTGTACAGTGTTGTGCCAAGGCTGTTTTTTGCTCCATAGTTTTTGTACGTGATTTGTGATCCGATTTATGTGCTGAAATTCTAGTTTTTAATTTTGATTTCGTGGTACCTACGTAGATTTTGTTACAATTATTTGATTCGTCTCCTTTGCATGTTATTTTATATATCAAGTTAGATTTATCTCCTATGTCCATTTTAGCTTTGGTGTTGCTGTAAACTTGTCCTAGTGTATTTACAGATTTGGTTGTTATTTTGTAGTCTTCAGTGTTGTAACACTTAGATGTAATGATACTTTCAGTCATTCCAGGTACATACGTCATCGATTTGTATATTTTGGGCGGTAGCTCCGTATTTTGTCTATTGTTATCCTTCCTCTTAGTGTGTTTTTTAATTAAGTCCAACGTTGTTCTCGTAGGGAATCCGTTTTTTGTTAGTATGTCTATGACCTTTTTAATATTGTTTTCGTGAAACCGTGCGTCACTTATCGTTAGTACTTTGTTTATGAAATTATTCGCCGTGTTCATTATTATCTTTTTGGTGTGTTTAGAATTGTAATTTATCAATCGTCCCGAGGCCATGTGTTTTTGGTACCAGTCGATCACCAATGTGTTCTTATTACCATAGTGTCCAAATAAGGTAATGTTCCATTCTTTTCCAATTCTTTTGTAAATTTCATGTTGCGATGAAATCCGTTTAGAGCATTTAAGGTTTCGTCTATTTTGTCAAGTTTTACAATCGCAAAAAGGTCGTCCACATATTTAGTTAGTAGTCTTGGTCTTTCATTTAGCTGGTCCATAACTGTATCCAACAGCTCCTCCATCACAATATCCGCTAAAAGTGGGGATATCGGGGATCCCATTGGCATTCCTTTCTGTTGTATGAAGATTTTATTTTTGTATTTAAAATATCTGTTGTCCTTAGTGCAGAATTTTAATGAATCTGCTGTCGTAAGCTAATTGCTAGTATGCCTAAACGAGTGAACAAAATATTGGAAAACAAGGGTGGATATACTGGTTATTAAACTATTTTATTAATTTCAAAACCATATAGTGAAGTATTTTAGTTTTGTTTTCGTTTTGATTAATTTTAGTTAAATGTACTTATTTTTTTGGCCAGCCAAATTCCTTATTTTTGTGTTTTTTTAATTAGACTAGAAGTTTCGTCTGCTTTATATTCTCTATATGCCTTTGTATTATAGTAGTTAGGTGTCAAGAAAATAAAAATACATTGCTTTATCACAAAACATAAAAACCTGATTTTCAAGAAGTCATTAAAGAAAATATGTGGACCTGTACTTATTATTTTGACCATATGTATGTAGTTCATTGTCCACATCGATTTTGATCAATTATGTTTTTTTGTTATTAAGAAAAATTTTAAAAATTATAAAACCAATATATTTCCAAATTGATTTTTTATTAGTCCATAGAAAATGCTTAAATATGAGATATGAATTTGCTGATTGATTCGAAAACCCATGCAATGTTCGAATAATGCGGAAAAAAACTTGCTTACGTCTGAAATTAATAGCTCAGAATTCACTAATCCATATACCCTCAAGTTGCTTTACACCTCATTTGTCCGTTCCACGATTGAATATGCTTCTTTTATTTGGAGACCTTACCACACGTGTCATATTAATCGCATTGAACGTATCCAAAAAGTTTTCATTCGTTTCGCACTTCGATCGTTGCACTTTCACGACCCCTTACCTTCCTATACTTCTCGTTGCTTAACTATGATGAACTATTACTTACATATATATAAAATAGACTTAACACTGAAACAAATATAACGCTTAAATTAAACAATTCTCACAATAACTAACATAACGTGTAGTCAGTGTTGCTGCGTCCTCGTCTGATTTCTGACTAACTTTGCCCGCGTCCTCTGTTTTTCCACCAGGTGTCTGTAAATATGAGCGCATTTGTCTGTGTCCTTTTTAAAATTTAGTCGTAGGTGTGATGGTGTATTAATGATATGTAGCATTTCCAGTGTATATCTCCGTACATAGTTCGTCTCATGCTGCAGCACTTATACATTTTAAAAATCTTGAATGTGGTTGAGTGTTGTACAGTGTTGTGCCAAGGCTGTTTTTTGCTCCATAGTTTTTGTACGTGATTTGTGATCCGATTTATGTGCTGAAATTCTAGTTTTTAATTTTGATTTCGTGGTACCTACGTAGATTTTGTTACAATTATTTGATTCGTCTCCTTTGCATGTTATTTTATATATCAAGTTAGATTTATCTCCTATGTCCATTTTAGCTTTGGTGTTGCTGTAAACTTGTCCTAGTGTATTTACAGATTTGGTTGTTATTTTGTAGTCTTCAGTGTTGTAACACTTAGATGTAATGATCCTTTCAGTCAATCCAGGTACATACGTCATCGATTTGTATATTTTGGGCGGTAGCTCCGTATTTTGTCTATTGTTATCCTTCCTCTTAGTGTGTTTTTTAATTAAGTCCAACGTTGTTCTCGTAGGGAATCCGTTTTTTGTTAGTATGTCTATGACCTTTTTAATATTGTTTTCGTGAAACCGTGCGTCACTTATCGTTAGTACTTTGTTTATGAAATTATTCGCCGTGTTCATTATTATCTTTTTGGTGTGTTTAGAATTGTAATTTATCAATCGTCCCGAGGCCATGTGTTTTTGGTACCAGTCGATCACCAATGTGTTCTTATTACCATAGTGTCCAAATAAGGTAATGTTCCATTCTTTTCCAATTCTTTTGTAAATTTCATGTTGCGATGAAATCCGTTTAGAGCATTTAAGGTTTCGTCTATTTTGTCAAGTTTTACAATCGCAAAAAGGTCGTCCACATATTTAGTTAGTAGTCTTGGTCTTTCATTTAGCTGGTCCATAACTGTATCCAACAGCTCCTCCATCACAATATCCGCTAAAATTGGGGATATCGGGGATCCCATTGGCATTCCTTTCTGTTGTATGAAGATTTTATTTTTGTATTTAAAATATCTGTTGTCCTTAGTGCAGAATTTTAATGAATCTGCTGTCGTAAGCTAATTGCTAGTATGCCTAAACGAGTGAACAAAATATTGGAAAACAAGGGTGGATATACTGGTTATTAAACTATTTTATTAATTTCAAAACCATATAGTGAAGTATTTTAGTTTTGTTTTCGTTTTGATTAATTTTAGTTAAATGTACTTATTTTTTTGGCCAGCCAAATTCCTTATTTTTGTGTTTTTTTAATTAGACTAGAAGTTTTGTCTGCTTTATATTCTCTATATGCCTTTGTATTATAGTAGTTAGGTGTCAAGAAAATAAAAATACATTGCTTTATCACAAAACATAAAAACCTGATTTTCAAGAAGTCATTAAAGAAAATATGTGGACCTGTACTTATTATTTTGACCATATGTATGTAGTTCATTGTCCACATCGATTTTGATCAATTATGTTTTTTTGTTATTAAGAAAAATTTTAAAAATTATAAAACCAATATATTTCCAAATTGATTTTTTATTAGTCCATAGAAAATGCTTAAATATGAGATATGAATTTGCTGATTGATTCGAAAACCCATGCAATGTTCGAATAATGCGGAAAAAAACTTGCTTACGTCTGAAATTAATAGCTCAGAATTCACTAATCCATATACCCTCAAGTTGCTTTACACCTCATTTGTCCGTTCCACGATTGAATATGCTTCTTTTATTTGGAGACCTTACCACACGTGTCATATTAATCGCATTGAACGTATCCAAAAAGTTTTCATTCGTTTCGCACTTCGATCGTTGCACTTTCACGACCCCTTACCTTCCTATACTTCTCGTTGCTTAACTATGATGAACTATTACTTACATATATATAAAATGGACTTAACACTGAAACAAATATAACGCTTAAATTAAACAATTCTCACAATAACTAACATAACGTGTAGTCAGTGTTGCTGCGTCCTCGTCTGATTTCTGACTAACTTTGACCGCGTCCTCTGTTTTTCCACCAGGTGTCTGTAAATATGAGCGCATTTGTCTGTGTCCTTTTTAAAATTTAGTCGTAGGTGTGATGGTGTATTAATGATATGTAGCATTTCCAGTGTATATCTCCGTACATAGTTCGTCTCATGCTGCAGCACTTTTACATTTTCAAAATTTGGAATGTGGTTGAGTGTTGTACAGTGTTGTGCCAAGGCTGTTTTTTTCTCCATAGTTTTTGTACGTGATTTGTGATCCGATTTATGTGCTGAAATTCTAGTTTTTAATTTTGATTTCGTGGTACCTACGTAGATTTTGTTACAATTATTTGATTCGTCTCCTTTGCATGTTATTTTATATATCAAGTTAGATTTATCTCCTATGTCCATTTTAGCTTTGGTGTTGCTGTAAACTTGTCCTAGTGTATTTACAGATTTGGTTGTTATTTTGTAGTCTTCAGTGTTGTAACACTTAGATGTAGTGATCCTTTCAGTCATTCCAGGTACATACGTCATCGATTTGTATATTTTGGGCGGTAGCTCCGTATTTTGTCTATTGTTATCCTTCCTCTTAGTGTGTTTTTTAATTAAGTCCAACGTTGTTCTCGTAGGGAATCCGTTTTTTGTTAGTATGTCTATGACCTTTTTAATATTGTTTTCGTGAAACCGTGCGTCACTTATCGTTAGTACTTTGTTTATGAAATTATTCGCCGTGTTCATTATTATCTTTTTGGTATGTTTAGAATTGTAATTTATCAATCGTCCCGAGGCCATGTGTTTTTGGTACCAGTCGATTACCAATGTGTCATCTATTCTTATTACCATAGTGTCCAAATAAGGTAATGTTCCATTCTTTTCCAATTCTTTTGTAAATTTCATGTTGCGATGAAATCCGTTTAGAGCATTTAAGGTTTCGTCTATTTTGTCAAGTTTTACAATCGCAAAAAGGTCGTCCACATATTTAGTTAGTAGTCTTGGTCTTTCATTTAGCTGGTCCATAACTGTATCCAACAGCTCCTCCATCACAATATCCGCTAAAATTGGGGATATCGGGGATCCCATTGGCATTCCTTTCTGTTGTATGAAGATTTTGTTTTTGTATTTAAAATATCTGTTGTCCTTAGTGCAGAATTTTAATGAATCCATAAATAGTCCTTTAGTCATTTTTGTATGTAGTGTTATCGTGTCCCATTTCTTTTCGATCGTTTTTATCGCAAAGTTGGAAATAGTGAGACCACGTCAAAAGATATTATTGTTTCGTCTACGCATATGCGCGTATTATTTATTTTTCTTTTAAATTCTATCGCATCTCTCACATTGTACTGTGAGCAAGCCGTTAAATTTTTTAAAATATTTGCTATGTATTTACATAGTCCATATGACGGTGAATTAGTCGCGGAGCATATCGGTCTTAAGGGCATGTTGTCTTTGTGTATTTTTGGAAGTCCGTAAATTCTGGGAGCAATCGCCGTTTTAGTTGTTAATTTATATTTCTCTTGTGTAGTAATTATATTGTTTGTATGTAGTTTGCAAACTAACTCGTTGTTCCTTTGCTGTAATGTGGATGTCGGGTCCCGTTGTGATACTTTATATGTTGCTGTATCCCAGAGAATTATATTCATTCTTGTGTCATAGTCTTGCTTGTTCATTGCAACTGTAACATTGCCCTTGTCCGCGTACGAGTACCTGCGGAGACATGTCGTAAGCTAATTGCTAGTATGCCTAAACGAGTGAACAAAATATTGGAAAACAAGGGTGGATATACTGGTTATTAAACTATTTTATTAATTTCAAAACCATATAGTGAAGTATTTTAGTTTTGTTTTCGTTTTGATTAATTTTAGTTAAATGTACTTATTTTTTTGGCCAGCCAAATTTCTTATTTTTGTGTTTTTTTAATTAGACTAGAAGTTTCGTCTGCTTTATATTCTCTATATGCCTTTGTATTATAGTAGTTAGGTGTCAAGAAAATAAAAATACATTGCTTTATCACAAAACATAAAAACCTGATTTTCAAGGAGTCATTAAAGAAAATATGTGGACCTGTACTTATTATTTTGACCATATGTATGTAGTTCATTGTCCACATCGATTTTGATCAATTATGTTTTTTTGTTATTAAGAAAAATTTTAAAAATTATAAAACCAATATATTTCCAAATTGATTTTTTATTAGTCCATAGAAAATGCTTAAATATGAGATATGAATTTGCTGATTGATTCGAAAATCCATGCAATGTTCGAATAATGCGGAAAAAAACTTGCTTACGTCTGAAATTAATAGCTCAGAATTCACTAATCCATATACCCTCAAGTTGCTTTACACCTCATTTGTTCGTTCCACGATTGAATATGCTTCTTTTATTTGGAGACCTTACCACACGTGTCATATTAATCGCATTGAACGTATCCAAAAAGTTTTCATTCGTTTCGCACTTCGATCGTTGCACTTTCACGACCCCTTACCTTCGTATACTTCTCGTTGCTTGCTCATAAACCTTAAATCTCTTCAAATTAGGAGATCTATCTTATCTTTATCCTTCGTCTTTGACATCATTAATGGCAAAGTTGATTGTCCTTCTCTGCTCGAGAGGATTTACTTCAATGCTACTGTGAGATTTCTTCGAGATTTTAATTTTTTTTATGTTGGCTTCATTAAATCTAACTATGCTCTAAATGCACCGATTATAAGAGCTTTGAATGAATTTAATGATATTTCGCATCGTATGGAAATCGATTTTTCTACTTCCAAAAATAATTTTTTTAATTTGCTTAGAGCTAATCTGAATTAATCTGTTCTGAATTAACTGCTAGATGTAAGATCTCTTTTTATTTTACTCTTAGTCTGTAAGAATATTGTTTATTCATAGACTAAATAAATAAATAAATAAAATAAAATCATAGTTTCAAAATTTGTTAGCAGTCTGGTACAAATTTGTGAGGGATTATATAAAATTTTTTATGATATAAAATTGCGAAAATATAACTGATGTTTTAAGTCTCATATCTGCTGCTGGTCTTCATTTTTCAGAACAAGAATATAACTAGAAATCTGAAAATTCGAAAATGCATAATGTGTCCGAATTGGCTTTTATTCCCAAACTGCCAAATGCTGAGAAGAAGGCAGTCGAAGCAGCAAAGTAAGCTGAAACTTTCATCGCGACCAAGATTTCTCGGCAACACCCTCTGAAGTTAGTGCTCCAATATTTTTGTGAAATAGTAGTAAAGTTATAATTTTTCCAGTAATAAAAAAAAAAAAAAAATACCGCTTTATGCGCTTGATCCAAAGTCTGGATAAGGGTTTGACATAAGCAATGGGCATAGTAGATGTAGTGCTAATTTCTAAACGAAAGATTTATTATTACTTATTTCTCTTTAAATCTACCTCATGAATCGCAAAAATCTTTTTGGATGATGCTGCCGCTAATCGCACTTACAATAAAGCAAAAACTGAACGTTAATTTATAACTTAGCCGAAGTTATACTGAACCATTACGCAAATATATTTTTCTTTTAAGGTCTTGGCGGTGGCAGCGATTTGGATAACAATGACAATACACAAACAATTACAAATGAGACCGGTAAGTTATGCTAATCCTTTGATCCATAACTATAACTTTAAAATATTTTATACAAAAACATGTGTGTATGTATTATATACATATATACATATGTAAGTATGTACACTAGGGCGCCATCGTGGTTCAATGGATAAGTGTCAGATCCCTGATGCGTGGAATCCCTAGTTCAAGTTCCAGCTGACTCATATCATCTAATAAAAAGATAATACTTCATTCCATTGCCCCACGCCATCTCTCACGAGCTAGTTGGCAACTCTCCGAGAGTATTCTTTGACAGGAGAAAAATCTTCTCAATCCCGTTCGGACAAGAACGCTCACACATAGAATTATTCCTTTTAATAAAAACACTCATTTACATACACCAATACCTCACTTTGCGTCGTGGTTACGTTCCAAAAAAACACGACGCAAATTGAAATGACACAAAGTTAATTATGATTTTCTATAGTAAACTATGTAAAGATCGAAGATAGGTTCCAGGGTTACGAAAATACTACTTTTTAAAAAGAAAATTGAACAAAGTAAACATATAAAAAACAAAAATAATATTTTATTTTTGATAATTCTACCAGCAGCGCCCTTTCCACTCATTTGGCTAAAAAAATTACAAGTGTATGTAAAAAAAAATAATATAACTCTGGCAATAAATAAATTGGAAAAATATTTACCTTTTTTGTAACCAGAAACAAGCCGTAAAAATTTATAAAAAATTTTTATTGACTTTTAAAAAAAGACACCCTAATTGAAATGTTACAAAAAGCACAACACACTAATTGAAACTGAACTCTAAAATTTTAAAAACAAAGTGAAAATAAAACTATTAAAATTGCGTTGATTTTCAGTTAGAAAGGGAATCCCCGAGTTTTAATGGCATGGCGCAAATTAAAGACTCGAATCCAAAACCACGCAACTTCGAAAATCTAACGACGCACAGTGAAAATTAGTACTAATTCAGCAGCGACGCAACTTCAAAAAAACGCAAAACGGAACGACGCAAAGCGAGGTATTGCAAAAATATACCCAAAACTAGGCTCTTATATCCGCGGAATTCCGGAGGATGCCACGAGCTGTATATAAAGAGATTTAAGCAAGTGGGCGTATAACCGAAAAGTTATATTTATATCTCTGAAATCATTGGTAGTATGGTATTGAAATTTGGTACAAAAAATTTTGGGTGTGTTATTTTACAATCCACGCAGAATACAGATCTTCGGTCAAGGGTCCACCTTGTCAAAAAAGAAGTTGAAGTTTTATCGAGTAAAGCGCGGATCCCATATAGAAATGCGGACAAGTATGTGTTAAAGGCTGAGTCTTTGTACACCAAATGGAAGAACATTTGTAATCGGTGTTCATAATTGCAGAAGAAATGCGGGACAGGTTTGATATAAAGATGCGATGATATATTTCATATTGTTCATTCTAATGCTTTAGATATGATAAATGGAAATTGAAGATTGCTCAAAAGTCAATCAATAAAAAAACAACTAAATACTAACAGAATACAGAATTTTAATGCAGTTTAAAAGACGTGCCAAATCAAAGATTTAGGTGCTTATTTTGTAAATCCCAACGCCTCACTTCACCCTGCGTTCACTAATTTGGTATTTTGTAAAACGCATCACCTCACTCGGTGACTGCTCGCGTTGTCTTACGTAGTTTCATATGAAAATCGGTACCGCGTAAAACGCAACGCGGCGCATTCACTCACTTGAACTGTCAAATCGTTCACTTGGGTTTGTGCTCGCGTTCAGTTTTATAAACGCAAAATTTTTGGTAATTTCGAGTGAAAATTGATTTGTGGTAATCTGCAGAAGCAAATAATAAGTATTGCAGTACTTTTTAAAGACAAATACTAAAGAAAAAAGTACAAAAAAAGAAAATACTAGCACTGCAGTTGAGGATCGAAATCACAAAAAAAAAAGAAATGCATCGCGGTTGAGGGTTGAACTCGCAACTTCTCGCGTGCTAGTCGAACGCTCTAACCACTAGGCTATGGGAGGTATGCAATGGATGCAGCAAATTTTGTGTGTTTTGTATTTGGCTGATAAATTAAGAAAAATACAACTCTTTTTCGTAAGAACTTGACAGCTCAAGTGATGCCGTAAGACAACGAACGCAATTACGCCGTGATTTACAAAATGCCGTTTTTTGATCCCGGCGTTGGCTTCGTGTTCGCGTTGCGTTCGATCACGGTGATTTATACGGTAAGGCCGTTAAGTTGTATGAGGGGTGCCACGCCCCCTTGTCCCAGGCCCTAAATTTTTTCTAGCAGGAGGATCCGATCAAATACTAACAGCATACAGAATTTTATTGTTTTATGCTTTGTAGTGTTAAAGATATTCATACCAAATCAAAGATATAAATTGTATGGGAGATGCCACGCTCATTTATTGAATCATACCGTATAAAGTACCCGGTACTATATATGTATATACACATACATACATACATAGGTGGTCAGAACAATCCGTTACCGGGATACGACCTGCCGTGTGGCCTCTCTCCAGCCACCCCTGCTACGCGCGAGTTACGTCCCAGACGTAACATAACACCCTTTTTCCGCTACAAAATTCCAAACTAATTTTTTCCAGCTTCTAAATTTTTAAAAGAAAAATACTGGCACCATTTCTGTGCATCTAAATGACTGCAGAATTGCATTTCTGCATTGCATTCGTTTTGTTGTTTTTTTGTATCTATGTACTGTTTTGCTGAGGTATCAGATTTTTCGTTTGAGTTCGGTAGCGAGTGTCACCCTGCATTTGAATTTGATTTATTTTACGTTGGCAATACCATGATTTGTTCTATTACTTTCTTTCTTAAACTCTGTACAGATACAGGCCAGTTGGTCACGAGCATTCGATGTGCATGCAAGCGCATACGTAATAAAGACATTAATTGGTCATCTTTGACATTTTCTCAGAAGTTGGATTACCACCGAGGTTTCCCAAGTCGCGATGAGTATTGATTTAAACGAGTTCACGATTCCGCAATTGAAAGAAAAGTTGCAAAAGGTAGGCGCGAAAACGTCGGGAAATAAAGCAGAATTAGTGGCGAGACTGCAAGAAGAAATTGAGAAAGTTTCAGCAGTCGAAAGGGAGTCTTTGTTAGGGAGTTGTGCAGAAGAAGAATTCCAAAACGCCGAGGAAATGCCAGCAACGAGCACGGATCATGAGGTAAGAAAGTTGCAAGAGGATGTGAGCAAACTCCAGAGGACCATGGAATTGCTCACACAGCAGCTGGGTACAATGATCAGCTCGAGGACGTTGGTAGAGCAGGCGACGATATTGGAGATTCCAGAAAGTTCTTTAGTAGAACGAGGAGCTTCTTGCACGAACACGACAGCAATCGCCGAATCGAATGTTCAAGAAATCGCTGCTATGGCGGTGACTGTACCAACTCATCATTTGCAGAATATGTCACCAAGTGTGGTGGCAACAGCGGGCTCACATAGTAACACGCATTGGCAGCCGAATAATTCCAGTGAGCTTATTGAATTTTACCCCTCCTGTGTTCCAACACCCATAATGCCGTGCAGCAGAACAACAACAAACATCAATCAACAAGCAGTACATCGTCCATCTCCGATAGTTACAAACGCGAACGAGTCAAATTCGCATGCGCAGAGAGTTCTGCAAAGCGCGCAGAGAGATCTGCAAAGCGCGCAGATAAATGCGGCGAATTTGCAAACAGTATTTTCTCCTTTGCATGCAGCAACAGAGAATGTGCAGAATTACGCATACAGCAATGTTACCCCTCAGCAACTCGCCGGTTTGCAAAATTTGAATGTGCGTAGTAATTCGGTAATCGATAACAGTGACAGGCGCGGCTATGAGCAAAATAGTGTGCGCGAAATAATTGCAATAATTCCCGAATTTAATCCATGCAGTTGTGAAATTACGTCACTACAATTTGTGGAACGCATTGAACAGCTAAAGAGTGCATACGGTTGGTGCGACAAATCGGTAATTTTCGCTGTGCAGACTAAGCTAAAAGGAGTCGCCAAAATGTGGATCGACTGTCAGCCAGTGTTCCACGAGTGGTCAGCTTTCGTCGCAACGTTTCTGTCAGATTTTCCGTGCGTTATCAATACAGCAGATATCCACATGCAGTTAATGCGCTCGCGCGTCGGTAAAAATGAATCGTTGATAGAATTTTATTATAGAATGCTTTCTCTTGGGCGCCGCGGCGGCGTAGACGAAAATGCAATAATTCGATACATAATAAATGGCATTAATGACGACGGTCTTCGAAAGACGCTGTCAGCAATGAACTTCGTGCGGTGTGCAGATATGCTTAAGACGTTGACAAGTGTGTGTGTGAGTTCTCAGAGAGTGAGTTACGGCGGGCAAATGCAACAACAAAATGTTCCAAAACTTATGACAGTCGACGAAAGAGAGATTCAAAACAAAAGCGAAAACAAAAACAGTGCTAAGGCCGGGCCTATGTGTTTTAATTGTCGCGAATATGGGCATTTTGCTAGAAATTGTGCTCGACCGCAAAGGAAGATGCGCTTCCAAGGTGGTGTTTATGAAACAAAAGACAAAATAGCAAAAGGTGCGGGAGATGTACACGCAATCGAGGACAGTGTTAACGATAGTGTAAGCCGCGAAATAGTTAAAGAAGTTTTAATAAATAAACTAAAATGTAATGCGTTAATTGATTCAGGAAGTTGTAGATCGCTTGTAAAGCGCGTAGTCGCGGACAATTGCGATGGAAAAATAGTGCCGTGCGATGAATCGTTAAGAGGCTTCGCGGGTGGCAAATATAGATGCACTCAATGCTTAGTTGTGAACGCTGAAATTGATGGCAAACGTTATGAATGTGAATTTTTAATTGTAAACAATAATGTCTTTACGTACGATGCTCTTATTGGCACTGACATTTTAAGTAAATTTCGTGTCGTGATTGAGAATGGGAAGTGCTACGCGTCCGCTCTCGGTAGTGAGAAGATCGATATTGAAGAACAGCTTGAGAATAACGAGAAAACCAAATTAAACGATTTATTAGTTTGCTATGCCGGTTGTTTTGGAGAAAATTTGAATAGACTCGGTAAAAGTAAAAATTTTAAAATGAATATAGTGCTAACATCCGAAAAGCCAGTCGTTAAGAAACCATACTCGATCCCATTTCCCAAACAAAAATCAGTTGAGCGTATTGTGGCGGAGCTGTTGGAGCGTAATATTGTACGCCCGTCAACATCGCTGTATTCTTCACCAATCGTATTAGTACGCAAGCAAAATGGTGAGGATAGGCTGTGCATAGATTATCGCGAGGTCAATGCTATTACTGAGAAACAGCCGTGGCTAATGCCGACAGTAGAAGGTGTTCTGTCCACTCTCTCAGGTAAGCGTTATTTTACAACTCTGGATCTCATGTCCGGTTACTACCAAATTGAATTGGAAGAGAGCTCAAAGCAATACACTGCTTTTGTAACACATCATGGGCATTTTGAGTTTAACCGGATGCCGTTCGGGCTTAGGAATGCCCCCTTTCAACGTATGATAACAGAAATGATTCAGCCCCTGAGAGATAAGGTAGTAAGCTACGTGGATGAAGTCATCGTAGCATCACAAACGTTTGATGAAGGTCTCAACACTTTGGAAGAACTACTTCGCATAATCCAAAAAGAGGGTGTGACCTTGCGACTGTCCAAATGCGCATTCATGAAGAAGTGCGTAAGCTTTCTTGGACATGAGCTGGACGCGAACGGGTTAAAGCCAGGTGTACGGAAGACAATAGCCATACGAGACCTTCCACTCCCAACCAGCGTGACAGATATCAGACGATTTTTAGGATTAACTGGGTTTTTTCGCAAATTTATAAGAAATTACGCACACATCGCAGCACCATTGACACACTTAACGAGAATGGGTGTTGAGTTCCAGTGGTCAACCGAATGTGATGACGCATTCAAGGAGCTAGTGCAGCAGCTTACTAATGAGCCTGTGCTAGGAATTTACGATGTCAACAAGGTGCATCAGATGCACACCGACGCAAGCAGTTTGGGTCTTGCTGCAATCTTGCTCCAAGCTGAAGATGGTGGAACGTTGAAGCCGATAGCGTATTTCAGCCGTCTATGTACAGAGGCTGAACAGAAGTATCATGCATATGAACTAGAAGTTCTTGCAGTGGTGGAAGGATGTCAGCGCTTCCGGATGTACTTGCTGGGCAAAGGCTTTACTATAGTGACGGACTGTGCCGCCATATCTAGCGCAAAAGTGTCAAAACCATTGATACCGCGAGTTGCGCGCTGGTTTTTGAAGCTAATGGAATACGATTATGAAATTATTCACCGCGCGGGCACTGCAATGGCGCATGTAGATGCACTGAGCCGTGCACCAGTGGAAGCAGCCGTATCTCCATCAGATGTTAGTGCGTGTGTCATGGCAATAAATCTACCATTAGACGACTGGATTGCCACAATGCAAAAACAAGATCCAAGGTTGCAAGAAGTAATGATTGCTCTGAAAGAGGGCAATGCATCGAAAATTAATGCAGCAGATTACGTGTTGAAGAAGTCTAGGTTATACAAGAAAAATGGCTCCGAGAATATTTTGCTGGTGGTGCCACGTGGTATGCGGTGGCGAATTGTAAAGTTCTGCCACGACGATGTAGGACATCCAGGAGCTGAAGGGACGGTCAACAGAATACAGCAGCATTTCTGGTTCCGGAGAATGCGAAACTTTGTCAAAGGATACATCAAATCCTGTGTGGAGTGCTGCTATAGTCGAGAGCCAAGGTCGAAAGAGTGTCAACTTTATGGTATGCCCATACCAACAGTACCATTTGAGGTACTACATATGGATCACCTGGGACCATTTATTCGAAGCCGTCGGGGCAATGAGTATATTCTTGCAATTGTCGACGCCCTGACACGTTATGTTGTTATCGTTCCGGTGAAATCGACGAAAACGAAACCAGTAATCGACGCTTTAAATCAGCTTACGCTGACATTTGGAATGCCGAAAATAATCGTCACCGACCGTGGTACTGCATTCACATCAGCGTCATTTGCAGAGTACTGCAACAGTGGCGTCGTCAGACATATCAAAGTTGCTGTCAGAACACCGAGGTCAAATGGCATCGCCGAACGAGTCAACCAAACAATTCTGGCATTTTTGAAGACTGCTACAAAGGACGCTAAAGATTGGGACGCAGAAGTTCGATGCCTCCAGTGGAAGATAAATACTTCAAAGAATGCAACAACAAAGTTTTCGCCTATTGATTTGGTCTACGATTTCCCGATACGCGACATAAGCGGCAACAAGGTGCTAGCTGCTCTTCAAGACGACCCAAACGAGCTCCAGAATATTGCGTCGAACGAAAAACGAGAGCAGGCGATTAAAAACATCGAAGCAGCGCGCATGGTGTGGAGAGAACGATTCAACGCTAAACACAAAACTCCACATCGCTACGAAGAAGGTGACCTGGTGCTCATTGAGTGCCCTATACCCAGCACAGGCGAGTCGCGAAAACTTGAGGTGAAATATAGAGGACCTTACACTATTTCCAAAGTCCTGCGCTTCGACCGTTACGTCGTTGAGGACATAGAGGGAATGCAGCTCAAGCCGCGTCGATTCAGTACAATAGCCAGCTCTGATAAAATCAAGCCCTGGTGCGCACTGTTTCCTGATGTCGACGATGATTACGAGAATGACGAAGAAGCAGCTGAATAGCCGTTAGCTCGAGGACGAGCAAGTTAATGACAGGAAGGGCCGAGCTGTCACCCTGCATTTGAATTTGATTTATTTTACGTTGGCAATACCATGATTTGTTCTATTACTTTCTTTCTTAAACTCTGTACAGATACAGGCCAGTTGGTCACGAGCATTCGATGTGCATGCAAGCGCATACGTAATAAAGACATTAATTGGTCATCTTTGACACGAGATAGAATAAGAAATAGCTTTAAGTTAGTCTTAAGATTCAACACAACGTAAACGGTTGTGGAAATAAAGAAAACCCTTTCTCTATCCAAAAGTGAAATATCCGTGTTTAAATTTTATTCAAGTATCTGAAGATACTAGTGACAATTTTGCTAAATATCGGTGTTTGATTTTTTGGAAAAAAAGTATCTCAAGATACAGAGAAAAACAATTAACTGGCGCAGTCGTAGCGGCAAATATCCTAAGATATTTGGAAAGAACTTACAAAGTGAAAAGTAGTTAAAAGCTCAAAAGTTTTAAAGAAAAGTGTGTATGAGGAGAGCAAAGGCTTTCGATTCAAATCGTACGTTAAAAGGAACAGTGGAAAACGAACTTTTGGGAAAAATTCGGCAACTGGAAGCGGCGTTGCAGCAGCAAGAGAAAACAATTAAAGACCAGCAACTACAACAAGAACAACTTAAACAACAGCATCTACAAAAAGAATTACTTCAACAACAACAACTACAACCACAACAACAGCAACTCCAACAAGAACAACAATTCAACTACAACAAGAACAACTTAAACAACTTAAATGACAGCAACTACAAGAACTACTTCAACGCGAACAACTACAACAAAAACAACTACATCAAGAGCAGCAACAACAACAGCAACAGTGGCTAACACTAAGCACCCATCATGTAATCGAACAATTCAGGCAGCTGAAGCCATTTGGAAAGGGCCACGTCCTTTCTGCATTCATAAATTCCGTGGAGAAGACCATGCAACTTTGTGGAGTAAATACGGACCTATACAACTATGGACTTCAGATCGTGATAAATGAGAAAATATTGGCAGAGGCAGGAAGCTGCATTCGGCAACTAGGCGACAACGCCAACTGGGAGGATATAAAATCAAAATGGAAGCACCATTTCCAACCCAGGAAGACATATGCCGAGGTATTTAACTATTGTAGAAGTGTCAAAATTAAAAGTTTAAGAGAGTTATTCGATGTGTTTACAAAATCGAATTACGAAATAAATGAGATGTACGAGTATGACATAAAAAAACCGGAAATTTATAAAGCAGAAAATGTACACAGAGACTTGGTAGAGATTTTATTAGGAAAAATCGACGGACAATTTCGAGCCCACATAATTGAAGAAAATTCTTTACACAAAATTGTTGAAAAATATACCAAACTTAGACTACTGGACGACTATAGGGCAGTGATGGGCAAAAGTTCCTTATGGAAGAGTAAACACCAATACATACAAACCAGACCTGTAAAAGATTCAAATCAAAATCGATTTACAAATCAACTGATTTAAATTTTTGATTTAAAAATCAACTCCACCAATCGATTTGAAATTTCTGATTTTCAAATCAGGCACCACCAATCATATTGATTTGAATCAAAAATCTCAAATCAGTGATTTGCCCTTGTCTGATTCAAATCAAAAATCAAAAAAGTTGATTTTGATTTGAAATCAAAAAGCACCAATCGATTGGCCGCTGGGCTGATTCAAATCAATTTTGGCCAAATCAACACAATTAGTGAGCTACACAGAGCTGCATTTTTCTGTATTAGAAGGAAAGTTGTGGATTTGAGTAGCAGGTATAAGATGCTACAAAATAGTATGCGCAAGAAAAAAACAACAATTTATGTTTTTTTATTTCAAAATATATGAATGTATACGAGGAGTGTCTGTATATAAATACATTACTTTGTTCTTTTTCTAAAACCATAAATAACCGAAATATCGAATTACGGTATGCGCGGAAAATAATCCTTCCAGGTAAAAGACGAAAAAATTATATTTGCACATATGATTACAAGGGTTCGCTGACGGTTGATGCACACATGAATGAGCAACAATCGACAACGAAGAGGTTCCCGGTATAGCAGATGCGCCCGGCATCCATTAGCAATATCCTTCTGAGAAAGGATCTATTGAACGGTACGCGTTTTACAACGCTATTAAATCATTAGATCGTTATCGCTTGGTTCTTTGTGGGTAGCTCTTATGGTATATGCACTGAATCCGTATGGCATCAGGTACTTAGGTACTGGATCCTGACGTGATATATGAATGATGTACGCTCTTGAAACTATAATATTATTTAATCGTCTAAACATAGTTATTTATTTGCTATAATTTATTTTTATTTTCCTGTCGTTATTCAATGTATCTTCCGCGGCTTTTATATTTTAAACATCTACAAAGTAATATACAAACAATATACATATCATTATGTGAACTTCTCGAAGAAGTAAAAATTCCTAAAGCCTTTTTATTGAATGAATTGAGGATTTTTTTAACATTTTATACAATATGTATGTTTATTTGCTTAAAATTGTAATAACATCTGTAAATCAACACACGGCCAATAGCAAAAGCATGTCTTAATGCAATATATATAAATATTCGTAAAACTATTTTTGCTGGGTTTTTTAAGTCGCGGACCAATTCCGAATTATAATTTTCATTGGACAAATAGATATGCTGAACACTATTCACGTCCATTGAGGCACTCATCTGCGCTGAATATGATTAGCTGGTAATCGTACAAGGTTGTGCACAAAAAATTGAGCGGAACGAAGTTTTACCAAAACTGTGTGGCTGAAGAGTGTAGTGGCGGAGTGTCGGCTTGTTAAAAAAGTATGCCATTTGCTGGCCACGGTTTTGATATACAATCCACAGGCACGTTGATTTACAGAATCCCTCGATATGATATTTTAAACAATTATTTCTTTTAACAGTTGTTTCTCTTAAAACAGAAATATATAGCGTTAAATAAAACTTTTCACAAATGTCTGCCTTTTCTGTGCGGTTGCTAAGCAATGGATGCGAGACAGTGATGCCTATACTTCTTTCAAACCTCTAAAAAATAATGCGATTCACTCAGGTTAATTTCACAGAAGGCAAACTGCTTCGAAAATGTTACGGACTAATAATAGTGTCTTCAAAATAAACAAACAATGGCACTAAAATAGATATCAGACGATAAATGCATTTTCATAAACGTATCAGCTTTAAAAATGCACAAAATCTGGTACGAATTTCACGACGTTGACATCACTGGTGGAAGTGTCATATGAAACAGGGTTGCTTTTTTTCTCCCAAATAAATACTTTTCTTGCAATTTTCGGTGAAGAAATATGAACGAATAATTGCATATTTCACTATCATTTCAATAAAATAAATGTATTACTTTAAGTTGTTTGTATTTACATATGATTTGTTCACGATTTCAAGTAATTATTCTTATTTTTGAGGAACGAATTTATCTTTGATATTTTTGGTACTATTTCGAAGTATACATTTTAATACTGCTCTGTCACCTATTTGCACACTTGATTTCAGGACTTGATTTGAAATCAAATCAAGATTGGTAAATCAGATTTGGAAATTTGTTGATTTAAATCAAGTGATTGGTAAATCAGATTTTCACTTTTGATTTGTGAGAGCTGATTTATAAATCAAAGGCCACAAATCGATTGGGATTTGAATCAGAAAAAGATGAATCGATTGGCTATGCTTGATTTGAAAATCAGTTTTTAAATCAAATAGGGTAAAATCACTGATTCAAATCAAATCTGATTTAACTCTTCACAACTCTGATACAAACTTTGTTATGATAAAAATGGAAAAAAAAAATTTGCTAAATATGTACACTGTAAAAAAAGGAATTTCATATTCTGCTCAGTTATACATATGTAATGAAAAACAAACCAACTTAATAACTCAAAAGTAAAATAAATCTCCCATGATCCTTTCAATAAATGATCCAAATCATTTTCACAGTCAAAAAAATCAATTTCCCACTACTCTTCTGAAGAGATATGATCTTCATTTTCCGAAGTTGGAAGAATTTAATATTTCAAACTTAATATGAGCAAAAATGTTTTCAAGTGCTTCCCATTCCACAGCTGCACACTTTTTTGCTCGAAATCATGCGCAAGACAACAACAACGTCTTTGTTGAAGATAACTGTCGCAAAAGTGTACCAACAAAGCATATGCGTGCGAGCTGGCAGACGAAACGAAAATAACATTGTTGTTTGTGTTTTTCGTACTGCTTAGCAGAGAACTGCAATGAGTACTCATTGCACTAACAGACCTATTCCTGCGACCGTCATAATACTCACCGCAGTAACAATAGAGCATTTCTTCTCAATTGATACTTTTCCTTATTCGGAACAGAAATCAAAAGCTCGAAATGTATCAATTGTGACAGACATTGTGACGGTCGCATTAGGAGGTAACAAGCGAAAACAGCTGTTGAAAAACGTCAATTTTGAAGCAAAAAAGCAAAAATTTGTTTATTGCAGCAATTTAAAGGAAGTTACACAATTTTAAAAACACAACACATGTATGGCCTGCTGCTAAAACTCCTTTATATCGGGAGTTCGAGGTCCTCTGCCACTGCTCCCACAAATTTTGCACTGCTCGCAGCGCTATAGGGCTGTTTTTCCCGGCTTGCAGCTCTGGGTGCTGATTGCAATATTGAATGAAATGCTGCAGCTGCTCCTACGTCCTCCTGTCAAATTTACGATGTCTAGAAATTAAAAGAAATAAGATAAAACACCAAATTATTGAAAATTTCCAAAAAATACTCACTTTCCGTTTTTTTTGTTTCCATTTTTCGTTTATTTTTGAAGAAGAAGAAGTACAAACAGCTGTTTTCACAGCAAAGAACTTCACCCCTCACTGTGTTGAAATGCCAAAGCTTTTTTCGTGATACGGTTGGTTAGGAATTGGGTTGTAGAAAGCCCGGCACAAGAAAGCGGATCAATTGATTGTCTCAATCAATTGTTCCGGGAGCGAGCGAATAGGGCTGTAAGTATACTCTGTCGAAACTCTGTTTTCTACCCTTACTCATACTTACTCATACTTACAGCCCTATTCGCTCGCTCCCGGCACAATTGATTGAGAGTATCAATTGATCCGCTTTCTTGTGCCGGGCTTTCTAGAACCCTATTCTTTACCAATCGTATCACGAAAAAAGCTTTGGCGTTTCATTTAAAGCTCTTTGCTGTGAAAACAGCTGTTTGTGCTTCTTCTTCTTCACAAAAAACGAAAAATGGAAACAAAAACTGCAGAAAAGTGAGTATTTTTTGGAAATTTTCATTAATTTGGTGTTTTATCTTATTTCTTTTAATTTCTAGACATCGTATATTTAACAGGAGGACGTAGGAGCAGCTGCAGCATTTCATTCAAAGTTGCAAACAGCACCCAGAGCAGCAAGCCGGGAAAACAGCCCGATAGCGCTGCGAGCAGTGTAAAATTTGTGGGAGCAGTGGCAGAGGACCTCGAACTCCAGATATAAAGGAGTTTTAGCAGCAGGCCATACATGTGTTGTGTTTTTAAAATTGTGTAACTTCCTTTAAATTGCTGCAATAAACAAATTTTTGCTTTTTTGCTTCAAAATTGACGTTTTTCAACAGCTGTTTTCGCTTGTTACCTCCTAACTCGACAGTCACAATGAATATCTCAATTGATACAATTCGAGCTTTTGATTTCTCTTCTGAATAAGGAAAAGTAGAAATTGTGCCGAAATGCTCTATTGAGACGAAATTAGTATTGAGACGGTCGAAGGAATAGAGCTGTTAGTTGAAAAAACTGAGTAAACCGACCTACTTACTCTGTTGGAAATCCCAAATAATAAGTTTTTAAGCCTACTCATAGTATGACGTCAGCAAACTCATTGATACTCATTCCTGCATTCCTTCCGTTTCTAAGCCAGGGTTGCGCTGATTCACAAAAATTTACTTTTTTAGTACTATTTGACTTTCAATTTCAGCGCACTTTTTTCAAAACATGTAACACAAATTGCTATATACAATAGTTGGTTAATAATATCTTAACACGGAAGGGTTGAACTTGTATGCGTGTTTGACATTATAATGATACAATTAAATTAATTTTTTTCAGCTTATAAAACTTAAAATATTGCTGTAAATTGTTAATTAGATAACAGATTAAGTACCCATTGGCATCCTGGTATGCTAGACTAGGAAAATTTTTATTATAAACGGGAAGTGAAAAATAGTGTTTTTTGAAAAATTGCACTGAAACAATTTTTAACAAAACAAAGTTAAGTTACAGTGAAACAGGAGAGACTGGACCGAAGTAATAAAAAACAGAATCGGAATGTTTGTTTTATGATCCTACTAAAATTGTTCCTTGAAATCAAAATGTTTTGTCGAAAAGCGTAGTGTTCTAGTGTTGGCTGGAAAAGTGGAGTGATATACATTCATTGAAATGCAAACGGCAGCACCGTAATTTTTCTACGCAGATGTGTCTCTCTTCCTGCTCTTCTTCACTCATTTCAAGAGAAAAGGGGCGTGCTATTGAAAAATTACATGAAGTAGAGATGTAAGCTTTGATCCTTAAATGAAACCGTGACCTGCGTATGCGATCGTACGAATTAACCATATACAACTTTCGTTATGATTATTTGGCTTCCTGTGTATAGTAGCGCATAGTGCAGTAATAGAGTTGTCTATTCGATTTCCATTGTAATGGGCAATGTTAAAAGCAATGGGGCAACTAAAATAAATTGACTCTAGGCACTTTTCAAACGTCATTCTAGAGCAGGCATAAGTTTACCAAGCTAGGTATATGTAATGATGATACCCAGAGTATAGAACCGGTATTGACTAACGACGAAATATTAAAAGTAAAATAAGAATAACCGTTAAATCGAATTTGCTATTGCAACAAGTACTCGAGTAATGCATTGCAAGACTCTACCTGTTCAACATCAACAACACGCAGGATCTGAGAGCGATATTTCACAATCTGAAGTAGGTATCGCTTAGAAGAGCGCAACTGCGAGCAGGTAGGAGCACACGCTTTAAAAGCAGTGATGTCAACTTGCTCATTTTGCAGCAGATTTAACCCATTTTTAAAACTGAAATGAATTGAAAAAATATACTGCTTAAAAATTCGTCCATAAAAAAGGTCGAATAGCACTTGGAATCTCAGGGTCATATTAATGAATTGAAAGTATGTGGAAACTGGCGCGCCGGCTCCTTTTGCATATACCTGGATATGAAAATTCAACCATAATGTTATCTTGAAAGAAATTTTTCTAGAGCAGGTACTTAGTCCCGTAAAGACTAACGGGTTTCTGTGGCCTTTTTTATTATGCGAAATATTTATATGACATGTTGTGTATTTTCATTCATATTTTTATTTTTACGAATTGTTAATTGCTGGTTTACATATGAA
Organism: Neria commutata; assembly: GCA_963457695.1. Taxonomy (NCBI): domain Eukaryota; kingdom Metazoa; phylum Arthropoda; class Insecta; order Diptera; family Micropezidae; genus Neria; species Neria commutata. The sequence goes on along the minus strand of OY735245.1, from coordinate 42,787,744 downwards.
AAAACCGCATTTCGCGAATTCAGGCCAGGGCATGTGGAAATTTGAGAGTTTGCATCACTGCTGGAAAGAGATCGGCGCCACTTCACTCCTTTAACACATGCGAATGTAGGTAGAGCATGAACTAGGATCCGTTATTGTTGTACAGTAGGCATATATGATCTTTTTTGCTTTAAAAAGCATCAATGCAGTGAAGTATATTCAAAGAAAGGAAACCTTAATATTATAAAAAATGTGATAACATACTACATATGTATGTCCTTTTTGCTTTAAAAAGCATGAATAAATTATGATTTGGGTAAAAGGAAATAATATCAGAAATTCATTAATACGTAGAAAAAAGTTTAAGACTGCAATACATATCTAGAATTATTTGGTTCATCATTTTGGGACATAGTTGGAATGAAAAATAGTCTTAAATCAAATTTCGTGTAAAAAGAGAATTAGGTGTAATATAAAATTAAAAAAATAAATAAATTTTTAACTGCAAAACACAGTTTATGGTTCTAAATTTTTTCTTTGCATGAAAAAGTTGTGACTGAATAAAGGCTAACGCGTCTTCACATTTTTTTAAACATTAAGGTTTCCTTTCTTTGAATATACTTCACTGCATTGATGCTTTTTAAAGCAAAAAGGATCATATATGCCTACTGTACAACAATAACGGATCCTAGTTCATGCTCTACCTACATTCGCATGTGTTAAAGGAGTGCAGTGGCGCAGATCTCTTTCCAGCAGTGATGCAAACTCTCAAATTTCCACATGCCCTGGCCTGAATTCGCGAAATGCGTTTTTTCATATGTAAACCAGCAATTAACAATTCGTAAAAATAAAAATATGAATGAAAATACACAACATGTCATATAAATATTTCGCATAATAAAAAAGGCCACAGAAACCCGTTAGTCTTTACGGGATTAAGTATCTGCTCTAGAAAAATTTCTTTCAAGATAACATTATTTTTGAATTTTCATATCCAGGTATATGCAAAAGGAGCCGGCGCGCCAGTTTCCCCATACATACTTTCAATTCATTAATATGACCCTGAGATTCCAAGTGCTATTCGACCTTTTTTATGGACGAATTTTTAAGCAGTATATTCTTTCAATTCATTTCAGTTTTAAAAATGCGTTAAATCTGCTGCAAAATGAGCAAGTTGACATCACTGCTTTTAAAGCGTGTGCTCCTACCTGCTCGCAGTTGCGCTCTTTTAAGCGCTACCTACTTCAGAATGGGAAATGCGGCTGTCGCCAAGAACCGAACAAGTATTACTATAAGTACTCTGAGTTTTACTTATATACTTATTGATACTCATACTTGGTATACTTAGTTTACTTACTTTACTTACTTTATAAGTTTGAGCAAACTGAGTGTCACTTGCGTTTAAGTATAGGTAAAAACGGCACGCGTTTTCTTTAGAGTTACTTAGAGTAACGAAAATGGCACTCGTTGCAGTTCTCTGCTGCTTAGCTCGAAGAGCTGTGTCTGTGTGAAGAAATCTCGGCCTATGCCAAGAGTTTTTACAAAAACAAAGGAGCACCGAGAGTATAGGGCTTGCCCACCACTGCTATAGGGCAATAGATTACAGACATAGAAAGCCAAAGGTTGGAAATAGTACTTTTAGAAGAAATAATAGCAACTTTAGCACTACAGACCAATATCCACAAAATGAAAATAACAAATTTGGCCAATTTCAAAATTATAATAATTCTGGTCAATATCGCACTAATTATAACTTCAGAAATAATAACAATAACTTAGATCAAAATAGAAATATAAATAATTCTGGCCAATATAAAAATTATAATAATTCTGGCCAATATCAAAATTATAATAATTCTGGCCAACATCAAAATTATAATAATTCTGGCCAACACCAAAATTATAATAATTCTGGTCAATATCGCACTAATAATAACTTCAGACGACAAGAAAATAATAGCAATAATTCAGATCAAAGTAGAAATATAAATAATTCTGGCCAATACCGTAGTAACAACAATTCTACTCAGCATCGGAATTATAACAATTCGGGCCAATATAGGAATCAATATAATAACAGCTCTTCTCAAGCTTTAAATAACAATTCGGGCCAATATAGAAATAATAATAATTCTTGGCGCTATACGCAAAACAATAATAACTCTGGTCGGTATAAGCAACAAGAACCAATAGTAGAAGCAATGGATATTGACAACATACAAGAGAAAGAAGCTACTACTGATGAAGAGGTAAATTTTCAAATAATGCCTCAAAATTCAAACTACCAATAGCAGTTCTTACAATAGGTAGACAGAGCCTTAGGTGCTTGATAGATACTGGTGCAAACACTAGGATCATCAAACCACTACAGACAACCTTTATACTCTAAAATATATCGTTATCCACAAATACACGAAGAGGAAATTCAGACTCAAATACAAGAAATGCTTCAGCAAAATATTATAAGAGAAAGCAATTCTCCTTACAACAGCCCCTTGTGGATTGTGCCGAAGAAGATAGACAATTCCGGTAAGAAAAAGTGGAAAATTGTCATCGATTATAGAAAGCTGAATGAGCACACAACAGATGACAAATTCCCTATACCAAATTTAAATGGTATACTTGACAAATTAGGCAGATCACAATACTTTACGACATTAGACCTTGATAAGGGCTTTCACCAGATTATTGTAAAGGAAGAAGACAGACGAAAAACAGCCTTTTCAACCCCATTCGGCTACTACGAGTTCATTCGTATGCCATTCGGGCTCAAAAACGCCCCTTCAACTTTTCAAAGGTGAATGAATTCGGTTCTTCGCAAGCAAATTAATAAAACATGTGTAGTATACATGGACGATATATTAGTTTTTAGTACTTCACTTGTTGAGCACATCAATGCATTGAAAGATATTTTTGCCACATTAAGGAGAGCAAAACTTAAGATTCAGTTAAATAAATGTGACTTTCTGAAGAAAGAAACACTATTTTTAGGTAATTTTTTTTACTAGTGAAGGTGTAAGGCATAGCCCAAGAAAAATCCATGTTATTCAGAATCTGAAGCTACCTAATACTGTGAAACAAGTTAAATCATTTCTAGGAATAACAGGCTTTTATCGAAAATTCATCAAAGATTACTCAAAAATTGCAGACCCGTTAATTAAAACTCTGAGAAAAGACGCAAAAATTAACATTCATGACCCATCCTACATATTAGCCTTCGAGAGGTGCTCCAATCCTTAACTACCCCATTTTTATAAGCTTTCTATTAACTTCACTTTGCGCGGTATGTCAGTATGTCGTCAAATCTAGTAATAAATTTTTCACCCACTTCCCGACTACTTAGAGATCTGAAACTTTGCATACATGCCTAAACTAGAGCCCAATACATGAATCAATAAATTTTATGGACGTAGGATAAGGGGCGTGGCACTTTTTTATAAACTCCAGATTTGTGTATAACTTTAGAACTACACATCACACATCAATGAAACTCGGTAGGAACTTACTACATATCCATATCCTTCTACTGGGAAAATAAGACGGGCACTGGATAAGGGGGCGTGGCACCCCCATACAAACAAAATTTTTGATCTCGATTAATTTTGGAACTAAAGGTCGTGCAGCATTGAAATTTCGTATGCAGTCGCCTCTTGGATGTGTCGTCCCACTGGTAAAATTTTATGGGCGTAGGATAAGGGGGCGTGGCACCCCCTATACAAACAAAATTTTTGATCTCGATTAGCTTTGGAACTAAAGCTCGTGCAGCATTGAAATTTCGTATGCAGTCGCCTCTTGGATGTGTCGTCCCACTGGTAAAATTTTATGGGCGTAGGATAAGGGGCGTGGCACTTTTTTTTATCAACTCCAGATTTGTGTATAACTTTAGAACTACACATCACACATCAATGAAACTCGATAGGAACTTACTACATATCCATATCCTTCTACTGGAAAAATAAGACGGGCAGTGGACAAGTGGGCGTGGCACCGCCCATACAAACAAAATCGTTTATATAGAATAGCTTTGGAACTAAAGGTCGTGCAGCATTGAAATTCCGTATACAGGCGCTTCTTGGATGTGTCGTCCCACTGGTAAAATGTTATGGGCATAGGATAAGGGGCGTGGCACTTTTTTTATCAACTCCAGATTTGCGTATAACTTTAGAACTACAAATCACACATCAATGAAACTGGGTAGGAACTTACTACATATCCATATCCTTCTACTGAGAAAATAAGGCGGGCACTGGATAAGGGGGCGTGGCACCGCCCATACAAACAAAATCGTTTATATAGAATAGCTTTGGAACTAAAGGTCGTGCAGCATTGAAATTCCGTATACAGGCGCTTCTTGGATGTGTCGTCCCACTGGTAAAATGTTATGGGCGTAGGATAAGGGGCGTGGCACTTTTTTTATCAACTCCAGATTTGCGTATAACTTTAGAACTACAAATCACACATCAATGAAACTGGGTAGGAACTTACTACATATCCATATCCTTCTACTGAGAAAATAAGGCGGGCACTGGATAAGGGGGCGTGGCACCGCCCATACAAACAAAATCGTTTATATAGAATAGCTTTGGAACTAAAGGTCGTGCAGCATTGAAATTCCGTATACAGGCGCTTCTTGGATGTGTCGTCCCACTGGTAAAATGTTATGGGCGTAGGATAAGGGGCGTGGCACTTTTTTTTATCAACTCCAGATTTGCGTATAACTTTAGAACTACAAATCACACATCAATGAAACTGGGTAGGAACTTACTACATATCCATATCCTTCTACTGAGAAAATAAGGCGGGCACTGGATAAGGGGGCGTGGCACCGCCCATACAAACAAAATCGTTTATATAGAATAGCTTTGGAACTAAAGGTCGTGCAGCATTGAAATTCCGTATACAGGCGCTTCTTGGATGTGTCGTCCCACTGGTAAAATTTTATGGGCGTAGGACAGGGGGCGTGGCTCTTTTCAAGCAACTACACACTTGGGCTTCAGTTTATAATTATAGGTACACCACACATCAATGAAAAACGATAGGAACTTACTCGCCGCGCTTTGCAAGCAAAACAACAACAACTCATCGCGCCACAAATATGCCACGAATATTAGGGTTGATCACAGCCGTATTATTTGTTAAATTGAGGATATGACATATGACGATAGGAAACACTGTGAATACCCTAAATATTGTGTACTGCTCTGCAAGTTTTAAATTCTTTTTGCGAAAAATTTCAGAGATCTTGAATTTGCGAGAACTGACCGGGGTGTCAGTTCCGCGAGTCGGGTGCCGATGAGGCCTGAAGTTTCTTGTGGTGGGCGGAGCAGCAGTTAAAAGCTAGTAGGGATACGGATACGGGGGTAGGAAATCAAAACAAGAGTTTCGGGGTGTTTTTATATGTTTTATTTCTCTTTTTTCGATATTTCAAACTTACATCAATATGGTGCTGCAGCTACTTCGGGGGTCACGGTACGAATGCCGTGACTCGCCACAAAGTGCATTCAAACGGGGCCCGGGCCAGTCGGCAGAACAGTGCAAAGTGCAAAGTTCGCGATACTTGGCGTTAAAGCCGAAATATGGCCCGGGTTGCCAGCTGCTTTTGTACTCAATGCAGCTGGGCAGTGGCTGAGGGTTTTGGCATGAACATTACCGCCACCCTTGCAGCGTCACTGCAACAAGCTAAATCTTAATAAAAAATAAATAGAAATTATTAAAAATAAGAGTTGTATTTTACCCATATTCAGTGCGAGTTAAAACAAAATTCAATTATAGATAAAAATTATAATAAGGGTCGGGGGTTTTCGGGGGCACGCAGCTTCTTATGGAGCCTTGTGCCGTTAAGTGCCCAGAAGCCCTCAAGGGGCCGCTCAAGTCCGCAAAATTGGAGCGTCCCCATCGGCGCGCTTTTGCGCCGATATTTCCAGCACATTTTTTTTCGAGGATGTGCGATACTTTTCGGACAGTCGAATCTAGTGGGCAGGCGGAAAGGATGGTTGCTTGGCCATGGGCACGACAGAATTGGTTGTGCTCCACGCCAGCCACCAGTAGACCGCTGAAGGGGTCCCGCAGCTGGGCGATATGATCGCCATCGCGCTACAGCCGGGCTGACCGCCTTTATGTCTTCGAGTCTCATGTTGCGCAACTCTTCACGAAAAGAGGCGTTTCGCTGTTGCGCTGTGGCGCGGCTGTTCCGAACAGCACTTAACATGTTGTCCATATCGGTCCGATGGATGCGAGCAACAACGCACACCTCCGCGTTGCAAACATTTCTGCAACGCTGTGGCCGTTGATATCCTTTGTTGGCTCCCAATACACTGGCGGGCAGACCTAGGCAAGAAGCCGGGCCACTTCCAATGCATGAGCTTTCGATGCGTAGGCTGGGCTGTGGCAATCGAGAGGTCCATGTCAAGCGGTCAGAACGCAGAGGCGGACGAAACTGACGGTTGATCGGCTCCCCCCTAGCTGGACGTTGGGGCCCGCCGTCAGTATGCCGATTTTGGGATCCCGCAGCTGTGCGATAAAACGGTGATCGCGCTACAGCCGGGCTGATCACCTCTGTGCTGGGAGGGGTCTCGCGTGGGCGAAGTAAGCGAAATCGCGCTACAGGCGAGCCCTCCTCCGCTTTTTCCAAGGACTCATCAGCTGGGCTGGACGGACCGGGTCCCGCTCCATACTGGTAATCCCTGAACCTCCGCTCCGAACGGGGAAGAAGCACAGACCGCATGCGCTTCTCGATTTCCATGTTGCAGAAGGCAACACAGAACCGCAACGGCTGCCGTCCGGGGCACACACGGCACAATCCGAGACGGCTATCTCGGGGGGAGCGGTGTGAACTGTCGAGTTCAAGTGGAACTATGGATTTTTTATTTGACGGGGACGGAGTCTGAAAATGTAAGAGCGGATTATGACGCTGCTTACATTTTGGGCAACCAAAGGGACTGTTGCACTTCGCGAGCTCATGCACATGCGACAGACAGTTTAAACACAAATTAAGTCGGTTCACTTCGGACAGCCGATCCTCCACAGACATGCCCAAAAATTTGGGACATGTTTTTAGCACATGCCGTGCAGAGGAGCAAGATCGGCAGAAGATTTTGAATCCATCCGCGGGGTAAGGTTTGAGCGTTTGGGCTAAGATGCCACTTGGCAAAGGGGGTGCAATTAATTGTGCACAAACGGGGGCACGGGGCTGTACTATCGTGGAGGCAGCCAGCGACTGGGGCGGGAGAGAGCGGTGCAACTGCGCTAATTCGCCCATATGTGCTGCACACTGAACATAGGCGGCGTAGCAAAATCTGTATTTTCCTTTAATGTCGTCAACAGAGAGTTGATCGTCGATCACGGAAATTGAAATCGCATCAAGGCATTCGTCATACGAAGCCCTGATGGTTGTCCAAAGAGATTTCAGATTTTCTCTTTGGATCTCGGGAGATTGAAGCGTATCATGCTCTAGATCTTGACCAAACATGGCACAGACTTTCAACATTTCGTTGACCAAATGCTCGAATCTTGCTCCGAGAGCCATAGCTTGAATTCAATCAAAATATTACAAAATTAACCGGCTCGAAAATTTATTTTGAAAAATACAATACCCTACGAGATTTATGATTGCGGGAGTATGTACTTTAAATAAAATGCCCACGACATTATGTAAGATTAAAGTATTCCCGCTGCGAATTGGGCAGTTTCTCAAACGTCCACGTAGGGGAAAATCGAGATAAAATTTAATTTATTTTTTTGTAACTTATGCGTCACTAATACGAACAGCCACCCGTCCACTTCATTGCAATCAAGTCAATTAATTAAGACAAAAGTTGTCGACAATGTTTATTCCGCAAAGTATTGAATCGTAAGCGGCTGAAGAAATTCTAAGGAGGTGGCAACGCCAAATTACAATGGTTTGTATTAGTGAGCTACGAGCGCTGTTCTGAGAGGTGAACGAATGTCCGCACAAAGCAGAAAGGGCAATGAAAGGCAAAAGGTTTTGGCAAACACGCGCGCGTTATCGTGAAAAGTTCAAAAATTTATCGCAGTTTATTTATTTAAATATATTAAACCAAGATTTAGCCTCGCACCAAATATAAATAAATTACAACTCACCGTGAGTAAAGTGGCGGGTCGTTGGTAAATCGGTGAAATGTAGTGTCGTGGCGGTTTTCGGTGGAGGTGCTTTGATGCTGAACGCTGGAACCGGGCCAGCTGTGCTGATGCAGATTGATTGCCCACAGGTCGCTGCACTACGGCGGGGATTCTTCTGCAGGCGGAGTAAGGCTGCTGCACTGTTGCAAGTGTAGTCAGTGTGCGGGGCTCTTCGCAGTCGGCGCAGAATCTGCGGCAATTTTTTGCGTGATTGGTGCTCCACCGGCGTATGAAAGTGAAAAGTGCATGAAATGAAAAACAATAACAACAATTAGTGTGTTTGTTTGTGGATAGTGTCGGGGTGCTCCACCGCTTGTCACTCCAGAGCCTCATCCGGCTCGAAGGACCAATGAATTTGCGAGAACTGACCGGGGTGTCAGTTCCGCGAGTCGGGTGCCGATGAGGCCTGAAGTTTCTTGTGGTGGGCGGAGCAGCAGTTAAAAGCTAGTAGGGATACGGATACGGGGGTAGGAAATCAAAACAAGAGTTTCGGGGTGTTTTTATATGTTTTATTTCTCTTTTTTCGATATTTCAAACTTACATCAATATGGTGCTGCAGCTACTTCGGGGGTCACGGTACGAATGCCGTGACTCGCCACAAAGTGCATTCAAACGGGGCCCGGGCCAGTCGGCAGAACAGTGCAAAGTGCAAAGTTCGCGATACTTGGCGTTAAAGCCGAAATATGGCCCGGGTTGCCAGCTGCTTTTGTACTCAATGCAGCTGGGCAGTGGCTGAGGGTTTTGGCATGAACAGATCTAAAATTTAATTTATGGAAGACTAAAAAGTAGAAAATAAAATTATATAAAAAAAAACTTTTTAAAAATAAGCTTTAATTTATTTAATGTACTAAAAAGTAGAAAATAAATTGTTTCCAAGTCACCTGTATCTTACTATTAATAAAAGCTTGTGCGCTCAATATCCATATTCAAAATATCTTTCATTACTAGAATCTATTCACAAAAATTAAATTAAATAAAAAATTGTATCAATTGGTTGACAAATTTTGAACAAATGAGCGCCCCAAGCTTTTATTAATAGTAAGATACAGGTGACTTGGAAACAATTTATTTTCTACTTTTTAGTACATTAAATAAATTAAAGCTTATTTTTAAAAAGTTTTTTTTTAATATAATTTTATTATAGAAACAACAAAAGAAGTCAAGTGCGAGTCGGGCTCGGGCACTAAGGGTTCCGTACCAGATCTACTCTTTTTGGGGTTAGAATTTAACCAAAAGAAACAACGAAGAGTAATCATCGGATGACCTTGCTTTCTTTGCCCGTCTGTTCTTTTCTTGGCTTTGGTTGTTTTCTGTTGAAAACAACAGTGCTTTTCCTTGTCCGTCTATCCGGTAAAAATTTAAATTTAATTTGGTGGTCGGTTGTAAACTTTCCGACAAAAATTTGAATATATTAAACACCATTCTTATTTTTTTTTAATGAAATGAAATTGGTACTCGGAGCCCCTAAATTCTTTCGTGGAATCCCAAGGTTCCGCGGAACAAACTTTGGGAAGCAATGCTCTAGATCAGGGGTTAGCAACCTTTTTATTCAACGGGCCAATTTAAAATGTAAAATTTTTTGGGAGGCCGCACATAAAGTAACACTTATTAATAATTTAGAAAACTTTATTTATAATAAACATTAGAATTAAAAAATTTAAAATTAAATAAAAGTTAAGATTTCATATACAAATTTTAATGCAAAATAAAAACAAACAAGAAAAGAACAGAAAAACTAATTTACTTGAAATTTTTAATGAGAAATTTGGCACTGTTTTTTCGATACAAGCTGACCAATATCAGCCGGAATTGATGAGGTAGTTACACGTTCGCAGCTTTCTAATCGTACATCACTCAGTCTTGGATCTGCTGTACAATTACTTCTGCAGAAGCTGCAGAGACGAAGACTGCGAGGAATCTGTTGAACACCTCCTTTGCAAATGCCCAGCGCTAGCAAGAACGCGCTTTCGATTCCTGGGACATTACTTCCTGAGCTATCTAGCAGACTTGGAAAAAACGCCACCAGAACATATCGACAAATATACCAGAGCCACAAAGTGGCTCTCATACATGGGAAGTGTATAGGGGAAAACCCCCATGTGGTAACACAATGGGCCTTCTGGCCTAAGTGATGTTCTTGAGACGACCACTTAACCTACCTACCTACCAGTCTTGATTGGTAATCATTTTCATTTTAATTTCATGGTTGAAAATAATTGTTCGCAAACATAAGTACTTCCGAACGGAGACATATTTTGCTTTGCATTTTTCGTCAAAAGCGGAAATTTCTCAGGGCTCGCATACGATTTATAAAAATTTTCGATGTTTACTGAGAAAAATACATTTTTAAAATCGGTATTATTCTGCATGTCAATCACTTCCATTTGAAAGTCTTCGGGAACTGTATCCACATCGATATTAAATGGCGAGGAAAACATTTTTATGGAAACCGCTGTCTTCTCAGCTTTGAACATTTGGAATCCTAATTGAAATTCGTTGATTAAAATGTCTATTGGGGTATTCACAGTTTCCTTCTAAATTTCCCATCTGGCAACTTCAGCACGATAGTAAAATAAAACTCTGAGCGCCCCTGTTTCGTGGACCATTCTTAATTTGCCACAATCGCATTACAAGTGTTTGCTAAAGCGATTATTAAGGATTTATTACTCTCGCAGAAAGCAATATTCCATCAAAATGGAAGTAGTGTGTGATTATTCTCTGAGAATTCAATAAAATTTGCTCAATATCTGTTTCCATTTTCGCGAATAAAACAGCTGATGAGAAATGCCAGCTTATGACGAAAGAACAACACGATCCAACGCATTTAAATTTTTTCAGCTAGTGGTATTTCTTGTTTGCGTGCAAAGTAACAACAAAAAACGTTGCCAGATGGCAAAGTGGGTTTAATTTAGCAGGCGGCAAGGAAAGCACACTAAATAGCATGGAACTTTGAACTCCCTAACTGTGAATACCCTAAATATTGTGTACTGCTCTGCAAGTTTTAAATTCTTTTTGCGAAAAATTTCAGAGCTCTAAAACTTAATTTATGGGAGACTGAAAAGTAGAAAATAATATTATATAAAAAAAAACTTTTTAAAAATAAGCTTTAATGTACTAAAAAGTAGAAAATAAATTGTTTCGAAGTCACCAGTATCTTACTATCAATAAAAGCTTGTGCGCTCAATATCCATATTCACACTTATCTTTCATTACTAGAATCTATATGCAAAACATAATTTGAATAAAATATTGTGGTAACTGGTTGACAAATATTAAACACATGAGCGCCCCAAGCTTTTATTGATAGTAAGATACTGGTGACTTCGAAACAATTTATTTTCTACTTCTTAGTACATCAAATATATTAATGCTTATTTTTAAAAAGTTTTTTTTATATAATATTTTTCATACATGTTTGTTTACTTGATTACACATTATTTTCGGATTACAATAATCAGACTTCGAACAGATGGTGTTGATAGAAGCTATTTGGTTGGTTGGTAGGTGCACAGGACACAGGATGGAAATAATACTATATTAAGGGGTCTTAGCAGCTCTCAAGAAATCGCTCAAGAAAAATTTTGCATTATTTCTTGAGGGAAAAATAGTAGTAGCCAAGTAATTTTGACAGCTAACCGCTGATGCAAATCAAAGCAAAATTTCGTTAAATGAAGATTGGTAAGTTTTCACAAAATTTACTATTATTTGATTAATGCATTATCTATATAATAAAAGTGCTCGTCACTGACTCACTGCGTCATTAACGCAAAGCTTCTTATAAAAGTTTAGAAAATAAGCAAGCAAGAGCTGTGATAGCACAGTGAGTAAGGCGCTGGCGCAGAAACCGAAAGTGCGTGTGTTGGGCTAGGAATGGCCGGGATGCCAAATTCGTCGCCTCTCGGGGGTTGGGGACGTCGGAGTTTCTTAAACGTCGCAGGCCTGGAAAACCTATACTTCAAAGTGAGAAATGAAAGATGGCGCGCAATATAAATTCGGGGTTTTATTATGTGGTTTCTTACAACGTATACTTACTTACACCTCTTCGGGGTTTGGATCGCAAGTGAAGTAAAAACTGCTGACTCAAGCCGGCGAAGCCGACCGTCACTGACAGCTTCACTTGCGCCCTCTCCCGGTAGTAGCATATAAGTCTTAAAACTACGTTACAGCGGCTGCTGGGTGCCACAGGGTGGCTCGGCGTGAACATTCCGCCCACCTTGCAGCATCCCTGCAACCAATACTTATTCTATCTTACGAGATAATAAACTATAATATGGGGTTATGCATAAAAATATTAATTTAGTTGTATTTTCCATTAATACCTCAGTGCAATTCAATTATTAATGAAAAATGGGCGGGGGTGGTTTTATACCACGCGTTGACCGGACACCAACCAACTAAAAATGGTGCCTTTTGCGGTCAATGTTCCGACTACAAACGGTGGGGGCCATTCCGGGCGAATACCGCGGTGCAAAGTACGCGGCCAATGGGTCGTGACATCTGTGCGAGTAAAGCGGGACCTAGTTCGTTCCTTGTCCGATTCCTGATGTAGGTGCCGGCTTCGGGTCACGACTTTCCCATTTTGGAGCTCTCGGCTCGCAATTGTTCGGGCGGAATTCATCTTTTGTCCGAAGTGTAACGGAGGACGGTATATACGCTGGCTATTGGCTTGGCACGGCTGTGGGCAAGACGGTCGTGGTATGGCTCCACAGCGGCCTTCAGCGGCCCTGATTGACGATGTCACAGGTGGGCAATACGAGCTGGGTATTGCTCCACCGTGGCTTGCCGTCATCTTTGGGGATGTCTGTGATGGGCAATACGCTCGAGGCATTGCTCCAAATTTGACCATCGTCCTCCCGACTACGTTCATTGGGAACGGGCAATACGGGCGGGGTATTGCTCCGTTCTCCATTGGGAGCGGGCGATACGATCGGGGTATTGCTCTGTCCTCGACCTTCGCCGTCTTGGTAGCTGCTCCGTCAGATGGGCAATACGGACGGGGTATTGCTCCTGGACTGGTCAGCAGCTTCTTACCATCATTGATGTCTTCCGTGGCGCCTTCCTTACAGAAGCGCCCGGATTCGTGAGCTTTTGCTTCTCGTGGGGCTCGGGTTGTGTCGTGTAGTGTATCGGGCAGCGGCAGATCCGGGATGACCTGCAGCAATTCCTCATCGATCGTGCTTGTTGATTGTGGCAAATGTAGTAGCGAATTATGGCGCTGCTTGCACTGATGACAACTGAAAGGGCTTTTGCATTCTTCAAGGGCATGCGAATGAGCTAAGTAAATTATGCAGAGCTGTAGCCGTCGTACGGCTGCCCATCGCTCTTGCACGGACATCTCCATGAAGGCAGGGCACGCCTTCAAAACATGCATTCTCGATGCGCATATCTTACAAAGTGTCGGGTTTGAATTTCCGTTATGTACATTAAATTTTCGCTCTGCGCCATTGTGATGATAGGCCGGGGTTCGGGCGAGGGAATCTGCAAACTCGCTGATTAGGGCGGCACAACAGACGTAAGCCTGGTAGCAGGATCGGTATTTTCCTTGATTATGCCCATGTTTGCCACATCATCTGCAACAGATCCCGGAATAGAATGCATACTTTCTTCATATGCCACCTTAACGCATTCCCAAATGGATTTAAACTCCTCCCTTTCTACATCCAAGGAGTGTTTCGTGTGGTTGGTCAGCACTGGGCTGAAGTTGCTTTCAAACTCCAGCAGCTCATCAGCCAAGCGGATGAAATTACTGATGGCCGACATTATATCTGTTAGTGAAAACGATCGAGGTCAGATTTAATTCCCGGGTTTTGAATTTTCAGTATTCATTTTCTGCCGGGGTGCAGAAAATCTTCCATATAGCTTGCGGGTTGCCTCTTGAGATTGGATTTAATCTCAATTGGCATTGGCTTTGAGCTCAAAAAAGGGGGGCCAAATAAAAATACTACTATATTCGTTACAATTGGCCGAGTTGCCGAATTATGATCCAAATAAATATTAATGTTTATGGACTTCAGCCGAGTTGCCGAAATCCAACCGAATAAATATTTTATAAAATTCAGCCGGGATGCTGAACTTAAGGTTTAGCCGCAAGAGTTTTCTGCCGGGGTGCAGAAAATCTACGGAACCGAAATAAGAATCCAAAACATCAATTTAATTTATAGCTAGAAATCGGGGTGAATATGGAACGATTCTTCGGCCGAAGTGCCGAATATAGAAAGTGGGGACATATTAATATTTTAATAAACTCGGCCGAAGCGCCGGAGCCAAGAATCGAGTAATTATTGATATTTTCTCTAATATTAACTCGGCCGAAGCGCCGAAGTTCAATTAATATTCATTTGTCGCTTCAAATCAAATCGGTTTTGTATTGCAAGCCAAACACGAATTCCCTCTAGTACTAATTCGGCTGAAAAAACCAAAAATTTACCCTAATAAAATATGTTCCCTTTTTTTTGCTAATGGGATTGGGAATCGATACACATAAAAATAAATTATTTCAACTGCCTACCAGAGAACTGCAATGAGTACTCATTGCACTAAGTATACTCTGTCGAAACTCTGTTTTCTACCCTTACTCATACTTACTCATACTTAGTTGAAAAAACTGAGTAAAGCGACCTACTTACTCTGTTTGAAATCCCAAATAATAAGTTTTTAAGCCTACTCATAGTATGACGTCAGCAAACTCATTGATACTTATTCCTGCATTCCTTCCGTTTCTAAGCCAGGGTTGCGCTGAGTCACAAAAATGTACTTTTTTAATACTATTTGACTTTCAATTTCAGCGCACTTTTTTCAAAACATGTAACACAAATTGCTATATACAATAGTTGGTTAATAATATCTTAACACGGAAGGGTTGAACTTGTATGCGTGTTTGACATTATAATGATACAATTAAATTATTTTTTGTTCAGCTTATAAAACTTAAAATATTGCTGTAAATTGTTATTTAGATAACCGATTAAGTATCCATTGGCATCCTGGTATGCTAGACTATGAAAATTTTTATTATAAACGGGAAGTGAAAAATAGTGTTTTTTGAAAAAGTGCACTGAAACAATTTTTAACAAAAAAAAGTTAAGTTCCAGTGAAACAGGAGAAACTGGACCGAAGGAATAAAAAACAGAATCGGAATGTTTGTTTTATGACCCTACTAAAATTGCTCCTTGAAATCAAAGTGTTTTGTCGAAAAGCGTAGTGTTCTAGTGTTGGCTGGAAAAGTGGAGTAGTATACATTCATTGAAATGCAAACGGCAGCACCGTCACTTTTCCACGCAGATGTGTGTTCTCTCTTCCTGCTCTTCTACGCTCATTTCAAGAGAAAAGGGGCGTGCTATTGAAAAATGACATGATGTAGAGATGTAAGCTTTGATCCTTAAATGAAACCGTGACCTGCGTATGCGATCGTACGAATTAACCATATACAACTTTCGTTATGATTATTTGGCTTCCTGTGTATAGTGGCGCATAGTGCAGTAATCGAGTTACCTACTCGATTTCCATTGTAATGGGCAATGTTAAAAGCAATGGGGCAACTAAAATAAATTGACTCTAGGCACTTTTCAAACGTCATTCTAGAGCAGGCATAAGTTTACCAAGCTAGGTATATGTAATGATAATACCCAGAGTATAGAACCGGTATTGACTAACGACGAAATATTAATAGTAAAATAAGAATAACCGTTAAATCGAATTTACTATTGCAACAAGTACTCGAGTAACGCATTGCAAGACTCTACATGTTCAACATCAACAACACGCAGGATCTGAGAGCGATATTTCACATTCTGAAGTAGGTATCGCTTAGAAGAGCGCAACTGCGAGCAGGTAGGAGCACACGCTTTAAAAGCAGTGATGTCAACTTTCTCATTTTGCAGCAGATTTAACGCATTTTTAAAACTGAAATGAATTGAAAGAATATACTGCTTAAAAATTCGTCCATAAAAAAGGTCGAATAGCACATGGAATCTCAGGGTCATATTAATGAATTGAAAGTATGTGGAAACTGGCGCGCCGGCTCCTTTTGCATATACCTGGATATGAAAATTCAACCATAATGTTATCTTGAAAGAAATTTTTCTAGAGCAGGTACTTAATCCCGTAAAGACTAACGGGTTTCTGTGGCCTTTTTTATTATGCGAAATATTTATATGACATGTTGTGTATTTTCATTCATATTTTTATTTTTACGAATTGTTAATTGCTGGTTTACATATGAAAAAACCGCATTTCGCGAATTCAGGCCAGGGCATGTGGAAATTTGAGAGTTTGCATCACTGCTGGAAAGAGATCGGCGCCACTGCACTCCTTTAACACATGCGAATGAAGGTAGAGCATGAACTAGGATCCGTTATTGTTGTACAGTAGGCATATATGTTCTTTTTTGCTTTAAAAAGCATCAATGCAGTGAAGTATATTCAAAGAAAGGAAACCTTAATATTATCAAAAATGTGAAGACGCGTTAGCCTTTATTCAGTCACAACTTTTTCATGCAAAGAAAAAATTTAGAACATATATGAATATCTCCATAAACTGTGTTTTGCAGTTAAAAATTTATTTATTTTTTTTATTTTATATTACACCTCTCTTTTTACACGAAATTTGATTTAAGACTATTTTTCATTCCAACTATGTCCCAAAATGATGAACAAAATCTGTGGTCACAAGTCATAACCGCCTAAGTCTGTTTTTCAAGTTTTTCAGGAGAGCAGTTTAATATTTAAAATTCTCATAGCAGTATATGGGAAAGCTCTCAGGATTTTTATGGATAATTTCCGTCCTAAAAAAGATACAAACATGAAAATTTGATAGCATAAAGATTTGGACACGCTGAACACGATGGTATCAATAACTCCATTTCGTCCCAACTTGACGTTTATGGTTTGTAACCACAGAAATAATTCTAGATATTGCAGTCTTAAACTTTTTTCTACGTATTAATGAATTTCTGATATTATTTCCTTTTACCCAAATCATAATTTATTCATGCTTTTTAAAGCAAAAAGGACATACATATGTAGTATGTTGTCACATTTTTGATAATATTAAGGTTTCCTTTCTTTGAATATACTTCACTGCATTGATGCTTTTTAAAGCAAAAAAGAACATATATGCCTACTGTACAACAATAACGGATCCTAGTTCATGCTCTACCTTCATTCGCATGTGTTAAAGGAGTGCAGTGGCGCCGATCTCTTTCCAGCAGTGATGCAAACTCTCAAATTTCCACATGCCCTGGCCTGAATTCGCGAAATGCGGTTTTTTCATATGTAAACCAGCAATTAACAATTCGTAAAAATAAAAATATGAATGAAAATACACAACATGTCATATAAATATTTCGCATAATAAAAAAGGCCACAGAAACCCGTTAGTCTTTACGGGATTAAGTACCTGCTCTAGAAAAATTTCTTTCAAGATAACATTATGGTTGAATTTTCATATCCAGGTATATGCAAAAGGAGCCGGCGCGCCAGTTTCCACATACTTTCAATTCATTAATATGACCCTGAGATTCCATGTGCTATTCGACCTTTTTTATGGACGAATTTTTAAGCAGTATATTCTTTCAATTCATTTCAGTTTTAAAAATGCGTTAAATCTGTTGCAAAATGAGAAAGTTGACATCACTGCTTTTAAAGCGTGTGCTCCTACCTGCTCGCAGTTGCGCTCTTCTAAGCGATACCTACTTCAGAATGGGAAATGCGGCTGTCGCCAGGAACCGAACAAGTATTACTATAAGTACTCTGAGTTTTACTTACTTACTTATTGATACTCATACTTGGTATACTTAGTTTACTTACTTTACTTACTTTATAAGTTTGAGCAAACTGAGTGTCACTTGCGTTTAAGTATAGGTAAAAACGGCACGCGTTTTCTTTAGAGTTACTTAGAGTAACGAAAATGGCACTCGTTGCAGTTCTCTGCTGCCTACGTGAGTTTCGTACGATTTCCTACCGGGATGCGGAAAATCGTACATAAAATATCCTACGGGGATGCTTCTTATTGTTTGTTGCCACTGCTTACAGTGCAACAACAACAATTACTCTTTAAGCAACAGTGGCGATGAGCAAAAGAATAAAAGAAACCAAAGCAACAATTAACCCTTTCATGCATTTGTTGTATATGTACAACATCGCACTTTGAGTGCGTATTTCTTCTTTGTAACGGTATATTTTGTCAAACGAAGTTTGCCAAAAGTTAGTACGATACCTTTACTTTAGTTTTATCTTGTTCTTTGACTTCAGTAAAAAGATTTTGTGTACCAATTTCTGATTTTCATGTTCTGAAGTCGGACGATTTTGGAGCACGAAAAATTTACAATATTTAAACGTTTAAATTTTTATGAAAACCTTTAACAATTTCAACGGTAATTTTTTTTCTACAAGAATATTTAATATAGAAGTGAAATAAATCAAGAAACAGGTAAAAATAATCTTCATATGGTTTATAGAGCCTAAAATTGATCTGTAGTTTGTATACAACATGGTGCATGAACGGCGTGTTTTGTAGTTCAAATGTTTGATTTTTTGGTGTTTCCGGTTATTTTGATTTCGCTTATTTTCGCTACAATTTTGGATTCTTTTAGTATCTTTTCGAGTGTTATTGCGTATTTTTGTACACTTCATCTTTTATGGACCTAACAAAAGGGCTAACTATTGAAGAAATTAACAAAAGTTTATGTTTTTCGGCAGATTAGTTTTTTAGATAGAATAGTTTTATTCGGACTGAGTTGCCAAAGAGAAATGACTTAGACTTTACCATTAATGCGTCTATTTGGAGTAATTAGTCGTTTAGTAACTATTAAAATTCACATTAAAAGTCACTGGCTACGTTTTCTGGCAAAAACCGGAATAGCTATATGAACTGCCCATGGGAGCAACAATTCTAATTATTTGTTGTTGTACACTTGAAATCGCTTTGTTTCAGAACAGAAATAGGCAGCTATTGTCTTGTCTCTTTGGAAAGTCAGTCTGAATAAAATTATTCTATCGAAATTAACAAAATAATTCAATTTATGAACTAATAGCTGAAAAATGGTATGAAAACAAATTACAATTTTTGTCGACGGATTATGGTATTAAACCACTATCTTCGTGTCGCCGATGGAGTCAAAAGGATAACAAGTTCATTGAAGTATCATTGTCAAACATTGTTCAACAATACAATCGCTTTATGGGAGGAATCGACTTAGCGGATATGCACTGTGAGTTGTAACCTATACAACCATCGATTCTGAAAATATTATGTTATATTTTCTTTTGGTTGCTTTACTCCTCAGTTACGAATAGCTGGCTTTTCTATAGACGGCATTGAGAGCTTACTAAAGTCAACGAAAAAAAAAACACTAAATCTAATACAGTTTTATAAACAAATTGCGATTGGATTAATTCATACAAACACTTTTAGTCTAGGGAAACGGGTCTGTCCATCAAGTTCTCCACAAACTACTCCAACATCTTCAAAGCGTAAAGTACTTTATACAATTCAAATTGAAGATGGAATTGGCCAGTTTCCATCTTACAAGCAACGCAGTCGCGTTACAAACATTGTAAAATTGGTTTTACAACTGTTTTTTGCACTAAATGTAAAGAATCCCTATGTTTTACCCCTAAAATAAATTGTTTTACTGATTATCATGTAAAATAATACAATTATATTAAATTTTGAAAGACATTGTTACATTTATTGCTTACTAAATAGAACTAAGTTCTGTTTTCATTTCACCAAAAAGTATGTTCTTTTTACTTCGTTAATGCACCATGTTGTATGTGTACAACAATTTTTTAAAACTAGTAGGAGCGATTAATTTTTACCAAATAAATTTTTTTCTGTTATTTGACCCCAATAAAGTCAGAAACCACTATTAAAAAAAATCTAACTGCCCTGTACAAGTTTGGCGCATGAAAGGGTTAACCCAAAAATAACAACAACAATATCGACGCCAGTTAACCGTCGTGCACTGCAAAATCTTTAATTCAGCAAAGGGTCAATGTCCTCTTATTTCAACGGAAAGGCAGAAGAAATTGCAAACCGATATTGTTTATGTAAATAGATTTCGTATCGCGGGCCGAACACGAACTCCAGTTCGAATTACTTCGACCGACAATAACAAAATCTATTTCAATATCTATCAATGCACTAAAAAATTTGCAAAATAGTACCAACCATTTTCTGCTGGTGGGCCTGTTATTGTTTGTTCACTGTCCGCTCATATGCACAAACGGCACAGTGAAAAAACAACAACAACAAGTGACAAAAAAAACAACCAGCTGCACTGCAATGACAAGCGGTACTTTCAAATGGCCTGACCTATGCCAACAGTAAGAGAGAGGAAAAGAAAATGCAACAACTCTTGCTATTGAATACACGGCACACAAGGGGATGTTCAAGGGGGATATTGTCCCCGTAGCTTTATTGTCGATAAAAAATGTGAAAATAGTATTTTTAAAAACCGAGATTTATGACGTAGCTGATTTGGTCGGGTTGCGGGGAAATGGCAATAAATTAAATCGGGCAGGAAAATTCAAATATATTTAATTCCACGCTACGTGGCAGGGTGAAAACAAAATTTATTTATTTATTTATTTAAAATATTCAAAATTTTCCCGTATAATATGGCGGACTTAAGCGGGTTCGTGTGGCGCCTACAAAATGGCCGGGTCGCCTAAGTATTCGCGAATTGCACTGACGTAAAATGAAAAGTACAACTTACCCCTTTTATTGACTTGATAGAAGTTATTTATGTATGTCTGGCAATTTCGTTGGGGCTGCAGTGGCCCTCGACTCCCTCGCTGGCGGGTGCTGGCCGCTGTTGGAAAACGTTGGGGCTGCTGTGGCCCTTGTGTGCTGTTGGCGACAGTGGTCGCTGCTTCCCACGTTGGCGATTGATCGCAAAAAAATCAGAATGATGGCAGTATGAATGTGGAATATAGTTGTGTGAATGTGCGGTTTAAATTTGGTGAATGCGGGATATAGTTGTGTGTGAATTTATGGTTTAAAGTTGAATGTTGATGAGTGCGAAATATAGTTGTGTGAATTTGTGGTTTATATTGATGAATCCGGAATATTGTTTGATGTGAATTTGAATGGAATGGTGTGATTGGATGTATGTTGTGCGCTTGTGCAAGTGTGGTGTCACATGAAAAGGAAATTTAAAGAATGGAATTAGTATGGCGAATATGTAGGATTTAGAGGTTAGGAAAAATGAAATATGCTGTTTGAAGTGGTGTTCCGATGCTGCGTCGACTCCGAGCCTCATCCGGCTCGAAGGACCAAATGTTGGGCTAGGAATGGCCGGGATGCCAAATTCGTCGCCTCTCGGGGGTTGGGTGAGACGTCGGAGTTTCTTAAACGTCGCAGGCCTGGAAAACCTATACTTCAAAGTGAGAAATGAAAGATGGCGCGCAATATAAATTCGGGGTTTTATTATGTGGTTTCTTACAACGTTTGCACTCTTCGGGGTTTGGATCGCAAGTGAAGTAAAAACTGCTGACTCAAGCCGGCGAAGCCGACCGTCACTGACAGCTTCACTTGCGCCCTCTCCCGGTAGTAGCATATAAGTCTTAAAACTACGTTACAGCGGCTGCTGGGTGCCACAGGGTGGCTCGGCGTGAACAGCGTGAACAGCGTGAGTTCGATCCCTGGCAGGGTATTCTTATTTTTTTTCGGTATTAAATTTGTTCAGTCACACGAACGGCTTCTATAAAAGTTTACAACATGAAGAGGCAAGAGCTGTGATAGCACAGTGAGTAAGGCGCTGGCACGAAACCGGAAGTGCGTGAGTTCGATCCCTGGCAGTGTATTCTTATATTATTTCGGCATCAATTAATTACTGGAAAGCCAATAGTTTTTAGTTTCGCAGTGAGTAAGGCGCTGGCACAGAAACCGGAAGTGCGTGAGTTCGATCCCTGGCAGTGTGTTCTTATTTTTTTTCGGTATCAATTAATTACTGGAAAGCCCATAGTAGTTTTTAGTTTCGCAGTGAGTAAGGCGCTGGCGCAGAAACCGAAAGTGCCTGCGTTCGATCCCTGGCAGGGTATTCTAATTTTTTTTGGTATCAATTAATTACTGAAAATACCAGAGTAGTTTTTAGTTGACCACAAGATGGCGCCACTCGCAACTAAACATAAATTTTGATCTACAGTTTTGGAATCAAAAGTCGTGCAGCATTGAAATTCCGTATGCAGTCGCCTCTTGGATGCGTCGTCCCACTGGTAAAATTTTATGGGCGTAGGATAAGGGGCGTGGCACTTTTCAAGCAACTACACATTTATGTATAACTTTAGAACTATACACCTTCAATTAAACCTGATAGGAACTTACTACATATCCGTATCCTTCAACTCGAAAAATGAGACGGGCATTGGAGTGATCCTAAGTCTATGGAGTGAGACCAAACATGACCCAAATATCCCAAAAAAATAAAAATAAAATTTGTTCAAAATTGAGTCAGTGGGCGCCACGGGCGCCTTTCCAAAACTAGTTTACATATATATATTTTTCAGGCATAATATGGTGTCCACACTAAATACCGGAATTTTGGTGTTTTGTGCGGAACAAATTGAAGCGGAAGAGAGGGACAAGCAAGTTCGAGATGGCTGTGCCTCAGAAAAACGCTATTTTGTGGTCCTGCCCGAGCTCATAAATTTGGAAGGAACGCCAAATCCTCTGCGAACTCCCAGGCAGCACACTCGCCAAATTCTGGCTCCTCTAGCACGTCGCCACCAGCGCTGCCGCTTGCAGCCTTTTGGCCAGACCTTGCGCGATAGCGATGGCTTTCACGCAAGCTGATCCATGCAGCTCTGCATTCACCCGCTGGAAAGAAGGCAATAATTACAAAAAAAAACAAAATCTTATAACTTGTTGCTTACGGATTTGCCCAACACCGCACTTATCGCCTCCCAGGCTTGATCCATTTTTGTTGCTATGGTTTGGATCGGTCAGGTCCCAAATCCTTGGCCTTTCCTTCACCAGCTTCGCTAACTCGTGTTCTTCAACATCAGAAAATTTGTTGAGGCGCTTTTGGCATTTCGGCGCACTTTGCGGTGTGTTTTGAGTATTTTTCGAGTTTTCCATGTCTGAAAATAAGATAATAGATTAAAATAATTGAAATTCTGAAATAAATCAAAATATTTTGCAAATTTACAACCTAAAATGAACATTTAATGTTTTGCTTACCTCTTTCGCCCGTTAATATCCGTTGAATGTCTTCTTCTTGTTAAAGTAATAATGTTTCAAACATTATTCCTTGCCAAAACCTGAGTTACCCTATGCACATTTCCACTGGAAAAAAGTAGTAAATTTCGTAGCAGATTTCTTGAGAACTGCGATAGGGGTCAAGTAATTTTGACGCAAGGAAATTTCTTGAGCATTTTGTTGGCGTTTTTTTATATGGAGTTTTCGCTTTTCTTGAGAGCTGCTAACCCCTTTAACTACAGTATGTCGGCAGAGGCGCTGTTTCACTGCGAACAGATGAACAGATGGTGTTGATATAAGCTATTTGGTTGGTTGATTGGTGCACAGGATTGGCAGTTTTACTAAAATCACTACAATTTGCCGACAGAGGCGCTGTTTCACAATAAGAATCCAATACGAAAATTAGTACTTCCGTTGTCCCAAAATTTGGCTTACCCTCCGCAAAGAAGTTTTACTTCAAAAATCGCTTTCTGCAAGCACTTGCATTGCACCGTCAGACTGCTCACTGCAAGCACTTTCCAAAACCGAAATGGTTCGAATGCAATTTGCAAGCATTTGCATTGCACCGTCTGACGGGATCTTAGTCTGGACGTGAATAAAGTACCTTTACGATGAGACAAATTGGGTCTCGCATTGAATGACTTCTTTAACCATTTTCATTGGAAATTGTGTCTCGCTGACAGAAACAGAAATGCATAAATGTGTTTGGCCATTATTAGACAATTAGATACGAGTAAAGTAAATAATTTTGATGTTGCGATTTTTTGCGATTATTGAGAAATATAATTTTTTCGTAGGCATATTTGGAATATTTGGATTTTTTGTCGGAATAAGAAAATTTTCCAGCACGGCAGTTATCCATTGTACTGATGAGTAAATTCTTTTTACTGAAATTTACTTAACTCGATTGGTTCGATGAACATATCAAAGAAGAGAAGAATCCTGCAATTAACAATTTGATCATTGGTCAAGTTGAATGCGGCAATGTTATGAATGAGGAATCGTTTTCCTTGAAGGAGAAAGTGCGAACTTTCCGTTAGATGGAAGAATTCTCAGAGAGGATAGCTGTCTTCCAGAAGCAAAATGCACTCTGGCTAAACACAATTTTGGCAATTGAAAAGTCTGTAACTAATTCAACTATACCCTTAGAAGGGCGTACAAAGAAAGAGTATGCTGAAAAGTCTGAACGAACAAAGGAAATGTTGCAGAGGATCTCACGAAAATTCGATCCTATGAAATAGAATTACTACTTCGTGCAGCTTCAACATCGGCTGGAAAGCAAAAGCAAGCAAATATAAATAGCAACATTCCTCAAAGAAACTAGCTAGCCCAACAAAACCATCTACACTAAGAAAAGTTGCACTTACTGCAAAAACTACGCCAGCTCGCTTAACTAAGCCGAAGCAATGACCTTTTTATAAGCCTTTTATTATAAGCTTTATATTAGGTTCACATCAAGTATGTTTGTAGTGGAATCTAGAAATCAATTTTTCACCCACTTCCCGACTACTTAGAGATCTGAAACTTTGCAAACATGCGTAAAAAGGAGCACAATACATGAATCAATCAATTTTATGGGCGAAGGATAAGGGGCGTGGCACTTTTTTATCAACTCCAGATTTGTGTATAACTTTAGAACAACACATCACACATCAATGAAACTCGGTAGGAACTTACTACATATACATATCCTTCTACTGGGAAAATAAGACGGGCAGTGGACAAGTGGGCGTGGCACCGCCCATACAAACAAAATCGTTTATATAGAATAGCTTTGGAACTAAAAGTCGTGCAGCATTGAAATTTCGTATGCAGTCGCCTCTTGGATGCGTCGTCCCACTGGTAAAATTTTATGGGCGTAGGATAAGAGGCGTGGCACTTTTTTATCAACTCCAGATTTGTGTATAACTTTCGAACTACACATCACACATCAATGAAATTCGGTAGGAACTTACTACATATCTGTTTAGGCCAAACGCAGTAGGGTTAAGTTTTAGTTCTAGTTCAGTATTGTAATTATCAAATGTAGGCGGCGCTGGCGTAGCTAAGGAGACTCGCTGCTCGTAAATTTGAATATACATAGATGTCGAGCTCCTTTCCTCTATGTAGAGGAAACAATCTAACATAGCATCTAGCCGAAGCCGCATCAAAGTTTAAATTTGAGTGCTCGCATATCGAGTCTTGGTAAGCCAAACAAGAAAAAATCCAAATAAAATACCCCGCTTTTGCGAACCGAAACTGCCGCCTTGTTCTTTTTGTGTTCTTGGTTTTCGGTTTCTCAATTGTTTGCTGCTGCCGCTGCAGATTTGGCCGTTTTTAAGCTTCCGGACGAACCCCACTGCTCCCCGTTGCCAGCGAGGCCTATTGTGTGCCATCCCCCTAGAACATCGTTGGATGTTCATTTTGGTCCTTCGAGCCGGATGGCTCTAGAAGCTGAGGAAACTGGAAAACTGAAGGAAGTCAAAAAATTGCCACGGAGTTCATCAATTTCACAGGTGCGTTACATTTTATGCCTGAAACACAATTGCGACCACAACGCAGACCGCTGTGGTATTCCGCATTTTGGAACGAGTAGGCTTATGAGAACGTCAGGAATGGAACAGAACGGCCGACGACCATCGCAAAACGCAACGACCGACGATAGAACTGGTTCTAATTTCACGCTGCGTCCAATTTAGGGTTGCATTTTCCCAACAGCCGCAGTAATGATTTTATTGAATTTCATTACAGCTGCTTATAAGTTTTTTATTTTTAGAAATTTGAGAGACTTCCTCGTTCTGGTTAATTTTAAGCGACCAAAGGAAACGCGACACGTTGGTCAAGTGGACAAACGCTTGGCTACTGAAACGGAAGACCCGAGTTCAAATCTCAGGCGAGGCACATAACATCTAATAGAATAGAGTACAATTATTTTTTGCATAACAGACCGGCCGAATCAGCATTGCTGCTACGGCGGTCATTTGGCCGACATGCCGTCCTAGGACATGCCTACAGATAAAAGATACAAATAAGTCAACGGCCGTGTGACCGGACTATGATTTGATAATTATACGCCGATTTAATATCAATGAATATAAAAGTTTTAGTTTTTATTAATGAAAAGATTTGACGCAGTACAAAAGGAAATTCAAAGAGTAAGTGAACAGAAATTTCTCAAAGTAATTTCTCACATCAGTAGTGATGTCAGATATGCATATTGCTTATCATTTAGGCTCAACAGGCCGTTTGCCGAATTTTGTTTACAGTGGCGTTCAATTGTATAGAAATTGAACTGCCGACGACCGTTGATTGCAGTTTGTTTACTGCGGCAGGCCAAAAAACGCATAGTTCTGCGAACGTGGTCGGTGTTGTGTTTCAGGCATTACTTGTACTCTTGGTGATTCGAAAAAGTGCAAAAATTCTGCAATTTCGCCTACGGAGCACCGGCCCACACACACATACACACGCACTCTTGCCGTCATGGTTCTTCTTGTTCGTGGACAGACAGAAACGCGAAAATCCAAATTACACACGTTAATTAAGCAGCACTCGGCAATCCCAATAAACATAAACACTTAGTTAAAATCGCTTTGCTTTAAATCACTTAGTTGAAATTAGGAATTATTGAATAAAATAAGCTAAATCGCGCTGCACCTTAAAGATCAAAATCTCCAATCCAATTCCAAGCAAGAACAAAAAATACAATTGCATTACTTATTTTCGAAGAATAAAACAACAACAATTGTACCAACAAGCACTTGCTGCTCCCGCTAGCTTTTGTTGTTTTTTCTTCATATTCCTCCTTCGCTTTCGTTTCTGCACATTTGGTTTTTGTACTATTAGCGGTAGGCTAGTTCAGGGTTACCATCTGGATCTTTTTAAGAAAATGTATCTTTGAGAAATTTAGTAGTAACAAAAAGTAGTAGATTACCAAAAACTTTCAGTAATTTATTTTTGATGATTTGAATTGAAGCTTTAAGTTACGAATATGTCTCCTATAAACAAATTCGTTCGTCGTTCTGACGAATTGCTAGAATTCGAGAATAAATTTAGCAAAAATTTGGACCACCATACTACTTTTTCTCTTGAGGTCCAGAAAGAGGAACTAACGGAATTGTGGCTCAGTGTGAAGTCCTCGTATGAGGAATGTTTATCGAAAATTTCTAGTGCAATAGCGGACTCGGGATTTGAAATTGATGTAGTCAAATCAAAATACCGTAGTTGCTACCAAGCTTATGTTTCTTGCGCAGCTCAGATGGGAGAGTTCGCCCACAATCTTTCGCTTTCGGGCATCTCCAATCCAACAACGGGTTTTGCCGAAAGTTCGGTTGATAATATTCTCGGAAACCGTTGTATGAACCTCCCTCCTTGTGACACTGAGCCCTTTAATGGTGATTACGCTTCGTGGCCTTCATTTCGAGATTTATTTTCCGCCATATACGGTTTAAATCCTCGCCTCAGCCCAGTAGATAAACTGTTCTATTTGAACCAAAAAACTCGCGGAGAGGCTAATGAGATAGTTTCAAAATACCCCTTAACCAATGATTCTTTTTCTCTCGCATGGCTAGTTGATCGTTTCGAGAATAAACGAATTTTGGTGAATAGTCATCTGAAGATTTTGCTGAATCTTCCTTATCTGTTGGAAGAATCTGCTGGCGACATCAAAAGGCTACAGCGAGACATCGACATCAGCAGCTGGGATGTCATGCTTGTTTATTTATGTTCGACCCGTCTCCCAGAAATAACGCTCACATTATGGCAGCAGAGTTTGGAAATGAAATCTGAAATTCCCACATGGAAAAATTTAGATAAGTTTCTGGAGAATAGGTATCGAACTCTAGAACATGTGCAAAATCTTAGAAACCCAGACGAACCACTGAAATACTTAGCAATGCCTTCAACTACGTTGAGTTTAAGGAACTGTAGTTTGTGTGCTGGAGAGCCACACGATATAAAATCTTGCTCTGATTTCGTGAACAAAGACCCTAAACATTGGCTTTCAATAGTGAAAGCCTTGGGACTATGTCTCAATTGTCTGGCCAGTTCCCACAGGGCTAAAAATTGTAAAAGTTTGTTTAGCTGCTCAAAATGCAGAAGACGACAACATTCTTTACTGCATCGTGATGCATCATCTCCTCGCTCTCCGTTAGTACAACAATTAGAATATGAAAACTTAGGCCCTTTTCTAATAGGCTCGGTACCCAATCGTGTTCAAGCTTCTGCGACATGCGTTAATTATGCTGATAAGAATGTAGTTAATGTGCCTGGAAATGACAAGCCGACGACTTTCACTCGGATATCTGGTCGCAAAACCTTAACTGCGTACAACCCCGAACCATCTTGTAGTGGAAAAGAAGTGTCCCATGTGTGCCAGGATTTCGTAATGGACAATCTGCGAGCGAGACCACGTCCGTCTCCGCCGCAGTTCGCAAAACAGCATCCATTCCACTTAAAAGGACAACCTAGTGCCGACGCTGGTGGAGCGAGACCTCGCCCGTCTCGCCTGCCGTCAAACGTCCAGCAGAGGCCACAGAACGGGTCTACTATAACTTGCCGATATGGTGGCGATGACGGTAGAGCGAGACCTCGTCCGTCTCGCCTGCCGTCATACTTTAGCCGACCATTTTGTTCTGGGATCCGCTCTAGAGCAAGACCCAGTCCGTCTCGCCTGGACAGCGGTCCCTATCCATCACATCATACACAATCGAAAATTGCACAGAGAATTACCAATAGTAGAATGTAACGCACCTTAGCTTAAGTTATGCCCACATTTATTATTTCATTTGCAATGATCTTGCAAGGCGGGCGGAATGTTTATGTCGCAAAGCGCCTTCCCGCAAACTTCCTACCAAATTGTAAAATCGTAGTGAAAATTCTAATTTGTAGAGACATGGCAACTCGGTTGCAAAAACTGTGGTATCTAGTTCTTAGTCTTTTATACAATCTCAAGCTGACAGCTGTATCCCGAAGAAAAGCACCGGTGAGCAGCCCCAATATATAGGAAATAAAACTGTGGAATCAATTCTTAAACGACTTTTATTTGCTTTTCATTTATGCCAAATCCTGGAGAGCCATCGTATTCCGGCCCCCTTTATAGCAACGTTTGCTAACATATTTGGCAAACCCCGGCGTCCCGCCCAACAATATCCATATCCTTCTGCTGGGAAAATAAGACGGGCATTGGACAAGTGGGCGTGGCACCGCCCATACAAACAAAATCGTTTATATAGAATAGCTTTCGAACTAAAAGTCGTGCAGCATTGAAATTTCGTATGCAGTCGCCTCTTGGATGCGTCGTCCCACTGGTAAAATTTTATGGGCGTAGGATAAGGGGCGTGGCGCTTTTCAAACATCTTATACTCATTGGGATATGCTGTCATTATGCAAATATGCATGCTTCCCATCCAATCAATGTGAACTGTGGTACAAGACTGACAAATCGAACACAGGTCAGTTAAGGAATCCCGATTTCGAGGTGAATGAGGAGATAGATAATAAGACTTTGTTTTTGATCGAAGATATGTATTACCTCATGTGCACCAGTAATCAAGTTAGGAATGCCAACGCCATGTCCTGGAATGAACGCCGGTTTCAATCGAGAATTGAAACGTGAGCGTGATTACGATCGAGATGCATTGAACCAGTTAGTTTTAACGAATGTACCACTGCTGAACCCCCAACAGAAGGAAGTGAATGCAATTGCTGATGGAAATGGTGCCTTCTTTTTCCTTTGAGAATTTTGATTTGATTTCAGATTTCAGAGCTCTAAATTTGAATTTATGGGAGACTAAAAAGTAGAAAATAATATTATTTAAAAAAAAACTTTTTAAAAATAAGCTTTAATGTACTAAAAAGTAGAAAATAAATTGTTTCGAAGTCACCAGTATCTTACTATCAATAAAAGCTTGTGCGCTCAATATCCATATTCAAAATATCTTTCATTACTATAATCTATTTGCAAAAAATAATTTAAAGAAAATATTGTGGTAATTGGTTGACAAATATTGAACACATGAGCGCCCCAAGCTTTTATGGATAGTAAGATACAGGTGACATGGTAACAATTTATTTTCTACTTTTTAGTACATTTAATGAATTCAAGCTTATTTTTAAAAAGTTTTTTTTATATAATACAAGTAGGGCCACCTGTCGTGTGTGCCTGTATACGCGACAGCTAGTAAAACAATTAGCAACAATAAAATGCAAAGCAAAGTAAAAAATAAAAACAAATTTTAATACTGTGGGATTCGAACCGATGACCTGCCGAATGCAAGCGCGCGGCTCTACCCACTGGGCTACACAACGAACTGATTTCATTCATCTAAAGTCGTAAAAGACAGAAAGTGGACAGGCTGCAGGCAGACGCTTTTTAGTCAGTCTGCGTTTTATATATAAGATTATTAACTTGACTTTCTGTTAGTTTGTAGTAAAATCTAGTAGTCAAGTTTTCACCCATGCGTAAACACGCTGACAATACATGAGTCAATCATAAAAATATTTAAATTTTTACTTTAATCAAAGCTATTAGCGAAATTGCAATAGCTAATCAGAGCACAGACAGAAGAAACGCGTAGGGACAGACGGGCCAGGAGCTGTTTAATCGCATTTTAAATAATATTGCCGTATTTATAGAATACGAAATGTGTAAGACCTAGATTTATACCTGATTTAGGCCCCTACAAATTATAGATCATTAAATCACATCAAATACATCAACAAAAATTCTTGGGCAGACGGGCAAAGAGCTGTTTAATAGCAATTAATGTACATATGTATATAATTTTGCGGTATTTATAGAATACAAAATGTGTAATGACCTAGATTTACGCCTGATTTAGGCCCCTACCAATATATAGCCATCACAACCAATATTATATAGATACATATAACATTAAATCACATCAAATACATGAACAAATATTCCGGGGACAGACGGGCAAGGAGGAGCGCTGCTATTCAACCGAAAACCAAGAACAGAACAGACGGGCAAGGAAAAGTACTCCTATTAAAAAAAAATAGAATTCATTTCAGCAACAGCCAATCAGAGCACAACAGGGAAGAAGAATCACTGCTGTATATAAAGAGCAGCTGTAGCAAAAGCGGACAGAACTGTACGAGCTGCCAAGCAAAGAGGTTATCTGATTTTTGCTCTTCGTTGTTTCTTTTGGTTGAATTCTAAACTCAAAAAGGGTATTTCTGGTACGGTACCCTTAGGGCGCGAGCTCGACTCGCACTTGACTGCTTTTTCCCATGGCGTTAGGACGCCTGCTTTCATTAGTACCTGCGGGGTTAAATTATAGAAACGTATAGGAACAACATGCAAAATTCAGTACTATTTAAGTTTGAAAATTACCGCAGTACCATATCACCTGATTTCAGTACCTTTTTGTGAATACAAATAAAATATTGTGTACTGCTCTGAAAGTTTTAAATTCTTTTTGGGAAAAATTTCAAAGCTCTAAAATTTAATTTATGGGAGACTAAAAAGTAGAAAATAAAATTTTATAAAAAAAACTTTTTAAAAATTAGCTTTTATGAATTTATTGTACTTACTTTCTATTGTAAAAGTAGAAAATAATTTGTTTCCAAGTCACCTGTATCTTACTATCTATAAAAGCTTGGGCGCTCAAAACCTATATTCACACTTATCTTTCATTACTAGAATCTATTTGCAAAAAATAATTTAAATAAAATATTGAGTTAACTGGTTGAGAAATTTTGAACACATGTGCGCCCCAAGCTTTTATGGATAGTAAGATACAGGTGACTTGGAAACAATTTATTTTCTACTTTTAAGTACATTAAATTTATAAAAGCTTATTTAAAAAAATTTTTTTTTTATATAATACTAGCTGTCCCGGTAAACGTTGTTCTGCATAAAATAATTATTTTATTCCAAGATTTGTTTTGAAATGTATTTCATTTATGGTAGGAA
Source organism: Neria commutata (assembly GCA_963457695.1). NCBI lineage: Eukaryota > Metazoa > Arthropoda > Insecta > Diptera > Micropezidae > Neria > Neria commutata. Next base: position 42,755,511 of record OY735245.1, on the reverse strand, counting down.
TTTTTTTAATAATATGAAAATTATGTCAACTTTAGTATTATATGGTGTGACTTTGAGCCAAATCGGTCCATAAATAAGAATTTTCGAAAAATCGCCACCGCAGCGCCACTGATGAGGGTCTAACATGAAAAAAAAACCATTCAGAGCACCACACGAACATATGTTGTGAGTATAAGGTCGTTCGCTTCTGTGGTTCAGCAGTGATGCTGCAACATACATACGCACAAACGTTTTTATATATTAAGATATGAAAATGAAAATTATGTACAGGAAGAATATGTTTTCGTGAATATTTCCACCCCGACAACAGCTATCGGGTTCAAATTTTGTCGACCACTTACTGTGAACTTTAGTATTATATGGTGTGAATTTGAGCCAAATCGGTCCATAAATAAGAATTTTCGAAAAATCGCCACCGCCACTTAGGAAGGTCAAACATGAAAAAAAACCATTCAGAGCACCACACGAATATATGTTGTGAGTATAAGGTCGATTGCTTCTGTGGTTCAGCCGTGATGCTGCCAAATACATACGCACAAACGTTTTTATATATTAAGATTATTTAGAGAACAACTTCACAAAAGAGCAATGTCTGAGCATAAGACGTGAAAGCAAAATAAACAAGTATGGAAGAATCAGTTGGGTTTCACCGACAGAGTAATACCCTACACCAAGTTCCCAAGTGGGGTGATAATCCACAGAAATTGTGGGTGCATTTAATTTACCTCATACATAGTGGGCGGACCACGCCTATTTTTAGCAGACTACAATATATCCCTAATAGGACAATTTATGCCAAAAGTTGATGCTCTGGAAGGTGTACAATCGAAATGATCGATATATTTATTTTACCGCCCCCATAGTGGGGGGCCACGCCCATTTCCGGTGAATTGAAAGGTATTCTTACCAGTAATTAAGTGACCAAATATGGACGCTCTGGTGTATATCTTACTGAAGTTATGAGGATTTTTAGCTTACCGCCTATATAGTGGGCGGACCACGCCCATTTTTTCGTGGGACATAGAAAACCAAACCCTTAACTTGAATACCAAGTACAATTCTTTTCCATTAGTAATTAGACAAAATATACATAGCTATTTTACCGAAAAAAAATCCGGGGTATTGGGACTTACAGGCCCATTGTGGGCGTGTTCTTCAACTGATTTGGCTAATCTCGGAACTTGCAGTAGTGGAAGGGTCACTACGACTGTGTGCCAAATTTGGTCCAAATCGGACAACTCCTTCTTTCTCTCCTGTGGCCACGGATAGCAAGACGGACAGCAAGACGGACAGACAGACGGACGGACAGACGGACAACCGGAAATCAACACAGAAAGTGATTCTAAGCATTTCTATATACTTATGTCTATACCTAGGACGGCTCCTTTAATGCGTTACAATTTTCGCACAAAGTCATTATACCCTATTACCATAGGTGTAGGGTATAAAAAGCCAAACTAATAGTAATTAATTTATTGCATAGCTCAGCATAAAATTTCCAGCAGTGTTCTCTAAAGACGATTTCCTCCGATTGAGGTAGTTGATGAGTCAATGCTATACACATTTCGCTACCTAAATAAATATCTGTAAGAGGTCAATTTTCAAAAATTCATTGATCAATTTTTAAAAATTCGTTTTCGTTAAAAAAACTCATCTTTTATAAAGTATTGTAATATTTTTTTGTACAAACGAGTTATTGCACTATTAAGCAAATGAATTTGCGGACTTTCACTTTGAAATAGTTTTTTTAATTTATTAATGTCTTTTAGTATAAAGTTATATTTTATTGTAATTAAAAAACCGAAATTATTTTAATTTATTCTTTCAAATCTGAAATTTAAAAAAAACTGTAATTTGTACTAGGAGGTAATTTTAAAAACTGTAAGCTTGTCTGAAAAACTGTAATTTACAGTTAAAACTGTGAATATGGCAACATTGGCTGCTAGTAAACACATAGCAATATGCTCTACCAGAGAACGAAAATAACATAACATTAATGCTATTCACGTTCTCTGACTGTACCTTCAAGGTGCAGTTAGTGATGACGTATTGTTTTTAGTCGCATCGTAAATGTCTGAGAGAGACATATGTATTTCTATGAGAATTTCTGCGTTACGATCCGAATAAATACGTCAAGAGCGAACGCATGTAAGTATAGAGCTCGGGCAAAACAGGTTTTGTCTGCGATACGAATAAATACGATACGTCATCACTAACTGAGCCTTCACTGTTATTTACATTCTCTGTTGATTTCTTCCATCGTGGTTGATATGCTGGCTGCTGGTAATTCGGGAAAGCTTTGAAAAGTTGCGTGTGGTTTGTGTACTTGCTCAACTTGTTGAGGAGAAAAAGACCAGATAGCCAAGGAAATTGCGAAGAAATTGTATAACAAAGAAGCGTTTGACCTGGTTGGAGCTTTTTCAAAACGCGAGATTAAAGGCTCAGTTAGTGATGACGTATCGTATTTATTCGTAATTAATCGTAACAACAAAATTTGGGCCGTTTAGTGAAAAACGTAAAAATCGTATTGTAGCTGTCAGATTTTCTCTCACAATTTTGAAACGAAGTGAAAAATTAAGAGTGTCAAAGTGAGAAATTGCAAAATAAAAAAGAAAAATAATGGATTCCATGGCGATGTCTGCCCAAATTCCCTGTTTTCGCTCATGATTTTTGTATTGTGGACTAGTTTTATAATATACATATGTAATTCGCGGTGTGACTCCACTAGTGCAATCAGCCTTTCGTCGTTCATTTTTCAGTTTTGCTTACCTTTTTGTCAGTGTTGCCGTATAGTTTCGTGCAGAAAGCAAGCACGCTGTTCATTTTGCTTTTGAGGTTAATTTTAACATTCTTTATAAAATCTATGGTATAGAATTGTGTTAATTTTTAAATATATTTATTGTGGTCTACTTTTATGAACTAATTTTAACAATTATAATCTGCTGTTTGTGCTAAATTAAAATCAGTGGCAGCACTGTGGCTATAGTACAAAGCAATGTCATTCTCTCATCCTCTCTGAGAGCAGACTCATATTGACGTAAATATCTAAGAGATACCTATTTGGATTATAATTTCTGCGTTACGATCTGAATAAATACGTCAAGAGCGAACGCTCGGGTAAAGTAGGTTTGGTTTACGATACGAATAAATTCGATGCGTCATCACCAGAGAAGATATATGCTTGAAAATGCATATTGCATAAATTTTCCACGAAAATTGTTCTAATATTAAAAAAAATTTCTGGCAACGATTTTTAGCACCCATTTTTCATAAACATCTGGCAACATTGTAAACAAGTTTTGATTTGCGCGTCATTTTCTGTATACGTGTTTTTTGTGACATAATGCCAAAAGAAAAAGAGTCTGCTAGAGAGTTCAAGTCGCGTGTTATCCAACAGTTTCCTGGTGTTTTTCGTGCGGATCGTATGGTTCTTTTTTGCACTTACTGCAATTGTTCGGTCGCCGCGACCAAAATTTTCAATGTTAAGCAGCATTTGGAAACGGCAAAGCATAAAGAAGCTGCCGAAAAACGAAATCCGAAGCAAACACAGACTTTGGTGACGGAATACCAAGCAAAAGAGCAAAACACTTTTGCTATGGACTTGTGCGAAGCGTTCGTAGAAGCAAATATAATATTAAAAAAAATTTGCCATCCAAGCCTAAAGAAGTTTTTGAGCAAGTACACCAATGAGCCGCTGCCTTGCGAATCAACGCTTCCCCAGAGATACGTGCCTTGTCTCTACGAAAAGGTTCTAAAAGATTTAAAGGAAAAGGCCAAAAGCGAATATATGTATATATATTTCTGTGGACGAAACGACGGATTCAGAACAAAGGCTGGTGATAAATTTCATATTTGGGGTATTAACGTGTGACCCTAATGAACGCGCGAACAGCTACTTGTTCAACGCAGCAACAGTAGAAGCTGCCAATGCCACCACTGTGGCCGCCTTCGTGAACGACAGTTTGTCTTTGCTTTGGCCAAATGGTTAGTTGGAATTTAGCTGTTTAATATGTTCAAATACGACTGTAATATTTAAGGTATCCAGTACAATAAGGTACTTCTCATTGTCACGGACGCTGCTGCATATATGATGGCTGCTGTTGGTGCTCTGCAGGTGTTGTACCCAAAAATTATGCACTTGACGTGCTTTTCCCATGGACTCCACAGGTTAGCAGAGTTTGTTCGCGCTCAATTTCCGCTGGTGAACAACTTAATTTCAAGTACAAAATCTGTATTCCTAAAGGTAAAGTTTTATTTTATTATATTGAAGAACATTTTACTAACTACTAAATTTTTAAGGCCCCATCGCGACGCAATGAATTCCAACGAATGCTGCCAGGTATACCTCTGCCCCCAAGACCGTGTATAACGCGTTGGTGTACGTGGCTGAATGCTGCTTTTTATTATTGCGATCACTGCAATGAGGTTAAAAGCGTTGTAGATTCGTTAAACAGCGACGATGCTGAAGCCATTCGTGTTTATCAAGAGTTGTTCAGTTCAGGCTGTTTGGTTTCTGATCTCGCTTATATAAAGCTAAATTTTTCGAGCCTGACGGGCGCGATTGTAAAATTTGAAACTTGAAGATTAGAACTTAAAGAATCTATTCGCATTGTAGAAGAAATTCGAGCTTCTGTATCTTCTTTAGAAAACAAAGATTACTCTTTAAAACTCGATGCCATTCTCCGAAGAAATAAGGGGTACGAACCTCTTAAAGAAATTAATCAAATTTTACGTTTTGGTATAGATGCCAAAGATCCATATGTCAAAAAACTTTCGCCAACAGAGCTGACAATCTTTTCATACTGCCCCGTGTCGTCTGCAGATGCTGAAAGTAGTTTTTTAGCATATGGGATATTGACAGAAAAAAGGAAAAAAATTTCTTTTGAGAACTTGAAGCACCATCTGATAATTTATTGTAACAGTAAAAACGATGAGAATTTGAATTAAATAAAAAAAACTCTCTATTACACGTATTTGAAAAACTTTTATGTTGCATATTTTAGATGCATATTTTTCAGTTTTAAGGGCATATTTCAAGCGCTTATTTTGGCTTTTTTCGTGCTTGAAAATATCTTCTTTGGTCATCACTAACTGAGCCTTTAATCTCTGCGTGTCGAAAAGCTCCAAGCAGGTCTGACGCTTCTTTGTTATAATTACATACAATTTCTTTGAGATAGCGTTAAAGCAGAGAACGTGTAAACGTAATATTTTGATGTATGTACATGTGTATGTATGTATGTACGTATTTTGTTTATGTTCTCAGCTCTTCTGCTATGGCTATCTAACTTGTTTTTGCAACATGGGCATACACCGAAGCTTTCGGAAATAATTAAAGCTTTTGAAGTTAGCAGCGTTTGACCAGAGAACATATACAGGGTGCGTCTTATATTGCAGGTCAAAAGTTTTTTAAATAACTTTTAAATGAAATAGTTTTACAATTCATATTTCCTCTTTCTTTCCGGTCGTCAACAACGCGTGAACACGTGTCCACGAGCCGGCACCCGGAAGGGCTGAGCAAGAATTTATAAATCGCTAATTCGCTCAGACATCAACAGATCAAAGCTCAAATCACTGCGCGGATTATCCCTACTCGGTTACTTGGTGTAGGGTATTACTCTGTCGGTGAAACCCGACTGATGCTTCCTTATTTTTTTTTTAAATACATCATTGAAGTCACAGTTATTACTTTAAAAATCTGCATACTAAATTTTGTAGAATTTCTTAAGAGTCCTTTCCCAATAAAGATAGTAGTAATCTGTAAAATAAAGGTACGTTCGTAAAAGCAGTAAATTCGTGCAGCAGCAGTGCATCCAACGTTAGTTGCCGCTGCCCGATCAGCTGATTTCGTCTGCAGGTTGACTGCAGAAACTTATGTTGCATTAACGAACGCGATTCAGGATGGAAATTTTGGTAAACGCATTAATTGATAGTTGCGAAACCGAAGTGAGAGCCTTTTAATTAATTTCAATAAAAAATGAGTAAAACGAGTGAAAAAAAGATATGCCGTTGTAAAAGCCTTGTTGAAAGAGAGAAATAAAAAGAGATCGATCCCGAAAGTAAATGATTATGTACTTTGAAACAATAAAAACGTATCCTTCTTTATACAAGATATACAAGATAACAAACAAATTTTGATCCATTTATAATAAATTTTCTACGTTTCCATTTCGTGTTCTGCAACCGGTAACAGTAGGAAAATTACTACCAAGGTTGCAAAAATCACAGAAGAGACCACTGCGGTGCCAAGCCGTTGCATTAACGAACGCGATGCACGCGGCAGTGTTGCGCCATTTTGCAAAGCAGCCGCTGGGTTGCATTTACGAACGTACCTTAAATGTTTGTGCAAAATAGTTGCAAATGGAAAATTATTTGTGAATATTTTTCGACATTCGATATCAATATTTTTGAATTTTGCCTCACATAGAATCATGTTTCTTATTTTAGACTAAAATTTTTAGTTATGTAAATAGGCCCTGTAAAATCGGGCCTTAGTAACATTTTTGCCACTTATTAATATGCTTATGTACATTCGATCATTTGCAGATTCCGAGCTTTCGTCGCTGTCACATGTTGGTAAGTTTACATTTTTAGTAATATTTGTATGTATGAATGTTAATATTTATTTGTGTTTTCATGTGTTTTGTAAGAAATGTGATAGATAAGATAGATATCACTTTTTACTTTTTCTGTCGTCACACATAAAAGTAATTACTGTGAATAAATTCTATAAATAAATCTATTAAGGAAAGAAAATACCGTCGCTTCCACGGAATGCTGGCCACCACAGTTTAAGCACCCAATTTTCAAAAGTTAGAGTACAAAAGCTTGTGTACGTAAATATGTATGTACATATATGTATATATACATATATATGTATATATACATATATATATATGTACATATACATATACTGTATTTTAATAACCGTTGTTTCGTCCAATAAGACTGGAAGGCATACAGATAACTTTGATATATGTAGCTGGAAAAAGAATTTTCTGAATTCAGAGGTGCTGAGCAGAATTTGAAAACGAAACATATTATTTTTTATTATGACCGGACGTCAAACTATATAGCATATATGTAATTATAAGAAATAAAAAAATACTAAGTTCCAAAAAAATTATTGATCAAATTAAAAAAATGCTATATTCCGAAAATTATAAGCAAATATAAATAAAAACAAAATTTTAACAGAATGCAAAAAAGCGCGAAATTCCAAAAAATATCTGTTGATTTAAATAAATGCAAAACTCAAGGAAATTATTGATAAAAATAAAAAAATGCAATTTAATATTAATTAATATTGATAAAACTATCGGCAAACATAGATAGTATCATTTAGTTGTTACCTGTCAAATTTGTTCGAGGCAACAACCACACAAATAAAGCATAGAACGTATATGACGGATGTATCCCTTTCTAACGATACCCCACAAGATCAAAACAACAACAAATGTTTACTTAGAGGATAATCTCACCAAAATTAAAAATAGAAAAACAAACACATATATCGAATAAACTTGCAGTTTTCCAGACATCTATGACTGGATACTTACTAACCCTGCTGTTATAAAAATTTTACCTTGAGAAATGTAGTGAGCCGATGTGATCATGGAGGGCCAGGTCAGTTTTTTTTTCACATTTTAATATTGGACGATTTTGGGTTATTACTCTTTCGGCTGATGCTTCCTTACTTGTCCTATATCTACAGATGCTGGACTGTGGGAGTGGTAAGATACTTTTCCAAACATACAGGAGGAAACACAAAGCTTTCTTTGAAAACTTTTCATGAAATCGTTCAAAAAGAAAACCAGGTGACGGAAAGAGTTCTTAAGAATTTATTGATACATTTCCAAGAAAAATTACGATAATATAATTTTTTCCATACCCCAATGAAATGCCGCCACTAAGAGTATTCAGTTAAATGTTATAGTTTTCCAGAAAAGATAAAAATTAATTTTATAAAAATCATTGGGAAAAAAGAACTGATTGTTAAGATTAAGATTATCTTTGTTTAGGATATTATTATTATTATTTATTAATTTTGTAATAAATCACAAAATTAATTTATAAGTACGAGCATTAGCTGCCAGGGCCATCATCTCTAAAAAGTTGTAATAAATCACCAAATTAATTTATAAGTACGAGCATTAGCTGCCAGGGCCATCATCTCTAAAAAGTTAGCATTATTTTATAGTGATACTAGCTGTCCCGGCAAACGTTGTTCTGCCTAAAATAATTATTTTATTCCAAGATTTGTTTTGAAATGTGTTTCAATGTATTTCAGGAAGAATATGCTTTCATGAATATTTCTACCCCGACAACAGCTATCGGGTTAAAATTTTGTCGACCACTTTCTGTCAACTTTAGTATTATATGGTGTGAATTTGAGCCAGATCGGTCCATAAATAAGAATTTTCGAAAAACCGCCACCGTGGCAACACTTAGGATGGTCTAACATGAAAACAAACCATTCAGAGCACCTCACGAACATATGTTGTGAGTATAATGTCGATCGCTTCTGTGGTTCAGCCGTGATGCTGCGACATACATACGCACAAACGTTTTTATATATTAAGAAGATATGACGCACACAGAGCAAAAACGCTTCGAGTGTCAATTTTCGCCTCATTGCGCACATGCGCTATGCAGGTATAAAAGTCGTTTTTGCTCTGGGCGCGTCATATGAAAATGAAAATTATGCACAGGAAGAATACGTGTTCGTGAATATTTCCACCCCGACATCAGCTGCCGGATTCAAATTTTGTCGACCACTTTCTGTCAACTTTAGTATTATATGGTGTGAATTTGAGCCAAATCGGTCCATAAATAAGAATTTTCGAAAAACCGCCACCGTGGCAACACTTAGGATGGTCTAACATGAAAACAAACCATTCAGAGCACCTCACGAACATATGTTGTGAGTATAAGGTCGATCGCTTCTGTGGTTCAGCCGTGATGCTGCGACATACATACGCACAGACGTTTTTATATATTAAGATATGAAAATGAAAATTATGCACAGGAAGAATACGTTTTCGTGAATATTTCCACCTCGACATCAGCTGCCGGATTCAAATTTTGTCGACCACTTTCTGTCAACTTTAGTATTATATGGTGTGAATTTGAGCCAAATCGGTCCATAAATAAGAATTTTCGAAAAACCGACACCGTGGCAACACTTAGGATGGTCTAACATGAAAACAAACCATTCAGAGCAAAGAGAATATAAGCTTATATTCTCTTTGATTCAGAGCACCTCACGAACATATGTTGTGAGTATAAGGTCGATCGCTTCTGTGGTTCAAGCGCTGATCAGTCACCGCGTATCTTTTGTGAGCGGAATTATTCGTAACGGCAAAATTTGGGCCGTTCAGTGAAAATCGTGTCGCAGCTGTGGCTCTTTTGCACGTTTCTGTTTTGGTTATTGCTGCCGTGCTGCCATATAGTTTCGTGCACAAAGTAAGCACGCTGTTCATTTTGCTATTGAGGTTAAATTTTACATTCTTTATAAAATCTATGACACAGAATTATCTAAATTTTTACATATATTTATTGTGGTCTACTTTTAAGAATTAATTATAGCAATAATAATCCGGTTTTAGTTCTAAATTAAAATCGAAGAGCAGTGGCAGCGCTGTTTTTAGTACAAAGCAATGCCATTCTCTCATCCTCTCTGAGCATCAGAGCAGACGTAAACGTGTGAGAAAAACCAATTTGGATTATAATTTCTGCGTTACGCGCCGATTAAATACGCAATGAGCGAACGCATGTATGAGCTCGGGTAGGGTAGGTTTTGTCTGCGCTCCGATTAAATACGATACGCGGTGACTGATCAGCGCTTCAGTCGTGATGCTGCGACATACATACGCACAAACGTTTTTATATATTAAGAAGATATGAAAATGAAAATTATGCACAGGAAGAATACGTGTTCGTGAATATTTTCACCCCGACATCAGCTGCCGGATTCAAATTTTGTCGACCACTTTCTGTCAACTTTAGTATTATATGGTGTGAATTTGAGCCAAATCGGTCCATAAATAAGAATTTTCGAAAAACCGACACCGTGGCAACACTTAGGATAGTCTAACATGAAAACAAACCATTCAGAGCACCTCACGAACATATGTTGTGAGTATAAGGTCGATCGCTTCTGTGGTTCAGCCGTGATGCTGCGACATACATACGCACAAACGTTTTTATACCCTACACCTATGGTAATAGGGTATAATAACTTTGTGCCAAAATTGTAACACATTAAAGGAGCCGTCCTAGGTATAGACATAAGTATACAGAAATGCTTAGAATCACTTTCTGTGTTGATTTCCGGTTGTCCGTCTGTCCGTCTGTCTGTCTGTCTGTCTGTCCGCTCAGGATAGAAAGAAGGAGTTGTCCGATTTGGACAAAATTTGGTACACAGTTAGAGTGAACCTTAACTTAGTTTAAGTTCTGAGATTAGCCAAATCGGTCGAAGGACACGCCCATTATAGGTCTGTAGGTCCCACTACCTCGGGTTTTTTGCGATCAAATTGCTGTAATTTGTCTAATTACTCATTGAAAAGAATAAAACTTGGTATTCAAGTTAAGGGGTCGGCCATCTATGTCATACGAAAAAATGGGGTAAAATGGCTCCCAATTGACTCGTTACGAATATAAATGAATGAAATTCGGTTTCCAAGTTTATATATAGGTCTTAGATGCCATACAAGAAAATGGGCGTGGTCCGCCCACTATATAGGTGATAAACGAAAAATCCTCTTAACTTCCATAATATATACACCAGAGCATCCAGATTTGGTTACTTCATTCCTGGTAGGAATTCCTTTTTATTATCCAAAAATGGGCGTGGTCCGCCCACTATGTAGGTTGTAAATTACATGCACCCACAATTTAATTCCTTTCAGTGGATTATCGCCCTATTCGGTTACTTGGTGTAGGGTATTACTCTGTCGGTGAAACCCGACTGATGCTTCCTTACTTGTTATATATTAAGATATGAAAATGAAAATTATGCACAGGAAGAATACGTTTTCGTGAATATTTCCACCTCGACATCAGCTGCCGGATTCAAATTTTGTCGACCACTTTCTGTCAACTTTAGTATTATATGGTATGAATCTGAGCCAAATCGGTCCATAAATAAGAATTTTGGAAAAACCGCCACCGTGGCAACACTTAGGATGGTCTAACATGAAAACAAACCATTCAGAGCACCTCACGAACATATGTTGTGAGTATAAGGTCGATCGCTTCTGTGGTTCAGCCGTGATGCTGCGACATACATACGCAGAAACGTTTTTATATATTAAGATTTTAAAATTAATAGTACGGTTTACATTGGTAGTTTCAAATAAGTTATAAAATTATAAATCGCATCAATATTGTCAGGTGTTGGGTCTTTTAAAATTTCGGTTGCATTAATGGTGTTAAGTGTTGACTGTTTGATGTTCATTAGTGCTGGACAGGAACAAAGAATGTGTTCTCCTGAGAGTAGGTTACCACAATCGGCACAGGACGGGAAATTTTCTCTTCTTAGGATGTGCTGATGGGTGGCAATAGTGTGCCCAAGGCGGAGACGTGAAAAGATTTTAATTTTGTGTTTCCCTATATCTGTGGGGTATATTGGTGGCTTGAGTTCCCTGTTGATATTTGTGTAATGGTGGTGGTTGTATAGGCTCCATGATGTCTTCCTATTTACAGCGATCTTTCTGGATATGAATTGTTTCACATAAGGGGTATTCCCGATCCGGAGCGAATGCAAAAGCAAAAGCAAAATTTTCCTTTTGCATTTTTATAATCGGGAACGACCGATTTGCGAAATCCATTCAAATGCTTTTGTCAAACAGCTGTTTTACTTGAGAGTTTAATAAAATGACACGAAACAGCGAAAAACAACAATTTTGCGACTTCTTATTTGAAAATGCAGCAAATGAAATCACCCGTAAATATTAAAGACACCATTTTTGGAAATAAAAAGTGAAATAAAAATCAAAATGATCAGCTGGTCGCTGTTAATACTCGTTGTTGGCAACTTAGGTCACCGATAAGTGGGACTTTTCAAGCTGGCAACTATGCTCATATTTTGCATCAAATATTTTCCACTAAACGCAATGGGTTCTGGTCTAGGAAAATTGTGACTTTAATGCAAAAGCAAACCAGTGTTTTGTTGTTGTGTATGCAAAAGGTGGAAAAATATTTTGCATTCGCTCTTTTGCATGACCAATTGCACCGGATCGGGAATACCCCTATAGTTCTTCTCTACCATTGAGTCTATGATGACGGGAGCTTTACAAGCATATTTAGCGGCTAGGTCCGCTTGTTCATTTCCGTAAATACTGACGTGGCTTGGTAACCAAAGTAGTTTTAATGTTTCTTTGTTGTTGTTGAGCAGTTTTCGGATATTGTTTATTGTGATCCAATCGCAGGATAGCGCATTTAGTATTGCTTGTATGACCGAAAGGCTATCTGAACAGATGGTTGCTTTTAATTCAGTTGCTAGCGCAATTTTTAAAGCTTGGTAGATGGCCAATGCTTCTGCAGTGAAGACTGTGGATGTCGGCGAGAGGGCCTTTATTAAAATTGTGTGTCCGTTTTCGTCAACAACAGCATAGCTGGTACAAACGTTGTCGATTTTTGATCCATCTGTGTATAAAAAAGACCATCCTTCGGATATCAAGTAATTTTTTTTTTCAGCGAAAAGTTGGCAAAAAACTGTTTCAGATGTTTGGTCCTTTTTGTACCTTGATATACTGATATCGCAGGAAGCTTTAGGCACTTTCCATGGCGGGTCAGGATGCAATACTTTGAGTGGCTTTAGGGCTATCCCAAGTAATACTGAATTATCGAGGGCTTTCTTTATTGCGGATGGAAATCTGCAGTTTCTGTTTGAGGCAATAGTTTGTTGTATGTCCTCGTCTATTATTGAGTTTGTTGAGTAAATAAGCTTAGGAAAAAGTTTGTTCCTAGCCTCGTTAATTCTGTCATCGATTGACGGTAGACCAGCCTCAGCCAGCAGATTAATTATAGCTGTTGTGCGATAGGCATAAACGCAGGCTCTAGCTGCCTGATGATACGTAGGTTTTATCAAGTCAAGGGTCGATTTAGGGCAGTTCCCATACAATTGTAAGCCATAATCTATTTTACTTAAAACTAATGTTTTTACTAGATAGGTAAGAGTATTTATGTGTACATGACTAGCTTTTCTTGACAGATACAATATTAGATTGACCCTGGCAGTTAAAGATTTTTTTAATGCTAAACATTGTTCTTTCCATCTGTAGTTATAAGTGAATACAATTCCAAGAATTTTTACTCTTTGTACATTTTCGATAACATTATTGTTAAGGCTTACATCAAAGCTAGAATGGTCACATCTGTTTTTCCGACAGATATGGAATTTTTTGGTTTTATTAAAGGAAATCTTTGCTCCGGAGTTTATAGTCCAGTCAAAGATGTCCTTTAATACAGCATTAAGAGCAGCAGTTGCATCTGCGTTGTTTATAATTTTGGTTATAATGTAGAGATCATCTGCATAGAGGCAGTGATCTACTCGCGGGTGATTTGAAATTATTGCACTGATTTCATCAAATGCAATTGAAAAAAGGACCACCGATAGTGGCGAACCTTGGGGTATTCCATTGTATAAGGCATAGGTTGCAGAGTAGGTATCATTTAACCTGATACGGAATTTTCTATTAGAAAGGAAAGATTTTACGTAGTTCAAGATTTTGGGCCCAATTCCCCAGGAATGTAAACGTTTAAGAATAACGTGTGCACCGATTCTATCGAATGCTTTCTCAAAGTCGAGCGACAGAATTGATACGTGGTTCCTAATTGAAAGCGATCGGGTAATGCAGTGGTCTATATGCAGTAGAGCATCAATGCAGCCCCTATTATTTTTGAAAGCTACTTGGTTTTTTGACATGAGATTGTTCGATTCCATGAACCACGTTATTCTTCTTGCAATTATTTTCTCTAGCACTTTCGCGAAGCACGGCAGGAGTGAGATCGGACGGTACCCGCTAACACTAGTCCTGTCGCTACCTGGCTTTAAAATTGGAACAATGGTAGCAATTTTCCAAGCTTGAGGAATAATTCCTGTTTGGAGAATGAGATTGTATAGCCTAGTTAATCTTTTTTTGCCTACCGATGAGAGAGCTTTAATCATACTGTATGAGATACGGTCATACCCCGGAGTTTTGCCTTTCACCTTGGCGAGGGTAATTTGCAACTCGGTTATGGTTATGTTCTCTTCAATTGTGTTGGCAGCGTGATTATTGGTTGTAACGATCTCTAATGTGCTGAATAGATTTTTTTCCAGAATATACTGGTTTGTAAAGTTAGAGTTGGAAGAGTAGTTCGACCATTCGTTACCAATGTAATTGGCAATTTGGTTAGGCTCGGTGATCATTATGTTGTCGCAACGTATAGCAACTAGCGGCTGTTTTGAGGTCCTACCGGACAGGCGGTTAATATTGTTCCATATGTCGCTTATTGGGGAGTTTCTGTTAATGCTGCTTGTAAACTTAACAAAGCTTTCTTTTTTGCTTTTTATAACCTCTTTTTTAAACTTTGCATTAATTTTTTTGTATGTGATAAGGTTGGCTAGCAATGGGTTACTTCGGAAAGCTTGCCATGCAAGCATTTTTTCCTTTCTAAGGTTTTGTAAATTGGGGTTCCACCAGGGAACTTTTGTAGCTCTAGAGCCATGTGATTGAGGGATATGGAAGTGTGCGGCAGTTCGCAATGCTTTAGTTAGCAATGCGGCTTCCATATTACTGAAGTTGGAAATAGGTCTTCTATCAAGCTCTACAGCGGCCGCGTTGGCAAATTGTTGCCAGTCTGCACGATTATAAAGGAATTTCGTTTGGGCTTTTACTGTTACTGTTTCGAGATAGTGAAATTTTAATTTTTATCGGATAGTGATCGCTATTATGGAGATCGTTAAAGATGTCCCATTCTGTAATGGGGATAAGATGGGGCGAACAACATGAGATGTCTATGTGTGTAAAAGTTCTATGTGTGGAAAAATGAGTCGGTCGACCATCATTCAGAATGCATAGGTTACTCTGCAAAAGTGCTCTTTCGACAGTGACTCCACGGTTGTTATTTCTTGGGGATCCCCATAGTGTGTTCCAACTGTTGAAGTCTCCCAATATGACTAGTGGGGTATTTATACGAAAAGCGGCGATTAAGTCGTTAAATGAAAAGCTTTGATCGGGTGGAATATAGAATGATAGGATTGTAAACTTTATATTTAAATTAACTTCAATGGTGGCGATCAATTCAAAAGGAGTATTTATATTAATTTTTTTGTGAGGAATATTTTCTTTAATGAAAATACCTACACCCTGTATAGAAGTATTGGTTGGGTTTTGAAAGTAACCCACATAATTTCTTGGGGCGATTGGGTGGAATGTATCTTTACAATGGGTCTCTTGCAAAGATATAAAGGGCGGGTTGTGCTCTTTTATAATTAGTTGAAGTTCTGATATATTATTAATGAAACCTTTTATGTTCCATTGTAATATATTAAATTCCATTAATGCGCGAATGTCTCAATTTTTGTAAACTTGGATTTTACAAAAAAGAGCTTAAACGGGGGCGATTAAAGAAAGAGAAAATCAAATCATTCCATCGGAATCCGTTGGAATGGTGTCATATAAGTCAGTTGAGAGAGTTTGAGAATTGGAAATTGGGTTTTTTGAGTTTTTGTTTTGGTTTTGGTTTTTTTTGATGGGTTGGGTAGAGTTGGGTTGTCAAAACCGCTTTTGTTTGAGAGAGATTTATCTATCTTTGTTTTGGAGAGTTCAGTTGATTTGGGAGAAGAATTTGAAGGGAGAGAGATGGGAGAATTTTGACATGTTGAGGAGTTTGTTGAAGAAGGGTTAACATCGGAGATTGTTTTTGCGGTTTTGGCTATGTTTTGACGTTTGGTAGGGGAGTCAATGGATCTCTTAACAGCGGAGTTTAGACTTGTAGTGTCGGTTTTTGCTGAGTTATTGTTGGTGGTAGTGAAAGAAACTTTAGATTCTACGTTTTTAAGAGTGTTTGCATATGAGTTTGCATGTGTTTGACTTTTAGATTTTTCTCTTAACTTTCTGCGGGCTTCACCCATTCTACATTTTTCTATGGTTTTTATTTGTAATATTTCTTTTATTTCTTTGAATTTTGGACATGATATGTCAGAAGCGGAGTGCTCTCCATTGCAGTTGGCGCAGCTAGTTGTAGTGCAGTTATTAGGATCGTGCGGAGGAAGATTGCACGCATTGCACGAAGCTTCGTTTGTACATCTTTTTTGTGTGTGGCCTAATTTTTGACATTTTTTGCACCGCATTGAATTTGGAATGTAATGCTGGACTTTGACTTTGTACCACGCTACGTCTACCATATTTGGAAGACGATATCGGTCGAATGTGGGCACCACTTTTCCCGTGAAAACTGTTTTTCCATCCACCAACCGGGTAAACTTATATACTCCGATAACTCCTTGCGATTTCAACTCATCTATAATTAGAAAATAGAAAATAGTTTTAACAACAGCCGTGGAATAACACTATCGAAAGAGAGAGAGAAACACGTCGAATCGGTACGAATGACAGTCGATGACTGTTGTTTAGGATATACCGAAATTATAAAATAGTAAAAGTAAAATAGGATGCACAAAATATAAAAAAGTTATCTTAGGGCGGGTTTCACAGTGGCTATTTAAATCTAATTTGCAAATTGAGTTTAAATCTAGTTTAACTTTCCTTGAGTTTCACAGTGCATTTATTTAAATACGGAATATTTGACATTTGAAGATTGGCATAACTTGCCAAAAACATAGTATGTTCAATTGTTCAATTATGGAGGCAGCGCGAACTAAAAATTTTTCGTCGGCCGAAAGAAGTGAATTATTGGATATTGTGCAAAGAATCCACAGTTTATATTATTTATGATACAACGGGATCATTTATATGTGCTATACCATGCAGTTTTATGTTTAATTTGATCTCTTATAAATTGGAATATTGTCCACGCAGCTTGCTTGCACATCCGAAATCAGCTGTTTATTTGTTTTCGATTGTAACTCTGTGCCGTACTTAAATATCCACAATCGGCTATTTAAATCGTATTTAACTTCCAACTGTGCAACTGAAGTTCCCTATTTAAACTGCAATCAGAGTTTAAATATCCACTGTGAAACTGGCCCTTAATATATAAAAACATTTGTGCGTATGTATGTTGCAGCATCACGGCTAGTGTTGTTCCGATACTAATGAGTATGAGTAAGTACTCGAGTACTCCTCTCGATACTTGAGTACTTTTTGTACTCGATGCTTTTATTCAAGTACGAGTACGGGTATCGAGTACTTTAGGTTGGTATCGGATCGGAGTATGCGTTGACAAAACTTTTTTGCAAAAGCGTTACAATGTTGCCTTGGGAAACAATTTTTTTACCTTACCTTAAGTTTTGCCTCCCATTTATTACTAAAAAATTGAGTTTGGCAACTCTTATCTATTACAGAAAAATTGTGCAATGTTGCCAATCATGTATGTACATATTTGTGATTGCTAGGTATTTTCATTAAGTTTAGCATGCACGGCGCGGCCGCGGCTCAGTTGGTTCAAACCCTAGCGAGTGTGCGACAAAAAAGCTTATGCTAGACGTAAGAACGCATCGGAATTCTACTTGTTATATGTTGGAACTTGCTCGAAGCTACTTTTGCGTCGTGGCATCGTCTGTGCTCTGCCAGCGGTTGTTTTCTAAAGAAAAATCGTCTTTCACCGGCTCATATCGACAAACTTCTCTTTTTGAGTGGTATTTCTGAATCTGAATTTTTCAATTTAAGGCTCTGCTGTTTGTGTGCTACATGTACCTTTGTATTTATTCATATAAATAAAAAATAAATAAATTGTTCTGTTTAGTGAAATTCCATATGTTTTAATGAGCTCGATATTTTCTTGGCATCGATACTTTTTAACGATACTTCTTTTGAGTACTGGAATCGAGTACTAGGCGGTATCGGAATAACACCAATCACGGCTGAACCACAGAAGCGATCGACCTTATACTCACAACATATGTTCGTGTGGTGCTCTGAATGGTTTTTTTTCCTGTTAGACCCTCATAAGTGGCGCTGCGGTGGCGATTTTTCGAAAATTCTTATTTATGGACCGATTTGGCTCAAATTCACACCATATAATACTAAAGTTGACAGAAAGTGGTCGACAAAATTTGAACCCGATATCTGTTGTCGGGGTTGAAATATTCACGAAAACATATTCATCCTGAAATACATTTCAAAACAAATCTTGGAATAAAATAATTATTTTAGACAGAACAACGTTTGCCGGGACAGCTAGTAAATATTATAAACTTTTCCCAAGCGCACTCTTTATAGTTTTCCAATCCACCTATCCTAAATTTATTTTACATTGCAACAAATTGAAAAAAGGTGGGTCTCTGGTATATCATTGCCACTTGATAATGAATGTCAATATACCATTTAATGCTTACGGATTTTCAAAGTTCGTTTGAGATTTTTATAGCGCTTTAGGGGTGTGGCCTAAGTGCTGTCGCAGGAAGGCGTTTTTTATTCAAATATTTATAAAAAAAATTTAAGTTTTTTTGTTGCATGACTTGATTATGTAATATAATAATTTCCCGCATTTCGTTTGGTGGTTGGGTTTCTGAGGAGGTTTCATTACCAAATAGGGTTGTGCGATATGCACCTGTACATTGAGTTGAGTTTTTAACCGCATGAGAGTATGAAAGACCATTCCGGTTTGGTCTTTGTGGGTGGGTCTTGATTAGTCCCTTTTCTTTGGGTGCCACTTATGGGTCGCTTTTATTTTTTCATGGCTATGGGTGGCTATTTTAACTTTTGCAGATTTTTATAAACTGCACAGCCTTTATAATTTGCTGAATGATTACCTTCACATTAGAGCACATTTAACGTCATCTGATCTGGCTTTATGCGTACAATCTGCTGACATGTGATTTCCGACTCATTTAATGCATGAGGGTTTTCTGCGGCAGTAGGCTTTCGTATGCCATGCTGTTGACAGTTAGCGCATTGGGGGGTTTCGCGGTTTGGACGAGCGGGCTCAAATGCAATTCGTGTGTAAAACAGAAATTTTACTTCATAAATTTCTTGATTGCTTGGGTTGGCTTTAAGCTCAAGAATGAATTTCGCCAATGCCTTTTCCGTGCTTCTACGCTTCATGTTCCAAATATTCGTAACAGAATTCCGAGATTTAGAAAGGTGTCAGTAATTTCTTCTGTACTTATAGATGGGTGCATGTTTTTGAGTATCACCTTAAAGCTCCTTTTTTCTTTAGGCTAGGTGAAAGTTATAGGGGAAAAATTCCATACCTTTTACTTCGAGTTGGCTCAATTGTTTAATAGGCTCCAAGGGAAGATGCCCGAATTTTAGCTTACTCATTGTTGACGAGCTTTAAATAATAGGAGTCTGGAGCAGTTTCCGATAATAGGCACATTAGGGGTGACTTTGTCGGCAAATATTGGTGGGAGCATAAAGCTTCGTTCACATTCGACTTTTGCTTCGCTTTGCTTCAGAATTTCGCTTTGACAGATAAGTTCAATACATGCTTTTATATGAGGCTTGCTAAATAGAACGCAAGGAAAGCGAAGCGAAGCAATGCGAAGCAATGCGAAGCAAAATGTTGGGCAACTCTCAACTTTTTTGCGCTTTGACAATCAGTTGTTGAAATTTTGTGTGATATTTTTCATTTTCTCGTGCGCTTGCAGTTGATTTCATTTTCTCGTGCGTTTGCGTTTTCAATTAAGACACTCGCGAATTTCAAACATTAGTTGCATAACTACTACTACTGCAATTATATTAGTAAAATCCAAAGTTAAAGCGTTCATTGTAGCAAACCTTCTACTTTTCACGCTCTGTTATTGAATCTCGAACTGTCAAGCAAAGCGAAGAAAGTCGAATGTGAATGAGGCTTAAGAGTTTTGTTAAAAAACTATTGCATACTTATAGGGCGTCACTATGTCACTATGGTCACTTGAATAAGTGCAAAAAATATTGTTCAAATTAAAAATGTTAGAAAATAGAAACATCTGCACAATGAGGGACAACAGAGCAGCCACGCACTCGATGCTTATTTTTGACTGCTTTGGTTGAAAACATGTAGAGATTTTTGCGTACACTTGCCTTCTATTACGACTGCAGTGCAATTTTGGTGCGATTTTATTATTGAGCAATAAAACGAGATTGAAAAATTTTCGGTTTTAATTTTAGTGAATAATTTTCATTTGAAATTTTATTTATATGTAGTTACAATTGCACTCGTGTTTAATTTTTTATCATACACAGTTCGTATTAGGAGCCAGAGCTGGGCTTTATGGTTCCGTTCCCCTAAAGGGTAACAACGGGAACACTTACATATACATACATACATACATACATAATATGTACATACATTACATATTATGTAAGGTCACTTTTGTTTTCGGAGTGTGTATATAAAACGACTTTTTTTTCATCGTAGAAACCTGCAAATTGGCATGATGTTAGGTCTTCATAACTTAAACGTATTTTCACTGTCAAAAGTTAAGAAATATTTTTTTTAATTTTCAAAGGTTTTCGTGTGGGCCAAAAAAAATATTTTTATATCGTATCGTGTAAGATATCGTTAGAAAGGGCTATGTCCATAGATTACAAATGTATTTTTTTAAATTTTATATAAGCGGGTTGTAAAGATATAGTTAAAAATGTGAGAAAAAGTGGCCTGTCCCCACATGATCCCAGCTGCACAGTCCATTTCTCAATCTAAAATTTTGATAAAAACAGAGTTCATATATGTATATTTGATTACACATTACCGATATCATCATCGTATTCTAGTGTCTTTGGTTATGTGCTGGTTATATTAATTGTTTTATGCTCGTTATGGAATTCAAAGTGGGGCCTCTTTTATTGCTCGCTTTGGAGGTGAAAATGAATACATACTTCTTTTGTACTCGTAGTGAAGGTCAAATGGATTATTCCTATCGCAATGACATGCTATGGTTAAAAGAAGCATGAACCGCATAGTCCTTGGAGCAATAAGCAGTAGTAAAAACTTCCAGAGGAGTGCTCAAGGAGTACTCATGGAGGCATCCAATTCCTGCTGGGATAATACACAGTGTATTGAGTACACCATTACTTACCCAAAGCTCAATGTACAAGTAAAATTTAATTGCAAGAATTTGTTTTACGTTCTATTTCAGATGCTCCGAACGATATTATTTATACCATCTGTGGTGTCTTGATAGCGATGCTGTTGGTAGGAGTCATCATAATATTGGTTGCTGTGACTATAAAGTAAGTTTAAAAGCTATATACAATAGTTGGTACAAGTAGGCAGGAGCAAACGGATTCTTTATGAGAGGGTGTGTAATGTAGTGAAAAACTATAGAATTACATCAGAACCTGTAAATAACATAATTTCTCATCTTGAAAGTGAATAAAAAATTCTTATTCCTATAGTATCGGGGTATTTATCCCCGTATTTTCCTTCTGCAAGCGTGTCCTCAAGGTCACGCTATACATACATACATATGTATATAAGCAATATGCGCATACATACATAGATACAATTTTGTTGATAACAATGGCAGCGTTCAGTCCATTTCAGTTGAAATTACGATTTTCGGTGTTGATCGCGATATGTGAAACGTTCTAATCTGAGCCAATCTAAAACTAATAAAGACATAAATTGAAACAATTGGCTATTTCCTGTACTAAAAATACTTTTTGTAATATTCGTAATACATACACCTAAAAAGCAAAGAAAACATTGACCAACGTGGGCGAGCGAAAGCGGATAGGTTTTCGGCTTTCACTCTCATAGGGATTTGAAGCCCTGAACACCCTGGTGAAGTTTTAGACACCCTAACTTAGTTTTACTTTTGTGTCAGTAAAAAACTTAAAAAATAGCTGAACGAAAATATTAGGAGGGGTTATATGAATAATTATCAAAAATACTCGGTCATTTTTTACTACTAAGAATGTTTTTTCATGAAAATGTTCGCAAGTGTAGGCATCAGAGCCTATTAAGAAAGTACATATGTAGTTCTTTTTTTTTGTTTGCCTGGTTTTTGCATTTGCTTTACAGAATAGCATAGAATTATCAGTCTAACGAATACCGATACAAGAAAAATTTATTCCCGCTACGCTCCAGACAGGGACCGTTTGTTGTCTCAAAAGTACATTCTTTGGTTTCTAAATTGCAATTTTGCAGCTGACAGAAATACAGCCCCGTGCATATACTGTGATTGGTTTTCCTAGGAGACGAGTGATTTAAAATCCGCTAGGAAAATATCTTATCACCAACTTGAATGTTACTTGGGGAATTCCTAAAGCGGTTGTAAATTAGATTCATGAATTCAAAGGTGTTCTTTACTAAAACTCAGATATTTAGAGTGTAGATTCTTGCTAAATCCCTTAAAGTAGTTCAACAGGGATTTAATGCAACGAAAAGTCTCAAACAAAATTTTATAGTTTTTAGCTTTACGGAATATACATATTCTGTAAAGTTAGTGTAATTATGGAATTTTTAATATCCTACACCTGTGGTAATAGGGGATATTATTTGGTATGAATTATTAGGCAGCTGTAGAACTGAATTTGAGTTAAGTTATTTCAGAGAAATTATATGTCATATATTGTCAATTATAATTTCTCTGGTTATTTAAATCAACATTCAAGGATACCCCTATACATGCAAAGCACTTGTGGGTGGACATTGGCCTTGAATCTGCGAATATTGTAGTGACGTGGGAAAATTTCCGCCGGAAAACTAAATTTTAGTTTGTAATCTATTCTTTGAAAATGTAAAATAAAATTTTATTTAAGAAAATGTTCTTAGCACAAGCCGTACTATATGGCAATGCATAATTTTTCCAGGCGATGTTTTATTTTAATAATAAATGCGTATATAAAGAGAAGCGACATAATGGAATAGTTTTAGAAATTTTCGGTCATGGGTTCGCAGACGAAAAATAGTCAAAATAAAATTATATAAAAAAAAAACTTTTTAAAAATAAGCTTTAATTTATTTAATGTACTAAAAAGTAGAAAAGAAATTGTTTCCAAGTCACCTGTATCTTACTATTAATAAAATCTTGGGGCGCCCATTTGTTCAAAATTTGTCAACCAATTGATACAATATTTAATTTAATTTATTTTTTGTAAATATATCCTAGTAATGAAAGATATGTGTGAATATAGGTTTTGAGCGCACAAGCTTTTATTAATAGTAAGATACAGGTGACTTGGAAACAATTTATTTTCTACTTTTTAGTACATTAAATAAATTAAAGCTTATTTTAAAAAGTTTTTTTTTTATATAATTTTATTTTCATCTTTTTAGTCTTCCATAAATTCAATTTTAGAGCTCTGAAATTTTTCGCAAAAAGAATTTAAAACTTGCAGAGCAGTAGGGGAGAGGGGGGTGCCTTCGTCCTTGGGGCACATTCGTCAAAGGCGATTTCGGTATGAAGGATTCATCGGACATAACTGTTTATTAGTAAAAACTAACCCATCACTATCAGAAATACCCCTCACAAAGTTTGCCATCTCTATCTGAACAGCTGACAAAGTTACATTTGATTTTGTGTTTTCGCGCTTCGTTGCCGAATTTTCAGGTCGGTAACGTAAGAAGTTTGTGGTGTACATATGTATATCATTATTTCAATCTAAATTGTATTAGTATTACTTGAATACTAATTATTGTGTAAATAAAAGTGTTTTATGTGAAAATAAAACACTGAAATTAGGAGTAAAAATAAAAACAAAAAAAAGTGACACCAGGTTGGACTCGTCTTTTTTTCATGGGGCACATTCGTCAATATAACTTCACAGGTACTAAAAATCGAAATCGAGTTGAGGCTTCCAAGACCCTCGAACCTGGCTTAAACCTCCCGTAACCACACAAAATTAATATTAGGGTCGATCTCAGCGCTTTAAACTTTATATATAAAAAAAATTTATAAAAAAAATTTTACAATAACTACCTTTTTTGAAGCTCTTAAACATGATTTTTTTATATTTTTTTAATGCAAAATATAATAAAAACGTGTTATGTAACCAAAAACATGTCTTATCTAGTCTAAACAAGATTCTGTATTACCTTATGGTACCTTAAAGTGTGAATGCCGAAAGTGCCCCGCCAAATGCCGAAGCTACCCTGGCATGGGGGCACATTCAGCGAAATGACTTTTTTTACTAATCATGAAAAAAATAATACAAACGGAACTTTTTAAAGAAATTTTAGTATAACATTTTATTGTTAAATAATGAGGTATTGTAACAGTCTAACCGGTTTTTAAATATTTTCATTACCTTCTGAAATATAGGCCTTCAAAAAAAAGTAGACGAAGGCACCCCCCTCTCCCCTACACAATATTTAGGGTATTCACAGTGTCTCCTATTGTCATATCCTCAATTTAACAAATAATACGGCTGTGATCGACCCTAATATTCGTGGCATATTTGTGGCGCGATGAGTTGTTGTTGTTTTGCTTGCAAGGCGCGGCGAGTAAGTTCCTATAATTATAAACTGAAGCCCAAGTGTGTAGTTGCTTGAAAAGAGCCACGCCCCTTGTCCTACGCCCATAAAATTTTACCAGTGGGGCGAAGCATCTAAGAGGGGCCTGTATACGGAATTTCAATGCTGCACGACCTTTAGTTCAAAAGCTATTCTATATAAACGATTTTGTTTGTATGGGCAGTGCCACGCCCCCTTATCCAGTGCCCGCCTTATTTTCTCAGTAGAAGGATATGGATATGTAGTAAGTTCCTACCGAGTTTCATTGATGTGTGATTTGTAGTTCTAAAGTTATACGCAAATCTGGAGTAGATAAAAAAGTGCCACGCCCCTTATCCTACGCCAATAAGATTTTACCAGTGGGACGACACATCCAAGAGGCGACTGCATACGAAATTTCAATGCTGCACGACCTTTAGTTCCAAAGCTATTCTATATAAACGATTTTGTTTGTATGGGCAGTGCCACGCCCCCTTATCCTACGCCCATAAAATTTTACCAGTTGGACGACACATCCAAGGGGCGACTGCATACGAAATTTCAATGCTGCACGACCTTTAGTTCCAAAGCTAATCGAGATCAAAAATTTTGTTTGTATGGGGGGTGCCACGCCCCCTTATCCAGTGCCCGTCTTATTTTCCCAGTAGAAGGATATGGATATGTAGTAAGTTCCTACCGAGTTTCATTGATGTGTGATGTGTAGTTCTAAAGTTATACACAAATCTGGAGTTGATAAAAAAGTGCCACGCCCCGTGTCCTACGCCCATAAAATTTATTGATTCATGTATTGGGCTCTAGTTTAGGCATGTATGCAAAGCTTCAGATCTCTAAGTAGTCGGGAAGTGGGTGAAAAATTGATTACTAGATTTGACGACATACTGACATACCGCGGACAGAAAGTGAAGTTAATATAAAGCTTATAATAAAATACCATTTAGGTTAAAAAAAGCAACACCACGTGGCAGCACTGGTGTGCACATAATGCGCTCTTTGTGTATCCGATCAAGCGTTCGTTCGTGCATTCGCTTGCGCGAGTATATAAGCAGTGCTACTATTAGGACACACTCTCAGATACTTAAGCGAAGCTGAACGGCGCGTTTCGATTTACACAAAGTGCGGATCCGCATCCGAAAAAAAGAGACAATTCAAACGAGAGATAACTGCCAACAAACTCGTTCTGTACTGAAATCGAAGTAAATTTGGTTTTGGGAAACTGCCTTATGTGTGTGTGTGTAGTGACTCTACACAGTTAGCAGAAATATGCAAGGGATAGTGATTGAAGTGAAAAAGGCCAAGAAAAACATATAAAAATAAACGAACCAAGCATTCAAAATAGAACGTGCACTAGTAATCAATCAAATGTACTACCTTGTGGCGTATAGTTAGCAATAACTGCAATACAAAGCTAAACACATTTAGCTTCTCTGCTGAGAACTCGTTGACAGCGGCAGTCACATCGCCTACTGCCAACAGAACACCACCCAGCAACAGACCAAGCCATTCAACATTTAGAAAATCAATAAATATTCTAGTCAAATCACTCGGTAGTCTGTCATATTTCGCTGGTTCGCCTGACAGAGCATCAAGCAATACTTTAGCCAAATCGTATACGCGTGCACACAAACATCTGTGCACATATACCTGTATATATATGTATCCATACATATATATGTATATACAGTCGTCACACAAGTACTTATGCACACATGTACATAGATGAATAACGCAGTTGGACTGAACTGAACTGTGATATCGGCTTTTTGCGCTCAGCTGGGGAATAGTCTCATTGTGTTTCAGAAAGGAAATAAATTTATTTCGCGCACAAAAATATTATATATAGTATATACACATATTACGACATGGTCGGTAGCACTGGCACTCTAATGACAATGCGTCTTGTTCGCAGCAAATTACGTAAGCGCGAGGATTCGTCGACGACGGTCTCACCGACCGCCTTAGAGGCCCAACAATCCAGCTTTGGACTGCAAAATCGATCCAACAGTGCCAACGTTCACGCTAACGCTAACTTAAACAGCAGCAGCAACAACAACACTGGTGGCACCTACAATCAACAGCACCAAGATCATCAACAAGTATTCATTACCAACTCCTCTCCGACGGAGTTCGACAACGCAGCGACGGTGGTGAGCAACGACTTCGATGTGAACAACATCGCTGGGTGCGACAGCACGGACTCGAACCAGGTTGTCACCTTTACCCGCAGCAGCGGAGTCGCCACAGATAATAGCTGGGTGTTCCCACCGAAAGCGCCGACACCGAACATGTACAACTGCATGAACAATGTAAGTATTGCAGCCTATATACCTGCATACATGCATTCATATCTTATATATGTACATACATATTTACTTACATGGAAGCACGTATAAAACATGCATACATACCTACATACATACATATGTATGTGCAAATAAACATTCAAGGGAGTCTAGGCCCGGAAAGCTTTTGCGATCCTAGTTTTTAGGGGTTCCGTTCCCCTAAAAGGGAAAAAACGGGAACACTTATAAGGTCACTTTTGTTTTGGGAGTGTGCATATAAAACGACCTTTTTTTCATCGTAGAAACCTGAAATTTGGCACGGTTTTAGGTTTTAATAACCTAAGCACATTTTCACTATAAAATGTTAAGAAATATTTTTAAAAATATTTTTTTATAATTTTTAAAGGTTTTCGGGTCGGACAAAAAAAAATAAAAATATTTTTAAAACGTATCGTGTGGGGTATCGTTAGAAAGGGCTATGTCCATAGATTATAAAATGTATTTTATTTTTATTTTATGTAAACGGGTTAGAAAGATATACATAGTTAAAAAACAGACCTGTCTCCACATGATCCAACAGGCTCAGGACATTTCTCAAGCTAAAATTTTGATAAAATCGGAGTTACTAGGTATTTTATCACGCATTACCGTAAGGGTGCAGCTTTTTTCGATTTTTATATTTTTTAATTTTTTTTTGATTTAAGATATTTATATCGAGTGGGGTATCATTAGAAAGGGCTACGTCCATGGATTCCAAACATTTTTTTTTATAATTTTCGGTGAAGTCGTTTCGAAGATATAGGAAAAAATGTAGAAAAAATGACCATATCCCCCCTTGCCTTTCTACATTTCTTAAGCTAAAATTTTGATAAAATCAGAGTTAGTAGGTCTTTAGTCATAGATTACTGGAAAACTGCAACCTTTTTCGACAAATTTGTTTTTCTATTTTTTAAAATTTGATTTAAGATTACCATAGTAAAAAATTTCCTCAGCGAAAAATTTTTGTTGTTTACATATTGTGCGGTATCGTTAGAAAGGGCTACGTCCGTGGACTCCAAAAATGTTTTTTTCATATTTTTAGGTGAATTGGTTTCGAAGATGTATGCCAAAATGTCGAAAATTATGTGGCCAGACGGGCATAGAGAAACTAAATTCGAAGGCTAAAAATGGTATTTCTGGTAAAGGGTATTTCTTTCGCACTTGACTGCTTTTTTTTGGGATTAAAATTAACCGATTTAGAAATAAAAAATAGTTTAACCAAATCTTTCCTTTTTTAGTGTTTCGCTGTATAACCCATACATATAGATTTTGTGAACTCCAAAACTGAAATAATTTGATTTTAGGGGAGTTTGCATTTAATATTTCCGAAAATTACGTTAGTTTGAAGCATGTTTACTTTGACCTTTTACAAATTATTTCCTAATTTTTGAATTCCCAATACGTATCATATTTTGTTTGCAATTAAAAAACGAAATTAGCGAGTTTTTTCGGTAAAAAGGCTATAATTTGTCTAATTAATCATGGAAAAGAAATATACTTGATTTTCAAGTTGAGGGGTCGGTCTTCTATGTTCCACGAAAAAATGGGCGTGGTCCGCTCACTATATAGGCGGCAAAATTTGTCGGGTAAATGGCTCTCAATTGGCTATTTATGAATTTAAACGAATGAAATTTGGTTTCCAAGTTGATATATAGGTCTTACATGTCATACTAGAAAATCGGCGTGGTCCGCTGACTACTATATAGGCAATAAACGGAAAATATTCATAGCTTAAAAAAATTCATAACTTCCATGTACACCTGTCAGAGCATAAGTATTCGGCAAATATAGTCGCAGCGGTGGCTCAGTGGAATAAGTACTTGGTCGCTGACGTGGAGGATCTGGGCTCCCGGTCCGGTAACATCTTATACATACAAAGAAAATTTGTTTTAAATTGTTTCTTTGCGCGGCGCCACTTCTCGCGATTAATTGGCAATTCCCCGAGAATATTCTTTACCATGAAAAGATTCAATACCCGTTCGGATTCGGTTAATGTATGTAGGTCCCGTTAATTTGTGAAAAATAATTAGCACACACAAATTAATGCGAGAAAGCTAGGCCTAAGCCCGCACGGGCTGTTGCGCCAATCAATTGTTATCTATTATTTATTTGAAGACCGGCGCTTAGTTCAGGCCATCTAGAGAGAGTTGCAAGATAAATTATATATCATTTCAAAGATTTCGATGAGTACATTTGCACAAAAATATCAGATCAAAGATTGGTCAAGTCATTTCCGAAATAATTGCGTTTAAAGAATGCCCATATTTCCTATTGAGCAAAGCATTATTGCATTGAACATAAAAATCTGCGTGCTAGCGGGAGGATGGAGACAAGGGAATAGAAAAATCACACACTCTCTCCTTTCCCACTAATCGCTGAAGAGCCACAGTTGTGCTTGCACTGCATTTATTACAAACATTAAAGAATGCTACATCTATTATTTATTTGAAGACCGGCGCTTAGTTCAGACGATCTAGAGAGAGTTGCATGATAAATTATATATCATTTTAAAGATTTCGAGGTATATTATTTGACAGACATGCTATTATTCTAAGAATGCGCTTTTCTAGACGGTTTAAGAATTGCACAATATTGAATGATACACCATTTTGAAAGTTTCACCATGAATTTTCAGGCATAAGTTCTCGAAGATTGTTTGAAAATGTTCTAAAATATTAGAGTTTTTAATTTCGAAAGTTTTGTATTGGGTAATTTCCTTACGAGATAAAAGCCTGCTGAATAGATTTGGACAACTTTGGCAACAATATTAATTACATTTTTTTTTAAACTTTATTTAGCTATGTCATAGGGCACACCCGATAATCGGGAGTTATTGCTAGTTATTATTAATTCAATTTGAATATTACATATTTTAATCAACTCCAATGATTTACAGAAGTGTCTTTGAAAATACTACCTTGAACAATAAAGTACACCCAACGAATCTAGAGAAAATGGAAAAAATTGCATTAAAATAATTTTTATCTGAAACACACACAAATATAAACATTGACAACTTTAGCAAATGTTAGCTTATCAATAGCATACTCTGAAGAAATTGGTAAAAGTAATGGAATCAAACAAATTTTGTTTTTTTTTTTTTAAAGAATCGAACGGTCAGGGGATATCCTTTTACATGCAAAGCACTTATTGGTTTGAAAAGGAGAAGGGATAAGAGATAGGATTAAGTGGAGTAGTGGTGGCGGACAATTATTTTAAACTAAAAAAAATTAATTGGAGCAAGAGAGCTGGTAGCTAAGAGTAGCATGCTCTGAAAAAATTGGTAAAAGTAATGGAATCAAGCACATTTTTTAATTTTCGGCAGGGGATATTTCCTCTATTAACCGTGGTGTCGCCCCGTAGTGTAGGGTTAAACTCTATTTGATGGTCCCTTGCTTGCTGTCTTTTATCATTATGACGTTAATAGCAAAGCTTTGAGGCATTCTGCATTTAGATTGTTTGCTTGATATTCTATTAGAAGAATACCAATTGGTTTGTTGTTCACAAGCTGACACAACAATCTGCTCCTGGCCCCTCTCGTTCTCAACCCCTCCCGTCAACGTGGACAGTTGTAAATATCCACAGCAAATTAAAAATACTCGACGTAAATTGTTTTTTCGCCTTCTCTTCGTGTGCTTCTCTTTGTTTATTAATATTTTATTAACATAAATTTTTTTCTGCTGACGCCAAAGTGAAACGAACACACATCCTATGTACATTAATGCATACATTCAAATGTATATGCAATACATAAAAACGCAGTGCGTGCTTTGGCATGGGCTGAGAGAGCGATTCTCCTCGAAGGCGAAGTCGTAGTTTCTGTATAGGAAACTAAATACGATGCTTCGTGCACAGACACAACATTTTTTTCCACTTATTACTAAAAGCCGATTTCTAAAGTAGTATGTTTATAACGAAAAGTTTACTGGTGCTTCTAACATGACTGCCTGATTTTTGTTCTTAAAATAACAAAACTTTGTAACTTTATTCGGAACCCTCGAATTTTTGTTTTTCGCATACATATATTATTGCTCAACTGATCTTGCAACTATCAAATGACTTGGAAATCGTTATAATTAAGCGACAAGAATGCAACGGATATACTTTCGTACTATAAAAATGCTAAATTTACGCAATCTTTTATTACGTATGTATAAATATATTTGGCGAAACACCGAGGCAAGTGGTCTGGTTAGTCGAAACTTATCTCGGGTAATGCTCCCGTTAGTTATGAATAACTTAGCTTGACTTCGGCCAACCTGCCATACGGAAACTCTGTACATGCTGTTACTCATGAAATAACATACAGCCCAATCCTGAATATTCCCTGGGAGTTTAGTTCCCAAGAATTTTAATTTTCCTGGGAGACAATTTCTCCTATTCTAATCTCCTTGGGAGAAGCAAAATTTGGGAGAAGAAGTTCGAATATTTAAAAAAAAATTTTGGGCTGTCAAAATAAATGTAAACTTTCAAAATTTATTGAAAAAATTTTAAAAAGTGCAAAAATTGTGTGAAAAATGTTTGGTTGGCTGGTTTAAGTGGCTTAATGATTATCAATTAGCATTGAGTGCTACGCCTCAATAAACCTGCAACCATTTGGCGGAATTCAGAACTTTTACAACATTAATGGTTTTCATACTTCGGTGCCATTAGTGTTCTCCAGAAAAGCCTTTTAAACGTTTTAAGCCTTTCTCTTGCTAAGGCAGGACATTTGAACAGGAAGTGATCTATCTTTTCTTATTCATTCAGGTTTTCGCAACTACTTCAGTACCGATTGAAGGGAATGCCGAGTGTAGCAGCATGCTTACCTACCGCCCAGTGCCCTGTGTGTACGGCAGTAAGCCTGTTTACATTCTTCTTGTTCATTCTAAGAAGGGTACGTGTTTTCCGGTGTTATACGTGCAGCAGATATTCTTGGTGATTCTGCATGTCACCAAACCTCTTCATTGTCGTTTTGCTTCTACCTTTGATCTCACTTATCGAAGCACCCACGTCTGCCGCGCTAGAATCGTCGAGCGCAGAGCCTAGCTTCGCCAGTTCATCAGCAGTCCTAATATATTTCTGCATAGGCCACTACACTGGCATTGTCCGCCTCCATCGTTAGCAAAATTTGTTCATAACGATCAGCCATAGTATAAGAGATAGAACTGACCCTGGGCTAAGGAAAAAATTTAATTTTGTTTGTTATACCAATTTCAGCCTGGATGCGTCTGCTTTTAAGTAGCGACACTATCCAGGAACCAATGAAATCCTCCACCACTTGTGTTATGGCCTCTTGGATTGCTTCAATCCTGACATTGAAATTTTGAGGCGCTTCTGTCCCACATATTGCCGCACATTACTAAAATATTTCCATTTTTCCTTGCTGCTCCCTCCTAAGTTGCTTGTGAAAAAACTCCTAAAAATTCGTAGCTCCTTCTCCCATTTTTTCACATTGGCGATGCCTACTTTTTCCAATGGGAGTTTTTTTTGACATTTCGAACATTATTCAGAATAGGGAAATTGGGAACAGGAAAAAAACTCCCAAAAAAATTTTATTCAGAATAGGAAAATTGGGAAATGGGAAAAACTTCCCAGGAATTTTCTATTCAGAATTGGGCTGATAACTTAGGAAACTCAGAGCCGCAGGTCTGAAAAATATTGCACTGGCAATGCTGCTTCTGTAGAGCAATACGCTCACGCTCTCATTTGACTTAATGACAACATAGATTCCTGATAGTCCCATTAGTTATGATTTAGGAATAACTTAACTTAGCTAAGTTTCCTTCGAAATTTAGGAGCTATTACTCATGACTGAAATAAGCTGTTATTGTGTTGACAGCTGAATTTATTTTTTAAAGTGCAGAACAAAATGCTTTTAATTAATTGAAATGTTGTATAAACTAAAATTGTGCGCAATGTTCTTGAGCTTTCTCAAGATGTATTAAATATATTAAACACGACAACAGCAGCCAAATCGCTATTTGATTGTAGCAAAATTATAAGCTTCTCGTCGTCCATATTCACACGTTTTGACATTTTGTTTCCGAATGAAACTAAGGTTGCCATTGCGTTCCACTCAATTGAAAATGCAAGAATTATATTTGTTTTGTGATGGAAATATGACTTTATGGAACTGGCGAAAAATTACTTTAAGTTTTAAAAATTATTTTGTCTGATACAGCGTTATTTTTCACGTTTTATATCAAAGTTATCAAAGTTACTCATGAAATAACAGAATAGAAACAGAGAACCGCAGGTTTTATGCTTCCGTTAGTTATGATTTAGGAATAACAGCTTGACTCAAGCCAACCTGCTATACGGAAACTCTGTACATGCTGTTACTCATGAAATTACAGAATAGAAATAGAAATAGAGAACCGCTGGTTTCAGGAATCTATGTTAAAGCTGTCGTCACATAGAATCCGTTGCGTCCGTGAGAGCGAATTTTCAACTGACAGCGAAGTTGAAATGTATGCAAGTGAAATGAAGTGGTAGCTTTTGTTGCATTTGTACATACAATTTATCAATACAGAAACAGTTGATTTCTAAGTTTTGACTAATCGCTGCTGGCTCTCCTACAGAAATTACGTTTATTTTGTTCAGTGCTAAGTCCTGACAAACAGACCATAAGCCCTAGCTTTCTCAAATTAACTTGTGTGTCCTAAACATATTTTAATTCCAAGTTAACGAGACCTACACATTTATTCTATACCCGTGTCCGAAGGGGATTAAGGATCTTTTTATTTTCATGACAAAGAATGCTCTCGGAGAGTTGCCAACTATTCGCGAGAGATGGCGTCGCGAAAAGTTACAATTTCGAAAAAAAACTCTCTTTTAGATGGTATGAGCCTGCTAGCCTGCTAATGTCGCAGTGGCTCAATCTTGGTTTTCCTACCTCACATATATCCATCTTTGAGAATTACGCTCGATTCTCACGCAATCCAATCTATTTATTCCGAAAATATAAACACTAAAATTAGCATGCACTTTTTCTGTTAAGTGTGCATTCTATAACTTTTAGCGTTAGTTTTGTAGGACTAAAAATGCCTGCCGACTGGCATTTGGATAATAATTAAAACGATTGTAAATGTAATCCTCCAACCCGGGGATTGACATCCCTAGTATGTGTATGCATGCAACTCTTCGATTGAACATGTTGTCGATCGGTCGAATGTTTGTATTTGCTCAGATGATTTCATGGAATTGTAAAAGCAAGCACAACCAGTTTTGTTAATACTCTTTTTAATATGAAAACTTGACGAACGGAGCGAGTCACTTTCCACAAATTACGATTGTGGGAATTTCGTGTACTTTTTATTGAAATGATTGGCTTAGGGTTTTTACTCTGAATACATCTACTAAGATTTGTTTACTTCTGCTCACAGTCTTCTACACCTAAAAATCCCCTTAAATTCGATGACCCAACCACCTGTCATAGCTAAAATTCTTTCGGGGGATTCCATAATAACAAATTATGGCGCTGTAGCGCCTTTGTTCTTTAATTAAACACGTTTTGGAATTTGTAACCAAAACCCCAAGAACACTTCAAGAAATCTTTTTATTCAGTAGGGTATAATAACATAGACATATAGACATAGGTATATAGAAATGCTAAGAATCACTTTCTGTCTTGATTTCCGGTTGTCCGCCTGTCCGTCCGTCCGTCTGGCTGTCTTTTAGCACAGGAGAGAAAGAAGGAGTTGTCCGATTTGGACCAAATTTGGTACACAGTTGGGGAGTTCACAGTTCCATGCTATCTAGTGTGCTTTCCTTGCCGCCTGCTAAATTAAACCACTTTGCAATCTGGCAGCATTTTTTGTTGTTGCTTTGCACGCAAAAAAAATACCACTAGTTGAAAAAATTCCATGCGTTGGATCGTGTTTTTCTTTCGTGATAAGCTGGCATTTCTCATCAGCTGTTTTATTCGCAAAAATGGAAACAGATTTTAAGCAAATTTGATTGAATTCGCAGAGAATAATCACACACTACTTCCATTTTTATGGAATATTGCTTTTTGCGAGTAATAAATCCTTAATAATAGCTTTAGAAAACACTTCTAATGCGATTGTGGCAAATTAAGAATGGTCCACGAAACAGGGGCGCTAACAGTTTTATTTTACTATCGTGCTGAAGTTACCAGTTGGGAAATTTAGAAGGAAACTGTGAATACCCTAAGTGAAAGTGAACCTCGGGTTAGATAAAGTGTTAAAATTAGTCAAATCGGTTGAAACACACGCCGGTAAAATTACTCCAAATTATTAATTATATATGAATTTAAACGAAAGATATTTGGCGTGGTTCGCTGAAAATCCTCATAACTTCCATAATATATTCACCACAACGTCCATATTTGGTCACTGTATTACTGATAAGAGTAGGCTTAAATTTTTTTTTAATGGGCGTGGTCCGCCCACCATGAAGGCGGTAAAATATATATACCGATAATTTCTGTTGTAGACCCTCCAGAGTATCAATATGGGCTGTATACAGTCAAATTAGGAATATCTTTAGTTTGTCAAAAATGGGCGTGGTCCGCCCACACGGTTACTTGGTGTAGGGTATTACTCTGTCGGTGAAACCCGACTGATGCTTCCTTACTTGTTTTCTATATACATATGTACATCTATATGTATGTATATGGTACATATATGGTATGTAACAGACCGTGTAAACGATGCTTAGCCCTATCTTTCTCGTATTACTTTTGTGTGCTCGTACTCTATTAGCACAAGCTTAGACAATTTATTCCTACCCGAAGGGAACCTATAAGCTTTTTCTCTTGGCAAAGAATTCTCTAGTGGAGGTGCTGATTTTTGGTAAGACAACGCCACGCTGGAAAAATTTATCGTAAAAGAGTCTATCTCACCCGGTTCTGAGTAATAAGGGAAAGTATGTAAAAAGTGGAGTTGTTTAATAACTTAAATTTTTGGACTACAACTTCCGCAAGCGAAGATCTTCGAACAGTATTAACCGAAAGGCAATCAAACAAACGCGTTCTAAACGTTTCATTAGACAAATTATTAACAAGGAATAACGCTTCAAACTCAAATCTTTTCTCTTGCTTACAATATTTTAATTTTTGATCGATTTATTTGAAATGTTTTAGTTAATTTTTCTTACAGGGCATCTCCATTGGACAAATAAAAGTCCAACATTTGATGTTCGGACATAAGTATCCAGTGGAGACCCCTTTATGTTAAGTGTTCAGACAAATGTGTCAAAAGAAATGCTCGAACAGCGCTCTCTTAACATCTACCGCCATTTTGTGAGTTTGACAGCTGGTTTTTTCACTTCATGGCAGCACCTCGCTGCAACACTTCCGTGAGCGAAAAAATAAGTGCGGAAACAAGAAAATATTGAAAATAGAGTGGCTTTTTCTAAAAATCTGAGTATAATAAATTTGTAACTAGATTGATAAATAATTATATTTTTAAAATTTCCTAGCGTGCGAGCGTGCAGCACACTATCTTGTTTGACCCCATATTTTAAATGAAATGTCTTAACAGCAAAGTGCCCACCTAAAAATTTGCTCGCTGTCAGCAGTGAAGTTTGACAGCAGTTTGACAGTTGGCTTAACATATATTTGTCCAATGGAGACGCCGGGGGTTTATGGGGTTTCTAACAAAGTTGCCATATGACACTTTCTGTACAGCTCAAAAAATTATAAAACGCGCTCAGTAATTCATTCATTCCCAAGGACGCTACTCCGAAATTTGCCTTTTTTATTTTACAAGAGC
Organism: Neria commutata; assembly: GCA_963457695.1. Taxonomy (NCBI): domain Eukaryota; kingdom Metazoa; phylum Arthropoda; class Insecta; order Diptera; family Micropezidae; genus Neria; species Neria commutata. The sequence goes on along the minus strand of OY735245.1, from coordinate 42,718,922 downwards.
TGCTCGAAATGGGATCTTCCACCTGCCATAGCACTTCTATCTTATGAACATACGTACATACATATGTATATGTCGCAGTGAAATGGTAAAATCAGGGATTTGACCAAATCCCTAAGGGATTTGATCAACTCCCAGGAGATGCTAAAATAACAAATCGGTTAAGCCATTTCCCTAAAGAAAGTCAGTGATTTGATCAAATACCTAAACTGTTTCAGTGAAATGATGAAATTATATGTGGCGAGGTGGTTTTTTCTATTTTTCTTCGCCCAACAACTGACTCTGCTGTTTCTTTTGCTCATTCGCTAGCGCGTATGTACGATATGAAAGTCTGCTTTGCCTTGCTCAACCCAATCACCACCTCCAAGACAGTCAAAGACTGTCCATCGCACTCAGGTGTTTTGCACAGAAGGTATTTCCCGGTCAGGACGCCCACAAGAAGTCTACAGTCCTTACGGTTTAAAGACCTAAGAAAAGAAGACTTTCTTTTGTCGATGGCTGGAAGCAGGAGCTTCGTCTGTCTGCATCCAGCTAGCCCGGCCCATCTTTGACCGGGTTGAGAAACAACCCAGTCGTTTATGGACGCTTTGACCATGGAAGAAGGCAGGCCTTGGCCTGGTATTCAGAACCTGATCTTGCAAGTTCATCGGACACTTCATTTCCGGACACGCCGAAGTGCCCCGGTACCAAAAAGAGGGCAAGAGAGTTGTGAAAGCCTACGCTGTTAAGCTTGGCTTTACACTCTTTGACTGTCTTGGAGGTGGTGATTGGGTTGAGCAAGGCCATAAGTATCTACGTATTAATCAGCACGACTATGACATTAATTTAACTCCAAAAAACTTACCAGTAGTTTCTTTATAGGACACCAACGCCGCTTCAACTTCAAAATTTCTAGCAGAAATTGAATCAAATAAAATACTCTGAATTGAACAATACATGATTTACAAAATAAAATATCAAAACAATATTATATCATCTTTTCTTTTAAACACTAGGATTTTTGTCAGCCAGCTGCATGAATTTGAGCGGTATGACCAACAAAAGCAGACTTTCATATCGTACATACGCGCTAGCGAATGAGCTGTGGCAGCAACGAGCAAAAGAAACAGCAGAGTCAGTTGTTGGGCGAAGAAAAATAGAAAAAACCACCTCGCCACATATAATTTCATCATTTCACTGAAACAGTTTAGGGATTTGATCAAATCACTGACTTTCTTTAGGGAAATGGCTTAACCGATTTGTTATTTTAGCATCTCCCGGGAGTTGATCAAATCCCTGATTTTACCATTTCACTGCGACATATATACACATAAATATATATTTTTAAATTTGTATATCATTTATGCGTAATTATTGTAATTGTAATTTTAAAATTAAATGTTTTTTTTTTCTGACGCTTATGACTCACATACTTATGTCATCTTTTTCAATTTGCAGAACACATTGTTAGCGACAAATGAGAAACACAGTTTCAAAGGACAAGGATTTCGGAAACAGTTTAGCGGCCGCTTTAAACGTTTAGTGACTAAGAAGCCAGATTCAGTGCAGCCCATACCGCCGGAATTGAAGCCGCAGTTGAAAACTATTTACGTGTACTGATCTGAAAGAGGCCAGTGGTTATCTGCAGAAGCATCAGACAAATCTCGATTTCAGCATATTTTCCATTCAGTGAATTCGCGAATTTGTCCGTCCATAACATTTTTGGAACCAATGCCCGTAGGTCATACGGGCGGAAGTAACCGAGCCCCGTGTTGGCTTCTTGTGGCATGCGCACGCTAACTTGCATATTGCTTCCTGAAGACTGATTGAATCTGATGTTATAAGTACACTGTATCGTTAGCACTAGCAGACTGCCGATTACAGCAAAGAGTAGCCGATTCCTAGCATTTTAAACCCATTGTAAATGGTTTCCTTCGTTTCTACTCTACTCTCTTAATACAATTTCTAAGATCTGAATATTATAAAAATATTTGTTAAGTTGTATCGCAAGTGTTGTTGTTAAAACATTGAAAATAAAAAAGACAATTCGCAGTGTTTCCCGTTCTCTATATTTATAGTTAATTCTCTTACTTTTAATTAGCTACTAAGCCTGGTCAATAGTTTTGTGTATTTACTATATATGTATATTCAATCCTAAAACGAGTTACTACTATTCAAGTGCAAATCACAGCAACAAGCACAATACACACACACAATCTATGACATAAGCATGTACATACTACCCGTATTTTCACTCACATTGAGTGACAAACTGAAGCAAAGGCGTGGAGCAATTAATTGTAAATACGAATGTCAAAATATTGTTTTGTATATATGTAGCTCACCATATAGAAAATTCACAGTACATTATGTTAAAATTCGTTTACACTATACAAGAAAAGTATGGAAAAACCTTTGGCAATATTTATGCGAAATTCGAATACGTGTTCGTATTTTCGAAACTGTTAACGTTTATTAAGTGACAGTATTTCTAAATTAAGTTATTTCGCATTTGTGAAATTGCTTTGAATAAGTGGTAGGAAGTAAATACAAATATACAGAGCATAAATTTTGTTTTCTTGAATTACATTTAGCAGATTTCAAACAAGATATGTTAGCTAATCCAAGTCCTGTGAATATCCCAACTAACCATTAAGATAAAACCTGGCTTGAATTTTAATGGCGCGGAAACGGCTAAAATCTCATTTAAATATTGCAAAACGACATAATGTATAACAAAACACACAATAATTTTATAATAACTTTAAACATTGTTCATATGAAAAAAGTATAAATTTAAATTAAAAAAGGAGAGACCTCACTTTAAAATGGCGAAATTTTATTTCAACGCTGCAAAGTAAAACAAAATGCGAAAAGTTACCAAAAAGTACATAACAATGGTAAAAAATTATATAAAGCCACGAAAATTTATCCAGAGCAGTAAAAAATTATATAAAAAAAAACTTTTTAAAAATAAGCTTTAATTTATTTAATGTACTAAAAAGTAGAAAATAAATTGTTTCCAAGTCACCTGTATCTTACCATTAATAAAAGCTTGGGGCGCTCATGTGTTCAATATTTGTCAACCAGTTACCACAATATTTTATTTAAATAATTTTTTGCAAATAGATTCTAGTAATGAAAGATAAGTGTGAATATGGATATTGAGCGCACAAGCTTTTATTAATAGTAAGATACAGGAGACTTGGAAACAATTTATTTTCTACTTTTTAGTACATTAAATAAATTAAAGCTTATTTTTAAAAAGTTTTTTTTATATAATTTTATTTTCTACTTTTTAGTCTTTCATAAATTTAATTTTACAGCTCTGAAATTTTTCGCAAAAAGAATTTAAAACTTGCAGAGCAGTACACAATGTTTAGGGTATTCACAGTGTTTCCTATCGTCATATGTCATATCCTCAATTTAAACAAGTAAGGAAGTATCAGTCGGGTTTCACCGACAGAGTAATACCCTACACCATGTTCCCAAGGGGGGTGATAATTCACTGAAATTGTGGGTGCATTTGATTTACAACCTACATAGTGGGCGGACCACGCCCATTTTTGACAGACTATAAGATATACGTAATAGGACTATATATTCCATATTGATGCTCTGACAGGTGTACAACAGATGTGATCGGCATATTTATTTTACTGCCCCCGTGGTAGGCGGACCACGCCCATTTCTGGAGAATTGAAAGGTATTCCTACCAGGAACGAAGTAACCAAATCTGGACGCTCTGGTGTATATATTATGGAAGTTAAGAGGATTTTTCGTTTATCGCCTATATAGTGGGCGGACCACGCCCATTTTCTTCTATGGCATCTAAGACCTATATATGAACTTGGGAATCGAATTTCATTCATTTGGGAGCCATTTTACCGGAAAAATTTTGCCGCCTATATAGTGGGCGGACCACGCCCATTTTTTCGTATGACATAGATGACCGCCCCCTTAACTTGAATACCAAGTATTATTCTTTTCAATGAGTAATTAGACAAATTACAGCAATTTGATCGCAAAAAACCCGAGGTAGAGGGACTTATTGGTCCATTCAGGGCGTATCCTTCGACCGATTTGAATAATTTTAACACTTTACCTAACCCGAGGTTCACTGTGACTGTGTAGCAAATTTGGTCCAAATCGGACAACTCCTTCTTTTTTTTTTGCGTACACGCAGACAGACAGACAGACAGACAGACAGACGGAAATGAAAAGAGAAAGTGTTTCTGATCATTTCTATATACTTATGTCTATACCTAGGAAGGCTCCTTTAATGCGTTACAATTTTGGCACAAAGTTATTATACCCTATTACCATAGGTGTAGGGTATAAAAATAATACGGCTGTGATCGACCCTAATATTCGTGGCATATTTGTGGCGCGATGAGTTGTTGTGGTTTTGCTTGCAAGGCGCGGCGAGTAAGTTCCTATCGTTTTTCATTGATGTGTGTTGTACCCAATGTTGCCATATTCACAGTTTTAACTGTAAATTACAGTTTTTTAGACAAGCTCACAGTTTTTAAAATTACCTCCTAGTACAAATTACAGTTTTTTTTCATATTTCAGATTTGAAAGAATAACTTAAAATGTTTTTGGTTCTCGTAGTACTATCGTATATAAGCTTGTTATTTTATTTAAAATTAATTGTTTTGTGTTATTTTTGCTAATACAATTTTAAAAAAACCGCAATTTCACAAAAATCTTTTTGTTGTTGAAAGTTACAGTTTTTTGGTTGAAAATTCAGTTTTTCTATTAAGAATTTACAGTTTTTTGAAAAAAAAATCTGGCAACATTGGTTGTACCTATAATTATAAACTGAAGCCCAAGTGTGTAGTTGCTTGAAAGGTACCACGCCCCCTGTCCTACGCCCATAAAATTTTACCAGTGGGACGAAGCATCCAAGAGGGGTCTGTATACGGAATTTCAATGCTGCACGACCTTTAGTTCCAAAGCTATTCTATATAAACGATTTTGTTTGTATGGGCGGTGCCACGCCCACTTGTCCACTGCCCGTCTTATTTTCCCAGTAGAAGGATATGGATATGTAGTAAGTTCCTACCGAGTTTCATTGATGTGTGATGTGTAGTTCTAAAGTTATACGCAAATCTGGAGTAGATAAAAAAGTGCCACGCCCCTTATCCTACGCCCATAAAATTTATTGATTCATGCATTGTCTTGGTGTTTACGCATGTATGCAAAGTTTCAGATCTATAAGTAGTCGGGAAGTGGGTGAAAAATTGATTACTAGATTTGACGACAAACATACAAACATACATACCTGATGTGAACCTAATATGACGCGCCCAGAGCAAAAACGACTCTTATAATTTCACAGAGCAAAAACGCTTCAAAAAATTACACACCGTACATGTGACACTAACACATATTTGCATGCATGCTCGGTTGCAGAGCTCGGAGCAACCGTCGGTTTCGTCAGTATCGCTGCTGATGCCAAGCAGAACAGACCAAAGGTGGGTTCTGTTCTGCTTGTTCACATGTATGTTCCAACACGTGGCAAAAAGCGGTTTTGGGAAATTGCTATGCTACCAACGAAAATTTCTTGATGCTTTGCCGTCTTGCCGAATTTTCGTTTTGCAGACTGTAAATTGACAAATGACAATTTCCTATTAGTCAAAAAAATATGTTTGCGTCCTTTTAAATTTTATCAAATTTATTTAAACGCAATATGTACATTTTTCGGAAATTTCGATTTATTTAATATTTGTTCATTTATTTTATTTGCATTGATATATTTTGATAAATCACTTTTTTTTAGAATTTGCATATACTTTTCGTCAAATATTTTTTTAGATCACATTAAATACACATATAAATTGATGAAATTTTTGCGATATATCTATAGCCCTTTCATCTCCTAATTCTGCATCTAATTTGCCGCTGCCTTTCAGTCTTGAAGTTGCACACCCGACAGCAGCATTATTTGAGCTGTCCGTCCGTTTGTTTACATTTTTTATACGAACTTGCCTGAGATCCTGCTTTGCTTTCTGTGAGTGTTTTCCGCGAATTTTTCACCTGTTTGAAGGCATTCTATCTTTTGACTGCGGACGGCTAGACTTGCAGGTGTTTGGCAGGGTTCTTTATGATAAAAAGTCACTTGTAGATTTTGTAAGAATAAAACGAATAAAAAAAATAAAAAATTTATTTGTAATTCATCGGGATAATTCTATTTTATTGTATAAATTAACTATTTGGTGTTAATTTATGATAAGGGCGACTAGGCTGGTAAAAAGCGAAAATTCAGTTTAATGCAATTGCATTTCTTTCTATTTTCGCAAAATTTTTAATGCCATTCATGTAATATCAAATTCAATTCAATTTATTTATTCTAAGGTGTTAACATTTAAGACATTCGTCTTTTGCATGTCGCATAAATACAATAGATAGTCAACTAATCAATAAATCAACCAATCTTACTTAAATTAATAATTTTATATTTTTTAATACAATAAATAATCAACCAATTTCACTTAAATTATAGAGATAATTCAATTTAATTAATTTATCCTATCTACCTATCTGTTACGAAATCTCCGCATGACAGCCTCCTTCGTTCCCACGGGCACTAAAAGAAAATTGGTAGTACAACTGCTGCTACCAATTATAACGTGTTCAGAAGTTGTGTATAGCAAACTTGATTCGAGGTCTTCCCACAAGCTGCTAGTTGCATTTAACATCTCGTCATATTGCAACCAAATATCTTAAAGCTAGAAACTGCATCTTTTTGCATAAAGTTATATACTCGCGTTCTCCATGATATTTATACGAAAAGCTCCAGTTCTGTAGGTCTAGTAGAAGTAGGAACCTCACGATTCCTCAATTAAACTATATGAACTCAAGTAGACTGTTTTTCGTAAGCGCGATCAGACTGTGGAACTCGCTACCGTCTACTATTAAAAATGTATCAAACCATAGAACCTTTAAGCATCTAATTTTCAAATACTTTTCCTAACTACAATCTCATCTCTCATCTATCTCCTCCTCTGCTATTACTCTTATTCGCCAAAATTATAGTCTAATAAATTGAATTTAATTAAATTGAATTATCTCTATAATTTAAGTGAAATTGGTTGATTATTTATTGTATTAAAAAATATAAAATTATTAATTTAAGTAAGATTGGTTGATTTATTGATTAGTTGACTATCTATTGTATTTATGCGACATGCAAAAGACGAATGTCTTAAATGTTAACACCTTAGAATAAATAAATTGAATTGAATTTGATATTACATGAATGGCATTAAAAATTTTGCGAAAATAGAAAGAAATGCAATTGCATTAAACTGAATTTTCGCTTTTTACCAGCCTAGTCGCCCTTATCATAAATTAACACCAAATAGTTAATTTATACAATAAAATAGAATTATCCCGATGAATTACAAATAAATTTTTTATTTTTTTTATTCGTTTTATTCTTACAAAATCTACAAGTGACTTTTTATCATAAAGAACCCTGCCAAACACCTGCAAGTCTAGCCGTCCGCAGTCAAAAGATAGAATGCCTTCAAACAGGTGAAAAATTCGCGGAAAACACTCACAGAAAGCAAAGCAGGATCTCAGGCAAGTTCGTATAAAAAATGTAAACAAACGGACGGACAGCTCAAATAATGCTGCTGTCGGGTGTGCAACTTCAAGACTGAAAGGCAGCGGCAAATTAGATGCAGAATTAGGAGATGAAAGGGCTATAGATATATCGCAAAAATTTCATCAATTTATATGTGTATTTAATGTGATCTAAAAAAATATTTGACGAAAAGTATCTGCAAATTCTAAAAAAAAGTGATTTATCAAAATATATCAATGCAAATAAAATAAATGAACAAATATTAAATAAATCGAAATTTCCGAAAAATGTACATATTGCGTTTAAATAAATTTGATAAAATTTAAAAGGACGCAAACATATTTTTTTGACTAATAGGAAATTGTCATTTGTCAATTTACAGTCTGCAAAACGAAAATTCGGCAAGACGGCAAAGCATCAAGAAATTTTCGTTGGTAGCATAGCAATTTCCCAAAACCGCTTTTTGCCACGTGTTGGAACATACATGTGAACAAGCAGAACAGAACCCACCTTTGGTCTGTTCTGCTTGGCATCAGCAGCGATACTGACGAAACCGACGGTTGCTCCGAGCTCTGCAACCGAGCATGCATGCAAATATGTGTTAGTGTCACATGTACGGTGTGTAATTTTTTGAAGCGTTTTTGCTCTGTGAAATTATAAGAGTCGTTTTTGCTCTGGGCGCGTCATATAAAGCATATAAAATAGAAAAAAATTATATGAAAACTTTCCATATTTGGAATCTGGGTGAACGCCGCACAATGACTCGTTTGGCCGAAACAGGTGGCAAAAATCAATTTGGTGTAGAAAGATTTTGCAAAACTATTATATGCTTCGGATAGAGAATTGATTGTACTTAAAGCAAGTGAAAATTTCATCCTATTGAGTTTAAGAAGCTCTTCGTTTGGCGTATAACCAGGAGAGTAATATCTGATTATTTCTAAGAATATATGAAAAGAAATTGGCTGCTATTATGTGCTATTCTTTGTGCTAGAGCAGGGGTCGGCAACCTCTTGAGAAGAAAGAGCCAAAAGTTAAAATTTTCCAGTTTAAAAGAGCAACTAACATTTTTGTTTCAATATTATAGTTTTTAGTTAAGATTAGCTACATGAATAAAATTTTTGATTTAAAATAAATGCTTATATCAAATAATATTTATTCATATAAAAGCATACAAATCACTTCTTTGAATTTCATTCTAACCACATGAAACCCTGAACTTACTTTTGTCCCAATAAACACAAAATCTTTCTAAATTTAAAATATCTCCTAATAATTATGTACATAAAATATATAAGTTCTTCCACCAACAGAAAGACATACTTCAACAAAAAATTCCGTCGCGCCCTGTAAAGCCACACAAACCAAATTTTGTCCCATTGAAGCTCTTACAATTTTCTGTTAAGTTATTCCAATATCTACATTGGTTCAGAAGTTATTATTTTAGCAACGTGAAAAGTCAAATCGAGCCACTGTGCGGTGCTTCTAGATCGCCAGAAAATGTCTCCGTAGTACCAGAAAAAGATGCCGTGCCATCAAAATCCTACCCCTGGTTATAACGTTTATATAACTACATATTTATAGGCTTATGTCGCACGCGAACTAATTCTTTATATAAATTTATTGAAAGCCCTAGTTCGATTGCATTGAAGAAAAAATTAATTGACTTACATATCGCCGCTTGATTCAATTCTTTTTGTATGTCGATTTTTTCACATTTTGAGTTAAGGATGGCATGGGGGGTTCCAAACCCAGCTAAATCGATTGGCGTTCTCGGATTTCTTATATCTCCTACCGTTTTCGAGATATTCAGACTCTATTTTGTCGTATGTAGGCTAATTTTCAATTTTTGCGTAAATATCTGTCGTATATGCAAGAAAAGCTAACACGACAAATTTGTTCGCAAAAGAGGCAGAAAAAAATGTTCATCCATGTTTGTCGTATGTAAGATTTTTCTCGGTAAAATGGTTCTCAATTGACTTTTTATGAACTTAAACGAATGAAATTTTGTTTTCAAGCTCAGATGTCAGCTCTACATACCCTATGAAAAACTGGGCGTGGTCCGCCCACTATATAGGCGGTAAACCGAAAATCATCATAACTTCCATAATATATACACAAGAGCGTACATATTTAGTTACTTTATTGCTGGTAAGAATGCCTTTTGATTCTCAAAAAAATGGGCGTGGTCCGCCCACCATAGAGGCGGTAATTTATATATACCTATAGTTACTGTCGTAAGTCGTATCAATATTTGTAATATGTAATCCTATTAGGAATATTCTGTAGTTTGTAAGAAATGGGCGTGGTCCGCCCACTATTTACACAGTAAATTTAATACACCTACCATTTCATTTCTCTCCCAGCTCGGGTAGGGTATTATTTAGTCGGTGAAACCCGACTGATGCTTCCTTACGCGATTATAAAAATACTTAATTTAAAAGATTTAATTAGAAATAGCGCTTCAACTTTGTACTATAACAATTTCTGCCTCCGGATTGGTCAAACTAATTAAAAAGTTATTAAAGCTATATTTGGCAGAAACATTGCATTGTATATTATATTTTAATTATAAAAAAATTTTATAAAAAATTGTTCCTAGTATACCTACGACACATTTTGTATGGTAGGCAAAATAATTTGTTCGGAACGGTAGATACGACAATATAATACTGAATTCATTTGGCTATATCTTCCTAAATATCGAAAAGTTGATCTTTTGGAATAAACAGTATTAATAACAAGCTTTCACTCTACAAAATACTCGATTTTCAGAAAAATCTACCGTGCCAAAAAAATGGGGATACTTTAAACTTTAAATTGCATTTCCCAAAAAGTGAAAAAGTCGACATACGACAAGTATTGAATCAAGCGGCGATATGTATTTCCGACTTTTTTTATTTATAATACCCCCAAACCTCGCTTTCCGGCCTAGATACGTTACACGAAACTAAGCCGCAAAGCGAAAAGACGTATAAAAAGTCAGTTATTCTAATACAAATTCATACAAATTCAATGGGATCGGTTCCAAATTTGTTAAATATGTAACATGGTTTATTATTAAAATTGGATTTTATCTTTTTATTTCTTTTAAATCAAAAATACATGCATAACAAGTACATAAAATATTAAAAACTTCAAAAACAAACAATAATCTATAAAAAAAAAATTAAGCAACTTCATGTTACATAAAATATGTCTACGTACATACATATGTTTACATAAAAATTTTCTTTTAAATAGCTTTAATCTGAAGACGATGAAGAAATGGTAACCTGCAGATCACTGTCGTCATCATTTTTCGCTGGTATGGGCCAGGATTAAAAAAATTGTATATCGACATCGAAAAAAAGTTTTTTTGCCGTTATAGCGAAACATTTTAGGCCGTAAATCGATAACGTGCCTTAATTGAAGAGGGCCGTTATAGCAAAATGCCGTATAATGCCTGAAACACAACACCGACCACGTTCGCAGAACTATGCGTTTTTTTGGCCTGCCGCAGTAAACAAACTGCAATCAACGGTCGTCGGCAGTTCAATTTCTATACAATTGAACGCCACTGTAAACAAAATTCGGCAAACGGCCTGTTGAGCCTAAATGATAGTAAAATGCATATCTGACAACACTACTGATGTGAGAAATTACTATGAGAAATTTCTGTTCACTTGCTCTTTGAATTTTCTTTTGTACTGCGTCAAATCTTTTCATTAATAAAAACTAAAACTTTTTCATTCCTTGATATTAAATCGGCGTATAATTATCAAATGATAGCCCGCTCACACGGCCGTTGACTTATTTGTATCTTTTATCTGTAGGCATGTCCTAGGACGGCATGTCGGCCAAATGACGGCCGTAGCAGCAATGCTGATTCGGCAGGTCTGTTATGCAAAAAATAATAATAAAAAAAAATAATTGTACTCTATTCTATTAGATGTTATGTGCCTCGCCTGAGATTTGAACTCGGGTCTTCCGTTTCAGCAGCCAAGCGTTTGTCCACTTGACCAACGTGTCGCGTTTGCTTTGGTCGCTTAAAATTAACCAGAACGAGGAAATCTCTCAAATTTCTAAAAATAGAAAACTTATAAGCAGCTGTAATGAAATTCAATGAAATCATTACTGCGGCTGTTGGGAAAATGCAACCCTAAATTGGACGCAGCGTGAAATTAGAACCAGTTCTATCGTCGGTCGTTGCGTTTTGCGATGGTCGTCGGCCGTTCTGTTCCATTCCTGACGTTCTCATAAGACTACTCGTTCCAAAATGCGGAATACCGCAGCGGTCTGCGTTTTGGTCGCAATTGTGTTTCATGCCTGAAACGGCCGACGACCATCGCAAAACGCAGCGACCGACGATAGAACTGGTTCTAATTTCACGCTGCATCCAATTTAGGGTTGCATTTTCCCAACAGCCGCAGTAATGATTTCATTGAATTTCATTACAGCTGCTTATAAGTTTTCTATTTTTAGAAATTTGAAAGACTTCCTCGTTCTGGTTAATTTTAAGCGACCAAAGGCAACGTGACACGTCGGTCAAGTGGACAAACGCTTGGCTGCTGAAACGGAAGACCCGAGTTCAAATCTCAGGCGAGGCACTTAACATCTAATAGAATAGAGTACAATTATTTTTTTTTATTATTATTTTTTGCATAACAGACATAACAGCCGACATGCCGTCCTAGGACATGCCTACAGATAAAAGATACAAATAAGTCAACGGCCGTGTGAGCGGGCTATCATTTGATAATTATACGCCGATTTAATATCAAGGAGAAAATTCAAAGAGCAAGTGAACAGAAATTTCTCATAGTAATTTCTCACATCAGTAGTGTTGTCAGATATGCATTTTACTATCATTTAGGCTCAACAGGCCGTTTGCCGAATTTTGTTTACAGTGGCGTTCAATTGTATAGAAATTGAACTGCCATAAAATCTACCATAAAATAATCTAAGTATAACTTAAAATCTATTGCAATTAAATATACCTTAAAAAACTCGAAGTATAACTTAAAATCTATTGCAATTGCTACTTCGAATCTACCTTAAAAATCTAATATTTTTAATCTACCTTAAAAAACTCTAAGTATCACTTAAAATCTATTGCAATTAAATCTACCATAAAATACTCTAAGTATAACTTAAAATCTATTGCAATTAAATCTACCTTAAAAAACTCTAAGTATAACTTAAAATCTATTGCAATTGCTACTTCGAATCTACCTTAAAAATCTAATATTTTTAATCTACCTTAAAAAACTCTAAGTATCACTTAAAATCTATTGCAATTAAATCTACCATAAAATAATCTAAGTATAACTTAAAATCTATTGCAATTAAATATACCTTAAAAAACTCGAAGTATAACTTAAAATCTATTGCAATTGCTACTTCGAATCTACCTTAAAAATCTAATATTTTTAATCTACCTTAAAAAACTCTAAGTATCACTTAAAAACTATTGCAATTAAATCTACCATAAAATACTCTAAGTATAACTTAAAATCTATTGCAGTTAAATCTACCTTAAAAAACTAATAACAGGCTGCAGATGATATAATCTAAGACTTTTCATATTTGCAATTATGTAGGTAATAGTCTATGATGCTATCAAAAATGAGGAAGTCGTGGTTCCGGCAGGGACCACTAAGCCATTTTCGAGAACCATAATCATCTGTATATCTAATTTTAATCTTTATACTACCTACTATAATTTTTTTTTAAAGTCTGTGATTACTTAAACTATTTAGAATATGTTTTAACCAACTTATGTGCAGCTTGCATTCTTCAAAAAAGGCATCACTTGGCCAAAAACATAAAAGGGAAAAGACGTCTCACGGCGCCATAATCGCAGATAGATACAATTTCTTGACAATTATCTAAATGGGCAAAGGTGGTGCCATATATGAGCGGGCGGCCGCTCGACGCAACTACAGGCGGACATATGTGCATGCGTGTGTATATACGTGCGTATATTTCAAAGCGAAACTGTTTGAACAGACGCGCAGGCGCTGCGTAAATCCAATAAAAAACCAATATTTTTTCAAATAAAAAATATGCGAATAAAGGGTAAAAAGACTGCAATATGCATACAAGTTTTCACATTAATACATCAAAACATCTTTCCAGGAAAAATCATTGAATAATCCCTTTTTTGGTCTCTTTATTGCGCAAAAAATTTAATTAAAAAAACAACAAAAATTTTTTATTTTTATTTTTTCTTATATTCTTCCCTTCTATATAAAAAAATACTCAACATTCATTATTATAGCTCAGGTGATGTGATCGCCATTTTCAGGGGTCAATACCCCAGTGTGCGACGGCAGCATTATTTTCAGCAGCTTTCTGCATGTCGCTGAATTGAAAGAAGAAAGTGGGATGTAGCGTGCACCTTTTCACTGAAGCAACGTAAGTAGCACATAATAAACACAGAAATGTATCAAACGACTACTGTCACAGAATTTGCACCAATACAATTACAGAACAGCTGTAGACTCGCCCCACAGCTGTAGCCTCGCCCCCACCAAATTTCCCTTATCAATTCAAATAAACATTTCAAAAAAGGCGGTACGTCGCACACATTTTGACAATATTTTCAGCAAATTTTACTTTTATACTAATTCAAGTTTGTTCTTTGTCTTTTAGAATCCATTGAAGAGGGCGCGAAAACTACAGCATTAAAACCAGTTACAGTGTAGTGACTCTTAGAGGCTCTGTGCTGCCCTAGAAGCGAGAAGGAAAGAAGTAATTCCAGGCACAGCATTTGTTCTCATCTGTAATGAGTATATTCGCCACATAATCGCATTTAACGATGCATAATTAAAAAAATGTTGCTCAGTCAGTAAAATTTGACTAAACGTCAGGAAAGGGAGCTGCCTCGTATCCTTGCTGCTTGGCTGTAAATGAAAAGTTCAAAACCTACTTAACTTTCATTAAATTCACATTTATTTACATGTTATATACTTCTGACTGCCCCGTCGGCTTTCCAACAAGTCCTCCAACTGCTGCAGCCCCTCCCACAAGCCTATGCCGTGTATGGCACAACATTCCTGCAGCGCCCACGGCTGTGTCATGGCATGATGTACATATGTATAACTTACTTACAAAAGTAATTAATTGTTGACAAAACGATATATGGTAAAGCACAAGCTTGTAAGCTTTAGTTATATAAAACATGGGCAACTTGGGCTTAAAGCGTATAAGATGTGTTGAAAATTAAAGGAAAGAACTAGAAAAATCACAAGAAATAATCTTTCATATAAAACTTAAAATTTTTACGGAATTAAAAACTCTAAAATCTATAGTTATAAACATATCATTTCACATACTATAAGATTTTATGCTAAATTTGACTTCGTCGAAATCGATGAGTAATATAATCTTTGATTTGTCACACAAAATTGTACCTCAACTCTGCTGCACTAACAATTTCACCTTGCTATGTGCTACTTCTTTTTATTACTGGTGTATATGAGTAGCTTTTGTTTTATTTATAAAATATTGCAAATCGTATAAATTCATCTTACAAAATATATTGCATGCTTATAAGAAGACATCAATAATTATTCTTGAGGCTCTTGCGCTTGCTCAGCATTTCACGCAAATATTCCAGCCCATCGTAGAGTCCTCGGCCGGTGGTGGCGCACGTGGTGTGAACATGCTAATCCTGCTTCACGCTGTGTAATTCCAGTCGCTCCACCACTTCCGTGATGCTCAGTGCGCCGGGCAAATCTTGCTTATTGAATTTGAATTTGCGATAGTTTTCTTCATAGGCTTTCAGCTCGTTGAGGAAGGGCAGGAACTCACGTACACACGACATTGTACAAATGATTTACATCTACTAAATACAGCAGATACTTGAGCATGTCCTCTGCGGAAGCAGCTGCGCCATCGGCGGCCTCTGCTGCACCTGACCTATATCTGACCTTGTGCTCCAGCTTGTTAAATAATCTGCAAAAATAATAAAAAAACATTGGAAATAAGTTATTTTATGTGCTTACCGTTCTTCTTTGACAATTAATCGCGTGCGTCACAGTAGTTGCTTGGTTTCATTAAAGAGGAGCAAAGGGAAATTTTACGCCTTTTCTTAATAGTAGCAGTAATTAACATTTTCACATATAAAAGACATGAATTGATATATTTTCACTTTAAAATACATTTATTGATCGAGTCTTTCATTTCTGGTTGTTTTTCTTTTAGTTGTTTTCTAAAACTTACTGCCAAACATTAAAAAAGACAATTACATAAACCATACCTTTTCATGGGAATTTTATGAAAATGTTACCTTACACAAAAAAGCAATGCTGCCTAGAGGGCAACAACAAAATAGCTAGGGAAACTCACGGACAGTGTTCGTGTGAGGGAAATTTGTAAAAAAAATGGGACTTTTTCGATCAGCTGACTCTGATATTCTTCTGTAGGTATTCTGTGGTTCCTACCGAGTGTCATTGATGTGTGATGTGTAGTTCTAAAGATATACACAAATCTGGAGTTGACAAAAAGTGCCAAGCCCCTTATCCTACGCCCATAAAATTTTACCAGTGGGACGAAGCATCCAAGAGGCGACTGCATACGAAATTTCAATGCTGCACGACCTTTAGTTCCAAAGCTAATCGAGATCAACAATTTTGTTTGTATGGGGTGCCACGCCCCCTTATCCAGTGCCCCCCTTATTTTCTCAGTAGAAGGATATGGATATGTAGTAAGTTCCTACCGAGTTTCATTGATGTGTGATGTGTAGTTCTAAAGATATACACAAATCTGGAGTTGATAAAAAAGTGCCAAGCCCCTTATCCTACGCCCACAAAATTTTACCAGTGGGACGACACATCCAAGAGGCGACTGCATACGAAATTTCAATGCTGCACGACCTTTAGTTATAAGGCTAATCGAGAACAAAAATTTGGTTTGTATGGGCCTCGCAGGGCACAGACGATGCCACGACGCAATGATAGCTTCGAGCAAGCTTATGTAAAATTGGGAAGTTACTTTTAATTTCTTCCCATTCTGCAAGAGGGTCGCTTTGGCATAGCCAAATATCGAGAAAGCTCGTTCATGCTGGCCCCATCGATAATGTGAAGTGTTACACCAAGATAACTTTTTCTGCCATCGTTTCTGTCCAAATATCCATTGTTATACATAAGTCGTTGGCTTTTTTTATTTTTCCGATATAGTCCAGCTTCACAGCACAATACTTCGCATTTAACTTATTTTTAAAGTATTTTCCGCCAGGAACCTTATAAAGCGGCGCAACTTCCTTCATAAGTTTGAGAAATCCTTCACCTATGATAATGTATGAAAATTAAATTAACAATAGAAGAATAAGTGTAGAAAACGGTATTGTACCTGACACAACGTAAAAAGGCTTCATGTCTTTGCAAATAAAAAAAGAATAGCCTACGATATAGCCGTATGCTTTACTTTTATGCGCCATCATTCTTGAGAATGCTGTTCTAATGTTCGACGCACTTTGAGGTGGTGGCATATTGCCTTCCGTTGGAACCACTTGCTGACCGCCATCACCACCAGTTGCACTACCAGTTGCACCACTGCTGTACGATATAAAAATTCACCAGAAAGCTTTGATATTTAAACATATTCTAACACATGTATTTTAAATTTTGTATTTACACTTCTTCACTTGATGTGCTCGTGTTAAGCTCTTCCACGCCTACGTGGCGCTTTGCGTGCTTGCGCAAATTTTATGTATTTCCACAATGTTTTATAATTGCTTGGCAGTGTTCGCACACGGCAACAGTTTTACTCGATTTGTCAAAATGACGCCAAATTTTAGAGATTGCCGGCATTGTTTGTTCTTAACTGTAATTATAACTTTGCAAATTTCGCGCGCGTCTTCACAATTAAGAATTCGAGTTGCCAAAATGCAGTTTTATGGTATTGCATGAAAATGCATAATGAAAATACCAAGCAATCAGAAAAATGTTCATGATTGGCAGCATTGCACAATTTTTCTTTAATAGATAAGAGTTGCCAAACTCAATTTTTTAGTACTAAATTGGGGGCAAAACTTAAGATAAGTAAAAAAAAATTTTAATCGAGGCAACATTGTAACGCTTTTGCAAAAAAGTGTTGTCAATGCAAACTCCGATCCGATACCTTGAAAAAAAGCATCGAGTACAAAAAGTACTCAAGTATCGAGAGGAGTACTCGAGTACTTACTCATACTCATTACTATCGGAAGAACATTAGGCATGGGTAAAGGCGGAGTTCTAATGCGTAAGCGGAAAAATTTGAAGCGCACTTGAGCTGTTCCAATGCACGGAATGCGTGCGCTCCAAAAAGAGTCACCCAATTTCGGCAATTTACAACTTGAGCAGTAAACATTCTTGAATAGTTTACAGAACATATTTCGTCCCAAGTTTATAGCTATATTAACTTTTAATATTGTGTATATATCGTTTAAACCTAATATTGATTGAAATAAGTACAACATAAATATATATTCAGCTACCACACTTTTATTTCACACTGATGGCAACCACAAAGTGTGTATGAGCGCAATGAAGCGCACGCGAGTTATGTGTCAGACCCAACCAAAATGTAAAGTTGAGCTGACAACTGCAGCTCAACTCAGAACCATATATTAAATTACAATTATTCGAATAAGCTATTTGAAAATTGCTGAGTTACCAATAATTGTAAGTTGATTGACATTGTATATTTTCAAGGTAACTCAGCGAATTAAAGGTGTAGGGTAAATTTAAGAATTGCAGAAATAAAGAATTCATTATTAATTAATCAAGACAAAGAACCAGTCGTATCTTTTGGACGGGATTTTTAAGTGGCGCAGTCGGAAAAAAGAACACCGAAAATAAAGTGCTGAAACGAAGAAATTACAAATATCAAAAATTTGTAATTTCGCAGGAACAACACTCGGTCGTAGCTAAAAACATTTAAAAACGGGAAACGAAGTGAGCTGATGTAAAATTTACCAGCCATGTAGAAACGACGTTCAAAAGTAAAAGTTAAAAGTTAAGTTTAATTCGACAAAAATAAATTTCTGTAAGAAAAGCAGCAAAATTCGACGATTTAAACGAAGAAACATTGCATTCGACGAAAATCGAAACATGGCGAATGCAGCAGAAGAAATTTCAACTATTGAACGGTGTTTGATTGCCCTCACAAGCATGGCACACCGTCAACAACAGCCGCAGCCATTACGCTTAAAAATCGAAACGGAATCCAAATACATTCCCATATTTGAAGGCGAAGGAGGAGCGACAAAACTACCATCATTTTTGGACACGGTCTCAAGGATTTTGGCCGAAAATGGAAATACAAACGAAGCTTTCAGGATCATCTACGACCTGAAGATCCATGGGAAGGCGAAAAATATTCTTAACGTCAACCCACCGACAACATGGGAGGAATGTAAGACCCGATTGTTGCAGCACTATCTTCCGAGGAAGGATCAGATGGAGCTAACGAGAAGCAACAGTAATTTAAGAGTAAGTTGTTTTGTAGACTTAAGTGACAAAGTTAGGGAGTTAGTTGACGATATAGCGGAGTTTGTAGCATTTAATAGAAGTGAAAAAAATATGTTAAGCATATTTAGCGGCATGCTAATACAAAGGATTCAAGAAATAGCTTCCGGCACCTTTTTGTATGCTATTTTGAAAAAAGATAATTTAGTAGAAATAAGGGAAATTATTTCAGATTTTGTAGGCCAAGATTATGGCAATTTAAATCAGAATTTATTAATAAAAACTTTTAATAACAGTAACAATACAAAAATTAGACAAACTAGTTTACAGCAAACAAATAACTATCCAAGATTTAATAGTTATCAACAAAAGTCCAATAACCAACCTTTTAGATCGAACTATAATTCCAGTCGGCAAATAGGGTCAAGTAACCAGCAGTTTAACCGAAGTCGTACATTTAATCATTATCAACCAAATTTTAATGGAAGAACAGAACAATTTAGACAAAATAATAACCAAAATTTCAGTAATTATAATAGACAGAGAGTAGAACCAATGGAAGTAGATACCATGACTAAAACTGAAGCTAACGAAGTCGATGACGTTTTTTTTTACAAACTAGCCTCGGATCAAAACAAAATATTTTTACTACTAACTATTGAGAATGAACAATTTTTAACTTTAATAGATACAGGATCAACAGTTAGTATACTTAATCAGAAAAAGTTTTGTCATAATAAATACAGAATTATAAGTGTGTCGTCAACACAGATAAATACAATACAGGGTGAAGTGAAGCAGCTCAATATAACAGTGGCAACAAAATGTCCAGACGAGTTCAAGTATTCCAACAATGCAAGAATTAAATGGATTGCAATGCAAATAAATAAGCCATACGATTTATTGTTAGGAATGGATTGGATAAAAGGAAATGTTAAGGAATTAGATATAAAAAATCAAGAAATGCATTTAACCAATGGAGTGAGCCTTCCATTTGTTTCAAAGGCCTATCAAGAGGTTAATGTTCTCGAAACAAGTGAAATGCAAAATATCCAAACAGATCACCTAAATGAAAAAGAAAAGAATATTATTAAAAAATTGCTAAATAATTACGAGCAATTAATATACAAAGAGGGTGATACGTTAACTAACACAAATACTATTTTGCACGAAATCAATACCACAACAAACCAACCTATAAATTCTAAATTATATCGCTACCCACCGAAACATGCGGAAGAGGTAAGAAGACAAATGCAAGAAATGGAAAGGCAATGCATAATTCGTAAAAGCCGAAGTCGCTATAGCTCACCTATAATAGTTGTTCCAAAAAAATTAGATAATTCAGGTATACAAAAATATAGGATTGTTGTAGATTATAGGCGTCTTAATCAAGTAACAATAAATGACAAATATCCGTTGCCAAATATCGATAGTATATTAGATAAACTGGGAAAGGCACAATATTTTAGCACAATTGATTTAGCAAAAGGGTACCATCAAATACTGGTAGCTGAAAAAGATATAGAAAAAACTGCTTTTGTAACCCCTGGAGGATTATATGAATACGTTCGAATGCCATTCGGATTGAAAAATGCTCCTGCAACATTCCAGCGTTTAATGAATGAGATATTAAGGGAATATATAAACAAGATTTGTGTCGTTTATCTAGATGACGTATTAATATTTTCAACAACCATAGAGGAGCATGAAAATTCGCTCAGAAAAATATTTAATAGGCTACGGGAACACAATTTGAAAATACAAGCAGATAAATGCAGTTTTTTAAAGCGCAATACTGAGTTTTTAGGGCATATATTAACAAATGAAGGCATTAAACCAAACCCGGAGAAAATTAAAATAATTCAAGAGCTCTTGGTGCCAAAAACAGAAAAACAGTTGAAGGGATTCTTAGGTGTTACAGGCTTCTATAGAAAATTCATAAAGGATTATTCGAAAGTTGCATATCCTATGATAAAATATTTGAGCAAAGATAGAACCATTAATATCAATGACCCAGAATATATAACAGCGTTTGAAACTCTAAAGAGCCTTATTAGTTCTCATCCCATTCTAAAATTTCCACAATTTGATAAACCATTCACCGTCACCACAGATGCAAGTGACTATGCCATAGGAGCAGTTTTATCGCAAGAAGGGCATCCAATATGTTACATTTCACGAACGCTAAATAATCACGAAAAAAATTATAGTACAACAGATAAAGAATTTTTAGCCATAATATACTCAATAAATTACTTTAGGCCGTACTTGCACGGAAATAAATTTAAAATTATTACCGATCACGTTCCGATTAAATATATCAACAATAAATACAAAGGAAAAGAGTTTTCGCAAAGACACCAACGTTGGTTGCTAAAATTGCAAGAGTTTAATTATGAAATCTTGTACCTAAAGGGTAGCCAAAACAAAGTTGCAGATTTTTTAAGTAGACAAGAAAGTTCTTTTAAAATAAATGAGCACAATGACAATGAATCGAACTTCGAAATGTCTGATACAGTGCATTCTGCAGACGAAGAACAGTTGAATCACATAGGCATCAAAGATGAAATCGTAAATAAATACAAAACTCAAATTATTTTAACATATAGCCCCCAAAACGAAATGAATATAGTGCACAAACGTAAAATTATTGAGATAAATCCCCTGGAAAGCGAAACTCGCATTAAAGATATTTTGAAACAGCATATTAAATCAGGTCATGTTGGCATATATTCAGAAGTTTCCGATAGTGATTACCACAAAGTACAATTAATCATCATTGCAATGTTTGAAAATACAAACAATGTCAAATTCATAAAATCAACTCGAAGAGTAACTGATATATCTACCGAAAATGAATTGCATAAACAAATTTCTATCTATCACACAAAAGAGTCAATGCACAGTGGGATTAGCGAATGTTATAACACACTTAAAAATAAAATTTACTTTACGAAACTAAGCAAACATATACAACTCATTATAAATAACTGCAAAAAATGCAAAGAAATAAAATACGACAGAAAACCCTTAAAGCCAAAATTTAAATTTACGGAAATACCAACAGAAAAAAATTATATAATACATTTCGATATTTTCCATTATAAAAAACGTAGTTTTGTAACAGTAATCGACAAACTTACTAAATTTGCATCAGCATATAACATTACAAACAGAAATTGGATAGCGAAAAAACAAATAATTATAGAACATTTTGCCAAGTTCGGAAAACCAAACAAAATAATTTTCGATAATGAATTTAAATCTCAGCAACTTTTGGAATACTTGAACGCAGAACATGTTGACTCACATTTCACAACACCTAACTCACATACATGCAATGCTGATATAGAGCGACTACACTCAACACTTATTGAAAAAATAAATGCAATTGAGGATAATGAACTCTCGGTAGAAATGAAGATGCAGATTGCTATAACAAATTATAACAACCGATATCATTCAACAATAAAATGCACACCAAAAGAAGCGAGAGAAAATGTTCAGGTAAATGTGTTGGCGAGAGAATAAAAATAAAGAAAGAAACTGTGTTATCAAAAAGAAATTTAGACAGAGAGTCATATATAGAAAATAGAAGTCAGGGACCAGTTAGAAATTATAAGAGATTAAGGCATAAGGATGAACCTTATTATAAAATATTACCGTTAAGAAATCTGCATTATTCAAATATTAAAAGACCACTAAAGATTGCAGGTACTAATAATTGCAGGACTCCTTCCGACATAAGTTCCAATAGATCAAGGGTTACTTCAAGTAACACAAATTAATTAAATTTCATAGGCACAATAGATAAGTGGTTATTTGAATTATTAGATGATACAGACAGACAGGAAATACTAGATCATCTGGACACCACAGATACAAACAATCATAATATCATTGCGAAGGTAAACAGCCAAGTTATTGTTAATAAACACTTCAATGATTCATTTAATATTCTAAAAACAGCCGTAGAAAGCGATAGATTAAAAATTACAAATTCATTTAACAAAATAAAGGAAGGGAATTTAGAAATTAGTCGACATTTATTACATACTGATAATATGCTTAAGTTAGACTATATAGAAAATAAAATAGATTTAGTTCAAGATAACATTGTTTCAGCCAAATATACAAGGTAGATTTTTATAAACTAAAATTAACCAGAGTAGGAATTATGTTATATGAAAACAATTCAATAATTATAGCAATTAAAATTCCAAAGTATTATATAGAAACAGACTTAAATCTCAGATCTCCGTTGCCGTCAGAAAATATTTTAGAAATAGATGAAATAAATGAATTTGTCGTAATAATAAATAATAACACATAAACCGATGACAAAATGCTCTATTAAGAGATTTGAAACAAAGTAAAAATTTTATTTATAAAAATAAATGCGACTTAATTTTGAACAAAAATGACAAAAATAGACCAACCTGATGATTATTATAAAAATGCAGTAAATATGAAAATTGTAAAAATTAGAAAGAATAGTTTTTATTCGGACTGACTTGCCAAAGAGAAATGACAATACTTAGTTGTCTATTTCTGTTCTGAAACAAAGCAATTTTAAGTGTACAACAACAAGAATTAGAATTATTGCTCACATGGGCAGGTCATATAGCTATTTCGGTTTTTGCCAGAAAACCTCATCAGTGACTTTTAATGTGAATTCTAATAATTTCTAAACGACTAATTACTCGAAATAGAAGCATTAATGGTAAAGTCTGTGAAACGTAGGAGTTGAACCATGAACCTATGACGTAGTAAGCGAATGCGCTAACCATCACACCATCGGACTGGACGACTCTGCGCTGGCAAACATCACAGTTACCTGCTGTCTATATCAAACGCATAGTGTTTGTTGTTATTGTACACTGTCTAATGCAATTGTTTTTGCCTTACTTGAGAGCTCCATCGGAGCACATACTTGAGGCAAATGAATGTATCAGTTTTTGTTTCTGTAAGAACATTTCTTCGTTTTTACATTGTAAAAATTACAAAAAGGATTCAAGAGAATCCTCAATCTGGCACTAGTGGAGTTATGTGTCAGACCCAACCAAAATGTAAAGTTGAGCTGACAACTGCAGCTCAACTCAAAACCATATATTAAAATACAATTATTCGAATAAGCTATTTGAAAATTGCTGAGTTACCAATAATTGTAAGTTGATTGACATTGTATATTTTCAAGGTAACTCAGCGAATTAAAGGTGTAGGGTAAATTTAAGAATTGCAGAAATAAAGAATTCATTATTAATTAATCAAGACAAAGAACCAGTCGTATCTTTTGGACGGGTTTTTTAAGTCGCGCGCACGCACACACCATTGGAATCGGGCCATAGCATACACGCTAACTACAGCGCCAGTCTGTATCTACCAAAGTTCGACGAACATTTGAAGTTTGTAGAGAAATGTCAGAAGTCAAAATTGCACGAGGTAACGACGAAAGCAGCGGAGAACTTTGAAAGCAATGTCAGCAACGGCTGCGATAAATGCCAGCGCCAAGTGAATTGTTGTCCTAAAAAACGGCAAAACACCGTTGCCCGTTCGCCTTCTAGGGCAATCGGCAATTTTTCCCCCATTAGCCAACACTGCGCTCTTTCGTTCGCGTTTCATTGAAAATCGTCAAGACAAAAAGGCATGCAATACATTCCAGCGTAAACTCTGCGCTGCGCTAGAAAATTCAACCTGCAGCTGCAACTGGCAACAGCCAAATACCACCCGGATTACGGGATTACGCAACACTCGGATACCTTTCATCGTGCCATAAAACCATGTGAGTTATACCCATGCATTTTATCACTCTTTCACAATTTAAGAAGAAAATTGCTTACAACTCTCAATTTTACAGATATTTTCTTTGCACACATTTTTGGCCTGATCCCATTGATCAACACGCTCAGCTCGAATCCACAGTGTGTACACTTTCGTGGCCAGAGCAAGAATGCGCGCGTCAAACAGGTGCACATGCAGAAGCGCATACAACGCTGGTCAAACTGGAGGAGACGGAGGCCACGCTGGAGAAGACGCGTGCGCTGTTGCAGACGGCACGGAACACATTTGCGCCATTCCGCAGGGGTTCCTCAAGGATCGGTATTGGGACCGGTTCTATGGAACATGATGTACGATGGCGTACTTAGAATACAAAAGCCGCAAGGAGTGAAGATAGTGGGATACGCTGACGATATCGCCATAGTGGTGGTCGCTAAGACACTAGAAGAAGTGACACAGCGCTGCAACGAGACTGTTGCAAACGTGAAACGATGGCTACATACCGCTGAACTAGAACTAGCAGAGCACAAAACTGAGTTAGTTGTGATGAGCAGCCGCAAGAAAGTAGAGATAATCACTATCCGCGTAGGCGATCATGAGATTGAGTCCAAACCCTATATTAAGTACCTTGGAGTCCTGCTCGGCCACCGACTTAATTTCAGGGAACATCTGAAGTACGCGGGGTACAAAGCCGCACGAGTAGGCGTGGCACTATCAAGATTAATGCCGAACATCGGAGGCCCCAAGCAGCCAACAAGGACACTGCTGGCAACTGTGAGCAAATCAATCCTCATGTATGCTGCCCCCATATGGGCGGAAGCTACAAGCGTCAAGTCCTACATGCGTGGACCCAATTCAGCGCACAGAATTATGAACATTCGAATATGCTGCGCATTCCGAACAGCTTCTGATCAAGCAGCAGGAGTAATTGCAGGGCGGAAGCCGATAAATATCGAAGCAAGAGAAGTGGCAGCAGTGCTAAATCTTCGCAATACGAGCGGAGATAGAGGTCGGCTTGTAGCAAGCAGCAAGCAGAGCAGTCTGAGAGAATGGCAAGAAGAGTGGAGCAGAACCACAAAAGGACGATGGACGTACTAGCTGATACCAGAAGTGAGTGTCTGGGTACAAAGGAAACACGGGGACGTAAATCACCACTTGACTCAGCTCCTCACTTGGCATGGATGCTTTCGGGAATATCTCCACAAGTACAAGCATGCGGAGCACCCCAACTGTCTGTACTGTGTTGATGCACCTGAGAACGCCGAGCACGTGCTGATGAACTGCACCAGGTTCCAGGATGAGAGGAACATGCTCGAGCAACGATTAGGTGAGCCTGTAAGCCCTGCAGGCCTAATACAATACATGTTAAGCTCGCAAGAGACATGGGATACTGCCAACTGCATCCTTACTAGAATGATGCAGCGAGTACGACGCGACGAATGTGCGGAAAGGCTGAGACTGACACAGAAACTTTCGATGGCCGACTAGCAGAACGAGGTTGTAAATCGAAAATGCCCCCGAAAAAGCGCGAAGTGCCAAAGCGAGCTGCTCTGCCGAGTGGGCCAGGAGCGGCACCATACTTTGCTACACGATCGGAGCGCGCCGGCCAACCGTCTTGGAGCTCGTCCTCGACCGTCGCGCCCAAGGCGATTGTGCCCGGATGCGCTACTCGGCGAAACCTCTTCCGTTGATAGCGATAGACCTCGTCCCAGCCCGTCGCGGACCATCTCCAGGGCCGCTGCCAAAGCGAGCTGCTCTGCCGAGTGTGCCAGGAGCGGCACCATAATTTGCTACACGA
The DNA here is from genome assembly GCA_963457695.1 of Neria commutata. Taxonomy (NCBI): domain Eukaryota; kingdom Metazoa; phylum Arthropoda; class Insecta; order Diptera; family Micropezidae; genus Neria; species Neria commutata. The sequence goes on along the minus strand of OY735245.1, from coordinate 42,692,341 downwards.
TCGGAATGCGCCGGCCAACCGTCTTGGAGCTCGTCCTCGTCCGTCGCGCCCAAGGCGATTGTGCCAGGAGCGGCACCATACTTTGCTACACGATCGGAGCGCGCCGGCCAACCGTCTTGGAGCTCGTCCTCGACCGTCGCGCCTAAGGCGATTGTGACCGGATGCGCTACTCGGCAAAACCTCTTCCGATGTCAGCGATAGACCTCGTCTAATGGTCTAATTAGTCCAGCGGTGTCGAATTCAATCGTGCCGGATAGCAATTTGCCCAGTTACTCTAACATCTAAACGGATTGCAGCTGTCAGTCTATTCTTTTTGCTAGTGCTGCCGTATAGTTTTGTGCACAAAAGAAACACACTGTTTATTTTCTTCTGAGATGAAATTTTACATTCTTTATTAAATTTATGGCACTGAATTATCATAATTGTTACATCTCTATATTGTGTACAACTTTTTTAACTTATTTCGGCAATAATAATCCACTTCTTTTGTTGAACTAAAATCGAAGGTCACTGGCAACACTTTTCTGCAAAGAGTTCACAAACAAAATATATCGTGAAAAATGAATTCAAACGACGAAATAATTGACTCAATGTGCTTAGTGTTGTGTAAAATGTACGATGTGTACAAATTTTAAGCAAACGAAAGCGCAGGTGGACTATATCTAATATATAAAAATGAATGTTTGTTTGTCTGTTTGTCTGTCTGTCTGTCCGGCTATACAAAGCTACACGCGTTGACCGATTTCAGCCAAACTTTATACCAATATTGTTGAAGACCAAAGGAAGGCGACTGTATATAAAATTTTTCGATTCATCAAGAGGGCGTGGCACCTCCCATACAACTTAAATATTTGATTTGGTATATCTTTAAAACCACATGTCATACAACGTTAAAATTTTGTATTCTGTTAGTATTTAGTCGTGCCCTCTTGCTTAAAAAAATTTAGGGGCGTGGGACAAGGGGGAGTGGCACTCCCTATACAACTTAAATATTTGATTTGGCATATCTTTAAAACTACAAGTCACGCAGCATTGAAATTCCGTATGCAGGCCCCTCTTAGATGCTTCGTCCCACGGGTAATTTTATGGGCGTAGGAGAAGGGGCGTGGCACTTTTCAATCAACTATACATTTGGGTATAACTTTAGAACTATACAGCACACATAAATGAAACACGATACGAACTTACTACATGTCCGTATCCTTCAACTCGGAAAATGGGACGGGCATTGGGCAAGGGGCGTGGCACCCCTCATACAACTTAAATATTTGATTTGGTATACCTTAAAAACTACATGTCATACAACGTTAAAATTTTGTATTCTGTTAGTATTTAGTCGTGCCCTCTTGCTTAAAAAAATTTAGGGGAGTGGGACAAGGGGTTTTGATTTGGCATATCTTTAAAACTACAAGTCACGCAGCATTGAAATTCCGTATGCAGGCCCCTCTTAGATGCTTCGTCCCACGGGTAAAATTTTATGGGCGTGGCACTTTTCAATCAACTATACATTTGGGTATAACTTTAGAACTATACAGCACACATAAATGAAACACGTTACGAACTTACTACATGTCCGTATCCTTCAACTCGGAAAATGGGACGGGCATTGGGCAAGGGGCGTGGCACCCCTCATACAACTTAAATATTTGATTTGGTATACCTTTAAAACTACATGTCATACAACATTAAAATTTTTTATTCTGTTAGTATTTAGTCGTGCCCTCTTGCTTAAAAAAATATAGGGGAGTGGGACAAGGGGGAGTGGCACTCCCTATACAACTTAAATATTTGATTTGGCATATCTTTAAAACTACAAGTCACGCAGCATTGAAATTCCGTATGCAGGCCCCTCTTAGATGCTTCGTCCCACGGGTAAAATTTTATGGGCGTGGCACTTTTCAATCAACTATACATTTGGGTATAACTTTAGAACTATACAGCACACATAAATGAAACACGTTACGAACTTACTACATGTCCGTATCCTTCAACTCGGAAAATGGGACGGGCATTGGGCAAGGGGCGTGGCACCCCTCATACAACTTAAATATTTGATTTGGTATACCTTTAAAACTACATGTCATACAACATTAAAATTTTGTATTCTGTTAGTATTTAGTCATGCATTCACGTAAACATTTTTACATAATTTGGGTTTTATATATGTACTAGCTGTCCCGGCAAACGTTGTTCTGCCTAAAATAATTATTTTATTCCAAGATTTGTTTTTAAATGTATTTGAATTATGGTAGGAATTTTTTTGATAATATGAAAATTATGTACAGGAAGAATAGGTTTTCGTGAATAGGTAATCTACATACACAGATTCCCCGTATGATGTGGCACTCGGGTGAAGCCGGGTGGATCAGCTAGTTTCCAATAAATATTCGCTTGTTTTGACCAGTGTTGCCGTTTAAATTCTTGCATAGGAAAATCATTATTGCTATTTAATTTTCAAGTGAATTTTTTGTGTGGCAACATTCTTTTCACAGCTGACACGACTTTTGCAGTAGTTTTCTAATCGACGCAGAAATTTCTACTACTCAATCCGGTCAGAGTAATAGCGAACATTGTGTTCGGGTAAGATAGATTGTGTCAGCTGACACGATTTCTAACCTTACCGCTAGAGTAATTCTACCATAAGTCCGTCGCGGCTATCGCTCCAGGAAGTCATACGGTAGCACGAGCTAGAAATACAGCATGAAGATATTGACATACCCAGGCCACGCTTATCAATCAGAGGAGACAGTTGCGACCAGAAAACTTCAGTAGTGGATTTTATATTGGACCTCGTCTGAACCGAACCTGGACCTCCTCCATCCAGGGCGGTGACAAATGGCACGAAGCTATCAAAAGAGAAGGAAACATGCAAATTACTGCATAACTAAATAGATGAAACCCTAGAAAAGGGTTATCCTGCCTTGCGAAGGAATGCCTTGATTGGTGGTACCGCAGGGGAATACAGGACTGAGTCCAGGAGGGAGGTGGGTTTAGTACGTGTTCCATTCGCAAGAGCTGCTGCTCCTGCTGCTGAGCCTGGCGGAGGCGTTGCATAGCGTGCTTATGGCTGAGTGGGTCAACTCTGTTAAACATTTTTATATCTTTGATTAAATACTTCACTCCTTGACGGTTCATTCGACAATGAACGCGAAAGAGAACGCTCTATACAAATGAAATTTTTCAAAGCCTACTATATATTAAGTGTTTTTCGAATTCCACTTAAAGAATCAATCCTCCTTGGGAGGTCTGTTATATTTTGGAAGTGGAATTAAAATTAAAATTTTCAATTTCAAGAATTCAATTCATAGTAGGCTTTGAAAAATTCTTTCAATATCATTCATAAATGAAACGAAAATTAAAACGAAATTTTTCAAAGCCTACTATGAAAATATTATAATATAAGAGGTTTTCAAATTTAACTCTATGAGCTATTACACTCCCTCCGTATCCATTTGCAATGGCAAATGCAAGAATTGGCGAACCGTTTTTAGTATTTTCCTATTTCCCTGGCATACTTCTAGTGTACTAGTGGTACAAATAGTGCTGATTGTTGAGTCGATGTGTCTGCAGGCCATGATTAGGGACACGAATATCGAAAAATAAATTATCGATTCCTACTCATTTCGGCATCGACTGCAAAGTATCGATGTACTCAAAATATCGGTGCAAAAGTATCGATATTCAAAATATCGAAATTTATTACTCATAGCAAATAAAATTAGTTACATTAGCCCAATTCACAATCTTGTGCATTTGAGATTGCAAATTTGTGCAATCGTAAATTTTTTCCGTCAATTGTGAGCAGTGTTTTTATACCCTACACCTATGGTAATAGGGTATAATAACTTTGTGCGAAAATTGTAACGCATTAAAGGAGCCGTCCTAGGTATAGACATAAGTATATAGAAATGCTTAGAATCACTTTCTGTGTTGATTTCCGGTTGTCCGTCTGTCCGTCTGTCTTGCTGTCCGTTGGCGCAGGAGAGAAAGAAGGAGTTGTCCGATTTGGACCAAATTTGACACACAGTCGCAGTGAACCTCTCACTACTTCAAGTTCCGAGATTAGCCAAATCGGTTAAAGGACACGCCCACAATGGGTCTGTAAGTCCCACTACCCCGGAATATTTCCAATAAAATTGCTTAAATTTGTGTAATTATTCATTAAAAGGAATGGTATTAGGTATTTAATGTAAGGTGTGGACCCTCTATGTCATACAAAAAAATGGGCGTAGTCCGCCCACTATATAGACGGTAAGCGGAAAATCTTTATAACTTCCATAATATATACACCAGTCTGTCCATATTTGGTCACTTCATTTCTGGTAAGAACATCTCTTAATTCTCCAAAAATGGGCGTGGTCCGCCCACTCAGTTACTTGGTGTAGGGTATTACTCTGTCGGTGAAACCCGACTGATGCTTCCTTACTTGTTATGTTTAGCTTGCATCACATTTTGCAAAACACGAAACTCACAGCTAATTGTCACAAAATCTAAAATAATTTTTTGCTGGAATTTTTGACTTCAACAACGGCAAATGTTAAGAGTTGAAAGAGATCAGGAAAGTTGGTTCGAATAACTCTGCTGTCATGTAGTCGTCCATGGACATCACGCATCCACTGTCAGCCACCACGAAGTCGCCATTCAAATTTTTCTCTCCAAAAATTTCGTTGACCTGCTATAGTGGGGGCACATCTGTAAAACTTTGCCTGAAATTTAAACATTTGTTAACACTACTTCTCCACATTTAAATGGAATTCGCTTACCTTCAACACTAGAAGTTCCCGCATCGGAACCAAGTAGTCCAGCGCCCGTAGATTTTCGCCAATCGTTGGCATTTTTGAAGGAAGCCTTCAAATGCCTTACCTTCCAACGAACGAGCTCCCACGTTGCATCAATACCACTTCTTTCGACAAGTTTTTATAAAAAATTTGGGCCGTTGGTGCCTATTAATTGATATAGAATGCGTATTGTATAAATGAAATCTAACGGCTTATGATTTTTCTTACCTATATTTCCGGAACTTCTTGGAGATAGCCCAGTATTTTTTTTACATCATCCTCAGTCCATTTTTTGTTCGGCCTTTCTCTTTTTACACGTCGTTTTATTTCTTTTTCCATTTTTGCTGATTTGGCGCTTTTTGAAATATATTTTTGAATTTTTTATATCTGCTGTCAGATTGCAATTGAGGGTTGCAATCGCATAGTAAATATACTTCGGGTTTTAGGTGTAGCATTTTTGCAAAGATTTTGCAATTGCATCTCTGTATATTTTGTTAGTGTAGAGTAAAATTATGCTACCAAATGTGAAATTGCAAGAAAGCAAGACCATTTGCCCAAGATTATGAATTGGGCTATTGTATTTCAGAATTTTGTCAAAATACAATAACAAACAAACAAAGATGTTGCACAGCAACATATTGGCCTTTATATTATTTCAATCAGCCTTAAAAGAAAAATCTCTATTTTAATAAAATATCTACTCATTGAGATAAATCAATTTAAAGCAAAATGAACTTTTAAGTTTTCCATTCTGCATCCTCTTCTGCGCCATTTCGCGTAATTTAGAGATGAAAACTTGGTTTCGATATTGGGTGAGAGGGATCGATACCTTCAAATATCGAGTACTTCAGAAGTACTTGAAAAAATACTCATATCAAAACCAATAATATCGATTCTGAGTAATATCGATACTATTTTCGTGTCCCTAGCCATGAAGGCCACAAAAAGCATACAAACGCAAACCCCGCATGAGGTGGGTCGCAAGTAGCAACCATTTAAATAACTCACTAACACAACTTTGTTTTCTTGCCCAGGTCGAACCCGTGCAAATTTGGTCCTCAACCGAACTCATCAAAGTGTACCAGCGTCAACAGTAAAGGAGGCCTCTCCAGCCGCCCACCGCGCCCGGTCGGCTCTTTGGGCACCAGCAAAGTGCACAGAATTTGCTGCATGACTGTGCTCTGCTATCCGCTGATCTTTGAAGTGTCCGATTTTTATTTGTCCCGCGACATGGTGCTGCTGATCGATGACATTAAAACGGAGCTGCAATTTGTGGGCAGTGCCACTACATTACTCTCGAAATTCTTTCCACTCACGGTTGCAAAAGCAACAAACCACAAGAACTTCGAGCAAGAACAAGCAAAAAATGAACTGCAACTATTTGGGTGTGGACGGGAGTTGGAAAGAGAAATACAGAAGGAGGAGGATGCTATGCACATTGCTATTTTCTGCTCGCTTCTTTTTGCAAGTTGCGCAGAAGCAGCGCATTTGGACTTATCTCCAGGACTTTAATTCTGTTCTACGATATACGTTTTGCAAAACCAGTCATATAAGCCATGGAAACTGAGCTTACGTCGTAGCCGACGTACCTAAGGGGCCACTGTAAGGGCTCCTTCAATTAAGGCAGGAGCAGGAGGAAAGCAGAAAATAAGTAAAGAAAAGATCTGCAGCATAATCGAGACATCCCGACGACGCACAACAAGGGGGACAGAATTAGAAATGAACTGCTCTGATTTCGATAAAATTGTTATAATAGATAATAAGGCAAAAAAAATTAATTTCTTTGCTAAAAAATCCTTTGCTGCATTTTTTATTTATTAAATAACTCTGCGAATTACAATAATTCACTAGTTGAGGTTTAAAGAAGCGATGACTGTTTGCTTCTACGCACCTCCGAGCTATATTTCCATGACGCTGTTTAAAAAGCACACAAACTGGCTGTGCACTGTGCGCTGTCTAAGGTTTAAGTGACTACAGCTACAAATTCTTAAGTCTGCACAATTCTTATATAAATAAATTACATAAGCAAACTAAATTTAACTGCATGAGCATATGTCATATGTGCGGTGCAGTTGAATACCAGTTTTGTATTTTGTATGCACTCTTCCGGAACGAGTTACATTCAGTGAGACGCCGCTGTTGCACCCAGCGCCTCCATGCCAGCCAGGCCGCCCATCGTTTTGCGCACATTCAAAGTCAAACGCTTACTTCGTCCGGATGCATTTCTGTCCAGTGATTGGCTTTAAAGTCGCCAGGTATATTGCGCTTGGCTTCCTCATTGTCAAGATGGCGTCCATGTATGGAAAGGTGTACAGCTACTTCTGGCAAGTCTTTTATAACCTGCAAGCATAAAAGCATTTGAAATAATACAGCTTTGTGTTATTGACTTGAGCAAATTAAATTCAACCTTAAAGATCTGTTCGATCTCCGGTTCCTCAAATATGTCTCGCAGCGGGTCCGCTAAGCGCTCGTAATCCTTGCGGCAAAGCTCCTTCAATACGGGGAGCGTTAGGTGGTCGTAGTCGTGCTGCATACTGTAGAAGAGCGCGACATTGGCATTGGTCACATGCGGAAGCGTGAGGAATTGCGATTCGTCGAACCCACGCGCCTGTATAACGCACTGCATCAGTGTGGTGGAAAGCCAACCGCGCTCAGCCGTATAGTCAACCATTGCCTAAGAATGGCGATATTTGTTACAAGTCAGAGGAAATACATTTCAAACATGGAGTGAAAAAAGCAGTATTTGAGCAGCTGCCACAAACCTGCATCACACGGGTTGCATTATCCAGCGCCGATTTTGTGTCGGTCAGGTAATCCGAATTGGGCAGTGCCAAACGCATGAAATGCGCCTGCAGCAATAGGAACGTTTTCGTATAAGGCGAATCCCAGCTGGAAGTGAGTGGCCTATACCGACAGGCTTCGGCCAGTTCTCTGCAAAGAAACAAGGAAATATATTCGGAGTAAAGTGTATTTCAAGTTGTAGCTTGCGTACTCATTGTGTTTGTCTTCGTTGTGCCGCAACGGGTTCCGGTCAAACTCATATGAGTCCGCGATCGCAAGCAGCACATCTCGTGTGCTCATTTCAGGTTTGAGATCGTCCAGGAAATGCTTCATGGTGCGGTACGACAAATAGTAGTAGGACGAGATGCGGTCCAAAAATGTCGGCACCAACATGCCCTCACGTTGCACCACACAAGCGGCTGCCTGCAGTTCGTAGATAACGCGCTCGACCAGGGCAGACAAATAGGCGTTTAGCTGTTCGGGTTCGATGGCGTCCAGCTGATAGTAGGTGGGGTTGCGCAACAATCGACGGAAGAAGAAGGTCCACGTAAGATAGTCCAGCGCGGCCTGTTTCGTTTGTACCGTGGCCGAGACGATTTCAGCATTTATGTGCTCCGGCAGTACGGCTAGTAGGCTGGATTCCACGGGAAACGGATCGTAGAGGAATTTCTTGTAGAAGTTCTTCTTGACGTCATGCACCAGGACCACAGCGACGCCCTCGTTGTCGAACTGGGGGCGACCAGCGCGACCCATCATTTGCAGCACATCCACGTACTTCTTCACCTTACCGTCGAAGTATTCGGTGCCCTTGATTACCACCAGATGGGCGGGTAGATTTACACCCCAGGCGAGTGTTGCCGTGGCGATGAGCACCTGGATTTTCCGGTTGTAAGAGTTCCTCGACCGTTTTGCGATCTTGTTCCTGCAGGCCAGCGTGTGCAGACCCATCGATATTGTGCGTGCGTGTCAGAGTCTTTAATAATCTAACCAGCGAATATAAACACACAGTGGCCTCTTGCAATAATAAATTTCAAAAATTCAGTGTCATATTAAAAATTAATTGACACATCGAATGACATATTGGAGATATGTCAGAAAAAAGCCGAGCGGCATATGAGGTATGGTAGAGCATACGCATACATGCAAGCTCACACACAGAGGGTATGTTAGAAAAAAGCCGAGCGGCATATTGAAAAAGCAGAGGCATGTTAAGGCATATTGAAAATGCAGAGGCATGTACCGTACGTGCGCCACGTACCGCCATGCAGATTATCATATTCATATTAACGCTGATAGTGCAATCAGGAAGTGAGTTTTATGATTTTATGAGAACTGCTAGCGGTTTTTAAATTCAGTTTGTATTTTGATATAACTTTTACGATAGACTTTTGAAAATATTAAAAAAATTAGTAGGTACAACTTTCTTAATGCGGCCGGCGCGAACTGGGGCTGCTTGCTTAGCCGTAAACCAAACCCGTATCATCAGCCGTTTGTCTATTCCGTGACGCATCGTCGGTATTGTCCAGCTGGCGAGGCGGTTATTCACTTAAAGAAATGAAAATGTGGGATCATTACATTTACCGCTTACACAGTGGGCGGACCACGCCAATTGGTGTGAAACTTAAAGGTATTCTAACTAGTATATATGTACATACATATGTACTACATAATATGGAAGTTGTTAGAAGAATTATTACTTTCCGTTTACCGCCCATATACGATACACGCCCATAGGTAGGTAGGTAGGTTAAGTGGTCGTCTCGAGGACATCACTTAGGCCAAAAGGCCCATTGTGTTACCACGTTGGGGATTTTCACCTATACACTTCCCATGTATGGGAGCCACTTTGTGGCTCTGGTATATTTGTCGATGTGTCCTGGTGGCGTTTTTTCCAAGTCTGCCAGACAGCTCAGGAAGTAATGTCCCAGGAATCGGAAGCGCGTTCTTGCTAGCGCTGGGCATTTGCAGAGGAGGTGTTCAACAGATTCCTCGCAGTCTTCGTCTCTGCAGCTTCTGCAGAAGTCGTTGTACAGCAGTCCCAGTCTGTTGGCATGTTGACCAATGAGGCAGTGTCCGGTTATGATTCCTACGACAATCCCTATGGAGGGTTTGCTTAGTAGGATCAATTCACTGGATCTGCTCTGGTTGATCGTAGGCCAGATCTGCCTTGCTGTGTGACATGTCTGTTCGTGGAGCCATCTCGTGTTTGCTCTGTTTATGTGGTTGATTTTTAGCATTAGTTTGCATGTGGAGAGTGGTATCCCAACTTCTTCAGTTATGTTGATTCTATGTAGCTCTGTGCCTGCTCTTGCGAGCTCGTCAGCTATGCAGTTTCCCTCTATGCCTTTGTGCCCAGGCACCCAGAAAAGGTGTACATTGTACTGCGCGGATAAAATACACGCCCATACTTAGACACGTATTTACAAACCTACACTAAACAGTGGTATTATCAGAGTTTATATGGTGATCTACCCGGCAAAGAGCAGAAGAGCAGACGGACAACGTAAGTTAAAAAAAAATTGTCTCCACTTACCCGGCGTAGCAGCTCGTGCTGGGGCCGCCCAAGTCTATGTCGCGCTGCTGGTGCAGCAACTGTTTCTCCTGTTGTTGTTGCCACTGCTGTGGCGACAGGTGAAGCAATTCCGACTGCTGATCAGTGCAGACTGAAATTTAGATAAAATCTGGGTTAGTAATAAATTCTCAGTTTTATACCTATTGTGTTTTTTAAAATGCATTTTTTCATAGAATCCTTTCTACTACCATTGAATTATGAATGACCTGTTTGTGTGTTTACACAACAATGTCACAATGTGCTACACATACACACACACACACACACATATAAGTGGGGTCGGTCGCCTACAAAATCACAGGCGCACCTTAAACCATTGTCGCCCTTCGACCTAATTGCCTTTGACTCAGGCGCAGAACGAAGCGGCGAGCCTTAGCCGAAGGAGAAAACAGCGACATTTACGCTAACAGTTGGAGAAGGATCCGATTCAAATCCACAAGAAACTGGACAAGGTGACCCAGAAAACGAAAAGGAGATATCGGACCAAGGTGGCGCACTATGCGAACTAGGTGGCATGATTAAGGAGCTTATAAACATGATGAAAGAAAAGCGCCACATTACGCAGGCAATGAAAGCTACGGTGTACGCAATGGAGGCTTTGCATAAGCGCGTAGTGGTGGAGAGCGAGAAGAAAAAGGACGTTGAGAAACCCACGGCCAACAAGGAAGTGCAGACGGTGCCATTGCCCAATAAAGGAACGATGGGCACTCAGCCAAAAAAGCAAGACAAAGCGGAGATGCCACATGCGAAACCAAAAGCGGCAACATACTCGAGTGTCTGCAAACAAAAGGAGTCGCATAAGCCGGAACCAGCCGCAAAAGAAACAGGATGGACAAAAGTGGGTCGAAAAGTGAACAAGCTTAAGGAGAGGAAGAGCGTGAAAATTCTTGCAAAGTCTAGGCCTGAAGCCATAGTAATCTCCAAGCGGGGCGAAACCTCCTATGCGGACATTCTTCGTAAAATCCGAAGCGAATCGGCACTGGAGGAATTGGGCGATAAGGTGGCTCGCATAAGAAGAACACTTAAAGGCGACATGCTGGTAGAATTGGGAGTAAACGCGGAAAAAGCAGTACCTGCTACCGCGAAATGGTGGAGAAAGTCTTAGGCGATCAGGCGGAAGTCAGAGCGTTAGCAAACGAGGCTACAATTGACGTCAAGGATATGGATGAAATAACGACCAAAGAAGATATTCTGGCGGCTCTCGCAGACCAACACGCGATGAAAAACATTAAGGAGTCGGCAATCAAGAGTTTAAGAAGGGCGTATGGAGGCACGCAGACGGCTACTATTAGCCTGCCAGTGGACGAGTGCAACAAACTTCTAGGAGCCGGCAGGATAAAGATCGGCTGGGTAGTCTGTCGAATAAAAGAATCGAGTCAGCCAAAAAAGTGCTTTAGATGTCTCGGGTTCGGACATATGGCAAGAGAGTGCAAGAATGCTGACAGGTCGAAGCTTTGCTGGAGATGCGGGGAAGAAGGCCATTTCGCAAGAGGGTGTGATAAAGCCCCGTAATGCTTAATATGCAAGCAGGGAAGTAAAGAACCTCACAATCACATCACAGGAAGCAGCAGGTGCCCTGCATATCGAAGAGCCGTAAGCAAACAACAATGATGAAGGTGGTTCAAATCAACCTGAACCACTGCGAGGCTGCTCAGGACCTTCTGAAGCAGATCATCCACGAAACGTGAGCGGAAGTGGCAGTAATCTCAGAGCCATACAAAATTCCACACAGCAGCGTTTGGGTATCGGACAAGCCGCAGCGCGTAGCACTATGGGCTTGCGCAAAACATCCATTTCAGCAGGTTATGATGCAGGAAGAAGAGGGGTACGTGTGGGCAAAAATTAGCGGAATATACATTTATAGCTGCTACGCACCACCAAGCCTAACACACGCGGAGTTCCAAGCAATGTTGGAGAAAATCGCCACCGAAGCAAGGCAGCACACCCCTATTGTTATAGCTGGGGACTTTAACGCCTGGGCAGTAGAATGGGGTAGCAGACGAACTAACCAAAGAGGCAGAGCTCTCCTAGAGACGCTTTCATCCCTGGATATAGTGCTTGCTAACGAGGGTACAATCAGCACGTTTCGGAAAGACGGCAGGCAGTCCATCATCGATATTACATTCGTCAGCAGTTCACTTATTCGGCAAGTAAAGTGGAAAGTCAGCGAGATGTACACACACAGTGATCATCAAGCTGTTCTCTACGAACTAGGACCAGGAGGCAGAGCCTACGTTCATCGCTCGACTCAGCAGTGCACTGGATGGAAATCAAATTCACTCGACGAGGAACTTTTTTGCTTGGTGCTCTCTGATGCAGATGACCCACCCAACAGGGCGGAAGATGCGAGCAATTATCTGGCGAAGAGCCTAAGCAGAGCATGCGATGCAGCTATGCCAAGAAGGAGGACGTGTAATCAGACCAAGCCAGCCTATTGGTGGAACGACGCTATTAAGGAGTTGAGAACTAAATGCCATCGCGCGAGACGTCGTCATCAAAGATACAGGCAGATCCCGGGAAACGAAGAGCGAAGGATAGAATACCTGAACTTGCGCAAGGCATTACGCGACGAAATACGCAGAAGCAAGAAGGAGTCTTTCCAGCAACTTTGCAATGAAGCAGATTCTAACCCATGGGGAGGAGCATACAGAGTGGTGATGGCAAAAATTAAAAGCACGCCACAGGAAAAATGCCCACATCTTCTAAAGAGGATCGTCACAACACTGTTCCCGCAGCACCCGGCAAGGACGGAACACTACATACCGCTACGTGAGACGGAGGAAATCACTGTCACAGAAGAAGAACTTCTCGAAGCATGTGGGAGGATTGGCGACAACAAAGCTCCCGGGCCGGATGGAGTTCCCAACAAGGCGCTGACCCTAGCTATCAAAAGCCACACAAACCTTTTTATAAGTGTTATGCAAAGCTGTTTTCAGCAGGGAGTTTTCCCTAAGAGGTGGAAAGTGCAAAAGCTGGCCCTCCTACCAAAACCGGGAAAGTTGCCCGGAGAACCATCGTCCTATCGACCCATATGCCTCTTGGACTCGACTGGAAAGCTGCTTGAGCGCATTATCTATAATATACTGCTGCTGTACTCCGAGGGAGAAAATGGGCTATCCAACCTGCAATTCGGCTTCAGGAAGGCCCGCTCAACAGTAGATGCCATCAACACAGCGGCGACTATTGCGAGGGATGCAATCCAAGGAAAAAGATGGAAAGGAGGCTCTAAAAAATACTGTGCTATGATAACACTGGATGTTAAAAACGCCTTCAATACGGCCAGCTGGAAGCACATAATGGAAGCGCTTGATAAAAGTAACGTACCGGCCTACATCACCCGTATAATTAACAGCTACCTAAGCGACAGAGTGCTGGAGTATGACAGCGACGATGGACCAAAGCGGTATCCAATTACTGCAGGAGTGCCTCAAGGTTCAGTTCTAGGTCCCGTACTATGGAACATAATGTATGATGGAATTCTCAGACTCCAAGTCCCCCAAGGAGCTACAATAATAGGTTTTGCAGATGACATCGCAATAGTCGTAGTAGCAAAACATATCGAACATGTAGAAGCGATAGCCGGGGAGGCCATTAACACCATTTGTGAATGGCTTGACTCTGTAGGTCTAGCTCTGGCAGAACAAAAAACCGAAGCAGTACTCATCAGCAGCCGCAAGAAAAGCGAAGTTATAAGAATCAGGGTAGGAGACCAGGATATTTGCTCCCAAAGGTGCCTGAAATACTTAGGCGTGATAATCGACGATAGGCTTAGCTTTCGGCAACACGCAGAATACGCTTGCGATAAAGGAGCAAAAGTCTGCACGTCGCTTTCGAGGATGCTGCCGAATGTTGGAGGTCCAAGGAGTAGCAGGCGGTTGCTCTTAGCAAGAGTGGTAACCTCTGTTCTGATGTACGGAGCACCGATATGGGCTGAATCCCTAAAGATAAGAGCATATCAGAAGCAGTACGAGAAGATATACAGACTAATCGCACTGCGGGTGATCAGCGCCTACAGAACAGTATCTGACGAAGCCGCGTTGGTCATCGCTGGAATGTTTCCGATCGATATAATGGCAGGCGAAGCCAGGCAACTGTACAATATGAAGGATGGGGAGTCGCGACCGGGACGAGAACAACGCAACAATGAGAGAGCAGCATCAATTGCCAAGTGGCAAGTACGCTGGGAGTCTTCTCAGAAAGGAGATGGACCTATAAACTCATTCCCAATATCGGAAGATGGCTGAACCGCAAACATGGCGAAAACAACTACCACCTCAGCCAATTTCTAACGGGCCATGGTGGCTATCGAAGCTACCTCTATCGCTTCGGTCACGATGACTCACCACTGTCCCCGACATGTGATGAAACAGTTGAGGACCCTGGGCATGCGCTATTTGAATGCCCGCGATTTGAAGCAGTAAGGAATAGGTTGAGAACAGTAACTGGCACTCTCCTAAATCCGTGCAACATCGTGGAAGTAATGCTGAAGTCACAAGATGCATGGGATGCGATTTGCGAAGAAATTGCGTCGATACAAAAGGAGCTTAGATACGCAGAGAGAGCACGGAATCGTGCTAGACTATATTCTGAACGAAACAGGTGAGCAGCAGAAATGCTGAATCCGTCCTCCCGAAGTAATACTTTATGGGGGTTCCGGGGGGATCCAAGGGTTTGGAGTGGGGTGTTTTTTTAGTGCGGTTCGAATCCCACACTACTCTGCCGCGGGGGGCAGCGTGCCTTCGGCGGTTTTTTCACCTCAATAAAAAAAATTAAAAAAAAAAACACACACATATAAGTGTAAAAGAAGGAGTGTTCCCAATTTTCTGGAAGTGCCAAAGGCTTGTGCTGCTACTGAAACCTGGAAAGCAGCCAGACCAACCATCCGCGTATCGGCCACTTTGTATGCTGGACTCGATGGGAAAAATCTTAGAGAGCATTATTGTCATCCGACTGAGAGAGATACTGGAAAGGCCAGGAGCAGACCTGTAAAAGATTCAAATAAAAATCGATTTACAAATCAACTGATTTAAATTTTTGATTTAAAAATCAACTCCACCAATCGATTTAAATTTCTGATTTTCAAATCAGGCACCACCAATCATATTGATTTGAATCATAAAACTCAAATCAGTGATTTGCCCTTCTCTGATTCAAATCACAAATCAAAAA
Source organism: Neria commutata (assembly GCA_963457695.1). NCBI lineage: Eukaryota > Metazoa > Arthropoda > Insecta > Diptera > Micropezidae > Neria > Neria commutata. The sequence goes on along the minus strand of OY735245.1, from coordinate 42,677,041 downwards.
AGTTGATTTTGATTTGAAATCAAAAAGCACCAATCGATTGGCCGCTGGGCTGATTCAAATCAATTTTGGCCAAATCACCACATTAAGTAAGCTACACAGAGCTGCATTTTTCTGTATTAGAAGGAAAGTTGTGGATTTGAGTAGCAGGTATAAGTTGCTACAAAATAGTATGCACAAGAAAAAAACAATTTATGTTTTTTATTTCAAAATATATGAATGTATAGGAGGAGTATATGTATATAAATACATTACTTTGTCTAAACCATCAAATTTTAATAAATGCATATGCATATATTTGACATATTATATGTATATTTTACTTAACATGTTATGTTTCCTGGAACAGCAGGTAGAAATTCATTACACTTTTGTGGGGCAGTGGTTTGCACAAAAGTATACCTCTTTTGTGCGGGTGCTAAGAACGGATGCGAGACAGTGATGACTTCTTTCAAACCTCTAAAAATAATGCGATTCACTCAGGTTAATTTCACAGAACGCAAACTGCTTCGAAAATGTTACGGACTAATAATAGTGTCTTCAAAATAAACAAACAATGGCACTAAAATAGATATCAGACGGTAAATGCATTTTCATAAACGTATCAGCTTTAAAAATGCACAAAATCTGGTACGAATTTCACGACCATGGCATCACTGACGAAAATCATATAAAACAGGGTTGCTTTTTTCCTTCCATATAAATACTTTTCATGCAGTTTTCGGTGAAGAAATATGAACAAATAATTACATATTTCACTATAATTTCAATAAAACAAATGTATTACTTTAAGTTGTTTGTATTTACATATGATTTGTTCACGATTTCAAGTAATTATTCTTATTTTTGAGGAACGAATTTATCTTTGATATTTTTGGTACTATTTCGAAGTATACATTTTATTACTGCTCTGTCATCCTTTTGCACACTTGATTTCAAGACTTGATTTGAAATCAAATCAAGATTGGTAAATCAGATTTGGAAATTTGCTGATTTAAATCAAGTGATTGGTAAATCAGATTTTCACTTTTGATTTGTGAGGACTGATTTATAAATCAAAGGCCACAAATCGATTGGGATTTGAATCAGAAAAAGATGAATCGATTTTCTATGCTTGATTGGAAAATCAGTTTTTAAATCAAATAGGGTAAAATCACTGATTCAAATCAAATCTGATTAAACTCTTCACAACTCTGGCCAGGAGGCATATCCCCGATGCAGTTTGGATACCGCCATGGAAAATCCACTGTCGACGCTATCCAAGCCGTGATGAAGATTGCGCGTGAGGCGACTAGTGGCGAAAGATGGAAAGGTGGTGACAAACAGTACTGTGCAATTGTAACGCTCGATGTGAAGAATGCCTTTAATTCGGCGAACTGGTCCAGAATACTGATGGCAATAAACAGCTTTGGTGTACCGGGATACTTACAGCGAATCATCGGTAACTTCGAGGACAGAGTACTGCTGTACGACACAGATGACGGCGTCAAGCGTCATTTAGTCTCCCGAGGCGTTCCACAGGGCTCAGTACTTGGGCCCACATTGTGGAACATCATGTACGGTGGTGTTCTTAGGGTTAAACTTCCCCCAGACACTACACTGATATGCTATGCAGACGACATCGCACTGGTGGCGGTAGCGAAACACATACAGACGCTGGAAGTATTGTGCAGTGATGCGATATCAAGAATCACTGAATGGCTAAGCAGGGCAGACCTGGAACTGGCTGCACATAAAACAGAAGCGGTGCTCCTGAGCTCTCGAATAGTCCGAGAGGTTTTCACCTGCAGAGTAGGAGACCATGAGATTATCTCCCAGCCACACCTGCGGTATCTTGGAGTCTTGATTGATACTCGGATGACTTTTAAAGACCACCTGTTGGCAGTCAGTGAAAAGGCGTCCAAGGTCAGCGGAACACTCTCACGTATCATGGAAAACATCGGTGGACCACGCTCGAGTAGGCGGAAGCTATTAGCAAGAGTTACTAGCTCCATCATGCTTTATGCTGCGCCGATATGGGCGGACGCGACACAGAAAGAGTCCTACATAGCCGGAATCCGGGCGACCTACCGCCTTAGTGCACTCAGAGTTGCTAGCGCCTTCCGCACAGTCTCCAATGAAGCAATCGGAGTGATCGCAGCAATGCCACCGATAGACATACTCGCACGCGAACTTCAGCGTACACACGCAGCAGGCGTAAGTGCATCAAAAAGAGAAGCCAGACAGCGCAGCATCCAGGAATGGCATCAACGCTGGGAAAGCTCGAACAAGGGGAGATGGACATTTATCCTGATTCCAGAAGTTGACAAATGGATATGCCGCAAACACGGAGAGGTAGACTTTTACGTGACGCAGCTACTCAGCGGACATGGATGCTTTAAGCAGTACCTTTACCGCTTCAAACATGAGGAGGACCCGTTCTGTCCCAATTGCCCAGATTAAATTGAAGACGCCAGGCACATCTTGCTCTATTGCCCGCGCTTCAACGCCGAACGAGCCGAGATTACAGAGGCCTTCGGAGAGGCCCCAACAACGGCAAATACAGTCACACACATTTGTGACACACCTCAGAAGTGGCAAGCCTTCCAGACAGTGGCAGCGAAAATTATGACAGCGCTTCGACGCATCGAACGTGGGCGTAACATGGAACGCATCCACTCTCGCGATGCAGCCGAAAACACCGGCGACCCCGAATGGACAGTCAACGAACTGACCGACAGACTGACGCTTGAGTAATTATACTCATTACGGCCTTCCGACGAAATACCTAACGGTAAACAAACAATGGCACTAAAATAGATATCAGACGGTAAATGCATTTTCATAAACGTATCAGCTTTAAAAATGCACAAAATCTGGTACGAATTTCACGACCATGGCATCACTGACGAAAATCATATAAAACAGGGTTGCTTTTTTCCTTCCATATAAATACTTTTCATGCAGTTTTCGGTGAAGAAATATGAACAAATAATTACATATTTCACTATAATTTCAATAAAACAAATGTATTACTTTAAGTTGTTTGTATTTACATATGATTTGTTCACGATTTCAAGTAATTATTCTTATTTTTGAGGAACGAATTTATCTTTGATATTTTTGGTACTATTTCGAAGTATACATTTTATTACTGCTCTGTCATCCTTTTGCACACTTGATTTCAAGACTTGATTTGAAATCAAATCAAGATTGGTAAATCAGATTTGGAAATTTGCTGATTTAAATCAAGTGATTGGTAAATCAGATTTTCACTTTTGATTTGTGAGGACTGATTTATAAATCAAAGGCCACAAATCGATTGGGATTTGAATCAGAAAAAGATGAATCGATTTTCTATGCTTGATTGGAAAATCAGTTTTTAAATCAAATAGGGTAAAATCACTGATTCAAATCAAATCTGATTAAACTCTTCACAACTCTGGCCAGGAGGCATATCCCCGATGCAGTTTGGATACCGCCATGGAAAATCCACTGTCGACGCTATCCAAGCCGTGATGAAGATTGCGCGTGAGGCGACTAGTGGCGAAAGATGGAAAGGTGGTGACAAACAGTACTGTGCAATTGTAACGCTCGATGTGAAGAATGCCTTTAATTCGGCGAACTGGTCCAGAATACTGATGGCAATAAACAGCTTTGGTGTACCGGGATACTTACAGCGAATCATCGGTAACTTCGAGGACAGAGTACTGCTGTACGACACAGATGACGGCGTCAAGCGTCATTTAGTCTCCCGAGGCGTTCCACAGGGCTCAGTACTTGGGCCCACATTGTGGAACATCATGTACGGTGGTGTTCTTAGGGTTAAACTTCCCCCAGACACTACACTGATATGCTATGCAGACGACATCGCACTGGTGGCGGTAGCGAAACACATACAGACGCTGGAAGTATTGTGCAGTGATGCGATATCAAGAATCACTGAATGGCTAAGCAGGGCAGACCTGGAACTGGCTGCACATAAAACAGAAGCGGTGCTCCTGAGCTCTCGAATAGTCCGAGAGGTTTTCACCTGCAGAGTAGGAGACCATGAGATTATCTCCCAGCCACACCTGCGGTATCTTGGAGTCTTGATTGATACTCGGATGACTTTTAAAGACCACCTGTTGGCAGTCAGTGAAAAGGCGTCCAAGGTCAGCGGAACACTCTCACGTATCATGGAAAACATCGGTGGACCACGCTCGAGTAGGCGGAAGCTATTAGCAAGAGTTACTAGCTCCATCATGCTTTATGCTGCGCCGATATGGGCGGACGCGACGCAGAAAGAGTCCTACATAGCCGGAATCCGGGCGACCTACCTCCTTAGTGCACTCAGAGTTGCTAGCGCCTTCCGCACAGTCTCCAATGAAGCAATCGGAGTGATCGCAGCAATGCCACCGATAGACATACTCGCACGCGAACTTCAGCGTACACACGCAGCAGGCGTAAGTGCATCAAAAAGAGAAGCCAGACAGCGCAGCATCCAGGAATGGCATCAACGCTGGGAAAGCTCGAACAAGGGGAGATGGACATTTATCCTGATTCCAGAAGTTGACAAATGGATATGCCGCAAACACGGAGAGGTAGACTTTTACGTGACGCAGCTACTCAGCGGACATGGATGCTTTAAGCAGTACCTTCACCGCTTCAAACATGAGGAGGACCCGTTCTGTCCCAATTGCCCAGATTAAATTGAAGACGCCAGGCACATCTTGCTCTATTGCCCGCGCTTCAACGCCGAACGAGCCGAGATTACAGAGGCCTTCGGAGAGGCCCCAACAACGGCAAATACAGTCACACACATTTGTGACACACCTCAGAAGTGGCAAGCCTTCCAGACAGTGGCAGCGAAAATTATGACAGCGCTTCGACGCATCGAACGTGGGCGTAACATGGAACGCATCCACTCTCGCGATGCAGCCGAAAACACCGGCGACCCCGAATGGACAGTCAACGAACTGACCGACAGACTGACGCTTGAGTAATTATACTCATTACGGCCTTCCGACGAAATACCTAACGGTGGTTCCGGGAGGATCTATCCGTACGGACATGAGGTGGTTTTAGCGGGTTCGGGCCTCGCACTATATGAGGTTTTCGAGCGCTTTCCACCTACTAAAAAAAAAAAAAAAAAAAAACACACATAAAAGTGTGCCAGGTGAACTGGATTGTGCGGACGTGCTTACTTTTCCTCCGTGAAAATCCATTCGTGCCCGGTGGTGACAAGTGCCGGACCCGTGGCATTGTGTATAAATCAGTGCAAAAGTGCGGCGCATCTATTGACATTGTCGAGATCGCCGATCTGGGACACTATACTGTGCTTTAAATTAGTTAATTTATACTCGCGCAAAGCAATTTTTGCTGAATAATTGTCGGCAGCAAAGAATTTCGCGCAACTCTTTATCAGCGGATAAACAAAACACAGCTGATAAGTTTGACAGTTCTTTGGTAAGTCAGTTTTTGACACTTCTGATCGCTGAACAGGTGCTTATATCGTAACAGTTCGAGAGGCACTGGTTGGTTTGTGTCTCGGCTGCGCAAAAACTGTAGCATACATCGGGGGGACGTTAGTCTCTGCAGCAGGCTTACAGTGGTGGCGCCGAATATTAGAACACGTCATCGTCGGTAAAAACCTAGCAACGGTAGCAGATACCATCTACGAGGGAGCGAGCTCCAGGGTTGCCACTCCTCGTAGCAAATCGTTACGTTAGGATGGAAACCCCCAAAAAAGATGACCCAGGAGGACGAGGGAAAGCATTCCCTACATCTAGCAGTACGGAAGAAAGCAGCGAATACGAGGAAGTGAGCAATCCATTCCAGAGAAGTGCAAGGATGAGTCGGTCGCCTACAAAATCATAGGCGCACCTTAGACCACTGTCGCCCTTCGACCTAATTGCCTTTGACTCAGGCGCAGAACGTAGCGGCGAGCTTTCGCCAAAAGAGAAAACAGCGACATTTACGCTAACAGTTGGAGAAGGATCCGATTCAAATCCACAAGAAACTGGAGAAGGTGACCCAGAAAACGAAAAGGAGATATCGGACCAAGGTGGCGCACTATGTCCGCTTTTACACGATGCGACTCGGCTCCGGAGACACGGAAGAATGTAGGAAAGAGGGGTGAAACGACAGGGGAACGCGCAAAATCGCTCGGGCAGCGATTGTGCTGCGATTTTCTGATTTTCTGACGTTCCTCTTTATTCGTTTTCGCGCTTCGCGCAGTCGACTGTAAATCAAAACTTGAAATCGAGTGAATACGTATTGCAAATAAACTGAAAAATTTACAGAACTTTACGCATAAAAGTAAATATAAAGAAGAAAATGAGCAAAGAGTGGAATAAGTGCTTTAAATGTTTACAAATTACAGAAATAAAACCAGCTGCAGACTCTAGTGTCAATATGTGGAGTGGAGCGAGTCGCATCGTGTAAAAGCTATGCGCGATTTCAAAGCGGAATGCGAAAAAATCGCCGGGGCCGAGTCGCATCGTGTAAAAGCGGACTATGCGAACTAGGCGACATGATTAAGGAGCTTATAAACACGATGAAAGAAAAGCGCCACATTACGCAGGCAATGAAAGCTACGGTGTACGCATTGGAGGCTTTGCATAAGCGCGTAGTGGTGGAGAGCGAAAAGAAAAAGGACGCTAAGAAACACACGGCCAACAAGGAAGTGCAGACGGTGCCTAACGACGTATGTATGTCGCAGGGGTTTGGCGCATGTGACGTCAAACACAATATGTGATTTTGCGGTTCGTTGCCGGCGTTGGAAAGGCAGGATGCAAATATTCAAAAAGAGAAAAAGCAGAGCGAATTAGTGAAATGAAAAGAGCCAGATTTCAGTATGACGTTATAAAACGTACAATAAAATATGTTTATTAAATACTAAAATAATGGCCGAAAATAATATAAAAATGAGTGTCTCCTCATATGGAGGAGATGGCAGAAAATTATATGAATATTATATTTGTCCTCATATGGAGGAGCAGCGAAACGTATGCTTACCTAGTTCGCTGGAGTGGTAAATCGCAAGTGTCCGAGCGCAGCTTACCGCCACCGGCTTGCAGCACTCGGGCCCAGGCGACACTTAGCAGCAAGTTGCCACCTCGCTCCAGCCGAACCGGTACAAATGGTACTAGGGGCGTTCGGCATAAACATTGCCGCCCGCCTTGCAGCACCACTGCAATACCGTTAAAAAGTTTATAAAATATAATTCAAAATTCAAAATGCAACTTACAACTAAGCATGATACGTACAGTGAATCAAAAAAGTTTAGGCACAGGCAACTCTTTTGAGAAAATGTGTCCTAACATTTCTAATAATTAATATTTCGACGAACTTTTTGATGCAATTAGTATCATTATTTTATTTCCTCTTAAATACACATACAAACGTTCCGTTACTTCATACACATTTCGAAATATAAGCAAAAGAAAGAAAAATCTACATCAAAAAAGTTTAGGCACACGCTGTGTCTGTGTCATTTTTTCCTAGAATAACGGTAATCTTTGGTTTTTCTTTGCTTTATTCGATTTCTACATGCTATTAATGCGCATAAGTTCAATTCTCAAATGTTTAAAGTTAGTTTTGATCTTGCTTTTGTGAAGAAATGAGGAAAATGGGCAGTGGTACAGAAATTCCGATACACGTTCGTAAAATTATAATAAATCTTCACGTACAGCAAAAATCTTATCGTGAAATTGGAGATATAGTGCAGAGGCCATATTCCAGTGTACGAAACATTATAAAACATTACATAAATACTGGAAATTTAGAGCGTGAGAGCAGATCTGGGCGGCCAAAAAAATTTACACCACGCCAGGAGCGGATTATAGTAGGTGCAGTGGCTCAAAATCCTAAGTTTTCAGCTACTAAACTATGCTCTGATATGCAGCAAAGATTTCGAGAAAACTTCAGCCCCCAAACAATACGTAATACGCTGAACAGAGCTGGTTATCATGGACGAGTTCCTCGGCGCAAACCGTTTATTTCGGCTGTGAATAAGAAAAAGAGGCTGAATTTCGCCAAACTCCATGTTAATCAACCGGATTCTTTTTGGAATAGCGTTATATTCAGTGACGAATCGAAATTTAACCTTTTTGGTTCAGACGGCGCACAAAAAATTTGGCGAAAACCAAACAAAGAACTGCAAGAAAAAAATGTCCTCAAGACAGTGAAACACGGCGGCGGTAATGTCATGGTGTGGGGGTGTATAGCGGCATCTGGAGTAGGAAATCTCGTATTTATTGATGAGAAAATGGACAAGCTTTTCTATATGAATATTTTGAAAGAAAATTTGGCTCCGAGTGTCGAAAAGTTAGGATTGAATGGGAAGCCGTTTATGTTCCAACAAGACAACTACCCGAAACATTCGTCGTATCTTGTGCAGGAATGGCTAATCTACCATTGCAAACAATTGAAAACACCTCCACAGTCACCAGATACCAATCCCATTGAACATATTTGGCACTTACTGGAAAAAAAAATACGGAAGCATCACATAACATCAAAGAATTCACTTAAAGAGGCCATACGCACAGAATGGGCAAATATAACACCCGAACAGACATCTAACTTAGTTGGAAGCATGCGTAGACGTTTAGAAGCAGATATCCAGGCCAAAGGAGGTCTAACAAAATATTAGATGTACGAGAGTCGGACCTAAATTTGGATTTTCTACATGTGTGCCTAAACTTTTTTGATGTAAAATTATGAGTTTTTTTTTGTTTTATTAACATTACATCTAAAAGAAAATGAAAAATGATACATATTATGTACAATTATTTAATAAAATGTTCCTTCATTAAAATGATACCTCAATTACTTTTTTAAGTTAAGTATAAGAAAAGTTATTAATAGATCAACTTTGAAAAAAGCGGTGTGCCTAAACTTTTTTGATTCACTGTATAAAATATTCAAAAGTTCAAAAATATGTGCGCAATTATTGGTGATAGGTGATGTAAAATTTTTAAAAAATGGGGGTTTTGAGGGGGCAGTTGCGCGAAATATCCGGGCATGGGCGTCTGCGCCCAAGATCAGGCCGGCTGGCTCGTGGAACCGGCGGTCAGTCAGCGGGAAATCATGGGGGCGCTAATCTAACGTTAGCAATGGGTTCCTGCCGCTCCATAAATAGCGGCGCGTGTTCGACGAGTTGCAGGCGCGCGTCATATGGAGCGAGCTGCTGGCGGTTCTCCGCTACGCGTGGGCGCGACGGTCGAGGACGAGCTCCAGCGTGAGCGGGCCCCGGTTTGCAACGCTGCTCTGCACGTGGGCGCGACGGACGAGGACGAGCTCCAGCGTGAGGCAGGTTGGCTTGGCCGTTATCAGCACAGTGTGTGCCACCTCTCTATGGTCACGATCTGCGCGACGTACCTTCTTGTGGCAGTGGCCGGAATGGATGGGCGTGGTCCGTAGTTTGGCATGGCGGACGTGATCTTACAACGCCATGCATAGCGCCTTGCTCCTGGTGGTGAACTGCCTCCAGCGATAGCCTCGACGGACTGGGACGCGGTCTATCGCGAGGGAGTTCGGGTCGGTGGCCCTGCTCGATGCGTGGGCGCGACGGTCGAGGACGAGCTCCAGCATGAGCGGGCCTCATTCTGCGACGCTGCTCAACACGAGGGCGCGACGTATTTTGTCGTAGTGGGAGCTGGGACTGATGAGCACGGCCGTTCTCTTGACGGCGAGCTGATTCTTTGGTGAAATTCTGGCAGAACTGCCCCTCCCCCGACAAAAAACTCCGTTTTAAAAAATCCTCTTGTTTCCCTACGCATGTCTTCTGGTCTGAGGTGACTAAACTTTGGTGCACAGAATTTGTCTGTGCCTCTGGAGCTATAACAGGGTGGGTGATTGCTGCGAACCCAGCGTGGACTTGCCTTATCGATGGCTCGCAACTGGGGCTAGATGGCGGATTTATAGAGTGGGATGGCAGGGGACACACTGGGGCATTGGCTGGGCTAGTTCTGGAGGTACTAGAAAACGCTTGATTCGACTCTGTTCGATGCAGAAGAGTATGATGCCTATGATGGCAGTTGATGCAGAGATGATGCTTTTTCACGGCATGCAATCTCTGCTTGGGGCTCAGTTCTATGAACCGCAGACAATTACGCAACACATGCTGCTTCGACGAACATAGTGGGCACTTGAACTGGTTGTGAGCCTCTGCTATGTTCGCATGGTGCACCCGAAACTTTCTTGGCGCTTCCTCTGCTGGGCGCGGATGCGAGCGATTGTTGCTCGCCGAATGGCTGTTCGATGGCATGCCCGTGCGGATATCCGCTAAGGTTTCAAGAGTTTGGAACCTGCTGGTCAAAAACCGATCCAGGTCTTCCCACTTTGGGATCTCCGTCTTCTGCACTATGGTTTGCTCCCACAGTGTCAGGGTGGATTCGGGTAACCGGGTCGAGCATAGATAGGTAAATATCGCATCCCAATTGCGTATATCTAAGCCTTGCAGCTCCAAGACTGCAATGCAGTTATTTATTTCTCGCTGCAATTTTTTAAGTCCTGCACCGGACTCCGAGGTAACTGTCACAAGATTAAATAAAATCTTCAGCTGGGTGTTAATGAGAATCCGACGATACTCATACCGATCAACAAGATTCTTCCATGCGGTCGTAAAACCTTCATGGGTAAGGGGAGATTCTCTAACGATTTCGTTAGCTTCCCCACGTGTCTTCTGGTTGAGGTGGAATAACTTCTCCACAGAGCTCAACCGAGAATTGTTGATATAAATGGCCGTGAACAAATCCCTAAAGGATGGCCATGTCGTGTAATCCCCGTAAAATAACTGGGTTTCACACGGCGGAAGATTCACATTCAAATTAGCAGCTGCCTCAACAGGCCTTTCCCCTGCCACCATAGTAGAGCTTGCCGGTCGGACAGACGAAAGATTATGGGCAAATTCACCCATCATAGCTGCGCATGCTACATATGCAGCGTAACAATCTTTGTACTTGGACTTCATTAGGTCCAGCCCCATTTCTGTACTAGTCACTGGAATGGTGGCTGCATAAGCAGACTTCACGGACTGCCATATGGCATTCAATTCCGCACGTTGGACTTCGATAGAGAACACGGAATGTTGCTCTATCGAGTCATTGAATTCACTCCCGAATTCGAGTAGCTCATCGGCTACGCGGTTAAATTTTTGTATGGCTGCCATAGTTTTGAAGTGGCAAGACTAAATTTGGACTAACAGACCAATTAGAAAACCGCCCAACTTAAGAAGCGACACTTCAGCTTCCACAGAACTTAAATTAGCCCCCTACCGACAAAAAAAAGGGGGTAAATTCTTTAAGTTTCGGACTCACACTGTTTCCGAAATGATTGTAAAATCGTTCGGAAAATAGAGCAACTAAGAAAAAGGAAATTCAATAATTTCCACCTTTAACAATGTTAGATCCGAAAAACAAACCGCGAAAAACTTGAACAAATCGCATGTAAAATGCCGATGCAGCTCGGCAAAGGCCCACGGTGCGCACAAATCTAATATATAAAAATGAATGTTTGTTTGTCTGTTTGTCTGTTTGTCTGTCTGTCTGTCTGTCCGGCTATACAAAGCTACACGCGTTGACCGATTTCAGCCAAACTTTATACCAATATTGTTGAAGACCAAAGGAAGGCGACTGTATATAAAATTTTTCGATTCATCAAGAGGGCGTGGCACCTCCCATACAACTTAAATATTTGATTTGGTATATCTTTAAAACCACATGTCATACAACGTTAAAATTTTGTATTCTGTTAGTATTTAGTCGTGCCCTCTTGCTTAAAAAAATTTAGGGGCGTGGGACAAGGGGGAGTGGCACTCCCTATACAACTTAAATATTTGATTTGGCATATCTTTAAAACTACAAGTCACGCAGCATTGAAATTCCGTATGCAGGCCCCTCTTAGATGCTTCGTCCCACGGGTAAAATTTTATGGGTGTAGGAGAAGGGGCGTGGCACTTTTCAATCAACTATACATTTGGGTATAACTTTAGAACTATACAGCACACATAAATGAAACACGATACGAACTTACTACATGTCCGTATCCTTTAACTCGGAAAATGGGACGGGCATTGGGCAAGGGGCGTGGCACCTCTCATACAACTTAAATATTTCATTTGGTATACCTTTAAAACTACATGTCATACAACGTTAAAATTTTGTATTCTGTTAGTATTTAGTCGTGCCCTCTTGCTTAAAAAAATTTAGGGGCGTGGGACAAGGGGAGTGGCACTCCCTATACAACTTAAATATTTTATTTGGCATATCTTTAAAACTACAAGTCACGCAGCATTGAAATTCCGTATGCAGGCCCCTCTTAGATGCTTCGTCCCACGGGTAAAATTTTATGGGCGTAGGAGAAGGGGCGTGGCACTTTTCAATCAACTATACATTTGGGTATAACTTTAGAACTATACAGCACACATAAATGAAACACGATACGAACTTACTACATGTCCGTATCCTTCAACTCGGAAAATGGGATGAGCATTGGACACGAGGCGTGGCACCCCTCATACAACTTAAATATTTTATTTGGTATACCTTTAAAACTACATGTCATACAACATTAAAATTTTGTATTCTGTTAGTATTTAGTCATGCATTCACGTAAACATTTTTACATAATTTGGGTTTTATATATGTACTAGCTGTCCCGGCAAACGTTGTTCTGCCTAAAATAATTATTTTATTCAAAGATTTGTTTTTAAATGTATTTCAATAATGGTAGGAATTTTTTTGATAATATGAAAATTATGTACAGGAAGAATAGGTTTTCGTGAATAGGTAATCTACATACACAGATTCCCCGTATGATGTGGCACTCGGGTAAAGCCGGGTGAATCAGCTAGTTATTTATAAAATATGAAATAAATTTAAATTTCAAACGCTCGAACGGTTGCACCAAACAATTGTGCAAAGCAAAAATTGTTTTTAGATAAATCGTAGAAAATCGATCGAACCACTTCGAAAGATTTTTAAAAAACCGAACAACAAGACAACAAGATAAAATTTTATGGCAAATGCGAGAACCAAAATTCACTTTAAACCACTTGAAAGTTTCAAAAATTAATGCCCACAAAACTTTAAACCTTAAACACTTTATAATGCCCCACAGGCAGAACTGGACAAGATGTGATTGCCTCTTACGCAACAAAAAAAATTGAGGCCAGACGACCCCCGTTTGGCTATTAATATAGAACTTAAACTTAATGCCAACTATAATATAACTACTTGAACTGCACTCACACACTGCTGGTGACGACCTTGTCACCGTGGAATTTCGGGCTTTTGGTTTGGTGGGTTCGCTCGTACCACTGAACTTTTCTATTTATTTTTCTTTTATTCTCACTGAAACGTAAGACAAATAAATCGCGAAAGAAAATTTATTTAATAAAAAATTTGTTGGAACGACCAACCTGGAGCACAGAATACGGCTCCACAGCCTTATTCTGTGTCTTGACCACTTTCTTTTATTTGTCCCACGTTGTTTGGTTGCAGCTCGCTGGTTCTTCCTTCGCTATCTGGTTCGCACTTGGTTTACCGATTTTAATTTATGTTGCGTGAATTAAAATGATTCTACTTTACGTTAAATTCACGTTTATTTTCGTTTTATTTACTTTAAAATGCAGTTTATCATTAAAAAAAATCAAAATCAAAATTGTTAACTTCGATATCGCCCTTCTTGGTCGACAATAAAACGCCCGGAGTTTGCTTTATCTTAGCGCGGGATTGCGCGTTTAATTATCAAAATTAAAGGGAAAAAGAACAAAGTTTTTTATCGATTGAAAGACACAAAGAAAAGCTGTCTGATCGCGCTCGGTCACTTGTAGGTCACTTTGGATAGTGCTGAAAGGTGACATCCACAATTTGCGCGAGAGCGGCCGGCTACTTCCAGAGATGACAGTTGTGGTGGAACGGAATGGGAATGAAACTTGGGGAAATGGGAATAGAAAGGGAGGAGTGCGCACAGGATGAAAAGTGTTCTATGGCGTTTAGCCATTCCGGCCACCTTGCAAGAATGCAAAATTAGCGCCGCCTCGGATTGTCGTTAAGAGACTGCTGCAGCCGCTCCAGGGAATCCATAGCCTCCTGAAGTAGTCTGCGCGCTCGCCGTCCACGCAACTGCGGAAGCCGGATTCCCACAGCTGGAGGTGCGCGCACTTGGCGCGGTCGCGGAGCAGGTATGCCACGTCGTCCGCGGACAGCTGGAACCGCGCGCCCTTGACGTCTGGGTGGGTCAGCCTCATGGCGCACACGTACGGCATGCCGGACTAGTGGCGCGGGTCGTGCGCGGTGGTGACGCACCATTGGTCGCGCGATTGGCGCTACTCGGCGCAAGGCCGGTCGCACCACCGGTGCAGGCCGCTGCTGGTTGGGGCGCTCGACTCGCCCGTGGCGAGGTGCGGGTTGTTCCGGGTCAGGTGCCTCCCGTCGAAACGAGTGCAACAGCGTGTGGTGATTTCCACGGCACTCCATGCAGCGAAGCACACAATCACAGTCGCGTGTGGAATGCGACTGGGCCAAACAATTTCGGCAATAGCCATGAGCCCTCGCCGCAGCCTCCCGTTGTTCGGGGGACAATGCCAAAAATCCGTGGCAGAATCGGATGGCGTGGAACCGCTGACACAGACGGCAGCGGGAGAGCTCGCTCCGCTCAGGTGACGGCCTGCAATGAGAAAGAGAAAGAGAGACTTTAGTTGGAAGCCGCTGTAAGGGGTAGAGCGGTGATCAAGGGTATGATCTCATTTTTTTTGGGAAAAAATGGTGAATTTTCTCCTAATTATGGGCATGAACGAGCTCATGCCAAGGGGAGCGGGCACAACTTTACTACAGGGCGAGTAAAGATGCCATTTTGTGTCCGGACGTCTGCGACTCGAACATGGCCGTCGGCTCCACGATGCAGCTTGACGACACGTCCCAAGCGCCACTCAGTTGGAGGGAGTTGTTCGTCCTTGATGACGATTAGAGCTCCGTCCTCCAGTTCCTTGTGAGGTTCCTTCCACTTATACCTCTTGTGGAGGTCTTTGAGGTATTCATCCTTCCACCGTCTGCTGAACTGATGATGTAGGGCCTTGAGTTTTTCCCAGCGGTTCACAAGGGAAATGTCTTCCGCATTTGGTTCGGGAAGAGACACCAATGGAGCACCTCTGAGAAAGTGTCCTGGTGTTAAGGCAGTGAGCTCATCGGGGTCTTGAGAGAGAGATGACAGCGGTCGGGAGTTGAGCACCGCTTCTACACGCGTGAGAAGCGTGGAAAATTCCTCAAACGTAAACGTATGGGATCCAGCGACCTTTTTCAGGTGAGTCTTGAAACTCTTCACCGCGGATTCCCACAAACCACCCATGTGAGGGGCACCGGGAGGAATGAAGTCCCATTCGACGCCCTGGGAAGCATACTGAGCAGAGATGTCAGCTGATACTTCCTTGAGGAACTTGAGCGTCTCTTTGGAGATGGCTCGTTGAGCACCGACAAACGTTTTTCCGTTGTCGGTCATGATTTTACGTGGCAGACCACGCCGTCCCACAAATCGCGCGAAGGCTGCGCGAAATGCCTCGGTAGTGAGATCCGAGCACAGCTCTAAATGTACGGCCTTGGTGGAGAAACACACAAAGACGGCGACGTACCCTTTGAGGAAGGCAGAGCTGCGGAGAGTGGAGGCCTTTATCTGAAAAGGTCCAGCAAAATCGATGCCCGTTGTGGCAAATGGAAGAGAGAGGGTGCAGCGCTCAGGTGGCAGGGCAGCCATGATCTGAGAACGGACTCGCTGCTTGTGTATCGTGCAGACCTTGCACTGGAAAATACACTTTTTTATTTGGGGTTTGAGCCGTGGCACGTAATATTCTTGACGGACCATCTGAAACATCAGCCTGTGCTCTGCATGGAGAAGGAGTGTGTGCAGGAAGCGGAGATACAGGCTGCAGTACCGGGAAGTTTCAGGCAATATAATCGGGTGACGCTCATTATACGTCAAGGCGGCATGTGCAAGTCGGCCGTTGACTCGCATTACCTGCTCCTTGTCAAGAAAGGGGTTAAGTACTAGGAGAGTACTTTTCTTGTTAATGGGTTTCTTTTGGTGAAGAGAGCACCATTCTTGGGAGAAATGACGAGATTGAGCAAGGGTAAGGAGCCGAGTTTTGACGAATCGAATCTCGTCCTGAGAAAGCACAGTGGAGTCGGGAACTTGTAAACGTCGAGACCTAGCGAGTCCGTGATGGACAAAGCGAAACACATACGCTATGACGCGTAATGCTCGCGGAAATGATGAAAACCGATCGAGGATGTCGGATGGCTCCTCAAGGGTGTGCAGAGCTTCCACCTTTCGCTGCTCCAGGAGGGGGGCAGATCGAACAATGGGTTTGGGCCATGCTTCTAAAGGGGCTAGAAGCCATTGAGGGCCATTCCACCATAAGGAACTGGTCGCTAGGTCTTGTGGTCTGCAACCGCGTGTCCCCATATCAGCAGGGTTATCGGCACTTGAGACATGCCTCCAAATACCACTGCCGACATTGCGGAGAATTTGAGAGGTACGATTGGCCACATAGGTTTTCCACGTGTGCGGTGGTTTTTCCAACCAGGCAAGAACGATCTCGGCGTCGGACCAAAGAAATAGGTCACAGCTCTCGAGATGGAGATGGGAGCGTACGGTCTTAGCTAGTTGCGAAAGGAGCACTGCGCCGCACAACTCCAAGCGTGGAAGGCTGACGGTTTGTAGAGGAGCTACTTTAGTTTTCGCAACTAATAAGCGGGATGTGACTGAGTCACCTTCTTGAATGCGTATGTACAGGGTTGCACAATACGCCTTTTCAGAGGAATCACAGAAACCGTGGATCTGAAGAGTTCGGTTGGGTGCAGAGTTGACCCACCGTGGGATTTGGATTTTCTCGATCATGGGTAAATCCTCGAGGAAGAGGTTCCATTTTACGAGTGCTCCGGGTTTGACGCATTCGTCCCACTCAGTACCTTCTAGCCAAAGTTGCTGGAGAAGCATCTTGGCTTGAACCATTATTGGCGATAGCCATCCTGCCGGGTCAAACAGTTTCGCGACCGAAGAGAGAATTTGGCGCTTTGTTGCACTGTTTGTGGCTGGGCTAGCCTTGACCGAATACGAGAATGTATCGGAAAGAGCATTCCATCGGATGCCAAGGGTTTTGGTAGAGCTTGCGTCGTGAAATTTTAGAAAGTCGGAGTCAAGGAGATCCTCCATGGGAACTTTCTTTAAAATCTCTGGGTGATTTGCGGTGATCTTTTTGAGAGGAAATCCCGCAGAATCCAGAGCTTGGATTGTTTGCGACATTGCTTCAGCCGTGGAGGCTATGTCGTGACTTCCTGAAAGAATATCATCGACATAAGTATCATTGAGGAGAATTCTTGAAGCTAATGGGAATTTTTGTCGCGAATCGTTGGCGAGCTGATGGAGTGTGCGTATGGCCAGGAAGGGCGCACAGTTTACTCCAAACGTCACCGTTTTGAGCTTAAAGTCCTGGACAGGGGTGTCCGGGGACTTGCGGAAGAGAATTCGCTGGTAGTCTCTGTCCGCATCATCGACGAGGATTTGTCGATACATTTTTTGGACATCGCCATTAAAAACGTATTGATGGAACCGCCACTGGAGAATTAGTAGCATGAGATCAGGCTGAAGTGTTGGGCCCGTGTTAAGGACGTCATTCAGGGAATTTCCTGATCCAGAGACTTTCGATGCATTGAATACTACCCGTACCTTCGATGTGACCTTTTCGGGACGGATCACAGCATGGTGAGGCAGGTAGTAGGAGAAATACTTGCCATTGGATATTATTTCACGAGAGGTCGTGCTTTCCATATGGTCAAGCGTAAAATATTCTTCGAGAACATCGTCATAAGCGCATTTGAGATCGCTTTTCTTCTGCAAATTGCGCTCAGTACTGAGATATTGCTGAAGCGCTGCAATTCGAGAATGCCCTAGGGCTAGGGTCTTTGGAAACTCCTCTTTAAATGGTAGGCGCACTACATATCGACCATCTGACCTACGGAGTGTGGTCTTTTTATAGAATTCTTCGCAATATTCGTCCTCAGGAGAAGGCGCGAGGGGTTCACGCACTTCTTCCTGTTCCCAGAATTCTCTCAGTTGAGAACTGAGAGTCTGGTTGGATACCTGCTCTACGCCAGTAGAATACGATTCCACCACTTGAGATATGGGGCCGCTGAGTATCCAACCGAAGATGGTGTTTTGTGCCATCAAGCTTCTGCACAAATTATGGCGAATTCCTTCCAGGAGGATTTGAGGGATTAAATCGCTCCCTATCACCAGATCCACCTGAGCCGACACGAAGCAATTCGGATCGGCCAGATCTAGCAACCGAAACTCGCTCCAATCTGGCTGGTCAACATGGAACGTTGGTAAGAAGCGAGTGAGCTGTGGGAGGACGATCGCTTCAGTTTGAATTTTTACGCTTGCTTTAGGAGCAACAAGCGTAATCGGACATATTTGAGAGGAATTTTGGACTATTTGTCCGCCCATGCCCGAAATTTCAAACTGCGCCTGTTTCGTGGGAATACGAAGGCGCTGCTGAACTTTCGACGAGATGAAAGTTCGTTGGGAACCCTGGTCGATGAGAGCGCGTAGCTTGCAAAGTTCTCCTAGATGCTCAATGGAGACGAGCGCTGTAGGGAGTAAAACTTTTCCACCATTATTGGAAAATAACGCTTGCACGTGGGTAGTGCCCTTCCTTGATGATGAACAGGGTTGTTCATCTAGAAGTTCTTGTTGCGTTCTGACTTTGTTTTGCGCTTGCGTCGTTGCAACTTGTGCAACGGTCGATTGAGGACGACTCTGACGCGCTTTAGTACTGTCCAAATGAAGCAGTGAGTGATGCTTATTTTGGCAGTATACGCATGTGTAACTACTAGCACAATCTTGCTTAGTGTGCGTAAAGGCTAGGCAGTTTTCACAGAGTTTGTGTTCCCGTACGAATTTAATTCGATCGGGAACCGAAAGCTTCTTGAATCGATTACAAAATTTCATTGCGTGGTTCGCTTTGCAGAGTTGACATTTGTGGTGGAACGGAATGGGAATGAAACTTGGGGAAATGGGAATAGAAAGGGAGGAGTGCGCACAGGATGAAAAGTGTTCTATGGCGTTTAGACTGGACTTGTGTCCGTCTCTAATCCAAAGCAAATATGGCAGCCGTGCTCACGAAACTCAAGGTTGAATTTTTCAATTTTCGCTAAATGAGCGAAATCGTGCCAAACGATCCCTGAACTACTGACCGATGGTAGGGGTGTGACAGCGAGGCAAGTGGGAACAGTGTGCGAGCAGTGTGTGTGAGTGTGTATGCGAGTTTCTTGCTCTTGCATAGGCACGTGTGACTGGTGTGCAAGTGAGCAGTGAATGGGAATGGTACGTACTAATTGGTAATGAGTGAGTGAGCGAAATATGTTTGGTGGCTATATATGTAAGTGTGGCGCTAAATTTGAGAACGAAGTTTCGTTTCGTTCTCAAACTTCTTGTTGGACAGAGAGGTTTACCTATAGAGATATGCTGTTTAGGCAGAGTACATAGGAACATATGATTCCTATATACTTTTCCTCTAAGAGACTGCGGGGTCAACGCCCGGGACAATATGAAAACGAATTGCACTTAAATTTTTGCAAGTCGTTCCCATATAAAAAATGCAGGGAGGAATTCAAATTTATGTAATAAATAAAATGCATTTATGTAATAAATGACGCACTCTATCACCAATAATTGTACGCACCTGTGACAGCAGCAAATTGTTGAAAAGTTGTGTAAAAAATATTGGGATTTAAAGATGCTGATTGTTATAGCCGGTGATATGCACTGGTTGGTTTTTAACGCTGTTATCTGCACTTGTGATTGGAGATTTTGCTGCGTAGCTCGTATTTGATGCTTGTTGAATTTAAAGATGTAAGTTTGTTGCTTGTAATAAAATGGATGTCTTCACTATAAAGCTCGTTCGTACACTAGTTCGATGTTGAAATTCCGCTTTCAAAAAGGCCGAGATCCGGCTCGAAGGACCAATAACGACGTATGTATGTCGCAGGGGTTTGGTGCATGTGACGTCAAACACAATATGTGATTTTGCGGTTCGTTGCCGGCGTTGGAAAGGCAGGATGCAAATATTCAAAAAGAGAAAAAGCAGAGCGAATTAGTGAAATGAAAAGAGCCAGATTTCAGTATGACGTTATAAAACGTACAATAAAATATGTTTATTAAATACTAAAATAATGGCCGAAAATTATATATAAATGAGTGTCTCCTCATATGGAGGAGATGGCAGAAAATTATATGAATATTCTATTTGTCCTCATATGGAGGAGCAGCGAAACGTATGCTTACCTAGTTCGCTGGAGTGGTAAATCGCAAGTGTCCGAGCGCAGCTTACCGCCACCGGCTTGCAGCACTCGGGCCCAGGCGACACTTAGCAGCAAGTTGCCACCTCGCTCCAGCCGAACCGGTACAAATGGTACTAGGGGCGTTCGGCCTAAACAGTGCCATTGCCCAATAAAGGAACGATGGGCACTCAGCCAAAAAAGCAAGACAAAGCGGAGATACCACGTGCGAAACAAAAAGCGGTAACATAGGCTGTATTCCTAAACGTACTTATGCAAAGCAGTACTGCGCTCCCAATGCTCTACTGATTTGTTTTCTGAGTGCTACTGCGATGCATTGCATAAATCAGGTTAGCACCACTTTTTAGTTTGGGAACGCACTTGATGCTCAACATTGTTTTCACAAAATGGAAATTGTAAAAAACTACATATTCAAAACATTTTTACATTTGAGTAGCGAATAAATTCCCAGCAACGCTAAATTAATTGTAAAATTGAGAAAAAGGAGGCGAAATTTAATCGCGTCCTAAAAGTTTCAGTGAAGCCGAAAAAACATAACCTAAATAATCACAAAGCATCAACAAAATTTGTGATGAGCAGTTTGCGCATTTGATGCTTATCGACAACTTGATGCCTGCGTTTAGGAACAGGGTGTACGTGCAAACTTTTTATGTTTGCGTTTAGGAACATGCTGCTTTGTACTTATGCAGCGCAACTGACGTTTAGGAATACACCCATACTCGAGTGTCTGCAAACAAAAGGAGTCGCAAAAGCCGGAGCCAGCCGCAAAAGAAACAGGATGGACAAAAGTGGGTCGAAAAGGAAACAAGGAGAGGAAGAGCGCGAAAATGCTTACAAAGTCTAGGCCTGAAGCCATAGTAATCTCCAAGCGGGGTGAAACCTCCTATGCGGACATTCTTCGTAAAATCCGAAGCGAATCGGCACTAGAGGAATTAGGTGATAAGGTGGCTCGTATGAGGAGAACACTTAAAGGCGACATGCTGGTAGAATTGGGAGTAAACGCGGAGAAAACCAGTACCTGCTACCGCGAAATGGTGGAGAAAGTGCAGGGAGGAATTCAAATTTATGTAATAAATAAAATGCATTTATGTAATAAATGACGCACTCTATCACCAATAATTGTACGCACCTGTGACAGCAGCAAATTGTTGAAAAGTTGTGTAAAAAATATTGGGATTTAAAGATGCTGATTGTTATAGCCGGTGATATGCACTGGTTGGTTTTTAACGCTGTTATCTGCACTTGTGATTGGAGATTTTGCTGCGTAGCTCGTATTTGATGCTTGTTGAATTTAAAGATGTAAGTTTGTTGCTTGTAATAAAATGGATGTCTTCACTATAAAGCTCGTTCGTACACTAGTTCGATGTTGAAATTCCGCTTTCAAAAAGGCCGAGATCCGGCTCGAAGGACCAATAACGACGTATGTATGTCGCAGGGGTTTGGTGCATGTGACGTCAAACACAATATGTGATTTTGCGGTTCGTTGCCGGCGTTGGAAAGGCAGGATGCAAATATTCAAAAAGAGAAAAAGCAGAGCGAATTAGTGAAATGAAAAGAGCCAGATTTCAGTATGACGTTATAAAACGTACAATAAAATATGTTTATTAAATACTAAAATAATGGCCGAAAATTATATATAAATGAGTGTCTCCTCATATGGAGGAGATGGCAGAAAATTATATGAATATTCTATTTGTCCTCATATGGAGGAGCAGCGAAACGTATGCTTACCTAGTTCGCTGGAGTGGTAAATCGCAAGTGTCCGAGCGCAGCTTACCGCCACCGGCTTGCAGCACTCGGGCCCAGGCGACACTTAGCAGCAAGTTGCCACCTCGCTCCAGCCGAACCGGTACAAATGGTACTAGGGGCGTTCGGCCTAAACAGTGCCATTGCCCAATAAAGGAACGATGGGCACTCAGCCAAAAAAGCAAGACAAAGCGGAGATACCACGTGCGAAACAAAAAGCGGTAACATAGGCTGTATTCCTAAACGTACTTATGCAAAGCAGTACTGCGCTCCCAATGCTCTACTGATTTGTTTTCTGAGTGCTACTGCGATGCATTGCATAAATCAGGTTAGCACCACTTTTTAGTTTGGGAACGCACTTGATGCTCAACATTGTTTTCACAAAATGGAAATTGTAAAAAACTACATATTCAAAACATTTTTACATTTGAGTAGCGAATAAATTCCCAGCAACGCTAAATTAATTGTAAAATTGAGAAAAAGGAGGCGAAATTTAATCGCGTCCTAAAAGTTTCAGTGAAGCCGAAAAAACATAACCTAAATAATCACAAAGCATCAACAAAATTTGTGATGAGCAGTTTGCGCATTTGATGCTTATCGACAACTTGATGCCTGCGTTTAGGAACAGGGTGTACGTGCAAACTTTTTATGTTTGCGTTTAGGAACATGCTGCTTTGTACTTATGCAGCGCAACTGACGTTTAGGAATACACCCATACTCGAGTGTCTGCAAACAAAAGGAGTCGCAAAAGCCGGAGCCAGCCGCAAAAGAAACAGGATGGACAAAAGTGGGTCGAAAAGGAAACAAGGAGAGGAAGAGCGCGAAAATGCTTACAAAGTCTAGGCCTGAAGCCATAGTAATCTCCAAGCGGGGTGAAACCTCCTATGCGGACATTCTTCGTAAAATCCGAAGCGAATCGGCACTAGAGGAATTAGGTGATAAGGTGGCTCGTATGAGGAGAACACTTAAAGGCGACATGCTGGTAGAATTGGGAGTAAACGCGGAGAAAACCAGTACCTGCTACCGCGAAATGGTGGAGAAAGTTCTAGGCGATCAGGCGGAAGTCAGAGCGTTAGAAAACGAGGCTACAATTGAAGTCAAGGATATGGAAGAAATAACGACCAATAACGGCTACTATTAGCCTGCCAGTGGACGAGTGCAACAAACTTCTAGGAGCTGGCAGGATAAAGATCGGCTGGGTAGTCTGTCGAATAATAGAATCGAGTCAGCCAAAAAAGTGCTTTAGATGTCTTGGGTTCGGACATATGGCAAGAGAGTGCAAGAATGCTGACAGGTCGAAGCTATGTTGGAGATGCGGGGAAGAAGGCCATATCGCAAGAGGGTGTGACAAAGCCCCGAAATTCCTAATATGCAAGCAGGGAAGTGAAGAACCTCACAATCACATCACAGGAAGCAGCAGGTGCCCTGCATATCGAAGAGCCGTAAGCAAGCAACAATAATGAAGGTGGTCCAGATCAACCTGAACCATTGCGAGGCTGCTCAGGACCTTCTGAAGCAGATCATCCACGAAACGGGAGCGGAAGTGGCAGTAATCTCAGAGCCATACAAAATTCCACACAGCAGCGTTTGGGTATCGGACAAGACGCAACGCGCAGCACTATGGGCTTGCGCACAACGTCCATTTCAGCAGGTTACGATGCAGGAAGAAGAGGGGTACGTGTGGGCAAAAATTAGCGGGATATACATTTATAGCTGCTACGCACCACCAAGCCTAACACATGCGGAGTTCCAAGCAATGTTGGAGAAAATCGCCACCGAAGCAAGGCAGCACTCCCCTATTGTTATAGCTGGGGACTTTAATGCCTGGGCATTAGAATGGGGTAGCAGACGAACTAACCAAAGAGGCAGAGCTCTCCTAGAGACGCTATCATCCCTGGATATAGTGCTTGCTAACGAGGGTACAATCTGCACGTTTCGGAAAGACGGCAGGCAGTCCATCATCGATATTACATTCGTCAGCAGTTCACTTATTCGGCAAGTAAAGTGGAAAGTCAGCGAGATGTACACACACAGTGATCATCAAGCTGTGCTCTACGAATTAGGAGCAGAAGGCAGAGCCTACGTTCATCGCTCGACTCAGCAGTGCACTGGATGGAAATCAAATTCACTCGCCGAAGAACTTTTTTGCTTGGTGCTCTCTGATGCAGATGACCCACCCAACAGGGCGGAAGAAGCGGGTAATTATCTGGCGAAGAGCCTTAGCAGAGCATGCGATGCAGCTATGCCAAGAAGGAGGACGTGCAAGCAGACCAAGCCAGCCTATTGGTGGAATGACGCTATTAACGAGTTGAGGACTAAATGCCATCGCGCGAGACGTCGTCATCAAAGATACAGGCAGATCCCGGGAAACGAAGATCGAAGAATAGAATACCTGAACCTACGCAAGGCATTACGCGACGAAATACGCAGAAGCAAGAAGGAGTCTTTTCAGGAACTTTGTACAGAAGCAGATTCAAACCCATGGGGAGGAGCATACAGAGTGGTGATGGCAAAAATCAAAAGCACGCCACAGGAAAAATGCCCGCATCTTCTAAAGAGGATCATCACAACACTGTTCCCGCAGCACCCGGCAAGGACGGAACACTACATTCCGCTACGCGAGACGGAGGAAATCATTGTCACAGAAGAAGAACTTCTCGAAGCATGTGGGAGGATTGGCGACAACAAAGCTCCCGGGCCGGATGGAGTTCCCAACAAGGCGCTGACCCTAGCTATCAAAAGCCACACAAACCTTTTTATAAGTGTTATGCAAAGCTGTTTGCAGCAGGGAGTTTTCCCTAAGAGGTGGAAAGTGCAAAAGCTGGCCCTCCTACCAAAACCAGGAAAGTTGCCCGGAGAACCATCGTCCTATCGACCCATATGCCTCTTGGACTCGACTGGAAAGCTACTTGAGCGCATCATCTATAATAGACTGCTGCTGTACTCCGAGGGAGAAAATGGGCTATCCAACCTGCAATTTGGCTTCAGGAAGGCCCGCTCAACAGTAGATACCATCAACACATCGGCGACTATTGCGAGGGAAGCAACCCAAGGAAAAAGATGGAAAGGAGGCTCTAAAAAATACTGTACTATGATAACACTGGACGTTAAAAACGCTTTCAATACAGCCAGCTGGAAGCACATAATGGAAGCGCTTGATAAAATTAACGTACCGGCTTACATCACCCGCATAATTAGCAGCTACCTAAGCGACAGAGTGTTGGAGTAAGACAGCGACGAGGGACAAAAGCGGTATCCAATTACTGCAGGAGTGCCTCAAGGTTCAGTTCTAGGTCCCGTACTATGGAACATAATTTATGATGGAATTCTCAGACTCCAAGTCCCCCAAGGAGCTACAATAATAGGTTTTGCAGATGACATCGCAATAGTCGTAGTAGCAAAACATATCGAACATGTAGAAGCGATAGCCGGGGAGGCCATTAACACCATTTGTGAATGGCTTGACTCTGTAGGTCTAGCTCTGGCAGAACAAAAAACCGAAGCAGAACTCATCAGCAGCCGCAAGAAAAGCGAAGTTATAAGAATCAGGGTAGGAGACCAGGATATTTGCTCCCAAAGGTGCCTAAAATATTTAGGCGTGATAATCGACAATAGGCTTAGCTTTCGGCAACACGCAGAATACGCTTGCGATAAAGGAGCAAAAGTATACACGCCACTTTCGAGGATGCTGCCGAATGTTGGAGGTCCAAGGAGTAGCAGGCGATTGCTCTTAGCAAGAGTGGTAACCTCTGTCCTGATGTACGGAGCACCGATATGGGCTGAATCCCTAAAGATAAGAGCATACCGGAAGCAGTACGAGAAGATATACAGACTAACCGCATTGCGGGTCATTAGCGCCTACAGAACAGTTTCTGACGAAGCTGCGTTGGTCATCGCTGGAATGTTGCCGATCAATATAATGGCAGGCGAAGCCAGGTAACTGTACAATATGAAGGATGGGGATTCGCGACCGGGATGAGAACATCGCAACAACGAGAGAGCAGCATCAATTGCCAAGTGGCAAGTACGCTGGGAGTCTTCTCAGAAAGGGAGATGGACCTATAAACTCATTCCCAATATCGAAAGATGGCTGAATCGTAAACATGGCGAAAACAACTACCACCTCACCCAATTCCTAACGGGCCACGGTGGCTATCGAAGCTACCTCTATCGCTTCGGTCACGATGACTCACCACTGTGCCCGACATGTGATGAAACAGTTGAGGACCCTGGGCATGCGCTATTTGAATGCCCGCGATTTGAAGCAGTAAGGAATAGGTTGAGAACAGTAACTGGCACTCTCCTAAATCCGTGCAACATCGTGGAAGTACTGCTGAAGTCACAAGACGCATGGGATGTGATTTACGAAGAAATTACGTCGCTACAAAAGGAGCTTAGATATGCAGAGAGAGCACGGAATCGTGCTAGACAAGATGCTGAACCAAACAGGTGAGCAGCAGAAATGCTGAATCCGTCCTCCCGAAGTTATACTTTACGGTGGTTCCGGAGGGATCCAAGGGTTTGGAGTGGGGTGTTTTTTTAGTGCGGTTCGAATCCCACACTACTCTGCCGCGGGGGCAGCGTGCCTTCGGTGGTTTTTTCCCCTCAATAAAAAAAAAACACACACACATATACAAAAGCATATAACTATATAATTCTGGCAACGGTGCTGGTGCTCATCGATAACGAAATCGGAAGCGGAAGTTGTTAGTGTTGCATTGCCAATTTCTATTTCCGGCAACATTATCTCGACGTGCTGCTGCTGCGGGGCATTGCTAAATTTGAAAAAATCAAATTAATAACTTTTAAATAATAAAATGCTAACTGAAACTTACCGATTGGGACTGCTGCACACTGACTGCCCCTCTTCATTATGTCTTGTGCATGAAAATGCTTGTCACACACAAGCTTATTATTTGTTTTGAACGTTGAAGCCAATCCAAGGCGGTCTAGCCGAATGGCGGCGCGCTGCACTTTTTATAGCTTTTTTTGGCGACATTTCACTTTAGAAAACTTTATATGTAATCACTTCTTAAATCACTTACTTCCGAGCTTCGGGACAAAATTTAAATTTCACCATTTGTCAAATTTGCAATAACTGTAAATTTGAAAACGCCTGGCCTGCTTATTGTAATATTGGTGCAAGTACTTAATCTATCTTTGGTTGGGGAATGCGGAAATACGGGTTTGTGGTGCTAAATAAAGTACTAATCGAAAAGTACTAATGGAAAGAAGAAAGTACTAATGGAAGGAAGATTTTAGATTTTTTTCAACTTACTATTGCGAGCGCCCCCTACCACCGGCAGGCAACATCTGCAACATCCAGTGGACTCCAAATGTGATTGGGATCCACAAGCAAATTTTAGCTAAGACACAAACCCTATATATATATATAAATAGCGCTGCCATCTTACGTTGCCAAGGTGCAACATATGATGGTTTGCAGGATGAGTGGAGGAGTTGTCGGACGGCATTGGAATGGCAGCAGTGAGCAAAGATAGTAGAAAACAAAGATGGAGCAATAGCTGAAATCGGAATTTCGGAACAGGTGCGATGAAGAGTATACACTGTTGCTGAGCTGAGAGCGATGCAAGCGCTGCCGATCGGAGGCTAGAGAGTGGGATTTGTGTATCATGCTCAGTCAACAGCACAAAGAAGAAAACAAAATAAGCCCCGACAGAAATACATATACATAGTACATATATATGCAGCGAGACTTTCTGGACGGACAAGCGGCGCGAAAATTTCTGCGATGCGCCGCCTGCCTGGCTTCGATTTCCATTGCTTCTGAATTTTTGAAGGCAATTTGTGAACATTGTGGAGTTCCCGCGCGGGTTGAGGGACAAGTGAATGATTGAGTTACATACATAGATACAGAGAGCGAATGTGGGAGCATCGCGACGAATTGGCTTTTGCATACTTTTATACCCTACACCCCCTACACCTATGATAATAGGGTATAATAACTTTGCGCGAAAATTGTAACGGATTAAAGGAGCCGTCCTAGGTATAGACATAAGTATATTATCTTCGTAATTAAAAACCTATCAGATTATTAGAATACCTAATAATTTAATATTAAGATGCAAACTCGATGCTTCTTTAGAGGTTATGTTTTTAATTTTTTTTATGATGACTAGAAAAGGCCATATTCGCTGAATGCGCCCCATGTGGCATGTGGGGTAGCTTTCGAATTTGGCGGGACAGTTTCATCCCTTACACTATAAAGTACCATAAAGTTATGAGAAATCTTGTTTAGAGTCGTTTTCGGCTAAAAAATTCAATATCTATATTAAAAAACAAAAATATACTATTTCCATATCATTTCATATTAAAGCTGCTAAGATCGACTCTATTATCCTCGTTGTTTTGGTGAAAAAAGTAAGGGTACAATATTATTACGATCCCAAATATTGTGCGGCTACGAGACGTTGAAGCAGGGTTCGAGGGTCCTTGGAACTTCAATTCTACCTCGCTTCTAAATACCAGGGATATATCGTGAGCATGTGATCCAAATAAAACCCCGTATCTACCCCGAGGTCACTTCGATAACTTTTTTTTTCAATTTACAGTGCTTTATTATAAGTTTACATACCCTTATTCACATAAGCACTACTATTATAATAATTCGGGAATGGTTTAGATTTATATAATGACGAATGAAGACCACAAAAACCTTACGGATATTAATGCAAATATTGCTAAAGCACAAAAACAATTTGTGAGGGATATTTATGCTAGTGATGGGTAAATTTTAACCAATATACAGCGTTATACGTTATTTTCATTTCTAAAATTTTTTCTTACTAAGCAAAGAAATCTTTCTATTGCGTATATCTATATCTCTATATCAGTCACAAGAACGGCCCGATCCGCGTTGGCGACGACTACCGCATCCAAAGGAACCACGAACTGTACGAGCTCTATGCCGATATTGACATAGTCAGGCACATCACCGCACAGCGGCTTCACTGGCTGGGTCATGTCGTACGTGTGGACGAAGGAGCTCCAGAGAAGAAGGCATTCTAGGCGGCAGTTGGAGGACACAGACGGCGTGGGAGGCCATGCCTATGATGGAAAGACCAAGTGGAGGAGGTTAGGTTAGGTTAATCTGGCTGCCTAAGAAGAAGGCCACGCATAAACCCTGTTGGGTCCCCAGCGATACCAGTTGGAGTTCCATTTAGGAGTTGTCAAAGTAGTGATCTGTCAGAATTTTGATGTTTTTCACAAATTTCCAAAGAGGCTTGATGCCCAGTTTCGAGATCTGTTCGAGCCCTGAGAAGAATGGTGCTCCTAAACAAGTCAGACGAGTTCTAGCGACGGCGGGGCAGGAGCACAGTATGTGTTCCAAGGTTTCCCTGCTGCCAGCTTCTTTGCATTTCCTGCAGCTTTCGTCGTTCGTTATACCTATCCTATGTGCATGCGCTGCTACAAGGCAGTGTCCTGTTAGTGCACCTGTGATAGCTCTATATTCTATTCTTGGGAGAGTCAGTATAAACCTAGTATACTTTTCGTCATAGGACTTGAGCATGATTTTGGAGGTCGCACAGGTGCCTAGGTTGTTCCACCTGATCCTCGTTTTCCTTTTCATACATTCCTCTATTTGACTGTAGAACGCTTGCAGAGGCATCAGTACGCTGCTGATATGCTCATCTGAAAGGCAGACACCCTGTTTGGCAATAATATCCACTTCCTCATTTCCCTCTATGCCTTTATGCCCGGGTACCCAGTAGATATGTAGCCTGCGGTTCGCGGCTAACCTTTCTAGTGCCACCCGGCATTGCAGGACATTTATGGATGATAGACTATGGGATGTTATTGCCTTGATAGCTGCCTGACTTTCTACGTAGAAGTTTATCATTGAGTTTATGGTGGTGCTGGAGCAAGCCAGTTCCGCAGCTTTCCTGACGGGGAACACCTCGGCTTGAAAAACGGTACAGTGATTGGGTAGACGAAACGATTGCTTGATATCTAGATCGGGGCAGTACACACCAGCTCCGACTCCTTCTATCATTTTAGAGCCATCTGTAAATAGATTGAAGGATGCGCGACGAGGTTCCAAACCTTTGCGCCACCCTTCTTTCTCGATTGTGACCTTTATCTTATTTTCGAACATTAGGATCGGTGCCATATAATCTAATTCGGCCATCTGGCTTCGTGCTATGGAGATATGTCCAAAAGAGCTACTTTTGAATTGCCCCAAAGCCCTCAGTCTGCCTGCGGACTTAGCCGCTAGGTATTCTGAGAAGAGGTCAATGGGTGGTAAATTAAGTATGGTGTTGAGTGCTGCTGTTGGAGTGGTTTTGATGGCTCCCGTTATGTAAAGCGCGGCGAGACGCTGAACCTTCTCCAAAAGCTTACAGTAGGTAGATTTCTTGATCGCGTTCCACCACACCAAAACACCATAGAGTAATATTGGTCTTACGATGGCTGAGAAACACCAGTGCGTAAGCGAGGGAGACAAGCCCCAAGTACTGCCTAGCATCTTCTTGCATGCGTATAGGGCATTACTGGCTTTTTTCACCCTTTCCTCCACATTGGGCTTCCACAGCAGTTTGTTGTCCAATATTACTCCAAGATATTTGGCCTGCGATTTAAGAGCGAGGGTGATACCGTTAAGCCTTGGTGGTATCCACGGTGGAACTTTGTACCTCCTAGTCAAGAGTACCATATCCGTTTTATCCGTGTTTACCCCCAAGCCGGCTCTGACCGCCCAGTCGTGAATTGTTTTTAAGGTAGCGTTCATAAGATCACTGAGAGTAGTAAGGCACTTACCTGTTATGTCTTCGGTGCCTTACCTTCGAAGTACTTAAGAATCCTGTTGACTGCCAAGAGTCAGAGTAGTGGAGAAAGAACTCCTCCTTGTGGTGTCCCTCTGTGCGCCTCTTTCAGTGCGACCACACCATTCCATTCTGCCTTTATTCTTCTACAGCTTAAAAGATTCTGTATCCAGAGATAAACGGCATTGTTGATTTCTGGAGCTTCTATGCCCTCCAAGATAGCTTCAGTAGTTACATTGTTGAAAGCGCCGGCTATGTCAACAAATACTACAAGTGCATAATCTTTGAACTCCATTGCCTTCTCTATGTAAGAGACAAGTGAGTGGAGTGCAGTCTCCGTGGATCTGCCTTTTGTGTACGCATGTTGAGATACTGATATGCTCCCGGGTCCCATCGCGGCCCTCATATGCATATCTATCAGTCTTTCTAAAGTTTTGAGGAGGAACGAAGTAAGACTTATGGGCCTAAAGTCCTTCGAGTAGAGTTAGCTGCTTTTTCCTGCTTTCGGTATAAAGACAACCCTCGCCACTCTCCAGGCAGCCGGTACATAGTTATACTTCAAACATCCCCTAAAGATCTTGTTTAGCCATGGTACTATATGGTCCATGGCCTGCTGCAGCATGGCTCGAAATATACCATCAGGCCCCGGTGACTTAAATGGTGCAAACGCATTTATAGCCCACTTGAGCCTGTCAGGTGTTATAGTATCTGGCGGTACGCTACTCGCTAAAATACTGAGAGGTTCAGAGATTGTGGCATTTGTGCAGCCAGGAAAATGCACGTCAAGAAGTGCCTCTAGTGATTCCTGGCAGTTCTTGGCCCAGTTCCCGTCGTCGTTCCGAATAAGACTTGGCATTGGCGGTTGTCTAGACAGCAGTTTCCTGAGTCTAGCCACTTCACAAACTTTCTCCATGCCACCGCAGAATTCTTTCCAGGATTCTCTTTTGCTTTGCGGAGTTCTTTTTTGTAGATTTTCAGTGTGTCTTTGTACTCGCCCCAGCATTGTTCGCTGTCAGCCATCTTGGCTAACTTGAACAACTCGCGCACGTGTCGCCTTTGAGCCCCGAGTGTCTTGTTCCACCATGGCGGCTTTTTCTTGCTTTTCGTGCGGGTTGGTGGGCAAGCAATGTTGTATGCCTTAATGAGTGTTGATGTCAGAACGTTAAGACCGTCCTCGATCATCGCGTGCGAGTTACTTAGGCTTACCCAATTTATTATCGAGTACTCGTTTGTAGAGACCCCAGTTAATATTTCTGGGATTCCTCACAGAAACGCTAGCCTGCTTTGAAGAGAATGTAACCACAAAGCTTAAGTACCTGTGGTCAGAAAAAGATGGGATTTCGAGAACTCTCCAGTCCTCTACGGAGGTATTCGCAGAAGGGGTGAAAAGAGTTATGTCAAGAACATTTTTAGAGGTGGGCCCAATATATGTTGGTTCCTCCTTACTTGGCTTATTCCGAGGCCCTTTCTTGTTGCCAGAACTGGCACCTACGGAACAGTCGGGAGAGAGAAGAAGCGCGTCTTCATCGGCGGTGTTCATGCTGGTCACACTATCGACGTCCGAATCCTCTTGGATTCTGGCACACTACTAGGACATGCTCCAGTCTTAGCAGAGGTGTGACCACTGGCGACACGGCTTATAAGCTCCCCGTGCCCGCCGGTGGTAGCAGTCACTCCCACCGACGTTTGGGCTGAAGTCCCAGCCCGCATTTCATCCTTTTGGACCTCCAGCGCGGCAATTGTATTCGGGGGATCCCGCCCCTAGCGTTTTATGCCTTCCGCCAGGCACCACAATAGCATGATAGAAGTATGACTCCACATGCCGCCCGTGGGAACGGTAAAGCTGGACACCTCAGACACGCCATGTGGAGCCATACAAATCTTAGCTAGACACCAACTCTCCCCACCGGTCCCTGCCGATAGCAGACAAAACGGAGGGGGGAGACGATGCCCATTGCCCAGTCGGCACGCGCGGGGAGGGTTTACTACGTGGATTTTTGCCAACCCCAAGTGGAGGAGTCAGGTCGTAACCCCGTAACGGAATGTCTTGACCACCTAAGCAAGCAAGCGTATTTCAGAAGATAATCAACATATTTAAAGACCGATTAGATTAATACAATCCCTCAATATATAACAATAAAATGTTATACCGAAGTTTCTGAAAAAAGTTTTGTTTGTATTATTACTTTCATGGTGAGTAGAAAAAGTTAGTTTTGCTTAATGTGCCCCATGCTAGGATAGCTTCGGCATTTGGCGGGCACTTTCCGCTATCACACTATAAAGTACCATATAATAATAATAATTTATTGGCACAACAGCCCACCTGAGCTTAGGCCTAGCTTTTCTCTCATTAACTTGTGTGTGTTTGTTATATTTTTCACAAATTAACGAGATCTACATTAACCGAATCCGAACGGATTGAGAAGCTTTTCATGGCAAAGAATATTCTCGGAGAATTGCCAATTCAGCGGGAGAAGTGGCGCCGAGCAAAGTAACAATTTGAAAGAAAATTATGTAAAGGGTGTTTTTTTAGACGTGTGGTTTTCAAGAAGAAAAAGAACGCATATAATTTAATCCTATGGCCAAGAATTTAGCTTTATTATAAAGATAAGGGTTTGCCATTATGTTCTAAAAATTGTTTCGGGCAAGTGGCCGCCACGGCTGGCTCGAATAAATTCCAGCCGAGAGGCCCAATTTTCGACCACTTTTTGCAGCCGAATATTCTCTTCCAAGGCGTCAATCGTCTCGAGCTTATCTGCGTAGACAAGCGACTTCACATAACCCCACAAAAAATAGTCCAGCGGTGTTAAATCGCACGATCTTGGAGGCCACGCCACAGGCCCACGACGCGAGATAATGCGCTCACCAAAAGTTTCCTTCAATAAATTGATTGTTTCGTTGGCTGTATGGCATGTAGCGCCGTCTTGTTGGAACCAAAGGTCGTCCATATCAACATCCTCCAATTCGGGCACGAAAAAGTCATTAATCATGACTCTATAGCATTCCCCATTGACTGTAACATTATGGCCGGCTTCATTTTTGAAGAAATATGGACCAATGATTCCCTCTGCCCATAGAGCGCACCAAACAGTGACTTTTTGAGGATGTAACGGCGTCTCAACAATGGCTTGTGGATTATCATCACTCCAAATGCGACTCCAAAGCACTTATCACTGAGCCACCGCGGCGCCTACCATATAATGATGAAAAATCTTGTTTAGACTACATAACACATGTTTTTGGCTACAAAACACGTTTTTATTATAATTTGCATTAAAAAAAAGAGTTGATATTCAAGAACTTTGAAGCAGTGCAAAATTTAATCGCAGAGATGTGTGATGAGATTTTAGTTTATTTTATTTATTTTATGGAAACATTATTGACAAATATGTAGATCCTAGTAAGTGTGTTTATGTTTTGAGCGCCCCAACCTTTTATAGAAAGTAAGATACAGGTGACTTGGAAACAATTTTTGTCTACTTTTTATTACATTAAATAAATAAAATCTTATTTTTTTAAATAATTTTTTTATATATAATATTATTTTCTACTTTTTAGTCTCCCATAGTTCCATTTAAGAGCTCTGAAATTTTCCGCAAAAAAATAATCCTCCAATCAAACCGGTGTTATTGTTTGGAGAAATCTTTAAAAATTGTATTTATGTAGATGGTGGTCAGATTCTTCGCTCTACTTTAAATATAAAAAAAGTCAGACGTTTGTGTCCTGATATGGATGTCCTTCGAATTTCTATTTGAAGGCAATCGATACGAACTTAGAAGAATTTCGGCGCGCTGTGACGATGACGGTTAGCCTCTACCAACTCAGCCACACACTCTTTGGTTTTTCCTTAGAATATGGTAATATACGATCTCTGGTCTAGCGGGAGGTGGATGAAAAATGTATTACTAGATTTGATCACAAAACAAACATTGCGCTCTATGACGAATATTTTCATTGTCGAATATTTTCTATGACGTATTTTCGAACTCTTCAACCAACAACAACTGTTAACTTTTTCGCTAAAAAACACAATCTTACGGGATAATGGTATTTAAGACAACAATTGTTGCATTTGATTATTAAAAACTTTACTATTTCCGCAAATGTAAAAGCTGTTGAGCCAACTATTCTTTGTTGTACCAGTTATCGATTTTCTCTCTTTTTTAAATTTTTTTTTAACCAACTAACGTTTTTGAGATTAAGTGGAAAAGTGTTGGTTGAACGGGTTTTTCTCTGTGTAGAAATATACGGTATAGAAATGTACATTTCAGTTCGAAATTTTTGATTGTTGTATCTATTACCAATACTTATAAAAGCCCGGTATAGCGGACGGAAATCCCGGAAGTAAAATGACATATGATCCTAGGATCCCGAATCACTTTTTGTGGATTATGTGGTATATCAGTATGGTCAGACATGAAATACATAAGTTTATAAGAAAGTGTTGAAATGCAGCAAAGAAGTTGCAAAACACCTTAAGTAACTGCTACACCAATTGCCGGGTAAGATCAATCTACCATCTGTCGGAAGTTTGTAAATATGTATTTATGAGTGTGTGAACGATTATCTGTACGTGCAGGTATGCCCCCTCTCCTCCTCGATATTGACTTCCAGATCATTTTACACATGTTTACAAATTATACTCGTTTCAAACGGCCAAACGGTTGAGGCCCTTTTCCATCGCCATCAAAACTAATTGTTATACCGGTGTTTTCTTTGTGAGGCCGATTGGCCGCTCTACCCTCGTTTCATTGTAGTTTTTGGCATAAAGGGCCACTGCCCTTAGTTTTATACACACATTAATGGTGTAACGAATGACTTCAGATTACCAATTATCCATTTATGTATTCTAACACATCAGGAAACATATTTAATTCGCTGCAGGATTCGTTTATTTGTGAGCCTGAGCCGAGGTAGCAGTTATTTCGGCATTGCACAGTAGGGCCAAACACAAGATATCCTTTCAAAATTGTCTGCACATCAAAAATCATTCACTCGATTTTAATAATATTTTGCTTAAAAGATATTTAAAAAAAATTACTACTGCAACACTAAGGGGAAAAGATCTTAAAATCAAAGAGAACGGTAATTCAAAAAGGAATTCCAATGAAAGTTGCGTCTACATATAGTCATCATATAGCAATAACTTAAAAACCCCTTATTTAAAAATAGATGTAAAAAGAAAATATTGAAAATTAATACGGACATTTTTTATCTTCTTCTTCTAATAATAATTATTGATTGGCGCAATAGCCCGTCTGGGCTTATGCCTTGCACTCGAGTTAACTTGTGTGTAGTGTTTGTTATATTTTTCACAAATTAACAAGGTTCATCGCGAGAAGTGGCGCCGCGCAAAGAACCAATTTTAAAACAAATTCTCCTTGTATTAGATGTTATGTGTGGGGCTGAGATTTGAACCCAGGCCCTCCCGCATCAGCGACCACGCACTTGTCCACTGAGCGACCGCGGCGATCTTGATCTTGATCATCTACTATATACAAATTGCACTGCGTACAATAGAAAGGCGGTGTGAGGAACACGCATTGTAAGTGAGCCCAAATTATGATGTTCACTATGGATAATATTTTCGTATATGTCAAATATTTTATTATAAGAAATACAACTGTAATCCGGCCATCTGCTCCAAGATAATAAACATTTTAAGCTATCGGAAAGTTTAGAAAAGTTTTTAGG
Source organism: Neria commutata (assembly GCA_963457695.1). Taxonomy (NCBI): domain Eukaryota; kingdom Metazoa; phylum Arthropoda; class Insecta; order Diptera; family Micropezidae; genus Neria; species Neria commutata. The sequence continues at coordinate 42,640,503 of OY735245.1, read as the reverse complement.
TACATTGTTAAATAAAATCGATTAATTTGAATGCAGTTTTTATAATTTTGGTTGACAAAGTTGAATTAAAAGTGAAAGAACATCAAAAATTATACTCGCTTTCAATATCAAATATAGTTTGTACTTGTACAATGTTGTTTTTCTACTTATTTAATAAGTGAGTTATTCTAATTTATTTTCCCAATATCTTTGTCAGTTAAAAAAAAAAAAACTGCATTAAAATTTGTCGGTCTTAGTTTTTGTGTTTTAAAATCAGACGATGTCTTAAAATCTTTTACGAATTTGACAAAAACCATTATACGTTGAATATCGCTGCTTAGATCACTGGCAGGGAAAAAGTAAAGTTTTTCTCTTGCGAGGAACTCAGAAAATTCTGAGAGTACCCTTTGCCACAATAAAGAACTTCTCGATCCCGTTCGGCCACGCCTAGGAAAAATATATTGGCCCGTTTATGTAACTGAACATTTTTAATTTTAATTTTGTAGTCGGTTAAAAATTTTTCGGGTTCTCAACCAAGTTCTTGATCGGTCGAAAAAATTTCCAAAGAATTTGTTGATCAGGCAGCAACTATTATTTGGTTGAAGATAATTGGATATTAAGCAGTTGAAAACCCATCCAGGAGCAGAAAATTTACTTCGGCCTAGGCCATCACCATGTCACAAGAGTCAGTTAATTCCAAGTGAAAAGTTGTCACTTTGACAACTGGTTGTGGTTTCGGTGACACTTTTAACTGGTATGATTGTCAAGCAAGACCATGTGCACTATTACCATTTTTGGAAGAAGCCATATACAATTTTAGAACATGCTTTCTTAAATACAATAAACGTTTATCATCGCTCAACCTTTAATTTCAGCCACTTAGACGACTCTACGTTCTTAACTAATGAAGTGGAACAATTTTGATGTTAGTTATTCTTATACATATTTAATTTTTTTTCGTTTTTTATAAGCTTTTTATTAACTTCACTCCTATGTTTGTATGCATGTATGTAGTCAAATCTAGTAATAAATTGTTCAACCACTTCCCGACTACTTAGAGATCTGAAACTTTGCATAAATGCGTAAACAGGCGCACAATACATGAATCAATCAGAAAAATATTGAAATTTTTTACTTTAAACAAACTGCAATAGCTAATCAGAGCACAAACAGAAGAAGAAACATGTAGAGACAGACGGGTCAGGAGCTGATTAATCACATTATATATAATTTTACCGTATTTATAGAATACGAAATGTGTATTGACCTAGATTTATGCCTGATTTAGGCCCATACATAAAACATTATATAGATATATAATTAAATCACATCAAATACATCAACTAATGTTCCGGTGACAGACGGGCAAGGAGAAGCGCTGCTATTCAACCGAAAATAACGAAAACCAAGCAAAGGGTACACGGGCAAAGAAAAGTACTTAAATTAAACAAAATTAAATACAGCAACAGCCAATCAGAGCACAACAGGGAAGAAGAAGCACTGCTGTATATAAGGAGCAGTGTTGCCAGAGATCTTGCTCAAAAAATCCCAGTCACTCATGCAAAACGCTCTCTTTATCCCATTTAAAAATTCTAAAACCCTGGAAAAAATCCCATTTACAAATATTAATTAAAAAACGTGTTTTTCGATAACAATATATTTTTTTAAACAAACATAAAGAACAAAAAAATTGTTGTTTAAAGCACAACGCTGAAGATTATACTTACAGCCTATCGTATAAAGCACCAATCAGTAACCGCGTATCGTATTTAATCGTATCGTAAATGTCTGAGGGGGACCTATTTCTATGAGAATTTCTGCGTTACGATCCGAATAAATACGACATGAGCGAACGCATGTATAGAGCTCGGGTAAAACAGGTTTTGTCTGCGATACGATTAAATACGATACGCGGTGACTGATTGGTGCTTAAGTCCCCGTTATCGAACGCAACGTAAACATGAAGCCAACGCCGGGATCAAAAAATGGCAATTTATAAATCACTGCGTAATTGCGTTCGTTGTCTTACGGCATCACATGAGCTGTCAAGTTCTTACGAAAACGAGTTTTATTTTTCCAAATTTTCTAACCAAATACAAAACACATAAAATTTTCTGCTTCCATTGCATACCTTTCATAGCCTAGTGGTTAGAGTGTTTGACTAGCAGGCGAGAGGTTGCGAGTTCGATCCTCAATTGCGGTACTTTGCTTTTTTTGTGATTTCTATCCTCAACAGCAGTGCTAGTATTTTCTTTTTTTCCTTTTTTCTTTAGTATTTGTGTTTAAAAAATATTACAGTACTTATTATTTGCTTCTACAGATTACCACAAATAAATTTTAACTTGAAATTACCAAAAATTTTGCGTTGCGCAGCGTTGCGTTTTATGCGATACCGGTTTTCATACGAAACTACGTAAGACAAACGCGTACAGTCACTGAGTGAGGTGATACGCTTTATAAAATACCAAATTCTTGAACGCAGATTGAAGTGAAGCGTTGGGATTTATACGATAAGTCTGTTAAATTCAATGCTAATAATAAAATATTTACATTTATTAATAAATAAACAAAAAACACACAAAAGAAGTATAAAAGATAGGTATTGACTCAAAAATTCCGCGCGCCCTTTAAAGGTTCAAAAATCCCGAAATATGGGCGAAATCCCTGGTTCGAATAGCTTTGGAACTAAAAGTTAAACCAAGCAAATAGGTTATCTGATGGTTACTCTTCGTTGTTCCTTTTGGTTGAATTCTAACTCCAAAAAGGGTATTTCTAGTATGGAACCCTTAGGGCGCAAGCCCGACTCGCACTTGACTACTTTTTTTTATAAGCGAATTTTTCCCATGGCGTTAGGACGCCTCCTCTCATTAGTACCTGTGGGGTTAAATTATAGAAACGTACACCACGCCCATTTTTGGCAGACTACAAGATATACCTAATAGGACTATATATGCCAAATATTGATGCTCTGACAGGTGTACAACAGATGTTATCGGCATATTTATTTTACTGCCCCCATGGTGGGCGGACCACGCCCATTTCAGGAGAATTAAAAGATATTCCTACCAGGAACAAAGTAACCAAATCTGGACGCTCTGGTGTATATATTATGGAAGTTAAGAGGATTTTTCGTTTATCGCCTATATAGTGGGCGGACCACGCCCATTTTATTGTATGGCATCTAAGGCCTATTTATCAACTTGGGAACCGAATTTCATTCATTTATATTCGTAACTAGTCAATTGGGAGCCATTTTACCCGAAAAATTCTGCCGCTTATATAGTGGGCGGACCACGCCCATTTTTTCGTATGATATAGATGACCGACCCCTTAACTTGAATACCAAGTTTTATTCTTTTCAATGAGTAATTAGACAAATTACAGCAATTTGAACGCAAAAAAACCGAGATAGTGGGACTTACAGGCCTATAATGGGCGTGTCCTTCGACAGATTTGGCTAATCTCAGAACTTAAACTAAGTTAAGGTTCACTCTAACTGTGTACCAAATTTGGTCCAAATCGAAAAACTCCTTCTTTCTATCCTGAGCGGACAGACAGACAGACGGACAGACGGACAACCGGAAATCAACACAGAAAGTGATTCTAAGCATTTCTATATACTTATGTCTATACCTAGGACGGCTCCTTTAATGCGTTACAATTTTCGCACAAAGTTATTATACCCTATTACCATAGGTGTAGGGTATAATTACCGCAGTACCATATCACCTAATTTGAGTACCTTTTTGGGAATACCAATAAAATATTGTGTACTGCTCTGCAAGTTTTAAATTCTTTTGGAGGAAAATTTCAGAGCTCTAAAATTTTATTTATGTGAGACTAAAAAGTAGAAAATAATATTATATAAAAAAAAACTTTTCAAAAATTATCTTTTATTCATTTAATGTACTAAAAAGTAGAAAATAAATTGTTTACAAGTCACCTGTATCATACTGATATTGACTGATTTTTGGCAACGGAGTAGGAGAAATGCATAGCTAAATTTCGATTTAACAAGCCCTATTGTTCCACTGTCCAACTCTGGGGGAAAACCACATGCATTTTGACTCACTGTGGCACCTAATCACAGGTGAGAAAACAGCAGGCATCTTTCAATTATGTATCATACATTTTTTATGTTCACACTTTGGAACTATACACTGACTTGAATCTTCTCAGCAGGTACTTAGGTACGTGCACCTGTAAGGTGTGCACCAATATTTGTTTTCAGGACAATGTGTTACTATTATCTTTCTCATGTTGCGTGCCTGTGGGTATTTAGGCAACTTGCTGTCAGTTAAGAAGACTTTAAATTTTTAAATCCTTTAATTTTTGTATGCGTGCATTAGAGGTACCGAAAATGTGACTTTTAGATGCCTAGGTAAATATTAAATAATATAGATTTCGGAAGTCGAAGCGATGTAATAAAAAATGCAGCACAATACCCTAACAGTAGTAATCTCTTCGAAAGCTTCTTGTTGACATTGCAATTGGCTTGAAGAGAAAATATTTAAATAAATAAAATTATATAAAAAAAACTTTTTAAAAATAAGCTTTAATTTATTTAATGTACTAAAAAGTAGAAAATAAATTGTTTCCAAGTCACCTGTATCTTACTATTCATAATAGCTTGGGGCGCTCGTGTTAAAAATATGTCAAACATTTGATACAATATTCAACATTATCGTCTATATTAACTTTTTCCGCAAACTCCTGTATTCATTTAAATTCAACTTATAGTTATTATTGTTAATGTAATGTTATTATTCAAATGAATTGTATTTTTTTAGAGATCACTTGTATTATAATAAGTATACCTACTTGTCATATATTTATTTTAATTTAATCTTAATACATATATAAAAACGTTTGTGCGTATGTATGTTGCAGCATCACGGCTGAACCACAGAAGCGATCGACCTTATACTCACAACATATGTTCGTGAGGTGCTCTGAATGGTTTGTTTTCATGTTAGACCATCCTAAGTGTTGCCACGGTGGCGTTTTTTCGAAAATTCTTATTAATGGACCGATTTGGCTCAGATTCATACTATATAATACTATAGTTGACAGAAAGTGGTCGACAAAATTTGAATCCGGCAGCTGATGTCGGGGTGGAAATATTCACGAAAACCTATTCTTCCTGTGCATAATTTTCATATTTTTAAAAAAATTCCTACCATAATTGATATACTTTCAAAACAAATCTTAGAATAAAATAATTATTTTAGGCAGAACAACGTTTGCCGGGACAGCTAGTTGGTATATAAAATGATAATTGGTGGTGAAGAAAGAGATTATTTTTCTTTAAGTTAGTAGACTAGTGCTTAAATTTGTTTTCGTTAATAACTTCTTTTATGAATTTTGATTAACATTAAAGAAATGAGGATTTATTTGTTACGATATTTTTGATGTAGAAAATAGATGCTAGTATTGAAAGATAAGTGTGATATATATATGTTTTTAGCGCCCAATCTTTTATGGATAGTAGCTAAGTAGGTAGGTTAAGTGGTCGTCTTAAGGACATCACTTGGGGTTTTGACCTATGCACTTCCCATGTGTGGGAGCCACTTTGTTGCTCTGGTATATTTGCCGATATGTCCTGGTGGAGTTTTTTTCCAAGTCTGCTAGACAGCTCTGGAAGTAATGTCCCAGGAATTGGAAGCGCGTTCTCGCTAGCGCTGGGCATTTGCAAAGGAGGTCTTCAACAGATTCCTCGCAGAAGTCGTTGTAGAAGTCGTTGTACAGCAGTCCCAGTCTTTTGGCATGTTGGCTAGGAGGAGCTCCAGGATATCCTCTGGCTGTGACGGTTTCGCGGGGACCCAGGTTTTCGACCTGGGCCGGTTCGGGAGCTCGCTCTTCGGGACCACCTGAAGGTTGGCTCCGGGCCAGATTTTGCCTGCCTCTGCTACTGCCAGCTTCAGCAGGTTTGCAGACCGTTCGTCGGCGCATGCCATGATTTTGATATGGCTTTGATCCCAACCGATGTCACGGCATTCGGGTGCAGGGCCAGGGTTCTTCTGGAGAATGCCCTTGTATAGCTTGCATAGGCTGATCTCCACAGATCTCCAGTTGTCTGGGGAGATGTTGCCATCAGCGTTGATTTTGTCCAAGACCGCCATGACTAGGTGGTCCTTTAGGACATCGTTGAAGGCCTTGATTGTAAGCCGGGTTGGCTTGGTCCTCTTCGATGCGTTTTGCACATCGTCAGATGATCTCTGCCTCTTGGTGGCGGTAGTCCTGCGTTCGGCGTCCTCCGCCAAGGTCTTCTTAGCCTAGATCAGCGATTCGGTCTCTTTCGCCGTGCGCTCTTTATCCGGGATGGCCGAGATTTTCTCGACAAGCTTGGCAGCTGCCATCTCGGTAGGCCCTTACAGATGGCTCCACTTTTGCGGGTGGCATCGAGGTACCTGGCCGTTCGGAGACGGTTTGGGAGGTCGGAGGGGCTGCTGTCGCTGCCGAAGTTGAGGCTGTATTGTCACCTTGGGTGTTTTTTTTCCAGCGTTGGGAGTTGGGAATCTCCAAACTACACTGAAGAACTCCACCGCCTCAGTAGTGTGAGATTCTTACTCACTAAAACAAACTCTGGATTCTCGACTCGTTAATCCTGGCGGTACCACCATCAGGTATTTCTTCGCGAGGCGTAGCTGTTAAGCTACATTATCTCCTTGTGTTTCGCCTCATATTTATCTGCGTTTGGCTAGCTACCACCTGCCCCACTCCATCCTTCTCTGGTCTTTCATCACTGATGCTGCCATTTCTTTCACTGCCTCCCAGACTTCGGAGGACTTCAGCATGTACGGTACAATATTTTCCGGCGTTGGTGCATCCTTAATTTTTGCTGAAATTTTCCTTCTTTCGAATTCGAACTCTCGGCAATAAAGGAATATATGCTCTGCATTCTCCAAGTCATGTCCACAGCTGCCGCAAATAGTTATTGTCGTCGTGTCCAAACCTGTGCAGGTACACTAAGATAAAAATCGCGATCTAAAATTAAGTGCGGTCGTACTTATTTTGAAATTGTTCCATTCTTAAGCGGGAGATTTCAAAATTATATCGCTAAGACTAAAATCAAAAATAAAAATATTAAAATTATATTTAGAATCTTAAATTGAGAGTAAAACTCTTAAAATAAGAATTGAAAATCCTGTCTTAATTTCCTACAGTTTTGTTTTCAAATAACATTCTTTTATTATTCTTCTGCTTAGGAGTATTGCGTCAGTCAGATTTATTCTTTGAAGTGTGCACATGCGTTTTTGGTATAAGTGGAAGTGTTAAACCTGTAAAAAAAAATATGGAAAGTTTTAATATATTTAATAGTGAAACTCCGATTGAAAGTGATGGAAACTCGCATAGTAATTGGGTTTCTGTGGCAAATTGCGCAAATGTGCCAATGGAATAAGTGCAGGAATTTCAAGATTGAAATCTGGTTCCTCAAACAAGTGAAAGATGTACAAGTACACTGCAAAACGAGAATCCATATGACTCAAATGCAGAAAACCTTCTTTTTAACATAAACAACCAAATTCAGCTGCTCAAGTGTCGTATGAAATGTTGCAATACATGCAAAAGGAAGATCTTAAGGAAGCAGTTCTACCTCTAGGGCTCAGCATGCAGTTCCGGGAAAAGTTGTTCGCATGGAAGAAAAGAAAGGTACAATATTATCGTGATAAAATTCAAACATTAGGTCCCCAAGTTTATGCAAATAATTTAAAATTTGTTTTCTTAGTTTGCCATTGACGATGAAACAATGTCCATGCCACCAAAGGTCGAGGACTGGCTGAAAACTGTCAGACCCCCACTAGCAGATCTCCTGGCTCATCATCAACGAATATGTCTATGTGGGCAAAATCGACAGCAAGCAAAGGTAATAACAGAATTACATTTTTAATGAATTATTTTATATAAAGTAATTTAATTTCTTTTACTTTTTCAGACACAGGATTATATTTATATTAATCAGATTACTCAATGCTGTTTTATTAATTTTATAAACAGTAACTAACTATTCGTAAAATGTATGTATATTTGTTCTCGGTGCCTCAGAAGCTAATCTTCTAATTTGTCATTTTAAAGTTGACCATCTGATAACGACTAAACTTCTTAAAGTTCGATGCAAAACAAGACAATTATAACCAAACATTGTCAAATTTTACGTATTTTCGATTAATAGTTAATTAATAATAGTAATAGTATATCAACAGCACTAGAAGGGTTGTTTAATGCTAGTGAAGTCCAAGAGAACTTAACATGTTAAGTAAGTTTCTGCAAAAATCCATTTTAAGAAATAAGTTTGTAGGTTATTTAAAAAATAAAAGATATAAGCTTGTATGAACAGCCAAAATCAATTACAATTAGTAAAACAATATTAAAAATTTATGTATAAAAACCTTTTTATACCCTACACCTATGGTAATAGGGTATAATAACTTTGTGCGAAAATTGTAACGCATTAAAGGAGCGGTCCTAGGTATAGACATAAGTATATAGAAATGATCAGAAACACTTTCTCTTTTCATTTCCGGTTGTCCGTCTGTCCGTCTGTCTGTCTGTCTGTCTGTCTGTCTGTCTGTCTGTCTGGCCGTCCGTTTACACAGGAGAGAAAGAAGGAGTTGTCCGATTTAGACCAAATTTGGTACACAGTTAGAGTGAACCTTAACTTAGTTTAAGTTCTAAGATTAGCCAAATCGGTCGAAGGACACGCCCATCATGGGCCTCTAAGTCCCACTACCTCGGGTTTTTTGCGATCAAATTGCTGTAATTTGTCTAATTACTCATTAAAAGAATAAAACTTGGTATTCAAGTTAAGATGTCGGTCATCTATGTCATACGAAGAAATGGGCGTGGTCCGCCCACTATATAGGCGACAAAATTTTTCCGGTAAAATGGCTCCCAATTGACTAGTTACGAATGTAAATGAATGAAATTCGGTTCCCAAGTTGATATATAGGTCTTAGATGCCATAGAAGAAAATGGGCGTGGTCCGCCCACTATATAGACCATAAACGAAAAATCCTCTTAACTTCCATAATATATACACCAGAGCGTCCAGATTTGGTTACTTCGTTCCTGGTAGGAATACCTTTTAATTCTCCAGAAATGGGCGTGGTGCGCCCACCATGAGGGCAGTAAAATAAATATGCCGATAACATCTGTTGTACACCTGTCAGAGCATCAATATTTGGCATGTATAGTCCTATTAGGTATATCTTGTAGTCTGCCAAAAATGGGCGTGGTCCGCCCACTATGTAGGTTGTAAATCAAATGCACCCACAATTTCAGTGAATTATCACCCCCCTTGGGAACATGGTGTAGGGTATTACTCTGTCGGTGAAACCCGACTGATACTTCCTTACTTGTTTATTAATAAAATTGAAAAAAAAGATACTTTGATATTTCTTTCATTTTTTCTTGGGGGTAACATAATTTCGATTTTAAATCATGATTTTGAGTTCTTGAATCTATCACGAAACAGTTTTAAAATGAGTCTGTTTCGATTTTATATTAAGAATGCGCCATCTTGAATCAAGATTTTATGTTCTTAACAAGCGAGCGGCTGGCGAAGGATATGTCGACGGTGTTACGACTCCCTGTGTTGAGTAGAGTGGTGTCTAGCGCAGCAAATGCTTCCAAGATGGCATATCCTCGTTTATTATACCGTACACCCATGGTAATAGGGTATAATAACTTTGTGCGAAAATTGTAACGCATGAAAGGAGTCGTCCTAGGTATATATATAAGTATATAGAAATGCTTAGAATCACTTTTTGTGTTGATTTCCGGTTGTCCGTCTGTCTGTCTGTCCGCTCGGGATAGAAAGAAAGAGTTGTCCGATTTAGACCAAATTTGGTACACAATTAGAGTGAACCTTAACTTAGTTTAAGTTCTGAGATTAGCCAAATCGCTCCAAGGACACGCCCATTATAGGCCTGTAAGTCTCACTACCTCGGGTTTTTTACGATCAAATTGCTGTAATTTGTCTAATTACTCATTAAAAAGAATAAAACATGGTATTCAAGTTAAGGGGTCAGTCCTCTATGTTATACGGAAATAAAATTATATAAAAAAAAACTTTTTAAAAATAAGCTTTAATGTACTAAAAAGTAGAAAATAAGTTGTTTCCAAGTCACCTGTATCTTACTATCCATAAAAGCTTGGGGCGCTCATGTGTTCAATATTTGTCAAACAGTTACCACAATATTTTATTTAAATAATTTTTTGCAAATAGATTCTAGTAATGAAAGATATTTTGAATATGGATATTGAGCGCACAAGCTTTTATTAATAGTAAGATACAGGTGACTTGGAAACAACTTATTTTCTACTTTTTAGTACATTAAAGCTTATTTTTAAAAAGTTTTTTTTTATATAATTTTATTTTCTACTTTTTAGTCTTCCATAAATTCAATTTTAGAGCTCTGAAATTTTTCGCAAAATGAATTTTAAACTTGCAGAGCAGTACACAATATTTAGGGTATTCACAGTGTTTCCTATCGTCATATGTCATATCCTCAATTTAACAAATAATACGGCAGTGATCGACCCTAATATTCGTGGCATATTTGTGACGCGGTGAGTTGTTGCTATTTTGCCAGCAGGGCGCGGCAAGTAAGTTCCTATCGTTTTTCATTCATGTGTGGTGTACCTATAATTATAAACTGAAGCCCAAGTGTGTAGTTGCTTGAAAAGTGCCACGCCGCTTGTCCTACGCCCATAAAATTTTACCAGTGGGACGACACATCCAAGAGGCGACTGCATACGAAATTTCAATGCTGCACGACCTTTAGTTCCAAAGCTAATCGAGATCAAAAATTTGGTTTGTATGGGCGGTGCCACGCCCCCTTATCCAGTGCACGCCTTATTTTCTCAGTAGAAGGATATGGATATGTAGTAAGTTCCTACCGAGTTTCATTGATGTGTGATGTGTAGTTCTAAAGTTATACACAAATCTGGAGTTCATAAAAAAGTGCCACGCCCCTTATCCTACGCCCATAAAATTTTACCAGTGGGACGACACATCCAAGAGGCGCCTGCGTACGAAATTTCAATGCTGCACGACCTTTAGTTCCAAAGCTAATCGAGATCAAAAATTTTGTTTGTATGGGGGGTGCCACGCCCCCTTATCCAGTGCCCCCCTTATTTTCTCAGTAGAAGGATATTGATATGTAGTAAGTTCCTACCGAGTTTCATTGATGTGTGATGTGTAGTTCTAAAGTTATACACAAATCTGGAGTTTATAAAAAAGTGCCACGCCCCTTATCCTACGCCCATAAAAATTATTGATTCATGTATTGGGCTCTAGATTAGGCATGTATGCAAAGTTTCAGATCTCTAAGTAGTCGGGAAGTGGGTGAAAAATTGATTACTAGATTTGACGACATACATACCTGATTTGAAGTTAATATAAAGCTTATAAAATGGGCGTGGTCCGTCCACTATATAGGCTGCAAAATTTTTCGGGTAAAATGGCTCCAAATTGACTAGGTGCGAATAGAAATTAATGAAATTTGGTTCCCATGTTGATATATAGGTCTTAGATGCCATACAAGAAAATGGGCGTGGTCCGCCCACTTTATAGGCGATAAACAAAAAAAAATCTTAACTTCCATAATATATACACCAGAGCGTCCAGATTTGGTTACTTCGTTCCTGGTAGGAATACCTTTCAATTCTCCAGAAATGGGCGTGGTCCGCCTACCACGGGGGCAGTAAAATAAATATGCCGATCACATCTGTTGTACACCTGTCAGAGCATCAATATGGAATATATAGTCCTATTACGTATATCTTATAGTCTGTCAAAAATGGGCGTGGTCCGCCCACTATGTAGGTTGTCACCACTATGTCAAATGCACCCACAATTTCAGTGAATTATCACCCCACTTGGGAACATGGTGTAGGGTATTGCTCTTTCGGTGAAGCCCGACTGATCCTTCCTTACTTGTTTGTTTTCTTGCTTCCCCATTCGTACCTTTGAGAGGAGTTGGCAATGACTGTATAGGCTGTTTAGAAGGTCCCTTGAAGGGTAAGCCGCGCCGTGCCGTATGATCGGCGGCTTAGTTTTAGGCTCCACTGGGTTGGGGCCTTGCGAGCCCTTGCTACCGCAGGGGTCGCGATTGGTGTTTGGGCAGAGTTTAGCGCCGTGCCCGGCGGCGGATGACCTCTTGTCCAAGGCAGATTTTTTAGAACTCATTCAACAGGTTCGTACCGGTCACCTACTGACCTGTGAGGGGTTTCGGTGACCGAAAGGGTAGGGAAGGGGATGTCACCCACGGCAGAGCCCCCTACCATGGGAAGTCCACAGTTACTGTGGGGGGTGGACAGGTGATCTAGAGGCGCCGTTAGAGTACAGTCAGTATACCCCTCGACTGCAAACTAACCCTGAGCACGGTGACGCATGACACCCGGGCTTGAGGGGGGTAGATCTTAGTTTGTACTCGTCGACTGTCCGTCTGACATGGTTGAACCTTTCAGGCACGGTTTAAAGCTTCGCTTGGCCGTTCAGCATGGCCTAGTCGAGTCATGGTATCTAAGCCCTCGCACCGCGTCAAAGTGTCTACCACGCAAGGGATAGTAAGATACAGGTGGCTTGGAAACAAGTTATTATCTACATTTTAGAACATAGAGCCGAGGTTTTTATAAGCTTTATATTAACTTCACTTTCCGCGGTATGTCGTCAAATCTAGTAATCAATTTTTCATCCACTTCCCGACTACCTAGAGATCTGAAACTTTGCATACATGCGTAAACATGAGCACGATACATGAATCAATTAATTTTATGGGCGGAGGATAAAGGGCGTGGCACTTTTTTATCAACTCCAGTTTTGTGTATAACTTTAGAACTACAAATCACACATCAATGAAACTCGGTAGGAACTTACTACACATCCATATCCTTCTACTGCGCATGGGCCGAGCTCGCCGCGCCTTGCAAGCAAAACAACAACAACTCATCGCGCCACAAATATGCCACGAATATTAGGGTCGATCACAGCCGAATTTTTTGTTAAATTGAGGATATGACGATAGGAGACACTGTGAACACCCTAAATATTGTATACTGCTCTGCAAGTTTTAAATTCTTTTTTCGAAAAATTTCAGAGCTCTAAAATTGAATTTATGGAATACTAAAAAGTAGAAAATAAAATTATATAAAAAAAAACTTTTTAAAAATAAGCTTTAATTTATTTAATGTACTAAAAAGTAGAAACAATTGTACTTGGAAACAATTTTTTTTCTACTTTTTAGTACATTAAATAAATTAAAGATTATTTTAAAAAAGTTTTTTTTTTATAATTTTATTTATATATAATATTATTTGATAATACAGTGCTTTAACGGGTTTTGGGAAAGCAGAAAATATATATTTAACATATTTTGTATGCATAAACTTGAAACTGCAGCACATTTATCTGAAATATGATTTTTGGAATTGAAAATAAAGTAAATAAATTGCTAAAATTAATTATGGTAATCTTCTATATACATAAAAAAAGTCGGTTTGGTTAGAACGCTTATAAGTCAAGAACGGCTGGACCGATTTTTATGATATTTGATTTGTTGGATTTGTCTCCGCTCCGAATAGCAGAATAACGATTAAAACATTGGATTGGACAAGAGGGCGTAGCACCGCCCATACAAACCAAAATTTTGATCTTGAGTAGATTTGGAACTAAAAGTCGTGTAGCATTGAAATTCCTTATGCAGTCGCCTCTTGGATGCGTCGTCCAACTGGTGAAATTTGAAGGGCGTAGAATAAGGGGCGTGGCACTTTTTTAGCAACTCCACATTTGTGTATAACTTTAAAACTGCACATTACACAGCAATGAAACTCGACAGAAACTTACTACATATCCATATCCTTCTACTCGGAAAATGGGACGGGTATTGGACAAGGGGGCGTGGCAATGCCCATACAAACCAAATTGAATCCCATCGAATCCATGTGAACTGTTTTACAAGGATGACAAATCGTATACAGGTCAGTTCAGGAATCCTGATTTCGAGGTGATTGAGGAGATACATAACCATTCATTTTTTTTGATCGAAAGCACGTGTTACCTCATGTGCACAAGTTAATCATGTTAGGAATGCCAACGCCATGTCCTGGAATGAACGACGGTTTCAATCGAGAATTGGAACGTGATCGATCGAGATGCATTCAACCAATCAGTTTCAACGAATGTACCACTTCTGAACCCCTAATAGAAGGAAATGTACGACACGTTATTGAAGGCAATTGATGATGGAAATGGTGGCTTATAATTTGGAAGACATTCCAGTCAAAGTTATTCGAAGATCGCCCGCGGCCGATCAAATGATCGCTTCTGTGGCGATATGTGAAGAAACTTCAGCTGACGACAAATTTGCGAGTTGCACTGCTAAACGATCCATTGCCGAAGATTTCTCTAAGCAATCGCCGACTATCGGTAATGGCCATGTTCCTGTTGACGAATCGAACAGATTGATTTCGTTTCCGCTAAATTTTTGCAATTTCGTCTCAACGAAGGAGGAGTTCATCAACGAAGTGTTCCCGAACATCATTGCTAACCACAAAAATCACAATTAGTTCAGTGAACGACCAATTTTTGCGGCAAAGACAAGAATTTGATCAATTAAGCTTTACAATTCAATATCAAATCGTTGGCCCACCGCCTCCCTTTAAATCCATGGACTGTGTAAGAAATGAAGACGAAGCAACCAACTATTCAACTGAATTTTTAAACTCATTGGTTCTGCCTGGCTTGCCACCGCACAATTTACAACCGAAGGTTGTCTCGGTAGTCATCATGCTTCGAAATCTGAGCCAACCAAAACTATGAACTACGGAACGCGTTTGGGGCTGAGAAAACTCATGGGAAATGTGATTAACATGACGGTACTCAAAGGAAAGTTCAAAGGTGATGAAGTTCTCAATCCGAGAATTCCGATGATCCCAAATGATATGCCATTCGAGTTTAAACGAATTCAATTTCTGATTTGTCTTGCATGGAGTAGGATATTGAAATCAATTGAATTCGAAAAGTGTCTCTTTCAATTAATATTTTAAATTATTTCAATAAAAAAATAAATTTTGCGCGGAACGAAGATCGCCGGGTCCACTAGTGTAAATATAGATTTCATCATTTTAGATTAAGTGTAAAAATCCATAAACATAAAAAAACCGGTTACTGCCTTTCGTTATGAAAATCTTCATTTAGTGTCCACGGTACAGATACAAATTTGCATTAATGGAATGTAAGCATTATTTTCACATTATCCATTCAATCTTATGCCAGTGAGTATATATTGTGGGTCCTTCACTAAACACGCCAGTTTACCATTACCCCAATACAAAAACCCACTAAACTAATAGGAGGTGAGGTTTCCCTTCAAGAGGAACATACTCGTATGTGCATGGATACAAGTCACAACGGTAAATTAATTACGACAGCCAAATTTAGGGTAAATTATGCGAATTATGGCAGGCTGATTTAAGTATGTTGTCATCCTTCCTCAAGCATATGTGGGCATGTGCAAGTGTAATGCTGTTGAAACATCCATTTATTTGCTGTTAATTGACGCCACTAGCGGACAATCCCACGCAGATTCGTTATGTAGATAATTTTTGTAACCCACATACACATTTCGGCCCATGCGCACGCATTATGACAAACATCTTTATGGGCATACATGTATTCAGTGGCGGGTCTTAAAATCTTCAAAAGGGAAGCAAAAACCAAGCCCAAGCTTATGCTCCAGATATATAAATAGCTGATAAGCATAGAGAGAATGTCTCACTTTTACACTGTCGCTGAACCCCTAATTTTTCCCAAACCCCTTAAATTTTGTCCTTGTATCTGAGGTTGAGTACTTTCACCCAGGAACAGCCCCATCTGTGTGCCAGTGTACATACGAGTACATATACATATATATGGTCATATGATATTGCATGTTCATCTGCTGTTAAATGACGATGAAACATCAGTTAAAAGATGTCACTATCGCTGTTCCCCTCACAAAACGTCAGAAAACGTTTGATTGGTGCCCCGTCAATACTTACTGTTACAATAAATGTCCACTCCTGACCGACTGACTCTTACCTTATTTCCGCATCTGAAAAGGACGACGACATCATTGCAAGAAGCCCTAATGCCGATTAGGATCCTAATTAACTCTCGTAAAAATTTCTCAGTATCAGAATTAGTAGCCAATTCATTTCCACAACTCTTTTAGTTTTGAGCGAATCAGTTAATCGAGACCAGGATTAAAATTTTCTATGCACTATGTACAATACTTAAGTGCATATTGATTTTGTGTGGATGTTTGTAACGGCAAGAGGTGTAGGGTATAAAAATGATCTCGAAAAAATCTGAATAGATTTAGTCAAATCCGTCTGTCCTTTTACGAAATACTCATATCTCAGAAATCCATAAATATATTTAAATCAAATTTGTGAAAAAAATTTTTGGTTAACTAAATCAATTATCGGTGCAAAAATGTATTCATATCGGGAAAAAACCACGCCCACAATTTCCGATTGAATTTTCAAATCTATATATATAAAATTCAAATTATGTATGTATGTATGTATGTTCGGAGTTGCGTCCTAAACCGCTTGATCGATCAAAACCAAATTTGGCACATAGACTATAGATGTTCCAAGGATGGTCATAGGCTATAAAAAATTTGGATACATCAAGAGGGCGTGGCACCTCCCATACAACTTAAATAACTGATTTGGCATATCTTTAAAACTACAAGGTGTACAACATTAAAACTTTGTATTATGTTAGTGTTAAGTCGTGTCTTCCTGCTGGAAAAAAATTTAGGGGCGTGGGATAAGGGGGCGTGGCACCCCTCATATAACTTAACTCTATGATATGACATATCTTTTAAACCACAAACCGCGCAGCATTGCGATTCCGTACGCAGGCACCTCTTAGATTAGTCGTCCCACTGGTAAAATTGTATAGGCGTAGGACAGGGGGTGGCACTTCAATCAAATCCTATACGGGTATAACTTTAGAAATATACTTCATACATCAATGAAACTCGGTAGAAACATATTACATATTCGTATCATTGAACTGGGAAAATGGGACGGGCATTGGACAAGGGGCGTGGCACCGCTCATACAAAAGAAATCATTGATATCGAATTGAATAGCTTTTGAACTAAAAGTCGCGCAGTATTGAAATTCCGTATGCAAGCACCTCTTGGATGAGTCGTCCTACCGGTACAATTTTATGGGTGTAGGACAAGGGGCGTGGCACCCCTCATACAACTTAAATCTTTTATATGGTATATCTTTAAAACTACAAGTCGTTAACATTGAAATTCTGTTTTATTAGAATTTAGGCGTGCCCTTTTGCTAATTTGCTAAAAAAAATTAAGGGGCATGGGACAACGGAGCGTGGCACCACTCATACAACTTAAATCATTGACTTGGTATGTCTTTAGAACTACAAGTCATACAACATTAAAATTTTTATTCTGTTAGTATAAATGTATGTACCGTAAAAATGTGGTGGTCCATGAGGAGTGACTTTAGTTTTCGCCTTCCACCAAAGGAGTAATCTACATACACAGATAGTTCTTTAAGGACCTACATTCATGACTTCCCCTACAAATATACAGACATCACAAGCATCAGCAAGAAGAAGCCCTGCTGTTCAACAGAAAACAACAGAAACCAAGAAAAAGAAAGGTTGGCACACACTGCTATTAAATTAAATACAATTAAATACAGCAACATCCAATCAGAGCATAATTCTCATTACATATTTTTATAAAAACGCGGGGTGGAACCCGCGGGTAACAGCTAGTAATATTATATAAAAAAAAAACTTTTTAAAAATAAGCTTTAATTCATTTAATGTACTAAAAAGTAGAAAATAAATTGTTTAGAAGTCACCAGTATCTTACTATCCATAAAAGCTTGGGGCGCTCATGTGTTCAATATTTGTCAACCAGTTACCACAATATTTAATTTAAATTATTTTTTGCAAATAGATTCTAGTAATGAAAGATATTTTGAATATGGATATTGAGCGCACAAGCTTTTATTGATAGTAAGATACTGGTAACTTCGAAACAATTTATTTTCTACTTTTTAGTACATTAAATGAATTAAAGCTTATTTTTAAAAAGTTTTTTTTTTATATAATATTATTTTCTACTTTTTAGTCTCCCATAAATTCAAATTTAGAGCTCTGAAATCTTAAATCAAATCAAAATTCTCAAAGGAAAAAGAAGGCACCATTTCCATCAGCAATTGCGTTCACTTCCTTCTGTTGGGGGTTCAGCAGTGGTACATTCGTTAAAACTAACTGGTTCAATGCATCTCGATCGTATTCACGCTCACGTTTCAATTCTCGATTGAAACCGCCGTTCATTCCACGACATGGCCTTGGCATTCCTAACTTGATTACTGGTGTACATGAGGTAACACATATCTTCGAGCAAAAACAAAGCCTGATTATCTATCTCCTCATTCACCTCGAAATCGGGATTCCTTAACTGACCTGTGTTTGATTTGTCAGTCTTGTACCACCGTTCACAATGATTCGATGGGAAGCATGCATATTTGCATAATGACAGCATATCCCAATGAGTATCAGATGTTTGAAAAGCGCCACGCCCCTTATCCTACGCCCATAAATACCATACCATACCAGTGGGACGACACATCCCAGAGGCGACTGAATACGAAATTTCAATGCTGCACGACTTTTAGTTCCAAAGCTATTCTATATAAACGATTTTGTTTGTATGGGCGGTGCCACGCCCACTTGTCCACTGCCCGTCTTATTTTTCCAGTAGAAGGATATGGATATGTAGTAAGTTCCTACCGAGTTTCATTGATGTGTGATATGTAGTTCTAAAGGTATACACAAATCTGGAGTTGATAAAAAAGCGCCACGCCCCTTATCCTACGCCCATACAATTTTACCAGTGGGACGACTCATCCAAGAGGCGACTGCATACGAAATTTCAATGCTTCACGACTTTTAGTTCCAAAGCTATTCTATATAAACGATTTTGTTTGTATGGGCGATGCCACGCCCACTTGTCCATTGCCCGTCTTATTTTCCCAGTAGAAGGATATGGATATGTAGTAAGTTCCTATCGAGTTTCATTGATGTGTGATATGTAGTTCTAAAGGTATACACAAATCTGGAGTTGATAAAAAAGCGCCACGCCCCTTATCCTACGCCCATAAAATTTTACCAGTGGGACGACTCATCCAAGAGGCGACTGCATACGAAATTTCAATGCTTCACGACTTACGTTCCAAAGCTATTCTATATAAACGATTTTGTTTGTATGGGCGATGCCACGCCCACTTGTCCATTGCCCGTCTTATTTTCCCAGTAGAAGGATATGGATATGTAGTAAGTTCCTATCGAGTTTCATTGATGTGTGATATGTAGTTCTAAAGGTATACACAAATCTGGAGTTGATAAAAAAGCGCCACGCCCCTTATCCTACGCCCATAAAATTTTACCAGTGGGACGACTCATCCAAGAGGCGACTGCATACGAAATTTCAATGCTTCACGACTTTTAGTTCCAAAGCTATTCTATATAAACGATTTTGTTTGTATGGGCGATGCCACGCCCACTTGTCCATTGCCCGTCTTATTTTCCCAGTAGAAGGATATGGATATGTAGTAAGTTCCTACCGAGTTTCATTGATGTGTGATGTGTAGTTCTAAAGTTATACACAAATCTAGAGTTGATAAAAAAGAGCCACGCCCCTTATCCTACGCCCATAAAATTGATTCATGTATTGTGCTCCTGTTTACGCATGTATGGAAAGTTTCAGATCTCTAAGTAGTCGGGAAGTGGGTGAAAAATTGATTACTAGATTTGACGACATGCTGACATAGATACCTGAAGTGAAGTTAATATAAAGCTTATAAAATTGACCTTTAGTAAACATAACTTCTACCAAACTGCCGAATATTTTCACATGAAACTTCACAAAGTCGAAATTTGAATCGGATGATAACCACGTCTACTTGAGTATGTATGTATGTACATATGTATGTTAAAATGAAAGCCGTGAATTTATCCACAGCAATTTTCTTATCTTTTTCATCGATTCAAATACGTTAAATTCAATCTTTCATACCACAAAATTTCTATTATTTATTTGAAGACCGGCGCTTAGTTCAGACGATCTAGAGAGAGTTACATGATAAATTATATATCATTTTAAAGATATCGATGAGCACATTTGCACAAAAATATCAGATCAACGATTGGTCAAGTTATTTCCAAAATAATTGCGTTTAAAGATTGCTCATATTTCCTATTGAGCAAAGCATTATTGCATTGAGCATAAAAATCTGCGTGCTAGCGGGAAGATGGAGACAAGGGAATAGAAATAAAATTATATAAAAAAAAAACTTTTTAAAAATAAGCTTTAATTTATTTAATGTAATAAAAAGTAGAAAATAAATTGTTTCCAAGTCACCTATATCTTACTATTAATAAAAGCTTGAGGCGCTCATGTGTTCAATATTTGTCAACCAGTTACCACAATATTTTATTTAAATAATTTTTTTGCAAATAGATTCTAGTAATGAAAGAAATTTTGAATATGGATATTGAGCGCACAAGCTTTTATTAATAGTAAGATACAGGTGACTTGGAAACAATTTATTTTCTACTTTTTAGTACATTAAATAAATTAAAGCTTATTTTTAAAAAGTTTTTTTTATATAATTTTATTTTCTACTTTTTAGTCTTTCATAAATTAAATTTTAGAGCTCTGAAATTTTTCGCAAAAAGAATTTAAAACTTGCAGACAATTGTAATGTACTTATCAAAAAGAAATAACAACAAAAATAATGCAGCATAAACGAAAAGCCAACTTCACCTTGAAACTGCAGTAAGTGCACACTTTGCAATTGTGAACATTCTTGATGACCAGACATTTCGGCAAATCGATTTAAAAACAACAACAATCAATATGGTCATCAGGAATGGGGCATTACACACTTAGTGTTAAGTCAGCATAATGTTAGTATTTAAGCAGGTCTAAATTCAAAATAAATTCAGAATTGTCTTCACACTAATCTGATCGCAATCTCTCAATACTTTGGCAAGGAACGGCCTAAAGCAGTCCACATTGGCTTGACGAGCCCACAGTACATCGGACCAAACAACAGTATTGTGTGGCGACTAAGTCGCCCGTCCCGCAGCCGTTAGGTAATATTGAAGAGATCGTACAAATACATTATATGGTGATCCTGCACGCGACCGAACCTCGGCAGCAGATATAAAATATCAACATCGGACCAAAACCGATCACTGTAGAAGAATACAAAAGAAGACAGCTTGCCAGACTAGAAGCAAAGAAAACGACGATTCCTGCCACCGACAAACCAAAAAGAAAGCGAGGCGGAGTAGCAGCAAACTCACGAAGGAAGATAGCACACTTTAAGAGACGACTCCAAGATTGTAAATCCTGGGCCGAATCGAACGACGTTTGGCAACAAATACACGACTTAGAGAAAACAGCAAAGAAGTTCCCTAAGAAGCAAAATGGGCAACAATGTGGCGAAACCACAGCAGCTACAGGAAAGCAACCAGACCAACGTCATTAAAATCACACCGCACCTGTCAGAGACAGCGATTGCAATCTTCGTCATAATAATAATTATATTTGCGATTTACAAATTCAACCAGCACATTAGGAAATACGTGCGTAAACACAACAACATTACACACATTACTCACGTGTAGAATAGATCAATATGAAAAATATATAACAACTCTTTATAAATTATTAAGATTCGTTTTTATTCCTAAATGGAAAATATTAAAGAACAATTAGACACAATATACAACAATTTCAAGAAAAGTTCAGGCAGAGGTTATACACAAAAACGCTCAAGGATAAGTTAGACCTAATAAAACAAATTAAAAATAGTTTCATTGAGGCAGCAACAATCTCTGAAGTAGAAAATAAGAATATTATAATAACAGAATTTAACAGAAAATATCTTTACTTAAAGGAAGAAATAATAAACCAATTAGAAAATATAGTAGAAGAGGTAGGAAAAGGAAAAAACCAAAAAGATTTGGCAAATTCAATCAAGATGGAGGATTTCAAGCTATCAACAGCAATGAAAATATTACCAATATTTACAGGTGAATATAAGGAGTTAGCACCATTTTTAAAGATTGTGGAACTCCACCACAAATACATTAAAGTCGACCAAAAGAAAGATTTAATTGATTTCATAACCAGCGTAAAACTATCACCAAATGTAAGAACAGCATTAGGATATGTAGTTGAGATAGATTCTTTAGAAGTACTAAAACAAACACTAAATGCAAAATATACGTCCACAAAAACGATCCCTAAAATACAGTCCATACTAGAGTCCTTGAAACAAAGAAATTCAAGCATTAATGATTTCAAAGATAGGATCCTATCCTTGGTGGAAGAACTCAACTCGCTTCAGATAAAAGATTTGCCTAGTACGGCAACACAAGCCGAAAAACCACTAATAGTAAAAATTAATGACAGCTACGCACTGAACACTTTCAAGAAAGGCATCAATGATTATCTGAAACCAACCATATATGCATCAAAACCTGCGACACTAACAGATGCAATAACACTCGCCCTAGAAATAGAAAGAGACGATGAACGACCACAAGTCATGAATATCACCCAAAGCAACCGAAATTCGTACAACCAAAATAAAAACTCAAATTGGCACAATAGATATTTAAATGGGCCAAATAGAAACCAAAATTGGCAAAATAGAAACTCAAATTGGCCAAATAGAAACTCAAATTGGCAAAATAGAAACTCAAATTGGCCAAATAGAAACTCAAATTGGCAAAATAGAAACTCAAACTGGCAAAACACAAGCAATAATCCCAACCAAAATTATAATAGCCGTGGAAATAATAATAACCAAAATACTAATTACCAAGGTCGAACATTTACTAACCAATACCAGAACTCTCAAAACCCGAACCGGCTATACAACAACCCTAGTAGAAATTACAATCAAAGACGAAACCAAAGACAAAACGTCAATATAGTTAACGACCAGGGAAACATGGCAGGCCCGGAAGACCAAGATCTTCCACAGGGCAACAATTAAAAATATATACAATACCCAATAAAGCCTCGAATTACATTACTGTAAAATGCAAGAACTACAGAAAGCCACAAACATTCCTTATAGACACAGGAGCGGACATATCTTTACTCAAATCAAATCGCACTTTTGAAGACGACGAATTCTCCACTTCACACAGATGCAGAATAAGCGGCATTACAAAAGAAGAAATATTATCGGAAGGCACCACAAAAATAGAGATGTACCTTGGAGACAAAAGCATAAAAGACACATTCCACGTAATTAACACAGACTTCCCCATAGCGACAGATGGAATCATAGGTCGAGATTTTCTCTCAAAATATTTCTGCAAGGTCGATTACGAAAGCCATACACTTACAATATGCCTCCAAGACACAGATATAACACTAGCGATATCATCAGGATACACAACAATCCCTCCTAGATCCGAAGCCATTTGCCCAATCAAACTAACACTCAAAGAAGACTCAGTCATTTGCCAACAAGAAATACAAAAGGGCATTTTTATTGCAAATTCTATTGGACCAGCCACAGGCATAGTTCATATTAGAATACTTAATACTACGGACCAAGCAATCACACTCAATAACTTCACTCCGAAAATAGAACCACTCACAAAATACAACATATCTCATACAAAACAAGCACCAAATGACAATTTACGACTAGAAAGAGTAATAAAAGAAATAAACATAGAAAACACGGACCCAAAATCAAAACAAACACTAATACAAATATTTAGAAAATATCAAAAGATCTTTCACCTAGAAGAAGAACCACTATCACAAAACAATTTTTATACTCAAAATTTAACAACAACAGACACCACACCAGTATACATAAAGAACTACAGACTCCCGCACATACAAGGCGAAGAAATAGAAAAACAGGTGAACAAACTTCTACAAGACGACATCATTGAACATTCAACTAGCCCATACAACTCGCCACTTCTCTTAGTCCCTAAGAAAAGTGATGATAGTTGCAAAAAATGGCGCTTGGTAGTAGACTATAGAAAACTAAATAATAAACTAGTAAATGACAAGTTCCCACTAACTAGGATGGAAGATATTTTAGACAGACTAGGTAGAGCCAAATACTTTTCCACTTTAGACATGACCAGCTCTTTTCACCAAATCCCTTTAAATGAACAATCCAGGCAATTAACAGCATTTTCAACAACAGATGGACACTACCAGTTTAAAAGATTACCTTTTGGTCTCAAAATTTCTTCAAACAGTTTTCAACGCATGCTGACCATAGCTCTCACTGGGTTAAGCTCGGAAGCATTTTTATATGTGGATGATCTAAAATAGTTTTCGGATGCAGCTTAGAGCATCACAATGAAAATCTAATTAAAGTCTGAGAGACTACAGAAATACAATCTCAAACTAAACCCAAATAAATGTCATTTCTTGAAATCAGAAGTAGTATTCCTAGGACATTTGATAACAAACGAAGGCGTCAAAACTGACCCAGCAAAATACAAAATTATAGGAAACTACCCAACTCCAAGTAACGCAGACGACGTAACTAGATTCGTTGCCTTTTGCAACTACTACAGAAGATTTATTGAAAATTTTGCACAAATTACAAAACCATTAAATATCTTGTTAAAGAAAAACACACCTTTCATTTGGTCGGAGGAATGCCATAGAGCTTTCGACACACTACGAGAAAAATTAATAAACCCACCAGTACTGCAATACCCCAACTTTGATAAACCTTTTATATTGACCACTGACGCATCAGACTTTGCATTAGGTGCGATACTGTCACAGGGTGAAATAGGTCACTATATGGCCGAAAATTTATTGTTGTCACAGACTATCGACCATTAATATCACTTTTTAGTCACAAAAACCCTTCATCAAAGTTAACACGAATACGCTTAGACTTATCAGACTACGACTTTGACATAATGTATAAACAAGGAAAAATGAACACCAACGCAGATGCATTATCTCGAATCAAAATCGACTCTAATATACTTAAATCAATTATCCCTACCAATGAAGACAAAACAAAAGAAAATGTACTCATAACCACTAGGAGAATGGCTGCCCAGGCGGACCATAAGAATCAAGATCATAGCACCCAACCAAAGCCTGATCAACTTTACATTTGGGACTGTGTATCAATAACTGACGTCAGAAAAATGCAGAGATTAGAATTTATTGTGAGCAAAGGTAGAAAAACCTTAATAGACATTTCAAAGGAAAATGTCACTGTACGGTGCAGTGAAAATCTAGCAAATCTCGATTTGACACTAGAGAAGCTGACATCAAAAATGTACAAAGAGAAAATCGTCATACTAGCGCTAGAGGTAAATGACGAAATATTTGAATTAATTGACAATGAAGAATTTAAAAAGAAATTTAATATGTTGCAACAAATAAAAAATTATAGCTCACCATTGAAAATTATTATATACAAAGCTCCTAGAAGAATAACAAAGCAATCTCAGAAGTACAATCTAATCAAAGAATACCACGATTCCCCACACGGAGGACACTTAGGGATACGAAAAACAATTTTGAAACTTAAACAAAGATATGTTTGGAAAGACATGCGTCGAATGGTTAAACAATATATAAACTCGTGTGACCTATGTATTAAAAACAAACAAGTAAAACACTCAAAAGAAAAAATGGTTATAACTGACACTCCCAATACAAGCTTTGAAATATTGCAGATTGACACAGTAGGTCCACTGCGTATATCTAATGGATTCAGATACATCTTGACGATGCAGTGCGAACTTACCAAATTCGTAATTGCACACCCAATTGAAAGGAAAGACGCGCTTACAATTGCTAGAACACTAGTTGAACAATTCATTCTGAGATATGGATGTTTTAAGATACTAAAATCAGATAAAGGCACTGAATTTACTAATGAACTTATGAGACACATATGCCAATTATTACAAACTAAACAAATTTTCTCAACTCCATATCACCACCAAACAATGGGATCTATCGAAAGAAATCATAGAGTGCTAAATGAATTTTTGTTGACCTTTGCTGAAGATTATGAATGGGACAAATGGATTCCATACTACTCATTCGCATATAATACTACCCCAAACATTAACACACAATATACTCCATACGAGTTAGTTTATGGAAAGCTTCCATACTTACCAAACGACATTATAGATAGAAGACATACAACATACAATTTAGATGACTATACTACTGAATTAAAAATTAGGCTACAAACAGCTATCAATAATGCTAGAGATATAATTAGCAAAGTAAAAGAAAAAAGAAAAATAGAATATGACAAAACTAGTAACATAGTCGACTTTAGCATAGGAGATCTAGTATTAATGAAAAGAGAAAGCAGAAAGAAAGCACAAAGCCCATATCACGGACCTTACAGATTAGTAGAGAGACAAGGAGTTAATTCTATCATAGATGTAAATGGAGAAAAGAGAGTAGTACACAATAATAATCTTAAGAAGTTTAACAATATACACTCACATAAGTAAACACAATTATGTAAATATCAAAAATTATTTTTATCATTAAAGACAAAAATAATTTTTCCCCGAAGGGAAAGGGTGTAATGTACTTATCAAAAAGAAATAACAACAAAAATAATGCAGCATAAACGAAAAGCCAACTTCACCTTGAAACTGCAGTAAGTGCACACTTTGCAATTGTGAACATTCTTGATGACCAGACATTTCGGCAAATCGATTTAAAAACAAGTAAGGAAGTATCAGTCGGGTTTCACCGACAGAGTAATACCCTACACCATGTTCCCAAGGGGGGTGATAATTCACTGAAATTGTGGGTGCATTTGATTTACAACCTACATAGTGGGCGGACCACGCCCATTTTTGGCAGACTACAACATATACCTAATAGGACTATACATGCCAAATATTGATGCTCTGACAGGTGTACAACAGATGTTATCGGCATATTTATTTTACTGCCCTCATGGTGGGCGGACCACGCCCATTTCTGGAGAATTAAAAGGTATTCCTACCAGGAACGAAGTAACCAAATCTGGACGCTCTGGTGTATATATTATGGAAGTTAAGAGGATTTTTCGTTTATAGTCTATATAGTGGGCGGACCACGCCCATTTTCTTCTATGGCATCTAAGACCTATATATCAACTTGGGAACCGAATTTCATTCATTTACATTCGTAACTAGTCAATTGGGAGCCATTTTACCGGAAAAATTTTGTCGCCTATATAGTGGGCGGACCACGCCCATTTCTTCGTATGACATAGATGACCGACCCCTTAACTTGAATACCAAGTTTTATTCTTTTCAATGAGTAATTAGACAAATTACAGCAATTTGATCGCAAAAAACCCGAGGTAGTGGGACTTAGAGGCCCATGATGGGCGTGTCCTTCGACCGATTTGGCTAATCTTAGAACTTAAACTAAGTTAAGGTTCACTCTGTGTACCAAATTTGGTCTAAATCGGACAACTCCTTCTTTCTCTCCTGTGTAAACGGACGGCCAGACAGACAGACGGACAGACGGACAGACGGACAACCGGAAATGAAAAGAGAAAGTGTTTCTGATCATTTCTATATACTTATGTCTATACCTAGGACCGCTCCTTTAATGCGTTACAATTTTCGCACAAAGTTATTATACCCTATTACCATAGGTGTAGGGTATAACAACTACAATCAATATGGTCATCAGGAATGGGGCATTACACACTTAGTGTTAAGTCAGCATAATGTTAGTATTTAAGCAGGTCTAAATTCAAAATAAATTCAGAATTGTCTTCACACTAATCTGATCGCAATATCTCAATACTTTGGCAAGGAACGGCCTAAAGCAGTCCACATTGGCTTGACGAGCCCACAGTACGTCGGACCAAACAACAGTATTGTGTGGCGACTAAGTCGCCGGTCCCGCAGCCGTTAGGTAATATTGAAGAGATCGTACAAATACATTATACAATATTTAGGGAATTCACAGTGTTTCCTATCGTCATATGTCATATCCTCAATTTAACAAATAATACGGCTGTGATCGACCCTAATATTCGTGGCATGTTTGTGGCGCGATGAGTTGTTGTTGTTTTGCCTGCAAGGCGCGGCGAGTAAGTTCCTATCGTTTTTCATTGATGTGTGGTGTACCTATAATTATAAACTGAAGCCCAAGTGTGTAGTGGCTTGAATAGTGCCACGCCCCCTATCCTACGCCCATAAAATTTACCAGTGGGACGACACATCCAAGAGGCGACTGCATACGAAATTTCAATGCTGCACGACATTTATTTCCAAAGCTAATCGAGATCAAAAATTTTGTTTTTATGGGGAGTGCCACGCCCCCTTATCCAGTGCCCCCCTTATTTTCTCAGTGGAAGGATATGGATATGTAGTAAGTTCCTACCGAGTTTCATTGATGTGTGATGTGTAGTTCTAAAGTTATACACAAATCTGGAGTTGATAAAAAAGTGCCACGCCCCTTATCCTACGCCCATAAAAAGTTTCAGATCTCTAAGTAGTCGGGAAGTGGGTGAAAAATTGATTACTAGATTTGACGACATACATACAAACTTACCGGATGTGAACCTAATATGTATAGAGCTTATAAAATCACACACCCTCTCCTTTCCCACTAATCATTGAAGAGCCACAGTTGTGCTTGCACTGCATTTATTACAAACATTAAAGAATGCTACATCTATTATTTATTTGAAGACCGGCGCTTAGTTCAGACGATCTAGAGAGAGTTGCATGATCAATTATATATCATTTTAAAGATTTCGAGGTCTATTATTTGACAGACATGCTATTATTCTAAGAATGGGCTTTTCTAGACGGTTTAAGAATTGCACAATATTGAATGTTACACCATTTTGAAAGTTTCACCATGAATTTTCAGGCATAAGTTCTCGAAGATTGTTTGAAAATGTTCTAAAATATTAGAGTTTTTAATTTCGAAAGTTTTGTATTGGGTTATTTCCTTTCAAAATAAAGTCTGCTGAATAGATTTGGAAAACTTTGAAAACAATATTAAGTACATTTTTTTTTAAATTTGATTTAGCTATGTCATAGGGCACACCCGATAATCGGGAGGTATTACTAGTTTTTCTTATTTTACACAAATATTCCATGCCTCAGAAACATGAATAAAGGCGTGGCTAGAAAACTGTCTTCTTTGCGATCACGAGTGTAGTGCATTGATTCTAGTCGGCCAATCCAACTTTAATAATCTACTTCCTACTTGTTTGAAATCCGTTTATATTCAGTATTAACCTTTTAGGCTCTAACTATTTTGTATTTCCAAAGGCGCGCAGTCACTCAGTCGGTGAGTGCTCGATCTCTAACACGATAAGTCATGGTAATAAATCATATGGCTACCATGGGTATAGTACAGGATAACATGTGTCAAATTTGTAACGATGACGAACAAACAGCAGAACACTTTTTTTGTCACTGCGATGGGCTAGTGAGGACCAGATTTCGTTACATAGGTATTACAGAAACCCAAACCAAATTGCTTCATACCTCTTGAAGCAGCGCACCCATGAGAATCTGTAAATAGACGGAGAACTTTTACAATTGGGCTTTCAGGGGGCGGTAGCTAGGAGACTAGATCCCTACCCCAAATTCAATCTATTCTAAGGTGTTAGTGGCAGAAATAAAAAAAAATAGTAGTGAAACTCTGGCGCATTGAGTTTTTAGTGCATTACGACCATGTGTGTTAGTGTTGGTCCAGTTACTATATCCAAGTATTGCTATTGTGCCTTTAAAACTCCAAAAAGGATTCTCCATAGCTTTCCATGTGAAAATAAATATGAGAACTCCCCATTATACTCGTAAATGAAATTGGAATTTTCCTTTTTACTAAAGGGTGGACAATTTTCACAATTGCGGGCATTGCGCATAAATAATGCCAATGGGAACTACATATATGAAATATTTATTGGTAGAGTTTTTTTATTTTCCAATCATTATAGATTCTATCTCTTTGGTTAGGCCAAGCGTACGATCGTCGCAGTCCAATTCTATGCAACCCCACAACTGAATATATCGATTTTCTGTTTCGTGATGCTTTTTATTGACTTAATATCGAAACTATCCTAAATGAATGCAGACAGTCAATCGAACTTTCCCACATATCCTGTGCAATTACCATACAAAGCGTAAAATGCTTCTCTTCCTTTTTAGGTTCAATTAATTTTCAATTTATTCAAAATTTAAAAACCCGGAAAATTAAAACACCGTAGCTAACATTGAAAACATAAATTTCCTTTCATATGACAAGCGCTGTTGTAGTAAATGTCACATTAACTGAAACGTTTAGAATGAACGCTGTGGCCCGGACAGCATGCAACGGTAGAAAACGCTCAATAGAGACCGCCTCCCTGCTCGCAATCAGCCAGTCGAGCTGGGCAATTCGTAGGCATGAAACAATCACAACATAGCAATTTCCGAAGCACACGACGATTCAACCCCGCATCGTGGCTCAGCATATCGTGAAAGAAGAGCCAATGCGATGTTGCGTGTGAAACCACACCCTGCAGATTTGACATTTTACAGAATAATAGCGTTATAATCGAGATTCGGGATGGTTACTGAGTTTACATATTGTGGCAAAACATGCCTTCGGCACGCTTTAATCGCATTCGAGACGGTGTGCAGTTTGCAGTTGTGAAATCATGTTTTGTT
The DNA here is from genome assembly GCA_963457695.1 of Neria commutata. Lineage (NCBI taxonomy): Eukaryota > Metazoa > Arthropoda > Insecta > Diptera > Micropezidae > Neria > Neria commutata. The sequence goes on along the minus strand of OY735245.1, from coordinate 42,609,740 downwards.
TACATCACAATGACAGCATTCGACATAAACAAGGATACAAATCATAAAATGTACACGCAAATTAGTATGTAATACAATTTGCGCATGTATGCATTGCATCGAACAAAAGCTTCCTTATTCACAGATATGTTTATATACTCGTATAAATTAAATGGAGTTACACGAGCCGTATAAGTTTACGCCAATATTATTGGTATGCATATTAATTTGTAGAAAGATTTTCTAACAGCTTTCAAATATGCGGAACATACTCGGACATACATATCTGAACCATTTGCAAATATATTGAGTGTATTAAACTGGCGTGACATCCCATAACGAGGCTCAGGCCTAGCTTGCTATCTGATATATCAATTTATTGTGATTATATTATATATTATATATATTATATTATATTCGTTTATTACAATAAGTTATCGGTTGCAGAGATGCTGCAAAGTGGGCGGAATATTTACGCCGACACCCTGTTGCATCGAGCCGCTGTATTTTTTAGAATCTAAGTACACTAAGAAAAATATCGCGATCTAAAATCGGTCGTTCTTATTTTGAAATGGTTCTATTCCTAAGCGGGAGATTTCAAAACAAAATCGCTAAGAATTTAATCAAAAATAAATCTAATATATAAAAAAAAAGTGGTGAAGCTCTTTAGCCGTCTCACTCAATAACCGCTAGGCCGATTTTCAAGATTCTCTTTTTGTTTTGTTCGAATTGCTGTATTTTAGGTTTATGCAGAAAAAAAATTCCGGAAAATCTGACGGGAAAGTCAGGAAATCTGATAAATCGATTTATTCACATTTTACGATAGGTGGCGGTATTGGAGCGATGACAATTGTGTGCCAACATTGCAACCCGCTTAAATTCAAAGGCGAAACTCACGTCCTTTGCTGTTCGAGTGGCAAAATGAAATTGGTTCCCTAAGATGCACCTCCGGAGCAATTGAAACCGTTGTTTGAATCGGATGATTTTCTCAAGAACATTCGACAGTACAAATGTTTTATTCAAGAAACTGGTTTCATGCCGGCTTGCAAGGTAAAAGAAAAAAGCATTAACACATCATGCAAACACAACTGTTCTAAAAATGGCGCGGGATTCTACACTGCACGATTCGGGTTTACATATTCAAGGCCAAATTTACCATCGGATGGGTGCATTCTTACCAGTTAACAAAGACGCACACCAATATCTGCAGGTGTACTATATTTCGTCAGGAGATGATCAAGTCGATAGGCGGTACAGAGGTCAAACAGGAGTGACAAAAAACGTGTTTCGAAACTTGCAACAATTCTTGATTGCAAACAACGCTCCGATTACGATGTTTAAAACGGAGATGGAGAAAATGAAGTCAGGCGATCCCAGATTTGTCTTCAAACCTGATGGCGCTTCAGCCGGAGAACACTCACGACGATACAATGCTTCAACTTCTGCAGACATTTGTGCATTGGTTGTTGGAGATCAAGCACACAGACATTGTCCTTCAGCGAAGAACCGTTGGACCGTTGCAAAGAATATCCGAAACGCATAGATCATATGAGAGATTGTCAGAACACAGATGGTGCATTGAATCCAAAATCACCATGCATGGTTGATGGAAAATGCACAAAAATACCCATGGTCCTATGGTCATTAGTAGCTGAAACAGTAACGGGGTCAGATGGATATTCAGTTTATCGACGACGTTCAAAGGACAATAATGGCCGGACAATCGTAGTGAAAGTGACATTTCATCGTCACGAGTCGACAGATTGAGATCGGAAACGAGTTCGTTGTTAAATATTTGTGAAAAGTGAGATGGCTGTGTTTGGAGTTTTTTGAGATTTTCAAAATTACAATACACATAAAAGATTGGCGGGCCACAGGTTGAGTATCGTTACTTCAGACAAACATTGTCAGTGATTCCCCGTGGGATTGCTGCAGATGAGCTCAATGTTGCGGGCAAAACGGAGTTATGCCGGGTCGAGCTAGTTTCTTAAAATAAAATTTTGAATCTTAGTCCAATATCAATGTTAACCCTCAACTGCATAGAAGAGATTTTTTGAATTAAAATTCACTTTCTAACTACATTTGGGCCACAAAACACGATTCTGCTATTATTTTTTTTTATCAAGACCCTACTTGACCCTGAAGCCTCCAAAAAGGGTACACCGCCTCTAGGCGGCCGTATGCAGGTAGGTCACTAAAATTTCGAAGAATGTGTGGAAGCCTAACAAGTGTTATTTTGGATTATGCTTATTTTTAAAAGCCAATCAACTAAGGCAAACTGTTAGTATGAACACAGAATTTAGCATATATATTTCATGTTTTTTATAGAGTGTGGAATTTTTTGAAACATGACTTTTTGGAAGTCATACAAACGGTATATTGCATTTTTCGGAATATGCTTGAGTTTCAGACTTTAGTGCATATTCCGACATCGCCATTTATCACTTTTGTCACGAAAAATCGGCCTATGGCTGACACCATCATATCTAATATCATGTGATGGGAAGTATAGAATCATAAAAGCTTTCGGTGTTCGGAAGTTCAATGTGCTGAAATGTTTATACATTTATATGGTGATACTAACCTAAGCACCTGTGCGACCAAAACCATGTTAAATCATCAGCAGTTTCATTTCCCGGTATATTTCTGTGACCCGGTACCCATACCAGGGTTACTGTAAATCTTCTGGCCAGGGTTGACAGTTCCATCCTACATTCCTCCACCAGTTTCGACCGAGTGGTGGTTGAGGATAGAGCCTGTATAGCAGCCTGGCTATCAGAGTAAATTGACATTTTTATTTTACCCGTTTCTAGAGAGCGTGCGGATCTCGACGCTTCTAGGATTGCTAGTATCTCAGCCTGGAAGACACTTGCATAGTTGGGTAAACGAAATGATTGTTTGAGGTTGAATTCTTCTATGAAGAATCCAGCTCCTACACCGCCTACCATTTTCGATCCGTCAGTGAAGATACTTATCTCATCACTGGTCTGGGGTCCTCCTTGACTCCAGGTCTTGCGGCTTGGAAATAGTACAGGTGGTGTGTTTCCAAATTCCGTTTTTGATAGAATGTAGTCAGCATGCAGTTCCTTCAGGCTCGCCGGAAGTCGGTCTAGGATGACACTGTGACCGTATGTCCTTACTTTCCACCTTCCACCCGCAGCAAGCCTGATGGCACTGCAAATTCTATAGAGATTAGATGGAGGAGTACATTTAGCGCCTCTGTTGGGCAGGATCTTATCGCTCCTGTCACTCCAACTGCCGCTGTCCTTTGTACTCGACTGAGTGTTGTTTGTATGTACCCCTTACTTAGCGCTGGCCACCAGACAATCGCGCCGCACACTGGCTCGTTTGGCCGAATCACGTGGCAAAAATAAGTAAAATCAATTTTCTTGTTGAAAGATTTAGCAAAACTTTTATACGTATTGGATAGGGAATTGATTGTACTTTAAGAAAGTGAAAATTTCAACTTATTTGCATAAGTAGTTTGGTCTGTAGAGCTGGTCAAAGTTGACTGATTTTTCAAACACAGCAAAAAAACGAAATTTGGGAAAAAATTTTCATGTTTGAGTTAAAAAAACTGTGATACGGCTGCACAAAAATTAGATTTTTAAAATAGAATTGAATAAATTCGTTAATTTTAACAAAACCAAAATATCTAAAAAAAAAATGTTGAGTTTTTTTTTTTTATAAATTGCCTTTTTAATAACCTCCTTTTTAGCATTGATTTTAAACTTTGCGTTGAGTTTAAAAAAAAACTTCAAATTTCTTCAGAGCATGCTTACCAGGAGACTAATGACTGATTATTCCTAAAAATATATCCAAAAAATTGTCTGCATATTTTTGCATATTCGCGAGATAGAGCGATTTTTATCGAGAAGTCTACAGATCAGCCATGTCCGTCCGACTGCATTTCACAACTACGGAACCTTAAATTTTGAGCTAGACAGTTGAAATTTGGTGTACGACTTCCATTCATGTCGTTATAGTTAAAAATTAAAATTTTTTGGAACCAGCCTCCTGCCACGCCCACTTTTATTGAAATTACATTTTTTCGGGTTTTTATATGAAAATTTGAAAAAATACGATCTTATTCGAATATGAAGGCAATACAATTAACTAAAATGCTTATATATTAATCATAGACTACACCAATTTTCTTGTTTTTGAAAAAAAATATGACTTTTTGGTTTTTTTGCTGTTGGAGCGTCACGAACTGTTTTGAAGATTATCACCATAAATTTGCTACCGTTTTTTTAATTTTGTACTTTTCTTTATAAAACCACCTCATATAACAAAGGACAGCTGCCCTTTTTTACCTAAATCAAGGTACAGATGGCCTGAAGTAGCCTTTATTCTTTCTTACCTGTGGGTTTCTTAACTGGGGGATAAAATGAGACAGTAAACCTGCGATTCCCCAGGTCTTATTTTGTAAAGATACAAATGCTTAACCCTTTCTCAGATTCTCAAATTTTACCTGTTAATACCGTTTTGGAAATGCCTAATTATAAACCACAGAAAACCGATAAGGATAATATTAAATAAAAACAGTTTAACTTAATTGATCCCTATTGAATTTTTGACATCTCGTAAATAATCGAGATTTTCTACGATCTTAAGAACTTCACTTCTCCACATTATATGTTAGCCAGATGACACCCAGTATATAGTTTTGCCATTATAAATGCAAAATTTTTCTAAATTTGAAATATTTCCACATAATTGGGTATATAAAATATGCGTTTTCTTCTGCCTGAAGAAAAGCGAACTTCAACAAAAGATTCCGTCGCACCCTGTATATCCACACAAACAAATTTTGGTGTCAATAAAGCTATAAGAATTTTCTGTAGAAAGCAAAAAAAATTGTTCCGATATCTTTATCCGTTCAAAAGTTATGATTTTTGCAACGTGAAAAGACAAATCGAGCCACTGTGCGCCGTAAGATAGGATAGGGCGAACTAAGGCCGTATACATCCAGTGTATAATCTTCGGTTTTAGACCCCATTTATTACCCAACATTCTCTTACATGAGTAGAAAGCTACCGATGCCTTCTTCACATGTTCTTCGACGTTGGTTCTCCAATTTAGCTTGGAATCGAGGATGACTCCTAGGTATTTCACCTTGTCTGAGAATTCTAGGCGTACCCCCTGAAATTTAGGTTTTACAAAGGTAGGAATTTTAGTTCTTGTGATGAAAAGCATCAGGTTCGTCTTCTCTGGGTTTACTCCGAGTCTACAACTGGTTTTATTATATTACATATGTATATGGTTTGGCTGGAATTTGAACCAGCGAGTCCATGCATTAGGGACTGAGCACGTTACACTGAGCCATTGCGACGCACAGTGGGGTATTGACCCCTGAAAATGGCGATCAATTCACCTGAGTTATAATAATGAACTTTGAGTATTTTTTTATATAGAAGAGAACAAATAAAAAAAATAAAAAAATAAAAATTTTTTGTTGTTTTTTTATTAAATTTTTAACGCAGTAAGGAGACCGAAGAAAGCGATTATTCAATGATTTTTCCTGGAAAGATGTTTCGATATATTTATGTAAAAAAATTTGTTCTCATTGCAGCCACTTCATACTTTATTCTTATATTTTTTCTTTGAAAAAATAGTGATTTGTATAGGTGCTAGAGCCGATCTCCGAGAGCTCCTCTAATAAGAGGCTCTTGCGGTGACCACGATATCTCTGGATTGGATAATTCGAAATAGAAAAGATACAAAGATTTCGTTAGTAAAAGGTGTTTTACGGTAACTGTTCGAGAAAATTTCCGAAATGTTAATTTTTAACAAAATGGCAGCATTTAAAAAAATTTATATTTTCAATGAAAATTTTTGCATTAAATTGTTTATAAAACAGAAAATATTAAAACCTTCTATCAGTTACTAAAACATATATTTCTGGAGCTTGTGGTAAAATTTGAGATTAATCGGTTCAGCCGTTTCCGAGAAATCTTGGTTACCGGCATTGAGAACACTGTTATCAAGAAAACGCGTTCACAGCTTCAGTTGGCTTTGCTGCTTCGACTGACTTTTCTTGAAGATTTGCCAGTTCTGGATTGAAAACCGTGTCGGATTGACATGAAATTTTCAGTGTTTATATTTAAATATATGTATGTACAATCCAAAAATGAAATCTTATTTGATGCGATTCCTACAAAAACCAAACACAAAACACATTATAACCTTTTTAACTATCAACCGAAATCACACAATTTGGCAAGACACTGCAGCACTAAAACCTCAATATTTCAGAAAAGGCACAAAAGGGCACTACAATTTTTTGCAATATAGTGGTCAAATATATATTATTTACAAATAAATTAAAATGATTAGTACATTCCACTACAAAACTAACTTTATGTCCACCTATTTCGTTGAAATATATACAATTTCAAGACTTTAACAATCAAAATTATATAAAACCAGCAGTATCGCGCCACTTCGTGGCGACTATCCTACTTTTCCTTCGCCGATATGGAGAAGTCGTCTTAATTTTTTTGTAATTTTAAAACCAAAATTTTATAAATCAATACCTACTATATTTTAAAATGTTAATATTTTAACTCTGTATCTGTTCCTCGAAATTAAGAGCTCTGCTGACACCTTTAACCAAAACTTTAATTAAAGGAAGTAAGCTCATTTTGCTGGTTGATAACGTACATACTGCGTTACCTTATTCAAACCGGATAAATAATGAAAGGAGGTAGTAGTACTATTTCCCTCCAGATTTTTCGAAAGTTACAATTTTCATGAAACATGTTTCATATACATATTCTTAGTATTCCACCTTCTCGAATTTCATCTTTTCCTCTGACCCACTGTGCGGCTAAATCAAAGTGTCCTACCAAAGAGTATGTTAATTATATTAATGTTAATTATATTAACATACTCTTTGGTCCTACTCTTCTTCTTGTTGATTTATGTATATGTTTTTATTCTGCCCTTTATTATTACCCTTTTACAATATCTTTCTAAAAATATTAATGCAACGTCAGTCCCACCTACTCTTGCTACATCTATATATATCTATATATATAAAAATGGAGCGTGGTTTGTTCGGATGCTTAAAACTCCAGAACGGCTGAACCGATTTTGATGAAATTTAGTGTATGTGCTTCAGCGGGGTCTGGGATGGTTTTGATCTATAATTGGACCCGATTAGACAAGGGGGCGTGGCACCCCCCATACAAACCAATTTTTGAGATCGATTAGCTTTGGAACTAAAGGTCCTGCAGCATTGAAATTTCGTATGCAGTCGCCTCTAGGATGTGTCGTCCCACTGGTAAAATTTTATGGGCGTAGGATAAGGGGCGTGGCACTATTTTATCAACTCCAGATTCGTGTATAACTTTAGAACTACACATCACACATCAATGAAACTCGGTAGGAACTTACTACATATCCATATCCTTCTACTGAGAAAATAAGGCGGGCACTGGATAAGGGGGCGTGGCACCCCCATACAAACCAAATTTTTGATCTCGATTAGCTTTGGAACTAAAGGTCCTGCAGCATTGAAATTTCGAATGCAGTCGCCTCTTGGATGTGTCGTCCCACTGGTAAAATTTTATGGGCGTAGGATAAGGGGCGTGGCACTATTTTATCAACTCCAGATTCGTGTATAACTTTAGAACTACACATCACACATCAATGAAACTCGGTAGGAACTTACTACATATCCATATCCTTCTACTGAGAAAATAAGGCGGGCACTGGATAAGGGGGCGTGGCACCCCCATACAAACCAAATTTTTGATCTCGATTAGCTTTGGAACTAAAGGTCGTGCAGCATTGAAATTTCGTATGCAGTCGCCTCTTGGATGTGTCGTCCCACTGGTAAAATTTTATGGGCGTAGGATAAGGGGCGTGGCACTATTTTATCAACTCCAGATTTGTGTATAACTTTAGAACTACACATCACACATCAATGAAACTCGGTAGGAACTTACTACATATCCATATCCTTCTACTGAGAAAATAAGGCGGGCACTGGATAAGGGGGCGTGGCACCCCCATACAAACCAAATTTTTGATCTCGATTAGCTTTGGAACTAAAGGTCCTGCAGCATTGAAATTTCGAATGCAGTCGCCTCTTGGATGTGTCGTCCCACTGGTAAAATTTTATGGGCGTAGGATAAGGGGCGTGGCACTATTTTATCAACTCCAGATTTGTGTATAACTTTAGAACTACACATCACACATCAATGAAACTCGGTAGGAACTTACTACATATCCATATCCATCTACTGAGAAAATAATGCGGGCACTGGATAAGGGGGCGTGGCACCGCCCATACAAACCAAATTTTTGATCTCGATTATCTTTGGAACTAAAGGTCGTGCAGTATTGAAATTTCGTATGCAGTCGCCTCTTGGATGTGTCGTCCCACTGGTAAAATTGTATGGGCGTAGGATAAGGGGCGTGGCACTTTTTTATCAACTCCAGATTTGTGTATAACTTTAGAACTACACATCACACATCAATGAAACTCGGTAGGAACTTACTACATATCCATATCCGTCTACTGAGAAAATAAGGCGGGCACTGGATAAGGGGGCGTGGCACCGCCCATACAAACCAAATTTTTGATCTCGATTATCTTTGGAACTAAAGGTCGTGCAGCATTGAAATTTCGTATGCAGTCGCCTCTTGGATGTGTCGTCAAACTGATAAAATTTTATGGGCGTAGGATAGGGGGGTGGCACTTCAATCAAATCCTATACGGGTATAATTTTAGAAATATACTTCATACATCAATGAGACTCGGTAGAAACATATTACATATCCGTATCATTGAACTGGGAAAATGGGATGGCCATTGGACAAGGGGCGTGGCACCGCTCATACAAACGAAATCATTGATATCGAATAGCTTTGGAACTAAAAGTCGCGTAGTATTGAAATTCCGTATGCAAGCACCTCTTGGATGAGTCGTCCCACTGGTCCAATTTTATGGTCGTAGGACAAGGGGCGTGGCACTTTTCAATCAACTTCACATTTGGGTATTATTTTAGAACTATACATCATACATAAACGAAACTCGGCAAGAACTGACACCATATCCGTATCCTTGAACTGGGAAAATGGGACGGGCATTGGATAAGAGGCGTGGCACCACCCGTACAAACCAAATTATTGATATCGAATAGCTTTGGAACTAAAAGTCGCGCAGTATTGAAGTTCCGTATGCAAGCACCTCTTGGATGAGTCGTCCCACTGGTACAATTTTATGGTCGTAGGACAAGGGGCGTGGCAACTCCACATTTGGATATTACTTTAGAACTATATATCATACATAAATGAAACTCCGTATTCTTCAACTGGGAAAATGGAATGGGCATTGGACACGAGGCGTGAAACCCCTCATACAACTTAAATCTTTTATTTGGTATATTTAAAACTACAAGTCATTCAACATTTAAATTCTGTTTTGTTATTGTTTAGTCATACATACATGTAAACATTTTTACATAATTTTGAGTTTTATTTATATAGATTTAGGGTCATGGGACAAGGTGGCGTGGCACACCTTCAATGTATGCACCGTAAAAAAGTGGTGGTCCATGAGGAGTCACTTTAATTTTGGCCTTCCACCAAAGGAGTAATCTACATACACAGATAGTTTTGTAAGGACCTACATTTATGACTTCACCTACAAGTATATAGACATCATAAGCATCAGCAAGGAGAAGCGCTGCTGTTCAACAGAAAACAACAAAAACCAAGAAAAAGACAGACTGGCAAGCACTTCTATTAAATTAAACACAATTAAATACAGCAACATCCAATCAGAGCATCATTCACATTACGTATTTTTATAAAAGCGCGGGGTGGAACCCGCGGGTAACAGCTAGTACATATATACAAATGAAGCGTATTTTTATTGTTTTGTAGTTAAGTCAACTATGTGGAAATATATGTACATATGTATGTATGTATATGTCATTAACATTTTGTTTGATTCCCTATCCAAAGATAGAAAGAAAAATTAATTTCACTTACAAACCAAATACCAACCAAATAACTTTAACCCGTCTTGTGATAAAAATTTTTTCCCAGAATTAATCTACTCTTGAAAAGAGTGTCTACATTTACTTATGTATGTACATATACATATATGTATATACATACATACATAGGTTGATCTGGCTGCCTAAGAAAGGCCACGCATAGACCCTGTTACGTCCCTAGCGATACATACATACCTACATACATATGTATGCAAGTTACTAAAATGAAAATGTTGACTGCAATTAAAAAGTTTCTTACATAATTCAACTTCTTTTAATTTCAACCGAAATCTAACCGAACACTGAAAATCTTCTGCCATTTACATTGTCTAATATTCAGTAGCACGGCTTCTATTCACATCTGCCAATGTGGCTATTTTTATTAGTTTTGTTTTTTACCCCTGTATTCTTAAATTTTTTACAATCTTCTCTTTCGCTGAAAAAATTAATAAATAGTCGACTAACCATTGCCATGACCGCAAGAAGTGTAAGCTGTAAGCCAAAATATGATACCTTTTATGTACATGAAAGTGAAATGTAAAGCATTACTCTTGTTGTGCAGAAAAGAAAACGACAACATTGGAAGTCTATGCTAACATACTCCCTCACACTCATCAAATGCTGGCCAAAACAGTGCTGTGCAAAAACAATGCTACATTCAATGTTAAATTAACAGAGTAACGGTAACTGAACCATAACATTGAGTGCGCAATAGCGTTTTATATAATAGTATGATGATATGATACTAATACACATATTCTGCCAACATAATTTTGCTTAAACATAACTACAATACCTGAAGTTGAAGGCTCCATTATAATAATATGGCTTTTCAAACGAATTTAATTAAAATAAAAGTTGAAAACACTGCGAAATGTGCAACGAGCGCTCGACACAGCGAAACACTGAAGTAATATGCATTTTTGAAAGAGTGCTGTGGCGATACCGTTACACATAGAACAGAAATTTTTCCAGCCAGTGATGCACAATTTTATCTACTTTTCCCTGATACCAAATACTATTAAGATATATCAATTTCACTTTTTGAATTAATCCACGAAATCCGCGTAAAATAGCCCATTGTGCGACGCCCCGGTTGGCTCCATTTATACTGTACATATACATATGTACGTGCCGGTATATAAAATAGCACCACAGAAAATGTTTCAATATACATATTTCTCAATAAAGTGTAAACTTTATGAATTTTTCAAAGTGTTATTTTACTATTATTTATTTTTCCTCATTGTTTCCTCTCTAAGAACATACAAATTTCTTTCTCATTCTTTACGGTACTTTTTATAACAATTTTTCTTTCGTGCAAAGGGCAATTCAGTGCGGTATTAATAATATCACTACTTGATTTTATTTAGAAAAACATAAATTTTCGTAAAAATTTATAAAAAATCCCGTCGGAAAACTGAGCGGTGAGTATTCCTTCAACTGTTTGTGGCCTAAAAAATTTAATTTGTGCATGGTTTTTGCAGCCATGGGTCGCGGAAAGCATTGCAGCGCTAAAAAGAGGAAAATTATCAAAAAACTTCAATTGGAAGGGAAAAATTATTATGAAATGAGATTTCTTTGGGTGCTCAAACAAAAGGATCCACATTGCAATAATATTTACTCTTTTTTAAACACACGGAGGAAAGCAAGCCATGTCACCATTATTCGTCAAGCACCTCGTACGGCAAGCAGGATGGAACCATTCAAACCCGCAACAGAGCTTAAAAAAAAGAGCTTATTATAATTCGAAAGAACCATTATAAAGCTTGCTGTCGACGAAAAGTTCCGCTCTTGACTTCAAAGCATGCAATCAAGCATATGAAGTTCGTAAAAGACCTTTCGAATTGGTCAGTAGAAAATGATGAAACATTCTATGGACAGACGAGCGTAACATTGTATTATATGGCAGCAAAGGTTCCAGATCTTATGTTAGAAGACAATACAATACGCGGAATACAATCAAAAATTTTCTATCAAAACGGTTAAAAACGTAGGATCAAGTATTTTTTTTTTTTTTAATAAACTGACACTCAGGAGATGCCTCCTATACATGCAGAGCACTTGTTGGTTTAGAAAGGATCATAGGTTAGTGGGTGGGCGGAAAGAGGAGTAGTGGCGGTGGACGTTTGCCTTGAATTCGCGAATATTACAATGACTTGGGAAAACCTCTGCAGGAAGACTAATGGTGTTGGTTTGTTTTTCTTACTACGGAGCCCATACTTTGGATCAAAATGATCAAGGATCAAAACGTTTACGTGCATATAATGCAAAACATCATGCTACCTTATGCAAGAGACGAAATGCCATTGTTGTTGGTCTTCCAACAAGATAATGACCCCAAACACACCAAAAGAGCTCAAAAGTTGTATGGGGATCATTCGGTCAACCCAATTGAGAATCTGTGGCAGACGTGAGCTACATTACTTGAAACCAACTAATAATGAAACATTTTGGAGTGGTGTGCAAGAGTTCTGGAATAAAATTTAACTTAAGAAGTGTCCGGATTTGGTGGATTCTATGCCAAGGCGCTGTGCGGCCGTAATTGCCAATATTTGGTACTTTAACACACCTTTTTTTGATTTTTAAATGCACACCTGAAAAAAGTGCTATTATTTTAACCGCCTTATTTTGTCAATTTTCCAATAAATCTTAAATATATATAAATATAAATCTTAAATATATTGTCTTTTATCTCATTGCCACATCATGATAGTTCTTTTAGTTTTCTCAAAGGATTACAAGTTGTAACAAAAATTTGTTAAATCGCTTTTCCTAATATTAAGATTCCAACTTTTCATGGTGCTATTTTTTTTACCGCAGCTATATGTATGTATATAGTTGAACTGATAAATGATGGCTAATAAGTTTATCAATATGAGAAATGAAAGGTTAATTTTATAATGTTGACAAATGTCTGCTTCATTGTCGGTTCAAAGATGGAGGTTAGTACAGGCGCTGGAGTTTTCTCCGAATCTCTGGATATCAACAATTCATACAGACTTTCCGACTTTCCAGTGTTTTTTAAGCAAAAATTTATGCGGTCTACCAAGCTGCACGGATCATCCACGAAAGGAATCTCCGACCTTCCGTGCTATGGATCTGTGTCGATAGTCAGACTGCCATAAAAGCATTAGACTCGAAGCTAATCAAATCAAAATGTGAGAGAGAGTGCCGAAATTCCCTCAAATCCATCCACCAGCACACAAACAACCTCGGCTGGGTACCCGGATACTTCTGTGTAGAAGGGAATGAGAGGACAGATGAACTAGCTAGGAATAGATCTGAAATGGACTTACAATACTCTGATAACAGCATCTCATTTGTGAAGCTCATCGATTCATAGAGCTTAAATCCGAAACAATGGCCAATTACCGGTGGTCAACCAGCACAAATTGTGAAATTTCTTGGACTTTATGGCCCAAACTAGACGCATAAAGAACTAAGAGCATACTTGCTCTAAATAGACATTCCATCCGCATACCCACAGGGGTATTCACCGGGCATTGCATCATAGGCGTCATGGCCGACCGATTGCAAATCCCACGGAGTGGCTTTTGCAGTATGTAGTTGCGGAGGTGAAGAGATAATAGAATCTAGTGAACATCTTCTATGTTACTGCCCAGGAACGTCGCATACTATTCATGGGAAAACGGTTCTTCGATAGCTTGGCAGAAGTAGTACGTGTTCCTCTAGACTCTAGAGGATATTTCAAGAGTGTGTTTGGGCTTTCTCCATCTACTGGGCTCTATTTATAAGGCATCGCAATGGGCCTTCGGCCTCTGGGTGGCCTCTGGTTGGGATTTTTGCCTTTTTAACCTAACCTAACCTAAAGTCAGCGTTTGAAACAAAAACGTATTTAGCATACTTACTTAAAGATACAAATGCACCTTATTTACCGCTTCTCAGAATGTAAACACCGGAGATATTTTTGGGACGCGTGGCTATGAAGTGGTTGCCACTGGTATAAAGGCACAAGCTCAAAGGATAGTACTATCAATGGCCAAACTTGGTATTTACAATTGGATATGGCACGCGGAAAACATAAGCACCTAGGGAGAAGCTCTACGGCAGGCCGGAAACGAGTAACGGGTTGCCTGTTCAATTAGGTAAGAAAGGAAGTATGTACTATCAATTAAGATGAAATAAATGTTGCCACAAAAAAGTGCTGAATGGAGTTCCCCGCAAAGACTCTTGATACGGCGCACAATGGGGTATTTGACTCGGATTTCGTGGATTAATTCAAAAAGTGAAATACAGATATCTCAATAGTATTTTGTATCAGGGAAAAGTAAATAAAATTGTGCATCACTGGATGAAAAAATAGCTGTTCTATGTTTAACGGATTATTGGACTTTAAATAAAATTCGTTTAAAAAGCCTTCAAAATCAGGTGTACAATGTAAGTACAATGTTAAAGCAAAATTATATTCGCAGAATATGTATATTAGTATTTTATATAATATTTTTAACCGAAATAGGTGGACATATAGTTTCTTTCGTAGTAGAATGTACCTACTAATAATTTTAATTTATTTGTAAATAATACATATTTGACTACTATATTGCAAAAAATTGAGACGCATATTTGTGCCATTTCTGAAATACTTACGTTTTAGTGCTGCAGTGTCTGCGCCGAATTGTGTGATTTCGGTTGATGGCTAAAAATGTTTTGTGTTTTGTTTTTGTATGAGTCACATCAAATACGATTCCAGTTTTGTAATGTACATATATATAAATATATACACAGAAAATTGCATGTCAATCCGAAACGGTTTTCATTCCTAAACTGGCAAATGTTCAAGAAAAGTCAGACGAAGCAGCAAAGCGAACTGAAACTTTAAGCGCGTTTTCCTGACAACGGTTTTCAATGCGGGTGAACAAGAATTCTCGGAAACGGCTGAACCGATTAGTCTGAAATTTTAACAGAAATAAATTTTTTAAGAAATAGTCGAATATTTTTTACCGCTGTTTTATTACCTATTTAATGCCAAAATGTTCATCGAAAATATAGTTTTTTTTAAAGCTGCCATTTTGTTAAAAATAAACATTTCGGCTATTTCTTCTACTTATCAGTTACTGGGTAACATATTTTGCTTACGAAATCTTTTTGATTTTTCAATTTTGAATTATCCAATCCAGAGATGTCGTTGTCAGCGTAAGAGCCTTTTATTAGAGGAGATCTCGGAGATCGTCTATAGCACCTATGTAAGTGCTGTAATACGTATATATTTCTACATTATTGCATCAAAACATCTTTTCAGAAAAAATCATTGAATAATGGCTATTTTCGACCTCCTTACTGCGTATTATATTAAACAAGTGGGTCCACCTGTCGTGTGTGCCTGTATACACGACAGCTAGTAAAACAATTAGCAACAATAAAGGGCAAAGCAAAGTAAAAAATAAAAAATTAAAAAAAGATTTTGAAACTTGTTGGATTCGAACCCATGTACTTTCGGTTTCTGCGCCAGCGCCTTACTCGCTGCGCTACCATCGCTCCTGCTACCTTATGTTCTAAACTTTTATAAGAAACCATTCGCTGCCTCTGCCGCCGCGCTGCCAAGAGGACAAACGCTTTTTAGTTAGGCCGCGTTTTATATATAAAGATTTTAAAAAACAATAACAATTAAAAAAAAAAATTTCTTATATTCTTCCCTTCTATATAAAAAAACTCAATACATATTCATTATTTTAGCTCAGGTGGATTGATCGCCATTTTCAGGGGTCAATACCCCACTGTGCGGCGTACGAAATGAGACCTAATTAGTGTGTTCAGTCGATTATAAAAACATAAACTAAAATTAGAAATATAGAGGCACTTGCAACCACGAGAACATACAAAATGGCCATCAACGAACTAATTGTATATATTTCAATAAACAACTTGTATTGTTGTATACATACATACATATTTATGTACATATGTATGTATGTCATTTAAATTTAACTTTTGTGAACAGATTTTCAAAAGTATTTTCTCTTCTGATTATCTTTGCGGGTTCGGCACGCTAAAATTTGCTAATTGAATACTAAATAAACAGACTGTGCTGCGATTGGTGGGCCGTCAGGGCTGACAATGGCACTATGAGTACAACCACTGCGCGCAAAATGTTCAAGCCACACCCCCGCTGCCAGCAGCACCAATCGCTGGCCGCTGACGCGCTGGCTGTTATAGCAGCTGCATGGGTGCGTGCGCAACCCCCATATTTACATTCGTACACATGTATGCACATATGTTGGATTGAAAGCGTAGAGTTTGCCGCGTGTTCTCATTGGCACTTCTTGTTCTTGTTAGAGCCATTCATTGTTATTGGTATTGGTATTGTTGATGTTGAAGTTTTGTAGTATTATTTGACTTATTGTGTGTAAAATGTTTGTATCACGTATGTATGTGCCATCTATTTGTTTCTCTTTAACATGGGTGTTTTTATTTAATTGCTTTGTGTTTTCTGCCAAAATACCTGCCTTCAATGCCTTCTATCTTACCGAGGCCATTGATTCAGACAGTTGTTTTGCTCATTGTAAGCTGTTGACTGCCTTGTTAACACGCTTATTCGGTCTCAACGGCAGCCAGTGTTGCCTTCATAGTTTTTAGAAAAGGCTCAAATGAGGGGCATACATCGGGACCTTGCTGCGCTCTATTTGAGAGCTGGTCGTAATAATATTATTAATCATAAATCGTAACATGTTTAGAAACAATCATTGAAAATGCATTTTAATAAATCTTTCAATAATATATGTACATACATACATATGTACATATATATGTAAGTATGTGAAATACAATGTATATATGTACATGTATATATTTGGTCATAGAATAAATGACTACATGGACTATATGTGTTATTAATATGCTAAAATAATATACAATAATTTGTTTTTTGGCGGAAAAAAATATTTTAAGATTTATCAAATTATAATTATGTAGTTAAATATTTCGATAGCATCAGGAACAAAGGAAACAATCAAATGGAATATTGGACTTAAAATAATCAGATAAAAGAACAATATGGTATTCTTAAATCGAATTTCGGTGACCGTAAGTTCGGAAAATAACAACACAAAAAAATTTTGTTTGAAAACTTTATTAAACCTAATTAAGCATTCCCCGCTAAAACTCAGAGTTGCCAAGATTATAATAATGGGTTCCGAGAGAGAAAAGGGTAAAAATTAACTCTTATTGTCTGTGTGTGTGTTTGCTAAAAATATGGTGTCGAGCCCGGGATTGCCCACGAGCGGTAAACTTGTTTTGTAAATGTACACAGAATTGGCTTCGCCACCGAACGCTTGTCTGACAACTGTCTCCTGTATGCAGTCTGCAGCAGGCAGCACGCTGTCTGCTGCGCCCCGCTCGAGGGCTGTCCGGTTTGTTAACTGACGTCGAGTAGTCCGCTTTCTGCAGCGTGCGGGACTAGAGTGAGGAATTAGCTAACAAGATTATGAAAATGTAATATCATCTCTAAATCGCTAAAACGATTGTAATTTTGTTTTTCAACACCTTACTTCATCTACTTCTTGTGTTCTTTTGCATGGTGTTTGTATGCTCGTTTGCCCGCTCACGCTTATGCTCGCCTCTCAGCCCGTCTCTCTTGCTCTGACGCTCTGATACGGTCTCTCGCTCTTTCCTTTCTGTGCGCACTGAGCTCGTCATTCAATCTCTCAGTTCGTTCGCTGTTGTGCGTCACCTCGCCGCGTCGCATGCAGCGCTTTGATGTTTGTCGGTGTAACTGCATTCGCGAAAGGGAGGGTCGGGCAAGAAAGCGAATTTTGTGGTTTCTGTTGTTTCACGATTTCTCTGTTGGCTGTAACGATGCCGCCGCGTTCCGTAGTTGTAGTCTGGTCGGACGGTCGTCTGTAAGTCTGATGTTCCTGATTTTGTTGCCGTTCTTCGCTGCTCTCCATGTCGGGATCCTTATTAGCCGCAAACTACAGCGCTTACGTCCGAAGCTCGCTTGCGTGATCTCTGTTGACTCTGAGCGTGCAGCGGCCACAATTGTTTGCAACATCAAAGTTGCGGTCGAGCAGAAAGCACAGCAGGCAACACCTTTATCGACGCGATGTCTTTGCCAACGGATTATCTACAAAAAACTTTTCGCTGTGAACCAACAATTCCGATATACAATGTGAATGTGAACTAATACGTACTATTTATGTACATATGTATATGAATGAGGAATACATAAGTGAAAGTTATAAATTGCAAATTTTCAAAATTGCCCAATTTGAGCAACGAAATAGTGGTCCGGATTCCGCTCAAATCAAGTGCCGTTCGCGTACGACCGTCGCCAAAGTATTCGGATGCATGTGTTGCTGCAGTAACTATGCCCAGACCTTCTCGCGAATCCTACGGGGACCAGAAACCGCCGTACTCTTATATATCGCTGACTGCAATGGCCATATGGAATTCACCGGAAAAAATGCTGCCACTAAGCGACATCTACAGATTCATTACCGACCGTTTCCCGTATTATCGTAAAAACACACAACGCTGGCAGAACTCATTGCGGCACAACCTAAGCTTCAACGATTGCTTCATAAAAGTACCACGCCGTCCGGATCGTCCCGGCAAAGGCGCTTATTGGGCGCTACACCCGCAGGCTTTCGATATGTTCGAAAACGGCAGTTTGCTTCGCCGGCGGAAGCGCTTTAAACTGCGCAAAAATGACAAGGACTTGCTAAATGAGGAATTGGCGGCGCTTGCTAACTTGAACCGGTTTTTCTTTACGGCCAGCACCGGTCACGGCATCAATACAATGCCGCCGGTTGACATGACGACGCTCATGGGTGATCCCTCACTGTATATGGCGCGTTTGCCCCCAGTAGCAATGGCGCATTCTCCGCCCCTAACTGCTCAACGCTGCCATGATATTACACAGTCTGCTTTGATAATGCATAGCAACCCATCAATTGTTGCGGCAGAATCCATTCCGCCCGCAGCGCATATTTTGGCGTCAGCAACTGCCTTAGATGCCGTTACAATCAGCAGCTATAGACCGAAACGAGCCTTCACAATTGAAAGCCTCATAACGCCCGATAAGCCACATTCTATTTCAATATCAGAAGAGAGCTTGAACGGCGATGATCGCACTGATATCGACGTTGTCGACAATGGGAGCGTCAGTGCAAGCGAACCTCCTTATATATTGCCGAGAACGCCTGAGAGGTGCCAAAATTCACCGATGCATGCGGTTAGCGATGGAATTGCAACTGCTGATCAACGGCATCAGGCGCTGCCTCCTCTTCACACAATTACCGCAGCGGCTAATTTGCCATTCCTGCATTATGCGAGAGGTGTGGACGCTAGCAGCTCGTACCCAGGACTCATGTTGGCGCAAACAGATGCTGCCAATACCTCCGGCTATGAGTTGCCCGTTCATCCATTACTCATGATGACGAACACCATCGGTAGCTTGCACCCGCCTTATTATAACAACAACCTAGCAATGCCGGGTGCGGCAAGGCACCAGCCAACCGATGTGCAGCATCGAATTACAAATGCCAGTCTGAGCACTGTGTAGCTTTTTCGATATCCGTTCCGACTCGTAGACTACAAGGCGGAAACTGACTAAGGCAACCGATTAGTTCCTCAATATCATGTATTTATATCTTTATATGTAAAGATTGTATATAAATTGTAATTGTAATAATTTAATTTATTTTAGTTAGCATATACGGCCCTAGAAACATTTTTGTTAGCATAGTATTTTTATAAAATGCTACTTTATTGATTTATCTATTCAAATCAAAACTTTCGCATACGCTTTTGTAAAAGTTAATTGACGCACAAATCTAGTCTTTCAACTTTGTCAGCACATAATTCTTTTACGGTATCTGCATTTTTATTCGCATAAATACTTCTGTACACACATGTATGTATATAATGTGGATATCTGAGCACTTGTATTATCGGATTCATCTTTCGAAGCAACACATTTGATACATATATAAACAGTGGCGAAATTTGCCATCTTCAATGGCTGTTACAAACTAGCACTGGAATATGATATGTAGTACTTCAAACTTCTTCATTTCGCAAGCTTCGGGAGAATTCAAAACCTCGAGAAGATCTTCTTATAAGACAGCTGGCTTTTTGTAATTTTTGACGAACCATTCAAACGCAATGTCGTGGAATTTTTACCAATTATTGAATCTATGAACATTTAAACATTAATTCAGATCTTTTTGAAGTAAAAATATAAATTTTAGACTCATGCGAAATCAGTTTGTCGACGATTATTCCAGCGGTTCAGCACACTCGATTTTTTGTCATTTGTCAACTATAACAGATATCACAATGATTCTGTTCCAAGCTAATTCGAGCGAATTGGTTTAGCAGCTCTTGAGATACCGTGTCAGCAAATTTGAAAAACGTCGTTCCGAGAACAACTCTTTTGGCGGGCGTGTGTTCCGCATACCTGTTCCGTTCTGTAGCTGTAACTACCCAACGACTTTCTTTTTTCCTCGATTTCCTAACGGTGTTTGTTGTTAAAACCATAAAATAACGAAATTACCAGTTGATTCATTTAAAACCGTCAATTAAAATATAACCATTATTATTTTTTGTATATGGACCATATCAACCACTTCATTTGAAAAATGTATTTTAGGAGTTAATTTTAATGTTCTTATACACAATAATAAAATAATGCTGCAGTGCAGAGGGCCGTCTTTAATATAAACATATGATTGTTGGCTTCGTAAAATATCTGTACGCTCCACAGTGGCTCAGTGGATGTGTGCTTGGTCTCTGATGGTCTGTCAAAGGTTGAATTCCTGGCAGACTCATACCATTTAAATAAAAGCGGAAGTAAAGCTTTGACCACACGGCGGAAGTAAAGCTTTTTGTTTATGTTTATATTTTTGCTTCATTGATAATCATTGTGTAAGTTATATTGTTTAGGTTTCTTAAATGAACTCAATACTTCTAGTGGCAGAAATTTTATTTATTTAATTCAGTAATATTATTTCCATCAGTAACATCAGAAATTTCGATATTTGATTATAACGTAGAAACAATCGGCTTATGGCAAGATAAATTAAATTCTGATCACAAATTTTGTAGTATATTTTTACTCTACACTAAAATACAAAGAGATGCAATTGCAAAATCTTTGCAAAATGCAACACTTAAAACCTGTAGTATATTTACTATGCGAATGCAACACTGAATTGCAATCTGACAGCTGATAAAAAAATAAAGAAATAAACACAAAATCAGCAAAAATGAAAAAAAAAGAAATAAAACGACGCATAAAAAAGTAAGGCCTAACAACACGGCTGAAGTAAAACTTCTTTTGGACAATTGCGTTAAATTCGTGCTTTGTTTTTATTTTTGCTTGATTATGTATGTTATATTGTTTAGGTTTCATAATTGAATTCAACACTTCTATTGGTACAAATTTTATTTATTTAATTCAGTAATATAGTTTTCATCAGTTAAATCAGAAATTGCGATATTTGACTCCTAAGTAGGAACAATCGGCTTATGGTATGAAAAATATGAAACATACATATGTATGTATGTATGTACTTGTATGTCTTCGAACTTAAATTTTTAAGATTCCGCGGAATAACTGAATTGGGATTGTTGCTCATTCGTAATTGTAATACATCATGCAGGAATTGGATAAAAGGTTGGGATTCTTGAAACGCGAAATTAAGGTTGAAATCTCCAGCTACAATTTTTGCTGAATTGTTCATGCGCATTCTTATTTTTTTCGCATAACATCGTAATTGGCGTTGACAATATAATTATTCGAGAGTGATTGATTGTTGCTATTATCATTGATCTCAACATTTATTTCATCATGAAACACAATAACCGGCTGAACAATACTAAAATAATTTATTAAAAATTAAGATATACATATAAATAAATAAATAAATGGCCCTACAACGCGAGTGAATTTAGGGATTTACAATTTAAATCACTTTTTTAGAATTATTTGTACTATTCGCATCTTACAGTTTATTTATTTCATTTCAATCTACTGGGCTTAGCCTTTACAGATTAGTTATAACTTAAATCTAACTGAAATATAAATAGCTTAATATTAAGAGAAATGCCTATACAGATCTTGCTTAATACTGGCCCTACTCTGTTGCATGTCTAGGTGCTTGGAAGCAGAGTGGAAGAGAGTAAGGCACCTGGTAATAGCTTCATTGCATCCATAGGCAGTCCTGTGGTAAGGAATGTGGAAAGTCTACAAGTCTCTCAGACTTCTACAAGGCACATGGAAGTTGAAAAGCTCCAAGAGCTCCGATGCATCTAATTTATTGTCTAAGATGTCTTTGATGAATAAGACGCATTGTGATTTACGTCGACCACTAAGCGATTGCAAACCTAAAAATAGGCAACGTGCAGTATAATTCGGAATGCTATCTTTCCTAAAGATCTTAAGTAAGGCGAATTTGGTAAATCTTCGCTGAACCCTTTCAACGCGGGCTACATGCGACTCGGAAGATGGCATCCAGATAATGCAACAATACTCCAGAATGGACCTTACCAAGCTAACAAAAATAGATTTTACTGTAATAATGCGGAAATTTTCCCACGTCATTGCAACATTCATGAATTCAAGGCAAACGTCCACCGCTACTACTCCACTTTCCCCCCACCCACTAACCTATGATCCTTTCAAAACCAACAAGTGCTTTGCATGTATAGGGGGCATCCCCTGAGTGTTGCTTTAAGCGGAAAAAAAAAAAATTCAAAAAAGTAAGGGTCACCAAAATCTTTAGAATTACGCCGTAGAAAACCCAGCATAGAATTTGCTTTGGAGATAACATACTCCCTATGAAAATCGAAGGACATTTTGGAGTCGAAGTATATGCCCAAGTCTTTGATAACAGACTCGCGTGCGAAGCTATGACAATCATCATAGTTGTAGTTAAATAAAATTGGCAGCACTTTCTTGCTATAAGTCACGGACTTGCACTTCGAAAAGTTTAAACACATAACGTTATTTCTACACCAAGTTATTAAATTATTGATGTCATTTTGAAACAATAAGCACTCTTCAATGTTCCTGATAACTGCGTAAATTTTTAAATCATCCGCATAGAGGAGGCATTTACAGAATTTTATGACGCAAAAAATTGAACAACTCTCAACTTTGCCGTCCGGCGGAACGTTGAAAGATATCAGCTGATTGTTTTTATTGTTTTGCCGACTTGAAATTTTCTGTGGAATTTTTTCTATTTCATCGAAATTTCTGTATTCGCAATTGTTTCGAAGAACAATTAATAGAAGCAGTACAACAGTATATTTGCATTTATGAAAATCGGCTCAGGAAAATGCTTGGGTTTCTGCTGCTGGCGCAACAATGTAAATGTCTTAATACAGAAGACGAAGCAGCTGATTTTCTATGCGCTGCCAGCGTATTCATTGTGCTGACCCTCTCCAGCAGTCCGTCACTGTCAGTTAAAAACTTCGCTCTTACGGACGCAACGGATTCTATGTGACGGGCCCTTAACTTTTTCTTTTCTCGCCAACAGTTGCCGAATTTCGCAAGATTCTCGTTCGCACACCTCTCGATGATGTCAGTCGAATCCAATGCGAATATTCGGATTTCCGTTGCACAAAATTTAGGTTAACCCTCCGCAAAGAAGTTTTACTTCAAAAATATTAATTGTTTTTGAAAAAGTTTCTTTACGCTATGCCATCTCTCGCGAAGAATTTGCAAGTCTCCTGAGAATTCCTTGTCACGAAAGCCTCGCTTAAATGGGCTGTTGCGCCAATTATATGTACCAGCAGTATCAAACCGCCCCACGGCGTTTCACCTTTTTTCGTCATCATGTTTTTTCCATTTTTAATATTCCATTTTTTAAGTTCCTGTTCCGCGAAATAACGTTAAGATCATCAAAACAATATTCGGAGAATTATTCGAGAGGGTCAACCAAAAGTTACCACACTGTGAAAAGTGAGTCCTTTTTTGCTGATTGATAACATGTAGACTGTGATAACGATTTATTCGGGATAAAGAACCGAAGAATTAAAATAGTAGCGAGCTTATCCAGAAAAGGATGAATAGAGCACCAGGAATATAATATTTGGTATCAGTTTCGTACCAGATCAGCTACTTATGAAAATACCGGAGAAGAATTGGTTGAGAATTTCACTTTTATTTTAAAACAATCAGTAAAATTTGCATAGCATTAGCTTTCCAAAATACATTTCAATCCTTTCCATTTGCCGCCGCATTTTTCTATGGGTGATTCATATAATATTTTGTATAGTAATAGCAATAATAATGAATTAGTAATAGCAATAAGATGAACCAAAATTAACTCTGTTTTTTATTACTTTATTAGAAAGAGCCAACATTCCCTGTATTTATGAAATACAAGTGGCTCAGTGGATAAGTGCTTGGTCGCTGATGGGAGAGGGCCTGGGTTCAAGACCATCTAATAAAAAAGCAGGCGCTACTCCTTGCGATGAATTGGCAATTCTCCGAGAATATTCTTTGGCATTAAAAGCTTTTCAGCCCATTCAGATTCGGTTAATGTAGGTCCCTTGACTTGTGAAAAATATAACAAGCACACACAAGTTAACGCGAGAAAGCTAGGCCTTGCGACAATCAATTATTATTGTTATTAAGGACCACAATTGTTTCTGGATTGCCCGCATAACATCGGTACTTTACAATAAAGACAAAAATGGTCTATCGGCCTCGCAGCTCCGAAGCGGCCATTTGACATCGCAAAGACGGCTGTTAACGCGAATACTGAACAAATTTATTTCATGGGAAATTCGGGCAATTCGGATGCAGAAGTTAATCAGCGTTGTGCTCACAATTTCATAACGAAGAGAATGTCAGAGAATAACAAATATTTCTTTATCACAAGAACGAATTGAAATAATTTTTTTTAAATTGGGTTGGATTGGATGCCATCCGACAGCCATAATATCGTCATATTATTATTGACTGGCACAACAGCCCGTGTGGGCTTAGGCCTAGCTTTATCGCATTAACTGGTGTGTGCTTGTTATATTTTTGCACAAGTTAACGGGACCTACTTTACCGATTCCGAACGGGTTTGAGAAGCTTTTCATGGCAAAGATTATTCTCGGAGAATTGCCAATTCACCGCGAGAAGTGGCGCCACGCAAAGAAACAATTTGAAAAAAAATTTTCTTTTTTTATTAGATGTTACCGGACTGGGAGTTAAACCCAGGTCCTCCGCGTCAGCGTCCAAGCACTTAGACCACTGAGACACCGCGGCGCCATAATTTCGTCATAAGGGCTGACAAAACGCCTGCGGATGATCATGCAAGAAGTTTCAATTTGATACATTTGACGAAATGGCTGTTGTTATTGTTGGAGTCAATTTGCAATCTAGAGATATAGTGCTTAATCTCTGAAACAATTAATTGAAACGCGTGTCCGGAACGCACAGGACTTACGATGCGCTTCAATACCCACTGATCTCTTAGAAGGGCGAGGACGGATACCACTTCAACATCAAAATGGTTAATCAACTAACACGTAAATGTAATAGATTCAATAATTAATTCGTTGATTTTACTACATCTAACCATACATCAATTGTGATTACAAGCGCTGAAACCAATAAAAAAGTATGCCTATTCATAACATTCACCTGTAACCTGCAATGGATTGAAATCAAGAAGGAACTGCTACCCCAATCGACCGTCGACAACATTGACAAGCTCCTTCTCAGTTTGTTAAACTGATGCTTTCGATCGCACTTCGCTGAATGATAAAATGCCACGAAACAAGTAACACCAGTTGAAGGATATCCAAATGTATTTGCTTCAGACGCTCTGGGTCGCATCTACACTGTGCATCCAAGTAATTACGAATGGTACTATCTTCGATTGTTGTTGGTGAACGTTCTGGGTTCGACGTCGTTTCAACAACTGAGAACCGTTAAGGGACATCTGCGTGAGAGTTACCGTGAGGCGTGTTAACTCCTACAGTTGCTCGATAACGATTCGCAATGAGACAATTCGTCATCTTCATCACCACATCAAATTCGAAAATTATTTGCGATTATCATAACTACATAATTCCCTTCGAATCCGATCGATTTATGGATTTGACCCACAAATAAGGACGACATGGGTAAGGATGTTATTCATCGTGTACGTCGCCAAACTTTAAATCCGAGATTGCAAATGACTGCAGAAATTCACAATGAGATATTGATCATGATAGAAGACTTGTGTTTATCGATGGCGAATAAAGTGTTGTTGTATTTGGGCATGATATACCCAATCGTGCGATGGACGATGCATTTAACAACAAGTTACAAAGAGAACAACAAAACGACGCCGATGCATGAGCCGAAGCAGTTCGTACAAATGTTTCGCTATTGAATCAACAATAAAAAACTGCGTTCGATTCTTTGATATAAATTGTGGACAATGGAACTGGTGGAATTTACTTCTTGGATGCTCCCGGAGGGACTGGAAAAAACGTTCTTCATTTCATTACTTCTGGCAAAGACTCGATCGCAGAATGAAGTTGCGGTAGCATTGGTTTCATCTGGAATAGCAGCGACTCTTTTAGATGGCGGATGAACTGCACATTCTGCCTTGAAATCGCCACTGAACATGCAAATTATTGATACACCAGCGTCTAACATCGCCAAAAATAACGCAATTGCGAATGCACGATGGCCCACAAAAGGTTACTGGAGACGCTGAACACAACCTTAAAAAATCTTCGTGACAATGAACACATATTTGGTGGAGTCCTGATTCTGTTGTCCGGTGATTTTCGCCAGAGCCTTCCAGTTATTCCATGATCAACTGTAAGTGACGATCTAACGCGTGCTTAAAATCCTCAAATATGTAGTCAACACCCACAAAATTTTTGAATTCGCTCGAATTGCCTGAATTACTCCCCCACAATTTGCAATTAAAAGTAAGCCCAGTCAACATGATTTTGCGTAACATCAATCAGCCTCAACTATGCAATAGAACGAGACTGGCTGTGAAAAAGGTTATTAACTACGTCGATTATCAAAGGAAAGTAAAAAGGAGAGTATGTTTTGATGCCGCGCATCCTGGTGACGTACTTGCCATTCAATTTGAAACGGCTACAATTCCCCGTGCGTATCGCCTTCACGATGACCATCAACAAATCACAAGGCTAGTCGTTAGAAGTTTGTGGCATTAACTTCGAGTTTCCGTGTTTCGCGCATAGGCAATTGTATGCCGCGTATTCGCGGGTCGCAAAACCATCCTCTTTAATTTTATTATACCCTACACCTATGGTAATAGGGTATAATAACTTTGTGCGAAAATTGTAACGCATTAAAGGAGCCGTCCTAGGTATAGACATAAGTATATAGAAATGCTTAGAATCACTTTCTCTGTTGATTTCCGGTTGTCCGTCTGTCAGTCTGTCTGTCTGTCTTGGTGTCCGTGAGCACAGGAGAGAAAGAAAGAGTTGTCCGATTTAGACCAAATTTGGCACACAGTCGCAGGGAACCTTCCACTACTTCAAGTTCCAAGATTAGCAAAATCTAAGGACACGCCCACAACGGGTCAATAAGTCCCACAACCCTGGAATATTTTCAGTAAAATTGCTTTAAATTGTTTAATTACTCGTTAAAAGGAATGGTATTTGGTATTTAAGGTAAGGTGTGGACCCTCTACGTCAACCAAAAAATGGGCGTGGTCCGCCCACTATATAGACGATAAGCGGAAAATCCTTATAACTTCCATAACATATACACCAGTCAGTCCATATTTGGTCACTTCACAGCTGGTAATAATACCTTTAAACACTCCCAAAATGGGCGTGGTCCGCCCACTCAGTTACTTGGTGTAGGGTATTACTCTGTCGGTGAAACCCGACTGGTGCTTCCTTACTTGTTTATTTATTTATTTATTACACGAAAAATAATACATAACTTAATTACTATTTTACAAATATATAGGAGCGCTGCAGCTAGCGCTCGACCCGCCGATTTGTTAATTGGAAAAAAAAAGTTTCTCTGTGCATATGTTTATATCACAAAGTTACATAACTTATTGGAAATAGAATATATCATATGGTTTATATTACATTTACAAAGAAAGTTATAATCGATTTGATATTGTCCTCGCAGGTGGTTTTTAGTAAAGTCAAAGGGTTGGTAGAACCGAAAAATTCAGTTCTGTTTGACGAGAGTGCGGAGCATTTAGATAGAATATGGCTAACTGTAAGATTATCTTCATTACCAAAACTGCATGTAGTTGCGTTGATTCCCTTGAGTAGATGTTCGTGTGTAAGAATAGTATGGCCGATGCGTAGTCTAACAAATGACTGAATTTGATAACAAGAGGATGAAATGGAGTAGACCATGGAGTAAAATACCACATTTTCGATATTGATAAAGAAGCTGGCAAGTGCATAGGCCTTTTAAAGCGCTGTAAAAAATATTTCACACCCGCCGATCTCTGCAGTACTTGTCTTTACACCACCTAGATTAGACTCCAAAAGGAATACAGGAGGGCAGAAGCTTCACGAACCCAACTGGAGCTCGTAGACCGTATCCAACGTCGCGCGATAAAGCTAATAAGAAACGATAGGATAGCCAGCTCTATTGATTCCTTGGAGCACCGTCGGATCGTGAGATGTTACTACTTTTCTATCGTTACTTTATCGTTACTGCCTGCGTGTTTTCTCGTAGCACGCGAATGGCGAGCGGGGCTCATCAATACCACGTTTTGACAAAGCTCCAACGCATCACGCATTACAGGGAGAATTCGTTCTTCGGTCGTTCATCGAGGTTTTGGAATAGTCTTCCTGAGGAAGTTTTTCCACGTCATTGCAATATTCGTGAACTCGAGGCAAACGTTCACCTATGATCCTTTCTAAGCCCACAGTGCTTTGCATGTATAGGGGCGTCCCCTGACAGTCGGTTCATTAAAAAAAAATGTTTAAATACTGGTTTCTCGGCAGTATCATTTATATTGGAGTAATGTTTGGGTCTATTGCATTTATCATGTAAATAGAATACATACATTGGATTCAGTCGAATTACAAATGACTTTCATTTAATAATCCAACGAAACTCAAACCGTACACAATGTGACCAATATTATCGACCTCAATAAAATGGAGTTGGAAGGCTAATTGTGATTAATAATTGCTATCAAATTAATATTAGGTTGTACGAAGATCACCGGGTCACTTAGGTAATATATTAAATCACTAAAGGTACCTACTTATGAGAGGGAAGCTAACAAAAAAATTGTATTGTGGACTTGCAATTAACGTTATAGCACCAATTAATACCGGCGGCATACATAGAAAGAAAAGCCTTAAAGAGTATAAGACTGTTTTTAGGTGCATACAGCTTTTGATGGAGCCGACCGAAAAAGGAACTCAGAAAGCATTGCCCGTTATAAAAAATTGTCACTTCCATATAACTTGCATTCAAAAGGCAGTACAGAACAAATATTTGGAAAACCAATTTGATTCGTACAGAAGCTCTTAAGCTTATCATCATTTAAAATTACACTTTCAATATTTCATTGTTTTAGTAATCTAATAATTGAATCTAAAAAGTAAAATTTTTATTTAAAAATTATCAAAAGCTCTTAAAATTTTTATTATTTCATTTTTAAATTTTAAATTTGAATTTCTTTTAAACTGTCCACTCTTGGCTGACTACAAATTGATTTATAAGCAGTTAGTTACTAGCCACTTGGCATCTAGTGCAAGTGTCGCGAATTGACTACTTTGGCGGCAATCGCCATGTAAATTAGCTGGACTCAAAGAAAATATCCAATAAAAATTCAATGCAAGCTTATTTTAAGTACCTTCTGAGTTAGCTACATGGTATGTTCTAGGTCACATAAGAATAAAGTGTTCCCCATTAAAGTTACAATGCGATAGTTTCCAGATGATTTATTTTCTATCACAAAAAATTGGACCGTATACAAATAATTGTAATACCATTAAAACATATTTCTCTGGGTGTAGAAATGCCGATAAATACACGAAATTAATTGCTATTTTGCTTACAGTGAAGCAGTATTAAAAGGATTTGGTTCATTTCTGTAACGAGCCTTGTAGTGCTGTGATAGGTGTGATATAAGGCCGTCTAATGAGCAGGCATAAAAAGTAAACCGGTAATTTTTGTTATATTGGAGTAATAAATTTTGCAGCTTGGCAAAATCTTTGAGTTGAAATTTCGGCCGACTGACTTGTGTTGCTAATCGCTGTCCTAAACGAAGTGTTCAAAGCATCGCAGTATATTCACATACATATCTGCATGCATATTTATATACATATGTATGTATCTGTTTGTGCGTGTACATTTGTAGTAAGTTGCGCTTGCTTCACGGTGCTGACCGTGCATGTTGTCGGTTGATTTCGATCGTCGATCGCTGATTGCAGTGCGTTGCTGTTGAAAGTATTCTTTGTGGTGTGCAATGGTGTCGATGAACATAATTGGATGGTGGCAATAATAATATATCCCGGCCACTTCACAAACAACAAAAGCGCTCCTTTCCATGCCCTGCTATGTTGCCAACACCACTCAGAATTACCTCGCAGCACTGGACGAAGTGGCTGTGCGAAATTTTCGTCTCAAGTGGCGACGGAAAGTCTTTTTAACTCGGTCAATTTAGAGAATAAGATGCAAGCATACACTCATATGCGCGCATACACAAACATGCTGTGCTGTATGTATGTATGTAGGTATATGCTCCTGACAACTGCCGGGTGTTCGCGCGCTCGAGCCGTTAAGACGAGCCTCAATGAAACGTCAAGGTGTTGGTTGCCGGGGCCAATAAGCCAATTATGTTGAGATAGTTTCGTTTTGAGCTGTTGATGCGCGGCAAACAAGCGAGCGGATCGATGGTATTCTGGCCGCTGCTGCTCGTTCTGTGGCATTCTTCGCTTCTTGGCTTTGTTATTATGCCTTATGTTTGGTGTGAATTTAATAACAGGTTGTATTGGCAATAGTTAGCGCTGGATGAGACTGTTTGAAGTAGCCTACACTATAATTACGGCAACTTAAAGGTAAACATAAACCAAACACATAGTTTCGAATGAAAAAAAAATGTTTTTCAAGACAATATTAAGAGCATGTACAATATAGACCAGTATTAAAGGGATGCAGCGGGTTTTAATACACTGGTACAAAATTCGTATACAAGGGTTTCGAATGTGCATCGCCTTTTAGAATTATTATTGCTTGTGACCAAAGCAACAAAGGTGTTAAAATTATCCAATTTAAGACGCATAAAAATTTATTTACAGAATTTGATACCAGCTCTCTCCCCTACAGCCGATTAAATGAATGCGGTTCCTTAAAAATTCACTAAGATGAGATAACTTCGGTGAGACAGGGGCTAGTGGGTTCACTTTCCGACATGAAAATGAAAATTTAAGCAAATGGAGAAAACTTTAAAACCATACCACCGACATGGTTCAAGTAAATCGGAAGTAGATATTCGTATGCCTTAATATTTAAAATTTTAGAATGCGAGAATAACGAGATTTGATTCCATATAAAGTTATGAGTCGGCGAAATAGACTTTTCGCTATCTACCTTTAAAGATGCTGACATGTCAGAACGAAGTATGTATCTAAAAAACAAAATCTGTGTAACGGCCATATTCAGGCAAAAATCACTGAGGCCAAATCATCATGTATCAGAACTGAGTTAAAATCGCTGATTATAATTGCTGTGATCGAAACAACACACCCTAGACTTTTGGTTTTATGACTCGAATATGAAAGCCAACCCTTGGATTCGGCTTGTCCTCATCTATTGTATTGCCTCAGAATGTCCGTTAAATTCAAAGAGTTTCCTTAACTTTCAGCTCACATAAATATTTTCCGTCCCACGTTTGCTATTGGACGAATTTGAAATAAATATCCATGATTTTCTTTTGAATCACCTCACTGCCAAAATTCGTAAAGTTAAAAGAACCGATGTCTTCCCATACCTTCTGTGATGGGAGAAAAGTTAATTGATCTGTCTGTTTGACCGTCAGGGGCCGCAGGAGAGAAAGAAGCAGTTGTTCGATTGAAAAAAATTTGGTATATACATAGTCACCGTGAACCTAAACTTAGTTTAACCAAATCGGTTGAAGGACCCGGCCACAATGAGCCTATAAATGCACCTACTTCAGAATTTGTTCGGTAAAATGGCTGACATTTGTCTAATTACTCATATAAAAACATACTATTTGGTATTCAAGTTAAGATGTCGGTCCTATATGTCAAGCGAAAAATGGGACCACTATTGAGACGGTAAATTTAACCCTTTCATGCGCCAAACTTGTACAGGGCAGTTAGATTTTTTTAAGCACATGTTTCTGACTTTATTGGGGTCAAATAAAAGAAAAAAATTTTTTTGGGAAAAAATTTAATCGCTCCTACTAGTTTAAAAAAAATGTTGTACTCATACAACATGGTGCATTAACGAAGTAAAAAGAACATACTTTTTTGTGAAATGAAAACAGAACTTAGTTTTATTTAGTAAGCAATAAATGTAACAATGTCTTTCAAAATATACTAGAATTGTATTATTTTACATGATAATCAGTAAAACAATTTATTTTAGGGGTAAAACATAGGGATAATTTACATTTAGTGCATAGTACAGTTGTGAAAACAATTTTACAAAGTTTGTAACGCGACTGCGTTGCTTGTAAGATGGAAAACGGCCAATTCCATCGTACTGGACATCTTCAATTTGAATTGTATAAAGTACTTTACGCTTTGAAGATGTTGGAGTAGTTTGTGGAGAACTTGATGGACGGACACGTTTCCCTAGACTAAAAGTGTTTGTATGAATTAATCCAATCGCAATTTGTTTATAAAACTGAATTAGAGTTAGCGTTTCTTTTTCGTTGACTTTAGTAAGCTCACAATGCCGTCTATATATAAGCCAGCTATTCGACACTGAGGAGTAAAGCACCCAAAAGAAAATATAATATATTTTCGGTATCGATGGTTGTATAGGATACAACTCACAGAGCATATCTACTAAGTGCGCTCCTCCCATAAAGCGATTGTATTGTTGAACAATGTTTGACAATGATACTTCAATAAACTTTTTATCCTTTTGACTCCATCGGCGACACGAAGATATGTATAGGTTTAATACCATATAATCCGTCGACAAAAGTTGTAATTAGTTTTCATACCATTTTTCAGCTATTAGGTCATAATTTGAATTTTTTAGTTAATTTCGATAATAATAATTTTATTCAGACTGACTTTCCAAAGAAACAAAATAAAAATAGCTGTCTATTTCTGTTCTGAAACAAAGCGATTTCAAGTGTACAACAACAAATAATTAGAATTGTTGCTCCCATGGGCAGTTCATATAGCTATTCCAGTTTTTGCTAGAAAACGTTATCAGTGACTTTTAATGTGAATTTTAATAGTTATTAATCGACTAATTACTCCAAATAGACGCATTAATGGTAAAGTCTAAGTCATTTCTCTTTAGCAACAGTCCGAATAAAACTATTCTATCTAAAAAACTAATCTGCCGAAAAACATAAACTTTTGTTAATTTCTTCAATAGTTAACCCTTTTGTTAGGTCCATAATAGATGAAGTGTACAAAAATACGCAATAACACTCGAAAAGTTACGAAAAAAAAGAATCTAAAATTGTAGCGAAAATAAGCGAAATCAAAATAACCGGAAACACAAAACAATCAAACATTTGAACTATAAAACACGCCGTTCATGCACCATGTTGTATACAAACTACAGATGAGTTATAGCCTCTACAAACCATATGAAGATTATTTTTACCTGTTTCTTGATTTATTTCACTTCTATATTAAATATTCTTGTTGGAAAAAAATCACCGTTGAAATTGTTAAAGGTTTTCATCAAAATTTAAACGTTTAAATATTGTAAATTTTTCATGCTCCAAAATCGTCCGACTTCAGCACATGAAAATCAAAATACATAATCTTATTACTAAAGTAAAAGAATAACATAAAACTAAAGTAAAGGTATCGTAGTAATTTTTGGCAAACTTCGTTTGACAAAATATACCGTTACAAAGAAGAAATACGCACTCAAAGTGCGATGTTGTACATATACAACAAATGCATGAAAGGGTTAATATACCGATTGAGTCGCGAAATAAAAGCATTTAAAAATGTATCAACAAGCAGATATTTAAGAAACTTATCTAGTGAGAGAAGCAGTGACTACTCCTTATGGAAAGCCACGAAAAAGTTAAAAAGACCTACAGCTCCGATTCCTCCAATAAAAAACCCAGACAATGGAAACTGGGCAAGAAGCAATGTGGAAAAGGCTGATATCTTTGCAAACCACCTGATGAATACCTTCACGCCAAACGATGGTGAAAACATAACATCAAATGACCATGAAGAGCAAGACGCTTTACTGGATGATATGCGATGTACTCTAAACGAAGTTAAAAGCGAGATTGGTAACTTAAAACTGAAAAAAGCACCTGGGTATGACCTAATTACAGCGGAAATTTTAAAGCAATTACCACAGATATGCATTGAAAACTTAACAACGCTATACAACGCAACATTCAGGCTGCGATATGTTCCAAATCACTGGAAAGCGGCCGAAGTAATTATGATCCCAAAACCAGGTAAATCACCTCAAGACGTCTCGTCATACAGACCTATATCTCTTCAACCATTGTTATCAAAAATTTTTTAAAAATTACTTCACAAACGCCTCCAACAAATTATTGAAAATAAAAACATTATACCAACTCACCAATTTGGCTTTAGAAAACAGCACTCAACGGTCGATCAGGTGCATAGAATAACTCAAACAATTGAAAAGTCGCTCGAAGATAAAAAGGTTTGCTCTGCGGTGTTTTTGGACGTAGCGCAGGCGTTTGACAAAGTGTGGCATGAAGGGCTGCTACACAAACTAAAAATGCAACTTCCTTTGCAGCATTGTCAAATATTGGAATCGTACCTTACGAACAGGTTTTTTAGAATAAAACAAGAAGATGCGTACTCTGAGCTACGAGAAATTAAAGCTGGTGTACCTCAAGGAAGTATTCTAGGACCACTACTATATCTCCTATTCACGAGTGACCTACCGACACAATCCGATCAAATAACTGCAACATTTGCGGATGATACTGCGTTAATTGCAGTTGCTGACTCAGCAGAAGAATCGGTAAAAAAATTACAAAAAGCAATAAACGAAGTAGCAAAGTGGACAGCAAAATGGCTAATTAAGCTAAACACCACAAAATCAGTTCACATCGATTTTACAAACAAAAAAATTCACCACAACCCCATCTATATGGACGGCCTTCAAGTTCCATATTCAAACAACGCGAAGTACTTAGGTCTGACCCTAGATGCAAAGCTTCGATGGTGTGAGCACGTGAAGAAGAAAAGAGAAGAACTCGAAATCAAATACAACAAAATGTACTGGCTCATCGGGAGAACATCCCATCTCTCCATATACAACAAAGTATTGCTATACAACCAAATTTTAAAACCAGTTTGGGCTTATGGTATCCAACTTTGGGGATGTACAACACAAAACAACATCCAAAAAATCCAAAGATTTCAAAACAAAGTTCTGCGTAATATTGTCAAAGCACCTTGGTATATACGGACATCTGATCTTCATAGGAACCTTGGTGTGGAGATGGTAACAAGCCAAATCACGAAAGTGGCAAAATCCCATCATGAGCGACTCCGGCGACACGTAAACGAAGAAGCGTTGAAACTACACGACACAGATACAACAGAGCGGCGTCTAAAGCGGACTAAGCCCACCGATCTCGTATGACAGATTACTAGCACTTTTCTGCACTGCTTAGTTTAACAATCAATATTTAACTAAACAAAATCAAATTGCTCGTTAGTTTTACTTATATTAATGTTAACTAGTTGCAATACCTTAGGCGTTAAATGTACTAAATATTTTGTAACGTTTAAATAAAAAAAAATAATAAAAAAATATACCGATAAATTGTTTTGTACAATTTGCCAGAACATCTATATTTAGTATATATATACGGTGACCATATTTTTGAAATGAAAATAGAGAACACACCCACCAACATACCTCTTTTTTTCCAAAAATTAAAAATGGCAAATGTCCGTTTTAAAAATGTGTTTTTATAAGCTTTATATTAACTTCACTTTCTGTCCGCGGTATGTCGTCAAATCTAGTAATCAATTTTTCACCCACTTCCCGACTACTTAGAGATCTGAAACTTTGCATACATGCCTAATCTAGAGCCCAATACATGAATCAATAAATTTTATGGGCGTAGGATAAGGGGCGTGGCACTTTTTTATCAACTCCAGATTTGTGTATAACTTAAGAACTACACATCACACATCAATGAAACTCGGTAGGAACTTACTACATATCTATATCCTTCTACTGAGAAAATAAGACGGGCACTAGATAAGGGGGCGTGGCACCCCCCATACAAACAAAATTTTTGATCTCGATTAGCTTTGGAAGTAAAGGTCGTGCAGCATTGAAATTTCGTATGCAGTCGCCTCTTGGATGTATCGTCCCACTGGTAAAATTTTATGGGCGTAGGATAAGGGGGCGTGGCACCCCCCATACAAACAAAATTTTTGATCTCGATTAGCTTTGGAACTAAAAGTCGTGCAGCATTGAAATTTCGTATGCAGTCGCCTCTTGGATGTGTCGTCCTACTGGTAAAATTGTATGGGCGTAGGATAAGGGGCGTGGCACTTTTTTATCAACTCCAGATTTGTGTATAACTTTAGAACTACACATCACACATCAATGAAACTCGGTAGGAACTTGCTACATATCCATATCTTTCTACTGAGAAAATAAGGCGGGCACTGGATAAGGGGGCGTGGCACCGCCCATACAAACAAAATTTTTGATCTCGATTAGCTTTGGAACTAAAGCTCGTGCAGCATTGAAATTTCGTATACAGTCGCCTCTTGGATGCGTCGTCCCACTGGTAAAATTGTATGGACGTAGGATAAGGGGCGTGGCACTTTTTTATCAACCCCAGATTTGTGTATAACTTTAGAACTACAAATCACACATCAATGAAATTTGGTAGGAACTTACTACATATCCATATCCTTCTACTGGGAAAATAAGATGGGCAGTGGACAAGTGGGCGTGGACCCGCCCATACAAACAAAATCGTTTATATAGAATAGCTTTGGAACTAAAGGTCGTGCAGCATTGAAGTTCCGTATACAGGCCCCTCTTGGATGCTTCGTCCCACTGGTAAAATTTTATGGGCGTAGGACAAGGGGCGTGGCACTTTTCAAGCAAATACACACTTGGGCTTCAGTTTATAATTATAGGTACACCACACATCAATGAAAAACGATAGGAACTTACTTGCCGCGCCCTGCTGGCAAAATAGCAACAACTCACCGCGTCACAAATATGCCACGAATATTAGGGTCGATCACTGATGTATTATTTGTTAAATTAAGGATATGACATATGTCGATAGGAAACACTGTGAATACCCTAAATATTGTGTACTACTCTGCAAGTTTTAAATTCTTTTTGTGAAAAATTTCAGAGCTCTAAAATTGAATTTATGGAAGACTAAAAAGTAGAAAATAAAATTATATAAAAAAAAAACTTTTTCAAAATAAGATTTAATTTATTTAATGTACTAAAAAGTAGAAAATAAATTGTTTTTAAGTTACCTGTATCTTACTATCAATAAAAGCTTGTGCGCTCAATATCCATATTCAAAATATCTTACATTACTAGAATCTATTTGCAAAAAATTATTTACATAAAATATTGTGGTAACTGTTTGACAAATATTGAACACATGAGCGCCCCAAGCTTTTATGGATAGTAAGATACAGGTGACTTAAAAACAATTTATTTTCTACTTTTTAGTACATTAAATAAATTAAAGCTTATTTTTAAAAAGTTTTTTTTTATATAATTTTTTTATTCAAACATATGAGATCATGTTGCAAAATAACTTATAATTATAATTAAAAAAAACAGTAACATAACATAAAAAACGTTTCTCTAATTGCTTTGATATTATTCTGTGGAATGAATTTTTTTTGATAAAATTGTGGTTTTCCTCTAAATACTTCTTAAATTCCAAGCAAGAAAGTTCATAGCTGCATTTTTTAATTAAAATAGATTTAATTGTGCTAATATTCATTTGCGATTTTTCCGCAGTCCAAATGTTGTTCATAAGAGAGAAAACCCTTTCTGTAGGAGATTTGACCCTGATAAGCAAAGACTGAATTCCACAATTTTTACAATGTTTTTATTCATCGACAAAAGCTGTGTTGAGTTGATTTATAAAATTAAGGTCAGTTTACATGAGCTCGTAATTCATGGTTGGTATTTATTTTTTATACGATAATAATTCGTTTTTATCAAATATAGAACAAATATAGAACACAAATTTTTAAATAGAGAACATTTCCATGTTTTTTATAACAAAATATATCATATAGAACATCGGATTAAAATAGAGTACTGTTCTATATAATATAGAACGGTTGGTCACCGTATATATATAGTCTTATTTTGAATACCTTGTAGTTTGTCGTAAATCGGCGTAGTCCGCCAATTATGTAGGCGGTAAATATAATTCATCCCCATTTAAATCTCTAACAATGGTTCAT
The DNA here is from genome assembly GCA_963457695.1 of Neria commutata. Classification (NCBI taxonomy): domain Eukaryota; kingdom Metazoa; phylum Arthropoda; class Insecta; order Diptera; family Micropezidae; genus Neria; species Neria commutata. Next base: position 42,571,158 of record OY735245.1, on the reverse strand, counting down.
GACCCAACTCGGTTACATGGTGCAGGGTAGTACTTTGTCAGTGAAACCCAACAGTTTCTCTCTTATTTGTTTTATTTCAACTCATCTGGAACATACGCAGACGCCCAATAAATAATTTGAGATAGATCCATAGATTGCTATTGTTAGAAGGCCTTTGTTGCGCACCGCGACCGCCGAATGGATCTTTTGTGCTGGCCTGTATTTAACCCAGCTGTGTTAGGCTCTTAATGAAAAGTAGCACTTAACTGGATTTAGTGTTCCATATTTTCCGTGGGGGCACTGAGTAACCTCCTAGGTGAATGCTTCTTAGCCTACTAATTGCGGGACAGTCGCACAAAATGTGCTCGGACGTTTCAGTCCCTATCTCGCATAGTCGGCACGTATCCGTGTCGGATAATCCCATCTTCATCAGATGGTATCGAAGACTGCAGTGGCCTGTGAGATACCCTGTGAGGATGCGGAGGTCTTCCCCATTCAACCTGATAAGCCTTTGTGATATGGCCTTTGTTGGAGATCGATGATAAACATAAACACACCAAATCGAAGCAAATCGACTCTACGAAAGATAGACAAATAGTTTGGCATAAAACTTATACCTTTTATATAACTTTTTCTACGGAGTTTTCCACATATTCTACAATTCTAGGTGGCTTTAAACATATTCAAAATTTCAAACCTCTCTCTACATCTGTTGCATAGCATAATGTGCTAATATACGCTAAATCACCTAACTCTGCTTGGGATAAATGTATGTATATGTACATATGTAAGTATGCATATTGTTGCCGTGATTACCTGCTTATGCGCTATACAAAGATGATGCTATGAACTGAACTATATTGAAACTATCAATTCACTGCTGTAGGTAGTTTTTGCTTTCCTCTTCATTTTTGTATTTTATGGGCTTAAGCGATTAATATTCACATGCTCAACATGAATGTGGTGGCGGCGTCTTTAATCTTTTGTTAAAAGCAGAAACCAAGTGCCGCCAAGGCGCACCCCAAGGAGCCACATTAATGTGCTGCCGAACACCGTCAGCTAAATTCGTTGGTTTTTGTATGACGCTCTTGTCTGTTGTGTGTTATGCTATTGTGTATGAGAATTGTGTATTTTCGTTACGTTTCGTTTCGTTCAAGTTACGAACTTAATTTTGTATTTTATTAGTTTTTCGATCAATTTTCAGCCTGCATTGATAATGCCTATAGGCGCGATAATTTTTACATTACTCACTTTCCTTTGACGTATAATGTTCGCACCATGTACGAAAAAAAAATTTTAAATAATATGTATGCGAGTGAAAAATGCGAAGAAAATATATACATATTAGTTGTGCCCGACCGATACCCGTTTTTTGGCCGAAACCGATACCGATGCCGATGGATCGGCATCTTCAAGTTCGGCCGAACGCTAAAAGGCTGATGCCAAAGCCGATGCCGATACCGATACCAAAGGAAATAATTTGTTTTCGTTCTTTGAAAACTATATACATATATATATATATTTGATTTTATGCAAAAGAGGCTTTGGGAAACGCTGGGGCTTACAACCTCATATTGTGCACTGGATGTACACCGCAATCATAAGACCAATCCTCACCTATGGAGCTTTGGCCTGGTGGGAAACGGTCAAGACTAAGTCCCACCTAAACAATCTAAATAAGGTGCAGAGATTGGCTAGCCTGGGTGTGACCAGTGCATTGAGATCCACACCCCAAGCTGGTCTTGAGATGATTCTACATCTCCTACCAATTGATTTATACATAAGAAATGTCGCAGAAAAGGGAGCCCTCAGACTAAGAGAGTCCCAACTGCTTAAACATAATCCTATCGGACATGCATCAATACTGGACCAATGTAACACCCGCGGCCTATCAGCCTTGACCGATTACATTATACCTAGATACGACTTTAACATCAATCATACCACATTGATTCCATCTAGAGAAAACTGGGTATCAAACAGCGCCATCGGCGCTAACGAGATACACATCTTCACTGACGGTTCAAAAATGGAGGTTGGTACAGGCGCTGGAGTTTTCTCCGAATCTCTCGATATCAACAAGTCATACAGACTTTCCGACTTTCCAGTGTTTTTTAAGCAAAAATTTATGCGGTCAACCAAGCTGCACGGATCATCCACGAAAGGAATCTCCCACCTACCGTGATATGGATCTGTGTCGATAGCCAGGCCGCCATAAAAGCATTAGACTCGAAGCTTATCAAATCAAAATTTGTGAGAGAGTGCCGAGACTCCCTCAAATCCATCCACCAGCACACCATCAAGCTCTGCTGGGTACCCGGACACTTCGGTGTAGAAGGGAATGAGAGGGCAGATGAACTAGCTAGGAATGGATCTGAAATAGGCTTGCAATACTCTGACAACAGCATTCACACTCCCATTAGCGAAGCATAGACTCATAGAGCTTAAATCCGAAACAATGGCCAATTACCGGTGGTCAAAAACCACAAATTGGGTAATTTCTTGGACTTTATGGCCCAAACTAGACGCAAAAAGAACTAAAAGCATACTTGCTCTAAATAGACATTCCATCCGCATACTCACAGGGATACTCACCGGACATTGCATCATAGGCGTCATGGCCGACCGATTGCAAATCCCACGGAGTGGCTTCTGTAGCAGTTGCGGAGACGAAGAGGAAATAGAATCTATTGAGCATCTTCTTTGTTACTGTCCAGCACTACAGGAACGCCGCCTACGATTCGTGGGAAAACGGTTCTTTGATAGCTTGGCAGAATTAATACGTGTTCCTCTGGAGGATATTTCAAGATTCGCTATGAAATCAGGATGGTTCACCCACACCTAAGGGTTTGGGCTTTCTCCATCTACTGGGTTTATATACAAGGCATCACAATGGGCCTTCGGCCTCTGGGTGGGTTTACTGCTAGCAGTAAACAGTCTTTTTAACCTAACCTAACCATATATATTTGAAAAAAACTAAAGTTCAAACACATATGTACGTATCAGAGCTGTGTCGTAATGATTCCTTTAGGGAATCAATTACACTCAATTACAAATTACAAGGAATTGCAATTAGTAATCAATTCCTTTTGTTCACAGCAAAGGAATTGATTACTTTTTAAATTCCTTTGAAAAATTCCAAAAGTAATTTGCTTTTTTGAATTCCAAATCCAAGGAATTTTATTTTTTGGAATTCAAACGAATTCCTTTGTAGGAATGGAATTGAAAAAAATCAATTCCATTCCATGGAATTGAAAATGTAATTGACTTTTTCCAATTCCATTCCATGGAATTGAAAATGTAATTGATTTTTTTCGATTCCTCAGAGGAATTGTGAAAGTAATTGAGAAACTGAAAGTTCATTCATGAATGTGAATTTTTTGTTGTGGTAAAAAAATAGAATCAAGATTAAGCATTGGACATTTTTTTCAAAGTTTTGCGTCTTATTTTCAGGCAAAATATGTAAATAAAAGAAAAATATTTGGAAAGAATATTAATTTTATTTTAATTGTTAAATTAGCAACAAACGATAAACAACAAAAATACAAATAGAGAAAAGGTTTTCTTTGTATCATTCGAGGAAATGTACGTTGGCTTTCATTAAAGTCAGCATTTCGAAGTGATCGTCAGAGAGAGCATGGCGTCTTGGTGTATTTACAATGCCGGCAAATGAAAATAATCTCTCAACCGGCGCCGAGGAGGTCAATGGAGAATGACCACGCGATTGACAAATATTATTATATGCACAAGTGCCAAAATTTTAAGTTCGAAGTGGTTGAAAGTTTATTGCCATATAACCCGACAGCATTCCTTTTTAAATTCCTTTGAGGAATGGAATCGAAAAAAATCAATTACATTTTCAATTCCATGGAATGGAATTGGAAAAAGTCAATTACATTTTCAATTCCATGGAATGGAATTGATTTTTTTTCAATTCCATTCCTACAAAGGAATTCGTTTGAATTCCAAAAAATAAAATTCCTTGGATTTGGAATTCAAAAAAAGCAAATTACTTTTGGAATTTTTCAAAGGAATTTAAAAAGTTATCAATTCCTTTGCTTTGAATAAAAGGAATTGATTACTATTTGCAATTACTGAGGAATGTAATTGTAATTGTAATGGAATTGGATTTACCCAGCTCTGGTACGTATGTATAGGTATATCCTTATACATATATATATATTTAATTTAATATTCAAAGTTGAATAATTTTATGTTGTAAAAATAATAACTAGAACCCGACCGAACCCGAAATTTTGGCCGAGACCGATACCGAACTTCGGCCTTTTTTTCAAGTTCGGCCGAAACCGAGACCGAACCGAATATATATGCGAATATATATGCAAAAAAAAGAAGAAGAATTTTAATGAAAAAATAATGTATACATTTTTAGGAAAAAATACATTTTATTATAAATAAAAGCAGTCAAGTGCGAGTCGGGCTCGCTCACTGAGGGTTCCGTACCAGAAATACCCTTTTTAGCGTTCGAATTTAGTTTCTCTTTGCTCGTCTGGCCATAAAATTTTTGACATTTTGGCCTACATCTTCGAAACCAATTCACCTAAAAATATGAAAAAAACATTTTAGGAATTCACGGACGTAGCCGTTTCTAACGATACCCCACAATATGTAAACAACAAAAATTTTTCGCTAAGGAAATTTTTTACTATGGTAATCATAAATAAAATTTAAAAAAATAGAAAAACAAATAAATCGAAAAAATCTGCAGTTTTCCAGTAATCTATGACTAAAGACCTACTAACTCTGATTTTATCAAAATTTTAGCTTAAGAAATCTAGAAACCCAGGGGGGGTATGGTAATTTTTTCGACATTTTGTCCTATATCTTCGAAACCGCTTCACCGAAAATTATAAAAAAAATATGTTTGTAATCCATGCATGTAGCCCTTTCTAATGATACCCCACTCGATATAAACAACAAAAATTTTTTTCTGAGGGTCATCTTAAATTTAAAAAAAATTTAAAAATTTGAAATTTGAAAAAACCGGCAGCCATTCAGTCATGCGTGATCCAATACCTAGTAAGCCTGATTTTATCAAAATTTTCGGTTGAGAAATGGAGTGGGAAGATGGGATCATGTGGGGACAGGTCCGTTTTTTATAAGCTTTATATTAACTTCAAATCAGGTATGTATGTCGTCAAATCTAGTAATCAATTTTTCACCCACTTCCCGACTACTTAGAGATCTGAAACTTTGCATACATGCCTAATCTAGAGCCCAATACATGAATCAATAAATTTTATGGGCGTAGGATAAGGGGCGTGGCACTTTTTTATAAACTCCAGATTTGTGTATAACTTTAGAACTACACATCACACATCAATGAAACTCGGCAAGAACTTACTACATATCAATATCCTTCTACTGAGAAAATAAGGGGGCACTGGATAAGGGGACGTGGCACCCCCCATACAAACAAAATTTTTGATCTCGATTAGCTTTGGAACTAAAGGTCGTGTAGCATTGAAATTTCGTATGCAGTCGCCTCTTGGATGTGTCGTCCCACTGGTAAAATTTTATGGGCGTAGGATAGGAGGGCGTGGCACCCCCCATATAAACCAAATTTTTGATCTCGATTTGCTTTGGAACTAAAGCTCGCGCAGCATTGAAATTTCGTATGCAGTCGCCTCTTGGATGTGTCGTCCCATTGCTAAAATTGTATGGGCGTAGGATAAGGGGCGTGGCACTTTTTTATCAACTCCAGATTCGTGTATAACTTTAGAACTACACATCACACATCAATGAAACTCGGTAGGAACTTACTACATATCCATATCCTTCTACTGAGAAAATAAGGGGGGCTCTGGATAAGGGGCGTGGCACCGCCCATACAAACAAAATTTTTGATCTCGATTAGCTTTGGAGCTAAAGGTCGTGCAGCATTGAAATTTCGTATGCAGTCGCCTCTTGGATGTGTCGTCCCAGTGGTAAAATTTTATGGGCGTAGGATAAGGGGGCGTAGCACCCCCCATACAAACAAAATTTTTGATCTCGATTAGCTTTGGAACTAAGGGTCGTGCAGCATTTAAATTTCGTATGCAGTCGCCTCTTGGATGCGTCGTCCCACTGGTAAAATTTTATGGGCGTAGGATAAGGGGCGTGGCATTTTTTTTATCAACTCTAGATTTGTGTATAACTTTAAAACTACACATCACACATCAATGAAATTTGGTAGGAACTTACTACATATCCATATTCTTCTACTGGGAAAATAAGACGGGCAGTGGACAAGTGGGCGTGGCACCGCCCATACAAACCAAATCGTTTATATAGAATAGCTTTGGAACTAAAGGTCGTGCAGCATTGAAGTTCCGTATACAGGCCCCTCTTGGATGCTTCGTCCCACTGGTAAAATTTTATGGGCGTAGGACAAGGGGCGTGGCACTTTTCAAGCAACTACACACTTGGGCTTCAGTTTATAATTATAGGTACACCACACATCAATGAAAAACGATAGGAACTTACTTGCCGCGCCCTGCTGGCAAAATAGCAACAACTCACCGCGTCACAAATATGCCACGAATATTAGGGTCGATCACTGCCGTATTATTTGTTAAATTGAGGATATGACATATGACGATAGGAAAGACTGTGAATACCCTAAATATTGTGTACTGCTCTGCAAGTTTAAAATTCTTTTTGCGAAAAATTTCAGAGCTCTAAAATTGAATTTATGGAAGACTAAAAAGTAGAAAATAAAATTATATAAAAAAAAACTTTTTAAAAATAAGCTTTAATTTATTTAATGTACTAAAAAGTAGAAAATAAATTGTTTTTAAGTCACCTGTATCTTACTATCAATAAAAGCTTGTGCGCTCAATATCCAAATTCAAAATATCTTTCATTACTAGAATCTATTTGCAAAAAATTATTTAAATAAAATATTGTGGTAACTGTTTGACAAATATTGAACACATGAGCGCCCTAAGCTTTTATGGATAGTAAGATACAGGCGACTTAAAAACAATTTATTTTCTACTTTTTAGTACATTAAATAAATTAAAGCTTATTTTTAAAAAGTTTTTTTTTATATAATTTTATTTAACTATATCTTTCTAACCCGTTTGCATAATATTATAAAAAAAATATGTTTGTAATCCATGGACGTAGCCCTTTCTAATGATACCCCATTCGAAATATACAACAAAGATTTTTTTCTGAGGGGGCATCTTAAATTTAAAAAAAAATAAAAAAATAAAAAATTCGAAAAGCACCCCTACGGTAATGCGTGATAAAATACCTAGTTACTCCGATTTTATAAAAATTTTAGTTTGAGAAATGTCCTGAGCGTGTTGGATCATGTGGGGACAGGTCGGTTTTTCTCTTATATCTTCCTAACCCGTTTACATAAAATTGAAAAAAATACATTCTATAATCTATGGATGTAGCCCTTTCTAACGATACCCCACACGATACGATTTAAAAATATTTTTATTTTTTTTGCCCCACCCGAAAACCTTTAAAAATTATAAAAAAATATTTCTAAAAATTTTTTTAACTTTTTATATTAAAAAAATGATTTTGGTTATTAAGACCTAACATCGTGCCAAATTTCAGGTTTCTACGATTAAAAAAAGGTCGTTTTATATACACACTCCCAAAACAAAAGTGACCTTATAAGTGTTCCCTTTTATTTTCCCTTTTAGGGGAACGGAACCCTAAAAACAATTCATTTGAGGTATAAATACCTACATTAAGCATCTGATTTATGAAAAATCAATAAAAAGTATTATTAAAGAATTTAAATTTTGTTTAAAACTATAAAAATTTTTCCTCAACTGTTCGGCTAAATACTCGGCCTTTTGTAGCCGAGACCGAACCGAGACCGAACCCGAACCTTTTGGCCGAACTGTTCGGTAACCGAAACCGAGACCGAGCGTTCGGTCGGGCTCTAATAATAACTTATTTGTATTTTCCCCGTGTAAGCTATTCGTTGTGTCAGTATAAAACTGACCAGCAGCGCTAAAAAGTTGCTCGCTCACAACGCTCAATGGGGGAGCAGACAAGCGTTTTCTAGCTACTTTTTTAGTAGAGAAAGGGGACTCTGATTCCAATATTCAAAAATGTTTGATTTCCTAAGTATTATGGGTTCAAAAAGGAATGATTCGAATTGAATTGAATAAAATAACTTTACGTCGGCACGATCCTTCTATGAAATGAGCTGTGAAGCTCAAAAGAGAGCAGGATTTCGAAGGATTTGTCCAGTCAGCTTTTGGAATTATAGTTTTTCGTTTTTCTTTCTCGTTGGTACGTTGCCGACATTAATGTGCTGCGAAAGTATTTTTCAGATTTCTGTCGATACTTTCCTTGCACATTCGGATCGGCATAGTTAAGTTTCTTAAATGCTTTTCCTTCGACCAAATTGTACGAATCGTTAATGATGTGTGGGTGCATAACACCTTGTGGAGTCCGATCTATAGTCAAAATCTATGGAGCCATTCGTAAGGAGGATTATTGAAACATTTTGACGAATCCTCAGGAAACAACATTTCAGTACGACAACGATCCGAAACACACAGCTAAAATTGGGATTGCCTGGATACCCAACAATTTCAGGTTCTGGATTGGCCTGCGCATAATCCGGATCTAACTCCAATTGAAAATTGTTGGGCTTACCTAAAAATCAGGTTGTTAACTACGCTGAGCCCCCGAATGGCATTAACCTGCTCTGGGAGCGCGTGCAAGGGAAATGGAAAAGTATTCCAAATGAATATGTCTTCAAATTGTACTAATCAATACGAAATCGCATACAAATGTTAAAAAAAGCAAATGGATATTGGACTAAGTACTAAGTTGGGACATTTTTTTGCATGCAAAATTGAGCCAATGGCCATATAGTTTAATAAGTAGTTGCTAAAGTCTTGTCTTTTTAAATTAACATATGCAATGAATTGATGTTTTAAAAACTACTATTTGATTTTATGTTTCTTCAGCAGTTAAGCAGTTTTTAATGAGCCGTTTTCTTATTTTCATTCAACATTGGCTCATTTATGCATACTGTATATTTCTGTAAGAAGTTCGGCCAAAGTATCGGCCAATTGTGGCCGAAGACAAACCGAAGCCGATCCTTTAAATTTCGGCCGATACCGGTTTTTTGGCCGAAGCCGATACCGATCGATCGGCTTCATCAGGTTCGGCCGTACCCTAAAAAAGCCGATGCCGAAGCAAATGCCAATACCGATACCAAAGGAAATCATTTTTTTTCGTTATTTTAAAATGATATACATATATATTTATTTGAAAAAAAATAAAGTTCAAGCATATATGATCACGAAATTACAAAACTACAAAAATAGATAATTTAGTCCATTGTTTACCATATATGACGCGCCCAGAGCAAAAACGACTCTTATAATTTCACAGAGCAAAAACGCTTCAAAAAATTACACACCGTACATGTGACACTAACACATATTTGCATGCATGCTCGGTTGCAGAGCTCGGAGCAACCGTCGGTTTCGTCAGTGTCGCTGCTGATGCCAAGCAGAACAGACCGAGGGTGGGTTTTGTTCTGCTTGTTCACATGTATGTCGCTACCACGTGGTAAAATCCGGTTTTGAGAAATATCTATGCTACCAACGAAAAATTCTTGATGCTTTGCCGTCTTGTCGAATTTTCGTTTTGCAGGCTGTAAATTGAAAAATGACAATTTCCTATTAGCCAAAAAAATATGTTTGCTTGCCTTTAAATTTTATCACTTCTAAACGCAATATGTAAATTTTTTGGAAATTTCGCTTTATTTAATATTTGTTCATTTATTTTATTTGCGTTGATATATTTTGATAAATCACTTTTTTTTTAGATTTTACAGATACTTTTCGTAAAATCTTTTTTCAGATCAAATTTTTTAAAGATCACATTAAATACAAATATAAACTGATGACGTTTTGGCAATATATGTATGTATGTATAGCCCTTTCATCTCCTAATTCTGCATCTAATTTGCCGCTGTCTTTCAGTCTCTAAGCAGCACACCCGGCAACAGCATTATTTGAGCTGTTCGTCCGTTTGTGTAAGTTTTTTATACAAACTTGCCTGAGATCCTGCTTTGCTTTGTGTGGGTTTTTCCCGCGAATTTTTCACCTGTTTGAAGGCATTCAATCTTTTGACTGCGGACGGCTAGAGACTTGCAGGTGTTTGGTGGGGTTCTCTATTATAAAAGGTCGCTTGCAGATTTTGAAAGAATAAAGCGTGAACATCTTGTGGAAGAAATCGGTCTTTGTGATCTTTAAGAAGCAGTTAACAAAATAAATAAATTCGAAATTGAGGAAGGCTTTCATGAGGGAACGTACTATTTTCAATATGCAACCGATTATTCTATTTTAAATCAAAGCAATATTCTAATGGCAAAGATCAACGGTCGCAAATTTATTTGTAACTCATCGGGCTGATTCTATTTCATTGTATAAATTAACTATTTGGTGTGAATTCATGATAAAAGCGATCAACGGGGTCACTTGCAGGCGTGTTATGGCTGGTCATTTGTTCGCTCGTTCAAATGACGGTCGCAATAATTTCTAAGCGGTTTTCTTTCTGTATGCTGCTGAACTGAAAGGAAGAAGTGGAATGTAGCGTTCACCTTTTCACTGATGAAACGGAAGTTGTGTCGATTTTATGATGGCAATGTCGACATTCTATGCTCCAAAGAGGCAACTAAACATTTATAAGCATTGTAAAATTGAAGAATTACGTTGAACAATTTTTGCTTCTGACCTTAATTTGATATTACATGAATGGCATAAAAAATTTTGCGAAAATATAAAGAAATGCAATTGCATCAAACTGAATTTTCACTTCTTACCACCCTCATCGCTTTTATCATGAATTCACACCAAATAGTTAATTTATACAATGAAATAGAATCATCCCGATGAGTTACAAATAAATTTGCGACCGATGATCTTTGCCATTAGAATATTGCTTTGATTTAAAATAGAAAAATCGGTTGCATATTGAAAATAGTACGTTCCCTTATGAAAGCCTTCCTCAATTTCGAATTTATTTATTTTGTTAACTGCTTCTTAAAGATCACAAAGACCGATTTCTTCCACAAGATGTTCACGCTTTATTCTTTCAAAATCTGCAAGCGACCTTTTATAATAGAGAACCCCGCCAAACACCTGCAAGTCTATTTGTATTTAATGTGATCTTTAAAAAATTTGATCTGAAAAAAGATTTGACGAAAAGTATCTGTAAAATCTAAAAAAAAGTGATTTATCAAAATATATCAACGCAAATAAAATAAATGAACAAATATTAAATAAAGCGAAATTTCCAAAAAATTTACATATTGCGTTTAGAAGTGATAAAATTTAAAGGCAAGGAAACATATTTTTTTGGCTAATAGGAAATTGTCATTTTTCAATTTACAGCCTGCAAAACGTAAATTCGACAAGACGGCAAAGCATCAAGAATTTTTCGTTGGTAGCATAGATATTTCTCAAAACCGAATTTTACCACGTGGTAGCGACAGACCGAGGGTGGGTTCTGTTCTGCTTGGCATCAGCAGCACAGATTACTACCAGATACCCAACTCTCACACTAGCGCTAAAAAATCACCACTACATTCACAAAAATAAGATAGAGTTTATCCATATTTGGTTACGGGTAGCCAGGTATTCGGTTTTTTTTATATAAGTATTCCATCAGTATTCGTCCAAACTTATATAATTGTAACAATTTGATTCTTATTTCAGTTTGAGTATATGTGCTGATATTTTGTGTGTTCATCAAATATTTTATTTTGTTGCTTTTGTCGCGTGGGAACCGAGTACTCGAAGGCGTCAGTAGTCGATAGCCGTGTCGTGCAATTTATTTCTATCCCCATAAAATGCCGATCAGCTGTAAAGTAGGTGCAGTCAGCTGTAAAGTAAGCGCTATCCGCTGTGTCGAATTCCCAACCCACTGCGAACAAATTTTTGAGGTTTGACAGTTGTTGGTCCGAAATGTAAACAAAGGAATTTTTGTGAATGCAACTCTGTAAGGAATTACAAAAACAAAATACATTGCGAATCACACGTACGCTATCAGTGTGAGGGAATTTTTCAAAAAAAATGGAAATTTTTGTTCCCTGGACGGACAGTTGGGCGTCTGGATATAGTCTGTGTCAGCAGCGACACTGACGAAACCGACGGTTGCTCCGAGCTCTGCAACCGAGCATGCATGCAAACATGGGTTAGTGTCACATGTACGGTGTGTAATTTTTTGAAGCGTTTTTGCTCTGTGAAATTATAAGAGTCGTTTTTGCTCTGGGCGCGTCATATGTATGTACTTATTAAGTAAAGAGCAATTGCAATCCCGTTACATACATACTAATACACCCCATGTCATAACTATATAACCATTAAGGTTTTGTTCAATAGTCTGACAATATAACTTAAATTTTTTTTAAATTTGTATAAATAGAAAAGTAACTTTACGAAATATTGAAATACATGGCTCTGAAAACAGTACTTAAATCGTTTTATTTTACGAAAAAATGCATATCTCGTGTTTCACAACTACATATATAACCATCATATAACTATCGGTAAAAAGCCGTTACATACATCAAATATTAGCTAAAATTGTTGGTCAGTGAGTTTTTTGCAATGCCGCGTGGAAAATATTTAACTGAAGAAGAAAAAGGAAAAATCCTTGCATATCGACCAAGGTTTATCTCATCGAGAAATCAGTCATAAAATTCAAACACACCATGTATGCATAGGCCATTTTTTGGGGGATCCAAGTGCTTATTGAATGAGCAAGTCTGGAGGACCGAAAAAAAAGTTAAATGAAAGAGAAGAAAGGCGGATCTTAAAGGAAGCAAGTAATTCAACCAAATCTCTGTCCAGGCTTCAAAGCGATTTAGGGCTTTCTGTATCAAAAAGTACCATAAGCCGAGTCATAAAAAAATGTGGATACATCAAAAATTGCAAATTGAAGACTGCTCCGCGACTTACTCCTCGACACATAATTGCAAGGTTGAAATTCGCAAAGGATAACATGGACAGAGATTGGACCAAAGTAAGTAAAAGTGAAATCAAATTTAACTGAAAAACTGAAGCAAGGAATTCGTGTAGGTTATCTTTTCTGATGAAAAGAAATTCAATCTGGATGGTCCTGATGGCATTCAACATTATTGGAGCGACTTGAGGAAGGATCCCCTGTATTTTTCTAAAAGAAATTTCGGTGGAGGCAGTCTAATGGTTTGGGGCGCGTTTTCAGTCAACTCTATGCTCTCCATATCTTTTCCTTCAACTCGAATTAACAGTTTGGAGTACATTAAAGTTTTGAAAAGATCTCTTCTTCCTTTTATTGAAGAAAATTCTGCAACAAGGGGGTGTTTTCAGCAAGATAATGCTCCAGTGCATACCAGTAGAGCAACAAATCAATGGTTGCGGAATTACAGTATTGAAACCATGTCGTGGCCTGCGTGCTCGCCTGATCTAAATCCGATCGAAAACATCTGGGGAATACTTGTTCGTGAAGTTTATAGCGAAAACCGCCAATACCAAAGCATCGCTGAGCTAAAGCGATCTGTAGAATGCGCTTGGTACAATGTAGGCGCGGAAATTCGGAACAAGCTTGTGGAAAGCATGAAATCGCGCGTTTTTGAATTGATAACAGAAAAAGGAGGTCCGACTCATTACTAAATTAAGTTATTTATTTGTTATTCCGTAATCATCAGTTGTATCTTAGGATTGGTTATATAGTTGTGAAACACCACTGTTTTAAGTATTTGTAAAAAATACTACTATAATAAATTCTTTAAATGAAAAGTGTATTTTATGAAGTCTGTGAAATGTAATCTTTGAGTTTAAATAAATGTTTGTTTTTTCTATTAACTTTTTACAAGAGAAAATTTAAAAATTTTACTGGTTATATAGTTATGACATGGGGGTATTGTGGTTCTATTTTTAATTTAAAACATATCAAATTTTCATTTAGAAACGACTTACATTTGGTTTAGCATTTCAGGTCAGCCTACTTAACGATAACGTTCTTAGAATAGGGCAAGGAGGAGCGCTGCTATTCAACCGAAAACAACGAAAACCAAGAACAGACCAGACGGGCAAGGAAAAGTACTCCTATTAAATAAAATAGAATTAATTTCAGCAACAGCCAATCAGAGCACAACAGGGAAGAAGAAGCACTGCTGTATATAAGGAGCAGCTGTAGCAAAAGCGGACAGAACTGTACGAGCTGCCAAGCAGAGAGGTTATCTGATTTTTGCTCTTCGTTGTTTCTTTTGGTTGAATTCTAAACTCAAAAATGGTATTTCTGGTACGGTACCCTTAAGCGCTGATCAGTCACCGCGTATCGTATTTAATCGGAGCGCAGACAAAACCTACCCTACCCGAACTCATACATGCGTTCGCTCATTGCGTATTTAATCGGCGCGTAAGGCAGAAATTATAACCCAAATTGGTTTTTCTCACACGTTTACGTCTGCTCTGATGCTCAGAGAGGATGAGAGAATGACATTGCTTTGTACTAAAAACAGTGCTGCCACTGCTCTTCGATTTTAATTTAGAACTAAAACCGGATTATTATTGCTATTATAAATTCTTAAAAGTAGACCACAATAAATATATCTAAAAATTTAGATAATTCTGTATCATAGATTTTATAAAGAATGTAAAATTTAACCTCACAAGCAAAATGAACAGCGTGCTTACTTTGTGCACGAAACTATATGGCAGCAATAACCAAGACAGAAACCTGCAAAAAAGCTGCGATACGATTTTCACTGAACGGCCCAAATTTTGCCGTTACGAATAATTCCGCTCACAAAAGATACGCGGTGACTGATCAGCGCTTTAGGGCGCGAGCTCGACTCGCACTTGACTGCCCTTTTTTTTCTACGAGCGACTTTTTCCCATCGCGTTAGGACGCCTGGACGCCTGCTTTCATTAGTACCTGCGGGGTTAAATTATAGAAACGTATAGGAACAACATGCAAAATTCAGTACTATTTAAGTACCATATCACCTAATTTCAGTACCTTTTTATGAATACAAATAAAATATTGTGTACTGCTCTCCATTATTCTTTAAACTTTTTTCAGAGGCAGTAGCTACTCCAATTGCGTCACTGTTTCGAGTTTGTTTGAAAAGGGGAGTCTTTCTAAATCCTTGGAAACTATGCTCTATAATACCAATTTTCATATCTGGTGATCGCAATAATGTTAATAACTACAGGCCAATTGTGAAACAAAGAACTATAGCTAAACTATTTGATCATATAATCAAAAATAAATTATTTGATTATTTGAAAACCACCATTTCGGTGTACCAGCATGGATTTTTCCCAGGTAGATCAACATTAACCAACTTAGCTCTGATCACTAGACAAATCATAAGCGCTTTAGAAGAACATTCTCAGATGGACGTTGTCTATACTGACTTCTCCAAGACGTTTGATAAAGTTGATCATTCGATCCTTCTTTAGAAACTGCGTGTTCCAGGAGTCAGTGGAAAACTCTTGGCATTTTTTTCCAGTTTCCTTAGAGATAGAAAGCTCTACGTTAAGATTGAATCAACCAAGTCGGATACCGTAATAGACGCATGCTCAGGCATACCGCAAGGGACACATTGCGGTCCGCTTCTATTTCTAATCTTCATCAATGATCTGCATAATCGCTTTAAATTTGCAAATTGTTTAATGTTCGCTGACGAAGTCAAGCTTTTCTATAAAATTCGTGAGATTTCCGATTGCATTAAACTTCAATCTGATTTACTGGCATTTGAAGCCTGGTGTACTGGAAACCATCTTTTCTTAAATTTAAAGAAATGCTGCGTGGTAACCTACTCTAAAAAGCCTGTAAGCATTGACTACAACTACCTCCTGGGAAGTTGCTCTCTTCACCGCTGCTGCGAAGTCAAAGATTTAGGTATTATTTTTGACTATAAGCTTACATTCTCTAAGCATATTGACTATATTGTCAGCAAGTCCTTCACTCTGCTGGGATTTATAAGAAGAAATACTGAAGATTTCAAGGACCCCGCTACTCTTAAATCACTTTATGTTTCCCTAGTCAGAAGTCGCTTGAACTACTGCTCTTTAATATGGAATCCCTACTACGGGGTCCATTCCAACAAAATTGAAAAGGTACAAAAAATCTTTACCAAATTTGCTTTGCGAAGATTAGAATGGCAGTTTGATCTTCCATCGTACATTGGCAGAAGAAAACTGTTGGGTCTGCAATCCTTGCATGACAGGAGAATTTACTCTTCCTTAATCTTTATTTTTGGGCTGATAAATAAAAATATAAACTGCCCACAGCTATGCAATTTTTTCAATGTTCATATTCCTGAGAAAAATTTTAGGAACAAGCGCTTGTTTATTGATGCTACTCACAAAACCAATTATGCGTGCAATGAGCCAATATCTCGGTGCCTTAGATTATGCAACATCTATGAGAAATATATTGACTTCGATGTTAACATTCACAAATTTAAGTTGAATCTTTATGCTATTTTCAATTAATTATATTTTTTATATAGTCTGTATGAATTTACTTCTGTAGACTGAAATACTAAATAAATAAAGTTTTAAATTCTTTTTGGGAAAAAATTTCAAAGCGCTAAAATTTAATTTATGGGAGACTAAAAAGTAGAAAATAAAATTTTATAAAAAAACTTTTTAAAAATAAGCTTTAATTCATTTAATGTACTAAAAAGTAGAAAATAAATTGTTTCCAAGTCACCAGTATCTTACTATCAATAAAAGCTTGTGCGCTCAATATCCATATTAAAAATATCTTTCATTACTAGAATCTATTTGCAAAAAATAATTTAAATAAAATATTGTGCAAAATTCAGTACTATTTAAGTACCATATCACCTAATTTCAGTACCTTTTTATTAATACAAATAAAATATTGTGTACTGCTCTCCATTATTCTTTAAACTTTTTTCAGAGGCAGTAGCTACTCCAATTGCGTCACTGTTTCGAGTTTGTTTGAAAAGGGGAGTCTTTCTAAATCCTTGGAAATTATGCTCTATAACACCAATTTTCAAATCTGGTGATCGCAATAATGTTAATAACTACAGGCCAATTGTGAAACAAAGCACTATAGCTAAACTATTTGATCATATAATCAAAAATAAATTATTTGATTATTTGAAAACCACCATTTCGGTGTACCAGCATGGATTTTTCCCAGGTAGATCAACATTAACCAACTTAGCTCTGATCACTAGACAAATCATAAGCGCTTTAGAAGAACATTCTCAGATGGACGTTGTCTATACTGACTTTTCCAAGGCGTTTGATAAAGTTGATCATTCGATCCTTCTTTAGAAACTGCGTGTTCTAGGAGTCAGTGGAAAACTCTTGGCATTTTTTTCCAGTTTCCTTAGAGATAGAAAGCTCTACGTTAAGATTGAATCAACCAAGTCGGATACCGTAATAGACGCATGCTCAGGCATACCGCAAGGGACACATTGCGGTCCGCTTCTATTTCTAATCTTCATCAATGATCTGCATAATCGCTTTAAATTTGCAAATTGTTTAATGTTCGCTGACGAAGTCAAGCTTTTCTATAAAATTCGTGAGATTTCCGATTGCATTAAACTTCAATCTGATTTACTGGCATTTGAAGCCTGGTGTACTGGAAACCATCTTTTCTTAAATTTAAAGAAATGCTGCGTGGTAACCTACTCTAAAAAGCCTGTAAGCATTGACTACAACTACCTCCTGGGAAGTTGCTCTCTTCACCGCTGCTGCGAAGTCAAAGATTTAGGTATTATTTTTGACTATAAGCTTACATTCTCTAAGCATATTGACTATATTGTCAGCAAGTCCTTCACTCTGCTGGGATTTATAAGAAGAAATACTGAAGATTTCAAGGACCCCGCTACTCTTAAATCACTTTATGTTTCCCTAGTCAGAAGTCGCTTGAACTACTGCTCTTTAATATGGAATCCCTACTACGGGGTCCATTCCAACAAAATTGAAAAAGTACAAAAAATCTTTACCAAATTTGCTTTGCGAAGATTAGAATGGCAGTTTGATCTTCCATCGTACATTGGCAGAAGAAAACTGTTGGGTCTGCAATCCTTGCATGACAGGAGAATTTACTCTTCCTTAATCTTTGTTTTTGGGCTGATAAATAAAAATATAAACTGCCCACAGCTATGCAATTTTTTCAATGTTCATATTCCTGAGAAAAATTTTAAGAACAAGCGCTTGTTTATTGATGCTACTCACAAAACCAATTATGCGTGCAATGAGCCAATATCTCGGTGCCTTAGATTATGCAACATCTATGAGAAATATATTGACTTCGATGTTAACATTCACAAATTTAAGTTGAATCTTTATGCTATTTTCAATTAATTATATTTTTTATATAGTCTGTATGAATTTACTTCTGTAGACTGAAATACTAAATAAATAAAGTTTTAAATTCTTTTTGGGAAAAAATTTCAAAGCGCTAAAATTTAATTTATGGGAGACTAAAAAGTAGAAAATAAAATTTTATAAAAAAACTTTTTAAAAATAAGCTTTAATTCATTTAATGTACTAAAAGGTAGAAAATAAATTGTTTCCAAGTCACCAGTATCTTACTATCAATAAAAGCTTGTGCGCTCAATATCCATATTAAAAATATCTTTCATTACTAGAATCTATTTGCAAAAAATAATTTAAATAAAATATTGTGCAAAATTCAGTACTATTTAAGTACCATATCACCTAATTTCAGTACCTTTTTATGAATACAAATAAAATATTGTGTACTGCTCTCCATTATTCTTTAAACTTTTTTCAGAGGCAGTAGCTACTCCAATTGCGTCACTGTTTCGAGTTTGTTTGAAAAGGGGAGTCTTTCTAAATCCTTGGAAATTATGCTCTATAACACCAATTTTCAAATCTGGTGATCGCAATAATGTTAATAACTACAGGCCAATTGTGAAACAAAGCACTATAGCTAAACTATTTGATCATATAATCAAAAATAAATTATTTAATTATTTGAAAACCACCATTTCGGTGTACCAGCATGGATTTTTCCCAGGTAGATCAACATTAACCAACTTAGCTCTGATCACTAGACAAATCATAAGCGCTTTAGAAGAACATTCTCAGATGGACGTTGTCTATACTGACTTTTCCAAGGCGTTTGATAAAGTTGATCATTCGATCCTTCTTTAGAAACTGCGTGTTCTAGGAGTCAGTGGAAAACTCTTGGCATTTTTTTCCAGTTTCCTTAGAGATAGAAAGCTCTACGTTAAGATTGAATCAACCAAGTCGGATACCGTAATAGACGCATGCTGGAAACCATCTTTTCTTAAATTTAAAGAAATGCTGCGTGGTAACCTACTCTAAAAAGCCTGTAAGCATTGACTACAACTACCTCCTGGGAAGTTGCTCTCTTCACCGCTGCTGCGAAGTCAAAGATTTAGGTATTATTTTTGACTATAAGCTTACATTCTCTAAGCATATTGACTATATTGTCAGCAAGTCCTTCACTCTGCTGGGATTTATAAGAAGAAATACTGAAGATTTCAAGGACCCCGCTACTCTTAAATCACTTTATGTTTCCCTAGTCAGAAGTCGCTTGAACTACTGCTCTTTAATATGGAATCCCTACTACGGGGTCCATTCCAACAAAATTGAAAAAGTACAAAAAATCTTTACCAAATTTGCTTTGCGAAGATTAGAATGGCAGTTTGATCTTCCATCGTACATTGGCAGAAGAAAACTGTTGGGTCTGCAATCCTTGCATGACAGGAGAATTTACTCTTCCTTAATCTTTGTTTTTGGGCTGATAAATAAAAATATAAACTGCCCACAGCTATGCAATTTTTTCAATGTTCATATTCCTGAGAAAAATTTTAGGAACAAGCGCTTGTTTATTGATGCTACTCACAAAACCAATTATGCGTGCAATGAGCCAATATCTCGGTGCCTTAGATAATGCAACATCTATGAGAAATATATTGACTTCGATGTTAACATTCACAAATTTAAGTTGAATCTTTATGCTATTTTCAATTAATTATATTTTTTATATAGTCTGTATGAATTTACTTCTGTAGACTGAAATACTAAATAAATAAAGTTTTAAATTCTTTTTGGGAAAAAATTTCAAAGCGCTAAAATTTAATTTATGGGAGACTAAAAAGTAGAAAATAAAATTTTATAAAAAAACTTTTTAAAAATAAGCTTTAATTCATTTAATGTACTAAAAGGTAGAAAATAAATTGTTTCCAAGTCACCAGTATCTTACTATCAATAAAAGCTTGTGCGCTCAATATCCATATTAAAAATATCTTTCATTACTAGAATCTATTTGCAAAAAATAATTTAAATAAAATATTGTGCAAAATTCAGTACTATTTAAGTACCATATCACCTAATTTCAGTACCTTTTTATGAATACAAATAAAATATTGTGTACTGCTCTCCATTATTCTTTAAACTTTTTTCAGAGGCAGTAGCTACTCCAATTGCGTCACTGTTTCGAGTTTGTTTGAAAAGGGGAGTCTTTCTAAATCCTTGGAAATTATGCTCTATAACACCAATTTTCAAATCTGGTGATCGCAATAATGTTAATAACTACAGGCCAATTGTGAAACAAAGCACTATAGCTAAACTATTTGATCATATAATCAAAAATAAATTATTTGATTATTTGAAAACCACCATTTCGGTGTACCAGCATGGATTTTTCCCAGGTAGATCAACATTAACCAACTTAGCTCTGATCACTAGACAAATCATAAGCGCTTTAGAAGAACATTCTCAGATGGACGTTGTCTATACTGACTTTTCCAAGGCGTTTGATAAAGTTGATCATTCGATCCTTCTTTAGAAACTGCGTGTTCCAGGAGTCAGTGGAAAACTCTTGGCATTTTTTTCCAGTTTCCTTAGAGATAGAAAGCTCTACGTTAAGATTGAATCAACCAAGTCGGATACCGTAATAGACGCATGCTCAGGCATACCGCAAGGGACACATTGCGGTCCGCTTCTATTTCTAATCTTCATCAATGATCTGCATAATCGCTTTAAATTTGCAAATTGTTTAATGTTCGCTGACGAAGTCAAGCTTTTCTATAAAATTCGTGAGATTTCCGATTGCATTAAACTTCAATCTGATTTACTGGCATTTGAAGCCTGGTGTACTGGAAACCATCTTTTCTTAAATTTAAAGAAATGCTGCGTGGTAACCTACTCTAAAAAGCCTGTAAGCATTGACTACAACTACCTCCTGGGAAGTTGCTCTCTTCACCGCTGCTGCGAAGTCAAAGATTTAGGTATTATTTTTGACTATAAGCTTACATTCTCTAAGCATATTGACTATATTGTCAGCAAGTCCTTCACTCTGCTGGGATTTATAAGAAGAAATACTGAAGATTTCAAGGACCCCGCTACTCTTAAATCACTTTATGTTTCCCTAGTCAGAAGTCGCTTGAACTACTGCTCTTTAATATGGAATCCCTACTACGGGGTCCATTCCAACAAAATTGAAAAGGTACAAAAAATCTTTACCAAATTTGCTTTGCGAAGATTAGAATGGCAGTTTGATCTTCCATCGTACATTGGCAGAAGAAAACTGTTGGGTCTGCAATCCTTGCATGACAGGAGAATTTACTCTTCCTTAATCTTTGTTTTTGGGCTGATAAATAAAAATATAAACTGCCCACAGCTATGCAATTTTTTCAATGTTCATATTCCTGAGAAAAATTTTAGGAACAAGCGCTTGTTTATTGATGCTACTCACAAAACCAATTATGCGTGCAATGAGCCAATATCTCGGTGCCTTAGATTATGCAACATCTATGAGAAATATATTGACTTCGATGTTAACATTCACAAATTTAAGTTGAATCTTTATGCTATTTTCAATTAATTATATTTTTTATATAGTCTGTATGAATTTACTTCTGTAGACTGAAATACTAAATAAATAAAGTTTTAAATTCTTTTTGGGAAAAAATTTCAAAGCGTTAAAATTTAATTTATGGGAGACTAAAAAGTAGAAAATAAAATTTTATAAAAAAACTTTTTAAAAATAAGCTTTAATTCATTTAATGTACTAAAAGGTAGAAAATAAATTGTTTCCAAGTCACCAGTATCTTACTATCAATAAAAGCTTGTGCGCTCAATATCCATATTAAAAATATCTTTCATTACTAGAATCTATTTGCAAAAAATAATTTAAATAAAATATTGTGCAAAATTCAGTACTATTTAAGTACCATATCACCTAATTTCAGTACCTTTTTATGAATACAAATAAAATATTGTGTACTGCTCTCCATTATTCTTTAAACTTTTTTCAGAGGCAGTAGCTACTCCAATTGCGTCACTGTTTCGAGTTTGTTTGAAAAGGGGAGTCTTTCTAAATCCTTGGAAATTATGCTCTATAACACCAATTTTCAAATCTGGTGATCGCAATAATGTTAATAACTACAGGCCAATTGTGAAACAAAGCACTATAGCTAAACTATTTGATCATATAATCAAAAATAAATTATTTGATTATTTGAAAACCACCATTTCGGTGTACCAGCATGGATTTTTCCCAGGTAGATCAACATTAACCAACTTAGCTCTGATCACTAGACAAATCATAAGCGCTTTAGAAGAACATTCTCAGATGGACGTTGTCTATACTGACTTTTCCAAGGCGTTTGATAAAGTTGATCATTCGATCCTTCTTTAGAAACTGCGTGTTCCAGGAGTCAGTGGAAAACTCTTGGCATTTTTTTCCAGTTTCCTTAGAGATAGAAAGCTCTACGTTAAGATTGAATCAACCAAGTCGGATACCGTAATAGACGCATGCTCAGGCATACCGCAAGGGACACATTGCGGTCCGCTTCTATTTCTAATCTTCATCAATGATCTGCATAATCGCTTTAAATTTGCAAATTGTTTAATGTTCGCTGACGAAGTCAAGCTTTTCTATAAAATTCGTGAGATTTCCGATTGCATTAAACTTCAATCTGATTTACTGGCATTTGAAGCCTGGTGTACTGGAAACCATCTTTTCTTAAATTTAAAGAAATGCTGCGTGGTAACCTACTCTAAAAAGCCTGTAAGCATTGACTACAACTACCTCCTGGGAAGTTGCTCTCTTCACCGCTGCTGCGAAGTCAAAGATTTAGGTATTATTTTTGACTATAAGCTTACATTCTCTAAGCATATTGACTATATTGTCAGCAAGTCCTTCACTCTGCTGGGATTTATAAGAAGAAATACTGAAGATTTCAAGGACCCCGCTACTCTTAAATCACTTTATGTTTCCCTAGTCAGAAGTCGCTTGAACTACTGCTCTTTAATATGGAATCCCTACTACGGGGTCCATTCCAACAAAATTGAAAAGGTACAAAAAATCTTTACCAAATTTGCTTTGCGAAGATTAGAATGGCAGTTTGATCTTCCATCGTACATTGGCAGAAGAAAACTGTTGGGTCTGCAATCCTTGCATGACAGGAGAATTTACTCTTCCTTAATCTTTGTTTTTGGGCTGATAAATAAAAATATAAACTGCCCACAGCTATGCAATTTTTTCAATGTTCATATTCCTGAGAAAAATTTTAGGAACAAGCGCTTGTTTATTGATGCTACTCACAAAACCAATTATGCGTGCAATGAGCCAATATCTCGGTGCCTTAGATTATGCAACATCTATGAGAAATATATTGACTTCGATGTTAACATTCACAAATTTAAGTTGAATCTTTATGCTATTTTCAATTAATTATATTTTTTATATAGTCTGTATGAATTTACTTCTGTAGACTGAAATACTAAATAAATAAAGTTTTAAATTCTTTTTGGGAAAAATTTCAAAGCGCTAAAATTTAATTTATGGGAGACTAAAAAGTAGAAAATAAAATTTTATAAAAAAACTTTTTAAAAATAAGCTTTAATTCATTTAATGTACTAAAAAGTAGAAAATAAATTGTTTCCAAGTCACCAGTATCTTACTATCAATAAAAGCTTGTGCGCTCAATATCCATATTAAAAATATCTTTCATTACTAGAATCTATTTGCAAAAAATAATTTAAATAAAATATTGTGCAAAATTCAGTACTATTTAAGTACCATATCACCTAATTTCAGTACCTTTTTATGAATACAAATAAAATATTGTGTACTGCTCTCCATTATTCTTTAAACTTTTTTCAGAGGCAGTAGCTACTCCAATTGCGTCACTGTTTCGAGTTTGTTTGAAAAGGGGAGTCTTTCTAAATCCTTGGAAATTATGCTCTATAACACCAATTTTCAAATCTGGTGATCGCAATAATGTTAATAACTACAGGCCAATTGTGAAACAAAGCACTATAGCTAAACTATTTGATCATATAATCAAAAATAAATTATTTGATTATTTGAAAACCACCATTTCGGTGTACCAGCATGGATTTTTCCCAGGTAGATCAACATTAACCAACTTAGCTCTGATCACTAGACAAATCATAAGCGCTTTCGAAGAACATTCTCAGATGGACGTTGTCTATACTGACTTTTCCAAGGCGTTTGATAAAGTTGATCATTCGATCCTTCTTTAGAAACTGCGTGTTCTAGGAGTCAGTGGAAAACTCTTGGCATTTTTTTCCAGTTTCCTTAGAGATAGAAAGCTCTACGTTAAGATTGAATCAACCAAGTCGGATACCGTAATAGACGCATGCTCAGGCATACCGCAAGGGACACATTGCGGTCCGCTTCTATTTCTAATCTTCATCAATGATCTGCATAATCGCTTTAAATTTGCAAATTGTTTAATGTTCGCTGACGAAGTCAAGCTTTTCTATAAAATTCGTGAGATTTCCGATTGCATTAAACTTCAATCTGATTTACTGGCATTTGAAGTCTGGTGTACTGGAAACCATCTTTTCTTAAATTTAAAGAAATGCTGCGTGGTAACCTACTCTAAAAAGCCTGTAAGCATTGACTACAACTACCTCCTGGGAAGTTGCTCTCTTCACCGCTGCTGCGAAGTCAAAGATTTAGGTATTATTTTTGACTATAAGCTTACATTCTCTAAGCATATTGACTATATTGTCAGCAAGTCCTTCACTCTGCTGGGATTTATAAGAAGAAATACTGAAGATTTCAAGGACCCCGCTACTCTTAAATCACTTTATGTTTCCCTAGTCAGAAGTCGCTTGAACTACTGCTCTTTAATATGGAATCCCTACTACGGGGTCCATTCCAACAAAATTGAAAAGGTACAAAAAATCTTTACCAAATTTGCTTTGCGAAGATTAGAATGGCAGTTTGATCTTCCATCGTACATTGGCAGAAGAAAACTGTTGGGTCTGCAATCCTTGCATGACAGGAGAATTTACTCTTCCTTAATCTTTGTTTTTGGGCTGATAAATAAAAATATAAACTGCCCACAGCTATGCAATTTTTTCAATGTTCATATTCCTGAGAAAAATTTTAGGAACAAGCGCTTGTTTATTGATGCTACTCACAAAACCAATTATGCGTGCAATGAGCCAATATCTCGGTGCCTTAGATTATGCAACATCTATGAGAAATATATTGACTTCGATGTTAACATTCACAAATTTAAGTTGAATTTTTATGCTATTTTCAATTAATTATATTTTTTATATAGTCTGTAAGAATTTACTTCTGTAGACTGAAATACTAAATAAATAAAGTTTTAAATTCTTTTTGGGAAAAATTTCAAAGCGCTAAAATTTAATTTATGGGAGACTAAAAAGTAGAAAATAAAATTTTATATAAAAACCTTTTTAAAAATAACCTTTAATTCATTTAATGTACTAAAAAGTAGAAAATAAATTGTTTCCAAGTCACCAGTATCTTACTATCAATAAAAGCTTGTGCGCTCAATATCCATATTAAAAATATCTTTCATTACTAGAATCTATTTGCAAAAAATAATTTTAATAAAATATTGTGTTAACTGGTTGACAAATTTTGAACACATGAGCGCCCCAAGCTTTTATGGATAGTAAGATACTGGTGACTTCGAAACAATTTATTTTCTACTTTTTAGTACATTAAATGAATTAAAGATTATTTAAAAAAAATTTTTTTTATGTAGTTATGGTTTGTCTTCAGGCTCAAGGTCTTCCTAATTAAAAAACGTTCGATGAATTTTAATTATTTATTCTAGGCCAATATTTCGACGTCCATCGGATGTCATCATCAGGGCCACTGAATATAAAAATATATATACAACATATTTTAACAAATTGTACAAAAACAAAAAACCTATTAAACAAGAAGGATTGACCTATTACTTACATATATGGAAAATGAACTTGACACAGAACTAAATATAACAATTAAAATTAAACAAACAAACAATTTTACAAAAAACTAAAAACTAACACTAAGTGCAGTCAGTGTTGCTGCGTCCTCGTCTGGTTTCTAACTAATTTCGTTGACTGAGTCCTCTGTTTTTCTACCAGGTGTCTGTAAATATGAGCGCATTTGTCTGTGTCTGTTTTGAAATTTAGTCGTAAGTGTGCTGGTGTATTAATAATATGTAGCATTTCCAGGGTATATCTCCGTACGTAGTTTGTCTCTTGTTGCAGCACTCTTACATTTTCAAAATCTGGGGTATGGTTGAGTGTTGTACAGTGTTGTGCCAAGGCTGTTTTTTGCTCCATAAGTTTTGTACGTGATTTGTGATCCGATTTATGTGATGATATTCTAGTTTTTAATTTTGATTTAGTGGTGCCTACGTAGATTTTATTGCAATTATTCGATCCGTCTCCTTTGCATGTTATTTTATATATTAAGTCTGATTTTTCTCCTATGTCCATTTTAGCTTTGGTGTTGCTGTAGACTTGTCCCAATGTATTAACTGTTTTGGTTGTTATTTTGCACTTGTCAGTGTCGTAGCACTTCGCTGTAATGATCCTCTCAGTCATTCCAGGTATATACGTCATAGATTTGTATATTTTGGGTGGTAGTTCCTAACAAAAAACGGATTCCCTACGAAAACAACGTTGGATTTAATTAAAAAACACTCCAGGAGGAAGGATAACAATGGACCAAATACGGAACTACCACCCAAAATATACAAATCTATGACGTATATACCTGGAATGACTGAGAGGATCATTACAGCGAAGTGCTACGACACTGACAAGTGCAAAATAACAACCAAAACAGTTAATACATTGGGACAAGTCTACAGCAACACCAAAGCTAAAATGGACATAGGAGAAAAATCAGACTTAATATATAAAATAACATGCAAAGGAGACGGATCGAATAATTGCAATAAAATCTACGTAGGCACCACTAAATCAAAATTAAAAACTAGAATATCATCACATAAATCGGATCACAAATCACGTACAAAACTTATGGAGCAAAAAACAGCCTTGGCACAACACTGTACAACACTCAACCATACCCCAGATTTTGAAAATGTAAGAGTGCTGCAACAAGAGACAAACTACGTACGGAGATATACCCTGGAAATGCTACATATTATTAATACACCAGCACACTTACGACTAAATTTCAAAACAGACACAGGCAAATGCGCTCATATTTACAGACACCTGGTAGAAAAACAGAGGACTCAGTCAACGAAATTAGTTAGAAACCAGACGAGGACGCAGCAACACTGACTGCACTTAGTGTTAGTTTTTAGTTTTTTGTAAAATTGTTTGTTTGTTTAATTTTAATTGTTATATTTAGTTCTGTGTCAAGTTCATTTTCCATATATGTAAGTAATAGGTCAATCCTTCTTGTTTAATAGGTTTTTTGTTTTTGTACAATTTGTTAAAATATGTTGTATATATATTTTTATATTCAGTGGCCCTGATGATGACATCCGATGGACGTCGAAATATTGGCCTAGAATAAATAATTAAAATTCATCGAACGTTTTTTAATTAGGAAGACCTTGAGCCTGAAGACAAACCATAACTACATATTATAATAGGTCGAATAAAACACACTTATTAAATTTTTTTTTATATAATATTTTTTATGTATATTTTTTAATATTGCTGGCAAAATGTACCAAGAGCCAAACCAGCATTTTTTTACAAATTTTTTTTTTTCAGTGCAGCGTATATTCAAATACACCTCCCCACAAAAAATTAGAGTCAAAGCCCGAAATTACGATTTTATGGATAATACAAAAAAGCATTTTCTATGTACATGCTATGAAATGTTATATTGTTTTTTGCTTCTCCAGTAAAATTTCTGAAATATTAGTTAGGGCCTTTGTACATTTTGCCAGCGATATGTCGTTGCTGAAGTCTTGTTTTTATAAATTAACATATGCAATGAATTGTGTTTGAAAAACCATTATGTATTTGTTTTTATATTTCTTCAGCAGTTAAGCAGTTTTTAAATGAGCCGTTTTCTTATTTTCATTCAACATTGGCTCATTTATATTTCTGGAAGAAGTTCGGCCAAAGTATCGGCCAATTTTGGCTGAAGCCAAAACGAAGCCTATCCTTTAAATTTTGGCCAATACCGGCCGAAGCCGCTGCCGAAGCCGATTAATCGGTCGGGCACTAATACATATGTATATACATATCTGGTTTGAGTATATACTTGGGTATATCAGCAAGAACGTATCCTCGAAGCAGGGTTGGAAAACCCGATTTTAGTTTTGATAACAAAAGGTACCGTATAAGAAGAAAATAACAAATTTATATTTCTTTTATGATTTGTTATGTATGTATCTCTTCATAAGTACGATTAAAAAAGGCACAAAAAATGCATTTTTAAATTTACTAAAACCAAGTTTAATAAAAAGTTTTATCAATTTGATAATGTTTCTCACACGGTGAGAATAAAGGGTGTTAGACGTGTGGTTTTCAATCAAGCAATACTTTTTCCGGAGTTGGTCTTTCTGACAGCTGTCACTTGATTTATGCTCAGTTTGGTTTGCCATTTCATAATGAATAGACTTACCTACTTCTGAACAACGTTTGCAAATCGTTAAAATTTATTACCAAAATAATGGTTCGGTTTGCGCGACACATCCCGCGCTGCGTCCAATATTCATTCAGTCGACATAATCGCCCAGCAGTGGATAATGCGCATCCTCAGACGCCGTACACCGAAGACGCTTTTGCTGCTGTGGAGCAGAGTATCTAAGAAGACCCGAATGAGTCCATTCGCAATCGCGCGCAACAATTGGAGCTGTGCCCATCCACTTTATGGAAGATTTTGCGGAAGGATCTTGGTTTGCGGGATTACAAAATCCAACTCGTGCAAGAATTGAAGCCGAACGACCATCAAGCGCGTTGCACGTTCGGTGAATGGGCCCAAAACGAGATGGCCACCAATCCCGATTTTCACAAGAAAATTTTGTTCAGCGATGAAGCTCACTTTTGGTTGAAAGGGTACGTTAACCCTCAACTGCATATGACCGTCTACAAGCGGTCACCACTTAAACGCATATAACAACTAAACTAAAATGTTTAGCGACATCCTTGTAAATAGTGCAGCTTAGTAATAAAATCTATAACATTTTTTCCTTTTACGCCAATGTTGCAGCTTTTCGCGTTTTTGAGAATTCGTCAGTTGAATTGAAAAAAGTGGTAAAAAGCTGAAAATAACTATTTTTTGCTGCAAGGCAGTTTTTATTTAAAGTTTTGACCTATATAGCATTGAAATATTCACCTGAATAATTTTTTATAAGTGGTCTGAAGTGTTCTGAATGTGATTTGGTGATTTGCAATTTTGATTTGTGTTTTTGTGACGCAGGAGTGCAGTTGGCGCTAAGGCCGTCTGTAGGCGGCCCCATGCAGTCAGGTCAGAAAAAATGGGCAGAAAATGCCAGTTATTATCATATGCAATTTTTGAATGTGTGTGATTTTCTTTCGAATTAAAATTATGGGAAAGAGAGAACGGAGCAGATATTCTCATGAATTTGTACATCCGGTTTGAAGAAATACTGACGAACATTTAGTGGCATAGAAAGTTCCTTGAGTATATGAGGAGGAATTCGTTGCAACTGCATTTGCTGTCGATATTTCTATTGTTGTTTGGAAAGACAACCAAGCAGTGCATCTTGCTTCAACATATGTAGGAGTTCAGGCGTTTGGTATAACCAGTGCGATCTAGCAACGAATCATTCGGTGTTAGGACATTCTGATCGGCCGTTATAAAATTCGTTTCAGGACAGGCAAATGTCCTTAACGCTTATTTCACCATGTTCTGGATTTAGCAATGAAGAATGTTTTGCATCACCGCATAGGTTAGGTTGCGCTGGCTGCCTAAAAAGGCCACTCGTGGACCACGTTGGGTCCTTAGCGATACCAGTTAGAGTTCCGTTTAGGAGTGGTCAAAGTAATGATCTGTCAGAATTTGGGTGTGCTTTACAAATCTCCAAAGAGGCCCGACACGCGGATTCGAAATCTGTTCGAGCCCTAAAAAGACAGACACTCCAAAAACATGTCAGACGAGTTCTAGCGAAGGCGGGGCAGGAGCACAGTATGTGTTCCAAGATATCTCTGCTACCCGCTTCTTTGCATTTCCTGCAGCTGTCGTCGTTTGTTATACCCATCCTATGTGCATTCTCTACTACAAGGTAGTGTTCCGTTAGTGCACCTATGATAGCTCTACATTCAATTCTTGGGACAGCCAATATAAGCATATATACTTTTCGTCATAGGGATTTAACATGGTTGTGGAGGTCGCACAGGTGCTTAGGTTAGTATCACCATATAAATGTATAAACATTTCAGCACATTGAACTTCCGAACACCGAAAGCTTTTATGATTCTATACTTCCCATCACATGATATTAGATATGATGGTGTCAGCCATTGGCCGATTTTTCGTGACAAAAGTGATAAATGGCGATGTCGGAATATGCACTAAAGTCTGAAACTCAAGCATATTCCGAAAAATGCAATATACCGTTTGTATGACTTCCAAAAAGTCATGTTTCAAAAAATTCCACACTCTATAAAAAACATGAAATATATATGCTAAATTCTGTGTTCATACTAACAGTTTGCCTTAGTTGATTGGCTTTTAAAAATAAGCATAATCCAAAATAACACTTGTTTGACTTCTACACATACCTCGAATTTTTAGTGACCTACCTGCATACGGCCGCCTAGAGGCGGTGTACCCTTTTTGGAGGCTACAGGGTCAAGTAGGGTCTTGATAAAAAAAATAATAGCAGAATCGTGTTTTGTGGCCCAAATGTAGTTAGAAAGTGAATTTTAATTCAAAAAATCTCTCCTATGCAGTTGAGGGTTAATAAGCAAAATTGTCGCATTTGGAGTTATGATAATCCACAAGCCATTGTTGAGACGCCGTTACATCCTCAGAAAGTCACTGTTTGGTGTGCTCTATGGGCAGGGGGAATCATTGGTCCATATTTCTTCAAAAATGAAGCCGGCCATAATGTTACAGTCAAGGGGGAACGCTCTAGAGCAGGGGTGAGCAACCTTTTTAATCAACGGGCCAATTTAAATTGTAAAATTTTTTGGCGGGCCGCACATAAAGTAACACTTTTTAATAATTTGCAAAACTTTATTTATAATAAACATTAGAATAAAAATAATATAAAATTTTAAAAAAGTAAAGATTTCATACACAAATTTTTAAGCAAATTAAAAACAAACAAGAAAAGAACAGAAAAACGAATTTACTTGAAATTTTTAATGAGAAATTTGGCACTGTTTTTTCAAAACAAGCTGATCAATATCCGCCGGAATTGATAAGGTAGCTACACGTACGCAGCTTTCTAATCGTGCATCACCCAGTCTTGCTCGGTGATCGTTTTTGATTAATTTCATGGTTGAAAATAATTGTTCGCAAACATACGTACTTCCGAACAGAGACATCATTTGCTTTGCATTTTTAGTCAAAAGCGGAAATTTCTCAAGGCTCACATACGATTTATAAAAATTTTCGATGTTTACTGAGAAAAAAACATTTTTTAAATCGGTATTATTCTGCATGTCAATCACTTCCATTTGAAAGTCTACGGGAACTGTATCCACATGGATATTAAATGGCGAGGAAAACATTTTCATGGAAAATATATATTGTGCGTATTTTTGAGAAGAAGTGACGTTTTCATTTTCTAAATGTGGAAAGTGAGACACATTATTCTGCAAAAGATGCTGTTTCCACAATTTTAATTTGCGCTCAAAGCCCTGAATTTTACCACACAAATTGTGAATGAACTGTCCCTTGCCTTGAAGTTCCACATTAAGATCATTGAGATGCTGAGTCATGTCGATAAGAAACCCAAAATCGCACATCCATTCTTTATTACCAAAATGAGGAAAGTCATATCCCTTCATATCCAAGAACAATTGTATTTCGCTTTTTAGGGTTTATACTCTTTTTAGCATTGCACCTCTACTAAGCCAACGTACTTTCGTATTAAACTTATTAAAAACCAGGTCGCCATATTCAGTTTCTAAATCTTTCAGGAATTCTTTAAATTCACGGCGATTTAACGCGCGCGACTTTATAAAATTGATTAGTTTAATTATTGGTACTGGGACATTTGGCAAACTCAATCTTTTCGCACACAAATTTTCCTGGTGAATTATGCAGTGGTTAACGAATATTTCCCTTCCTGTGACCTCCTTAGTGTCTTGAAATAGCCTTCCAGATACTCCAACCTCCATGCTTGACATTGCTCGTGCTCCATCCGTCGATATACCAATAATCATACTATTATATAAAACGCTATTGCGTGCGCAATGTTTTGTTTGAGTTACCGTTACTCTGTTTACATTGAATGTAGCATTGTTTTTGCACAGCATTGTTTTGGGAAACATTTGATGAGAGTGAGAGAGAATGTTAGCATAGACTTGAAATGTTGTGTTCTTTTCTCTGCACAGGAACAGTAATGCCTTTCATTTCACTTTCATGTAAAAGGTATTACATTTTGGTGGCTTACCGCTAAAACTTCATGCCGTATGGCGGTTTTTGGATTATTTTGTAATTTTTCCACCGAAAGAGAAATTTGTAAAAAATTTAAGATTACAGGGGTAAAAAACAAAACTAATAAAAATAGGCACATTGGAATATGTGAACAGAAGCCGTGCTACTGAACATGACAATGTAAATGATCGGAGATTTTTAGTGTTCGGTCAGATTTCATGGGAAATCAAAATAAGTTCAATTATCTAAGCAAGTTTTTAATTGAAGTCAAACTTTTAGTAGCTGCATACATATGTATGTATGTCTATAAGTAAATGTAGACATTGCTTTCAAGAGTAGGCTACGTCTGAAAGTCTTTTTTTCACAAGACGAGTTTAAGTTATTTTTTTGGTATTTGGTCTGTTGTGAAATAAATTTTTCTTTCTAACTTTGGATAGGGAATCAAACAAAATGTTAATGACATATAAGTATGTACATATATTCCCACATAGGTGACTTAACTACAAAAGAATAAAAATACCCCTCATTTTTGTATATGTATGTAGCAAGAGGAGGTGGGACTGACGTTGTATTAATAATTTTAGAAAGATATTGTAAAAGGGTAATAATAAAGGGCAGAATAAATAAAATTATATAAAAAAAAACTTTTTAAAAATAAGCTTTAATGTACTAAAAAGTAGAAAATAAGTTGTTTCCAAGTCACCTGTATCTTACTATCCCTAAAAGCTTGGGGCGCTCATGTGTTCAATATTTGTCAAACAGTTACCACAATATTTTATTTAAATAATTTTTTGCAAATAGATTCTAGTAATGAAAGATATTTTTAATATGGATATTGAGCGCACAAGCTTTTATTAATAGTAGAATACAGGTGACTTGGAAACAACTTATTTTCTACTTTTTAGTACATTAAATAAATTAATGCTTATTTTTAAAAAGTTTTTTTTTATATAATTTTATTTTCTACTTTTTAGTCTTCCATAAATTCAATTTTAGAGCTCTGAAATTTTTCGCAAAAAGAATTTTAAACTTGCAGAGCAGTACACAATATTTAGGGTATTCACAGTGTTTCCTATCGTCATATGTCATATCCTCAATTTAACAAATAATACGGCAGTGATCGACCCTAATATTCGTGGCATATTTGTGACGCGGTGAGTTGTTGCTATTTTGCCAGCAGGGCGCTGCAAGTAAGTTCCTATCGTTTTTCATTCATGTGTGGTGTACCTATAATTATAAACTGAAGCCCAAGTGTGTAGTTGCTTGAAAAGTGCCACGCCCCTTGTCCTACGCCCATAAAATTTTACCAGTGGGACGACACATCCAAGAGGCGACTGCATACGAAATTTCAATGCTGCACGACCTTTAGTTCCAAAGCTAATCGAGATCAAAAATTTGGTTTGTATGGGCGGTGCCACGCCCCCTTATCCAGTGCACGCCTTATTTTCTCAGTAGAAGGATATGGATATGTAGTAAGTTCCTACCGAGTTTCATTGATGTGTGATGTGTAGTTCTAAAGTTATACACGAATCTGGAATTGATAAAAAAGTGCCACGCCCCTTATCCTACGCCCATACAATTTTACCAGTGGGACGACACATCCAAGAGGCGACTGCATACGAAATTTCAATGCTGCACGACCTTTAGTTCCAAAGCTAATCGAGATCAAAAATTTTGTTTATATGGGGGGTGCCACGCCCCCTTATCCAGTGCCCGCCTTATTTTCTCAGTAGAAGGATATGGATATGTAGTAAGTTCCTACCGAGTTTCATTGATGTGTGATGTGTAGTTCTAAAGTTATACACGAATCTGGAGTTGATAAAAAAGTGCCACGCCCCTTATCCTACGCCCATAAAATTTTACCAGTGGGACGACACATCCAAGAGGCGACTGCATACGAAATTTCAATGCTGCACGACCTTTAGTTCCAAAGCAAATCGGGATCAAAAATTTTGTTTGTATGGGGGTGCCACGCCCACTTGTCCACTGCCCGTCTTATTTTCCCAGTAGAAGGATATGGATATGTAGTAAGTTCCTACCAAATTTCATTGATGTGTGATGTGTAGTTTTAAAGTGATACACAAATCTAGAGTTGATAAAAAAAATGCCACGCCCCTTATCCTACGCCCATAAAATTTTACAAGTGGGACGACGCATCCAAGAGGCGACTGCATACGAAATTTAAATGCTGCACGACCCTTAGTTCCAAAGCTAATCGAGATCAAAAATTTTGTTTGTATGGGGGGTGCTACGCCCCCTTATCCTACGCCCATAAAATTTTACCACTGGGACGACACATCCAAGAGGCGACTGCATACGAAATTTCAATGCTGCACGACCTTTAGCTCCAAAGCTAATCGAGATCAAAAATTTTGTTTGTATGGGCGGTGCCACGCCCCTTATCCAGAGCCCCCCTTATTTTCTCAGTAGAAGGATATGGATATGTAGTAAGTTCCTACCGAGTTTCATTGATGTGTGATGTGTAGTTCTAAAGTTATACACAAATCTGGAGTTTATAAAAAAGTGCCACGCCCCTTATCCTACGCCCATAAAATTTATTGATTCATGTATTGGGCTCTAGGTTAGGCATGTATGCAAAGTTTCAGATCTCTAAGTAGTCGGGAAGTGGGTGAAAAATTGATTACTAGATTTGACGACTTACTGACATACCGACAGAAAGTGAAGTTAATATAAAGCTTATAAAATAGATAAATCAACGAGAGGAAGAGTAGTAAAATTTCACCTTGATTTAACCGCACAGTGGGTCAGTGGAAAAGTTGAAATTCTAGAAGGTGGAATACTAAGAATATGTATAGGAATTACACATGTTTCATGAAAATTTCAACTTTAGAAAAATCTGGAGGGAAATAGATTGGATTAAAATCTTTTTGGAAAACCAGCCTCACACAATTTTTACTTATATTTTCCATTAAACACCGAATTTTGTGATACTGATAGTAACAATTATATATTTGCTCCTTTATTTATTGCCTCCCGGATCACTATTACTACCTCCTTTAATTATTTATCCGGATTGAATAAGGTAACGCAGTATGTACGTTATCAACCAGCAAAATGAGCTTCCTTCCTTTAATAAAAGTTTTGGTTAAAGGTGACAGCAGAGCTGACGGCTTTGTTACGTTCGTTCGGGTAACCAACATTTCTCTGTTGCTCTTAATTTCGAGGATACAGAGTACAGAGTTAAAATATTTACATTTTAAAATATTGTAGGTAATACGGATTTATAAAATGTTGGTTTTCAAATTAAAAAAAAATTAAGACGACTTCTCCATATCGGCGAAGGAAAAGTAGGAGAGTCGCCACGAAGTGGCGCGATACTGCTGGTCTTTTCTAATAAAATTTCAAAATTTTCCAACACAGACTTTAGTTCATCGTACAGGTCTTTGCCAGTTGTAGTCCCATGCATTGGAATCAGTGAACACAATTCTTCGGTAATATTAAAGATGGTGTCAATACCACGTAAAAATATAGCCAGTTGTGCTGTATCGCTAATATCGCAACTCTCATCAAGTGCCAAAGAACAGTATTCGAATTTTGCAATGCGTTCACGAAGCGTTGTTGCTATGTTCTCGGACAAGTCTTCAATTCTTCTTGCAATGGTGAATCTTGATAAACTAATGTTTGAAATAATATTTATTTTATCAGGAAATGCTATTTCTGCAACAGCAGTCAGACATTCTTTTATCATCTCTCCATCCGCAAAGGGTTTCATTTTTTTTTGCTTGTATTTGACTAACAACAAAACTAGCCTTTACTGCCGTATTTGATAAAATAGCTTGATTTTTAAAAATAACCTGTTGTTTTCCCAAGTTTTTCTCCATTTGATTAAACTTATTTATTCGGAGTTGTCCTGTTAAGTTTTTATATTGTTGTTCATGTTTTGTATCGTAATGCCTTTTTATGTTATATTCTTTTAATGTCGACACAGTCTCTGAGCATATTAAGCATACAGCTTTATATTTGACGAGAGTGACCAAATAATCAGATTTCCACTTTTCTTGGAAATGTCTGTGCTCATCCGCGACCTTCCGTTTTTATAAGCTTTATTATAAGCTTCACTTTTAGGTTCACTTTCTGTCAGCGGTATGTATGTGGTGGAATCTAGTAATCAATTTTTCACCCACTTCCCGACTACTTAGAGATCTGAAACTTTGCATACATGCGTAACCACCATGACAATGCATGAATCAATGAAATCAATTTTATGGGCGTAGGATAAGGGGGTGGCACTTTTTTATCAACTCCAGATTTGTGTATAACTTTAGAACTACACATCACACATCAATGAAACTCGGTAGGAACTTACTACATATCCATATCCTTCTACTGAGAAAATAAGACGGGCACTGGATAAGGGGGCGTGGCACCCCCATACAAACAAAATTTTTGATCTCGATTAGCTTTGGAACTAAAGGTCGTGCAGCATTGAAATTTCGTACGCAGTCGCCTCTTGGATGTGTCGTCCCACTGGTAAAATTTTATGGGCGTAGGATAAGGGGCGTGGTACTTCTTATCAACTCCAGATTTGTGTATAACTTAAGAACTACAAATCACACATCAATGAAACTCCGTAGGAACTTTCTACATATCCATATCCTTCTACTGAGAAAATAAGGCGGGCACTGGATAAGGGGCGTGGCACCGCCCATACAAACAAAATTTTTGATCTCGATTAGCTTTGGAACTAAAGGTCGTGCAGCATTAAAATTTCGTATGCAGTCGCCTCTTGGATGTGTCGTCCCACTGGTAAAATTTTATGACCGTAGGATAAGGGGCGTGGCACTTTTTTATCAACTCCAGATTTGTGTATAACTTTAGAACTACAAATCACACATCAATGAAATTCGGTAGGAACTTACTACATATCCATATCCTTCTATTGAGGAAATAAGGCGGACACTGGATAAGGGGGCGTGGCACCGCCCATACAAACAAAATTTTTGATCTCGATTAGCTTTGGAACTAAAGGTCGTGCAACATTAAAATTTCGTATGCGGTCGCCTCTTGGATGTGTCGTCCCACTGGTAAAATTTTATGGGCGTAGGATAAGGGGCGTGGCATTTTTTTTATCAACTCCAGATTTGTGTATAACTTTAGAATTACACATCACACATCAATGAAATTTGGTGAGAACTTACTACATATCCATATCCTTCTACTGGGAAAATAAGACGGGCAGTGGACAAGTGGGCGTGGCACCGCCCATACAAACAAAATCGTTTATATAGAATAGCTTTGGAAATAAAGGTCGTGCAGCGTTGAAATTCCGTATACAGGCCCCTCTTGGATGCTTCGTCCCACTGGTAAAATTTTATGGGCGTAGGACAGGGGGCGTGACACTTTTCAAGCAATTACACACTTGGGCTTCAGTTTATAATTATAGGTACACCACACATCAATGAAAAACGATAGGAACTTACTCGCCGCGCCTTGCAAGCAAAACAACAACAACTCATCGCACCACAAATATGCCACGAATATTAGGGTCGATCACAGCCGTATTATTTGTAAAATTGAGGATATGACGATAGGAGACACTGTGAATACCCTAAATATTGTGTACTGCTCTGCAAGTTTTAAATTCTTTTTGCGAAAAATTTCGGAGCTCTATAATTTAATTTATGGAAGACTAAAAAGTAGAAAATAAAATTATATAAAAAAAAACTTTTTAAAAATAAGCTTTAATTTATTTAATATACTAAAATGTAGAAAATAAATTGTTTCCAAGTCACCAGTATCTTACTATCAAAAAAGCTTGTGCGCTCAATATCCATATTCACACTTATCTTTCATTACTAGAATCTATTTGCAAAACATAATTTATATAAAATATTGTGGTAACTGGTTGACAAATATTGAACACATGAGCGCCCCAAGCTTTTATGGATAGTAAGATACAGGTGACTTGGAAACAATTTATTTTCTACTTTTTAGTACATTAAATTAATTAAAGCTTATTTTTAAAAAGGTTTTTTTTATATAATTTTATTTTGTTTGCTTATCCGTCATGCTATTATGGATTAAAAATTTGAAAGTAAAACAAATTATACGAGTTTTATGTTTATTCGGCAGCTTGAATGTTAGAAAGAATAGCTTTTATTCGGACTGACTTGCCAAAGAGAAATGACAATACTTAGTTGTCTATTTCTGTTCTGAAACAAAGCAATTTTAAGTGTACAACAACAAAGAATTTGAATTATTGCTCACATGGGCAGGTCATATAGCTATTTCGGTTTTTGCCAGAAAACCTCATCAGTGACTTTTAATGTGAATTCTAATAATTTCTAAACGATTAATTACTCGAAATAGAAGCATTAATGGTAAAGTCAGTGAAACAATAATTCTAATTCTTTGTTGTTGTACACTTAAAATTGTTTTGTTTCAGAACAGAAATAGACAACTAAGTATTGTCATTTCTTTTTGGCAAGTCAGTCCGAATAAAAAGTAAAACAAATTTTTAGGAAAACTTAATTTTGAATAAAAAAAGTCTAATATTACCTTTTTGATAATAATATTGCACTCACGCCTTTCAAGAAACACAAGAATTGCTAAAATTGCTAGTTAACAGCTTACCAGATTGACTGATTGTGTGACAGAAGCAAACAGAAACAAGCACAGAAGTTTTGTAAAAAACTATTTTTATATTTGAATTCGAAAAGAAAAAGCCGATTGTCCACGCTGAAATAAGTTTTTCGACTGATGAATTTATTTCGTTCAAATTTTTATGTGCACCGCATTTTCCAAAGCAAAGGTGTCTTTTTGAATTGTGTAAAGTAGAAAGTACAGTATTTTTTGTATGCAGTATTGTACTTAGGACTTATAACTAATCACAAACATACAGACTACATATATAACTTATATAACTTCGACGAGGCGCATCCGTATTGCATGTTTGAACAAGTCACCGACAAGTGGGTAACTTGTCGCAAAAAAAAATTGTTTCGGTTTAATATGTACTACCATTTTATTATAATTAATTTTCTAAATTTTAGAAATGCTTGGCGGGCCGCATAAACATGTTTAAAGGGCCGCATGCGGCCCGCGGGCCGCGTGTTGCTCATCCCTGCTCTAGAGCCATGATTAATGACTTTTTCGTGCCCGAATTGGGGGATGTTGATATGGACGACCTTTGGTTCCAACAAGACGGCGCTACATGCCATACAACCAACGAAACAATCAATTTATTGAAGGAAACTTTTGGTGAGCGCATTATCTCGCGTCGTGGGCCCGTGGCGTGGCCTCCAAGATCTTGCGATTTAACACCGCTGGACTATTTTTTGTGAGGTTATGTGAAGTCGCTTGTTTACGCAGATAAGCCCGAGACGAGTGACGCCTTGGAAGAGAATATTCGGCGCGTTATTGCTGACATGCAGCCCCAATTGCTGCAAAAAGTGGTCGAAAATTGGCCTCTCGGCTGGAATTTATTCGAGCCAGCCGCGGCTGCCACTTGCCCGAAATCATTTTTAAAATATAATGGCAAACCCTTATCTTTATAATAAAGCTAAATTCTTGGCCATAAGATTTAATTATATGCGTTTTATTTCTTCTTGAAAACAACACGTCTAAAAAAAATACCCTTTACAATAGGGGTATACCCGATGCGGTGCAAATGGCCTTGAAAAGAAGGGAATGCAAAATATTTTTCCACCCTTTGCAATCACAACAACAAAACATACTGGTTTGCAATTGCATTACTGCCACTAGTTCGCCGCTTGAATATTTTGTAGTTTGTCAAAAATGGGCGTGGGAGGCCCACTATGTACACGGCAAATTTAATATACCCACCATTTCATTTCTTTCAGTGGTTTTTCATCCAACTCTAGTAGGGTATTATTTAGTTGGTGAAATCACGATGCTTCCTTACTCAATTATAAAAATATTTAATTTAAAAGATTTAATAAGGAATAGCGCTTCAACTTTGTACTATAACAATTTCTGCCTCCGGATTGGACAAACTAATTTAAAAGTTACTAAAACTATATTTGGCAGAAACATTGCATTGTATATTATATTTGCAGTTTTTAATTACAAAAAAAAATTTCCTAGTATACATACGATACATTTTGTATGGTAGGCAAACTAATTTGTTCGGAACGGTAGATACGACAATATAATACTGAATTCATTTGGCTATCTTAATATGTATGTATGTATGTTGCAGCATCACGGCTGAACCACAGAAGTGATCGACCTTATACTCACAACATTTGTTCGTGTGGTGCTCTGAATGGTTTTTTTTAATGTTAGACCTTCCTAAGTGGCGCGGCGGCGACGGTTTTTCGAAAATTCTTATTTATGGACCGATTTGGCTCAAATTCACACTATATAATACTAAAGTTGACAGAAAGTCGTCGACAAAATCTGAACCCGATAGCTGTTGTGGGGTAGAAATATTCACGAAAACATATTCTTCCTGAAATATATTTGTTTATGCCAAAACCCCTCAGCCACTGCTCACCTGCATTGCACATGCAGCTGGCAACCCGGGCCATATTTCGGCTTTAACACAGCACGAACTATGCCCTTTGCACTTTGCCCTCTACTGCACTTTGTGGCGAGTCACAGTTTTTTCAATCGTTGTGTGACCCCCGAAGCTGCTACATCTCATTTGTAATAGTGTAAGTTGATTCTTGAAAATAAAGAGACTGATATAACCCCGAATCTCCATATTGTTTTTGGCTTTTTTCCCCCGCAACTTTCTTTAAGTTTCAGCTCCTTCCTGCTACTCCAGGCCTCAGCGGCACCCGACTCGCGGAACTGACGCCCCGGTCAGTTCTCGCAAATTCATTGGTCCTTCGAGCCGGATGAGGCTCTGGAGTTAGGCAGCAGCGGAGCACCCCGACAGCCATACACTACATCACTAATTTATTTTATTTTTCTTAATTTTTTCCGCACAATTGATTTCTGGAGCCATTACGCACACACCATCACAACAATTTCACTGTGCCAGAGGAGCGCCGACAAGAGCAACAAAGCAGCTAATAAGTACTGCCACAAAAGGCAGCAACACCCTCAACCCCGCATACCTGCTTCACACTTGTCGCAGCCCTTGTGCAGAACAGCGCAATTTTAGTGCCACAGCAAGCGCCGTCATCTAACCTCCGCGCGACAATAAACCACCGCGAATTTGGGTGCCAGCAACAGCACGGCCAGACTCCGTGCTCCCCACATCACAAACAAAGAAACTGCACAGCACTTAGCACGGCCCTACATATCACACGCGGTGAGTTGTATTTTAGTTTGTATTTGGTGCGAGAGGTATTAATTGATTTAAAACAATTAAACTTAAAAGTAATCGTATTATTCGCGAAACTCCGCTAAATCCAACACGCGAAACCTTTGATGTTATCTTGCCCTTTCTGCTTTGTGATATTATTCGTGTTTGCATTCCAAATCATTGTTCTTGCAGACCGTTATAATTTGGCGTTGCCACCCAGTCAAATCTGTATTTTTAAATTAACCCCATCCTGGGAATTAATCGATATATCGATATCGATCGATAGATTTACTTTGGTCCCTGAAAACAGCGAATTTTTGATTTTTGAGTAAAATTCAAGTGCATGAATTTCAATTATTGATTAATAAACAAATTTTTACCTGTGAATTAATTTTCAAGTAATCACCCGGACTTCAGTTTTTTAATTTACGTGGATCGTATGTCGCTCTCGAGGCTAAATTGCACTTTTTAAATTAAGTTTTGGCGCTTTAATAATCGGGAAATTCACGCTTGAAATTAAATTATGGCGCTCTTGGCGAGATTTGAGCGATTAACCGACGAAACGTTGGAATTCTGTAGCACATTCAGCCAAGAGCGAGAGCAGAATGCGCTTTACTCTCACGAGGCCCAAAGAGAAGCTTTGAAATCTCTTTGGAGAACCGTCAGGGATTCGTATGACGAATGCCTTGACGCGATTCCTAATTCCATGCTCGACGCTCAATACTCTATTGACGCCATCAAAGCAAAATATCGATTTTGCTACAACGCCTACATTCGGTGTGCGGCGCAAATGGCC
This sequence comes from Neria commutata, assembly GCA_963457695.1. Taxonomy (NCBI): domain Eukaryota; kingdom Metazoa; phylum Arthropoda; class Insecta; order Diptera; family Micropezidae; genus Neria; species Neria commutata. The sequence goes on along the minus strand of OY735245.1, from coordinate 42,528,307 downwards.
GAATTTGCGCAATTTCAGCGCTCTGTTGCGCCCCCGGCTAGCTTCATGATGACGCAGTCCAACCACCCGATTTGTGCAGAAGCAATTGCACCCCCTTTACCAAGTAGCATTTCACCTCAAATCTCGTGCCGATCTTGCTCCTCTGAACGGCATGTGCTAAAAACTTGTCCGAAGTTTTTAGGCATGTCTGTGGAGGATCGGTTGTCCGAAGTGAGCCGACTTGATTTATGTCTCAACTGTCTATCGCATATGCATGAGCTCGCCAAGTGTAAAAGCCCTTTTAACTGTCACAAATGTAAGCAGCGTCACCATCCGCTACTACATTTTGAAGACACGACCCCGCTCAATATTAATGTGGAAAGTTCATTGAACCCCGCGCATGCACTTTCTTGCCCCGATCAGGCAAAGTCTTCCCGAGACCGGCAAGAATCTGATGAGCTCTTTTTGAACACATCCCGAGTAAATTTTCCGAACGCTGGTCACAGAGCACTAATTTCACCCCGCGATTCATGCTACGCAAACTCCGTCATTCTGCAAATCGATAAAGATACAATCAAAGGCGGAGATCGAAAGAGTTTCTGTGGGTCAAGGGTTTCCACGCGCCACCTGCACTCACACCCAAATCCAACCACGTCGGCGATTGCCATCTACAATTGCGATATTCGCCGGTGCGCTACCGATAATTCACCCCGTATGTGCTCTAGGAAGCACCCCCTGCGATTTTGCCCCGAATTTCGCAATCGGAAGGTCGATGAGCTCATGAAAACCGTGTTGCTTCACCGGTTCTGTGCGAATTGCCTATCGCCCTACTACCGTACGCAGTTAAACGACAGCGGATTTCGCTGCAAATATTGCACGCATCGGCATGATGACGAGTCGGTGGTAGGGGGTGATAGCGTGATTCGCCCAGACCGGATGTTCGAGGAGGACCGGTACGGAGCAGGGCCCGGCCCGCGCTGCCCGGCTGAGGAATCCTCGGACGAAGTACGGAGGGTTTCGCCTGGAGTGGTGTCTCGACCACGCCGCCCACGCGAAACCTCTTCGGACTCGGTTGCGATGTACCTAGCGGGAGTGGTGTCTCGACCATGCCACCCGGCTGTGGAGTCGCCGCGGCGGGACTATGATGGCCGGCATGGAGCATCACCGCGACCGTGGTGCCCACGCCTAAGCGTGAACCCGTTCCGCCCACCTTTGCGCTCCGACCGCAAGACACGAGGTGTTTGCAACCAACAGCGTTCAGCAAACACACGGCAAAATGAGCCGGACGCCCGTGCGCGCGTACAAGAGAAGCGAGTGCGACACCATGATCGCCCTCCATGCAATGCTGAACCGAAGCGACTCCGTGATGCACGACATCGCATCGTGCAACGTGCCCGATCTGCCTCTTTGCTTCCAGCGATGCACCTAGCCGGAGTGATGTCACGCCCATATCACCCGGCCGTGGAGTCGCTGCGGCGGAAATACGATGGCTGGCGTGGAGCATCGCCTCGACCGTGGTGCCCACCGCTTCGCGGCGATCTCTTCTGCCTGCCCCCACGCTCTGACCACGCTGCAAGAATCGGCCGACCGCGCATGAAACGGCGCTGGAAATATCGGCGCAAAAACGCGTCGATGGAGACGCTCGAGTTACACCATGCAGCGGCCCTTGTAACTTCGGAGCACTTAACGGCGCAAGGCACCGTATTTGGTTGGGTGGTTCAGGTGTGCGCCGCATCTGAAGTCCCTAATGACCCGGAAATCCCTTTTATAATTTTTGAATTTTAAAACCTCGCACTAGGTATAAGTAGAATACAACTTTTTATGTTCACCTAGATATATCTAACCAGAATTTAACGTGCATGTTGCAGTGACGCTGCAAGGGTGGCGGAATGTTTATGCCAAAACCCCTCAGCCACTGCTCACCTGCATTGCACATGCAGCTGGCAACCCGGGCCATATTTCGGCTTTAACACAGCACGAACTATGCCCTTTGCACTTTGCCCTCTACTGCACTTTGTGGCGAGTCACAGTTTTTTCAATCGTTGTGTGACCCCCGAAGCTGCTACATCTCATTTGTAATAGTGTAAGTTGATTCTTGAAAATAAAGAGACTGATATAACCCCGAATCTCCATATTGTTTTTGGCTTTTTTCCCCCGCAACTTTCTTTAAGTTTCAGCTCCTTCCTGCTACTCCAGGCCTCATCGGCACCCGACTCGCGGAACTGACGCCCCGGTCAGTTCTCGCAAATTCAATATTGAAATACATTTCAAAACATATCTTGGAATAAAATAATTATTTTAGGCAGAACAACGTTTGCCGGGACAGCTAGTATCTTCCTAAATAACGCAAAGTTGATCTTTTGGAATAAACAGTATTACTAACAAGTTTTCACTCTACAAAATACTCGATTTTCAGAAAAATCTACCATGCCAAAAAAAGGGGATACTTTAAACTTTAAATTGCATTTCCCAAAAAGTGAAAAAGTCGACATATGTACGACAAGTATTGAATCAAGCGGCGAGTTTTCTAGACAAAAATCCATCGTGCTTAATGAAAAATTTTTTTTGCAAACATGAGTATAGTTGCCAGCTTGAAAAGTCGCACTTATTGGTGATCTTAGCTGCCAACAACGAACATTAACAGCAACGAACATTTGCGACACTATAGCCCAGTTCACAATCTGGTTCAAATGGTCTTGCATTTTTGCAATTGAAAATTTTGTAGTATATTTTTACTCCACACTACCAAACATACAGAGATGAAATTGCAAAAATGCAACACTTAAAACCCGTAGTATATTTACTATGCGAATGCAATAATTATGCTACGCCTCTATCATATACTCATGCTTTATTCATATTAATATTTATAATAACAAGAATAAGATAAGTATGAACATGCGCATTTAGATTTTTGGGGAAATATCTTTGTTGAATTTGTTAAAAAAGCACATTTTTTGTGAAATTTCTCCGATTTCTAATTCAGTAACAAATATTATTGCCCAATTTTATTTAAATAATCATATTATTTCGTAGGACACAGCAATTTGAAGAAGGCTCGCAGAACCATTGCAATGGTACGACGAGGAGTGTCGCCAAGCCACCGCAGCGAAGAATGCCACCTACAGAAGAATCCTGTGCAACGCGACCCATGCGAGAGCATTACCGAGGGTAAGTGGGCAGCGAGGCGTTTTTTTCAGATGCGGAGAACCTTTTCAGGAAACGGACCTGTTGAGGGACAGGATTGGTGCCAGAAAATTCTTCCGAAACGTTTAGCGTCTAACCGAAGGATCAAAGACCGGGCTGCTTATTGTCGGGTGCTCAGAGTGTACTAAGAAATGGAGGGAGCACTATCCAGTTTATTAGCAGGCGATGACAACAATTTCGCCATCGGAGAGGCGGGGATCGATACTTCCAACCAATGGCGATGGTGCTGATGTCTATCCTAGCTAGAACGAAGCAGCGGGTGCAGATAGCCTGCCTTCAGAGTTCTTCAAGACTGGCGACGATGGTAGGGCGCATGCACCTGCTTCTGCTCAAAATAAGGCTAGAGGAATGCGTGCCCAATGATGGGAATCTAGTGTGCACTGCCCTGTGCTAAAAAAAAAAGCTGGTCCGACGATCTACGCAAACTACCGAGGTCCTGTCCTTATTGCCATCAAATACAAGATACTGATTGGAACAAATACTTAAGTACCGTTTTAGAAAAGTAAATCTTTCTTCCTGAGTATAGCCTATACTTTTCATGTTATTGTAAAGTATTGCCAATAAATTTTTTTTTTTTTGTTGTCGGAATATGAAAAACCTACCAGCACGCAGACAAGTATTTGTCCATTGTACTGGTAAGTGAATTCCTTTTACTGAAATCTTCCTGAGCTTTTAATAAAGCGGAGGATTTTCGATGGTGGCAAGGAACTTAGTTGATCGGTTCTCACCACGTCTGACTCCAGCAGCTGCAATCGCGACCTGGAAAAGGCGGGACACTCGCATAAGAAGTGGGTAGCGGCATCCTCGTCCTCCAGACAGCTCTCACAGACGCTGTCGTCGGCCAGACCCATCGCACTCAGGTGTTTTGCACAGGAGGTATGACCGGTCAGGACGCCCACAAGAAGTCTACAGTCCTTACGGTTTAGAGACCTAAGAAAAGAGGACTTTCCTTTGTCGACGGTTCGAAGCAGGAGCTTCGTCTGTCTGCATCCAGCTAGCCCGGCCCATCTTTGACCGTGTTGAGAAACAACCCAGTCGTTTATGGACGCTTTGACCATGGAAGAAGGCAGGCCAAGGGCAGGTTCAGGGCCCAGAAAGTGGTCTTCAGAACCTGATCTTGCAAGTTCATCGGACACTTCATTTCCGGACACGCCGAAGTGCCCCGGTACCCAAAAGAGGGCGAGTGAGTTGTGAAAGCCTACGCTGTTAAGCTTGGCCTTACACTCTTTGACTGTCTTGGAGGTGGTGATTGGGTTGAGCAAGGCCATAAGTGCAGCCTGACTGTCACTACAGACGCAAATACTCTTGCCAGACCATCCACTTTTCCTGACGAAGTCCATAGCCTTTAGGATTGCAAAGACTTCCGCCTGAAAGACGGATGCATGCTTTCCCAATGGATAGCGAAGTTTTGTGTCGTTTTCCTCAAAATACACACCTGCTCCTGAACCTTCATCAGTTCTGGACCCGTCTGTAAAGACTCTACAACACCCCCTGCCTGGCTCGGCTGACGAAAGCCAGCTGTCGCGTTCAGGAAAGGGAATTTAATTCTATTTAATTTAATAGGAGTACTTTTCCTTTCCCGTCTGGTCTGCTCTTGGTTTTCGTTGTTTTCGGTTGAATAGCAGCGCTCCTCTTTGCCCGTCTGTCCGCGGAACATTTGTTCATGTATTTGATGTGATTTAATGTTATACCTATATAATATTGGTTGTGATGCCTATATATTGGTAGGGGCCTAATTTAGGCATAAATCTAGGTCCTTATATATTTTGTAATCTATAAATACAGCAAAAAAATATATATAGCGATTAGCGGTTTGGCATGAATTTTAATTTCTGTACAGTGTCGTCAAAGAACGTGAAAAACTTTTTTCGCTGGAATCTTCCTTAAATAAAGCTTATAAAATTAATGAATGCATGTATGCAAAGTTTCAGATCTCTAAGGGAGAAAACACACCAGATCAGTCAAAACAACTTTATCATCTACAAATATTAACTTTTTCTTCCTATCTGCTGTGATTGGCTGTTGCTCAATCTAATTCTATCTAATTTAATAGGAGTACTTTTCCTTGCCCGTCTGCCCTTTTCTTGATTTTCGTTGTTTGCGGTTGAGTAGCAGCGCTCCTCCTTGCCCATCTGTCCAAGAATATTTGTTGATGTATTTGATGTAATTTAATGATCTATATATGTATATACTTAATATTATTTGTAGGGGCCTAAATCAGATATAAATCTAGGTGATTACCCATTTCGTATTCTATAAATACGGCAATATTATATTAAATGCGATTAAACAGCTCCTTGCCCGTCTGTCCCTACGTGCTTCTTCTTCTGTCTGTGCTCTGATTGGCTATTGCAGTTTCGCTAATAACTTTGTTTAAAGTAAAAATTTTTTTTTTTTATTTTTAGTCTTCCATAAATTAAATTTTAGAGCTCTGAAATTTTTCGCAAAAAGAATTTAAAACTTGCAGAGCAGTACACAATATTTAGGGTATTCATAGTGTCTCCTATCGTCATATCCTCAATTTAACAAATAATACGGCTGTGATCGACCCTAATATTCGTGGCATATTTGTGGCGCGATGAGTTGTTGTTGTTTTGCTTGCAAGGCGCGGCGAGTAAGTTCCTATCGTTTTTCATTGATGTGTGGTGTACCTATAATTATAAACTGAAGCCCAAGTGTGTAGTTGCTTGAAAAGTGCCACGCTCCCTGTCCTACGCCCATAAAATTTTACCAGTGGGACGAAGCATCCAAGGGGGGCCTGTATACGGAATTTCAATGCTGCACGACCTTTAGTTCCAAAGCTATTCTATATAAACGATTTTGTTTGTATGGGCGGTGCCACGCCCCCTTATCCACTGCCCGTCTTATTTTCTCAATAGAAGGATATGGATATGTTGTAAGTTCCTACCGAGTTTCATTGATGTGTGATGTGTAGTTCTTAAGTTATACACAAATCTGGAGTTGATAAAAAAGTGCCACGCCCCTTATCCTACGCCCATAAAATTTTACCAGTGGGACGACACATCCAAGAGGCGACTGCATACGAAATTTCAATGCTGCACGACCTTTAGTTCCAAAGCTAATCGAGATCAAAAATTTTGTTTGTATGGGGGTGCCACGCCTCTTATCCTACGCCCATAAAATTTTACCAGTGGGACGACACATCCAAGAGGCGACTGCATACGAAATTTCAATGCTGCACGACCTTTAGTTCCAAAGCTAATCGAGATCAAAAATTTTGTTTGTATGGGCGGTGCCACTCCCCCTTATCCTACGCCCATAAAATTTTACCAGTGGGACGACACATCCAAGAGGCGACTGCATACGAAATTTCAATGCTGCACGGCCTTTAGTTCCAAAGCTAATCGAGATAAAAAATTTTGTTTGTATGGGGGGTGCCACGCACCCTTATCCTACGCCCATAAAATTTTACCAGTGGGACGAAACATCCAAGAGGCGACTGCATACGAAATTTCAATGCTGCACGACCTTTAGTTCTAAAGCTAATCGAGATCAAAAATTTTGTTTGAATGGGGGGTGCCACGCCCCCTTATCCAGGGCCCCCTTATTTTCTCAGTAGAAGGATATGGATATGTAGTAAGTTCCTACCGAGTTTCATTGATGTGTGATGTGTAGTTCTAAAGTTATACACAAATCTGGAGTCGATAAGAAAGTGACACGCCCCTTATCCTACGCCCGTAAAATTTATTCATGTATTGGGCTCGTGTTTAGGCATGTATGCAAAGTTTCAGATCTCTAAGTAGTCGGGAAGTGGGTGAAAAATTGATTATTAGATTTGACGACATACCACTGACTGACATACCGCGCAAAGTGAAGTTAATAGAAAGCTTATAAAAAATACATTTTTAAAACGGACATTTGCCATTTTTTAATTTTTAGCAAAAAAAAGGTATGTTGGTGGGTGTGTTCTCTATTTTCATTTCAAAAATATGGTCTCCGTATCTATGATGCACATTGCCTGCTTGTTGCTATGAAGAACATGATATTCCCCACAATTAGTAACCAAAATTTTCGTTTAGCCTCCGCAAAGAAGTATTACTTCCAAAACTTACACCATTTCTATATAAATTCAAAATGTTGGTAATTGTTGCCAAAATATTCTCTTCTGTAAAAGTTATTTTTAAAAATTTTATTTATTACTGAAATTTTTGTTTTTTCAAAATTTTTTTAATTTCGTTAGTTTGAAGTATTAACTACTCGTGAGCATAAATACATTTTTATAATTGCAACATTCACTCTTCCACCTTGTCCACTTCGTTACACTGTGTGGCGGCGTCTTTTTTATCAATAAATATAAATAAACAAGTAAGGAAGCATCAGTCGGGTTTCACTGACAGAGTAATACCCTACACCAAGTAACCGATTGGGGCGATAATCCGAGCGATCCACGACAATCCACGGCAGACCACGTCCATTTTGGGCAGACTACAAGATATACCTAATAGGTTGGCGGACCACACCCATTTTTGGAGACTAAATAGGTATTCTCATCAGCACTGAAGTTACCAAATCTGGACACTCTGGTTTATATATTATGGAAGTTATGAGGATTTTCCGTTTATCGCCTATATAGTGAGTGGACCACGCCCATTTTCTTGTATGGCATGTAAGACCTATGTTTAAATTTGGGAACCAAATGGGCGTGTCCCTTTGGCCGATTTGTCTATTCTCAGAACTTAAACTAAGTTAAGATTCACTGTGACTGTGTACCAAATTTGGTCCAAATCAGACAACTCCTTCTTTCTCTCCTGCGCTCACGGACAGTCAGACAGACAGATGGACAGAAGGACAACCGGAAATAAACACAGAAAGTTATTCTGAGCATTTCTATATAGGTTTGTCTATACCTAGGATGACTCCTATCATGCGTTACAATATTCGCACAAAGTTATTAAACCTTATTACCATAGGTGTAGGGTATAACAATTTTACTAAACACGATATCCATTGCAACAATTGAATTCTTTGAAGGAATAAGCAAAGATCGTCGATACGACGAAGTCTACCCTAAGTGCTTTCAAAAAACAAAATAAAATAAATATATATAAGTGCTTTCAAAACACAAAATAAATAATGGAAAATCAACTCACTTAAATTTTTGTAATCTTAAGAAAACCAAATAGACCAATATTTTTAAGTTACGGTATTTTAATCTTGCAAAAAGGAATGTTAATTTGTGGTCTTAGTAAATTTAAGAAAATAATTTGGTCATCGGTTTAACGAAGCTCTCCTTTCCTGAATTAAGATTGTAGGTACATTAAGCATTAAGAAAGTAAATTTTGAGTCTTACTTATTGTTGTTGTTTTTTTTTTATTCTTGATATATGTAGATGTTCCCGTAAAATTTTCGGATTGCGAAATAGGTCCGGAATTGAAAGCTCTGCTGTACACATATGCGTGTACCTATATATACTTTCTTTCACTCTGTCTTTGGAGTTAAGCTTACACTCACACTCATTCCATACAGATGCAATGATTGTAACCCTGGCTCTAACAAAAGACATCGACGTCTGAATCTGCATCAAATTGTTAAATATTCAATGGCTATGGCTAATGTACATGCATGCGATACTTAAGCATAAGTTAGGCTCCTTCAGTAGCTATTGCTTGATGTTATGCAAATTTTAGATACAAAAGTGTAAAGCTAGTAAATTTGTTCTACCTTTTCAATATATCTTAGGCGGGCGAACCACCGAACAGACAAGTAATTTTAAGAACTTTCATATCAATTGGAATTGCATGTTTGAGTGTATTTACGAATGTGTAGACACCAGATTCGACATGGTAAAGTCCTTTCAAGTACAGTAAACCCCGGTTAAGTACCTCAACTATAGATGTCAAGCTTTTGAGGTACTTAAGCGGGAAAGGTACTTAAAGGAATCCCGCTTAAGTGCCTCAAGGTACTTAACAAATTTTCTATTTTGGACAAAACAAGTAAGGAAGCAGCAGTCGGGTTTCACCGACAGAGTAATATCCTACAGGAAGTAACCGAGTGGGGTGATAATCCACTGGGTGAAATGAAATTGTGGTTGTACTAAATTTACCGCCTACATAGTAGGCGGACCACGCCCATTTTTGGCAATCTACAAAATATTCCTAATAGGACTATATATGCCAAATGTTGATTCTCTGGAGGGTGTACACCAGAAATTATCGGTATATTTAATATACCACTTCCATGGTGGGCAAACAACGCCCAAATATAGACGTTCTGGTCTATATACTGTGGAAGTTATTATGATTTTCCGTTAACCGTCTATATAATGGGCGGACCATACCCATTTTTTTGTATAACATAGAAGGCCCACACCTTTCCTTAAATCAAAATAGCAATCATTGAAATGAGTGATTAAACAAATTAAAGACATTTAACTGAACAAATTCTGAGGTAGTGGGACTTACAGGTAACCGATTTTACAAATCTCGGAACTTAAACTAAGGTAAGGTTCACTGTCACTGTTCACCAAACTTGGTCGAAATCTTCTTCCTCTCCTGCGAAGACAGACAGACGGACAACCAGAAATCAACCGGGAATCTATACCTTGGACAAGTCCTCAAACGCGTTATAATTTTCGCACATACATATGTAGTTATGTATTATGCCCTTTTACCATAGGCGTAGGGTATAAAAAAAGTCTGTTTTGTTTCTGACGAATATTTTAAAATTTGTACTTAAATAGCTTTTCTTCGAAAGTTTCAAGCTCTTCGACGTTGATGTATTCCAAAAATTTTTGTACACTTTCATTTCTCAACTGATTCAAATTTTAGAATTTAAAAAAATTTTTTCCCAATAAAAAAATCGTCGTCTCCTGTGTTCTTTTTTTATTATTTACAAATTTTTAAAAAGTGGCACTTAAAAGTTTAAAATTGCAAGTAATTTTATTATTCAAGCATAAAATTTGGAGGCACTTATGCGGGAATGGTACTTAAGCGAGAGGCACTTAAGAGGAAAGATTTCAATATATATTTGCAGAAAAATGTACGATGCAGCAACTTACAGGTACTTAACCGGGAATGGTACTTATGGGGGGAGGTACTTAACCGGGGTTTACTGTACGTACAGAGAGAAATGAACGCAACGAACGCAAATAATTTAAAACAAATTCTTTTAGTTATTGAAAAATTGTAGCCCCTTTAATGAAAGTTGTCAATTTGAAAGTGAAAGTTAACAGTCGCACTGTTGATTTGGGAACTAATCTTTACGTTAAAAGGGAAACAACTTTGAACTATGTATCTGCAATGTACTACGTAGAATCAAGAGTGATAATGTTGAAATTACAATTTATCACTTTTGAACAAGAATAAAAATGTTTTCTGATTGACAAGAACGCGCAGTTCTGCGGATATGGATGTATAGCTGGGCAATAAAAAATAGCACTGTGAAAAATTGGAGTCTTTATATAAGAAAAAAGCGATTCAATAAATTTTTGTACAACTTGTAATCTATTGAGTTTATAAAAATACCAAATATTAAGCTAAAATTGCAATTTATATACGCGATATTAGTAGGTACCTACTTCGTTGCGAATTACTTTTGGCTATTACGGCCGCACAGCGCTTTGGCATAGAATCCACCAAATCCTCACACCTCAAGTAAAATTTTACTCCATGCACTTCACTCCAAACGGCTTCATTATCTGTTGGCTTCTAAAGATTATTCATGGTATACAAAATAGAGTAGGTACACACAATTCTCTTTTTACACGATAGATAAGTTCCCAAAAAAGTCGTGTACAGAAATTTTGTGTAAAAAAGATACTGGCTATATGGATGTATAGTAGATTGATTCCAGCCCTAAAAAAGCAACTGAAAAGTACAATATACAATATTAAATAATTCTTGTTAGAGTTCACTTTAGAATCTATATTCCGTGCTTCACATTTTAATACAATAAAATTATTATAAAAATAAATTATGATTTGGATAAAAGAAAATAATATTAGAAATTCATTAAAAAGTATAAGACTACAATATCCTGCTATCACTAGAATTATTTTGTTCATCATTTGGGACATAATTGGAATGAAAAATCGTGTTAAATCAAATCTATTCGTGTAAGGAGAGAAAAATTTTAACTTTTTTACTCGTGTTAAATCGAGTACTTCGGAGCATTATTAAAGCGCCCTGGTATGTAAGAAATGCTGACATTCACCGCGACGTCAACATTGCAACGGTTGAGGAAGAAATAAAATAATAAGCAAGAGCCTATCACAGCAGGCTCCATGACCACGTAAATGAGGAAGCACTAAGCCTTCCTTGCGTCGCAGGCCTAATCCGACGATTGCAAAGCAGAAAACTCTAGGATCCGAGTAATGGTGAAATAGCTGGCTTCCGACCGCGTGTTTCGGCTTCCTCTTTTGGAGTAAATATTATTGCATGGCGAATCATTTCAGCATATTTCAGCATAAGTTTTCCTTTCCAATTTAAGTTTTTGATCATTTCCCGCTTTATACCGCTGCATTGCCTTTCGCGACACAAAATAAATTTGTTGAGCAACAAACAACCGTTTTTGATGAAGTTTGACGAAATTTTATGTTTTTTAAAATTAAAAAAAAACGAGCAGTGCTATTATGTATTAATACCGCACTGAATTGCACTTTAATAATTAATTGAGTGGCACAACAACCCGTGTGAGCTTAGGCCTAGCTTTCTCGCATTAACTTGTGTGTGCTTGTCATATTTTTGCACAAGTTAACGGGACCTACATTAACCGAATCCGAACTGGTTGAGAAGCTTTTCATGGCAAAGAATATTCTCGGAGAATTGCCAATTCATCGCGAAAAGTGTAGTGTTTAGAGCTGTAGCTGTAGAGCTGTATACAGGCATATATTTCCACAATTTTAGATGTAGGGTTTGTGGCTTATCAGCAAGGACAAGGCCTTTCGCGTAGTCCCACAAAGAACTATAGCGGCCTCAAATGACGTAATATTAAGCAACAAGTTTTGGGCGTTGACAGATTTTTCACCCACAATAACAGTTATTTTGACAGACAAAATATTTTGGTTATGCATGGGTCTTCAGATATCACCAACACTAACTTGTATTTTAATTTCGCATATTCTTCATATTGCCCTCTCTTAAATTTGTATTCGGCGCCGCTCTGTTGAGCTGAACCACTCAGTTTCACTCACCTTCTGTTGTCAACTCTATGTCCACTTGGCATGCCTAAACCAGAGTTCAAGTACGGCTTTCGGCTTTCGCTTTGTGTTGTCGATCGTTAAGAGATGACGCATTTCTCGCATACTTCACTCCATTCTGCTACAGATTGCTGGCTAAAACCGACCCACTATCATGGTGATGCCCACATAACAACCATTTGAGATGTTAAGCGAGAATACTCGGTATTCCGTACTCTAGGAACGACAATTAACCTGCGGTGCGTTTTCCCTTGTCGCTTAACCGTATTCAATCACGGCACCGGTTGAGTAGTCGCAAGCTCCGCCACTATGTGGAGTGGAAAGACCATGAGCAAACGAGTGTCTGCTTCTGTTTCTTTTCAACTGGTCTGATGCAATGACTGAATTTTCTTTTCCCAGGGCGCCTTGCCAGTGCTACATCGATCACGCCTCCTTCTGGGCGTTAGAAACTTCATCACAAATCCAATACACGCAGTGTACTGCATAAAAGGAATGATCAAAATCGGTTCACTAGTTTTCGCGTGATACACGTAGGTACTTAAAAAAAAAAATGGCCCCATTTTTAATTACATGTGTAGATTTGTTGAAAAGAGACAAAATTTTCTTTACAGTTCATAGTACATATGACGCGCCCAGAGCAAAAACGACTCTTATAATTTCACAGAGCAAAAACGCTTCAAAAAATTACACACCGTACATGTGACACTAACACATATTTGCATGCATGCTCGGTTGCAGAGCTCGGAGCAACCGTCGGTTTCGTCAGTGTCGCTGCTGATGCCAAGCAGAACAGACCGAGGGTGGGTTTTGTTCTGCTTGTTCACATGTATGTCGCTACCACGTGGTAAAATCCGGTTTTGAGAAATATCTATGCTACCAACGAAAAATTCTTGATGCTTTGCCGAACAGACCGAGGGTGGGTTTTGTTCTGCTTGTTCACATGTATGTCGCTACCACGTGGTAAAATCCGGTTTTGAGAAATATCTATGCTACCAACGAAAAATTCTTGATGCTTTGCCGTCTTGTCGAATTTTCGTTTTGCAGGCTGTAAATTGAAAAATGACAATTTCCTATTAGCCAAAAAAATATGTTTGCTTGCCTTTAAATTTTATCACTTCTAAACGCAATATGTAAATTTTTTGGAAATTTCGCTTTATTTAATATTTGTTCATTTATTTTATTTGCGTTGATATATTTTGATAAATCACTTTTTTTTTTAGATTTTACAGATACTTTTCGTCAAATCTTTTTTCAGATCAAATTTTTTAAAGATCACATTAAATACAAATATAAACTGATGACGTTTTGGCAATATATGTATGTATAGCCCTTTCATCTCCTAATTCTGCATCTAATTTGCCGCTGTCTTTCAGTCTCTAAGCAGCACACCCGGCAACAGCATTATTTGAGCTGTTCGTCCGTTTGTGTAAGTTTTTTATACAAACTTGCCTGAGATCCTGCTTTGCTTTGTGTGGGTTTTTCCCGCGAATTTTTCACCTGTTTGAAGGCATTCAATCTTTTGACTGCGGACGGCTAGAGACTTGCAGGTGTTTGGCGGGGTTCTCTATTATAAAAGGTCGCTTGCAGATTTTGAAAGAATAAAGCGTGAACATCTTGTGGAAGAAATCGGTCTTTGTGATCTTTAAGAAGCAGTTAACAAAATAAATAAATTCGAAATTGAGGAAGGCTTTCATGAGGGAACGTACTATTTTCAATATGCAACCGATTATTCTATTTTAAATCAAAGCAATATTCTAATGGCAAAGATCAACGGTCGTAAATTTATTTGTAACTCATCGGGCTGATTCTATTTCATTGTATAAATTAACTATTTGGTGTGAATTCATGATAAAAGCGATCAACGGGGTCACTTGCAGGCGTGTTATGGCTGGTCATTTGTTCGCTCGTTCAAATGACGGTCGCAATAATTTCTAAGCGGTTTTCTTTCTGTATGCTGCTGAACTGAAAGGAAGAAGTGGAATGTAGCGTTCACCTTTTCACTGATGAAACGGAAGTTGTGTCGATTTTATGATGGCAATGTCGACATTCTATGCTCCAAAGAGGCAACTAAACATTTATAAGCATTGTAAAATTGAAGAATTACGTTGAACAATTTTTGCTTCTGACCTTAATTTGATATTACATGAATGGCATAAACAATTTTGCGAAAATATAAAGAAATGCAATTGCATCAAACTGAATTTTCACTTCTTACCACCCTCATCGCTTTTATCATGAATTCACACCAAATAGTTAATTTATACAATGAAATAGAATCATCCCGATGAGTTACAAATAAATTTGCGACCGTTGATCTTTGCCATTAGAATATTGCTTTGATTTAAAATAGAAAAATCGGTTGCATATTGAAAATAGTACGTTCCCTCATGAAAGCCTTCCTCAATTTCGAATTTATTTATTTTGTTAACTGCTTCTTAAAGATCACAAAGACCGATTTCTTCCACAAGATGTTCACGCTTTATTCTTTCAAAATCTGCAAGCGACCTTTTATAATAGAGAACCCCGCCAAACACCTGCAAGTCTATTTGTATTTAATGTGATCTTTAAAAAATTTGATCTGAAAAAAGATTTGACGAAAAGTATCTGTAAAATCTAAAAAAAAGTGATTTATCAAAATATATCAACGCAAATAAAATAAATGAACAAATATTAAATAAAGCGAAATTTCCAAAAAATTTACATATTGCGTTTAGAAGTGATAAAATTTAAAGGCAAGCAAACATATTTTTTTGGCTAATAGGAAATTGTCATTTTTCAATTTACAGCCTGCAAAACGTAAATTCGACAAGACGGCAAAGCATCAAGAATTTTTCGTTGGTAGCATAGATATTTCTCAAAACCGAATTTTACCACGTGGTAGCGACAGACCGAGGGTGGGTTCTGTTCTGCTTGGCATCAGCAGCGACACTGACGAAACCGACGGTTGCTCCGAGCTCTGCAACCGAGCATGCATGCAAACATGTGTTAGTGTCACATGTACGGTGTGTAATTATACCCTACACCTATGGTAATAGGGTATAATAACTTTGTGCCAAAATTGTAACGCATTAAAGGAGCCTTCCTAGGTATAGACATAAGTATATAGAAATGATCAGAAACACTTTCTCTTTTCATTTCCGGTTGTCCGTCTGTCCGTCTGTCCGTCTGTCCGTCTGTCCGTCTGCGTGTATGCAAAAAAAAGAAAGAAGGAGTTGTCCGATTTGGACCAAATTTGGTACACAGTTACAGTGAACCTCGGGTTAGGTAAAGTGTTAAAATTAGTCAAATCGGTTAAAGGACACGCCCACAATGGGCCTGTAAGTCCCACTACCTCGGGTTTTTTTCGGTAAAATGGCTATAATTTGTGTAATTACTCATGGAAAAGATTAATACTTGGTATTCAAGTTAAGAGGTAGGTCTTCTATATCTCAGGAAAAAATGGGCGTGATCCGCCCACTATATAGCCGGCAAAATTTTTTCGGTAAAATGGTTACCAATTGACTAGTTACGAATATAAATGAATGAAATTCGGTTCCCAAGTTGATATATAGGTCTTAGATGCCATACAAGAAAATGGGCGTGGTCCGCCCACTATATAGGCGATAAACAAAAAATCTTCTTAACTTCCATAATATATACACCAGAGAGTCCAGATTTGGTTACTTCGTTCCTGGTAGGAATATCTTTTAATTCTCAAGAAATGGGCGTGGTCCGCCCACCATGGGGGCAGTAAAATAAATATGCCGATAACATCTGTTGTACACTCGCCAGAGCATCAATATTTGGCATGTATAGTCCTATTAGGTATATCTTGTAGTCTACCAAAAATGGGCGTGGTCCGCTCACTACGTAGATTGTAAATCAAATACGCCCACAATTTCAGTGAATTATCACCCCACTTGGGAACATGGTGTAGGGTATTACTCTGTCGGTGAAACCCGACTGATTGCTTCCTTACTTGTTTTTTGAAGCGTTTTTGCTCTGTGAAATTATAAGAGTCGTTTTTGCTCTGGGCGCGTCATATGTAAAAGAATGTTGCGGTACAAAATGGGTTAAATATGTACATTTGTGGTATACTCAAGTAAATTCACACGAGGTTGTTGTAACCGATTTTATGCTTAACCATTTTGGTTATAATGGTGCGCCAAAATTGCTGTTCTAGTAACCCTTAATCCGACCCTGTGGAAAAGTTCTTCATGAAATGTTCTCCATAGAAGGACCATTTTATACCTGTATGTATATTTGCAAATAAATGTTATTGTGGGAAATATTCCCGTATTTCGGGAAGTAAAGAGTTTGACCCCGAAAACTCCCCTCCTACATACGGCTCTGTACATACATACATACATTCACACACTCCAACCTCATAATAAAAAAGAATATGAATGCTTGCGGAGGACCTACAAACATACATAAGTATGCATGGTACATACGGGATGTGTGTATACATATATGCTTACCTGTCTGCCCGTATTTATCCTCGGGGTAAAACACAACTCATCTCCTTAAATTAGTGTGCTGCCCTTCAATAAATTGGCGGCTTGTTGCTTTCAAATATTCTGCATAAAACGATTCTACTAAACCGACTAAAACACCAGCAAAGAGCATCATAATACCTACTCCTTGCCAACGGGATGCATGGTGCATACTTACTTGTTACACAGCCAGAAGCAGTCGAGGGGTAGAGAGACTGCGGCTAAATGTGAATCGTGAAGCGAAACATATTATTATTTCACACCATTTCGCATCGCGGCTGCTGTCTACTGCTGCTGAAATCGATGGCCTTTTAAAGTTATCTTTTGAAGTTTGTATTGCCAATTTTTATTATATTCGACAGCTTCGTTTTGTATTTTAATTTTGAGCCGGTGTTGGTAAAAGTTACGGTGAGAAGACGTACGATATACCGACATTCGCACGAGTATGAAGCAAGATTTGGTACAGATTGCGAGCCCAAAAGACGACGCAGAACCAGGGCCCTATTGCACCAACGAATTATCATTAGGATTTTAGGAAATTATTGAAGTTGCGCAAAGATATGTGTTTCGCCAACTTGATAAGTGAAAGTCACTCAATTGAGTATTGATAAGTAAAATTTCACTCAGTCATTGATAAGCGTTGCACCAAAATTTGAAATGCTAAGCGAAGTGACAAGTTATGCAAATTATCAAAATTTGTTTAGCATTACGTTGGACCAACAATTTTTACTTAATTTACACTTATCATCTTTCATTTTGCTAAATTTAGCATTGCTTTGCTAATAAAAATTGTACCTATCACATCAATACCAAGAAACATTTATTCAGACTGAATGAATTAATCAGTGCTTAACACGTGCTTCTATGAAATATTGATACAAATAATATTATATAAAAAAAACTTATTAAAAATAAGCTTTTATCAATTTAATGTACTAAAAAGTAGAAAATAAACTGTTTCCAAGTAACCAAAGATTATTTTTTAAAAGTTTTTTTTATATAATATTATTTTCCACTTTTTAGTCTCCCATAAATTAAATTTTAGAGCTCTGAAGTTTTTCGCAAAAAGAATTTAAAACTTGCAGAGCAGTACACAATATTTTATTGGTATTCACAAAAAGGTACTGAAATTAGGTAATATGGTACTGCGGTAATTTTCAAACTTAAATAGTACTGAATTTTGCATGTTGTTCCTAAACGTTTCTATAATTTAACCCCGCAGGTACTAATGAGAGCAGGCGTCCTAACGCCATGGGAAAATGTCGCTTATACAAACAAAAAAAGCAGTCAAGTGCGAGTCGTGTTTACGCATGTATGCAAGGTTTCAGATCACTATGTAGTCGGGAAGTGGGTGAAAAATTGATTACTAGATTTGACTACAAATAAACTAACAAACCTGAAGTGAAGTTAATAAAAAGCTTATAAAATATGCTTCGATTCGAACTACTAAATTTATTGGAGAGGAAAATCTGTTACTGGATATATTTTCAGCGTTTGAAAATGCTTCAATATTTTCATTTCATGTGCTTCGACTATGCTGTTGCTGCGATCAGTGACAGCAGCAAAGCCAAAGCAAAAGCAATCAAACAAAAAACCGAAGCTATGCTGTCGCTGTGCTGTGACGATGTGCGCAGCTGGAAGCAAAGCCGACAGCAATAGCAAAAAAACCGAGGATATGCTGTCGTTGTGCTGTGAAAGCCGACAGCAATAGCAAAAATGTAATTTTCGACTTTTGCTTTGCTGTTGCTCTCGCTGTTACAATATATATGTGGTCACAAATAATAACCGCCTGAGTCGAGTTAGGACGAAACTGAGTTATTAATGCCATCGTGTTCAGCGTTTCTTGATCTATATGCTGTCAAATTTTCATGTTTGTATCTTCCTTGGGACGGCAATTATCCATCAAAACCAAAAAATTTTTCATGAATGAAAGGAACCCCAGTTTTTAAATTAATAAAACAATTTACAATGTCAAAGAAAGCAAAAAATTCCGATCGCGGTGAATTAGATTCACATTTTACGGAATTTTCTTACAGCCTATATGAGCAGCAATGGCAATATGCAGACTGTTTTTTGCTGTGGCTGCTGCTGTAACTGTCATTTTGCGCAGTCGAAGCAATAGCACATGGAATCGAATAAAAATAAAATGCTTCGCTGTAACTGTGTTTTGAAAAATTGCACAGCCACAGCAATAGCAAAGCAAACCGAAAAATAAATTTCTGCTGTGCTGTAGCAGCAAAGCAAACCGAAAAATGAATTTCTGTCGTGCTGTGGCTTTGCTGTCGAAATTATCGCAGCAAAGCAAACAGCATATTTTCAGTGCTGTTGCTATTATAATGACAGTTTTTCAAACCCTGTATATACTTTGCTACAGAGTAATAATTTTTATACTCTACACCTATGGGAATAGGGTATAATATCTTTTTGCGAAAATTATAGCATATTAAAGAAGCCGTCCTAGATATAGACATAAGTATATAGAAATGATCAGAATAAATTTCTGTGCTGATTTTCGGTTGTCCGTCTGTCTGTCTGTCCGCGCAGGAGAGAAAGAAGGAGTTGACTCGGTTACTTGGTGTAGAGTATTACTCTGTCGGTGAAACCCGACTGATGCTTCCTCACTTGTTTATCATAGTACTTCAATTGATCCGTAAATTATCTGCTTGCGATGCTTAATGCCAATGCATAATTTTGAACTACACTAACAAAATATACAGAGATGCAATTGTGCAATCGTTGCAAAAAAACAACACCTAAAACCCGTAGTTTATATTTGCTATGCGATTGCAACCCAGGGTTGCAATCTGACAGCAGATACAGAAAATTAAAAAATAAACGCAAAATCAGAAAAAATTTAAATAAAGGGAATAAAGCGGCGCATAAAAAGAGAAAATCCAAACAAAAAGTGGACTGAGCATGACGTTGGTGAACAAAATTGTTATTGAGTGAATTTTTGGACAGAAATTTTTCTTACCTTCGTTGAATAAAATTTCTTCAGTAGCTTGGTCTATCAAAGAGTCCACTAATTGTTCTTTAAAACTTGCTTTATGCATAACTCTTATAGAAGTCAACAATTTAAGTAGAAAATAATTTCAGTTTTTGTGAATCAGCTGTTTCGTGGCAATCAGCTGTGAGTTTTGTGTTTTGCAAAAAGTGATGCTAGCTAAATGTAAAAACACTGTTCACAATTGACGGCAAATGTTTGCTATTGAGCACATTTGCAATCTCAAATGCACAAGATTGTGAATTGGGCTAATATGTTCACACCCAAAATTCACGACTACGTAGTACGTACTGACCTTCTAGTAAACGCAACACAACAACACAACTAACAAACTGCTGTTATCGGGCTACGGCCTGACGAAAGGCTTCTCTCATGTGCCTCTGTGCGCGCTTTCTGTGGTTGGAAATGCCAATCATTGCGAAAGCCTCCACTACATGGTCTTTCCATCGGAGCGCAGCCGTCCGCGCCGTCTCCGTCCTTAAACTGCCGCCTCAAATATCTTCCTCGCTAGAACTCCTTCCATACGCACGACATGACCTAGACCAGGGGTCGGCAACCTGCGGCTCGCGAGTCGCATGCGGCTCTTTCCTGTCAAGATGCGGCTCTCCAGTTCCATGTGCAAATATTAAAAATTATATTTTTTTATTTTATATCCATAACTCATAAACAAATATTATTCTGCAAAAAAAACTACTACATTTTGGGCATCAGGCCGTGCTGTGGCCAGCCTCGTGGCGAGGACTCCATGTCTGCCACTACCGACTGCCGCCGTCACTAGTCACTACTACCAATTACTAAATTACATGGCTATAAACAAATTGAAGGATGGATTCGCTGAGAGATTTCAGCATAGTAATTCCTCTCAGCAAAAATACAAATGAGATGAAAACATTGGGTCATTTGGAATTATTGCTTCAAAATCAATTGCTGGATTTGAAAACCGAACATTTGTGGAGTGGCAAGTTCACAGGACTCACGAGCAAGTTAGAAGAGTTAGGGACACGAATATCGAAAAATAAAGTATCGATTCCTACTCATTTCGGCATCGACTGAACAGTATCGATGTACTCAAAATATCGTGGGAAAAGTATCGATATTCAAAATATCGAAATTTAATACCCATAGTAAATAAAATTAGTTATTTCAGAATTTTGTCAAAAAACAATAACAAACAAAAAAGAAATGTTGCACAGCAACATATTGGTCCTTTATATTATTTCAATCAGCCTTAAAAGAAAAAAACTATTTTAATAAAATATCTACTTATTGAGATCAATCAATTTAAAGCAAAGGGAACTTTTAAGTATTCCATGCTGCATCCTCTAAACCGCTTAAGAATAGAATTTTATTTAATTTTTTGTCGGCGAGTCGATTACGCATATGTATTACTTATAGTAGCTCCGGCTTTGGAAAAAGTTTTTCGGATGTAACCGAGGTTGAGGGTATGTGTGAGTATTCCCGCGATACTTTATACAAAAATGGATACATGTTTTTCAACTTTTCCCAATTTATTGATTTTCAAATAAAAATTGTTTTAAAACATTTAAAATTTACCTTCTAGCAAATATTGCTTTAATAAATTTCGCGCGTTCTTCTGCGCCATTTTGCGTAATTTAGAGATTAAAACTTGGTTTCGATATTGGGTGAGAGGGATCGATACCTTCAAATATCGAGTACTTCAAAAGTACTTGAAAAAATACTCATATCGAAACCAATAATATCGATACTGAGTAATATCGATACTATTTTCGTGTCCCTAAGAAGAGTTTGGGGTCCAGAAAAGCCTGCACGTCACGCTGCACAAGTGGACAGCTCTAAAAGAAATGTCGCGATTTGAGGTGCTGACAATCTTCGGATCAAAATATTCGTGCGAGCAAGCGTTATATTGTTATCTTCCATGAATATAATCAAAAGTAATGTAAGAAGCCAACTAACAAATAAATAAAATTATATTTAAAAAAACTTTTTAAAAATAAGCTTTAATTTATTTAATGTACTAAAAAGTAGAAAATAAATTATTTCCAAGTCACCTGTATCTTACTATTAATAAAAGCTTGGGGTGGTCATATGTTCAATATTTGTCAACCAGTTACCACAATATTTTATTTATATAATTTTTTGCAAATAGATTCTAGTAATGAAAGATATTTTGAATATGGATATTGAGCGCACAAGCTTTTATTAATAGTACGATACAGGTGACTTGGAAACAATCTATTTTCTACTTTTTAGTACATTAAATATATTAAAGCTTATTTTTAAAAAGTTTTTTTTTATATAATTTTATTTTCTACTTTTTAGTCTTCCATAAATTCAATTTTAGAGCTCTGAAGTTTTTCGCAAAAAGAATTTAAAACTTGCAGAGCAGTACACAATATTTAAGGTATTCACAGTGTTTCCTATCGTCATATGTCATATCCTCAATTTAACAAATAATACGGCTGTGATCGACCCTAAAATTCGTGGCATATTTGTGGCGCGATGAGTTGTTGTTGTTTTGCTTGCAAGGCGCGGCGAGTAAGTTATACACAAATCTGGAGTTGATAAAAAAGTGCCACGCCCCTTTTCCTACGCCCATAAAATTTTACCAGTGGGACGACACATCCAAGAGACGACCGCATATGAAATTTCAATGCTGCACGACCTTTAGTTCCAAAGCTAATCGAGATCAAAAATTTTGTTTGTATGGGGGGAGCCACGCCCCCTTATCCAGTGCCCGTCTTATTTTCTCAGTAGAAGGATATGGATATGTAGTAAGTTCCTATCGTTTTTCATTGATGTGTGATGTGTAGTTCTAAAGTTATACACAAATCTGGAGTTGATAAAAAAGTGCCACGCCCCTTTTCCTACGCCCATAAAATTTTACCAGTGGGACGACACATCCAAGAGGCGACTGCATACGAAATTTCAATGATGCACGACCTTTAGTTCCAAAGCTAATCGAGATCAAAAATTTTGTTTGTATGGGGGGTGCCACGCCCCCTTATCCAGTGCCCGTCTTATTTTCTCAGTAGAAGGATATGGATATGTAGTAAGTTCCTACCGAGTTTGATTGATGTGTGATTTGTAGTTCTAAAGTTATACATAAATCTGGAGTTGATAAAAAAGTGCCACGCCCCTTATCCTACGCCCATAAAATTTATTGATTTATGTTTTTTTTTGCTCGTGTTTAGGCATGTATGCAAAGTTTCAGATCTCTAAGTAGTCGGGAAGTGGGTGAAAAATTGATTACTATATTTAACGACATACCGACAGAAAGTGAACCTAATATAAAGCTTATAAAAATTGTCTCACGTGATACAAATATTGCATATACATAATTTCAAATATATGCAAGAATTGGCGTTACTTGGAAACTGCCTTCCGCTCTATAATGCAGCGCATTGTAACAATACCAATGGAGCCGACGATAAGGTCTTACTTATAATTTTCGCCAATAAACAATTTTGTATGGAATTTCGAATTTTATTACATGGCTTTTATTTTCTTATAAATTGTTAACAATCATGTTTAAATTTAATATAATCTATATATATAATCTATATATATAAAAATGGAGCGTGGTTTGTTCGGATGCTTAAAACTCCAGAACGGCTGAACCGATTTTGATGAAATTTTGTATATGTGCTTCAGTGGGGTCTGGGATGGTTTTGATCTATAATTGGACCCGATTGGACAAGGGGGCGTGGCACCGCCCATACAAACCAAATTGTTTACATCGAATAGCTTTGGAACTAAAAGTCGTGTAGCATTGAAATTCCGTATGCAGTCGCCTCTTGGATGTGTCGTCCCACTGGTAAAATTTTATGGGCGTAGGATAAGGGGCGTGGCACTTTTTTATCAACTCCAGATTTGTGTATAACTTTAGAACTACACATCACACATCAGTGAAACTCGGTAGGAACTTACTACATATCCATATCCTTCTACTGAGAAAATAAGGGGGCACTGGATAAGGGGGCGTGGCACCCCCATACAAACCAAATTTTTGATCTCGATTAGCTTTGGAACTTTAAGGTCGCGCAGCATTGAAATTCCGTATGCAGTCGCCTCTTGGATGCGTCGTCCCACTGGTAAAATTTTATGGGCGTAGGATAAGGGGCGTGGCACTTTTTTGACAACTCCACATTTGTGTATAACTTTAGAACTACACATCACACATCAATGAAACTTGGTAGGAACTTACTACATATCCATATCCTTCTACTGAGAAAATAAGGGGGCGGTGGACAAGGGGGCGTGGCAACCCCCATACAAACCAAATTTTTGATCTCGATTATCTTTGGAACTAAAGGTCGTGCAGCATTGAAATTTCATATGCAGTCGCCTCTTGGATGTGTCGTCCCACTGGTAAAATTTTATGGGCGTGGGATAAGGGGGCGTGGCACCCCCATACAAACCAAATTTTTGATCTCGATTAGCCTTGGAACTAAAGGTCGTGCAGCATTGAAATTTCGTATGCAGTCACCTCTTGGATGTGTCGTCCCACTGGTAAAATTTCATGGGCGTAGGATAAGGGGCGTGGCAATTTTTTATCAACTCCAGAGTTGTGTATAACTTTAGAACTACACATCACACATCAATGAAACTCGGTAGGAACGTACTACATATCCATATCCTTCTACTGAGAAAATAAGGGGGCACTGGATAAGGGGCGTGGCACCCCACATACAAACAAAATTTCTGATCTCGATTAGCTTTGGAACTAAAGGTCCTGCAGCATTGAAATTTCGTATGCAGTCGCCTCTTGGATGTGTCGTCCCACTGGTAAAATTTTATGGGCGTGGGATAAGGGGGCGTGGCACCCCCATACAAACCAAATTTTTGATCTCGATTAGCCTTGGAACTAAAGGTCGTGCAGCATTGAAATTTCGTATGCAGTCACCTCTTGGATGTGTCGTCCCACTGGTAAAATTTCATGGGCGTAGGATAAGGGGCGTGGCACTTTTTTATCAACTCCGGATTTGTGTAAAACTTTAGAACTACACATCACACATCAATGAAACTCGGTAGGAACTTACTACATATCCATATCCTTCTACTGAGAAAATAAGGCGGGCACTGGATAAGGGGGCGTGGCACCGCCCATACAAACCAAATTTTTGATCTCGATTATCTTTGGAACTAAAGTTCGTGCAGCATTGAAATTTCGTATCCAAGCACCTCTTGGATGAGTCGTCCCACTGGTACAATTTTATGGTCTTAAGACAAGGGGCGTGGCAACTCCACATTTGGATATTACTTTAGAGCTATACATCATACATCAACGAAACTCGGCAAGAACTGACACCATATCCGTATCCTTGAACTGGGAAAATGGGACGGGCATTGGATAAGAGGCGTGGCACCACCCATACAAACCAAATTGTTTACATCGAATAGCTTTGGAACTAAAAGTCGTGTAGCATTGAAATTCCGTATGCAGTCGCCTCTTGGATGTGTCGTCCCACTGGTAAAATTTTATGGGCGTAGAATAAGGGGCGTGGCACTTTTTTATCAACTCCAGATTTGTGTATAACTTTAGAACTACACATCACACATCAATGAAACTCGGTAGGAACGTACTACATATCCATATCCTTCTACTGAGAAAATAAGGGGGCACTGGATAAGGGGCGTGGCACCCCCCATACAAACAAAATTTCTGATCTCGATTAGCTTTGGAACTAAAGGTCCTGCAGCATTGAAATTTCGTATGCAGTCGCCTCTTGGATGTGTCGTCCCACTGGTAAAATTTTATGGGCGTGGGATAAGGGGGCGTGGCACCCCCATACAAACCAAATTTTTGATCTCGATTAGCCTTGGAACTAAAGGTCGTGCAGCATTGAAATTTCGTATGCAGTCACCTCTTGGATGTGTCGTCCCACTGGTAAAATTTCATGGGCGTAGGATAAGGGGCGTGGCACTTTTTTATCAACTCCGGATTTGTGTAAAACTTTAGAACTACACATCACACATCAATGAAACTCGGTAGGAACTTACTACATATCCATATCCTTCTACTGAGAAAATAAGGCGGGCACTGGATAAGGGGGCGTGGCACCGCCCATACAAACCAAATTTTTGATCTCGATTATTGGAACTAAAGTTCGTGCAGCATTGAAATTTCGTATGCATTCGCCTCTTGGATGTGTCGTCCCACTGGTAAAATTTTATGGGCGTAGGATAAGGGGGCGTGGCACTATTTTATCAACTCCAGATTCGTGTATAACTTTAGAACTACACATCACTCATCAATGAAACTCGGTAGAAACATATTACATATCCGTATCATTGAACTGGGAAAATGGGATGGCCATTGGACAAGGGGCGTGGCACCGCTCATACAAACGAAATCATTGATATCGAATAGCTTTGGAACTAAAAGTCGCGCAGTATTGAAATTCCGTATGCAGGCACCTCTTGGATGAGTCGTCCCACTGATACAATTTTATGGGCGTAGGACAGGGGCGTGGCACTTTTCAATCAACTTCACATTTGTGTATTACTTTAGAACTATACATCATACATCAACGAAACTCGGCAAGAACTGACACCATATCCGTATCCTTGAACTGGGAAAATGGGACGGGCATTGGATAAGAGGCGTGGAACCACCCGTACAAACCAAATCATTGATATCGAATAGCTTTGGAACTAAAAGTCGCGCAGTATTGAAATTCCGTATGCAGGCACCTCTTGGATGAGTCGTCCCACTGATACAATTTTATGGGCGTAGGACAGGGGCGTGGCACTTTTCAATCAACTTCACATTTGGGTATTACTTTAGAACTATACATCATACATCAACGAAACTCGGCAAGAACTGACACCATATCCGTATCCTTGAACTGGGAAAATGGGACGGGCATTGGATAAGAGGCGTGGCACCACCCGTACAAACCAAATCATTCATATCGAATAGCTTTGGAACTAAAAGTCGCGCAGTATTGAAGTTCCGTATGCAAGCACCTCTTGGATGAGTCGTCCCACTGGTACAATTTTATGGTCGTAGGACAAGTCATTCAACATTGAAATTCCGTTTTGTTATTATTTAGTCATACATACATGTAAACATTTTTCCATAATTTTGAGTTTTATATATGTATATAGATTTAGGGTCATGGGACAAGGTGGCGTGGCACACCTTCAATGTATGTACCGTAAAAAAGTGGTTGTCCATGAGGAGTCACTTTAATTTTGGCCTTCCACCAAAGGAGTAATCTACATACATAGATAGCTTTGTAAGGACCTACATTTATGACTTCCCCTACAAGTATATAGACATCACAAGCATCAGCAAGGAGAAGCGCTGCTGTTCAACAGAAAACAACAAAAACCAAGAAAAAGACAGACTGGCAAGCACTTCTATTAAATTAAATACAATTAAATTCAGCAACATCCAATCAGAGCATCATTCACATTACGTATTTTTATAAAAGCGCGGGGTGGAACCCGCGGGTAACAGCTAGTCCAATATAAAGTTATTTGATAGCCAAAATAAAACGCATTCCTTCATTCGTTTTTGTTCCCTATTATTTATTATTCTCACTATTTTTTATCCCATGAAAACTTCCAACTCCCGTCTTCAAACATCTTTTGAAGTTGCCGCTTATTCTTCAGCAAGTCTACAAACGGATTAACCATTCTAAACAAATACAATTAATTAATGAAGCGTTAAAAAGTTGATTTAATGTTTGTTTCATTTCATAATTTTATAGCAATTGGTATGTTGCCTTCAGAAAAAGATAGATGATGCGGAATGGGTACCTAAAACACAGTTCCCATTGAAGCACAATTTTTGTTAATCCATATGATTTCACTCTGCTGCTCTTGTTGTTGTGTTCAGTTCCCTTTTCAATAGTAGCCATTTCAGTTTTGCTTTTGTATGCTCTGGTGGCTTTTATAAAAACGAATACAAAGAATGATGAAGAACCTAAGGAGCTGGTGACTTAAATCGTTAATCACAAACTGTTTGTGCTTACGGCGCACACTGGCTCGTTTGGCCGAATCACGTGGCAAAAATAAGTAAAATCAATTTTTTTGTTGAAAGATTTAGCAAAACTTTTATACTTATTGGATAGGGAATTGATTGTACTTTAAGAAAGTGAAAATTTCAACTTATTTGCATAAGTAGTTTGGTCTATAGAGCTGGTCAAAGTTGACTGATTTTTCAAACACAGCAAAAAAACGAAATTTGGGAAAAAAATTGCATGTTTGAGTTAAAAAAACTGTGATACGGCTGCACAAAAATTTGATTTTTAAAATAGAATTGAATAAATTCGTTAATTTTAACAAAACCAAAATATCTAAAAAAAAAATGTTGAGTTTTTTTTTTATAAATTGCCTTTTTAATAACCTCCTTTTTAGCATTGATTTTAAACTTTGCGTTGAGTTTAAAAAAAACTTCAAATTTCTTCAGAGCATGCTTACCAGGAGACTAATGACTGATTATTCCTAAAAATATATCCAAAAAATTGTCTGCATATTTTTGCATATTCGCGAGATAGAGCGATTTTTATCGAGAAGTCTACAGATCAGCCATGTCCGTCCGACTGCATTTCACAACTACGGAACCTTAAATTTTGAGCTAGACAGTTGAAATTTGGTATACGACTTCCATTCATGTCGCTATAGTTAAAAATTAAAACTTTTTGGAACCAGCCTCCTGCCACGCCCACTTTTATTAAAATTACATTTTTTCGGGTTTTTATATGAAAATTTGAAAAAAACACGATCTTATTCGAATATGAAGGCAATCCAATTAACTAAAATGCTTACATAATAATCATAGACTACGCCCATTTTCTTGTTTTTCAAAAAAAAATATTATTTTTCGGTATTTTTGCTGCTGGAGCGTCACGAATTTTTGTATTTCCTTAAAAAAAAATTTTAACAATGTAATTATTAAGAAAAAAGGAAGGATTCTATTAAATAAGTTATTATAATTTTTATTAAAATATTTAAAAAATCGTTTTAACATCGTTAACTTATTTTATCCCTATTGAATTTTTGACACCTTGTAAATAATCAAAATTTTTAACGATCTCAAAAACTTCACTTCTCCACATTAGATGTTCACCATATGACACCCTGTATATATTTTTTTCATTATAAATGCAAAACCTTTCTAAATTTGAAGTATTTCCGCATAATTTTGTATATAAAATGTGCGATTTCTTCTACCTGCAGAAAGGCGCACTTCAACAACAGATTCCGTCGCACCCTGTATATCCACACAAACAAATTTTAGTGTCATTAAAGCTATGACAATTTTCTGTAGAATGCAAATTATTTCGAAATCTTTATCCGTTCAAAAGTTATGATTTTTGCAACGTGGGAAGACAAATCGAGCCACTGTGCGGCGCACATGAGGTTTCCAAATTTAAAAAGTTTGTACTTTATATATTTAAGACTTTGAAATCTAAATATAACTTGATTTTAAGAACCTTTTTGAAGCTGTTTGAAGAAATTTATACAACTGACATAGTTACAACTCTTTCTACCGAGCGACGTGCTTAAACCGTTAAGCACGTTTCCGCGAAACCGTGTCTTAGACGTATTTTGAAAAACTTTATTTTAATGGCAAAGCCTCTGGTAGACTCATACAATCTAAAAAAGCATTATTTTTGTGCGGCGCCGTCTCTTTCAACGAATTGGAGAGAGTATTCGACACCTTAATAAAGCTTCTGAACTCCGTCCGGACATGGCTATAGAAAAGTGGACACACTGTAGACATAAGAAAGCTCGGACTTAGTGTCATTATTGGGCTTTAACGTTAATAAATACAATACACCTAATTCTCTTTTTACACGAATTGTTTTGTTTTAACAAGTATTAAATTCCAATAATGTTCCAAAATGATGAACCAAATAATTCCAGCAAATCTGTGGTCATATGCAATAACGACTTAAGTCAAAAACAACTGTTTCGAGAAAATGCAAATTTGAAAAACAAGTGTGCACATCAACATAAGTGCATGTGTTTTTTTTAAATAACTTTTTTTCTGAGATGGGTACAGATACCGGGGTTTGAACAAAATATGCGCATCAACGTCAGGAATACAGTGGTAACGTCAACTCAATTTCGTCTTAAGTCGACTTAAGTCGTTATTGCTTTTGACCACAGAAATATCTTTTTTTGCGCGAATTTTTTTACACGATTTTATTTGGAACGTATATATTGTGTAAAAAGAGAATTAGGTGTATACATATATAGAGATGTGCAATAATTCATTTAGGCAACCAAACATTTATACAGAATATAATTAATATATGTATTTATTCATTTTTTTCGACTTGGTAATACCGTAAAAAGAATATCGAACAGCGAAATCGGTTCAGACTCTATCCCTTAAAATATTTTTTTACTCAGCACTTTACCCACCACGTCCCTCTCCTTGCGATTCAGGCATCTACCTAGATCCAGCTACCGTTGTGTAGAGCATAAAGAGCCAATAAAGGTGTGATGACTTTGCTCTCGGATACAAATTATCGCCGCAGGTTGCATCAGCAGGCGGCTCTTTTCATGCCGCCAAAATCAAATAAGAATCCATTAGCAAAAGTGGTAAAACGGTCAGAGTTTTTTTAATTGCCTTCAACCGGAGCGAAAAATAATAACAAAACGGATTATTTTAAAATTTATGTGATTCATGCATTATGTTGGTCTCTCTGTTATTACCTCGTTTGTAATAACAAGATAAGAAAATCTCATATTTCTGAAGTATTAATAATAAATATGGAAATTGAGCACTGTTGAATTTCCCTATTACCACCCAAGCACAAAAGTTCCTTTCCGAAACCTAATCGTAAACAAAATAACAAGGCTTGAAATTAAAAAAAAATTTAAATTTCTCCAAAATTTTATTTTCTAAAAAAATTTATTTCGAAGTCGCTAAATTGGTACTATAACATCTCTAAGATATGTGAGATATAATCTCTACGTAGGAATATGCGCCGTGGCTCAGTGGATAAGTGCTCGGTCCCTAAAATTTCAAATTGTTTCTTTGCGCAGCGCCACTTCTCGCGGTGAATTGGCAATTCTCCGAGAATAATCTTTGCCATGAAAAGCTTCTCAAACCCGTTCGGATTCGGTAAAGTAGGTCCCGTTAATTTGTGAAAAATATAACAAGCACACACAAGTTAATGCGAGAAAAGCTTGGCCTAAGCCTCGTTCGCGGGCGGTTGTGCCAGTTATTTATTTATTTATGTTTCGTAGACGGTCTTTTGATCTCTTACTTTTTTGATCCTATTTCTGTGAGACTTTTTTGCATCTCTGTTATTTTTGGTTTAACATTTTATTCCTGCAATAAAAATTAAGGAAATGGATAACTCCTCTCTGTTTACAAATTATACATTACATTATATTATTACAATTTTATATATATTATGTTTACTGATGGCGATTCATAAATAATCTCTCTCTCTCTCTATATTTTGATCTTGCTGCTCCTATTAATAAAAGAAATGAATTTATGAAAAACGACTTTGTTTTATATTTATCAACTTACGGCTTGACTGCTGGGGATACGTGAAGTACTCTGTCGGATTTCGACCGACGGCCGTAGAAAATCCAACTGGTCAAAGCACCCCAATCGTGGACTTCTAACCTCATCTGCTCCAGCTCCACTGCGCTTGCTTATTTTAGTTTTTACATCAGCAATAGTTAGGCCAGTAACGTTTTCTTCCAATGAACTAAAAATTACGTTGAATGCCTTTTCCCTCTTATCCCTGTCCTAATATGTGGCATTTTTGATGTTCCAAATGCACTCGTGTTGATGGAGCAGGGATATTAACTGCTCTGTGTCTCCTTGCGTCCATTGTATTGAAATTGCAATCTAATCAATATAACATGTATGTAAATTAAATAATCAAGGTTATTAGTGAAAAATATACATACTTTCATTTCTTAAATTAATGCACGCACAAAGGACAAAAAGCACGCAGGATGAAAACGCAACGTAAATACTCTAAATTCCAGCCAGTGCTGCTAGTAAGCATTTTATTTCACCATTTCATACACTCTCGGTATAAAACTTAGAAGCCTACACTGGTTCATATATCGGAATTCCCAAGTATCACTCGACAGCAAACTGCTCCTCTATAAAGCAGTCTTAAAAACTATTTGGACATACGGTATACAGCTGTGGGGCACTGCGGCTAACTCAAATATAGAAATACTGCAAAGATTCCAATCAAAAACTCTAAGAATGATTACCAACTTATTATTATGTCACAAACAAACAAATCCACCGAGATCTCAAAGTTCCCACAGTCGTTCAAGAAATAAATAAGCATGCCACGTCGTACATCCAGAGGCTCCAAAACCACCCAAGCCTACTCATATCAGAATTGACATCCCAGTCAACAACATTCACACGACTCAAGAGAAAGTCTACGACAGACCTTATCCGTTGAAAACGAATTGTTAAGTAATGGTTGCACCACTGGGTGCACTCCATAAATGCTGTGTATTAACATAATTAACATGTAAATGTTGCTGAATGTACTATGTGCAGATTGCAATAAATAGATGAGAAAAAAAATTATATAATGCTCTCTCTAATAAAGTCATAACATAAATGAAAAATTTGGAATTTTGTTTATTTAAAGAAAAATTTATTTCAACCACCCTTTATATACATACATATGTACAACACGCTCCCGATAACGGAACACTGCGTAACGTGAACTACCGCTTATGGGTGAAACACAACACCGACCACGTTCGCAGAACTATGCGTTTTTTTGGCCTGCCGCAGTAAACAAACTGCAATCAACGGTCGTCGGCAGTTCAATTTCTATACAATTGAACGCCACTGTAAACAAAATTCGGCAAACGGCCTGTTGAGCCTAAATGATAGCAATATGCATATCTGACATCACTACTGATGTGAGAAATTACTTTGAGAAATTTCTGTTCACTTGCTCTTTGAATTTCCTTTTGTACTGCGTCAAATCTTTTCATTAATAAAAACTAAAACTTTTTCATTCCTTGATATTAAATCGGCGTATAATTATCAAATCATAGCCCGCTCACACGGCCGTTGACTTATTTGTATCTTTTATCTGTAGGCATGTCCTAGGACGGCATGTCGGCCAAATGACGGCCGTAGCAGCAATGCTGATTCGGCAGGTCTGTTATGCAAAAAATAATAATAATAAAAAAATAATTGTACTCTATTCTATTAGATGTTAAGTGCCTCGCCTGAGATTTGAACTCGGGTCTTCCGTTTCAGCAGCCAAGCGTTTGTCCACTTGACCGACGTGTCACGTTCCCTTTGGTCGCTTAAAATTAACCAGAACGAGGAAGTCTCTCAAATTTCTAAAAATAGAAACGTTATAAGCAGCTGTAATAAAATTCAATGAAATCATTACTGCGGCTGTTGGGAAAATGCAACCCTAAATTGGACGCAGCGTGAAATTAGAACCAGTTCTATCGTCGGTCGCTGCGTTTTGCGATGGTCGTCGGCCGTTCTGTTCCATTCCTGACGTTCTCATAAGACTACTCGTTCCAAAATGCGGAACACCGCAGCGGTCTGCGTTGTGGTCGCTATTGTGTTTCAGGCATTAACGTAAACACTTTTTATTTCGCATTGACTTCTCCAAAACGTAAACAAGGAAAAAGGTATGTTAGTCCGCTTTTACACGATTCAAATCGACCCTTGCGACACGGAAAAAATGTAGGAAATAGGGGAGAAACGACAGGGGAACAGGCAAAGTCGCTCGGGCAGCATTGTGATGCGATTTTTTGACGTTCCTCTTTATTCGCTTTTCCGGTGTCGTGTGTCAATTGAAATTGAATATTCCAAATAAAGCGCTGATCAGTCACCGCGTATCGTATTTAATCGGAGCGCAGACAAAACCTACCCTACCCGAGCTCATACATGCGTTCGCTCATTGCGTATTTAATCGGCGCGTAACGAGGATGAGAAGGAAGATACGCGGTGACTGATCAGCGCTTAAAGTGAAAATTTACAGAATTTCATTATTAAACTTATTGCATTAAAGTAAATATGTAGAAGAAATGAGCAAAGAGAGTGCTTTGAATGTTTACAAATCACACAAATAAAACCAGCTGCAAACTCGAATGTCAAAATGTGGCGTAGCGCGAGTTGCCCCGTGTAAAAGCTATGCGCGACCTCAAAGCGGAATGTCTGAAAATTTGCGGAAAATTTGAAAGAGCCGAGTTGAATCGTGTAAAAGTGTACGTACAGAGTTTTCAGCAAGAAGGAGTTGCCAATAAAAGCCCATCTCCTACTAGACAACGCCTCTCCGCATCAAAATTAAATGGAATTAAGAATGAAAGATTGGGCCAATTTTGCCATGTTTATACCGGCAAATGTGGCTCCTATTATACAACCAATGGATCAATACGCTTTTAAAATAACAAAGTTGTACTACAGAAATTGCCTTTTGGTTACAATAGCAACAAAGCAATCTGCTTTGGTTGAATCAATGACAAATTTAACATTGAGAAATACTGTTACTCTTCTGGTAGTACAAGCATGGAATCAAAGAGAATGTTAATATAATAGAGTGCGCATCACTCAAATTTTCGGCAAATCGAAGTGATGGCCAATTTTCATATTTCGGTCGGGGAAAAGGGGGACACAAAAACTACTCAACCGCTCAGAGAATTTCGTTGACCGTCGTTGATTTCGCATTTCGTGTGTGCTCGTCTGCTACTGAGCGCACAAAAGAGGAAATGAAAAAAATTATATTAAAAAAAACTTTTTAAAAATAAGCTTTAATTTATTTAATGTACTAAAAAGTAGAAAATAAATTGTTTTTAAGTCACCTGTATCTTACTATCCATAAAAGCTTGGGGCGCTCTGTTCAATATTTGTCAAACAGTTACCACAATATTTTATTTAAATAATTTTTTGCAAATAGATTCTAGTAATGAAAGATATTTTGAATATGGATATTGAGCGCACAAGCTTTTATTGATTGTAAGATACAGGTGACTTAAAAACAATTTATTTTCTACTTTTTAGTACATTAAATAAATTAAAGCTTATTTTTAAAAAGTATTTTTTTATATAATTTTATTTTCTACTTTTTAGTCATCCATAAATTCAATTTTAGAGCTCTAAAATTTTTCACAAAAATAATTTAAAACTTGCAGAGCAGTACACAATATTTAGGGTATTCACAGTGTTTCCTATCGTCATATGTCATATCCTCAATTTAACAAATAATACGGCAGTGATCGACCCTAATATTCGTGGCATATTTGTGACGCGGTGAGTTGTTGCTATTTTGCCAGCAGGGCGCTGCAAGTAAGTTCCTATCGCTTTTCATTGATGTGTGGTGTACCTATAATTATAAACTGAAGCCCAAGTGTGTAGTTGCTTGAAAAGTGCCACGTCCCTTGTCCTACGCCCATAAAATTTTACCAGTGGGACGAAGCATCCAAGAAGGGCCTGTATACGGAACTTCAATGCTGCACGACCTTTAGTTCCAAAGCTATTCTATATAAACGATTTTGTTTGTATGGGCGGTACCACGCCCACTTGTCCACTGCCCGTCTTATTTTCCCAGTAGAAGGATATGGATATGTAGTAAGTTCCTACCAAATTTCATTGATGTGTGAGTTGTAGTTCTAAAGTTATACACAAATCTGGAGTTGATAAAAAAGTGCCACGCCCCTTATCCTACGCCCATACAATTTTACCAGTGGGACGACACATCCAAGAGGCGACTGCATACGAAACTTCAATGCTGCACGACCTTTAGTTCCAAAGCTATTCTATTTAAACAATTTTGTTTGTATGGGCGGTGCCACGCCCCCTTATCCAGTGCCCGCCTTATTTTCTCAGTAGAAGGGTATGGATATGTAGTAAGTTCCTACCGAGTTTCATTGATGTGTGATGTGTAGTTCTAAAGTTATACACAAATCTGGAGTTGATAAAAAAGTGCCACGCCCCTTATCCTACGCCCATAAAATTTTACCAGTGGGACGACACATCCAAGAGGCGACTGCATACGAAATTTCAATGCTGCACGACCTTTAGTTCCAAAGCAAATCGAGGTCAAAAATTTTGTTTGTATGGGGGGTGCCACGCCCCCTTATCGTACGCCCATAAAATTTTACCAGTGGGGCGGCACATCCAAGAGGCGACTGCATACACGTGGCAAAAACCGGTTTTGGGAAATTGGTTTGCTGCGAGTGCCGTGCATTTCTTGATTCTTTTTTTTAAATTTGCCGTCTTGTCGAATTTTCATTTTGCCGACTGCAAACTGACAAATGGCAATTTCCTATTAGGCAAATAATATGTTTGCTTGCCTTTAAATTTTATCAAATTAAGCGCAGTGCATTTTTCAAAAATTTTGCTTTATTTAATATTTTTTCATCTATTTTATCTGCATTGATATAAATTTAATTTAAAAATTTTTTTTAAATTTTTAAGATACTTTTCGTTAAATATTTTTTAAGGTCATATTTTTTTAAAGAGCACATTAAATATACATTAATTAATCACATTTATCCAATACATATACATACATACTTATATCCCTTTCAACTCTTATTTCTGTCCTTAAGCAGCACATGTTTTGTTTTGATTTGTGTGTGTGTTGCCTGCGAATGTTTCGCCTTTTTGAACGCATTCTACCTAATAAGTATTTTTTATGTCGCAACCACTGCAGACGGCTAGGTGTGCAGGTGTTTGGCGCGGTTGTCTATGATAAGAGGTCGCTTGCAGATTTTGTTATAAAGAAACGTCATCATGTTGTGGAAGAAACTGCCCTTTGTGATCTTTAAAAAGCGGTTTACAAAATAAATAAATTCGAAATTTAGGGAGGCTTTTATGAGAGAACGTATTTTTTCAATATGCAACCAATTTAGCAATTTTAAATCAAAACAAAAATTCTGAAGCCAATGTCGACACTATCACTTGCTCACTCACTCATTAAAATGACGTCGCAATAATGTTCAACAAATTTATTTGTAATTCATCGGGATAATTCTATTTTATGGTATAAATTAACATTTTTGAAATTGAGAAATTTACGGCACTCACGCCAAACCAATTTCCCAAAACCGGTTTTTGCCACGTGTTGGAACATACATGAGAACAAGCAGAACATCCACACTTTGATCTGTTCTACTTGACATCAGCAGCGATACTGTCAAATTCGACTGCATGCGGAATGCGAAAGAAACTCAATCTATCCTGCGCCGAACAAACCGGTTCTCGAATTTACTCAACATCCGCCACACCAACGGCAGCATAATGGCCGGAATTGCTCGAGAAAAATGAGCAGGTTTCTGGGTAGAACGAGTGAGTTTTCTACTAGTTTTTCTGTACTAAAGTCACGCATTTTTAGCACTGGAACGGGTTGAGCCATCTTCTCCTTCTATTATCTTTGAGCCATACTAACATTGTGGAAAAATGCCTTTTTCGTGCTTTGAGCATACCCGAAATGCCAAATCAACGACTGTCAACGAAATTCTCTGAGCGGTTGAGTAGTTTTTGTGTCCCCCTTTTCCGCGACCGAAATATGAAAAATTGCCATCACTTCGATTTGCCGAAAATTTTAGTGATGCGCACTCTATTATATTAACATATTCTTTGGTGCAAACTCAGTCAAAGCCAGTTTACAGTTTACCAGTGGGACGACACATCCAAGAGGCGACTGCATACGAAATTTCAATGGTGCACGACCTTTAGTTCCAAAGCAAATCGAGATCAAAAATTTTGTTTGTATGGGGGGTTCCACACCCCCTTATCCTACGCCCATAAAATTTTACCAGTGGGGCGGCACATCCAAGAGGCGACTGCATACACGTGGCAAAAACCGGTTTTGGGAAATTGGTTTGCTGCGAGTGCCGTGCATTTCTTGATTCTTTTTTTTAAATTTGCCGTCTTGTCGAATTTTCATTTTGCCGACTGCAAACTGACAAATGGCAATTTCCTATTAGGCAAATAATATGTTTGCTTGCCTTTAAATTTTATCAAATTAAGCGCAGTGCATTTTTCAAAAATTTTGCTTTATTTAATATTTTTTCATCTATTTTATTTGCATTGATATAAATTTAATTTAAAAATTTTTTTTAAATTTTTAAGATACTTTTCGTTAAATATTTTTTAAGGTCATATTTTTTTAAAGAGCACATTAAATATACATTAATTAATCACATTTATCCAATACATATACATACATACTTATATCCCTTTCAACTCTTATTTCTGTCCTTAAGCAGCACATGTTTTGTTTTGATTTGTGTGTGTGTTGCCTGCGAATGTTTCGCCTTTTTGAACGCATTCTACCTAATAAGTATTTTTTATGTCGCAACCACTGCAGACGGCTAGGTGTGCAGGTGTTTGGCGCGGTTGTCTATGATAAGAGGTCGCTTGCAGATTTTGTTATAAAGAAACGTCATCATGTTGTGGAAGAAACTGCCCTTTGTGATCTTTAAAAAGCGGTTTACAAAATAAATAAATTCGAAATTTAGGGAGGCTTTTATGAGAGAACGTATTTTTTCAATATGCAACCAATTTAGCAATTTTAAATCAAAACAAAAATTCTGAAGCCAATGTCGACACTATCACTTGCTCACTCACTCATTAAAATGACGTCGCAATAATGTTCAACAAATTTATTTGTAATTCATCGGGATAATTCTATTTTATGGTATAAATTAACATTTTTGAAATTGAGAAATTTACGGCACTCACGCCAAACCAATTTCCCAAAACCGGTTTTTGCCACGTGTTGGAACATACATGAGAACAAGCAGAACATCCACACTTTGATCTGTTCTACTTGACATCAGCAGCGATACTGTCAAATTCGACTGCATGCGGAATGCGAAAGAAACTCAATCTATCCTGCGCCGAACAAACCGGTTCTCGAATTTACTCAACATCCGCCACACCAACGGCAGCATAATGGCCGGAATTGCTCGAGAAAAATGAGCAGGTTTCTGGGTAGAACGAGTGAGTTTTCTACTAGTTTTTCTGTACTAAAGTCACGCATTTTTAGCACTGGAACGGGTTGAGCCATCTTCTCCTTCTATTATCTTTGAGCCATACTAACATTGTGGAAAAATGCCTTTTTCGTGCTTTGAGCATACCCGAAATGCCAAATCAACGACTGTCAACGAAATTCTCTGAGCGGTTGAGTAGTTTTTGTGTCCCCCTTTTCCGCGACCGAAATATGAAAAATTGCCATCACTTCGATTTGCCGAAAATTTTAGTGATGCGCACTCTATTATATTAACATATTCTTTGGTGCAAACTCAGTCAAAGCCAATTCTCTCAAATGCTTAAAAAATTCTCCCATGGGAATTGGCACTTCAGCCACATTTTCATTCAAAATAATGGTAGTAAAAAACATAAAACAATAAATAAAATAGTATGGCTGAGTTCCTAAATGCTGTAATACAAAACATCAGCATTTTGTTAATAATATGTAAAAGAAGAGTTCAAATTCCCATGAAATCGAGGAATTTTCCCTCAGTTAGCTGTCCTGGTTGCAGTTACTTTGAGTTTGTGATTTAAGCGCTGATCAGTAACCGCGTATCGTATTTAATCGGAGCGCAGACAAAACCTACCCTACCCGAACTCATACATGCGTTCGCTCATTGCGTATTTAATCGGCGCGTAACGCAGAAATTATCAAGCGCTGATCAGTCACCGCGTATCGTATTTAATCGAAGCGCAGACAAAACCTACCCTACCCGAACTCATACATGCGTTCGCTCATTGCGTATTTAATCGGCGCGTAACGCAGAAATTATAACCCAAATTGGTTTTTCTCACACGTTTACGTCTGCTCTGATGCTCAGAGAGGATGAGAGAATGGCATTGCTTTGTACTAAAAACAGTGCTGCCACTGCTCTTCGATTTTAATTTAGAACTAAAACCGGATTATTATTGCTATACTAAATTCTTAAAAGTAGACCACAATACATATATCTAAAAATTTAGATAATTCTGTGTCATAGATTTTATAAAGAATGTAAAATTTAACCTCACAAGCAAAATGAACAGCGTGCTTACTTTGTGCACGAAACTATATGGCAGCACGGCAGCAATAACCAAAACAGAAACGTGCAAAAGAGCCACAGCTGCGATACGATTTTCACTGAACGGCCCAAATTTTGCCGTTACGGTTAATTCCGCTCACAAAAGATACGCGGTGACTGATCAGCG
Source organism: Neria commutata (assembly GCA_963457695.1). Classification (NCBI taxonomy): domain Eukaryota; kingdom Metazoa; phylum Arthropoda; class Insecta; order Diptera; family Micropezidae; genus Neria; species Neria commutata. The sequence goes on along the minus strand of OY735245.1, from coordinate 42,488,342 downwards.
CTTTATCGTAGCAGAGCGGTTCTCTGAGAGGATGAGTGTGAGCCAAAATGAGTGGGAAACGTGGTTCTACCGCTGAGCTCGCGGTGCAAAATTTTCGCAGCCAAAGTTTTGTATGAGATGCGCACTCTATTATATTAACATACTCTTTGATGGAATCGAGTCAGCACAGAAACTTTCGCTAAATATTGGAAATATATTTTGAGTACATACTGTGGAAAATGTGGAAGATCATAAAGATGATATTCCATTAATCGTTCTGAAGGATAAATTGGATTCGGAAACTAAATTTTTGATGGGCTGCACGGTTGATCTCCTTCATAGCTTGAATCCTCAGCTTTTCTTTGTATGTTCAGATGTATTTTAATTACGGCATTGATACCTAATTATGTATACAAGCAATAATGTAGCGAACCAATTGATATTTTTAGTAAAGCATTGGAATGGGATGGTGATGAAAATATTAATCGAAGGGACATGAATTTACTAAGGCGTTTAAGAGAAAAGCATTGTTTCAGTGATTCGAAAAGAAAAAAAAACAGAAAACAATAACAGATTTTTTCAATGCATAATATTAATATTCATATGTGCATATTCCGATTGAAATTATGGTTATTAGGATTCTGTATGCCTTAAATTTTGACCTTCACAAACGTGAACATCTTCGTAAACGAGAACACCCTTTAGTGTTCCAAAATTAGCGTAGTAAACCAACATTAGTAAAAATATAAATAATTGGCGCAACAGCCAGCGGGCGATGCTTTGCCTAGCTTTCTCGCATTAACTTTAATTATATTTAAGTACAAATTAACGGGCCCTACAAGAATTGGCTACCCTCCGAGAGAATTCTCTGCCATGAAAACAAAGTTTCTAAATCACGCTCGGATACGGCTGTAGAATAAAATAATGCTCTGCCGAGAATACTTTCGGAGAGTAGATTCCTCGTGAGAAATGGCGCAGCGCAAAGAAACAATGGAACGAGCGACTCGCGGCAACGTCTCAACTGAGTGATGCGGCTCCCCCAATTAGATCTGATAAATGTATTCGTCCAAAATTTGAGAACCGTATTAAAAATGTTTGCAATTAACGATTCCGAATTTGTGCATCCTTGAAACAAAAACATCACTACGAAATCGGAACGCGTATGCATTTTCATACCCTACATCTTTGGTAATGGGGTATAGTAACTTTGTGCGAAATTTGCAAAATGGCTATTATTTGTCTAATTACTCGTTTAAGGGATGATATTTGGTATTTAGGGTACGGTATGAGCTCTCTACGTGATACAAAAATGGGCGTGGTCCGCTCACGATATAGGAAGTCAAATTTGTTCGTTAAAATGGCTCTCAATTAAGTAATTACGAACTTAAACGGTTGAAATTTAGTACTCAAGCTCAGATATCGGCCTTACATGCCCTAAAAAAAATGGGCGTGGTCCGCATACTATATACGAAATGTTCATATCTTCCATAATACATCTACCAGAGCGCCCGTATTCGCTCACATAATTCTTGGTAAGAACACATTTAAATTCTTTAAAAATGGGCGTGGTCTACCCACCATGAAGACGGTAAATAAATAAACCGGTATTTTCTGTTGTAAATCTGTCAGAGCATCAATTTTTCACATATAGCGTCCTATTAGGGATAGATTTTAGTTTGTAAAAAATGGGTGTGGTCCGCCCACTATGGAGGCGGTACATTTACAGCACCCCAATTTCATTTATTTCCGTGAATTACCCCACTCGATAACTTGGTGTAGGGTATTACTCTGTCGGTTAAACCCGACTGATAGGTAGGTAGGTTAAGTGGTCGTCTCAAGGACATCACTTAGGCCAAAAGGCCCAGTGTGTTACCACGTGAGGTTTTCACCTATGCACTTCCCATGTATGGGAGCCACTTTGTGGCTATGGTATATTTGTCGATATGTCCTGGTGGCATTTTTTTCCAAGTCTGCTAGACAGCTCAGGAAGTAATGTCCCAGGAATCGGAAGCGCGTTCTCGCTAGCGCTGGGCATTTGCAAAGGAGGTATTCAACAGATTGCTTGCAGTCTCCGTCATTGCAGCTTCTGCAGAAGTCATTGTACAGCAGTCCCAGTCTGTTGGCATGTTGACCAATGAGGCCGACTGATACTTTCTACTTGTTTCAAATTATTTTGTCCACTGTGTATAACGACTAAACTGCAAATTAGATTTTAATGTAATGTACATATATAAGCACGAGAAAAAACGTATGTATGTATGTGATGTGTTATAGATATTCTGTACAGCACAAACCTAAAAGGTTTTTTTTCAAATTGCAAAGTCATAAAAGTAATGACGGCCATAAATCAAACGGTTTCATTCACATATTGACGAATTCTTATAAAGCTATTTTCCTCTGCAGTGATGCGGCGGTTTGCTAACAAATGGAAAACATTATTATTGGCAAATGGGGGATGCTGATCTTAAAATTCGAGGGTGCAAACTTTCATTGTATTATGTCGTAGTCTCGATGTTTGCAAATATACGAATATTTTTACTAAAACATTTCTCATTTCACAAATAACCATGAAGAGTTAATGATCCACAGTGTTGCTATGCTCATTACTTCATCATAATCCTAAGCTTAGTACTTTAAATAGATGTCACGTGCAAAAGATTTATATTGATGAAATAAAAGCGCAATTGCCTCATACCTCCATACATTAAAGGAATGATTTGGCGATATATAATAAAAACTGCAGAGTAAAATAAGTATGAATACAGCAACAATAGCGATGTACTACGTAACAGTGAAAAGACACATAGTGCTTGTTGTAGGTCTATTCAAATAAAAAACTGCTTGCCAGGAATTTCCAATACATCATAGAATACTATTAATTAAACCGCTATTGCGAACGTCACATTTACAATTATGTACTCTGTTATTTTAACACAAGCGGAGAATATATTTTTACACAGCATACTTCTAGCGAAAAGTTACAATCGCAGGTGGCATGAATATTAAAAATAATTCAACCTGTGCTTATGCAATCATCGGTGTTTGCAATGTTTTCGTTTTGTTATCTGCGCAACGATAGTAACACTCTTCATTCCACGTTCAGAATGATTTTTTATTTCCTGTCTCTGAAAATTTGAGTTCAGCTTTCCAAATCTCAGTGAAAAGGACGGTATTCGTGGCTATAAAATTGATTTCAGCAATTGAGTTTTAATGATTCTTTATTTAAAGCATGTCTGCTAAAGAAGTAAAATACAGGTTTGTTGTTATATATACATTAGGGTGACCACTAATGATATGGGAATAAATTTGTTGCCGAATTTTGTCGACGGGAACCCCACAAAATGATGAGCCTTAGCAGATTTTAAGGTAGCCAAAGTTTCAGCACGATTGGAGTATGTTAACCCGTGCCGCAAGGCGCTCAAAGTTTGAAAAACGCGATTTTTTGGCTGACTAGCGACGTTTTTGACCGTATCTCCGGAACTATTAACTATTTTCTCATGACTAATATCTCAAATTGAAGGAAATATGTAAAAAAAACAATCTGTCTTTTTATTCTATTAGAATTAGTTTCGTCCTTTAAAAAATATTAAAAAATTCGGAGTCATGGTTTTGGACCATCGAAAAAATTCCGACATCGATTTTAGCGGTCACCCTAATATACATATGTACATATATAAATACAAAATACCCTATAAGCAATTCAGTAGTCGACTACGAAAATAACGCACTTATAGTTGACTTTTCAGTAGTCGACTACGAAAATAACATACTTATAGCTAACTTTTATGACCTAACTATAAGCTAACTACAATGTAGTGCAGAACTGCCCCAAAATCAAAGCGAGCTGTTTGCTTTCTTCTTTTTTGCTATTTGCTTTTTTTGAATATTTTTCATTTATTTATGTGCATTGTGAAATTTAAATTGAAAAAGCAGTCAAGTGCGAGTCGGGCTCGCTCACTGAGGGTTCCATACCAGAAATACCCTTTTTAGCCTTCGAATTTAGTTTCTCTTTGCCAGTCTGGCCATAAAATTTTCGACATTTTGGCTTACATCTTCGAAACCAATTCACCTAAAAATATGAAAAAAACATTTTTGGAATCCACGGACGTAGCCCTTTCTAACGATACCCCACAATATGTAAACAACAAAAATTTTTCGCTGAGGAAATTTTTTACTATGGTAATCTTAAATAAAATTTCAAAAAATAGAAAAACAAATTTGTCGAAAAAGGTTGCAGTTTTCCAGTAATCTATGACTAAAGACTTACTAACTCTGAAAATTACACAAAAAATATGTTTGGAATCCATGGATGTTGTCCTTTCTAATGATACCCCACTCGATATAAACAACAAAAATTTTTTTCTGAGGGGCATCTTAAATTTAAAAAAAAAATTTTAATTTAAAAATCGAAAAAAGCTGCACCCCTACGGTAATGCGTGATAAAATACCTAGTTACTCCGATTTTATCAAAAATTTAGTTTGAGAAATGTCCTGAGCGTGTTGGATCATGTGGGGACAGGTCGGTTTTTCTCTTATATCTTCCTAACCCGTTTACATAAAATTTAAAAAAAATACATTCTATAATCTATGGATGTAGCCTTTCTAACGATACCCCACACGATACGATTTAAAAATATTTTTATTTTTTTTGCCCCACCCGAAAACCTTTAAAAATTAAAAAAAAATATTTTTTTAAATATTTCTTAACTTTTTATAGTGAAAATGTGTTTAGGCTATTAAGACCTAACATCGTGCCAAATTTCAGGTTTCTACGATTAAAAAAAGGTCGTTTTATATACACACTCCCAAAACAAAAGTGACCTTATAAGTGTTCCCGTTTTTTCCCTTTTAGGGGAACGGAACCCTAAAAATCAAAGCAAGCTGTTTGTTTTCTTTTTTGTTTTATATATTTGTCAAGAATCTTTTGCATTGGAAAATTTAAATCAGTTGCTCAGAAGGAAATGAAAAGTTTTATCAAAAACGAAATATTTTTGCCAAATTATTGAAATATGATGATATATTATGTTAAACAGGCAACGATTTTAAAGCATATTTTAATAAAGCGTATTATTAGCTTAGCAACTAATAGTTTAATTGAATAACTTCATATGAATTTAGTTAGCTATAACTAAAAAATTAGATAACTTTTAGCTATCTTTTTAACAACTAACTTTTAGCTAACTTCTTAACAACTTAACTTTTAGCTAACTTCTAAACAACTAACTTTTAGCTAACTTCAAAGTAACCGACTTTAAGTTAGTTGAAAAGTCATCAAGGGGTCATCGGGACTGACTACTGCCTAGGACATCGCAATGTTAAAAAAGTCATTGAAAGTAGTCGCCGAAGTCAACTATGGTTGCGAAGTAGTTAGCTTATAGTGCACTAAAAGTTAGTTGAGTTGCCTGGTAGTAACAACTCAAAAAACACAAATTTTCAGGAGACACAAAAAACTACTAATCTAAAAATTATTGCAATATTTAAAAAGAAATTGAGCTTCACTACGTGAGAATTCGTAAGTAAATTAGGAAGTAAGTAAATTTCAGACAAAGCTTTCGACAATCCCGATTATTTCATAATAGCGGCACAACTTAAGGAAAACAAAGTTTAGTTGATCCTGCAGAAGCAATGCAATTAACATAAAAACAGATATAACGACATTTTTCCAATTAAATAAGTTAAAGAAGTGATGAGAAAAAAATTGTTAAATAGTTAGAGATGTGTAGGGGAGAGGGGGGTACCTTCGTCCTTGGGCACATTCGTCAAAGGCGATTTCGGTATGAAGGAGTCATCGGACATAACTGTTTATTAGTAAAAACTAACCCATAACTAGCATAAATATTCCTCACAAAGTTTGCCATCTCTATCTGAACAGCTGATAAAGTTACATTTGATTTTGTGTTTTCGCGCTTCGTTCCCGAATATTCAGGTCAGTAACGTAAGAAGTTTGTGCTGTATTTATACCATTATTTCAAACAAAATTGTATTAGTATTACTTTAATACTAATTATTTTGTAAATAAAAGTGTATTAAGTGAAAATAAAGCACTGAAATTAGAAGTAAAAAAATAAAAAGAAAAAAAGTGACACCACTCGTTTTTTTTCCTTGGGGCACATTCGTCAATATAACTTCACAGGTACTAAAAATCGCCACACAAAATTAATATTAGGGTCGATCTCAGCACTTTAAACATTATATATAACAAATAATTTATAAAAAAAATTTGACAATAAGTACATTTTTTTTAAGCTCTTAAACATGACTTTTTAAAATTTTTTAATGCAAAATATAATAAATACGTGTTGTATAACCAAAAACATGTCTTATTTAGTCTAAACAAGATTTTGTATCACCTTATGGTGCTTTAAAGTGTGAATGCCGAAAGTGCCCCGCCAAATGCCGAAGCTACCCTGGCATGGGGGCACATTCAGCGAAATGACTTTTTTACTAATCATGAGAAAAATAATACAAACGGAACTTTTTAAAGAAATTTTAGTATAAAATTTTATTGTTAAATAATGAGGTATTGTAACAGTCTAATCGGTTTTTAAATATATTGATTACCTTCTGAAATATAGGCCTTCAAAAAAAAAGAGACGAAGGTACCCCCCTCTCCCCTACTGTGAATTGTTTTATGGAAAGAAGTCAATTTTTGAAAATTTTGAGTTGTGACTCTTTTGTATTTAGTGTGTGAGGTTATGTATTAACCAAGTAATAGAATCGGCGCAGAGTGATTCAATCCCATACAACGACTAGACAAAATTATAAGGGTAGCTCTGATTAGGATAAAATTTCGTTTGCTGATAAATGTTGGTCCACAAAACTCATGTTTAAAATTGAGCTCAGTTAAACTGTTTGGGTATCACGAAACACGAAACACAGTAAAAACAAGTAAGGAAGCATCAGTCGGGTTTCCCCCGACAGAGTAATACCCTACACCAAGTAACTGAGTGGGCGGTCCACGCCCATTTTTGTCAAACTAAAAGGTATTCCTTATAGAACTGTATATAGCAACTATTGACCCTCTGGAGGGACTACAACATAAATTATCGATATATATTATTTACTGCGTTCATGGTGGGCGGATAATGTCAATTTTGATTAAATTTAAAGGTACTCTTACCAGCAATAAAGTTACCAAATATGGACGTTCTTGTATATATATTATGGAAGTTATGAGGATTTTCAGCTTACCGCCTATATAGTGGGCGAACCACGCCCATTTTATAATATGGCATGTAGGGCCGATATTTGAACTTAAGAACCAAATTTTATTCGTTTAAATTCATAAATAGTTAATTGAGAGCCATTTTACCGGAAAAATTTTTTCGGCTATATAGTGGGCGGGCCACGCCCATTTTTGCGTGAGACGTGGAAGACCTACCTCTTAACTTGAATACCAAGTATACTTCTTTTCAATGAGTAATTAGACCAATTATAGCCATTTTAGCGAAAAAAATCCGAGGTAGTGGGACTTACAGGCCCAATGTGGGCGTGTCCTTCGACCGATTTGACTAATTTTAACATTTTACCTAACCCGACGTTCACTGTGGCTATGTACCAAATTTGGTTCAAATCAGACAAGTCCTTCTTTCTCTTTTTTCCGAACACGCAGTCGGACGGACAGACGGACAGACGGACAGACCGACAGACGGACAACCGGAAATCAAAAGAGAAAGTGTTTCTGATCATTTCTATATACTTATGTCTATACCTAGGAAGGCTCCTTTAATGCGTTACAATTTTCGCGCAAAGTTATTATACCATATTACCATAGGTGTAGGGTATAATAAATTGAACTCTATATGTCAAATAGCTTATTTTAGACTCTATATGCCAAAAGCGTATTTCAGTGTCGAAATGGTCATGGTGGTTGTTATTTTATTGCAGAATTTATAGAATGCTGGACAAATTGGAGTATTTTGGGAAATGCTGGACGTTTTGACGGGCAATTTTGCATACTGGACGAATGGTCAGTTTAGTTTAACTGACTTTATTGAAAATGTGGCGTTGCCTTGCTAGGTTAGCTGCAATGAACTTTGTACCTTGGCTGTACAGGAGCATTCCCGACCATCTCAAGCCCTGTTGTAAAGATGCCATTCAACATTCCTCCATTCCCTTTTTAAAATTTTCATTATGGAAACAACTTTAACGAAAGGTACGCTAACCTCTTTGATTCATCAACAATGCATATTCAATTGATATTAACATTTTTTCCCTCCGAACATGGTAAAGCACTTATAACGTCTAAATTAAATTTTATTTTTTAACTAATGATTTAGAGATATTAGTCTCATGATCAGAGCCATTTCACTTTTTTCACTTTTCGAATCGCCTCGTTTTGCAGTTTTTTCGAAGGTTTATTGCAAGCATTGCATATTTATTTCTTTCAACCGCTGAAGAGGAAGCAAGAGAAGAAGGGAACAGTAGCCCAACTCACAATCTTGTGCAAATGGTCTGGTGAGATTTTTGTGTCGGAACATCGAGCTGTACTGATCGGCATTTGAATTGGGGCGCTCATGTGTTCAATATTTGTCAACCAGTTACCACAATATTTGATTTAAATAATTTTGTGCAAATAGATTCTAGTAATGAAAGATATTTTGAATATGAATATTGAGCGCACAAGCTTTTATTAATAGTAAGATACAGGTGACTTGGAAACAATTGATTTTCTACTTTTTAGTACATTAAATAAATTAATGCTTATTTTTAAAGTTTTTTTTATATAATTTTATTTTCTACTTTTTAGTCTTCCATAAATTCAATTTTAGAGCTCTGAAATTTTTGGCAAAAAGAATTTGAAACTTGCAGAGCAGTACACAATATTTAGGGTATTCACAGTGTTTACTATCGTCATATGTCATATCCTCAATTTAACAAATAATACGGCTGTGATCGACCCTAATATTCGTGGCATATTTGTGGCGCGATGAGTTGTTGTTGTTTTGCTTGCAAGGCGCGGCGAGTAAGTTCCTATCGTTTCTCATTGATGTGTGGTGTACCTATAATTATAAACTGAAGCCCAAGTGTGTAGTTGCTTGAAAAGTACCACGCCCCCTGTCCTACGCCCATAAAATTTTACCAGTGGGATAACACATCCAAGAGGCGACTGCATACGGAATTTCAATGCTGCACGACCTTTAGTTCCAAAGCTAATCGAGATAAAAAATTTTGTTTGTATGGGGGTGCCACGCCCCCTTATCCAGTGCCCCCTTATTTTCTCAGTAGAAGGATATGGATATGTAGTAAGTTCCTACCGAGTTTCATTGATGTGTGATGTGTAGTTCTAAAGTTATACACAAATCTGGAGTTTATAAAAAAGTGCCACGCCCCTTATCTTACGCCCATAAAATTTATTGATTCATGTATTGGGCTCTAGTTTTGGCATGTATGCAAAGTTTCAGATCTCTAAGTAGTCGGGAAGTGGGTGAAAAATTGATTACTAGATTTGACGACATACCACTGACATACCGCTGACATACCAAAGTGAAGTTAATAGGGGTATTCATTTATACGCGCAAATGCCTTATAACGTGACAAATTTATCACCTGATAAACGAACTGTCAAATTTTTTATGAAAGTTCATTTGCACAAATGTGATAAATTTGCCCAATGATTTCGCTGTGCAAACGATGTTTGTAAACTTAGACGGCAACGAATGCAACCCTGCTTAGCTATGATCTTTAACATTATGATAGAAGTTTAGTATTGAACAATCAAAATTAACGCAAAATGGTTACAGTAATTTTTTCCAAACAGCTCCAACATTAATCTTTACTTTTTCACTGATTCTCGGCATTTAAGTTTTTTCTTTTTGACAGCCAAACACAATTTGCACAAACATTTTGCCAAGCGCGTTCATTTAACACACTTGATAAATTGATAAATTTGAGCAATGTGCAGATTTATCTGCTTAAATGAATACCCTTAATATAAAGCTTATAATAATTAGTCGTGCCCTCTTGCTGAAAAAAATTTATGCGCGTGGGTGTGGGGGGGAGTGGGGAGTGGCACTCCTTATACAACTTAAATATTTGATTTGCTATATCTTTAAAACTACATGCCATACAACATTAAAATTCTGTATGCTGTTAGTAATTAGTCGTGCCCTCTTGCTTAAAAAAATTTAGGGGCGTGGAACAAGGGGGAGTGGCACTCCTTATACAACTTAAATATTTGATTTGGCATATCTTTAAAACTACATGTCATACAACATTAAAATTCTGTATGCTGTTAGTAATTAGTCGGGCCCTCTTGCTGAAAACAATTGAGGGGCGTGGGACAAGGAGGAGTGGCACTCCCTATACAACTTAAATATTTGATTTGGCATATCTTTAAAACTACAAGTCACGCAGCATTGAAATTCCGTATGCAGGCCCCTCTTAGATGCTTCGTCCCACGGGTATGGGACGTAGGACAAGGGGCGTAGGACAAGGGGTGTTGCACTTTTCAATCAACTATACATTTGGGTATAACTTTAGAACAATACACCACACATAAATGAAACACGATACGAACTTACTACATGTCCGTATCCTTCAATTCGGAAAATGGGACGAGTATTGGACAAGGGGCGTGGCACCGCCCATACATCAGAATTTTTTATATCGAATATCTTTTGGCCTAAAAATCCGGAAGCATTGAAATTCCGTATGCAGGTCCCTCTTGGATGCTTCGTCCCACGGGTAAAATTTTATAGGCGTAGGACAAGGGGCGTGGCACTTTTTAATCAACTATACATTTGGGTATAACTTTAGAACAATACACCACACATAAATGAAACACGATACGAACTTACTTCATGTCCGTATCCTTCAACTCGGAAAATGGGACAGGCATTGGACAAGGGGCGTGGCACTGCCCATACATCAGAATTTTTGATATAGAATATCTTTTGGCCTAAAAGTCGGGAAGCATTGAAACACGATACGAACTTACTACATGTCCGTGTTCTTTTACTCGGAAAATGGGATGGGCATTGGACACGAGGCGTGGCACCCCTCATACAACTTAAATATTTGATTTGGTATACCTTTAAAACTACATGTCATACAACATTAAAATTTTGTATTCTGTTATTATTTAGTGATGCATTCACGTAAACATTTTTACATAATTTCGGTTTTTTATATAAAGATATAAGGTCATGGGACAAGGTGGCGTGGCACACCTCAAATGTATGTAAAAAATTTGAGGTCCGTGAGGAGTGAAGGGGGTCGTTAATTTCATTTTCGCCTTCCACCAAAGGAGTAATCTACATACACAGATATTTCTGTAAGGACCTACATTTATGACTTCCCCTATTTAAACAAAACTTCACAAGCAAATAGAAAAATCCTAAGCAAGGTCACTCAATATATCTTATTCCTTAAAACCACCCTAACAAATTACCCTTTACCATACCACTAAAAATAATGTGGTTTTTTATAACATTTTTAAATTCCAATTTAGTTGCTATTCCACGTATGATGTGGCACTCGGGTAAAGCCGGGTAAATCAGCTAGTCAATTATAAAAATAAAAAAAACTATTGTTCTATTAGCGTTCAATTCCGGTGTGATTCTCAAATAGTCAGGCATATTCCAGAATCAGAATCGGAATTGCTTCGGAATCGGAATTGAAATCTGATTCGGATTTAAAATGGTGTTCCACAATCCGAATGAAATTGTCCCTTTCGGAATGAATTTCGAATCCGAACCAGTCTACACTAGAGGTCTGCATGAATGCATTTGGTTTGTCTGTGCACTACGGATACCCATTTCATTGCACTCGGCGCACGAGTGAAACATTTGAATGGGTGAAACACTCACAAAACCTCTCAATACCAAGACAAATACCCACTCGTGCCATTATTTTCAAAGAGAGTAAGAGCAGCATTTGTTATCTTGCTCTATTTGCTACAGTCAAAACAAACAAAACGAATATAACAAAGCAAAGCTATTGTATAGTGAGTGAAGTGGGTAAAGTGGGTGCAGTGAATGGAAATATTTGGAACGCAGTTGTTGGCGGGCTGCGGCAAATGAAGTTAGAATTGAAACTTAAAATCGAAGAAAATTTACTAATATTATAATATTACAAACTACAGTAAAATGGATAATAGTGTAAGTAAAACTAGTTGACTAATATTAGATTACAATTAGGATTTGACTATGTAAATGTGTACGTGTTTTAATTGTATAGGAAGATTCAAGTACCTCAAGCGTTGCTGGCAATTTGATGAATGTTGCAGCACTGAAGGAGAATATTTTAAGCGGCAACTTTAAAATAAGTTACAAAAAGGGAAGGAGTAAGGTATGGGATGTATTCGGTAATATTCTGGACGCTGAGGGAAACGAGGTGCCTAATAGGTTGGCGTGTAAAAATTGCTTTAATATTTATAAGCACAGTCAAAAATCAACTTCAAACTTGGTAAAACATAAATGCTACCTCATGGCTGCCTCCCGAAGTAGCTCATCGGCACCTAAAATTGGAGCGGACACCGAAACAAAACGTAACGGAGTGCGAGTTTTCACTGAATGGACTTTTGAAAACTGCAGACCATTTAAAATTATAGAAGACTCTGGGTTTAAAAAGGTTGCTGAATTTTTTATATCGATTGGTGCCAAATATGGGAAAAATATTGAATTAGAAACCATTTTACCCCATCCAACAACAATTTCGCGGAACATTGATAGCGTTTATAATGAATATAGGAACAAAATTTCTGAAGAAATCGCGTCAATAAAAGAAATTGGATTTGGACTCACATCCGATTTATGGACCGATAATTACAAGAAAAATTCTTACTTAGCCCTAACGATTCATTATATCAAGGGGGGAAACTTAATAAGCCGGTTACTGGGATTGAAATCAATGAACGGTGAAAAATGTACAAGTAAGTTAAAAAACATAACAATACATTAAAATTTTTGCTCAGAAGTATTAAAGCTACTTGTGGTTCTCCTAAACCTCTTTCAGATGAAAAAATTTACGCAAAAGTTGCAAAACTTCTCTCTGACTTTAGCTGTGCTCTCGACGACCAAGCAATTATGGTTACTGATAGGGGATCAAATATGGTTGCAGCTTTTCGTCAGTATAGCCATATAAACTGTATAAATCATTTACTGCATAACACTGTTCAAAAATCGATGGAGGAAGTGAATGATATTGCAGAGTTATGTGACGCTTGCAGTAAGCTTGTTAGATATTTTAAGAAGTCGGGAATCAATTCTGCTCTGCTAACAACATTGAAAAGTTTTTCACCAACAAGGTGGAATTCTATTTATTATTTACTATCATCGGTCGAAAAAAATTGGGCAGAGATTGTTCAAATTCTACAGGAAAGGAATGAACTCAACCGAATTAATAATTTAAATTTCAACCAAATCGCTCCAATATTAAAAATCTTGGAAGTGTTTGAAGAAGCTTTCAAGAAATTGGAGGGTGATAATTATCCTACTCTTCACCTTACTTTTGTGTACTTAATCCGTTTAAAAAAAGAGTGTCAAGTTCAGAACACAGATTTGGAAGTAATTGAAGAATTTAAAGCAAAGTTACGCAATTATTTAAATACAACTGTTATGCAAAATCTGAAAATATACCACAAAATAGCTCTTTTCCTCTTCCCTCCTGCAAATAAATTGACTCAGTTCGACGAAAATGAGAAATTATTTGTTAAGCAGGAGTGTAAAAATTTGATGCTAAATCAATCCCCGGAAATTGAGGCAAATGAAAGGAATTTATGCGTGGAAATGTCTTCTTCAAATAAGGAGCTTTTTGGATGTTTTTTGCATCAACAAGATGTTGAAAATTTTGCAGACCGAGTAAGCAAGGAAATATCCTTATATGAAAATACGAATGTTACTTTTTATGATGATTTCGATGTTTTGAAATGGTGGGATCATCACAAAAATGAATTCCCATTACTTTATCTGGTAAGCTGCAGAATATTGGCGACGCCTGCTAGTAGTGCGCCATCTGAACGAGCCTTTTCTTCGGCTCGGAACTTAATTTCCGAAAAAAGATCGGCAATTGCCACTAAGGGTGATACTGTAAATAAAATAATGTTTTTGCACTGCAATATTAAAGAAAGAGAATTTCAAACATATTTGCAGGGTGCATTGTAAATAACTAAGACATGTACATAAGTATGAATATTATAATTTTTGTTATTTAATTAAAAGAAGATTTTTTATTTTATTATTATTTTAATTAAAAGAAAATAATTTCGTTATATTAAATTGTTGTAGTTTTGTATTCCACATGTGAAAATTTAATAAAATAAAAGTGAAAAGAATATTATTACAGCATAATCACAAAATTAAATACTCGGTGCACCCACTGCATTGCACTCTGTTTACCAAAACATTTGAATAGTGGGTACACTGCTTGTGAGTAATGTGCTTGCGCTTACAATTTACTCAATTGTTTTGCTATCTCATTCACTCTTAAGGCATATGTGCTTATTCAACACGTGTTTGGAAATAAGTGCACATGCGAGCGAAAGATTCAAACCCGAATGAATGTCTTGGTCGCTCTTTCAAATGCATTCATGCAGACCTCTAGTCTACACCTCGCGCTCGTAGAGAACAGTCGTGTTTAGCTCTTGTGCCCTTCTTTCAGTTTTGCTTTCGTTTACCGGAATACATTGAGTGATAGCATTCTCTTTTTCCTTAGTGATCAGTGGTGATTGTTAAATTATCGTGTATTAAGATACACAACCATGCCGTCCTCCTCCTCGGGGGGGAATTACTTCGCTATATTAGATTCTCAGGAATCTAATACTGCACCGAAAAGGAAAAAGAACAATAACTTTAATTTACTTAATAAAAATGATTTCCCTTGCCTGGCCTCTCATGCCTCGCATAACAAACAATCATGCCCCAAATTTATAGTGATTAAGAACAAAAATTTAGAAAAACCAATAAAATCACTGAATATTTTCTTGGTGTCTAAGGCTCTAGAAAGCATTTCTTCCGAGAAGCCCAAAAAAATTTCGTTTACCCGGGATGGGGACCTCCTAATTTTGACAAATAATGAAGCTCAAACCAATAAATTCCTAAGAGCTAGCAATCTTTCAAACGTTTGCCAAATTTCATCTTCACTACATCCCACACTGAATACTGTTAAAGGCGTAATTTTTGCACCACCTTTAAAAGATCTGAGCGAAAACGAAATCTTAGATGGCCTTAAAGAACAGTCAGTTGTAGCGTGTAAAAAAATAACAAAGTTTGTTGATGGTAAGTCCATAAACACTTCACTCCACATCATTTCATTTGATCGGTTTGAACTGCCGAAAGAATTAAAAATTGGCTTCTTAAATTTCAAACTCGACCTTTATATTCCGACACCTATCCAATGTAAGAATTGTTTTAGGTTAGGACACACAAAAAAATATTGCAAAGCAGAAGCAAAATGTGACGTTTGCTCATCGAGCGTAAATGATCCAATTCCATGCGCCAAAGTACAATGCATTAACTGCAATCACGAACATCGGTCTAGCAACAAAAACTGTCCGACAATAAAAAAAAGACAAGAAATTATAAAAATAAAAACAACAAATAACTGTTCATATAATGAAGCCACGAAAATTGCGAACGAAACAACAAATTCTGATATACCCCCTACTGAAACATTAGATGATGCGATGAAAATTAGACACAAAAGAATAAATGAAATAAATAGCACAAACAACAACACAGACACAATCCCGACACCACACACAACAACAATAACCCCAACTATAGAAAAAACAACAAAACCCCTCAATCAAAATCCAACCATGCCAACAACAAATAAACCAAACTCAAAAAATCAACACAACTCTTTCAATACTGAATTACATGTTACAGCTTCTGCAATAGATTCTTATACTCTCCCATTACCAGAAGAAGAAGACGATATGTGTTAATACCTCTCTCTAGTATATACAACGTATACTACTGTAGAGATGATCATATTTAAATTATTATGGTCCTAAAAATTCTTCAATGGAATTTAAACGGATTTTATAATAATCTTCATGAACTTAATCTTCTGATTAAAGAATACACCCCAGAAGTCATAGCTCTTCAAGAAACACACATAAAAGACAATCATAACAAACCACTCGATATTTTAAAAAACTACCACTCATACTTCAAGAATCACGCTAACGTAGCTCGATGTAAAGGTGGGGTAGCACTTTGTATCAAACAGTCTATCCAACATACTATAATAACAATGCCCCAAAACATCCAAGCAATTGCAATTGAAATCTCTCATGACATTAAATTAACAATTTTCTCAATGTATTTTCCTCCTTCCGAAACTTTAACTCTAGCAAAACTAACCACCCTTTATAGCAATAATAGCACACCAACTATTTTTTTAGGAGATTTTAATGCTCATAGCATTATTTGGGGTTCACCCAACACGAATCAAAGAGGCAAAGCGATTGAATCTCTTTTCCTACAAGAAAATCTTTCACTTCTTAACGACTGTTCTCCTACGCATATTTCAACGCACTCTACTCTAACACATGTAGACCTTTCATTCGCTTCTTCCAATATTCTTCCTTTCCTTAAATGGAACATCGATTCGACTCCTCATGGTAGTGACCACTTTCCGATTTTCATTTCATTTGAAAAAAGCACACCCATTAATTCTAATAATGCAGCTGTTAAAAACATAACACGTTTTAAATTAGAACAGGCAAATTGGGAAAAATTTCAAGATGTAATTTTAAGAAATAAAGTTAGTTTACGATTAACAAATAATATTAATAGGGATGCGGATTCCTTTCATAAGCAAATAATATACGCAGCAAACCAATCCATTCCTCACGCCTCTTCACAACCCACATATCGCAATACTGTTCATTGGTGGAACAAAAAACTTGCGGAGCTTCGTGCAACCAACCAACACCTCTGGCATACATTCAAAAGGAATCTGGCAAAAGACGATCTCATAGCTTATAGAAAAGCCAATGCTCTATTCAAAAGGGAAGCAAAAATTGCAAAACGTGAATCTTTTGATAAGCTTTATTTAAAATTTACTTCAACTATCAACCCTAATACCCCAATAAAATTATTATGGAATAATGTAAATAAACTTTACGGTAAAAACAACACATTTTCCATAAAAAGCATTGTGTCAAACAATAATGTTGTCATTTCCAAGACTGCAGACATTGCAACCTTTTTTGGCGAAACATGGTCAAATAATTCAAATGACTGCAACTTTAGCTCAGAGTACATAGAACAAAAATACAATTTGAGCCCACAACTCACCCACAAACCAAATTCCTCGGCTATGTTAATCGAATCGGAGCTGACACTTATTGAACTCAGTGCCGCTCTTGGCACAGCCAAAGGCAAAACCCCTGGGTTCGATAAAATTAGCTACGATATGCTTAAAAACTTACCTCTTTCAAGTAAAAAGCACTTATTATGCATATACAACGCCATATTTAACAGTGGCATCATTCCTCAGGAATGGAAAAATGCAACGGTTTTTCCTTTAAAGAAACCAGACAAGCCATCAAACCAATTGGTCGGTTATAGACCCGTCTCACTGCTTTCTTGTACAAGCAAAATCCTTGAGAAAATTATTGCTAGAAGGCTGTCCTGGTTTCTAAGCAAACACCGTTGCATTCATTCAAATCAATTAGCATTTAAAAGTAACAGAGGCACTATCGATGCACTGTTATTTTTAGATCTCAATATCTCAAAAACATTAAACTCAAAGAATCATTTATCTATTATTTCTATCGATTTCGAGAAGGCGTTTGCTAGAATTGGGAGTCATGCAATTTTATGCCAACTCATAGACTGGAAAGTAGGTTATAAAATAATAAATTATGTTAAAAGCTTTCTCTCCCATCGGAAGTTTAGAGTACGAATACAATCAACTTACTCCAGTTTATTTCCACTAGAAAACGGAATTCCACAGGGTTCTCCGCTTTCTGTGATATTATTTCAGATCGCTTTTGAATCTTTAAATAATTTAATATCTAGACATAAGACTTTCACACACTGTATTTATGCCGACGATCTCTATATAATTGCGAAATATAAAGACGAATTGCAACTACATCATAAGTTTAACTTATTAATAGAAGAACTTTCGGCCTGGTGTCAGACTACTGGAGCTAAAATATCATTAGATAAAAGTAATGCGATTCATATTTGCAGGAAAAGAAATTGTAAACCTATTAACTTATCTATTAACTCTTATTCACTAGATTTTGTAAATGAAATTAAGATTTTAGGGTTAATATTTAGTCATAATTATAAATGGTCCGCACACATAAAATATGTTAAAAAGGCTCTAATTAATAGATTAAATTTAGTAAAATGCTTAACCAGCCATCATAGCAATGCACATCCTAATATTACAATACGAATTATAAAAGCACTAATAGTCTCCAAAATCGATTACGGGCTCCCGCTATACGGGCAAATATCCAAAGGAAATCTACGAGTACTGCAGTCAGTTTACAACGCAGCTGCGCGCTACAGTATAGGTGCTTTCCGGTCCACACCAATAACAAACATTTTGACAGAAACAGGATTGCTGACAATTGACCAAAGAATTAAGTTACTGACAGCCAAACTTATGCATAAAATCATCATGCCTACGGATCAAATGTTCCCACGTTACCTTGGCACTCGACGACAGCCGAAATTCCCATCTGTAATAGATCAAATATCTACATACGCATTCGAAGCAGGCCTGTTAATAAAACCACAAATTATACATATCCCCCGGAAACCACCATGGATGTTAAACGACCAATGTTTGGAAAAAGCTTTCTGGCATTTACCTAAAAATTCTACACCCGCCGCAACGTACTTAATGCATTTCTACGAAACAGTCAATAAATACCCAAACTGGTCTTTCATCTATACCGATGGTTCTAAAACTTCAACAGGGGTGGCTTATGCTGTTATCAATGCAGAATTGGAGGTACTAAGAATAGCAAAACTTAACAGCTATTGCTCAATATTTACAGCAGAATCCGAAGCAGTCTTCTATGCACTCAATACATGTCGCAACTTACGAGGAAAATACATTATATGCACGGATTCACTTTCTACCGTTAAAGCCGTTGAAAACGTTTTGAATCATCATCATACCATCGGTAAAATTCGGGACATCCTAATAACACACCATAACAAATTAAAACTAATGTGGATACCAGCCATGTCGGTATAAAGGGAAATCACGTCGCTGCTGAAGCTGCAAAATTCGCCATTGAAGCTCCAGTGTTACTGCAAGAAACCTACAATAAAACCGATCTGTCAAGAGCTATAAATAACTTTTACTCCAACGACCGAAGGCAAAACTGGACGAGATATTCACATTTCTACAAACAAATAAACCCGGACGGAAATGCCCCTATATACCCAGCAGATTGCTCAAGAATACACATTCAGAAATATGCTCGACTGAGAATGGGACACACACTTCTTACACATCAACATCTAATGGATCATACACTTCCTTCACTTTGCCCTCTCTGTTACAGCGAAACTCTAACCACACAGCACTTAATCGAGGAATGCATCATCTTTAACAGTCGCCAAATAGAAAACAACTCAAGAACAATTGATTTACTAACACACGTTACTTTTGAAAATATTACTACCATAATGAGCGTACTTAAGCAATGTAACATATACTTTAAGATTTAGTTGATATATTACTTAATATTAGCCGAAAACCTTAGTTGTTAGTGTCTATCTCTAAGTTTGTATATAAAATTTATTTTATAAATAAACTCTTTATAATAATAATAATAATAATAATAATCGAATCCGAACCAAACTTAACTTCGAAACAGCTGTTTTGTGTTGACACAAAATAAAAGCAAAAACAAAAGTAATTTAAATTTGAAAATTTGTGAATTTTTCGTGTAAACTTTATAAAATATAACAAAATAAACCGAAATGTGTGCTGAAGTTTTCCTGGAGTTGTTGGTTGACAACGAACAACACCCACCAGAAAAAAAAACGAAAAATTCTGCGAGACTGAAGCAATCCCCTGGAATTGCCGGATTCCGCGTAAGAAGTGTTCAAAATTATAGTTAGCCAACTTATAACTTCTAAATTTCAGATTTGTTGCTCAATACTGCGTTAACAAAGATGTGTTCCGTATGAATTTACATGAAGTGAAACCTTTTATTTGGGCAATTCTCACCAATTTTGCAATTTGCTGCAACTTTCCGATTCCTTGCCAAAAAAGGTTTTCAACGATCAGGAATGGATTCGAATACCGCTATGGCCAAAAGTAACTGTTTTTGATAACACTCTATATGGGAATCCGGAACCACGGTCCATTGGAATTTAATTTCAGTCTCATGTAATTTCAACTTTATGTTTTATGGTGAAAATTGGTTCACATGTCTATATTAACCTTCATCTGCCCCTCAAAAAAACTTACGTTGCGGACCCTCATGTGTAGATTTCTACACATATGGGATTTTTGTGCATATTCGCTACAATAATTCGAACTTAGCCCTTTTCTTGATTATATTTCTTCAGAAAATATGTTTTAAAGATAAAACTAGTTTGCAGTAGCTTTTCTTGAATGCGTTTTATGCAAACAGTTCGATTGTTGTCTTTTTGCATGCAATTTTTAAAAAAGAACAGAAAATAGTTTCATATAAATTGTTTTTAGATAGAAATTGTTTTCATAGCATATATGGCTTCTTGATATGCCCTTTGCTTGTGGCGGAACGGTTTTTGATCTTTTTGATGGGATATGGATTGTAGCATTTGATAGTAAAGATGCTGTAGATTCCGATCCAGGCATACCAGATCTGGCTGCCATATACGGGTATAACATGTTCGAGCATGCACTCAACCAAAACATTATGCCCTATTTTTCATGCTTTTATGGCATATACTGGCGGAATATGCATCTTCCTCGAAAACTGAGTGGTAACGCATTCATGTGAGTTATAAAATTTCACCAGTAAACTAGACCACTTATCAAATATCTCACGAATCGGAGCATACTTTTCTGATGATTTTTGCTGCCTTCTATTCATTGCATCATGAAATCGTATAACTTGATTGACATATAACATTATTGCTTTGAAAATTTGGCGGCCTTGTTCGGATCGTGTGGTTCCGTCAAGATCTAATATTATATGTATTAAGTACTCAACTACTACACGAATTTCAAAGCCATTGCTCTAAAAACTGGCCTATAAAGACACCAATATATGCTTGCAATAAGTTTTAGTCAACCTTTTTGTAGCCTTCACCATGTTTTGCAATGACAAAGACATTCGAATATGTTAAAAATAATTTTTCAATGTTCGGCGGGAAGAAGAGTAAAGAAGCATATCCTATGCCATTAACGCGAGCTTTTTTAATTTATAATTTTATAAATGTATTTCACAACTTTGTTTTTATTCACTGATTTATATTTACGCGCAGAAAAAACAGTATTTTTTCCCGCCAAAACCTCACGAACATATGTTAACTTCATATGTGTAGAAATCTACACAAGGGACAACAATGTAAGTTTTCTTATAAAGGCTCCAAAAAATTTCCGTTTATGATAAAAATGCAATTTTAGCTGTAAATCGATGCTGTTGATAAAGTCATAAAATTTGGAAAAATTTCATTAAGCCGTTTTGGAGAAAATTCCAAAAGTGTATGCTCGATGTGTAGTTTTCTACACCAGGGGCAGATGAAGGTTAAAAATAAAATTATATAAAAAAAAACTTTTTAAAAATAAGCTTTAATTTATTTAATGTACTAAAAAGTTGAAAATAAATTGTTTCCAAGTCACCTGTATCTTACTATTAATAAAAGCTTGGGGCGCTCATGTGTTCAATATTTGTCAACCAGTTACCACAATATTTTATTTAAATAATTTTTTACAAATAGTTTCTAGTAATGAAAGATATTTTGAATATGGATATTGAGCGCACAAGCTTTTATTAATAGTAAGATACAGGTGACTTGGAAACAATTTATTTTCTACTTTTTAGTACATTAAATAAATTAATGCTTATTTTTAAAAAGTTTTTTTTTATATAATTTTATTTTCTACTTTTTAGTCTTCCATAAATTCAATTTTAGAGCTCTGAAATTTTTCACAAAAAGAATTTAAGACTTGCAGAGCAGTACACAATATTTAGGGTATTCACAGTGTTTCTTATCGTCATATGTCATATCCTCAATTTAACAAATAATACGGCAGTGATCGACCCTAATATTCGTGGCATATTTGTGGCGCGATGAGTTGTTGTTGTTTTGCCTGCAAGGCGCGGCGAGTAAGTTCCTATCGTTTTTCATTGATGTGTGGTGTACCTATAACTATAAACTGAAGCCCAAGTGTGTAGTTGCTTGAAAAGTGCCACGCCCCCTGTCCTACGCCCATAAAATTTTACCAGTGGGACGAAGCATCCAAGAGGGGCCTGTATACGGAATTTCAATGCTGCACGACCTTTAGTTCCAAAGCTATTCTATATAAACGATTTTGTTTATATGGGCGGTGCCACGCCCACTTGTCCACCGCCCGTCTTATTTTCCAAGTAGAAGGATATGGATGTGTAGTAAGTTCCTACCGAGTTTCATTGATGTGTGATGTGTAGTTCTAAAGTTATACACAAATCTGGAGCTGATAAAAAAGTGCCACGCCCCTTATCCTACGCTCATAAAATTTTACCAGTAGGACTACACATCCAAGAGGCGACTGTATACGAAATTTCAATGCTGCACGACCTTTAGTTCCAAAGCTAATCGAGATCAAAAATTTTGTTTGTATGGGAGGTGCCACGCCCCCTTATCCACCGCCCATCTTATTTTCCAAGTAGAAGGATATGGATGTGTAGTAAGTTCCTACCGAGTTTCATTGATGTGTGATGTGTAGTTCTAAAGTTATACACAAATCTGGAGTTGATAAAAAAAAAGTACCAGTGGGACGACACATCCAAGAGGCGGCTGCATACGAAATTTCAATGCTGCACGACCTTTAGTTCCAAAGCTAATCGAGATCAAAAATTTTGTTTGTATGGGGGGTGCCACGTCCCCTTATCCAGTGCCCCCTTATTTTCTCAGTAGAAGGATATGGATATGTAGTAAGTTCCTACCGAGTTTCATTGATGTGTGATGTGTAGCTCTAAAGTTATACACAAATCTGGAGTTGATAAAAAAGTGCCACGCCCCTTATCCTACGCCCATAAAATTTATTGATTCATATATTGGGCTCGTGCTTAGGCATGTATGCAAAGTTTCAGATCACTAAGTAGTCGGGAAGTGGGTGAAAAATTAATTACTAGATTTGACGACCCACATACATACCGGATGTGAACCTAATATAAAGCTTATAAAAAAAGAAATTAATCCAATTCAATAAAAAAAAGCATAAACCAATTGCCTAAAGACTATCATAACTGATTTAAGTCTTTTTATTTCATTCTAATTCCACTTGCAATCAGGTCATCGGAATAAATAATAAGCAAATAATGAAGCTGACCCTTTCACACCAGTCAGCCATCTCAAGAAACGTCAAAAGCGAGCTAACTCAGGAAATCCGGTGAATCTGGACCAGTGATAGGCAAAAGTTCCTTATGGAAGAGTAAACACCAATACATACAAACTTTGTTATGATAAAAAAGGGAAAAAAAAATTTGCTAAATATGTACACTGTAAAAAAAGGAATTTCATATTCTGCTCAGTTATATGTAATGAAAAACAAACCAACTTAATAACTCAAAAGTCAAATAAATCCCCCATGATCCTTTCAATAAATGATCCAAATCATTTTCCCAGTCAAAAAATCAATTTCCCACTACTCTTCTGAAGAGATATGATCTTCATTTTCCGAAGTTGGAAGAATTTAATATTTCAAACTTAATATGAGCAAAAATGTTTTCAAGTGCTTCCCATTCCACAGCTGCACACTTTTTTGCTCGAAATCGTGCGCAAGACAACAACAACGTCTTTGTTGAAGACAACTGTCGCAAAAGTGTACCAACAAAGCATATGCGTGCGAGCTGTAACAAATTTGTTTGTGTTTTTCGTACTGCTTAGCGCGAAGAGCTGTGTCTGTGTGAAGAAATCTCGGCCTATGCCAAGAGTTTTTACAAAAACAAAGGAGCACCGAGAGTATAGGGCTTGCCCACCACTGATCTAGACGTTACAAGCCTAAATACTGAGCGTAGCATTTTAAATTTAAGTACTCCTAACAGATTCGCTATTTTAGGCGATATAAACATTGAAAAGACACAAAATATTTCTGTAAAGTCTGCAAGGAGTGATGAAGTGGAAATACTGGAAAAAAAAAACAGTACCTATTGCCCACCAATATTTCTATATAACGTAAACATAAACAATTTGATTGACCAGTTAAAGACAAAGTTGCCGAAAAACGAAATTAAAATCGTAAATCGAAGCAAATATAAAAGTAAGCTATTCCTTAAAGATCCGCAAGTTCACTCGGAAATGATCTATCTCCTTAGAGAAAAAAAGACAGAATCATATTCCTTTGGTTGGTTGGTTTGTGTGGCTAGTCCTGACTATCAAGTAGCACTGAGTGCCGTTTTATTACCACGCCTCGAACAACCTACAGCCATTTGGCGAAATTCAAGAAGTTCAGAACATTAATGATATCCATACCTTGGATGTCATTGATGTTCTCTAGGAAACCTTTTTCTAGTGTTTTGAGCCTGCCCCTTGCTAGGGCAGGGCATTTGCACAAAAAGTGGTCTATCGTTGCCGCATGTCTGCCTACCGCCCAATGCCCTGTGCATACGGCAGTAAGCCTATTTACATCTTTTTTGTTCATTCTGAGAAGGGTGAGTGTTTTTCCGATGTCATACGTGCCCCAGATACCTTTGGTGGTCCTGCATGTCACCAGATCTCTCCATTTCCGTTTTGCTTTGGAGAGGTAGTATTCTGCTATTCTGCCTTTGATCTCCCTTAACGAAGCACCCACGTCGGCCGCGCTTGAATCTTCGAGCGTAGAGCCTTGGCCAGTTCATCAGCAGTTTCATTCCCTAGTATATTTCTGTGACCCGGTACCCATACCAGGGTTACTGTAAATCTCCTGGCCAGGGTTGACAGTTCCATCCTACATTCCTCCACCAGTCTCGACCGAATGGTGTTTGAGGATAGAGCCTGTATGGCAGCCTGGCTATCAGAGAAAATTGACATTTTGATTTTACCCGTTTCTAGACAGCGTGCGGATCTCGACGCTTCTAGGATTGCTAGTATCTCAGCCTGGAAGACACTTGCGTAGTTGGGTAAGCGAAATGATTGTTTGAGGTTGAATTCTTCTATGAAGAATCCAGCTCCTACCCCGCCTGCCATTTTCGATCCGTCAGTGAAGATACTTATCACGTCACTGGTCTGGGGTCCACCATGACTCCAGGTCTTACGGTTCGGAAATAGTGCAGGTAGTGAGTTTCCAAATTTTGTTTTAGGTAGAATGTAGTCAGCATGCAGTTCCCTCAGGCTCGCCGGAAGTCGGTCTAGGATGACACTGTGACCGTATGTCTTTCCCTTCCACCTTCCACCCGCAGCAAGTCTGATGGCACTGCATGCCGCTGCACTTTCTATAAAAAATTCTATAGGGATTAGATAGAGGAGTACATTTAGCGCCTCTGTTGGGCAGGATCTTATCGCTCCTGTCACTCCAACTGCCGCTGTCCTTTGTACACGACTGAGTTTTGTTTGTATGTATGCCTTACTTAGCGCTGGCCACCAGACAATCGCACCGTAAGATAGGATAGGGCGAACTATGGCCGTATACATCCAGTATATAATCTTCGGCTTTAGACCCCATTTTTTGCCCAACATTCTCTTACATGAGTAGAAAGCTACCGATGCCTTCCTCACACGTTCTTCGACGTTGGTTCTCCAATTTAACTTTGAATCGAGGATGACTCCTAGGTATTTCACCTTATCTGAAAATTCTAGGCGTACCCCCTGAAATTTAGGTTTTACAAAGGTAGGAATTTTGGTTCTTGTGGTGAAGAGCATCAGGTACGTCTTCTCTGGGTTTACTCGGAGTCCTCAACTGGTGGCCTACGTGTTTACCTTTCTTAGAGAGCCCTCCGTAATTTCGCTGATTATGTCTGGGAATAAGCCTGATACAAGTATCACCACATCGTCAGCATAGGCAACTACGCTGGCATTGTCCGCCTCCATCGTTAGTAACAGCTTGTTCATAACGATCAGCCATAGTGTAGGAGATAGGACCCCCCCTGAGGAGTTCCTCTGCAAACATATTTCGTTTTGTTCGTTATGCCAATCCCAGCCTGTATACGTCTGCTTTTAAGAAGCGACACTATCTAGGAGCCGATGCAATCTTCTACCCCTACCTGTGTAAGAGCCTCTTGGATTGCTTCGGTGCTGACATTGTTAAATGCTCTTTCTATATCTAGGAAGGATGCCATTGCATATTGTTTGGAGTAGAGAGATTTCTCAATTGTGCCTACGACCTCATGAAGAGCTGTCTCCGTAGACTTCCCTTTGAGATATGCATGTTGAGAGTTTGATATGTTGGTTGGACTGAAGTTACTCCTTATATAAAGGTCTAGCAACCTTTCCAGAGTCTTCAGCACGAAGGATGTTAGGCTTATCGGTCTAAAATCCTTAGCGGTCTCGTGACCGCGTTTACCCACTTTTGGAATAAAGATCACCTTGACCTTCCTCCAACTTAGTGGTACGTAATTGAGTCTTAAACTGTCCCGGTATAGTACTGCTAGCTTCGGTATCACACCTTGTGAAGCCTTCTGTAGCATTATCGGCAGTATTCCATCTATACCTGGCGATTTTAAAGGGGAGAAACTGTTAATAGCGTGCGCTATTTTCTCTTCATTTACCAGATAGTCCAGAACTGGCCCTGAGAGGGGTGCTGGTGCAGGTAAAATTTCAACTTGAATTTCTGAATCACTGCATCCTGGGAAATGGGTATTGAGTAGGATTTCTAGGGATTCCTCCGTAGAGTCCGACCAGGTACCATCGCTCCTTTTTATAAAGGTTGGCTGCGAGTATCCCTTAGAGAGGATTCTACCTAATCTAGCAGAGTCTTTTGTATTTTCTATTGATTCACAGAATTCCTTCCAAGACGTATTCTTAGCAATGCGGATGGACTTCTTGTATTTCCTAAGATTCGATCTGTAAGGGTCCCATTCCTTACTTTTGTATGCTTCATTAAAAGACTTCCTGACTAGCTTCCTAAGCTCAGTGAGGTTGTCATTCCACCATGGAGGTAATGCCTTCTTGCCATACCTCATTGGACATGATCTTTTATATGCGACCCCGAACGCATTTTGAAAAGATTCCGTCCTGGCGTCCAGCTCCTCCTTGGTGGTGCTTTCGGTGTTTGGTAATTTCTTAAGTTATATAGGATACTTTTGAACAATTTCCAGGTTGTTCTCTTTGGGTTTCTAAAGGGTGGAGTACCATCAACCTTGATGTTCACTTCAAAGAGTATCCGACGATGATCTGACATAGATACACTGTCGGATACCCTCCATTTTTCCACTTTTAGGTTTCCTTCTGTTACGAGGGTAATGTCTAGAACTTCTTCCCACCCACAGAATTCAGAAGTGCTAGGAAATATAAAGGTTGGAGTATTGCCTCTATTACAAATGCTAAACTTAGAATTAATAATAAAGTCAAACAATGACTCACCTCTTTCGTTGATTTCGGTGCTGCCCCAGAGCGAATGTCTCGCATTCGCATCGCAGCCCAGTAGGAGTGGGCTAGATCCGTCTAGCGTTTCGTAGAGTTACCTTACTTCTACTGGCGGTGCAGGTCTATCGTGCGCCATGTAGGAAGAGGCAATGTAATGGCTGGCCCTGTCCTGCAGTTCCAGCTTAATTACAGTAAGGTCTTCATAACTGAAATTGGAACACAGATAAGCCTTTATATGCTTCCTCACTAGTATGCATGTAAAAGAGGTTGAAGAGACGATCCGTTAGACCCTTTACCTCAAGATCCCTGACCCAGGGTTCTTGTATGATGGCGATGTCGATGTCTTCCTCCCTTAGGAAGACTAGGAGGTTATCCGAGGCGCACTTACAGTGCTTTAAGTTAGCCTGGAGTACCCTCATCGACTCTCGCCAAATTTGCTACGGTATCCGCTTGGAGTGACATGTCGCCTAACAGCTTGTTGGCGTCCTCGATGTCAGCTTCCGGTATCGGCTCATTGGGTTTAAAAATCTTAATTTTCGCTGTCCTTACCCCGAATAGCAGCTTACAGTCGCATTCTTCCAATGGAGCTAGGCATTCATCGTTCAGCAAAAGCAGGTACGAGTAGCTCTTCGCGCCCACTACTAATTTCTCTGCATGAATTTCTGCCCAGTCATTCATTGGGATGTTAGGGTTCTACCTCTGAAGGAGTCGCATCAGCTTTTCGCCCTCCATCTCGACCTTTGGTAGCCAGATACGTGCCTTTGGTTTTCTTGGGACTTCACCTGCTGGGATCAGCTTAAGCTTTAAGCCTTCCCATGCTTCGCTGAGCTCAGCTACGCATCTGCCTAGGAATTCCTTCGAGAACTCATCCTGACACTTAAAAATGCGACATCCCCTCAAGGATTCACTTGAGTCGAAGCCAGGAATGGGATTGTTCGCATCGGAGAATAGGAAGTCGCTTACCAGTTCAGAGAGTTTGGCCTCGATCTCGATCCACTTCTCTTGAGCTGGTTTGCCACCGCCGGATGGTTGGTCAATGAGAGCAACTTGTAGGTGATCCCTGGCCACCTCGTTGTAGCTTCTCTTGATCGGAGGTTCTGCCTTACCTGCGATTTCTTAATCGCCCCCACGGATTTAGCATTCTTTCTTACAGGCTTTGGGGTATCCACCTTGGAACTTACCGCGACCTTCGAAGTGGTTGGTTTTTCGTCTGGAGTGCTATGGCTGACAGGCTGGCACTCACTGGTAGGGTGATTGTGGATGACGACTCTTGGCTGGATGCCAGGAGTGTATCCTCATCTGCACGCGGAGTTTTGCCAGACATTGAGGAGATAGTTGATTCAAATTCGAAGAATGTAATCTCGGACTCTATAACATTGTCTAAACAATTCGGGTTGTTGTACCTTTTTGCGAGAATTTCGTTTTTATTTGAAATGAAAGCGTTGTGGAAGTTAGAGTTGTGAGAATAGTCGGACCAAATGGTAGCAAAATGATTGGAAATTTCTTTCGCGTCAAAAATCGAACCATTGGGGCTGTTTATAAATTTTATGGAAGTTTGAGTATATGACCCAGTTAGCATTTTTATGTCCGACCAAACTTTTTTAGGACTTGTTTAGGGAGTAATAGCCTCAGTAAATTTTCCTATGCTTGCTCTTTTAGCTTCTTTTGATATTTTGCGAAAAACTGCATTTGTTTTTGATACCTAATTAAATTTGAGTCGGATCTGTTTTGTTTGTACTCGGTCTAAAAGAGTTGCTTCTCATTTCTCAATTTTGAAAGTTCCGGTGACTAATATTGGACGACATTTTTAAGAATCTTTTTAGAAGTTTGGGGAATACTGTGATGAGCAGAAGTGCTTATTATTTTCGTAATTTCAGCTACTTCTTTATTTATATTATCAGAACTTGCAAATTTGTCAGAGATACGTAATTAATATTGTCAATTTCATAAATGGTAACCAGCCCGCTTTGTCTGTTAAAAATTTTGGCTTAATTTAATTAAATTTTAATTTATTGACAACATTATAAGTACAATAAGAACAAGTTCTTTTCATGTACAAAGTAAATCACAAATCAGAGTTTGAATGTTAATACAACTTATATTACTAAATACTATAAATAAAATTATAAGTTAAGAGATAAATGGAAAAAGAATATAAAAAGTAAGGAAAGAAAAAGAAAACATATTATAGAAATTAAAAAGGGAAGAAATAGATAGATACATATACTTAATAAAGAAATAAATAGAAATAGAAAACTGGTTATTTTATAAGGTAGATAATTAATTATAATTAGGCGAAATGATTTAATACGGCGTGCCTAAAGCTGCTTTTATTTACAGCAGATTTAAGGTGGTTCGGTAAAGAATTCCACAATCTAATGGCATTAACGAAGAATAGTCTGGCAGAGTTTAGAGAATTAAAGTTAGGTATCATTAACATGTAGGTTCTGGCTGACTGACAAAATTGCAATTTTTCGAAGAGATACAGTGGAACTTTAAGGTGAATCAGTTTATGTAGGAATATGCAATTACGAGCATTAAGATAGCTAATTATATCACAACCAAGAATATTATTCTTAAATTGAGATATATGATCGAACTTTCGAATATTATAGACGTATCGCGTTGCATGATTCATCGCAATGCGCAATTTGTGCTCAGAACTAGGCTTGTGTCGTTCGCGAACTAAAGATCTAAAAGATCTGGTTCTCATATCTGAACTAGCTCTATAGGTCGTTCAGTTGGATGACCTAGATGAACTAAAGCTAAATTTACTTGAATTCTAAAAGGCGCCGAGTTTTTCAAGTAACAGGTGCAAGGCACATTAACAAGGTATGCCACCAGAAAAATTGACAAGTATCTAAATGAAGAGTATCTAGATCGGAAGAATGATCCGCTAGTGTGGTGGCATGAGAAACGTGAGGTATATCCCGGTTTGTATCAGTACATGCTAAAGAGATTTTGCGTAGTGGCTACATCAGTCCCGTGCGAGCGCATTTTTCGGGGACAGGACATATAATAAATGAACGCCGAACTCTGCTGAAGCCATCTAAAGTGTCAAATTTGAAATTTTTGCGTAGCAATATGTAAAGAATTTTGTACTTATTAATATTAATTACTTTTTTTATATGTTATTGAAAGATCTCATATTTCATACACAATTTTTCCAAACGTGTTATTTTAAAGAAAGCATTTAAATGTATGTTCAAAGCGTGAAGCTTGGTTTAAGTTGGTTTTTGTATTTTAGAAGATAACAAAATATGTGAATTGAATTTAATTTAACAACAAAAGTACAAATTAAAGTTAACTGTTCATAAATAAAATATTTTCCCTTATTTTTATTAAAATAAATGTTCTATTACTAAAAAATTTTTCCAGAATTTTTTTTTCGTAATTTTACGTAAACGCAAAACTTTGGCCGTTGACTTTAATACGTAAAACATATTACAGCTGTCAGTCCTTTGCATATTTCACTTTTTGCCAGTGCTGCCGTATAGTTTCGTGAAGAAAAAGAGCACGCTGATCATTTTGCTAGTATTAATATATAGCTAGCTGTTTTTGTTGAACTAAGGTTGAAGAGCAAGCACTTTTCTGCAACAAAGCTATAGCTGACATGTTTTTCAAGAAACGTCAAAAGCGAGCTAACTCAGGAAATCCGGTGAATCTGGACCAGTGATAGGCAAAAGTTCCTTATGGAAGAGTAAACACCAATACATACAAACTTTGTTATGATAAAAAAGGGAAAAAAAATTTGCTAAATATGTACACTGTAAAAAAAGGAATTTCATATTCTGCTCAGTTATATGTAATGAAAAACAAACCAACTTAATAACTCAAAAGTCAAATAAATCTCCCATGATCCTTTCAATAAATGATCCAAATCATTTTCCCAGTCAAAAAATCAATTTCCCACTACTCTTCTGAAGAGATATGATCTTCATTTTCCGAAGTTGGAAGAATTTAATATTTCAAACTTAATATGAGCAAAAATGTTTTCAAGTGCTTCCCATTCCACAGCTGCACACTTTTTTGCTCGAAATCGTGCGCAAGACAACAACAACGTCTTTGTTGAAGACAACTGTCGCAAAAGTGTACCAACAAAGCATATGCGTGCGAGCTGTAACAAATTTGTTTGTGTTTTTCGTACTGCTTAGCGCGAAGAGCTGTGTCTGTGTGAAGAAATCTCGGCCTATGCCAAGAGTTTTTACAAAAACAAAGGAGCACCGAGAGTATAGGGCTTGCCCACCACTGATCTAGACGTTACAAGCCTAAATACTGAGCGTAGCATTTTAAATTTAAGTACTCCTAACAGATTCGCTATTTTAGGCGATATAAACATTGAAAAGACACAAAATATTTCTGTAAAGTCTGCAAGGAGTGATGAAGTGGAAATACTGGAAAAAAAAACAGTACCTATTGCCCTCCAATATTTCTATATAACGTAAACATAAACAATTTGATTGACCAGTTAAAGACAAAGTTGCCGAAAAACGAAATTAAAATCGTAAATCGAAGCAAATATAAAAGTAAGCTATTCCTTAAAGATCCGCAAGTTCACTCGGAAATGATCTATCTTAGAGAAAAAAATACAGAATCATATTCCTTTGGTTGGTTGGTTTGTGTGGCTAGTCCTGACTATCAAGTAGCACTGAGTGCCGTTTTATTACCACGCCTCGAACAACCTACAGCCATTTGGCGAAATTCAAGAACTTCAGAACATTAATGATATCCATACATTGGATGTCATTGATGTTCTCTAGGAAACCTTTTTCTAGTGTTTTGAGCCTGCCCCTTGCTAGGGCAGGGCATTTGCACAAAAAGTGGTCTATCGTTGCCGCATGTCTGCCTACCGCCCAATGCCCTGTGCATACGGCAGTAAGCCTATTTACATCTCTTTTGTTCATTCTGAGAAGGGTGAGTGTTTTTCCGATGTCATACGTGCCCCAGATACCTTTGGTGGTCCTGCATGTCACCAGATCTCTCCATTTCCGTTTTGCTTT
This sequence comes from Neria commutata, assembly GCA_963457695.1. Classification (NCBI taxonomy): domain Eukaryota; kingdom Metazoa; phylum Arthropoda; class Insecta; order Diptera; family Micropezidae; genus Neria; species Neria commutata. Next base: position 42,455,737 of record OY735245.1, on the reverse strand, counting down.
GGAGAGGTAGTGTTCTGCTATTCTGCCTTTGATCTCCCTTAACGAAGCACCCACGTCGGCCGCGCTTGAATCTTCGAGCGTAGAGCCTTGGCCAGTTCATCAGCAGTTTCATTCCCTAGTATATTTCTGTGACCCGGTACCCATACCAGGGTTACTGTAAATCTCCTGGCCAGGGTTGACAGTTCCATCCTACATTTCTCCACCAGTCTCGACCGAATGGTGTTTGAGGATAGAGCCTGTATGGCAGCCTGGCTATCAGAGTAAATTGACATTTTGATTTTACCCGTTTCTAGACAGCGTGCGGATCTCGACGCTTCTAGGATTGCTAGTATCTCAGCCTGGAAGACACTTGCGTAGTTGGGTAAGCGAAATGATTGTTTGAGGTTGAATTCTTCTATGAAGAATCCAGCTCCTACCCCGCCTGCCATTTTCGATCCGTCAGTGAAGATACTTATCACGTCACTGGTCTGGGGTCCACCATGACTCCAGGTCTTACGGTTCGGAAATAGTGCAGGTAGTGAGTTTCCAAATTTTGTTTTAGGTAGAATGTAGTCAGCATGCAGTTCCCTCAGGCTCGCCGGAAGTCGGTCTAGGATGACACTGTGACCGTATGTCTTTCCCTTCCACCTTCCACCCGCAGCAAGTCTGATGGCACTGCATGCCGCTGCACTTTCTATAAAAAATTCTATAGGGATTAGATAGAGGAGTACATTTAGCGCCTCTGTTGGGCAGGATCTTATCGCTCCTGTCACTCCAACTGCCGCTGTCCTTTGTACACGACTGAGTTTTGTTTGTATGTATGCCTTACTTAGCGCTGGCCACCAGACAATCGCACCGTAAGATAGGATAGGGCGAACTATGGCCGTATACATCCAGTATATAATCTTCGGCTTTAGACCCCATTTTTTGCCCAACATTCTCTTACATGAGTAGAAAGCTACCGATGCCTTCCTCACACGTTCTTCGACGTTGGTTCTCCAATTTAACTTTGAATCGAGGATGACTCCTAGGTATTTCACCTTATCTGAAAATTCTAGGCGTACCCCCTGAAATTTAGGTTTTACAAAGGTAGGAATTTTGGTTCTTGTGGTGAAGAGCATCAGGTACGTCTTCTCTGGGTTTACTCGGAGTCCTCAACTGGTGGCCTACGTGTTTACCTTTCTTAGAGAGCCCTCCGTAATTTCGCTGATTATGTCTGGGAATAAGCCTGATACAAGTATCACCACATCGTCAGCATAGGCAACTACGCTGGCATTGTCCGCCTCCATCGTTAGTAACAGCTTGTTCATAACGATCAGCCATAGTGTAGGAGATAGGACCCCCCCCCCCCCCCTGAGGAGTTCCTCTGCAAACATATTTCGTTTTGTTCGTTATGCCAATCCCAGCCTGTATACGTCTGCTTTTAAGAAGCGACACTATCCAGGAGCCGATGCAATCTTCTACCCCTACCTGTGTAAGAGCCTCTTGGATTGCTTCGGTGCTGACATTGTTAAATGCTCTTTCTATATCTAGGAAGGATGCCATTGCATATTGTTTGGAGTAGAGAGATTTCTCAATTGTGCCTACGACCTCATGAAGAGCTGTCTCCGTAGACTTCCCTTTGAGATATGCATGTTGAGAGTTTGATATGTTGGTTGGGTTGAAGTTACTCCTTATATAAAGGTCTAGCAACCTTTCCAGAGTCTTCAGCACGAAGGATGTTAGGCTTATCGGTCTAAAATCCTTAGCGGTCTCGTGACCGCGTTTACCCACTTTTGGAATAAAGATCACCTTGACCTTCCTCCAACTTAGTGGTACGTAATTGAGTCTTAAACTGTCCCGGTATAGTACTGCTAGCTTCGGTATCACACCTTGTGAAGCCTTCTGTAGCATTATCGGCAGTATTCCATCTATACCTGGCGATTTTAAAGGGGAGAAACTGTTAATAGCGTGCGCTATTTTCTCTTCATTTACCAGATAGTCCAGAACTGGCCCTGAGAGGGGTGCTGGTGCAGGTAGAATTTCAACTTGAATTTCTGAATCACTGCATCCTGGGAAATGGGTATTGAGTAGGATTTCTAGGGATTCCTCCGTAGAGTCCGACCAGGTACCATCGCTCCTTTTTATAAAGGTTGGCTGCGAGTATCCCTTGGATAGGATTCTACTTAATATAGCAGAGTCTTTTGTATTTTCTATTGATTCACAGAATTCCTTCCAAGACGTATTCTTAGCAATGCGGATGGACTTCTTGTATTTCCTAAGATTCGATCTGTAAGGGTCCCATTCCTTACTTTTGTATGCTTCATTAAAAGACTTCCTGACTAGCTTCCTAAGCTCAGTGAGGTTGTCATTCCACCATGGAGGTAATGCCTTCTTGCCATACCTCATTGGACATGATCTTTTATATGCGACCCCGAACGCATTTTGAAAAGATTCCGTCCTGGCGTCCAGCTCCTCCTTGGTGGTGCTTTCGGTGTTTGGTAATTTCTTAAGTTATATAGGATACTTTTGAACAATTTCCAGGTTGTTCTCTTTGGGTTTCTAAAGGGTGGAGTACCATCAACCTTGATGTTCACTTCAAAGAGTATCCGACGATGATCTGACAGAGATACACTGTCGGATACCCTCCATTTTTCCACTTTTAGGTTTCCTTCTGTTACGAGGGTAATGTCTAGAACTTCTTCCCACCCACAGAATTCAGAAGTGCTAGGAAATATAAAGGTTGGAGTATTGCCTCTATTACAAATGCTAAACTTAGAATTAATAATAAAGTCAAACAATGACTCACCTCTTTCGTTGATTTCGGTGCTGCCCCAGAGCGAATGTCTCGCATTCGCATCGCAGCCCAGTAGGAGTGGGCTAGATCCGTCTAGCGTTTCGTAGAGTTGCCTTACTTCTACTGGCGGTGCAGGTCTATCGTGCGCCATGTAGGAAGAGGCAATGTAATGGCTGGCCCCGTCCTGCAGTTCCAGCTTAATTACAGTAAGGTCTTCATAACTGAAATTGGAACACAGATAAGCCTTTATATGCTTCCTCACTAGTATGCATGATCTAGGTTTACCTGAATTGCTGCTGTAAAAGAGGTTGAAGAGACGATCCGTTAGACCCTTTACCTCAAGATCCCTGACCCAGGGTTCTTGTATGATGGCGATGTCGATGTCTTCCTCCCTTAGGAAGACTAGGAGGTTATCCGAGGCGCACTTACAGTGCTTTAAGTTAGCCTGGAGTACCCTCATCGACTCTCGCCAAATTCGCGACGGTATCCGCTTGGAGTGACATGTCGCCTAACAGCTTGTTGGCGTCCTCGATGTCAGCTTCCGGTATCGGCTCATTGGGTTTAAAAATCTTAATTTTCGCTGTCCTTACCCCTAATAGCAGCTTACACTCGCATTCTTCCAATGGAGCTAGGCATTCATCGTTCAGCAAAAGCAGGTACGAGTAGCTCTTCGCGCCCACTACTAATTTCTCTGCATGAATTTCTGCCCAGTCATTCATTGGGATGTTAGGGTTCTACCTCTGAAGGAGTCGCATCAGCTTTTCGCCCTCCATCTCGACCTTTGGTAGCCAGATACGTGCCTTTGGTTTTCTTGGGACTTCACTGGCTGGGATCAGCTTAAGCTTTAAGCCTTCCCATGCTTCGCTGAGCTCAGCTACGCATCTGCCTAGGAATTCCTTCGAGAACTCATCCTGACACTTAAAAATGCGACATCACCTCAAGGATTCACTTGAGTCGAAGCCAGGAATGGGATTGTTCGCATCGGAGAATAGGAAGTCGCTTACCAGTTCAGAGAGTTTGGCCTCGATCTCGATCCACTTCTCTTGAGCTGGTTTGCCACCGCCGGATGGTTGGTCAATGAGAGCAACTTGTAGGTGATCCCTGGCCACCTCGTTGTAGCTTCTCTTGATCGGAGGTTCTGCCTTACCTGCGATTTCTTAATCGCCCCCACGGATTTAGCATTCTTTCTTACAGGCTTTGGGGTATCCACCTTGGAACTTACCGCGACCTTCGAAGTGGTTGGTTTTTCGTCTGGAGTGCTATGGCTGACAGGCTGGCACTCACTGGTAGGGTGATTGTGGATGACGACTCTTGGCTGGATGCCAGGAGTGTATCCTCATCTGCACGCGGAGTTTTGCCAGACATTGAGGAGATAGTTGATTCAAATTCGAAGAATGTAATCTCGGACTCTATAACATTGTCTAAACAATTCCGGTTGTTGTACCTTTTTGCGAGAATTTCGTTTTTATTTGAAATGAAAGCGTTGTGGAAGTTAGAGTTGTGAGAACCAAATGTGTCGGACCAAATGGTAGCAAAATGATTGGAAATTTCTTTCGCGTCAAAAATCGAACCATTGGGGCTGTTTATAAATTTTATGGAAGTTTGAGTATATGACCCAGTTAGCATTTTTATGTCCGACCAAACTTTTTTAGGACTTGTTTAGGGAGTAATAGCCTCAGTAAATTTTCCTATGCTTGCTCTTTTAGCTTCTTTTGATATTTTGCGAAAAACTGCATTGTTTTTGATACCTAATTAAATTTGAGTCGGATCTGTTTTGTTTGTACTCGGTCTAAAAGAGTTGCTTCTCATTTCTCAATTTTGAAAGTTCCGGTGACTAATATTGGACGACATTTTTAAGAATCTTTTTAGAAGTTTGGGGAATACTGTGATGAGCAGAAGTGCTTATTATTTTCGTAATTTCAGCTACTTCTTTATTTATATTATCAGAACTTGCAAATTTGTCAGAGATACGTAATTAATATTGTCAATTTCATAAATGGTAACCAGCCCGCTTTGTCTGTTAAAAATTTTGGCTTAATTTAATTAAATTTTAATTTATTGACAACATTATAAGTACAATAAGAACAAGTTCTTTTCATGTACAAAGTAAATCACAAATCAGAGTTTGAATGTTAATACAACTTATATTACTAAATACTATAAATAAAATTATAAGTTAAGAGATAAATGGAAAAAGAATATAAAAAGTAAGGAAAGAAAAAGAAAACATATTATAGAAATTAAAAAGGGAAGAAATAGATAGATACATATACTTAATAAAGAAATAAATAGAAATAGAAAACTGGTTATTTTATAAGGTAGATAATTAATTATAATTAGGCGAAATGATTTAATACGGCGTGCCTAAAGCTGCTTTTATTTACAGCAGATTTAAGGTGGTTCGGTAAAGAATTCCACAATCTAATGGCATTAACGAAGAATAGTCTGGCAGAGTTTAGAGAATTAAAGTTAGGTATCATTAACATGTAGGTTCTGGCTGACTGACAAAATTGCAATTTTTCGAAGAGATACAGTGGAACTTTAAGGTGAATCAGTTTATGTAGGAATATGCAATTACGAGCATTAAGATAGCTAATTATATCACAACCAAGAATATTATTCTTAAATTGAGATATATGATCGAACTTTCGAATATTATAGACGTATCGCGTTGCATGATTCATCGCAATGCGCAATTTGTGCTCAGAACTAGGCTTGTGTCGTTCGCGAACTAAAGATCTAAAAGATCTGGTTCTCATATCTGAACTAGCTCTATAGGTCGTTCAGTTGGATGACCTAGATGAACTAAAGCTAAATTTACTTGAATTCTAAAAGGCGCCGAGTTTTTCAAGTAACAGGTGCAAGGCACATTAACAAGGTATGCCACCAGAAAAATTGACAAGTATCTAAATGAAGAGTATCTAGATCGGAAGAATGATCCGCTAGTGTGGTGGCATGAGAAACGTGAGGTATATCCCGGTTTGTATCAGTACATGCTAAAGAGATTTTGCGTAGTGGCTACATCAGTCCCGTGCGAGCGCATTTTTCGGGGACAGGACATATAATAAATGAACGCCGAACTCTGCTGAAGCCATCTAAAGTGTCAAATTTGAAATTTTTGCGTAGCAATATGTAAAGAATTTTGTACTTATTAATATTAATTACTTTTTTTATATGTTATTGAAAGATCTCATATTTCATACACAATTTTTCCAAACGTGTTATTTTAAAGAAAGCATTTAAATGTATGTTCAAAGCGTGAAGCTTTGTTTAAGTTGGTTTTTGTATTTTAGAAGATAACAAAATATGTGAATTGAATTTAATTTAACAACAAAAGTACAAATTAAAGTTAACTGTTCATAAATAAAATATTTTCCCTTATTTTTATTAAAATAAATGTTCTATTACTAAAAAATTTTTCCAGAATTTTTTTTTCGTAATTTTACGTAAACGCAAAACTTTGGCCGTTGACTTTAATACGTAAAACATATTACAGCTGTCAGTCCTTTGCATATTTCACTTTTTGCCAGTGCTGCCGTATAGTTTCGTGAAGAAAAAGAGCACGCTGATCATTTTGCTAGTATTAATATATAGCTAGCTGTTTTTGTTGAACTAAGGTTGAAGAGCAAGCACTTTTCTGCAACAAAGCTATAGCTGACATGTTTTTCAAGCTCCGTTACGCTTGCGTACAAATTCGTTTAAAGTAAACGCATGTATAGAGCTCGGGTATAATAGGTTATGTCAGCTGAAAACGGAAAAATATGTTACGGTTACACTAACTGAGCCATAAATTGTGACTAGTAGACCCCGCTTAACTACCAGACAAAATCGAACAATCTTGGTAGTGCATTTAAAATATTTTCTAGGACAAATAGAATAATTTTAACGAACTAGTGAACTAGAAAATAACTAGTTCTAAAAGGTAACCTAATCCCAACTGAACTAATCGCTCAAGTGAACTAAACGGCACAACTCTACTCAGAACGTGAATCTAATTTACTATAAATAAGCTCGGAATACGTTATTGTAGGGATTATCAGTTGCAGCACCAGCTTACGCCTAGTTTCAACAGGTGTTAACTGTGCTGACATTTTTAAGTTTCGCAAGGCATAATAAATGTTACGGACTACGCTATTCATATGATCAGTGCTGGTTAGAGACGAATTAATTTGGAAGCCTAGACTTTTTACATTGCTTACTAGTCTTAACTTCCTGTCTCCTATAAACAAGTCTGGTATGTCATCTAAGCATATTTCGTTTCTGGCAATAGGTAAAATATATGATTTCAGCGCATTAAGTTGAAGACCATTTTTAATAGCCCATTTATGAACATTATCAAGATCTTCATTCAATCTGCAGACTAAGTCTTCTAGAAGACCCGTTCTACGAGAAAGATGAAGTTGAACATCATCCGCATATGCATGCATAGAGAAATATTTACATACAGAAAAAATGTCATTAATAAATATAGAAAAAAGAAGCGGCCCAAGAACGGAACCTTGAGGCACACCGCTGCAAACAGGCTTGTATTGAGAGCACTTATTGGCAACATTTACTCTCTGAACTCTGTTCGATAAATAGCTACGGATTAGATTAACAGCATTATCGCAGAACCCATAATAGTTTTTTAGTTTTTGGCAAAGTAAAGAATGATTTACAGTGTCAAATGCTTTAGAGAAACCAAGCAAGCAGAGAAGGGTAAGTAGGCCTTCGTCATAAGGAGATCGAATATCATCGAGTACCTTAGGAGTAGCAGTAGTACAGCTGTGGCCACAACGAAATCCAGATTGAAATTGGGACAAATAATTGCTTTGTGATAGAAAATTAGATATCTGGTCTGCCATCACTGCTTCACACACCTTTGACAAAGAGGATAGAATACTAATAGGCCTGAAATCACTGGGTTCACTCGCTTGAGGTTTTTTGGCAACAGGCATGACCTTTGGAATTTTCCAGGAACAAGGAAAAGAGGAGGAAGTGAAACAATGATTTATTATGTGCGTTAGCGGGCTAACAATGTAGGGCAAAATGAGTTTTATAAATTTGATCCAAATTCCATCCTCACCCACCGCATTCGATTTAATTTTCATGATATGTTTGACGACATCATTTTCACTAACTGTAGCAAACTGAAAGTTGGGTTCAACAAGGACATCTGTCAATTCTTCCAGATTACCAGGACTAAGATTATTGTTCAAAAAAAAAGCATTCATAATATCAGGGTCAACACAACAGTGCACTGTTGGCTTGTTAGCAACTCCTAGGTTTCAGAGATTTTTCCAAAGTTCTTTAGAGGGAAGCGAAGGTTTTAGCTTATCCGAGCAGTATCTTACTTTGGATTGCCTGCAAATAAGAACTGAAGCATTCCTTGCAGATCTGTATTCCTCCCACTTTTCAGGCGGCGGGTTTCTTTTCCACCGCTTGTGCATTTTATTACGTTTTCTTATTGCACTCTTAACACTGGACGTATACCACGGACAGGACACATTCTCTATAACTGTAGTCCGCGTGGGAACATGAGTACAGTGCCTCTATTCGATAGGGGCTTCGACAGTTCGGTAACGATGGGAAAGTGATCGCTATTAAACAGATCATCTAAAGTGCGGCAATCAAGCCTAGGAGCGATAGCGGTAGAGCTGAGAATTAAGTCAATGTGTGTAAGAGACTGATGGGTAGAAAAAAGAATGGGAGCACAATCATTTAAAACTGCAAGGTTTTCGGAGAGAATGAGATCTTCCAGAATTTTATCTCTCTGGTTTGAAGAGGTGGAGCCCCAAAGAGGGCTCAGTGTTGCCAGAGACCCAGTTCCAAAAAGCCCATTCACTTATGCAAACGCCCTGTTTATCCCATTTAAAAAATCAAAAATCCCGGAAAAAAAATCCCATTCACAAATATTAATTAAAAAACGTGTTTTTCGATAACAATTCATAAATACATATACATATATTTTTTTTAACAAACATAAAGAATAAAAAAATTTTATTTAAAGCACAACCTAAAGGAAAAAGTAAAATTCCTAGGAATCATCCTAGACCAGAAGCTAACCTGGAAGGACAATATTAAAAATCGCATCCAGAAAGCCACCACCGCTCGATATACCTGTAAAAGGGCTATCAGCAGAAGCTGGGGGCTGAAACCATCAGCCATTTACTGGCTGTACACGGCAGTCGTCAGACCGATTCTTATGTACGGAATCACTGCGTAGTGGACAGCCCTGAGCAAATCCACCTACGTGAATCTGTTAACCAAAGTGCAAAGAATGGCGACCATACTTATCTCAGGCGCCATCAGGACAACGCCAACTAAAGCCCTGGAAACTCTACTCCACTTACTCTCCATAGACATCTACGGGGAACTAGTGGCGAGCTGCACGACAGCAAGGCTCAATGCGATCCTTCCGTGGACCAGGATCGACATAGGAAATGCCAGAATCGTAAACAAACTACCATCCCGTCTTTCGGAGATTGACTACACAATCCCCAAACCACTCCCAAAGCACTATTTAGTGCGAAAATTCCCTCAAGGGACAAACACGAATTACCGGAGGAGGCCAGCAATATGGCAACCTTCTACACGGACGATTCAATACTGAACGAGATATCCGCGCAGTACAATGTGCACCTCTGCTGGGTGCCTGGGCACAAAGATAAAAAGGGAAACTGTATAGCTGACGAGCTGGCACAGAACTACAAAGAAACAGCATAACTGAAGAAGTTGGGATACCGCTCGCCACATGTAAACTAATGCTAATAACCAACTAACTAAATAGAGCAAACACAAGATGGCTCCAGGAACAGACATGTTACACAGCAAGATAGATCTGGCCTACGATCAACCAGAGCAGATCCAGCGAATTGATCCTACTAAACAAACCCTCCATAGGGATTGTCGTAGGAATCATAACCGGACACTGCCTCATGGTCAACATGCCACAAAACTGGGACTGCTGTACAACAACTTCTGCAAGCGGCAGAGACGAAGACTGCGAGGAATCTGTTGAACACCTCCTTTGCAAATGCCTAGCGCTAGCGAGAACGCGCTTCCGATTCGTGGGACATTACATCATGAGCTGTCTAGCAGGCTTGGAAAAAACGCCACCAGGACATATCGACAGAGCCACAAAGTAGCTCCCATACATGGGAAGTGCATAGGTGAAAACCTCACGTGGTAACACAATGGGCCTCTTGGCCTAAGTGATGTCCTTGAGACGACCACTTAACCTACCTACCTACCTAAGCACAACGCTGAAGATAACACTTAAATTCAGTGCTAATAATAAAATATTTACAGTTATTAATAAATAAAAAAAAATAAACAAAAGAAGTATAAAAGATAGGTATTGGCTCAAAAATCCCACTTTTAGACTCAAAATCCCACGCGCTCTATAAAAGTACAAAAATCCCGAATTATGGGCGAAATCCCTGGTTCTGGCAACACTGAGAGGGCTCCAAGCATTGAAATCACCTACTATAATAAGTGGTGTGGAGAATGAGCGTATGATATGTGAAAGTTCTCTTAACGTGAACGTTTGTTGTGGTGGTAAAGAAATTGATATGAGGGTAAACTTTAACCCAATGCAGATTTCTATTGCAATAGTTACAATATTAGATTGTATAAGAATTCGTTTATGTGGAATATCTTTTTTTATAAGAACAGCATACCTTGTTTATTAGTGGTATTTACGGGCAAGTTTAAAAAACAGCTACAGATTTATTCATAGCCTGATGGGTCTCTTGCTTGGCGATTGCTCTTTTATAAGAATTTCCAATTCAGTGTAGGTAGTTATTGTAAAATCCTTTCATATTCCACTGTAAGACTGAAGAAAAGTAAAAATTAAGAGTGCATAATGTTGGTTAACGGTCGTCTTCATCAGATATGATGATTTCATGATAGTTGTTGTTGTTGGTGGTAAGTGGTGAAATATTCAAGTCATCGGTGTTTGGCGAGAAGTTGTTGAGTTGCGTAGATGAGAGATTTTTTGAAGAAATGTTGTTGTTAATTTGTGTGGTGGATTTGTCATGAGAAGATTTGGAGCTAAGAAATCGTGATAACTACGTTAGGTAAAGCGACGTGAAGTGGAGTATGGTTGTTGATAACGGTTAATTTTGTATTTTGTTTTTGGTTTATTGTTGTTGTTATGTTGGCTTCGTTTGTTGGAGGAGGTGAGAGAGAGGTGTGATTTTTTATTTATTATTTATTTATTACGGTTTATAGTGGTATTTTGTTGTTGTTGGGTTTCTTTTGCAGCGTTAGAAAAAGAGATGTCGGGTAAGGAGGGGATTTGTGCTTTATCTATATATATAAAAATGGAGCGTGGTTTGTTCGGATGCTTAAAACTCCAGAACGGCTGAACCGATTTTGATGAAATTTAGTGTATGTGCTTCAGTGGCGTCTGGGATGGTTTTGATCTATAATTGGACCCGATTGGACAAGGGGGCGTGGCACCGCCCATACAAACCAAATTGTTAACATCGAATAGCTTTGGAACTAAAAGTCGTGTAGCATTGAAATTCCGTATGCAGTCGCCTCTTGGATGTGTCGACCCACTGGTAAAATTTTATGGGCGTAGGATAAGGGGCGTGGCACCTTTATTATCAACTCCAGATTTGTGTATAACTTTAGAACTACACATCACACATCAATGAAACTTGGTAGGAACTTACTACATATTCATATCCTTCTACTTAGTAAATAAGGCGGGCACTGGATAAGGGGGCGTGGCACCCCCATACAAACCAAATTTTTGATCTCTATTAGCTTTGGAACTAAAGGTCCTGCAGCATTGAAATTTCGTATGCAGTCGCCTATTGGATGTGTCATCCCACTGGTAAAATTTTATGGACGTAGGATAAGGGGCGTGGCACTATTTTATCAACTCCAGATTCGTGTATAACTTTAGAACTACACATCACACATCAATGAAACTCGGTAGGAACTTACTACATATCCATATTCTTCTACTGAGAAAATAAGGCGGGCACTGGATAAGGGGGCGTGGCACCCCCATACAATCCAAATTTTTGATCTCGATTAGCTTTGGAACTAAAGGTCCTGCAGCATTGAAATTTCGTATGCAGTCGCCTCTTGGATGTGTCGTCCCACTGGTAAAATTTTATGGGCGTAGGATAAGGGGCGTGGCACTTTTTTATCAACTCCAGATTGATATCAACTGAGAAAATAAGGGGGACACTGGATAAGGGGGCGTGGCACCCCCCATACAAACCAAATTTTTGATCTCGATTAGCTTTGGAACTAAAGGTCGCGCAGCATTGAAATTTCGTATGCAGTCGCCTCTTGCATGTGTCGTCCCACTGGTAAAATTTTATGGGCGTAGGATAAGGGGAGTGGCACCTTTTTTATCAACTCCAGATTTGTGTATAACTTTAGAACTACACATCACACATCAAAGAAACTTGGTAGGAACTTACTACATATCCATATTCTTCTACTGAGAAAATAAGGCGGGCACTGGATAAGGGGGCGTGGCACCCCCATACAAACCAAATTTTTGATCTCGATTAGCTTTGGAACTAAAGGTCCTGCAGCATTGAAATTTCGTATGCAGTCGCCTATTGGATGTGTCATCCCACTGGTAAAATTTTATGGACGTAGGATAAGGGGCGTGGCACCTTTTTTATCAACTCCAGATTTGTGTATAACTTTAGAACTACACATCACACATCAAAGAAACTTGGTAGGAACTTACTACATATCCATATTCTTCTACTGAGAAAATAAGGCGGGCACTGGATAAGGGGGCGTGGCACCCCCATACAAACCAAATTTTTGATCTCGATTAGCTTTGGAACTAAAGGTCCTGCAGCATTGAAATTTCGTATACAGTCGCCTCTTGGATGTGTCGTCCCACTGGTAAGACTGAAGAAAAGCAAAAATTAAGAGTGCATAATGTTGGTTAACGGTCGTCTTCATCAGATATGATGATTTCATGATAGTTGTTGTTGTTGGTGGTAAGTGGTGACATATTCAAGTCATCGGTGTTTGGCGAGAAGTTGTTGAGTTGCGTAGATGAGAGATTTTTTGAAGAAATGTTGTTGTTAATTTGTGTGGTGGATTTGTCATGAGAAGATTTGGGATCTAAGAAATCGTGATAACTACGTTAGGTAAAGCGACGTGAAGTGGAGTATGGTTGTTGGTAACGGTTAATTTTGTATTTTGTTTTTGGTTTATTGTTGTTGTTATGTTGGCTTCGTTTGTTGGAGGAGGTGAGAGAGAGGTGTGATTTTTTATTTATTATTTATTTATTACGGTTTATAGTGGTATTTTGTTGTTGTTGGGTTTCTTTTGCAGCGTTAGAAAAAGAGATGTCGGGTAAGGAGGGGATTTGTGCTTTATCTATATATATAAAAATGGAGCGTGGTTTGTTCGGATGCTTAAAACTCCAGAACGGCTGAACCGATTTTGATGAAATTTAGTGTATGTGCTTCAGTGGGGTCTGGGATGGTTCTGATCTATAATTGGACCCGATTGGACAAGGGGGCATGGCACCGCCCATACAAACCAAATTGTTAACATCGAATAGCTTTGGAACTAAAAGTCGTGTAGCATTGAAATTCCGTATGCAGTCGCCTCTTGGATGTGTCGTCCCACTGGTAAAATTTTATGTGCGTAGGATAAGGGGCGTGGCACTTTTTTATCAACTCCAGATTTGTGTATAACTTTAGAACTACACATCACACATCAATGAAACTCGATAGGAACTTACTACATATCCATATCCTTCTACTGAGAAAATAAGGGGGACACTGGATAAGGGGGCGTGGCACCCCCCATACAAACCAAATTTTTGATCTCGATTAGCTTTGGAACTAAAGGTCGCGCAGCATTGAAATTTCGTATGCAGTCGCCTCTTGGATGTGTCGACCCACTGGTAAAATTTTATGGGCGTAGGATAAGGGGCGTGGCACCTTTTTTATCAACTCCAGATTTGTGTATAACTTTAGAACTACACATCACACATCAATGAAACTTGGTAGGAACTTACTACATATCTATATCCTTCTACTGAGTAAATAAGGCGGGCACTGGATAAGGGGGCGTGGCACCCCCATACAAACCAAATTTTTGATCTCTATTAGCTTTGGAACTAAAGGTCCTGCAGCATTGAAATTTCGTATGCAGTCGCCTATTGGATGTGTCATCCCACTGGTAAAATTTTATGGACGTAGGATAAGGGGCGTGGCACTATTTTATCAACTCCAGATTCGTGTATAACTTTAGAACTACACATCACACATCAATGAAACTCGGTAGGAACTTACTACATATCCATATTCTTCTACTGAGAAAATAAGGCGGGCACTGGATAAGGAGCGTGGCACCCCCATACAAACCAAATTTTTGATCTCGATTAGCTTTGGAACTAAAGGTCCTGCAGGATTGAAATTTCGTATGCAGTCGCCTCTTGGATGTGTCGTCCCACTGGTAAAATTTTATGGGCGTAGGATAAGGGGCGTGGCACTTTTTTATCAACTCCAGATTGATATCAACTGAGAAAATAAGGGGGACACTGGATAAGGGGGCGTGGCACCCCCATACAAACCAAATTTTTGATCTCGATTAGCTTAGGAACTAAAGGTCGCGCAGCATTGAAATTTCGTATGCAGTCGCCTCTTGGATGTGTCGTCCCACTGCTAAAATTTTATGGGCGTAGGATAAGGGGCGTGGCACTTTTTTATCAACTCCAGATTCGTGTATAACTTTAGAACTACACATCACACATCAATTAAACTCGGTAGGAACTTACTACATATCCATATCCTTCTACTGAGAAAATAAGGCGAGCACTGGGTAAGGGGGCGTGGCACCCCCCATACAAACAAAATTTTTGATCTCGATTAGCCTTGGAACTAAAGGTCCTGCAGCATTGAAATTTCGTATGCTGTCGCCTCTTGGATGTGTCGTCCCACTGGTAAAATTTTATGGGCGTAGGATAAGGGGGCGTGCCACTTTTTTATCAACTCCAGATTCGTGTATAACTTTAGAACTACACATCACACATCAATGAAGGAACTTACTACATATCTATATCCTTCTACTGAGAAAATAAGACGGGCACTAGATAAGGGGGCGTGGCACCCCCCATACAAACAAAATTTTTGATCTCGATTATCTTTGGAACTAAAGGTCGTGCAGTATTGAAATTTCGTATGCAGTCGCCTCTTGGATGTGTCGTCCCACTGGTAAAATTGTATGGGCGTAGGATAAGGGGCGTGGCACTTTTTTATCAACTCCAGATTTGTGTATAACTTTAGAACTACACATCACACATCAATGAAACTCGGTAGGAACTTACTACATATCCATATCCTTCTACTGAGAAAATAAGGCGGGCACTGGATAAGGGGGCGTGGCACCGCCCATACAAACCAAATTTTTGATCTCGATTATCTTTGGAACTAAAGGTCGTGCAGTATTGAAATTTCGTATGCAGTCGCCTCTTGGATGTGTCGTCCCACTAGGTATTGGCTCAAAAATCCCACTTTTAGACTCAAAATCCCACGCGCTCTATAAAAGTACAAAAATCCCGAATTATGGGCGAAATCCCTGGTTCTGGCAACACTGAGAGGGCTCCAAGCATTGAAATCACCTACTATAATAAGTGGTGTGGAGAATGAGCGTATGATATGTGAAAGTTCTCTTAACGTGAACGTTTGTTGTGGTGGTAAAGAAATTGATATGAGGGTAAACTTTAACCCAATGCAGATTTCTATTGCAATAGTTACAATATTAGATTGTATAAGAATTCGTTTATGTGGAATATCTTTTTTTATAAGAACAGCATACCTTGTTTATTAGTGGTATTTACGGGCAAGTTTAAAAAACAGCTACAGATTTATTCATAGCCTGATGGGTCTCTTGCTTGGCGATTGCTCTTTTATAAGAATTTCCAATTCAGTGTAGGTAGTTATTGTAAAATCCTTTCATATTCCACTGTAAGACTGAAGAAAAGTAAAAATTAAGAGTGCATAATGTTGGTTAACGGTCGTCTTCATCAGATATGATGATTTCATGATAGTTGTTGTTGTTGGTGGTAAGTGGTGAAATATTCAAGTCATCGGTGTTTGGCGAGAAGTTGTTGAGTTGCGTAGATGAGAGATTTTTTGAAGAAATGTTGTTGTTAATTTGTGTGGTGGATTTGTCATGAGAAGATTTGGAGCTAAGAAATCGTGATAACTACGTTAGGTAAAGCGACGTGAAGTGGAGTATGGTTGTTGATAACGGTTAATTTTGTATTTTGTTTTTGGTTTATTGTTGTTGTTATGTTGGCTTCGTTTGTTGGAGGAGGTGAGAGAGAGGTGTGATTTTTTATTTATTATTTATTTATTACGGTTTATAGTGGTATTTTGTTGTTGTTGGGTTTCTTTTGCAGCGTTAGAAAAAGAGATGTCGGGTAAGGAGGGGATTTGTGCTTTATCTATATATATAAAAATGGAGCGTGGTTTGTTCGGATGCTTAAAACTCCAGAACGGCTGAACCGATTTTGATGAAATTTAGTGTATGTGCTTCAGTGGCGTCTGGGATGGTTTTGATCTATAATTGGACCCGATTGGACAAGGGGGCGTGGCACCGCCCATACAAACCAAATTGTTAACATCGAATAGCTTTGGAACTAAAAGTCGTGTAGCATTGAAATTCCGTATGCAGTCGCCTCTTGGATGTGTCGACCCACTGGTAAAATTTTATGGGCGTAGGATAAGGGGCGTGGCACCTTTATTATCAACTCCAGATTTGTGTATAACTTTAGAACTACACATCACACATCAATGAAACTTGGTAGGAACTTACTACATATCCATATCCTTCTACTGAGTAAATAAGGCGGGCACTGGATAAGGGGGCGTGGCACCCCCATACAAACCAAATTTTTGATCTCTATTAGCTTTGGAACTAAAGGTCCTGCAGCATTGAAATTTCGTATGCAGTCGCCTATTGGATGTGTCATCCCACTGGTAAAATTTTATGGACGTAGGATAAGGGGCGTGGCACTATTTTATCAACTCCAGATTCGTGTATAACTTTAGAACTACACATCACACATCAATGAAACTCGGTAGGAACTTACTACATATCCATATTCTTCTACTGAGAAAATAAGGCGGGCACTGGATAAGGGGGCGTGGCACCCCCATACAAACCAAATTTTTGATCTCGATTAGCTTTGGAACTAAAGGTCCTGCAGCATTGAAATTTCGTATGCAGTCGCCTCTTGGATGTGTCGTCCCACTGGTAAGACTGAAGAAAAGCAAAAATTAAGAGTGCATAATGTTGGTTAACGGTCGTCTTCATCAGATATGATGATTTCATGATAGTTGTTGTTGTTGGTGGTAAGTGGTGACATATTCAAGTCATCGGTGTTTGGCGAGAAGTTGTTGAGTTGCGTAGATGAGGGATTTTTTGAAGAAATGTTGTTGTTAATTTGTGTGGTGGATTTGTCATGAGAAGATTTGGAGCTAAGAAATCGTGATAACTACGTTAGGTAAAGCGACGTGAAGTGGAGTATGGTTGTTGATAACGGTTAATTTTGTATTTTGTTTTTGGTTTATTGTTGTTGTTATGTTGGCTTCGTTTGTTGGAGGAGGTGAGAGAGAGGTGTGATTTTTTATTTATTATTTATTTATTACGGTTTATAGTGGTATTTTGTTGTTGTTGGGTTTCTTTTGCAGCGTTAGAAAAAGAGATGTCGGGTAAGGAGGGGATTTGTGCTTTATCTATATATATAAAAATGGAGCGTGGTTTGTTCGGATGCTTAAAACTCCAGAACGGCTGAACCGATTTTGATGAAATTTAGTGTATGTGCTTCAGTGGCGTCTGGGATGGTTTTGATCTATAATTGGACCCGATTGGACAAGGGGGCGTGGCACCACCCATACAAACCAAATTGTTAACATCGAATAGCTTTGGAACTAAAAGTCGTGTAGCATTGAAATTCCGTATGCAGTCGCCTCTTGGATGTGTCGACCCACTGGTAAAATTTTATGGGCGTAGGATAAGGGGCGTGGCACCTTTATTATCAACTCCAGATTTGTGTATAACTTTAGAACTACACATCACACATCAATGAAACTTGGTAGGAACTTACTACATATCCATATCCTTCTACTGAGTAAATAAGGCGGGCACTGGATAAGGGGGCGTGGCACCCCCATACAAACCAAATTTTTGATCTCTATTAGCTTTGGAACTAAAGGTCCTGCAGCATTGAAATTTCGTATGCAGTCGCCTATTGGATGTGTCATCCCACTGGTAAAATTTTATGGACGTAGGATAAGGGGCGTGGCACTATTTTATCAACTCCAGATTCGTGTATAACTTTAGAACTACACATCACACATCAATGAAACTCGGTAGGAACTTACTACATATCCATATTCTTCTACTGAGAAAATAAGGCGGGCACTGGATAAGGGGGCGTGGCACCCCCATACAAACCAAATTTTTGATCTCGATTAGCTTTGGAACTAAAGGTCCTGCAGCATTGAAATTTCGTATGCAGTCGCCTCTTGGATGTGTCGTCCCACTGGTAAAATTTTATGGGCGTAGGATAAGGGGCGTGGCACTTTTTTATCAACTCCAGATTGATATCAACTGAGAAAATAAGGGGGACACTGGATAAGGGGGCGTGGCACCCCCCATACAAACAAAATTTTTGATCTCGATTAGCCTTGGAACTAAAGGTCCTGCAGCATTGAAATTTCGTATGCTGTCGCCTCTTGGATGTGTCGTCCCACTGGTAAAATTTTATGGGCGTAGGATAAGGGGGCGTGCCACTTTTTTATCAACTCCAGATTCGTGTATAACTTTAGAACTACACATCACACATCAATGAAGGAACTTACTACATATCTATATCCTTCTACTGAGAAAATAAGACGGGCACTAGATAAGGGGGCGTGGCACCCCCCATACAAACAAAATTTTTGATCTCGATTATCTTTGGAACTAAAGGTCGTGCAGTATTGAAATTTCGTATGCAGTCGCCTCTTGGATGTGTCGTCCCACTGGTAAAATTGTATGGGCGTAGGATAAGGGGCGTGGCACTTTTTTATCAACTCCAGATTTGTGTATAACTTTAGAACTACACATCACACATCAATGAAACTCGGTAGGAACTTACTACATATCCATATCCTTCTACTGAGAAAATAAGGCGGGCACTGGATAAGGGGGCGTGGCACCGCCCATACAAACCAAATTTTTGATCTCGATTATCTTTGGAACTAAAGGTCGTGCAGTATTGAAATTTCGTATGCAGTCGCCTCTTGGATGTGTCGTCCCACTAGGTATTGGCTCAAAAATCCCACTTTTAGACTCAAAATCCCACGCGCTCTATAAAAGTACAAAAATCCCGAATTATGGGCGAAATCCCTGGTTCTGGCAACACTGAGAGGGCTCCAAGCATTGAAATCACCTACTATAATAAGTGGTGTGGAGAATGAGCGTATGATATGTGAAAGTTCTCTTAACGTGAACGTTTGTTGTGGTGGTAAAGAAATTGATATGAGGGTAAACTTTAACCCAATGCAGATTTCTATTGCAATAGTTACAATATTAGATTGTATAAGAATTCGTTTATGTGGAATATCTTTTTTTATAAGAACAGCATACCTTGTTTATTAGTGGTATTTACGGGCAAGTTTAAAAAACAGCTACAGATTTATTCATAGCCTGATGGGTCTCTTGCTTGGCGATTGCTCTTTTATAAGAATTTCCAATTCAGTGTAGGTAGTTATTGTAAAATCCTTTCATATTCCACTGTAAGACTGAAGAAAAGTAAAAATTAAGAGTGCATAATGTTGGTTAACGGTCGTCTTCATCAGATATGATGATTTCATGATAGTTGTTGTTGTTGGTGGTAAGTGGTGAAATATTCAAGTCATCGGTGTTTGGCGAGAAGTTGTTGAGTTGCGTAGATGAGAGATTTTTTGAAGAAATGTTGTTGTTAATTTGTGTGGTGGATTTGTCATGAGAAGATTTGGAGCTAAGAAATCGTGATAACTACGTTAGGTAAAGCGACGTGAAGTGGAGTATGGTTGTTGATAACGGTTAATTTTGTATTTTGTTTTTGGTTTATTGTTGTTGTTATGTTGGCTTCGTTTGTTGGAGGAGGTGAGAGAGAGGTGTGATTTTTTATTTATTATTTATTTATTACGGTTTATAGTGGTATTTTGTTGTTGTTGGGTTTCTTTTGCAGCGTTAGAAAAAGAGATGTCGGGTAAGGAGGGGATTTGTGCTTTATCTATATATATAAAAATGGAGCGTGGTTTGTTCGGATGCTTAAAACTCCAGAACGGCTGAACCGATTTTGATGAAATTTAGTGTATGTGCTTCAGTGGCGTCTGGGATGGTTTTGATCTATAATTGGACCCGATTGGACAAGGGGGCGTGGCACCGCCCATACAAACCAAATTGTTAACATCGAATAGCTTTGGAACTAAAAGTCGTGTAGCATTGAAATTCCGTATGCAGTCGCCTCTTGGATGTGTCGACCCACTGGTAAAATTTTATGGGCGTAGGATAAGGGGCGTGGCACCTTTATTATCAACTCCAGATTTGTGTATAACTTTAGAACTACACATCACACATCAATGAAACTTGGTAGGAACTTACTACATATCCATATCCTTCTACTGAGTAAATAAGGCGGGCACTGGATAAGGGGGCGTGGCACCCCCATACAAACCAAATTTTTGATCTCTATTAGCTTTGGAACTAAAGGTCCTGCAGCATTGAAATTTCGTATGCAGTCGCCTATTGGATGTGTCATCCCACTGGTAAAATTTTATGGACGTAGGATAAGGGGCGTGGCACTATTTTATCAACTCCAGATTCGTGTATAACTTTAGAACTACACATCACACATCAATGAAACTCGGTAGGAACTTACTACATATCCATATTCTTCTACTGAGAAAATAAGGCGGGCACTGGATAAGGGGGCGTGGCACCCCCATACAAACCAAATTTTTGATCTCGATTAGCTTTGGAACTAAAGGTCCTGCAGCATTGAAATTTCGTATGCAGTCGCCTCTTGGATGTGTCGTCCCACTGGTAAAATTTTATGGGCGTAGGATAAGGGGCGTGGCACTTTTTTATCAACTCCAGATTGATATCAACTGAGAAAATAAGGGGGACACTGGATAAGGGGGCGTGGCACCCCCCATACAAACCAAATTTTTGATCTCGATTAGCTTTGGAACTAAAGGTCGCGCAGCATTGAAATTTCGTATGCAGTCGCCTCTTGGATGTGTCGTCCCACTGGTGAAATTTTATGGGCGTAGGATAAGGGGAGTGGCACCTTTTTTATCAACTCCAGATTTGTGTATAACTTTAGAACTACACATCACACATCAAAGAAACTTGGTAGGAACTTACTACATATCCATATTCTTCTACTGAGAAAATAAGGCGGGCACTGGATAAGGGGGCGTGGCACCCCCATACAAACCAAATTTTTGATCTCGATTAGCTTTGGAACTAAAGGTCCTGCAGCATTGAAATTTCGTATGCAGTCGCCTATTGGATGTGTCATCCCACTGGTAAAATTTTATGGACGTAGGATAAGGGGCGTGGCACCTTTTTTATCAACTCCAGATTTGTGTATAACTTTAGAACTACACATCACACATCAAAGAAACTTGGTAGGAACTTACTACATATCCATATTCTTCTACTGAGAAAATAAGGCGGGCACTGGATAAGGGGGCGTGGCACCCCCATACAAACCAAATTTTTGATCTCGATTAGCTTTGGAACTAAAGGTCCTGCAGCATTGAAATTTCGTATACAGTCGCCTCTTGGATGTGTCGTCCCACTGGTAAGACTGAAGAAAAGCAAAAATTAAGAGTGCATAATGTTGGTTAACGGTCGTCTTCATCAGATATGATGATTTCATGATAGTTGTTGTTGTTGGTGGTAAGTGGTGACATATTCAAGTCATCGGTGTTTGGCGAGAAGTTGTTGAGTTGCGTAGATGAGAGATTTTTTGAAGAAATGTTGTTGTTAATTTGTGTGGTGGATTTGTCATGAGAAGATTTGGGATCTAAGAAATCGTGATAACTACGTTAGGTAAAGCGACGTGAAGTGGAGTATGGTTGTTGGTAACGGTTAATTTTGTATTTTGTTTTTGGTTTATTGTTGTTGTTATGTTGGCTTCGTTTGTTGGAGGAGGTGAGAGAGAGGTGTGATTTTTTATTTATTATTTATTTATTACGGTTTATAGTGGTATTTTGTTGTTGTTGGGTTTCTTTTGCAGCGTTAGAAAAAGAGATGTCGGGTAAGGAGGGGATTTGTGCTTTATCTATATATATAAAAATGGAGCGTGGTTTGTTCGGATGCTTAAAACTCCAGAACGGCTGAACCGATTTTGATGAAATTTAGTGTATGTGCTTCAGTGGGGTCTGGGATGGTTTTGATCTATAATTGGACCCGATTGGACAAGGGGGCATGGCACCGCCCATACAAACCAAATTGTTAACATCGAATAGCTTTGGAACTAAAAGTCGTGTAGCATTGAAATTCCGTATGCAGTCGCCTCTTGGATGTGTCGTCCCACTGGTAAAATTTTATGTGCGTAGGATAAGGGGCGTGGCACTTTTTTATCAACTCCAGATTTGTGTATAACTTTAGAACTACACATCACACATCAATGAAACTCGATAGGAACTTACTACATATCCATATCCTTCTACTGAGAAAATAAGGGGGACACTGGATAAGGGGGCGTGGCACCCCCCATACAAACCAAATTTTTGATCTCGATTAGCTTTGGAACTAAAGGTCGCGCAGCATTGAAATTTCGTATGCAGTCGCCTCTTGGATGTGTCGACCCACTGGTAAAATTTTATGGGCGTAGGATAAGGGGCGTGGCACCTTTTTTATCAACTCCAGATTTGTGTATAACTTTAGAACTACACATCACACATCAATGAAACTTGGTAGGAACTTACTACATATCTATATCCTTCTACTGAGTAAATAAGGCGGGCACTGGATAAGGGGGCGTGGCACCCCCATACAAACCAAATTTTTGATCTCTATTAGCTTTGGAACTAAAGGTCCTGCAGCATTGAAATTTCGTATGCAGTCGCCTATTGGATGTGTCATCCCACTGGTAAAATTTTATGGACGTAGGATAAGGGGCGTGGCACTATTTTATCAACTCCAGATTCGTGTATAACTTTAGAACTACACATCACACATCAATGAAACTCGGTAGGAACTTACTACATATCCATATTCTTCTACTGAGAAAATAAGGCGGGCACTGGATAAGGGGGCGTGGCACCCCCATACAAACCAAATTTTTGATCTCGATTAGCTTTGGAACTAAAGGTCCTGCAGGATTGAAATTTCGTATGCAGTCGCCTCTTGGATGTGTCGTCCCACTGGTAAAATTTTATGGGCGTAGGATAAGGGGCGTGGCACTTTTTTATCAACTCCAGATTGATATCAACTGAGAAAATAAGGGGGACACTGGATAAGGGGGCGTGGCACCCCCATACAAACCAAATTTTTGATCTCGATTAGCTTAGGAACTAAAGGTCGCGCAGCATTGAAATTTCGTATGCAGTCGCCTCTTGGATGTGTCGTCCCACTGGTAAAATTTTATGGGCGTAGGATAAGGGGCGTGGCACTTTTTTATCAACTCCAGATTCGTGTATAACTTTAGAACTACACATCACACATCAATTAAACTCGGTAGGAACTTACTACATATCCATATCCTTCTACTGAGAAAATAAGGCGAGCACTGGGTAAGGGGGCGTGGCACCCCCATACAAACAAAATTTTTGATCTCGATTAGCCTTGGAACTAAAGGTCCTGCAGCATTGAAATTTCGTATGCTGTCGCCTCTTGGATGTGTCGTCCCACTGGTAAAATTTTATGGGCGTAGGATAAGGGGGCGTGCCACTTTTTTATCAACTCCAGATTCGTGTATAACTTTAGAACTACACATCACACATCAATGAAGGAACTTACTACATATCTATATCCTTCTACTGAGAAAATAAGACGGGCACTAGATAAGGGGGCGTGGCACCCCCCATACAAACAAAATTTTTGATCTCGATTATCTTTGGAACTAAAGGTGGTGCAGTATTGAAATTTCGTATGCAGTCGCCTCTTGGATGTGTCGTCCCACTGGTAAAATTGTATGGGCGTAGGATAAGGGGCGTGGCACTTTTTTATCAACTCCAGATTTGTGTATAACTTTAGAACTACACATCACACATCAATGAAACTCGGTAGGAACTTACTACATATCCATATCCTTCTACTGAGAAAATAAGGCGGGCACTGGATAAGGGGGCGTGGCACCGCCCATACAAACCAAATTTTTGATCTCGATTATCTTTGGAACTAAAGGTCGTGCAGTATTGAAATTTCGTATGCAGTCGCCTCTTGGATGTATCGTCCCACTGGTAAAATTGTATGGGCGTAGCATAAGGGGCGTGGCACTTTTTTATCAACTCCAGATTTGTGTATAACTTTAGAACTACACATCACACATCAATGAAACTCGGTAGGAACTTACTACATATCCATATCCTTCTACTGAGAAAATAAGGCGGGCACTGGATAAAGGGGCGTGGCACCGCCCATACAAACCAAATTTTTGATCTCGATTATCTTTGGAACTAAAGGTCGTGCAGCATTGAAATTTCGTATGCAGTCGCCTCTTGGATTAGTCGTCCCACTGATAAAATTTTATGGGCGTAGGACAGGGGGGTGGCACTTCAATCAAATCCTATACGGGTATAACTTTAGAAATATACTTCATACATCAATGAGACTCGGTAGAAACATATTACATATCCGTATCATTGAACTGGGAAAATGGGATGGCCATTGGACAAGGGGCGTGGCACCGCTCATACAAACGAAATCATTGATATCGAATAGCTTTGGAACTAAAAGTCGCGCCGTATTGAAATTCCGTATGCAGGCACCTCTTGGATGTGTCGTCCCACTGGTAAAATTTTATGGGCGTAGGATAAGGGGCGTGGCACTTTTTTATCAACTCCAGATTTGTGTATTACTTTAGAACTATACATCATACATCAACGAAACTCGGCAAGAACTGACACCATATCCGTATCCTTGAACTGGGAAAATGGGACGGGCATTGGATAAGAGGCGTGGCACCACCCGTACAAACCAAATCATTGATATCGAATAGCTTTGGAACTAAAAGTCGCGCAGTATTGAAGTTCCGTATGCAAGCACCTCTTGGATGAGTCGTCCCACTGGCACAATTTTATGGTCGTAGGACAAGGGGCGTGGCAACTCCACATTTGGATATTACTTTAGAACTATATATCATACATAAATGAAACTCCGTATTCTTCAACTGGGAAAATGGAATGGGCATTGGACACTAGGCATGACACCCCTCATACAACTTAAATCTTTTATTTGGTATATATTTAAAACTACAAGTCATTCAACATTGAAATTCTGTTTTGTTATTATTTAGTCATACACACATGTAAACATTTTTACATAATTTTGAGATTTATATATATAGATTTAGGGTCATGGGACAAGGTGGCGTGGCACACCTTCAATGTATGTACCGTAAAAAAGTGGTGGTCCATGAGGAGTCACTTTAATTTTGGCCTTCCACCAAAGGAGTAATCTACATACACAGATAGTTTTGTAAGGACCTACATTTATGACTTCCCCTACAAGTATATAGACATCACAAGCATCAGCAAGGAGAAGCGCTGCTGTTCAACAGAAAACAACAAAAACCAAGAAAAAGACAGACTGGCAAGCACTTCTATTAAATTAAATACAATTAAATACAGCAACATCCAATCAGAGCATCATTCACATTACGTATTTTTATAAAAGCGCGGGGTGGAACCCGCGGGTAACAGCTAGTATTATTTAAGTGCTTCGCGCATTGAACATTTGTTTTGGGTTTTAATTTTTAAAATTTCCTTAGATTGTGCATACCCTGGGCACTTGTTTGATGAAGATGGGTGAGCGCCAGAACAATTGGCGCAAAGAGTGCGAGTGCAAATTTTAGGGGAATGAGGTGGTAGGTTGCATGTTTCGCAAGCAGGCTTGTTATTGCAGCGCTTTGCGGTATGGCCGCAGTTGGCATGTTCTACATCTCATAGGGTTTGAATAATAGGGTTTAACGCGGGCTGTACGCCAGCGGACCTCAACTTTTTCTGGTAGCTTGTAAAGATCGAATGTCAAAAGCACTACTCCACTTGGTCTAGCTTTACCGTCTAATATTTTTGCAAATTTGTACACCGAAAATACTCCTTGGTCTTTCATGTTATCAATGATTTCAGCATCTGAAGTTAAGGTTTTCTTGATATTTGGCTTGCACTTGACATATGCCATGGAGGCACTTAGTAGCAATAAATTTTTGGGCAAATGTGTGTGTTTTTAACCAGTAACAAGAGATTACCGTCAAGTAACTCTGAAATATATATTATTTCCTTGCTTATTGCTTCAATTGCTTTATGGAATTTATACCATAAAATAGAATTATCCCGATGAATTACAAATAAATTTGTTGAACATTATTGCGACCTCATTTCAATGAGTGAGTGAGCAAGTGATTTTGTGGACATTGGCCTCAGAATTTTTGCTTTGATTTAAAATTGATAAATTGGTTGCATATTGAAAAAGTACGTTCTCTCATAAAAGCCTCTCTCAATTTCGAATTTATTTATTTTGTAAACCGCTTCTTAAAGATCACAAAGGCCAGTTTCCACAACATGATGACGTTTCTTTATAACAAAATCTGCAAGCGACATCTTATCATAGACAACGGCGCCAAACACCTGCACGCCTAGCCGTCCGCAGTGGTCGCGACATAAAAAATACTTATTAGGTAGAATGCGTTCAAAAAGGCGAAAAATTTGCAGGCAACACACACACAAATCAAAACAGCATCCCAGGCATGTGTGTATAAAAAATGTAAACAAACGGACGGACAGCTCAAATAATGCTGCCGTCGGGTGTGCTGCTTTAGGATAGAAATAAGAGTTGAAAGGGATATAAGTATGTATATTGGATAAACGTGACTAATTAATGTATATTTAATGTGCTCTTTAAAAAAAATATGACCTTAAAAAATATTTGACGAAAAGTATCTGCAAAATCTGAGAAAAGTGCTTTATCAAGATATGACGAGCACAGAGCAAAAACACTTCGAGTGTCAATTTTCGCCTCATTGCGCACATGCGCTGTGCAGGTATAAAAGTCGTTTTTGCTCTGGGCGCATCATATATCAATGCAAATAACATAAATGAAAAATTGGTAAATAAGGCAAAATTTTGGAAAAATGCACTGCGCTTAATTTGATAAAATTTAAAGACAAGCAAACATATTATTTGCCTAATAGGAAATTGCCATTTGTCAGTTTGCAGTCGGCAAAACGAAAATTCGACAAGACGGCAAAGAATCAAGAAATTGAGAAATGTACGGCATTCGCACCAAACCAATTTCTCAAAACCGGTTTTTGTCACGTGTCGGAACATACATGAGAACAAGCAGAACATCCAAACTTTGATCTGTTCTGCTTGACATCAGCAGCGATACTGTCGAATTCGACTGCATGCGGAATGCGAAAGAAACTAATCTATCCTGCGCCGAACAAACCGGTTCTCGAATTTACTCAACATCCGCCACACCAACGGCAGCATTATGCCTGAAACACAATTGCGACCACAACGCAGACCGCTGCGGTATTCCGCATTTTGGAACGAGTAGTCTTATGAGAACGGCAGGAATGGAACAGAACGGCCGACGACCATCGCAAAACGCAACGACCGACGATAGAACTGGTTCTAATTTCACGCTGCGTCCAATTCAAGGTTGCATTTTCCCAACAGCCGCAGTAATGATTTCATTGAATTTTATTACAGCTGCTTATAAGTTTTCTATTTTTAGAAATTTGAGAGACTTCCTCGTTCTGGTTAATTTTAAGCGACCAAAGGGAACGTGACACGTCGGTCAAGTGGACAAACGCTTGGCTGCTGAAACGGAAGACCCGAGTTCAAATCTCAGGCGAGGCACTTAACATCTAATAGAATAGAGTACAATTATTTTTTTTTTATTATTATTTTTTGCATAACAGACCTGCCGAATCAGCATTGCTGCTACGGCCGTCATTTGGCCGACATGCCGTCCTAGGACATGCCTACAGATAAAAGATACAAATAAGTCAACGGCCGTGTGATCGGGCTATGATTTGATAATTATACGCCGATTTAATATCAAGGAATGAAAAAGTTTTAGTTTTTATTAATGAAAAGATTTGACGCAGTACAAAAGGAAATTCAAAGAGCAAGTGAACAGAAATTTCTCAAAGTAATTTCTCACATCAGTAGTGATGTCAGATATGCATATTGCTATCATTTAGGCTCAACAGGCCGTTTGCCGAATTTTGTTTACAGTGGCGTTCAATTGTATAGAAATTGAACTGCCAACGACCGTTGATTGCAGTTTGTTTACTGCGGCAGGCCAAAAAAACGCATAGTTCTGCGAACGTGGTCGGTGTTGTGTTTCACCCATAAGTTTAAGCTGGAGTGTGAGCTTGTTTATATACATATGCGGAGTGCAGAAATATGTGGGGGTGGGCATATATGGACTGTTGCAGCAGGGCAATGAAGTGTTTATAGATATGTACATACACCTTGCTAAATTTTGGCGCGAGAGAAGCGGCTTGGTACTAGTATATAGTTTATGCACTAGTTTTGGCGCAGAATCGGATGATGCTTAGTACATATGCACTGGATATATATTTTGCATTTACATAAATGTATGAATATGAAAATTTCTGGCGCGAAACCAACGGTTTGGGAATATATATAGGAATATTCTATATGATAGATATGGCGGAGAATTGCATCATTTGGAGTTTAAGCATGGGAAATGTTTTTTTTTTTTAATATGGTGTAGGTACGAGGAGATGTACATACAAATTTTCTTTGTCTATAAAGGAGATTTTATAGGAAAATTTTTAGCAAAATGTTAAAATTCATAAAGAAATTTTTATGAATATTTTTTAGGAAGCGATACGGATTTCTACATACGTTCTTCCGTGGGGGATGAGAGTTTGTGTGTGCAGATGTTCGCTGTTGTTGTTTTGGCTGGTGGTTTGTTTTTATTCCGCCCAACTTATAAGGCCCACCTGCCTTTCTGGTTTGCTGCCGCTGCTGAACTCTGCTACTACTGGAACGATATTTTCACTGCACTTTTTATAATGTTAGTTTCTGTATTTAGTGTAATTTGTGTAGTTATTTGCAGTTTTCGAAATTTTAGTGTAGTTATAAATTTTAAGGTTATTTTGGTTGAGCGTTCTTTAGAATGTATATTTTAAACTGTAGTGTGGTTGTTGTAGTTTATAGCAATGTTTTAGGCTGTAGTGATGTTGTTGTAGTTTTTATGTATGTTTTAGGCTGAAGTGCTGTTTTTTGAATTTTTGTGTGTTTTAAACTGTAGTGTTTTTCTTGTAGTTTCATGTGTTTAAAACTGTAGTATGGTTGTTTTTGTGATGCTTGTGTATTTTTAAGCTTTTAATCTGCACTTTTATACATATTTTTTAGCTTCTTGCACGAATAACTTTTTAAAAATGTTCACCACCACTACTTTTTATACAACGCGATTTAAAAGACGAACTTCGCGAAGACTGAAAGCGGTGGCTCAAGCTTAGCTCGAATGACCACGAAAAACTTCATGCCACGGGATGGGCAGAAGTTATTAAGAAAAAATTAGATGAAAATGAAAAACGGGGGTTTGCGGTGTGCACGTTATAATGCGTAGGTGTTTAATTATATGGAAGTTGGGGTTTGATATACAATTCAAAGTTTATATTTAACAAATGAAGAATATTTAAGGTGCGAGACGGGAGTTTCTCGGCCAAGCGCTTTCAGAAGAGTGTCATGTCGTCCGCTCGCTCTTTCTCCGAGGCGACCGATCGACACGGGCTAGGGATGGGCGGACATCGATTAAACAATTACGAATAAATACGAAACGTCTTTACTAACTGAGCCTTAAGTTCGCAAAACCCCAAATCCTTGGTTTTCCACATGTGCAACGAGGTCTCCCCTATACAGAAAACATAAAATTTATGATGTGCGTGGTGCTTGGGACGTGCCACATTATAAAAGCAGTGAAAAGACTACGAGCATTGGATGAAATGACTCCCAAAACTGTTGATGACCCCCGCTAACGTTTAAGGACCACGATTTACGAATATGCACCTAGAATTTCCGGACCCTTAATACGAAAGTTGTCTCTTTCCAACTGGCGGAATCTTTCGTAAAATATTACGCTGACATCCCCACCATCCGGGAAATACGATGGAAATTCGGATGTGGATTCGTGGTTAGTCAGAGGATACGCAGCCTTGTGTCTCAGTTCAACTATGTGAACCATAGAGTAGAATAGAGGTCCAACTCTTTTGCTCGCTCAGAGAATTTGCATTTTTTATGTTCACACGCATTAAGCTTTAAACACAATCAACTCGCGAGACGAATTTTACGCGGCGAATAATGGCGTCTTGACGGCAGTCGTCGTGAATTTCGCCCAGTGAAACAGAATCAGAGCGAAATTCGCATCAGTTGATTCGGAAAAAATCATCCCCACAACAAGCACAGAATTAAAAAAAATCCACGGAAACCACGAATTCACGAATTTTCCGAGTTGTTAAACTATAAAAATAGTTTCCGCACAAAAATTTCCAATTTCCTTACTTCAATTTATTTATTTTTCACCACTGATAGCTGAACAGTTGACTTTTTCGCAGGGCGGCAGCGACCAAATTAGAAATTGTTCTATCGCGAGACGAATCGTTGGGAGGCGAACTACGCTAGCGTCGTCATTGTGGGCAATCACATGCACTGCCGTGTGTTTTAATTTTGACAGCGCGCGTTCGCCGCGTAAAATTCGCCTCGCGAGTTGGTTGTGTTTAAAGCTTTATGCTGTAAGTTCACCACTGTATTGTTTTTGCTTCGTCGTGTAGCCGAAGGCGATAGAAAGTAGGAGTGAGGGAAATGGATTGAAAATTCTGGTGTGTTCACTCTATACCTGAGTTGCCAAGCGTTAGTAAGAAGCTTTAATAAATACAGTTCTCTAGGCTTTTGGCACAATAAAACCCAAAAAGGGTGTGCTAAAATAACTCAGTTGTTTTAATTAAATGGCTAAATTAAGTTTCGGAGTTCTAAAACATAAGAGAAAGAAATTTAATAATTGCTTTTGTAAACGTAATATAAATAAACTGCATCTTATATAAAATAACTTTAACAACATTATGAATGACAACTTTTCCAATTCACAATTCTTATAAATCAATTCATTTGACTTCTTTCTGCAGTTTCAGGAAGCTGCCAAGCTTGTAGTCTTATTTCACATTGAAATTTCTGCAATATAATACCCACGTACATAGATAGATGTCTTATTTTGTAATTTGTTTATTGAACAGCAGAAGGAATAAAAGTTGGCATCCCTAAAAGAGGCTTTTCTACCTCAGACAAGGAAAGAGCGCAAGAAAAGTTCACCCCAAGTACGGTCGATTTATTGAATTTCACCCCAAGTACGTTCGTTTTATTGAAACTCACCCCAAGTACGTTCGCTTTACGCTCAGAGAAGAGCTGCATAATGTGATGGTATGTGTCAATTTTGCAAGTATTAGCGCGTACGTGAGGCGAAAAAGAGACGTTTTGTGCTAGTATTAGTGAGCGCAAGCGCATCTTGAAAGAGTTGGACCTCTAGTCCACTCTATGATGTGAACGAAAGACTAGCTACAATCCTTATCAAGGCTACATTTTTCTACATCCGCCTGAATTGCATACAAACCCCTACAGAAGAGAAGGGCCAAACAAGTTTGACTTCTATGCGAGGCTCAAGGACGTGATTTAACATATTTATTTATTTTAATTAATATTATGTATGTGTATTTATTGACTTATAATTAAATTATACGCCAATGTTAAAAGTAGCAATAGCAACAAAGGCTTTCAGCTAAAATAAAGTATGAAATTTCAATGTTGAGATGCGAACAAGGATTATTATTGAGAATTGAGATAGAGATATTTGCATTAGATTAACTTGTATATATTGCAAGATTTTAAAAAATACGAAATATTTTTGATTGACTCTGTATTTGGATTGGAGAGGGATAGAAGTGGGTTCGTGTTCTTAAATATTTGTTTTCTATTGTGATCGAAGTGAGGGCAGTCTAAAAGGATGTGAGGGATTGTAATTTGGGTGGGGGTGTTACAGAAATGGCAGTTCGGAGGAGGGGTTTTTTCGAGGATATGGGAGTGGGTTAACAGGGTATGGCCAAGTCATAAGCGTTCAAATTTGATTGTATCCAGTCTAGAAATTTCGTCGCTGTTGAAGTTCAAGAAGCGGAAGATGTTTATTTTGCGCCTGTTAATTTCTTGGTACCAATTTGATGTATTAGGCCATAATGACTTGTGCTTTGTCTGAGATACAAATTTTATATGGTTAAATATGTTGTCGGTGTTCAGATTGGGTGAGATTATTAGGGGGTGGTTGGTGGCTTGTCTTGCCGCTTGGTCTGCAAGCTCGTTACCAGGTATTTGCACATGACCTGGGATCCATATAAGGGTTATTTTGGGGAAGAGTTCTATGAGGGTGTTTCTGATGGAGGTAGGGTAAAAGCAGTTATTGTTGGGATTAGAGATTGCATCTAAGGATGATAGGGAGTCGCTACATATACAATATTTTCCTGGTTTTGTTTTTATTTCGTTAACAGCGTGGAAGATGGCGATGATTTCAGAGGAGTAGACAGTGGAGTAGTGGGGGAGAAGTCCAATTTGTATTGTTGAAGTGGAGGATGTAATGCTGTAGCTAGTTACGTTGTCTTCTTTTGAACCGTCTGTATAGATCATATGGTAATCATGGAGTCTATTTTCGATTTCTTGGAACTCAGAGCGGTAGAGGATGCATGGGGTGCTGGCTTTTGGGAATTTACGTAGCGTGGTATTTATAGCGGCAGGACTAAGGTGCCAGGGGGGATTTTTGGGTGGGGATGATTTTATTGGTTGTAATGGTAGGTAGGAATCTGTGCATAAAGATATCGTTCTATGTATCACTGAACTAATTTTTGACGTTTTTTTTGATCTCACTGCTTTTGTTACTAATAAAGCGAGAGGAGTATCATTGCTAAATAGTAAGAGTTTACACAGTTTGCTTCTTATTGCATCTCTTCTGTTTTCGATGCTTTTTGTGTTAGATTCAAATAACATGTTATTAACTGGCGTGGTACGAAAGGCCCCAAAAGCGAGTCGTAAAGATGAATTAATAATAGTTCTAATTTTGTTAATAACAGATTTTAGGGAGTATCCATAGAGAAATAGACCATAGTCGATTTTGGAGATCAGTATAGAGTTTATGACTGAAATTAGGGTTTGAGTATTGCAGTTAAATATGTGGTGTGCTAAGCATTTTATGATGTTGAGCCTATTGGATAGAGATGATTCTAGATTATCGATATAGTGATTCCATCTGTAGTTTCTACTAAAGATTAGTCCAAGTATTCTGAGGTTGTCTACGTTTGCTATAGTGATGTAATTGGAGTGGATTTGACAAATACAATTTTGTTTACGACAAATGTGTAGGTGCTTACATTTTGTAGTGGATAACTCTGCGCCGGAGTAGTTACACCAGGCACAGATGTCGTTAACGAGGTCGCTGATGTTAATGTTGGAGTTTTTGGATTTGTTTAGTTTTTTTATGATATGGAAATCATCAGCATAGGCGCAGAAATCATACTGCTTGTGGAGTAAAATAGTATCACTTAGTTTATTGTACGCAATTAGAAAAAGGATAACAGAATGTGGGGAGCCTTGAGGAATGCCATTGAAAAGGGGGCGTTGTTGGGAGTAGTTGTTGGTAATTCGTACCTGAATTTTCCTGTTGGTCATGAAGTTGGTTACATAGTTAATGATATTGGGGCCCAAATTCCAATTTATTAGTTGTTCGATGATGGAGTGTATACCAATCTTATCGAAAGCCTTAGCGAAATCTAAGGATATTATTGACAGGTGATTCTTAGTTGAAAGGGCGCTTGTAATCTGGTAATCTAGATAAACTAGAGAATCAGATACAGACTTTCCTTTCTTAAATCCCATCTGCCGACTATTGATTAGCTTGCTTGAGGAGACAAACCACCATAGTCTGTTTGCAACTATTTTGTCTAAAACTTTTGAACAACATGGGTTAAGGGATATGGGTCTGTATGACATGATTGCGGTTTTGTCGGAGTTGGGCTTGCAGAATGGTATAATTGTGCTTACTTTGTATGCTTGTGGAATATAGTTTTGAAAATATGATTGTAAAGTTTCAAGAGTCGCTGCTTGGTAGCTACCGAAACAAATTTAATCAGGGGATACGAGATCCTATCTGAGCCTGGGGTTTTGCCTTTCAGTTTGTTGAGGGCAATGGATAGCTCTATAAAACTAATATTGGTTTCTATGCGTAACGCTTTGCTGTTAGGGGTGGGAGTGGCGGGGTTGGATGTAATATTGAGTTTTTTTTATCGCGAAACAGGGTTGGAAAGTGGCTGTCGGCGGAAGCTTCAGACCAGCATTTGCAAAATTCTTCGGCTATTATTGACCTATCAGTCGTGAATTGATTACGGGGGATTTTAGTCTCGATGGAGTGAATGCTTTGGGAAGTTTTTAAGCCACAAAAACGCCTTATGTTTGACCATATTTTGGAAGTTGGAGTTTTTGGGTTAATGTCAGATGTGAAGGAATTGAGGGAATCTTTTTTTGATATTTTTAGTTCGCGTCGAAAGAGTGCGTTCGCTCTTTTAAAGTTTATAATATTTTCAGTGGATATGTTTATTTTTAAAATGTGCCACATTTTGTTTTTATTTCGTTTTAACGAATCTAGGTTTTTATTCCACCAGGGAACTTGTCGTTGTTGTGTGGTTGGGTGCGATTGTGGTATGGTTTCAGTAGCGCTTTGGAGAATAATTCGATGAATATTTGCTGCTTCTTTGTTGATATTATTGGTAGGCATAAAGTGTAAATTTTGTCTGTCCGTTGCATTATAGTATTCTGTCCAGTTAGCTTTTGAGATTAAGAATTTAGGTTCGGGGGTAGGGGAGTTATAGGGAGTAGAGTGGAATAAAGAGGTTAATATCGGAAAATGGTCGCTCCCAAAGAGATCCTCGACAATTTCCCATTTTGCTTGGATGGCTAATAATGGGTTGGAGATCCGTCGTTGAGCAATATGTAGTTGGATTGATCGAGAAATTTGGAAATTATGTTACCACGTCGGTTATTGTGGGGCGAACCCCACTTTCGATGCCAGCTGTTAAAGTCGCCGGTAACCAAGGTTGGATGTAGATTGTTGCCTAGAACATTATGTAAGTTTTGGCGACTAAATTGTTGGGTGGGATGTAGGAAGAGAATATGTTAAATTTTATCTTGGAGTGGATAGTTATAGCAATTGAGTCAATATCGGGATATAGGTTAATAGTTTGGTGTTGAAGAGATTTGTGGATTAGGAGTGCCACTCCGCCGAAGGGGTTTAAAGAGGAGTTGTGTAGATAAATTAGGTAGTTTATTGGGATAGGTATGTTAGAGCTAGAGTGTAAGTGAGTTTCTTGCAAGGCAATAATTTTAGGTTTATGGAGGTTAATAAGTATTTGTAAATAATCGTAATTGTTAATATAAGCATTTATATTCTATTGTATTACTTTAATAGTCATCGTTACTGTAGAGAAGTTAAAAATCTAATAAAATTTAAGTACGATGTTAACAGCACAGATAAACCAGATATCCAACTCGTACACTAGCGCTAGAATATCACCAATGCAATCACAAAAATAAGATAAGAGTTATTCTATATTTGGTTACGGGTAGCCAGGTATTCGGCTATTCTGATATCGGTATTCGATCAG
Organism: Neria commutata; assembly: GCA_963457695.1. Lineage (NCBI taxonomy): Eukaryota > Metazoa > Arthropoda > Insecta > Diptera > Micropezidae > Neria > Neria commutata. The sequence goes on along the minus strand of OY735245.1, from coordinate 42,420,050 downwards.
TATTCGACCGAAGAGCGCTTATGTTTTTCTTCAAAGTTTCTGTAGTGGCATTCGAATCCATTTTTTAAGTTTCTTTAAAAGCCCTTCGTATACTTTATTTTGTGCGTTTCTCTTTTTATGAACTCCGCCCTTAATTTTCCTTGTTTCACGAAAATTATAGTGATTCAAAGTGACATGAATGCTATAGCATTAAATTTTTAAAGCCAATTTTTATTTTATTTATTATAATTAATTATAAGAATACAATCCTTATAGTTAAATGAAAATAAGAGCACTAGCTGCCAGGGCTTTCAGCTCGTCAGAAATAAAAAAATATTATTTTTGAATGTTAGTTATATGGAGCTGACCATGTTACATGCTTTAATAAATTGTTCTATTCGTTTTATATTGTCTATTGTTACTTCTTTTAGCGAATATGATGGTTTTTGGTTCCCAAATATATTTACACGGAAGGTGTTCAAATGGCTACAGACATTTAAGATATGTTCTAGAGTTTTGATTATTGCAAAATTGACAATTGGATGCAGCGTCCCGCGCAAAAGATGTTCGTGCGTAAGTGTCGTGTGTCCAATTCTGAGTCGAGCGAAGATTCGGATTTGTTGACGTGTACAGGATGAAGGATAAGCTGCTTGGACACCGTTGGGGTTGAAGACTTTGTAGCGGTGAATGTAGGACGTCCAAGCGGCAGTTTTGGTTTCCTGGAGTCGTATGTCAATCAGTCGCAAGATGTCATCTTTCTCGGTTGTGGCGAAGTTAAAGTTGGGCAATTTTCTGGCAGCACATGCGGCTTCATCTGCTTGCTCGTTTCCTTTAATTCCTGTGTGCCCAGGGACCCACATTAATTTAGTTTGTTTGGACTCTGTATGCAATTGTTCCTAATGGCTGATACTACGTCGTTATCGTTGTTTATATTTTTAACTGCTGCAATGGTTGACTTGCTGTCCGTTCATATCCGAAATTTTCCTTTGTTCTTTTTGGCAAATTCGGTAGCGAGCTTAACGGCAAGGGCGTCAGCAGTGAATATGGAGCAATATCGTGCGATATGTCCGGAAGTTATTAAATGACCATTTTGATGCACTATTGCGAATGTTGTGAGGCGATTTGTTTGGATGCATCGGTGTACAGGAAAGTCCAGTTGTTTTTTGAGAGGAAATCGGTTTTTTCAAAAAGTTGTTTGAATGCCGAAGCGTTTGAATTACTTTTTGAGTAATATTCCAAACAGGAAACGAACGAAGATTCCTTGAGGAACCATGGTGCTTGAGTGTTCGGTTTTACGTGGCGAGGTTTTATGTCAAGTTCGATGGACTTAGCGAAATCTACACAGCGCTGAATTGTTGACTTAACCTGTTTTTTCCATTTCGTTGTGTTCAAAATGTCTTTGTGTAAAATTGCGTTGCTGTTGCAGAATAGTTTTCGTATGAGGTGGTATGTTGTGGTTTCCAAACGTTCGGATATGGAAGGAAGACCAGCTTCGGCAAGAATGTTTTTTATCTTTGATGTAGAAAATGCAGTGATGCTTCTGCGAACGGCTGCGTGGTACGGAGCATACAACTGTTTCATATGACTGCTGGCACACCAGCCGAAACTTTATAGGATAAAGTAAATTGCGTGAAATTTTTTTTTACATATATGATGAATTTTCCACTTATCCAAAGAAAGATTTGCAGCAGATATTTTACTCCATTGATTAACTTCTTCCAAAAACTCATTGAAAATTTGTTTGGTTTTTGCGTTTTCATTTTCTTTTGTATGGATGATAGCATCATCGGCCTAAATCGAATGTTTTACCTTGCTGTGATTATGTACATACTTATAATTTAACTAAATTGATCAAAAGCTGTTATGAATAGTATGACGGATAATGAGGAGAGAGAAGGTTTTGGACAATGTTGAATTGATTCGAACTCGGAATTGGCGGTTTGTCAAAAAGCCTTTAACAAAATTAAAGACCTTTGGACCTACTTTCCATGTCGCGAGCTGCTGCAGTACAATATGTATGCCAATGCGATCAAAGGCTTTTTCAAAATCGGTACATAGGATTGTAACATGATTTTTACTGGATAGAGCATTTGACACATAATGTTAAAGGTGTAGCAATACATCTAAAGTGGATTGTTTTCTTTTAAATGCCACTTGATTGGGGCTGGTTAAATTTTTTGTTGTTATGTACCAAGCTAACCGCTTTGCAACAATTTTATAAGCTTTATATTAACTTCACTTTCTGTCCGCGGTATGTCCGTGGTATGTCAGTATGTCGTCAAATCTGGTAATCAATTTTTCACCCACTTCCCGACTACTTAGAGATCTGAAACTTTGCATACATGCCTAATCTAGAGCCCAATACACGAATCAATAAATTTTATGGGCGTAGGATAAGGGGCGTGGCACTATTTTATCAACTCCAGATTCGTGTATAACTTTAGAACTACACATCACACATCAATGAAACTCGGTAGGAACTTACTACATATCCATATTCTTCTACTGAGAAAATAAGGGGGCACTGGATAAGGGGGCGTGGCACCCCCCATACAAACAAAATTTTTGATCTCGATTAGCTTTGGAACTAAAGGTCGTGCAGCATTGAAATTTCGTATGCAGTCGCCTCTTGGATGTGTCGTCCCACTGGTAAAATTTTATGGGCGTAGGATAAGGGGCGTGGCACTTTTTTATCAACTCCAGATTCGTGTATAACTTTAGAACTACACATCACACATCAATGAAACTCGGTAGGAACTTACTACATATCCATATCCTTCTACTGAGAAAATAAGGCGGGCACTGGATAAGGGGGCGTGGCACCCCCATACAAACCAAATTTTTGATCTCGATTAGCTTTGGAACTAAAGGTCCTGCAGCATTGAAATTTCGTATGCAGTCGCCTCTTGGATGTGTCGTCCCACTGGTAAAATTTTATGGGCGTAGGATAAGGGGCGTTGCACTTTTTTATCAACTCCAGATTCGTGTATAACTTTAGAACTACACATCACACATCAATGAAACTCGGTAGGAACTTACTACATATCCATATCCTTCTACTGAGAAAATAAGGGGGGCACTGGATAAGGGGGCGTGGCACCCCCCATACAAACAAAATTTTTGATCTCGATTAGCTTTGGAACTAAAGGTCGTGCAGCATTGAAATTTCGTATGCAGACGCCTCTTGGATGTGTCGTCCCACTGGTAAAATTTTATGGGCGTAGGATAAGGGGACGTGGCACCCCCATACAAACAAAATTTTTGATCTCGATTTGCTTTGGAACTAAAGGTCGTGCAGCATTGAAATTTCGTATGCAGTCGCCTCTTGGATGTGTCGTCCCACTGATAAAATTTTATGGGCGTAGGATAAGGGGCGTGGCACTTTTTTATCAACTCCAGATTCGTGTATAACTTTAGAACTACACATCACACATCAATGAAACTCGGTAGGAACTTATTACATATCCATATCCTTCTACTGAGAAAATAAGGCGGGCACTGGATAAGGGGGCGTGGCACCTCCCATACAAACAAAATTTTTGATCTCGATTAGCTTTGGAACTAAAGGTCGTGCAGCATTGAAATTTCGTATGCAGTCGCCTCTTGGATGTGTCGTCCCACTGGTAAAATTGTATGGGCGTAGGATAAGGGGCGTGGCACTTTTTTATCAACTCCAGATTCGTGTATAACTTTAGAACTACACATCACACATCAATGAAACTCGGTAGGAACTTACTACATATCCATATCCTTCTACTGAGGAAATAAGGCGTGCACTGGATAAGGGGGCGTGGCACCGCCCATACAAACCAAATTTTTGATCTCGATTAGCTTTGGATTAGCGCCCTGCTGGCAAAATAGCAACAACTCACCGCGTCACAAATATGCCACGAATATTAGGGTCGATCACTGCCGTATTATTTCTGTGGTCAAAAGCAATAACGACTTAAGTCGACTTAAGACGAAATTGAGTTGACGTTACCACTGTATTCCTGACGTTCATGCGCATATTTTGGTCAATCCCCGGTATCTGTACCCATCTCAGAAAAAAAGTTATTTAAAAAAAACACATGCACTTATGTGCATTTCAAATTTCGAATTGCATTTTCTCGAAACAGTTGTTTTCGACTTAAGTCGTTATTGCATATGACCACAGATTTGTTAAATTGAGGATATGACATTTTTTTTTTTTGTTTTGTTGTCGGAATATGAAAAACCTACCAGCACGCAGACAAGTATTTGTCCATTGTACTGGTAAGCTGATTCCTTTTACTGAAATCTTCCTGAGCTTTTAATAAAGCGGAGGATTTTCGATGGTGGCAAGGAACTTAGTTGATCGGTTCTCACCACGTCTGACTCCAGCAGCTGCAATCGCGACCTGGAAAAGGCGGGACACTCGCATAAGAAGTGGGTAGCGGTATCCTCGTCCTCCAGACAGCTCTCACAGACACTGTCGTCGGCCAGACCCATCGCACTCAGGTGTTTTGCACAGGAGGTATGACCGGTCAAGACGCCCACAAGAAGTCTACAATCCTTACGGTTTAGAGACCTAAGAAAAGAGGACTTACCTTTGTCGACGGTTGGAAGCAGGAGCTTCGTCTGTCTGCATCCAGCTAGCCCGGCCCATCTTTGACCGTGTTGAGAAACAACCCAGTCGTTTATGGACGCTTTGACCATGGAAGAAGGCAGGCCAAGGGATATGACATATGACGATAGGAAACACTGTGAATACCCTAAATATTGTGTACTGCTCTGCAAGTTTAAAATTCTTTTTGCGAAAAATTTCAGAGCTCTAAAATTGAATTTATGGAAGACTAAAAAGTAGAAAATAAAATTATATAAAAAAAAACTTTTTAAAAATAAGCTTTAATGTACTAAAAAGTAGAAAATAAGTTGTTTCCAAGTCACCTGTATCTTACTATTAATAAAAGCTTGTGCGCTCAATATCCATATTCAAAATATCTTTCATTACTAGAATCTATTTGCAAAAAATTATTTAAATAAAATATTGTGGTAACTGTTTGACAAATATTGAACACATGAGCGCCCCAAGCTTTTAGGGATAGTAAGATACAGGTGACTTGGAAACAACTTATTTTCTACTTTTTAGTACATTAAAGCTTATTTTTAAAAAGTTTTTTTTTATATAAGTTTATTTTCTAAGAGCTTGCCCATGCAGGGTAAGAGTGAAAATGTCTATAGCTAGATATTTCTGATGCAGGTTTTTTTGGCTTTATGATTTAGCATTGGGTATGATATTCGGTCAAAGCCAAGCATTTTGCCTTTGGCGTTACGTAGAGAAGTTTCAAGTTCAACTATTGTTATTACAGATTCAATTTTTTTTTGCTGTGGCTGATAATGGTTTAAAAGAGAAATTTGTTTGAAGAACAGTGGATTTATTAGTAGCAAAATCTTGGGAAAAAATTACTGTCGCTGGAGAAGTTTGACCAATTAGTTGCAAATAAATTAGTTATTTCAGCGGTGAAAGTAATAATATTGGTTCCAGAATTTATGGATCTAATGGAGTTTGTGGTTTTTTTGCCAGCTAACCTATTATTGTCGGACCAAATTTTCTTTGTGTTCGAATCAGGGGTGATTTGGGACGTAAGCTTTTCTATACTTTTTGCTTTTGAAGATTTCATCGCCTTTCTAAAAAGGGCATTCGTTTTTTTGTACGCAATTAGGTTAGAGTTAGGTCTTTATCGTTTAAAATTATGCCAATTCGCTTGTTTTTCAACTTTGAGTGGGTTAAGTTCACTGTTCCACCAAGGTAAAGTGGCTTTAGTGAAAACTGTCTTTGTTTGTGGGATGGAGTTATTGGCTTCAGATCTAATGATTCTGCCTAATTTTGCAGCTCCTTGATTAATGTTGTTTGAGATATTAGATGAAGAATTTTCCTGTTCACAAATTTTCTGATATTTGTCCCAATTAGCTTGGTCCGTTTTAAATTTTGGTTTTGTTTTAATTTTTTCAAAGAAAATGCTACTCATAATTTCGACCAGTATAGGAAAATGATAGCTTCCGTGGAGATTGTCAATCAGTATCCAGGAGCATTTGTTAGTTGAGCAGAACACAAAGTAATGTCTATATGTATGGAAATTTTCAATTCAATTTTCAATTTCAATTTTTCAATTCAATTTATTTATTATAAGGTGTTGACATTTAAGACATTCGCCTTTTGCATGCCGCATTGGTACAATATATAATCAACTAATCCTACTTAAATTAATTAATACATTTTTTTTTTTTTTACTAAATACAATAAAAATACAAATACAATAAATAATCAACCAATTATGCTTAAAATTTGAAGAGAGGATAAGAGATAAGAGAAAATAGAAATCAAAGAATAGAGTTAGGAGAAGTAGGTAAAAATAAGGCGCTTAAAGTGCTCAGCGTTTGAAATTACTCTAAGACTTGCTGGAAGTGAATTCCATAGTCGTATGGCACTGACAAAAAACAACCGGCTCGAGTTTTGGAAGTTATGCTTCGGAATAGCCAGGGTCATGCTTCTGTTTAACCTACAGAACTTTACTTTTTCATTTTGTGTGTGGAAAAGTGAGTAGCAGAACCATCGTTTAAAACTACAAGGCTTTTACCTAAAATATTATCTGCTAAAATCTTTCCCCTATTATTACAGCTGCTGTACCCCCACAGAGGGCTCCGAGCATTAAAATCTCCATTTATGATGTATGGCGGCGGATTTATATGCCGAAGAGTGGTAACGATCTCTTGCGAAGTGAAAGATTGTTGAGGGGGGATGTACATATTTAGAATTGTGCATGTGAAACCTATATTAAGTTCGACCGCAATGATAGAAAGAGAGGAATTTATTGGAATGAGTGTGTGTGGGAGATGTTGTTTTATTCATATTCCAATACCCTGCTTGGCAGAATTATTGGTGTAGAGGTTATGAAAGTAACCTGTGTACTGTTTTGGCGTTATTACGTTGACAGTTTTAAAAGGGAAATGAGTCTCTTGCACAGATATTACATCTGGATCAAAATCTTTAATTAGAAGTTGAAGTTCTTGATAGTAGTTGGTGTATCCTTTAAATTCCATTGTAGGATCTTAATAATCATTACATAAAAAAAACACGTGCGCTTAGACCACACGGCTGCAGTAAAACTTTTTTTTGATGTATTTATTTTATTTTTGCTTGATAGATAATCATTATGTTATATTGTTTAGATTTCTTAAATGAATTCAAAACTTTTAGTGGTAGAAATTTTATTTATTTAACTCAGTAATATTATTTCCATCAGTAACTTCAGAAATTGCGATATTTGTTTCTAGCGTAGAAACAATCGGCTTATGATACGTCTTAGAACTTAAATTTTCAAGATACCACGAGAAAACTGCAATGTTGTAGACTCATTGGGATTGTTGCTCATTCGTAGATGTAATGCATCATGCAGGAATTGGATAAAAGGTTGGGATTCTTCCGACGCGAAATTAGGGTTGAAATCTCCAGCTAAAATTAATGGCATTGTGTGATAGTTCCTTCCCAATTCTTGTGAGCCTACTAAACCATATACGAGGAGTCTTCTGTGTAAGAAGCTGATAATATTTTGCACAGTATTATTGGGAAAAATGTTCACTGCACCCATTATTATATTTTTCCCATCTTCTAAAACACAGTTTGCAGCACAGATATCTCCAATTTCACTTACACTCGGTTCAACTCTCAGCCGGGGCACATGACATCTAATACAAAGAGCATTTGTTTTCAAATTGTTTCCTTGCGCGGCGCCACTTCTCATGATGAATTGGCAATTCTCCGGAAATTTTCTTTGCCATGAAAAACTTCTCAACCCGTTCGGATTCGGTTAATGTAGGTCCCGTTAGCTTGTGCAAAATGTAACAAGCACACACAAGTTAACGCAAGAAAGCACGGGCTGTTGTGCCAATCAATTAATTAATTAAGAATTATAATAAAAACTTCTACTTACTAAAGAAAATTGTCACCTTTTATTCAACATCTTATATCGCTATTTGAAAATTTTGTATTAAAGAATTCTTAAATGAATTTCAATCTGTTTTCCAAACCAAACATTTATATTAATAAGTTAACAAATAAAATATTTCCAGACATCCAAACAATTTGTTGGGAATGTCATACATCGATAAATACGTATGCCGAGGATTCATTGTATATGCAATGTGTCTCATTGGTTAAGAGCAAAGCGTTGGACTCCTCCCTGAACTCGGATTGGTGCTTACCAAACAGCAGAGAGGCCATCGTGTACACATTTTCACAGCATGCGATGTTCTGATCAAGAAGCGAGACAGTTATTAGTATGTGCAGGTATAAAGAGTAGTAGAGTAAAAGGTACGCTACTTGTTTACTTGTCTCTTAGAATGAGATGACTTATATTCATGAGCTCATACAACAAGTATATTCAAAGAAGCCATGAAGAGTTTAAGTTCAGTTTGTGTTGTGCTGTTGTTCAGGTTGTATCTCAGACTGTGTTTTGTATGCTGGGAACATTAATCGTTTCGTATGAAATATTGTTTAAACCGACAAATAAAAGAAACATTCTACAATCTTAAATAAATTAACCAAGAAATAATGCCACGGCCGTTAACGGAAAGTTACGGGGACCAAAAACCTCCATTCTCATATATATCACTGACAGCAATGGCCATCTGGAACTCGCCGCAGAAAATGTTGCCACTTAGTGAAATTTACCGATATATAATAGAAAATTTTCCATTTTACCGCGAGAATACACAAAAATGGCAAAATTCATTGCGACACAACCTAAGCTTTAATGATTGTTTCATCAAATTTCCCAGGAGTACACACAAAGCTGGGAAAGGATCATACTGGACATTACACCCGAGGGCATTCGATATGTTCGAAAATGGCAGTTTACTACGTCGAAGAAAGCGCTTTAGAGTAAAAAAAATGGAAAAAGATAAATTTAAAGGTGAACTTACAGCTTTCGTTAATTTTAACAAGTTATCCGGCCGGTCTCAGTCTGAAAATGTGCAATTGAATTGGAAATTTTCTTTAGACACCTGCAACCTAAATCCCAGTGCCGTGTTTCTGCTAGATGCCAACGATCCCGGCTGCTGTATTTACAACCTCTGTTCAATGCCAGCACTCCGTGAACCGATTAAACAGTATCACGTCCTTAATGAACCAACTAGAAGTACCTTAAGACCAACGAGTTCCTTCACAATTGACAGTTTAATTGGAACAGATGCAAATACGTCAGATACAGTCTCAACAGATTTTATATCCCCTTTAAGTCAGAGGATTGTTCCTGAAATGTTATCCAGTTCCAGCCTAGTCAATGCTGTCAACCTAGATGAGGTAGCAAGATGTTCATACGTATCCCAACTGCAAAACCGATTAAGATTTCTCCACCAGCAGAACACCTCTGCTGCGCATCATCAGTATCTTTTCCAGAATATTGATACAGCTGCACGCCCTTGGGATGGACAGGGGTTTCTGCAAAGTTATCTTGGACCACTGTTTGCCCTGTGAAATTATTGTTCGCCAGCGATCATCAGGCACTTATAACCAAGAGACTAGTTAAATTGTGATAATTTACGTTGTGGAAATGTTATGCTTAGTTAACGTAAATGTACATATTTCCGGACACTTAAGAAATGTTTATATTTAACCCACCTGTAAGCTAAGCTTAACATATTTAATTGATTCAAAGAGGAATACCAATTGGCAATCAATTCTTGATCAAGGTACATTAACATTCATTCGATTACTATTATGATTGGATTAATAAAAAATAAAAAACTAGACACACCTCATAAACAGTGAACATGTACCAATTTCAGTACACTGTTTTGCGTTTTTTCAAATTCCGGGCTGCACTGATGCACTTATTTTTGCAATGTGACGAGTACGAAGATGTATTTGGTTTCACCAACTAGTCTACGGACATTTACATTTTAGCTAAAGGTCTCGCCGACAAAATTCTAATAAAAAAAATTATTTTGCTAAAAATATACCCCCAAAATTGAGTTAATAAAGACTTAGAACTGTGGAGTTTTACAACTGCATTTTGATCATAGCCATGCATCCATTGTGGTTGTTTTAAATTAATTATTTCTTTGTAACTATAGATTTTTGCCAATTCCTAATCATTCGCTTAAAATTTACTTCAAATTTCCATACATTCATTCAACTATGTATATTATATAACTTTTTGGAATTTTTTTAAATTTCTACATTTTGAGGTTATTATTATTTAAGTAAAGGTTAGGTTAAGCTGGCTGCCTACAAAGGCCACGCATAGACCCTATTGGGTCCTTAGAGATACCAGTTCGAATTCCGTTTAGGAATGATAAAAGTAATAATCTGTCAGAATTTGGGTATGTTTCACAAATTTCCAAAGAGGCGGAAAAAAAGAGGAGAAAAAAGTAAAACACGAAAGTTTGACGGTTAAAAAAAACCGTAATTTGTTTGATAGGCCGGATATACCTCCTAGAATAACTTTTTTTTGGCAATTTTAGAATAAATTGTCCCTTTAGTATTTATTTATAATTTAAATAGTAAATACGCAAGGGACTGTATTCCTAAATATTCCGATATCCGGCCTAAAAGAAAATGTAAATACGGAACTAAGCTAATATCAGCAATATCAATAATATATAGGGAAAAAATTGCCTAATTGTATATTTGGTAAGAATAAAAAGGAATTTAATCAAAAACTTGTCTTTGTATGCTTTACAAAAATATTTTATTTTATCTTAACGATTTTGGTGAGCAACTTTCAACTTATTATATAAAAAAACTTTTTAAAAATAAGCTTTTATTCATTTAATGTACTAAAAAGTAGAAAATAAATTGTTTCCAGGTCACCTGTATCTTACTATCAATAGAAGCTTGGGGAGCTCATGTGTTAAAAATTTGTCAAATATTTGATACAACATTCAACTTTATATCTATACATATTACCTTTTTCCGTGTAATATTATCATTCGAATGAAATGTAATTTTTTAGAGATCACTGAATAAATGCCAATATTATAATTTGTATATAAAATTATGATTATTTGTTACGATATTTTTGAAGCAATGCAAAGTTCAACTGCAGAGATGTGTGATGAGATTTTATTAAAATTATTTTATTTAAACATTTTTTGCAAATAGATCCTAGTAATGAAAGATAAGTGTGTATACTAAGAGAAAAATCGCGACCTAAACTAAGTGCGGTCGTACTTATTTTAAAATTGTTCCATTCTTAAGTGGGAGATTTCAAAATTAGATCGCTAAGACATAAATCAAAAATAAAAATCTTAAAATAATATTTAGAATCTTAAATTGAGAGTAAAACTCTTAAAATAAGAATTGACAATTTTATTTTAAAATTTTACAGTTTTGTATTAAAATAACATTCTTATATCGAGATTGAAGTAACGGTAAAACAAGAATGCGATTTCATAAAAGATTTTAAAACAAGAATGAACGGGGAGAGGGGGGTACCTTCGTCTCTTTTTTTTTAAGGCCTATATTTCAGAAGGTAATCAATATATTTAAAAACCGATTAGACTGTTACAATACCTCATTATTTAACAATACAATGTTATAAAGAATAGTTTTTATTCCGACTGACTTGCCAAAGAGAAATGACAATATGTATGTACTTAGTTGTCTATTTCTGTTCTGAAACAAAGCAATTTTAAGTGTACAACAACAAAGAATTAGAATTATTGCTCACATGGGCAGGTCATATAGCTATTTCGGTTTTTGCCAGAAAACCTCATCAGTGACTCTTAATGTGAATTCTAATAATTTCTAAACGACTAATTACTCGAAATAGAAGCATTAATGGTAAAGTCTGTGAAACGTAGGAGTTGAACCATGAACCTATGACGTAGTAAGCGAATGTGCTAACCATCACACCATCGGACTGGACGACTCTGCGCTGACAAACATCACAGTTACCTGCTGTCTATATCAAACGCATAGTGTTTGTTGTTATTGTATACTGTCTAATGCAATTGTTTTTGCCTTACTTGAGAGCTCCGTCGGAGCACATACTTGAGGCAAATAAATGTATCAGTTTTTGTTTCTGTAAGAACATTTCTTCGTTTTTACATTATGTTTACTTTCTGATTTGGGTGTGTCCTCCCTATCATATTATACAAGTTTTTTTTTATGTTTATTCGGCAGCTTGAATGTTAGAAAGAATAGTTTTTATTCGGACTGACTTGCCAAAGAGAAATGACAATACTTAGTTGTCTATTTCTGTTCTGAAACAAAGCAATTTTAAGTGTACAACAACAAAGAATTAGAATTATTGCTCACAGGGGCAGGTCATATAGCTATTTCGGTTTTTGCCAGAAAACCTCATCAATGACTTTTAACATAATGTAAAAACGAAGAAATGTTCTTACAGAAACAAAAACTGATACATTCATTTGCCTCAAGTATGTGCTCCGACGGAGCTCTCAAGTAAGGCAAAAACAATTACATTAGACAGTATACAATAACAACAAACACTATGCGTTTGATATAGACAGCAGGTAACTGTGATGTTTGTCAGCGCAGAGTCGTCCAGTCCGATGGTGTGATGGTTAGTACATTGGCTTACTACGTCATAGGTTCATGGTTCAACTCCTACGTTTCACAGACTTTACCATTAATGCTTCTATTTCGAGTAATTAGTCGTTTAGAAATTATTAGAATTCACATTAAAAGTCACTGATGAGGTTTTCTGGCAAAAACCGAAATAGCTATATGACCTGCCTATGTGAGCAATAATTCTAATTCTTTGTTGTTGTACACTTAAAATTGCTTTGTTTCAGAACAGAAATAGACAACTAAGTACATATTGTCATTTCTCTTTGGCAAGTCAGTCCGAATAAAAACTATTCTTTCTAACATTCAAGCTGCCGTATAAACATAAACTTGTATAATAAAATGTTATACTAAAATTTCTTTAAAAAGTTCCGTTTGTATTATTTTTTTCGTGATTAGTAAAAAAAAGTCATTTCACTGAATGTGCCCCCATGCCAGGGTAGCTTCGGCATTTGGCGGGGCACTTTCGGCATTCACACTTTAAAGTACCATAAGGTGATACAAAATCTTGTTTAGACTAAATAAGACATGTTTTTGGTTACACAACACGTATTTATTATATTTTGCACTAGCTGTTACCCGCGGGTTCCACCCCGCGTTTTTATAAAAATACGCAATAAGAATTATGCTCTGATTGGATGTTGCTGGATTTAATTGTATTTAATTTAATAGCAGTGTTTGCCAGCCTGTCTTTTTCTTGGTTTCTGTTGTTTTCTGTTGAACAGCAGGGCTTCTTCTTGCTGATGCTTGTGATGTCTATATATTTGTAGGGGAAGTCATGAATGTAGGTCCTTACAGAACTATCTGTGTATGTAGATTACTCCTTTGGTGGAAAGCGAAAACTAAACTCACTCCTCATGGACCACCACTTTTTTACGGTACACACATTTAAGGTGTGCCACGCCACCTTCTCCTATGCCCCTAAATCTATATATATAAAACTCAAAATTATGTAAAAATGTTTACATGTATGTATGACTAAATACTAACAGAATAAAAATTTTAATGTTGTATGACTTGTAGTTCTAAAGACATACCAAATTAATGATTTAAGTTGTATGAGTGGTGCCACGCCCCGTTGTCCCATGCCCCTAAATTTGTTTAGCAAATTAGCAAAAGGGCACGACTAAATTCTAACAACACAGAATTTTAATGTTGAACGACTTGGAGTTTTAAAGATATACTAAATAAATGATTTAAGTTGCATGAGGGGTGCCACGCCTCGTGTCCAATGCCCATTCCATTTTCCCAGTTGAAGAATACGGAGTTTCATTTATGTATGATATATATGTAGTTCGAAAGTAATATCCAAATGTGAAGTTGATTGAAAAGTGCCACACCCCTGTCCTACGCCCATAAAATTGTATCAGTGGGACGACTCATCCAAGAGATGCTTGCTTACGGAATTTCAATACTGCGCGAATTTTAGTTCCAAAGCGATTCGATATCAATGATTTTGTTTGTATGGGCGGTGCCACGCCCCTTATCCAATGCCCGTCCCATTATCCCAGTTCAATGATACGGATATGTAATATGTTTCTACCGATTTTCATTGATGTATGAAGTATATTTCTAAAGTTATACCCGTATAGGATTTGATTGAAGTGCCACCCCCTTGACCTACGCCCATATAATTTTACCAGTGGGACGACTCATCCAAGAGGTGCCTGCGTACGGAATTTCAATGCTGCGCTACTTGTACTTTCAAAGATATGCCATATCATAGAGTTAAGTTATATGAGGGGTGCCACGCCTCCTTATCCTACGCCCCTAAATTTTTTCCAACAGGAAGGCACGACTAAACACTATCATAATACAAAGTTTTAATGTTGTACACCTTGTGGTTTTAAAGATATGCCAAATCAATTATTTAAGTTGTATGGGAGGTGCCACGCCCTCTTGATTTATAAAAATTTTTTATAGCCTATGACCATCCTTGGAACATCTATAGTCTATGTGCCAAATTTGGTTATGATCGATCAAGCGGTTTAGGACGCAACTCCGAACATACATACATACATACATAATTTGATTTTTATACATATATATAGATTAAAAAATTAAAAAAAAATCATGTAAGAGTTTAAAAAAAATGTACTTATTATAAAATTTTTTTTATAAATTATTTGTTATATATAATGTTTAAAATGCTGAGATCGGCCCTAATATTAATTTTGTGTGGTTACGGGAGGTTTAAGCCAGGTTCGAGGGTCTTGGAATCTTCAACTCGATTTCGATTTTTAGTACCGTGAAGTTATATTGACGAATGTGCCCCATTAAAAAAAGACAAGGTGTCACTTTTTTTCTTTTTATTTTTTTACTTCTAATTTCAGTGCTTTATTTTCACTTAATACACTTTTATTTACAAAATAATTAGTATAAAAGTAATACTAATACAATTTTGTTCGAAATAATGGTATAAATACAGCACAAACTTCTTACGTTACTTACCTGAATATTCGGGAACGAAGCGCGAAAACACAAA
Organism: Neria commutata; assembly: GCA_963457695.1. NCBI lineage: Eukaryota > Metazoa > Arthropoda > Insecta > Diptera > Micropezidae > Neria > Neria commutata. The sequence continues at coordinate 42,405,030 of OY735245.1, read as the reverse complement.
ATCAAATGTAACTTTATCAGCTGTTCAGATAGAGATGGCAAACTTTGTGAGGGATATTTATGCTAGTTATGGGTTAGTTTTTACTAATAAACAGTTATGTCCGATGACTCCTTCATACCGAAATCGCCTTTGACGAATGTGCCCCAAGGACGAAGGTGCCCCCCTCTCCCCTATATCACTTCTGCTTCTGCTTAGAAGTATTACGTCAGTCAGATTTGCGTCAGAAGCTTCTCAGAGAGTTCAATTTGGAATCAATTTTGGAGTACTTGAAGGGTAAGTTTAGTGATGGTCGAACGCCGAAATAACGTAAGACTCTTCCAGTCTGTCAGCTAAATAAAAAACTATAATAATAATAATTGTATTTATCGAATGAATTGTGTATTTTCTTGCACGAATTTGTACTTCGTATTAGTAGCATGCATGAATATATTCGTTTTGGCAACAACAATACTGCACTTGCTGTACGGGTACTCAGTATTCGAAGAATGTAAACAACGAAACGAATAGAAACGAGAACCAGCGAGCGTAGGTTCTCGGTTTTGCTCGTATTCGTTTCTCACGGCTACTCTGCACATTCGTATTCGGTGGGCAGAGAACACTGCTCGGTTTCTATTCAGTTCTCGAGAACTTTGCAAAGTATTCGAAGACTAACTGTTTACTCGAATATTTCGGCTATTATTCGGAATATTTATTTTATTTTAAATTATTTATAATGAAGATTTTAAATAAATAAATTATTAAGTTGTCTATATATTGTTTCCACTGTTAATTTTACAACAACGTTCAACAATTCCACTTGTTTAATAATGCGCAATAGCAACTTATTTCTCTCTGTTCAATGAAATGAATATATTCGGAATATTCAAACAGTGTGCTGGTATTCGAAACCTTTTGTTCCCGTTTTCCCGCTTCGACCGAATATGAATAAAGAGTGTACGTCTACTCTCTTCTCTTCGAAACTTCTTGTACTCTAAGAGAGCAGTGCTCGTATTTATTCGGACCGGTTTTCCAAGAGGAAGTGAAGTAATCTATTCAAAAGCATGTGAATGTTTTCGAATAGCAAAAACGCATGCTTGTGCAGGAGTCTACTTCGTATGCTCGATCATATTGAAAACCAATTTGTTCATGCTTATTTGTTTTCTTTTGCGCGCGTGCACATTCGTACATACACACAATATGACCTTCTAAAAGACTAATTTCTTTTTAACATAAACAACCAAATTCAGCTGCTCAAGTGACGTATGAAAGCTTGCAATACATGCAAAAGGAAGATCTTAAGGAAGCAGTCACCTCTAGGGCTCCGCATGCAGTTCCAGGAAAAGTTGTTCGCGTGGAAGAAAAGAAAGGTACAATATTATCTTGAAAAAAATCAAACATTAGGTCTCCAAGTTTATGCAATGAAATATATTTTTTTTTCTTAGTTTGGCATTGACGATGAATCAATGTCCATGCTATCAAAAGTCGAGGACTGGCTGGAAACGTCATCAACGAATTTGTCTATGTGTGGAAAGTTGATTGACAAGGTAAGAATATCCAAAATTGTAAATAACATTTTTTACCACAGAACAATATTATTTATTTTCATAAAGGACTTGACTACTTTATTGAACGAGACATCCAGGGGAAAAGTCATACTGCATACATATAAGAATAACAGATTTAAGAGACAGAAATTGGAACGTTCAGTCTCCAGCACTACCACTTTAGGATCAGATATTTCTTCAACACGGAATAACCAAATTCAAGAAATTTTTAAGTCTTCTACGCAGCACAACCCAGTCGCGGAAATCGACGAATCAATTGCTGCAGCATTAAAAGCAGCGTTAAGCAGAGAAAGTTCAGATTGGAGTAAAATTTGCGATAAATGGAAAAAACGTTCATTGTGTGACAAAGGGATTAAAACAAATTTCTTCAGTCTTGGCCGAAAATAATAGATTCAAGAGCGCCAGAATTGGTAAAAAATACTTTAATAACTTATATTAACATAACCAATATTAGCATAAAACGTTTTTCTGATTTTGTTAGTCCTCCTTTACATTTATGCTGTATAAATAATAGTAAATCATATGTTAGACCTAAGTATATTTTACAATGTATGTATGTATATATAAACCTTTTTAATTAATAAAATTGAAAAATAAGATATTTTGATATTTCTTTCATTTTTCCTTGGGGGTAACATAATTTCGATATTCGAATTTCGAAATTAGGAATGCATGTACAAAGCAATTTTAAATCAAGATTTTTAGTTCTTGAATCTATCACGAAACAGTTTTAAAATGAGTATGTTTCGATCTTATATTAAGAATGCGCCTTCTTGAATCAAGATTATATGTTCTTAAAATTAGTATAAAACAATCTTATAACAAGAATTTTCCGCTTATTCAAGTTTAGTACCAATTTAAGATTTTCGCGCTTGGTTTAAGAATTTCCGCTCTTAACAGACTTTTGTTAATGTTTCGGCTTGATTTTGAACGGTTTTTTTTGAATTTAGCTCGTTTTTTTCCCTGAGTGTATGTACATATATGTACATACTTATTTATGTTTTGAGTGCACAAGCTTTTATGGATAGTAAGATACAGGTGACTTGGAAACAATTTGTTTTCTACTTTTTAGTACATTATGTGAGAAAAGCTTATTTTAAAAAGATTTTTTTATATTATGTTATTTTCTACTTTTTAGTCAGTCATAAATTCATTTTAGAGTTCAGGAATTTATCTCAAAGAGAATTAAAAACTCTCAGAGTAATCCCAGTACACAATATTTTATTAGTATTCTCAAAAAGGTACTGAAATTAGGTGATATGGTACTGCGGTAATTTTCAAACTTAAATACATATGTAGAACTGAATTTTGCATGCCTGAGAATACCTTGTTAATATGCCTTGTCACAGAGCAAACCGCAAAACGGTTCTAATACTAGTAAATAAATTATTTTTTTATTATATCACGGTATTGATGCGGCAGGTCTGATATGCAAAAAATAATAATAATAAAATTAAAAAACGCTATTCTATTAGAGGTTATGTGCCTCGCCTGAGATTTAAACACTCGGGTTTCCCGTTTCAGCAACCAAGCACTGACAATATATAATTCGTATTATTGGACGTCGACTATAGTTTAAATGTGAAAAAACTGGCACCTCCCTCCCCCCATGATCCCATGGCACACCTTTCATTTCTTAAGCTAAAATTTCAATAAAAGCAGAGTTACTAGGTATTTGATCACGCATTACAGTAAAGTTACGGGTTTTTTCGATTTTTTTAAATATATATTTTTTAAGACGAGTAATCTGCTAATAATGAAATTAAAGAAAAAAAACAATAAAATAATAAAAGAAAAATTATAGAAATAAAAAAAAATTACAAAGGTGACACCCGGGAACCCTCTCGATCTGTAGTCTAATGCTCTAACCACTGAAAGATATAGATAGATATTTTTAGGGACGCGTCTTTTTGAAATTCCACTTTCGATAGGTCGATGGCGGCAGATGTCAGGTACCACTGGCAGATGTTGCGGCAACCACTTGATTGGCCATTTTGCTAGGATGTGCAAGACAAAAACAAACAAGCGTAAGCAAAATTACGAAGGCGATAGAAATATGAAAAAGCCAAGAATGGGTCCTTCAAAGATACGCTGGGTGCAGGAAGAGTGCGGAGCGGATATTGAAGCTGAAGGCAGGGAACTAGAGGAATCCGACTATACACTCAGGGAAAAAACGTTCTAAATTCAAGAAGAACCGTTCAAAATCAAGCCGAAACGTTAACGAAAGTCTGTTAAGCTCGAAAATTCTTAAACCAAGCGCGAAAATCTTAAATTGGTACTAAGCTTGAATAAGCAGAAAATTCTTGTAATAAGATTGTTTTAAGCTAATTTTAAGAACATAAAATCTTGATTCAAGATGGCGCATTCTTAATATAAGATCGACACAGACTCATTTTAAAACTGTTTCGTGATAGATTCAAGAACTAAAGATCTTGATTTAAAATTTCTTTGTACTTGCGTTCCTAATTTCGAAATTCGAATGTCGAAATTATGTTACCCCCAAGGAAAAATTAAAGAAACATCAAATTATATTATTTTTCAATTTTATTAATAAAAAAAGGTTTTTATATGCATACATTGTTAAATATACTTAGGCCTAACATATGTTTTACCATTATTTATAAAGTATAAATGTAAAGGAGAACTAACAAAATCAGAAATACGTTATATTTTAATATTGGTACTTTTACTGCCAACTTCGTAAGATTTAAAATGGTGACTAAAGTTGTGTATATAAACTAGGTAGCATAGTATGTACTTAAATATTTTAATTTTTAAAATTTTATACAGTTTAAAAGTATTTGTTGTAATAGGTAAATGAAGAGTTACTTTTATAAAGAGTACCTTTAAAGGAAACTTCAGTTAATGCTTCTGAGTTTTTGAAGTTATAACCATTTCCTTGAACTTGAACGAAGATTTTTTGCGCATCCACAATTGTTGTATTTTTGTTGAGTTTTCCTGCATCATTTCTAAATCTTGTTGAAGATGGTGTCTACGTCTGGCCACCTTGACTGGCAATGGGGCCGAGAGCTTTTGCCCCAGCTCAAAGCTGCCAACCTAGTGATATGTTTATGTTTGGAACAAGGTGGAAAGTGGAACAGGGGATCGGATTAAGATCGTCCTCCATTTCCTTTTTACTCTGATTGCGCAACTCTCGAAGTGTTTATAGTGAATCTTAAAAGTGCCCTTTCCTCAAGGTGAACAGTCTATTTTTCAAGTGTTTTTCCCCGCGAAGTAATAAAATTAGAGTGATTTCCCCGGCCACACTTGCCCAGAGGAGCACGCATAATCCGATCCCCGGTTTCACCAGCCACGGCCCTACTTGTGAAAAGTAAGTTAAGTGAAGTGTGAAAATATAAACCTTAAATGGCATATAGTGCTGACAAAAATTGGTGTTTTTATTTAAACGGATTCTCTCCATCAAGTGATTCAAATCGCAGCTCCGCTCGCAGTCATAAGACTCCACAGCCTCACCTGCACCCCCGACAGGCGTCCAATTGGCACCCCGGCCAGTTGCGCCCCTATTTATGGTCCTTCGAGCCGGATGAGGCTCTGGAGTGACTAGCGGCGGAGCACCCCAACCCCTCACACATTTTCATCGTAAATCACACTAACCTTCGTTTCTTTTTTGCTCTTTAATTTCATACACACTGTGGAACAACGACTATAAAAAATAATCCTGCTGCCTGGTCCGAGAAACATCATCGGCAACTTCAAATAAAAAAATCTCGCATTATACTGCCGTATCTACATATTAGAGGTCTGCATGAATGCATTTGGTTTGCCTGTGCACTACGGATACCCATTTCATTGCACTCGGCGCACGAGTGAAACATTTGAATGGGTGAAACACTCACAAAACCTCTCAATACCAAAACAAATACCCACTCGTGCCATTATTTTCAAAGAGAGTAAGGGCCAGTTTCACAGTGGATGTTTAAACTCTGATTGCAGTTTAAATAGGGAATTTCAGTTTCACAGTGGGAAGTTAAATACAATTTAAATGCCCGGTTGTGGGCATTTAAGTACGGCACAGAGTTGCAATCGAAAACAAATAAACAGCTGATTTCGGATGTGCAAGCAAGCTGCGTCGACAATATTGCAATTTATAAGCGGCCAAATTAAACATACAACTGCATGGTGTAGCACATATAAATGATCCCGTAGTATTATAAATAATATAAACTGTGGATTCTTTGAAGAATATCCAATAATTCACTTCTTTCGGCCGACGAAAAATTTTTAGCTCGCGCTGCCTCCATAATTGAACAATTGAACATATGTTTTTGGCAAGTTGTGCTGTGTTCAATTGTCAAATATTCGAAGTTGCCATTCATTATTCCGTTTTTAAATAAATGCACTGTGAAACTCAAGAAAAGTTAAACTAGATTTAAACTCAATTCGCAAATTAGATTTAAACATCCACTGAGAAACTGGCCCTAAGAGCAGCATTTGTTATCTTGCTCTATTTGCTACAATCGTAACAAACAAAACGAATGTAACAAAGTATCGGTATAGTATAGTGAGTGAAGTGGGTAAAGTGGGTGCAGTGAATGGTAAGCTGGAGAATTTTGGCGAAGCCGCTGCTGCGCGCCGGTTAGTAATGCATCGTCCGAGTCTTTTCTTCGGCAAATAATGTTTAAAATGACCACAATATGCATAGAAATTATAATTAATACACTAAAACGTCTTTCCATCAGAAATTCTTTAAAAATAAGCTCAGCCTCTTAATTGCGTATAGCCCCTTAAATACTCGGTGCACCCACTGCATTGCACTCTGTTTACCAAAACATTTGAATAGTGGGTACACTGCTTGTGAGTAATGTGCTTGCGCTTACAATTTACTCAATTGTTTTGCTATCTCATTCACTCTTAAGGCATATGTGCTTATTCAACACATGTTTGGAAATAAGTGCACATGCGAGCGAAAGATTCAAACCCGAATGAATGTCTTGGTCGCTCTTTCAAATGCATTCATGCAGACCTCTACTACATATTGGTGGTCAGCAAAACAAGTGCAGCAAGTTCAGACGGCGCCATCGCAGCAATAAAACACGCATCAACTGTCCCGGCATACGGCAGCCGTCACACCAGCTCTCGCTAGCAACAATAATCCATAGTGGGAAATTTCTGCATATTCACTGCAGCATTAGCAGCCAGTACTGCCCCCGAGCACGGCAGCAGCAATAGTAGCACCAACCAACAACAGCAGCATTTGTCACCGAATCGCACAGTCTGTAAAGAAAAAGGGGTGAGTTGCATTTTCTATTTGTTATATTCGCGTTGTGAATAAATTTGAACCACCCAAACCCCGTGACTCGCTCCATCACGTACGCCATAAGAAGGAGGTGTAATATCCGAGAGCGCTGCTTCCCAACGTTTAGCTCCAAAAGTCACTTCTCGATCTACGTTTACCATAGTGGCTGGATACTTACCTACGTGGCTTCATCTTTACGCGACCCACTATTACGGCGCATATTGGTTGACGGCCTATTGCTGACACGTTTGACACACGTCTTCTCAGATTTTAATCAGTTTTCCTCAAAACGCCAACTCGAAAAGTGGGCTCTGAAAATTCTGTGGTCATATGCAATAACGACTTAAGTCGAAAACAACTGTTTCGAGAAAATGCAATTCGAAATTTGAAAATGCAGTGTGCACATCAACATAAGTGCATGTTTTTTTAAATAACTTTTTTTCTGAGATGGGTACAGATACCGGGGTTTGAACAAAATATGCGCATCAACGTCAGGAATACAGTGGTAACGTCAACTCAATTTCGTCTTAAGTCGACTTAAGTCGTTATTGCATATGACCACAGAATCAATAAATAATTGTCGACGTTCTCCACGATTTTATAATCATACTTACGGCGCGACTGCAGTAATTGCCAAGGCTGAAGTACATTTTCATTGAACTGCCAGTGCCGTGTGTCCAACTGCAGAGTAAACGATCTGTACAAAGTATTTGCCCGATATTTCTCGTTCCCTTTATACTTTACCAATTATTTATACATTGCCTGCGACAACTTTTACATTTTTCCCTTTATCGAGCTCGGGCCACAAAATAATAAAACATCAAAGTATATAGGGTTGCCAAGTGACAGTCGCAAAATCAGGGCCGCAGTATGAGGCAAAATAATCGTTTTATTTTTGTACACTCCGAAACTGCCACTTGAGATTAAATAAAACCTCAAGAGGCATATCCGCAAGCGATACGAACGGTTTCTGCACCCCGGCAGAAAATCATACGAGCAAACTGATTTAAATTTTGAATAACACTTTTTGATTTTAACCCGAAAATCAAGGTGTATTTGGTAATAACCAGCAATAATAAGAATACATTGCGCTTGCAATCGCGAATGGCATAACATAAATTATTGCTTAACTTTTCGCCACTTGTCGAGCATTTGCCTTGCCATTTTCGCGAATGGCATAACATAAATTATTGCTTAAATTTTCGGCAATTATCGAGTACATATTTGCGTTCGATCCCGTGTCCGCAGAAAATATAAAATCAATATTCTATACTCCCGACGCATAAGTAGGTGCCGTTCCTAGTAGGCCTCGCCCCCCGTTTAATTTCTTTCGAACCTCGTCACCCGATCGTGTCAATTTTGAACATCGCAATAATTAAATTAAAATTTTGGTCAGATTTCGTGCCTTTCTCTCACAATGTCTGCGCTAGTAACGTTCGTCCGTCATGCTGAGGAACTTTTAGAGTTCGAAGCGAATTTCAGCCGAGATCTGAATGACCACACGATTTTCACCCTACCTGTGGAGAAGGAGGAGTTTAAATCCTTGTGGGAGAGAGTGAAGGCATCCTAACCACGAGTGCATGCGAGAGATTCCGAATGCTGTGTCTGACGATCCTATGAATGTAGACGTCATCAAGGACAGGTATCGATCTTGTTACAACTCCTATATTAGTTGCATGGGACAAATGATGGATTTAGTAGACGCTTTGGCACCTGCGCCACCCCGTAGTTCCCCTGTGGTCCCAGAAAGCCCACCAACGCCACAATTCCCCACCAATTTCGGTGTAAACCTTCCACCGTGCGACGTTGAAAAATACTACGGCGATTATTTGTCCTGGCCCGCTTTCCGCGACTTATTTTCTGCCATTTATATCAACAACCCTCGAATATCTCCCGTGGAAAAGCTTTTCCATCTAAATCATAAAACCAGAGGTGAGGCACTAGATATTGTGCGGAAGTGTCCTCTCACCAATGATGGATTTGATTTAGCGTGGAAAGGTTTAGCCGATCGGTTTGAGAACCGAAGGATGCTGATGCACAGTCAGCTGAAAATTTTGTTTAACTTGCCCGTGGTCCAAGTCGAGTCCGGTCCCGCTCTGAGGAACCTTCAGCGGGACATAAATAATTGTATTTCTACACTAGGTCATTACGGTGCTGAGGTCGACAGCTGGGACCCTATATTAACGTATCTGTGCTCGACTCATTTGCCGGAAGCCACACTTTCGTTATGGGAACAAAGTGTGGAAAGTCAGAACACTATTCCGAAGTGGAAAGACTTGGACAAGTTTTTAACCCGCCGCTGTCAGACATTAGACACCGTGTCTGATTTCCGAGCCCCTCTTACCCCAAAAGCGTTTGAGCGACCACGCGCAACCCGACATATGAAATCGTACCATGCGCACATGAGCAGCCCCCTGTGCCAGCTTTGCTCATCCACGCGCCATGTGATGAAATCGTGCCCCGGGTTCCTGGATATGCCGGTCCAGGATCGATGGGCAGCCGTACGCAGGCTGCGGCTCTGTGTCAATTGCCTAGCTCATTCTCATGAGTTCAGGGATTGCCACAGCCCGTTTAACTGCTCGAAGTGCAAACAGCGGCATCACACGCTCTTGCACAACCAAGAGTTCCCCGAACTAATCAGTCATCAGGGTCCGTCCGATGATCATGTTGACCCCCGTCCGCCCCGTGATTCTGATCACCCCCGGTATCCCCGTGACTCCGGTTTACCCCGTCCCCAGCGCGACTGCGATCAACCCCGTTCCTCACAAGTCACTGATCGCCCCTGGCCCTCTGGAAGCGCTCAAACACACGGCAATTTTTCGAGCCAACCCCCGCCTGAACACTTTCAATCGCGTTCCACGACAAGTCGAAACGATGTGTTATTGGGAACCGCTATGGTAAATATTTGCCATCGCGGAGAAACATTTCCAGCACGGGCTCTCATTGACTCGGGGTCTGAGGGCACCTTCATTTCCGAAAAGTTACAAAGAAGGCTTCAGCTTCCTTGTAGTCGCATTCAGGCCCAAGTCTCCGGACTGAATAGCGTGGTATCCGCTAATACCAGACGAGCTTGTGAACTGGTCATAAGTTCACCCCACGACCCGGCCAAAAGAATCGAGACGAACGCTCTCATTCTCCCCCGACTCACAATAAATCTCCCGTCCCATTCAATTCGCCCCGACATTCAAAAGGCACTCCCCGACGTACCGCTGGCTGAACCAGCTCTACATGCAAGCGGCGCTGTAGATATATTGCTTGGAGCCGATGTGTACCCGCAATTAATTTTATCCGGCATCCGGCAGAACGTTCTGGGTACGTTGGTGGCCCAGGAAACCATATTTGGTTGAATGTTCCTTGGGCCAGTGCCACGATGCGACGACGAGCGAGCGAGCGATCAGTCGGGAGCAATGCCGCGCCCGTATTGCCCATCCGGCACTGTGGTCGACGGGAGCGCGATGAAGCGGTACGGAGCAATACCTCGCCCGTATTGCCCGACACCGCCATCTCTTGGCGACACGGCCCGATCAAGGGCGAACGGCGACGGAGCAATACCTCGTTCGTATTGCCCGCAACCGCCAAGCAATCAAGGCCAGAGACGTCCTCCCCGACGCGTCGACCTAGACGCGGCTCGCTCACACCCGAACGGTCGCGGAGCAATACCCCGCTCGTATTGCCCGCGGCCGCCTCGTAAGGCCGCCCGATCAGCCGTCACCCAAGCGCCGAAGCGGCGCCAACGAGGTGAAGACGCGCGATACCCGTATACCTATTGCCCCGAGGCAGCCAGTCGGCACAATCCCCGAAGTGGTAAGCTGTGATGGAGCAATACCCAGCCCGTATTGCCCACCAACACCGCCGCCAAAACCCCGCCGAAACCATATCACAGAATTGCACTGAGTAGGAACAAAAATGCAACATTTGTACACTATTATATATATATATATGTATATTTATTATTGAATATTTTTCATCATCCCCCGTTTGCGTTGTTGGTTGCAGTGATGCTGCAAGGTGGGCGGGATGTCTACGTCTGGCCACCTTGACTGGCAATGGGGCCGAGAGCTTTTGCCCCAGCTCAAAGCTGCCAACCTAGTGATATGATTATGTTTGGAACAAGGTGGAAAGTGGAACAGGGAATCGGATTAAGATCGTCCTCCATTTCCTTTTTACTCTGATTGCGCAACTCTCGAAGTGTTTATAGTGAATCTTAAAAGTGCCCTTTCCTCAAGGTGAACAGTCTATTTTTCAAGTGTTTTTCCCCGCGAAGTAATAAAATTAGAGTGATTTCCCCGGCCACACTTGCCCAGAGGAGCACGCATAATCTATTCCCCGGTTCCACCAGCCACGGCCCTACTTGTGAAAAGTAAGTTAAGTGAAGTGTGAAAATAAAAACCTTAAATTGCACATAGTGCTGACAAGAATTGGTGTTTTTATTTAAACGGATTCTCTCCATCAAGCGATTCAAATCGCAGCTCCGCTCGCAGTCATAAGACTCCACAGCCTCACCTGCACCCCCGACAGGCGTCCAATTGGCACCCCGGCCAGTTGCGCCCCGATTTAGATGGTAAAACTGCGTTCAATACTATGGTTAATATATAACCCTGGGCATCTGAAAAAGTAATGTATATTAAATTATTATAAAATAGTTCATTAAAAAATAAATTCTATTAATACCTTTGCTTGTCGGTGATTTTGCGTTTGAAAACAGCTGTTTTAAAAACCAAATGCTCCACCGAGACACAATTATTATCTGAAATTCTTAAACAAATATTGAATAACGAAATACATTTTTATAATATTCTTGTAATAGTTCTAAATTTTGCAAAATCTTACCATGTCTATAAACTTTCCACAAATAGGCAGAATTACGAGCCGAGAGATGTTCTTGGTGGGGTTTGATATTTTTCAGAGAGTCCTCGAACTTTGATGAAATCGTCGTAGTATAATAGGAAATTCCAAACTAAGAAAACTAAATTTTAATTTATTTACCTTAACTCCACTTAATCACGATAACACTGTACATTTTCTTCCATTTGGTGCATTTTCCAGTAAGTCCTCTCCACGACATCCAAGTGCAGTTTCATCCAAAAACCAGACTATAACGCAAATTTTATCACTATTATTCAATACTTCACTTTTAAATAATTCAAAATTTTCCCCTTTTTATCTTTTAAAATTTTCACTTTTTGCAAAATCGTGTGCGCACAGAGTAAATAGAAAGAATAAATCTGAATGGCGCTTGATTTAAAATCGCTTCGGCTTGTTATGAAATTGCAATCTTGTTTTAAGTTTATTTCAATCTCAATATAAGAATGTTATTTTAATACAAAACTGTAGAATTTTAAAATAAGATTTTCAATTCTTATTTTAAGAGTTTTACTCTCAATTTAAGATTCTAAATTTTATTTTAAGATTTTTATTTTTGATTTAAGTCGTAGCGATCTAATTTTGAAATCTCCCACTTAAGAATGGAACAATTCAAGTGTACAAACAAAATGTAGGAACAAAATAGTGTAACTGAGGGCTCGACCGAGCATATGAGCGAGTTGATAGATTGCTACGTAGGTGGCTGCAAAATACCATTGCTGATAGATTCTGGTTCGCGGTTTAATCTGTTAAGCGAAGCCGATTGGGATTATTTACACAAGTGCAATGCCACCTTGTTGAACAGCCGAGCAGAATCGGAGCGGCAATTTCGGGCGTACGCTGGGAACGACTTATTGAAAGTTATAGCGGTATTTGAAGCTGTAATTGGCACTGATACTACATGAAACTTGATTTCTTCATTCTATGTAATTGAGAATGGCAGACAATCACTGTTGGGTCGAGACACGACCATTCAATTAAATGTGTTAAAGCTAGGCATTGGTGTAAACCGTGTTGACAATTTAATGCCATTTACGAAAGTAAAAGGCATCCAAATTTCATTGACCATTGATAAATCAATTAAGCCAGTACAACAGCCGTTGAGAAGAATACCGGTCGCACTAGAAGAGAAAGTGGCTACCAAATTACGTGAAGCCGTAGCACAAGACATTATCGAACCAGTCACCGGGGCTAGTGCTTGGATATCTCCGGTAGTCCTGGTATTTAAAGAAAATGGAGACCTTCGTTTGTGTATTGATATGAGACGTGCGAATAAGGCCATATTAAGGGAAAATTACCCATTGCCAACATGCGATTCAATCATGACTAGACTGAAACAAGCAAGGTATTTTTCTCGATTAGATCTACAGAATGCTTACCACCAGTTGGAATTGGATGAGCAAAATCGAGAAATAACAACTTTTATTACACCGAAAGGCTTATCTATATATATACTAGCTGTTACCCGCGGGTTTCACCCCGCGCTCTTATAAAAGTACGTAATGTGAAGAGGTGCTTGCATACGGAACTTCAATACTGCGCGACTTTTAGTTCCAAAGCTATTCGATATCAATGATTTGGTTTGTACGGGTGGTTCCACGCCTCTTATCCAATGCCCGTCCCATTTTCCCAGTTCAAGGATACGGATATGGTGTCAGTTCTTGCCGAGTTTCGTTTATGTATGATGTATAGTTCTAAAGTAATACCCAAATGTGAAGTTGATTGAAAAGTGCCACGCCCCTGTCCTACGCCCATAAAATTCTACCAGTGGGACGACACATCCAAGAAGCGACTGCATACGAAATTTCAATGCTGCACGACCTTTAGTTCCAAGGCTAATCGAGATCAAAAATTTTGTTTGTATGGGGGGTGCCACGCCCCCTTATTCAGTGCCCCCTTATTTTCTCAGTAGAAGGATATGGATATGTAGTAAGTTCCTACCGAGTTTCATTGATGTGTGATGTGTAGTTCTAAAGTTATACACGAATCTGTAGTTGATAATAAAATTATATAAAAAAAAACTTTTTAAAAATAAGCTTTAATGTACTAAAAAGTAGAAAATAAGTTGTTTCCAAGTCACCTGTATCTTACTATCCCTAAAAGCTTGGGGCGCTCATGTGTTCAATATTTGTCAAACAGTTACCACAATATTTTATTTAAATAATTTTTTGCAAATAGATTCTAGTAATGAAAGATATTTTGAATATGGATATTGAGCGCACAAGCTTTTATTAATAGTAAGATACAGGTGACTTGGAAACAACTTATTTTCTACTTTTTAGTACATTAAAGCTTATTTTTAAAAAGTTTTTTTTTATATAATTTTATTTTCTACTTTTTAGTCTTCCATAAATTCAATTTTAGAGCTCTGAAATTTTTCGCAAAACGAATTTTAAACTTGCAGAGCAGTACACAATATTTAGGGTATTCACAGTGTTTCCTATCGTCATATGTCATATCCTCAATTTAACAAATAATACGGCAGTGATCGACCATAATATTCGTGGCATATTTGTGCCGCGGTGAGTTGTTGCTATTTTGCCAGCAGGGCGCGGCAAGTAAGTTCCTATCGTTTTTCATTCATGTGTGGTGTACCTATAATTATAAACTGAAGCCCAAGTGTGTAGTTGCTTGAAAAGTGCCACGCCCCTTGTCCTACGCCCATAAAATTTTACCAGTGGGACGACACATCCAAGAGGCGACTGCATACGAAATTTCAATGCTGCACGACCTTTAGTTCCAAAGCTAATCGAGATCAAAAATTTTGTTTGTATGGGCGGTGCCACGCCCCCTTATCCAGTGCACGCCTTATTTTCTCAGTAGAAGGATATGGATATGTAGAAGTTCCTACCGAGTTTCATTGATGTGTGATGTGTAGTTCTAAAGTTATACACGAATCTGGAGTTGATAAAAAAGTGCCACGCCCCTTATCCTACGCCCATACAATTTTACCAGTGGGACGACACATCCAAGAGGCGACTGCATACGAAATTTCAATGCTGCACGACCTTTAGCTCCAAAGCTAATCGAGATCAAAAATTTTGTTTGTATGGGGGGTGCCACGCCCCCTTATCCAGTGCCCGCCTTATTTTCTCAGTAGAAGGATATGGATATGTAGTAAGTTCCTACCGAGTTTCATTGATGTGTGATGTGTAGTTCTAAAGTTATACACGAATCTGGAGTTGATAAAAAAAGTGCCACGCCCCTTATCCTACGCCCATAAAATTTTGCCAGTGGGACGACACATCCAAGAGGCGACTGCATACGAAATTTCAATGCTGCACGACCTTTAGTTCCAAAGCTAATCGAGATCAAAAATTTTGTTTGTATGGGGGTGCCACGCCCTCTTATCCTACGCCCATAAACTTTTACCAGTGGGACGACACATCCAAGAGGCGACTGCATAAGAAATTTCAATGCTGCACGACCTTTAGTTCCAAAGCTAATCGAGATCAAAAATTTTGTTTGTATGGGGGGTGCCACGCCCCCTTATCCTACGCCCATAAAATTTTACCACTGGGACGACACATCCAAGAGGCGACTGCATACGAAATTTCAATGCTGCACGACCTTTAGTTCCAAAGCTAATCGAGATCAAAAATTTTGTTTGTATGGGGGGTGCCACGCCCCTTATCCAGAGCCCCCCTTATTTTCTCAGTAGAAGGATATGGATATGTAGTAAGTTCCTACCGAGTTTCATTGAGCTTTTTAAAAATAAGCTTTAATGTACTAAAAAGTAGAAAATTAATTGTTTCCAAGTCACCTGTATCTTACTATCCCTAAAAGCTTGGGGCGCTCATGTGTTCAATATTTGTCAAACAGTTACCACAATATTTTAGTTAAATAATTTTTTCCAAATAGATTCTAGTAATGAAAGATATTTTGAATATGGATATTGAGCGCACAAGCTTTTATTAATAGTAAGATACAGGTGACTTGGAAACAACTTATTTTCTACTTTTTAGTACATTAAAGCTTATTTTTAAAAAGTTTTTTTTTATATAATTTTATTTTCTACTTTTTAGTCTTCCATAAATTCAATTTTAGAGCTCTGAAATTTTTCGCAAAAAGAATTTTAAACTTGCAGAGCAGTACACAATATTTAGGGTATTCACAGTGTTTCCTATCGTCATATGTCATATCCTCAATTTAACAAATAATACGGCAGTGATCGACCCTAATATTCGTGGCATATTTGTGACGCGGTGAGTTGTTGCTATTTTGCCAGCAGGGCGCGGCAAGTAAGTTCCTATCGTTTTTCATTCATGTGTGGTGTACCTATAATTATAAACTGAAGCCCAAGTGTGTAGTTGCTTGAAAAGTGCCACGCCCCTTGTCCTACGCCCATAAAATTTTACCAGTGGGACGACACATCCAAGAGGCGACTGCATACGAAATTTCAATGCTGCACGACCTTTAAGTTCCAAAGCTAATCGAGATCAAAAATTTGGTTTGTATGGGGGGTGCCACGCCCCCTTATCCAGTGCCCGCCTTATTTTCTCAGTAGAAGGATATGGATATGTAGAAGTTCCTACCGAGTTTCATTGATGTGTGATGTGTAGTTCTAAAGTTATACACGAATCTGGAGTTGATAAAAAAAGTGCCACGCCCCTTATCCTACGCCCATAAAATTTTACCAGTGGGACGACACATCCAAGAGGCGACTGCATACGAAATTTCAATGCTGCACGACCTTTAGTTCCAAAGCTAATCGAGATCAAAAATTTTGTTTGTATGGGGGTGCCACGCCCCCTTATCCTACGCCCATAAACTTTTACCAGTGGGACGACACATCCAAGAGGCGACTGCATAAGAAATTTCAATGCTGCACGACCTTTAGTTCCAAAGCTAATCGAGATCAAAAATTTTGTTTGTATGGGGGGTGCCACGCCCCCTTATCCTACGCCCATAACATTTTAACACTGGGACGACACATCCAAGAGGCGACTGCATACAAAATTTCAATGCTGCACGACCTTTAGCTCCAAAGCTAATCGAGATCAAAAACTTTGTTTGTTTGTGGGGTGCCACGCCCCTTATCCAGAGCCCCCTTATTTTCTCAGTAGAAGGATATGGATATGTAGTAAGTTCCTACCGAGTTTCATTGATGTGTGATGTGTAGTTCTAAAGTTATACACAAATCTGGAGTTTATAAAAAAGTGCCACGCCCCTTATCCTACGCCCATAAAATTTTACCAGTGGGACGACACATCCAAGAGGCGACTGCATACGAAATTTCAATGCTGCACGACCTTTAGTTCCAAAGCTAATCGAGATCCAAAATTTTGTTTGTATGGGGGGTGCCACGCCCCCTTATCCAGTTCCCCCTTATTTTCTCAGTAGAAGGATATGCATATGTAGTAAGTTCCTACCGAGTTTCATTGATGTGTGATGTGTAGTTCTAAAGTTATACATAAATCTGGAGTTGGTAAAAAAGTGCCACGCCCCTTATCCTACGCCCATAAAATTTTACCAGTGGGACGACACATCCAAGAGGCGACTGCATACGAAATTTCAATGCTGCACGACCTTTAGTTCCAAAGCTAATCGAGATCAAAAATTTTGTTTGTATGGGGGATGCCACGCCCCTTTATCCAGTGCCCCCTTATTTTCTCAGTAGAAGGATATGTATATGTAGTAAGTTCCTACCGAGTTTCATTGATGTGTGATGTGTAGTTCTAAAGTTATACACAAATCTGGAGTTTATAAAAAAGTGCCACGCCCCTTATCCTACGCCCATAAAATTTTTGATTCATGTATTGGGCTCGTGTTTAGGCATGTATGCAAAGTTTCAGATCTATAAGTAGTCGGGAAGTGGGTGAAAAATTGATTACTAGATTTGACGACATACATACAAACATACCGGATGTGAACCTAATATAAAGCTTATAAAATAGTGCCACGCCCCTTATCCTACGCCCATAAAATTTTACCAGTGGGACGACACATCCAAGAGGCGACTGCATACGAAATTTCAATGCTGCACGACCTATAGTTCCAAGGCTAATCGAGATCAAAAATTTTGTTTGTATGGGGGGTGCCACGCCCCCTTATTCAGTGCCCCCTTATTTTCTCAGTAGAAGGATATGGATATGTAGTAAGTTCCTACCGAGTTTCATTGATGTGTGATGTGTAGTTCTAAAGTTATACACGAATCTGTAGTTGATAAAATAGTGCCACGCCCCTTATCCTACGCCCATAAAATTTTACCAGTGGGACGACAGATCCAAGAGGCGACTGCATACGAAATTTCAATGCTGCACGACCTTTAGTTCCAAGGCTAATCGAGATCAAAAATTTTGTTTGTATGGGGGGTGCCACGCCCCCTTATTCAGTGCCCCCTTATTTTCTCAGTAGAAGGATATGGATATGTAGTAAGTTCCTACCGAGTTTCATTGATGTGTGATGTGTAGTTCTAAAGTTATACACGAATCTGTAGTTGATAAAATAGTGCCACGCCCCTTATCCTACGCCCATACAATTTTACCAGTGGGACGACACATCCAAGAGGCGACTGCATACGAAATTTCAATGCTGCACGACCTTTAGTTCCAAGGCTAATCGAGATCAAAAATTTTGTTTGTATGGGGGTGCCACGCCCCCTTATCCAGTGCCCCCTTATTTTTTCATTAGAAGGATATGGATATGTAGTAAGTTCCTACCGAGTTTCGTTTATGTATGATGTATAGTTCTAAAGTAATACCCAAATGTGAAGTTGATTGAAAAGTGCCACGCCCCTGTCCTACGCCCATAAAATTTTACCAGTGGGACGACACATCCAAGAGGCGACTGCATACGAAATTTCAATGCTGCACGACCTTTAGTTCCAAAGCTAATCGAGATCAAAAATTTTCTTTGTATGGGGGTGCCACGCCCCCTTATCCAGTGCCCGTCTTATTTTCTCAGTAGAAGGATATGGATATGTAGTAAGTTCTTACCGAGTTTCATTGATGTGTGATGTGTAGTTCTAAAGTTATACACAAATCTGGAGTTAATAAAGAAAGGGCCACGCCCCTTATCCTACGCCCATAAAATTTTACCAGTGGGACGACACATCCAAGAGGCGACTGCATACGAAATTTCAATGCTGCACGACCTTTAGTTCCAAGGCTAATCGAGATCAAAAATATTGTTTGTATGGGGGGTGCCACGCCCCCTTATCCAGTGCCCCCTTATTTTTTCATTAGAAGGATATGGATATGTAGTAAGTTCCTACCGAGTTTCATTGATGTGTGATGTGTAGTTCTAAAGTTATACACAAATCTGGAGTTGATAAAAAAGTGCCACGCCCCTTATCCTACGCCCATAAAATTTTACCAGTGGGACGACACATCCAAGAGGCGACTGCATACGGAATTTCAATGCTACACGACTTTTAGTTCCAAAGCTATTCGATGTAAACAATTTGGTTTGTATGGGCGGTGCCACGCCCTCTTGATGTATCAAAATTTTTTATAGCCTATAACCATCCTTGGAACATCTATAGTCTATGTGCCAAATTTGGTTATGATCGATCAAGCGGTTTGGAACGCAACTCCGAACATACATACATACATACATACATACATACATACATTTTTTGATTTTTATATATATAGATAAATCAAATTATGTATGTATGTATGTACATATGTATGTATGTTCGGAGTTGCGTCCTAAACCGCTTGATCGATCATAACCAAATTTGGCACATAGGCTATAGATGTTTCAAGGATGGTCATAGGCTATAAAAAAATGTATACATCAAGAGGGCGTGGCACCTCCCATACCACTTGAATAATTGATTTGGCATATCTTTAAAACTACAAGGTGTACAACATTAAAACTTTGTATTATGTTAGTATTTAGATGTGTCTTCCTGCTGGAAAAAATGTAGGGGCGTGGGACAAGGGGGCTTGGCACCCCTCATATAACTTAATTCTATGATATGGCATATCTTTGAAAGTACAAGTCGCGCAGCATTGAAATTCCGTACGCAGACACCTCTTGGATGAGTCGTCCAACTGGTAAAATTATATGGGCGTAGGTCAAGGGGGTGGCACTTCAATCAAATCCTATACGTGTATAACTTTCGGAGTACGCATCCCCTATTGTTCTTGCAGCAAAGAAAGATGGCACCAAAAGATTGTGCTGTGATTATCGCCGACTTAATTAAAAAATTATACGAGACAATTTTCCAATGATTCTTATTGACGACGTGTTGCAGAGGCTTCAGGAAGGTAAAATCTACACAACTTTGGACTTAAGAAATGGATTTTTCCATGTGTCGGTGGAGCCAAGTTCACGAAAATAACGAAGTATCGTTAGTTACGCACAACGCACTATAGGTAATTTGACCCATTTTTGAGGCCAAAATTAATAACAGCCAAACTGAAAGGAGTTTTGGTTAAAAAATTTTGGTTTTATAAAAAAAATAGGTGGTAGAAAATTTGGGAGCAGAAATTGTTTAAAAATTTAATTCTTGTCTGCCCCGGGTCTCAAGTGAAACTTTTTACATACATTTTTTTTTTAACAAGAGATTTATAAAATGTTTGTTTATAATTCATTATCTAATCTGATTTGTCTTAATTCGCATTCATACGCGTGGCTTAACAATGTGCCCAAGCTATCTTCATATTCATTGGCACTCTCGTTCGATAAAATTCACTGCGTATACTGTGTTCAATATGTTTTTCACAAACAATGACTTTGACCGCCTGCTAAACCGTCGTCGTTTGTTTTTTACAAAAACCAATTACACAGTTATTTGATTTGATGTTTTCTTTATCAAATACCACCAACAAAAAATTTATTTTCACAAGTGCGAAATATGACTTTTGGCCTCAAAAATTGATCAAATTACCCATAGTGCAAGGGCCGTTTGGAATCTTGAATTCGCCAGCGGTATTTTTTTTCAGGTACATTTTTGCGATATATAGGGAACTGGTGCAGGATGGATCGATCGTCATTTATATGGATGACATAATAATCCCATCGAAAAACGTAGACGAAGGCTTACGGAAGCTACGCACCGTGCTGTCCTTGCCATAAAAACATGGGCTTAGTTTCAAGTGGGAAATGCCAATGGCTAAAACGCGAAGTTTCGTTCCTTGGGTGCATCATCAATAATTCTACAATCAAGCCGTCAGCTGAAAAGACAAGAGCAATCGAACATTTTCCAATGCCATCAGATAGGAAATCGCTTCAACGGTTTTTAGGCTTAACGTCATATTTTAGGCGATTTATTTCGGATTTCGCCTTAATAGCAAAGGCACTGACAGATCTGTTGGTAAAAGGAGCACCATTTCGTATTGAAGACGAGCGGATAGCAGCATATCAGCAACTTAAAGCCGCATTGGTGAGCGCACCAGTCCTCAAACTGTTTGACCAGAACGCGCCAACGGAAATTCACACCGACGGTGTTGCTACAGAAGGATCCAGACGATCAGAAGTTACATTCGGTACAATTTATGAGCAGAAAGACGACGGCTGCTGAACAAAAGTACCACTCGTATGAACTTGAGGTTCTCGCCATTATAGACGCATTGATGAAGTGGGGAGTCTACGTTCTCGGGAAAAAGGTGAAGATAGTTACGGATTGCAATGCTTTTACGATGACTATGATGAAGAAGGATGTGCCGCTTCGAGTTTCCAGATGGGCGATATTTCTACAGGAGGTTGACTACTCGATAAAGCACCGTTCAGGAACGAAAATGCAGCATGTAGATGCGCTGAGTCGTGCATCGTGTTTAATCATGGAGGATTCGCTGAAGCATAAGATCAAAGAAGCACAAATACGCGACGATTGGATAAGGGCGATTGTAAAAATCTTGGAAAATGACACTTATGAAGACTTCTACAGTACGGATTACTTCACAAAGATCCCACTAAGGAGCTGTTGCTGGTACCCACACTCATGGAAGATGAGATCATCAAAATTGCACATCGGCAAGGACACTTTTCGACAAAGAAGACGAAGGATTTAGTGGAAAAATCATTTTATATTCCACACCTCTACTCTAAAGTACCAAACATTGTACGAAGCTGCGTTGAGTGTATAATTACAGAGAACAAAGCGGGAAAAAAGGATGGCATTTTAAGCACAATCGACAAGGAAGGCAGCCGTTAAGTACATACCATATTGACCATGTTAAGCTTTAAACACAATCAACTCGCGAGGCGAATTCTACGCGGCGAACGCGCGCTGTCAAAATTAAAACACACAGCAGTGCATGTGATTGCCCACAATGACGACGCTAGCGTAGTTCGCCTCTCGACGATTCGCCTCGCGATAGAACAAATTCTAATTTTGTCGCTGCCGCCTCAGCTGTCAGGAAAGGAAATTGGAAATTTTTGTGCGGAAACTATTTTTATAGTTTAACAACTCGGAAAATTCGTGAATTCGTGGTCACCGTGGATTTTTTTAAATTCTGTGCTTGTTGTGGGGATGATTTTTTCCGAATCAACTGATGCGAATTTCGCTCTGATTCTGTTTCACTGGGCGAAATTCCACGACGACTGCCGTCAAGACGCCATTATTCGCCGCGTAAAATTCGTCTCGCGAGTTGATTGTGTTTAAAGCTTAAGGCCAATGGAGATGACAAACAAGGCGTATAATTACATCCTAGTAGTTGTGGATGCTTTTCGAAGTTTGTCTGGCTGTATCCCACTAAGAATTAAGGCGCAGAGGCAGTAATAGATAGACTTCAGAAGCAGGCAACAGTTTTTGGCAATCCACGGAGAATAATGTCAGACAGGGGATCGGCGTTTACATCAAATTCTTTCAGAGAATACTGCGAGAGCGAAGCAATTCAACATTTACTTATTGTGACAGGCGTGCCAAGGGGAAACGGGCAAGTAGAGCGAATTCATAAGATTGTCATCCCTATGCTATCAAAATTTTGCCATGAAAATCCTGCACAATGGTATCGCAACATAAGCAAGGTGCAGCAGACAACAATACTCCACCAAGAAGCACAAGTATATCAGTATACTTACGGGTGTTGAAATGCTCATTAAGGCTAACTTGGAAATTCAAAATTTGCTTCAGGAAGCTGCCATATAGGAATTGGATGCAGTGATGGCATACGGCAGGATGCTTTGGAAAACATAAAGAAGCTTCAAGAAGAGAACCGCAGAGCGTTTAATGCGTCTAGGAGACCAGAAACAAGGTATCGCCTAATGAGTTGGTAGCCATTAAACGTACTCAATTTGGCACAGCGTTGAAATTGAAGCCGAAGTTTCTCGGACCGTATAAGATTATCGCAATTCAAGGGCATGGACGATACGAAGTGGAGAAGATCGAAGATCATGAAGGGCCAGGGAGAACAACGACAGTTGCCGAGTATATGAAAAGGTGGAACCCCTCATTCGGGCCGAATGAAGCGTCAGGAGGGCCGAATGTGGGTTCAGTAAACCCACAGACACTCGGACGGAGAACTAGGAGCGGACAGACTTACTAGAATGTACAACCCTGACGGGAATGAAACTATGTGACGGACGGACGAAACAAAAAAGACGCTCGAACGACTTGAATCAAACGGACATCTTAATTTTAAGAAGAGTAGTTAAGCAGCATTGTAAGCGCAAAGACGTTACGCGCACGAATTTAACTTTGTATATTCTTATTACTTATAACTCAAATGTTCCAATAAACAATAATAAGAATCCTAGAAATATGGGAACGCAACCGGAATAAAATCCTATATGTATATGGAAACCAATTGCAAAGAGATTTTTGCAACTCGTTTCTCATATACGAAAAAAGGAGCGGATCAATTTGAATAAATTTCAATATCAACACATTTTATTTTATTTTAAAAAAAAATCAAAACGCATTTCTACACATTGTCACATTTGTTTTCAACGTCTACGACACTTGTTCATTCCCTTACCCGCCACGGTGATCAGAAGATCTTCAGAACTCGAAACAAGCCAGAAAGATACACATTTTGCACCGCCGAAAATAACTTTACACCAGACATATCAAACACTCACATTGCGCAAATTTATCAATTTTTGAAGTGTGTTAAATGAACGCACTTTGCAAAGTGTTTGTGCAAATGGTTTTTGGCTGTCAAAAAGAAAAAAACTAAAATGCCGAGAATCAGTGAAAAAGTAAAGATTGATGTTGGAGCTGTTTGGAAAAAATTACTGTAACCATTTTGCGTTAAATTTTATTGTTCAATACTAAACTTTTTTCATAATGTTATAGATCATAGCTAAGCAGGGTTGCATTCTTTACCGTCTAAGTTTACAAACATCGTTTGCACAGCGAAATCATCGGGCAAATTTATTACATTTGCGCAAATGAACTTTCATACAAAATTTGACAGTTCGTTTAAGTATCAGGTGATAAATTTGTCAAGTTTGTCACGTTTGTCAGGCTTTAGCGCGTTTAAATGAATACCCTTACTGTTTATTTTCCATCCTTCGAAATTTCATGTCAAGAATTCGTTACATTCGAACAAGTAGTGAGAAATCTTTTCTTCTTCATGTTTTTGGTTTATATGTTCCAAACCAGTGCAATTCGGCTAGCCCGCTATATCTCTTCCTTAAATTAATCTAAAAAATATTGCATACCACCTATTTTATGAAATTAGCTTCTCAAAGAAAAATTTCTCGTGTGATTGGAAATTAATTGTTAAAAATGTGGTCACCAGATATCCAACTCGCACACCACAGATTACTACCAGATATCCGACTCTCATATTAGCGCTAAAAAATCACCAACACAATCACAAAATACACGATAGACTTTTTCCATATCAGGTTACGGGTACCCAGGTATTCGGCTTTTCTGATATCGGTATCCCATCTGTATTCGACCAAACCTATGTTATTGTAACCATTTGATTGTTATTTCAGTTTTAATATATGTGCTGATATTTTTTGTGTACATTAAATATTTTATTTTGTTGCTTTTGTCGCGTGGGAACCAGGTACTCGAAAACATCTGTAGTCGATAGCCGTGTCGTGCAATTTATTTGTATGCCCTATCAATTGTAAGATAGGAGCGTCAAATGCAAGATAAGAGCTATCCGCTGTATCAAATTCCCAACCCACTGCGAACAAATTTTTTAGGTTTGACAGTTGTTGGTCCGAAATGTAAACAAAGGAAATTTTGTGAATGCAACTCTGTAAGGAATTACAAAAACAAAATACATTGCAAATCACACGTACGCTATTTGTGTGAGGATTTTTTCAAAAAAAAAATGGAAATTTTGGTTCCCTGGACGGACAGTTGGATATCTGGTAGTAATCTGTGTCGCACATAAGCGCTAAAATATCACCAAAAAAATCACAAAAAGAACGATCGACTTTTTCCATATCTGGTTACGGGTAGCCCTGTATTCGGTTTTTCTGTTATCGGTATTTCATCAGTATTCGACCAAACTTATATTATTGTAACAATTTGATTGTTATTTCAGTTTGAATATATGTTCTGATATTTTTTGTGTACATTAAATATTTTATTTTGTTGCTTTTGTCGCGTGGGAACCGAGTACTCGAAAGCATCTGTAGTCGATAGCCGTGTCGTGCAATTTATTTGTATGCCCTATCAACTGTAAGATAGGAGCGTTAGTTGTAAGATAAGAGCTATCCGCTGTATCGAATTCCCACCCCACTGCGAACAAATTTTTTAGGTTTGACAGTTGTTGGTCCAAAATGTAAACAAAGAAATTTTTGTGAAAGCAACTCTGTAAGGAATTACAAAAACAAAATGCATTGCGAATCACACGTACGCTATCTCTGTGAGGAATTAAAAAAAAAATGGAAATTTGTGTTCCCTGGACGGACAGTTGGACGTCTGGTAGTAGTCTGTGATGTGGTCTTCAGCTGCAAAAAATTTAGGGAATGATAAGGTCCCGTCACATATAATCCGTTGCAGCCGTGAAATTAAAATTAAAATTGCATTAAAATTAAATAAAAAACATTCCGCAGAAAATTACAAGTCGGCAAAACAATAAAAGGAATCTGCTGATACCTGTTAACGTTCCGACGACAGGTCAAAAGTTGAAACTTTTTGCGTTGCTTCATCGCATCCGTTGCTTATGTACCATAGTCCGCTTTTACACGATTCACCTCGGCCCTTGCGGCACAGAAAAATGAGAAACAACAAGGGAAAAGGAAAAGTCTCTCGGACAACATTGTGGTGCGATTCTTTATTCGCTTTCGCAATGTTGTGTGTCAATTAAAACTGAATATTCCAAATAAAGTGAAAATTTACCTAATTTCAGAATTTTATTAAAGTAAATATAAAGAAGAAAATGAGCAAAGAGTGGAAAACGTGCTTTAAATGCTTTACAATTCACACAAATAAAACAAGCTGCAAACTCTAATGTCAAAATGTTGCGTAGAGCGAGTTGCCTCGCGTAAAAGCTTTGCGCGACTTCAAAACGGAATGTGAAAAAGTTTAAAGAACCGAGTTGAATCGCGTAAATGCGGACATACCACAAATTATGATTGCTTACATTTCAACTTCGCTGCCAGTTAAAAATTCGCTCTCACGGACGCAATGGATTCTATGTGACGGGGTCTTTATGTGGACGTCGGACCACATTTCAAATTGACCAAGTTATCGATTATTTTGCAAATACAGGTGCTGTGTCTACATTTGCTTTCTTTGGTTTTACCGTCGTTTCATTATTCATCTCTAGAAATTGTCACCACTCGATATCGAAATATATATAATCATATATTGGTGGTTTTTGACTATTATTTTCATCGCCTCAGCATAAAACGTTTTTTCATTTCTTGTTTCTATTAAACAGTTCTGATTTCGACAAGAAGCATAGAAGCTTGATGGTCGCGGAAACCACCAGTTATATTTCCGTTTAAAAAGTGAAAATGAATGTTGAAAATTCCCCTCCAATAGTGAGTTGGAATGTATAGATATAGAATAATATTACTTATAGAGAGGAACACTTAAAGTTAGTGGTTGTATCAGAAATACTGTATCTTAATACAAAAAAGTTTCATTTGTACTGAATCAACGAAAAGACCAGGAGCAGACTGAAGACCTACGTATAGATATCGCATACATTTTTTATTTGAACAACTGCGCTATGTTTAGTATCAGCGAATTGTGTTGTATGTTTTGTTGTCCACCGTGTCCTGGGCCGATTGCTGCCAAATTGGCGTTTCAACCGCCGGAGCCCACATATAAACTTACTCCTGCTGATGATACCAACGTAAAGTACAATCTGCATCTTTTTGACCGTGCCGAATGGCAGTATTCCGAGCGTGATAAGTCCAAGGTAGAGGCTTTCTTTACGCGGACTGCGCGTGGAAATCTGATAACATGCATATATGTTCGCTGCAGTAAAAACGCCAAGTATACTCTTCTTTTCTCACATGGAAACGCTGTTGACTTGGGACAGATGAGTAGTTTTTACATATCTCTTGGCTCTCAACTAAACTGCAATGTTTTTGGATATGACTACTCTGGCTACGGCATGAGTGGTGGCAAACCCTCCGAAAAAAATCTATATGCTGACATAGAAGCAGCTTGGCAAGCTATGCGAAATAGGTATAAATATCATTCCATTTATTAAAATCAGGGAGATAACTGAAATAAGATTTATTGAAAAAACAACACATTTGCGTTTCTTTTTTTGTCAAGAATAACTGTTATTTTGCTAACAGGATTTTCTGCGCAACTTGACTAGAAGCTCTTCGCTGTTTAAGCAACAGTTGGCAGTTAGGATTAATATATGTAAATTCTTTGATGTAAAGCTAAAATACCAGTTATTTCCCTGATGATGATATTACAGTGACATTTTTCTTTATGCACTTGCATATATAATTTACAATATTTACGTTTATTGAAGATTTAACATCAGCCCCGAGACGATCATTTTATATGGACAAAGCATTGGGACTGTTCCAACCGTCGATTTAGCAACTAGACATGAAGTAGGCGCTGTGATACTCCACTCGCCTTTGATGTCGGGGCTACGAGTTGTATTCAGAAACACTAAAAGAACCTGGTTTTTTGATGCTTTTCCGAGGTTGTAAAATTTATATCACATTATAATTTATTTATAAATATTAAAATTTGTAAAATATGTAGCATCGACAAGGTATCAAAAGTAAAATCGCCTGTGCTCGTAATCCATGGTACTGATGACGAGGTCATAGACTTTTCACATGGCATTGGTATTTATGAAAGATGTCCAAAAGCAGTGGAACCACTTTGGGTCGAGGTAAGCTTTCAATAATTTAAATTTGTATTAAAAAATTATTTTGCACATCCAACGTAAGGAAAGTTGTTCTTGATTAATCAGAAACACCCGTTTCCGGGTTACTACCTGATATAGGGATTCACTGCATGCGGCCCTAGTACGCGCGCGCCTTCTTCAGTTGAAGGCATGGCCTCTTACGGTGTCTCCGTCCTTCAACTGCCTCCTCAAGAGACCTTTTTCGCTTCGTCTATACGCCCTTGATCCTAGTCGTCGCCAACGCGGATCGGGGCCGAAGATCTTGCGGAGCATTTTTTCCTTGAACACTCCAAGGGAGCCTGCATCAGGCTGCGAAATCACATAGCGCCAAAAAGCTATGCGGGACGTGAGAAAAATACCGACAGTTATGGTTAATTGGAATGTGAATTTTTTCTCTATTCTAAAAATCAAAATATAATTAGCTTCCGACGTACGTAGGGGTTTTTTTTATTAATTTTTTTGCATATAACTATAAAATCTTAAAATGAAAAACAAAAATCCTAAGTGCATCGATAGATATTAGGGGTATTCCCTATCCGGTGCAATTGGTTCTGCAAAAGAGCAAATGCAAAATATTTTTCCACCTTTTGCATACACAACAACCAAACACACTGGTTTGCTTTTGCATTAAACTCACAATTTTCCTAAACCAAAATCCATTGCGTTTAGTGGAAAATATTTGATGCAAAATATGAGCATAGTTGCCAGCTTGAAAAGTCGCACTTATTGGTGTTATAAATATTTACCCATGATTTCATTTGCTGCATTTTCAATTAAGAAGTCGCTTAATTGTTGTTTTTCGCTCTTCCGTGGCATTTTTTTGAGCACTCAAATAAAACAGCTGTTTGACAAAAACATTTGCAGGGATTTCCCAATCGGTCGTTCCCGATCATAAAAATGCAAAAGAAAAATTTTGCTTTTGCTTTTACATTCGCTCCGAAAAAGGAATACCCCTATTGTAATAAAAAAAGCTAAAGTAAAAATTCCAGGTGAATCGGTTAAGAAATGTAGAAGTTTAGTTTCCGGCAGTTTGAAAAGTACATAGTTTTGTACGTAGCACAAGGAGCGCGTTGTAAGAAATATCACCTTTATGTAATGTACCAGATTAACCTTTTAGATTGAAATTCCCTGCGTCGATCCAAAACCGTGAAATTGTAGTATTCCTCAAAGTTGGAGCATTAAGACGCTGCTTGTGATCGCAAATATATTCCTAGTCTATTTCAATACCAATTCTATATTCATACGTTGGAATTCTGCTTGATGGTGATTTAACCTATTTCGGACAGGTATCCGATTAAGTAAATATAACCTTATGATTCTTTTAAGAAACAGCTTATCTTTCGCCAGATATGTCATCTTAAAAACGTCAAGGTTCTAGCTTAAACTGTTCAGAAGTTATAGAATACGAAAAATCGCACACTGGTCCATATACCCACAAACATATCGCTGACAAAGTGCATAATCGACGTTATGTTGTATATATTATGGAAGTTATGAGGATTTTCCGTTTACCGCCTATATTAAGCATACGCAACCTTTCTCCCGGGCCGCATAATTATATTTGTAAAGTAACGCGGGCCGCATCACTACTGGTATCACGAAAAAAAACATGGAACCATCTCCCCTTTAATACAAAACATTTTTGAGATTATAAAAATTATAATAACTAGTGTGTTTAGGGCTGCAGCTAAAAGCTTGCCGGGCCGCAGGTTGAGTATGGCGGGCCTATATAGTGGGCGGACCACCCCAATTGTATGACGTAGAGGGCCCACACATTACCTTGGATACCAAATATCATTCCTTTAAATGAGTAATTAAACAAATTAAAGCCATTTTTCCGAAAAAAATTCGAGGTAGTGGGACTTAAAGGTCTATTGTGTGCGTGCCCTTCAACCTATTTGGCCAATCTAGGAACTTAAACTAAGCTGCGATTGTGTACCAAAGTTGGTCCAAATCGGACTACTCCTTTCTCTCCTGCGACCGCGGTCGGTAAAATCACGCAATAAGGGTTGTACGCGAAGTTGTCGCACTCATTTCGGGGCATCCGTTTTTTTTCATACTTAATCAGAAAATATGCCTGCTAACGCCAGTGATAGTCTGCAGCCTGGATATTGCGGGATCATAAAGTGTTTTACCGTCAAAGAATAATATTTTCGTGCAAACTTTTTGATTAGGGTTTAATTGCCTGTACTAACGACCGCCGCGGTGGCTCAGTCGACTGATGCGGGAACTCCTGGGTTCAACTTTCAGTCCGGCACGTAACATCTAATACAAGGAGAATTTATTCTCAAATTGTTTCTTTGCGCGGCGCCACATCGCGATGAATTAGTAATTTTCCGAGAATATTCTTTGGTCATAAAAAGCTTCTCAACCCGTTCGTATTCGATAAATTTACGTCCCGTTAATTTCTGAAAAATATAACAAGCACACACAAGTCAATGCGAGAAAGCTAGGCCTAAGCCCACACGGGCTGTTGCGCCAATCAAATATTATTATTATTATTAATAACGACCACAAAATGAACTGCACGGTAAACACTATTTTTTATGAATGCTTTTTTATTGAAGATAATATGTAGTATAATTTAAAACTGTTTTGCGAAATTTGCAGTGAACACAAAAATTGAAGCTCTGAAAAATTCCGAATAAAAAAAAGTGTTGCTGCGCTAATAAAATAAACTGCGTTTGACAACCGTTATCTTTTTAACCGTTGCTTTCCCACTTTGTTTTGTACAATTTTCGATATATTCAATCAATTTGCAATAACATATTCGAACATCATTTCATTTGGCGCCTTTCTATAAGCTTTTTATTAAATTCACTTCAGGTTTGTTAGTTTGTAGTCAAATCTAGTAATCAAGTTTTCACCCACTTCCCGACTACTTAGAGATCTGAAACTTTGCATACATGCGTAAACACGCTTATGATACATGAATCAATCATAAAAACATTTAAATTTTTATTTTAATCAAAGTTATTAGCGAAACTGCAATAGCCAATTAGAGCGCAGACAGAAGAAGAAGAAGCACGTAGGGACAGACGGGCCAGGAGCTGTTTAATCGCATTATATATATTTATAGAATTCGAAATGTGTAATGACCTAGATTTATGCCTCATTTAAGCCTTACAAATAATATTATATATATAGATCATTAAATCACATCAAATACATCAACAAATATTCTTGGGACAGACGGGCAAGGAGCTGTTTAATCGCAATTTATGTATGTATATAATTTTGCCGTATTTATAGAATCCGTAATGTGTAATGACCTAGATTTACGCCTGATTTAGGCCCCTACCAATATATAGGCATCACAACCAATATTATATAGATAACTAACAGCCCTATTCGCTCGCTCCCGGCACAATTGATTGAGAGTATCAATTGATCCGCTTTCTTGTGCCGGGCTTTCTACAACCCTATTCTTTACCAATCGTATCACGAAAAAAGCTTTGGCGTTTCATTTAAAGCTCTTTGCTGTGAAAACAGCTGTTTGTGCTTCTTCTTCTTCACAAAAAACGAAAAATGGAAACAAAAACTGCAGAAAAGTGAGTATTTTTTGGAAATTTTCATTAATTTGGTGTTTTATCTTATTTCTTTTAATTTCTAGACATCGTATATTTAACAGGAGGACGTAGGAGCAGCTGCAGCATTTCATTCAAAGTTGCAAACAGCACCCAGAGCAGCAAGCCGGGAAAACAGCCCGATAGCGCTGCGAGCAGTGTAAAATTTGTGGGAGCAGTGGCAGAGGACCTCGAACTCCCGATATAAAGGAGTTTTAGCAGCAGGCCATACATGTGTTGTGTTTTTAAAATTGTGTAACTTCCTTTAAATTGCTGCAATAAACAAATTTTTGCTTTTTTGCTTCAAAATAGACGTTTTTCAATAGCTGTTTTCGCTTGTTACCTCCTAATTCGACAGTCACAATGAATATCTCAATTGATACAATTCGAGTTTTGATTTCTCTTCTGAATAAGGAAAAGTAGAAATTGTGCCGAAATGCTCTATTGAGACGAAATTAGTATTGAGACGGTCGAAGGAATAGAGCTGTAAATCACATCAAATACAGGAACAAATGTTCCGGGGACAGACGGGCAAGGAGGAGCGCTGCTATTCAACCGAAAACAACAAATATCAAGAACAGACCAGACGGGCAAGGAAAAGTATTCCCATTAAATTAAATAGAATTAAATTGAGCAACAGCCAATCAGACCCAAAAAGGGAATAAGAAGCACTGCTGTATATAAGCAGCACAGAAGCACGCTTTGCTCTAATGCTTTCAGTTATTCGTTGCGAACGGACGTATATTGGAGCTCTTACTTTTGAGAATTTTGATTAGATTTTGATTTAAAATTTCAGAGCTCTAAAATTTAATTTATGGGAGACTAAAAAGTAGAAAATAATATTATATAAAAAAAACTTTTTAAAAATAAGCTTTTATTCATTAAATGCACTAAAAAGTAGAAAATAAATTGTTTCCAAGTCACCTGTATCTTATTATCAATAAATGCTTGGGCGCTCAAAACCTCTATTCACACTAATCTTTCATTACTAGAATCTATTTGCAAAAAATAATTATATAAAATACGTATTGTATTAACTGGTTGACAAATTTTGAACACATGCGCGCCCAAGCGTTTATGGATAGTAAGATACTTGACGGAAACAATTTATTTTCTACTTTTTAGTGCATTTAATGAATAAAAGCTTATTTTTAAACAGTTTTTTATATACTCTACACCTATGGTAATAGGGTATAATAACTTTGTACCAAAAAATGTAACACATTAAAGGAGCCGTCCTAGGTATAGACATAAGTATATTGAAATGCACAGAATCACTTTCTGTCTGGATTTCCGGTTGTCCGTCTGTCTGTCTGTGCTGGAGAGAAAAAGGAGTTGTCCGATTTGTACCAAATTTGGTACAAAGATACAGTGAACCTTAACTTAGCTTACGTTCCGATATTAGTCAAATCGGTTGAAGGGCACGTCCATAATAGGCAGATGCAGTGCTATTCTGCGAACAGTACGCGGATGTAAGCAGAGATCGTTAGCACAATGGATTCGTACATGAATGTTCATATGGCCATACTAAAACTTTTAACATATCGCCAAATGGCATGAATGTTCATATGGCCATACTAAAACTTTATACATATGGCCAAATGAACATGAATGTTCTTATGGCCATACTAAAACTTTAAACATATGGCTAAATGACATGAATGTTCATATGGCCATACTAAAACTTTAAACATATAGCCAAATGAACATGAATGTTCTTATGGCCATACTAAAACTTTAAACATATAGCCAAATGAATGTTCATATGGCCATACTAAAACTTTAAACATATGGCTAAATGACATGAATGTTCATATGGCCATACTAAAACTTTAAACATATAGCCAAATGAACATGAATGTTCATATGGCCATACTAAAACTTTAAACATATAGCCAAATGAACATGAATGTTCTTATGGCCATACTAAAACTTTAAACATATAGCCAAATGAATGTTCATATGGCCATACTAAAACTTTAAACATATGGCCAAATGAACATTCATATTGCGCCTTCTTTGTACACATATCAGCGGCATTTTTTCGGCAAAATTTCTATAATTTGTCTAATTACTCATTGAAAATAATTATACACCTAATTCTCATTTTACACGATAGATACGTACCCAATAAAATCGTGTACAAAAGATACTGGCTATACGGAAAAATAGTATTTTGGTTCTAGACGTAAAAAAGAAACTTAAAAGTACAATATACAAAATAAAAAAATTCTTTTTAGAGTTCACTAGCTGTTACCCGCGGGTTCCACCCCGCGTTTTTATAAAAATACGCAATGAGAATTATGCTCTGATTGGATGTTCCTGTATTTAATTTTATTTAATTTAATAGCAGTGTTTGCCAGTCTATCTTTTTATTGGTTTCTGATTGTTTTCTGTTGAACAGCAGGGCTTCTCCTTGCTGATGCTTGTGATGTCTATATACTTGTAGGGGAAGTTATAAATGTAGGCCCTTACAGAACTATCTGTGTATGTAGATTACTCCTTTGGTGGAAGGCCAAAATTAAAGTCACGACCCCCTTTCACTCCTCATGGACCACCAATTTCTTACGGTACATACATTTAAGGTGTGCCACGCCACCTTGTCCCATGCCCCTAAATCTATATATGTATATAAAACTCAAAATTATGTAAAAATGTTAACATGTATGTATGTATGACTAAATACTAACAGAATACAAATTTTAATGTTGTATGACTTGTAGTTCTAAAGACATACCAAATCAAAGATTTAAGTTGTATGAGTGGTGCCACGCCCCGTTGTCCCATGCCCCTAAATTTTTATAGGAAATTAGCAAAAGGGCATGACTAAATTCTAACAAAACAGAATTTTAATGTTGAACGACTTGTAGTTTTAAAGATACTAGTAATTACTCCCGGTTTCGGGTGTGCCCTATGACATATGTAGCTAAATTAAATTTAAAGAAAAATGTACTTAATATTGTTGCCAAAGTTTTCCAAATCTATTCAGCAGGCTTTATCTCGAAAGGAAATAACCCAATACAAAACTTTCGAAATTAAAAACCTTATTAGAACTCGAGAACTTATGCCTGAAAAATCATGGTGAAACTTTCAAAATGGTGTATCATTCAATATTGTGCAATTCTTAAACCGTCTAGAAAAGCCCATTCTTAGAATAATAGCATGTCTGTCAAATAATAGACCTCGAAATCTTTAAAATGATATATAATTTATCATGCAACTCTCTCTAGATCGTCTGAACTAAGCGCCGGTCTTCAAATAAATAATAGATGTAGCATTCTTTAATGTTTGTAATAAATGCAGTGCAAGCACAACTGAGGCTCTTCAGCGATTAGTGGGAAAGGAGAGAGTGTGTGATTTTTCTATTTCCTTGTCTCCATCTTCCCGCTAGCACGCAGATAGGAAATATGGGCATCCTTTAAACGCAATTATTTCGGAAATGACGACCAATCTTTGATCTGATATTTTTGTGCAAATGTACTCATCGAAATCTTTAAAATGATATATAATTTATCATGCAACTATCTCTAGATCGTCTGAACTAAGCGCCGGTCTTCAAATAAATAATAGATGTAGCATTCTTTAATGTTTGTAATAAATGCAGTGCAAGCACAACTGTGGCTCTTCAGCGATTAGTGGGAAAGGAGAGAGTGTGTGATTTTTCTATTCCCTTGTCTCCATCTTCCCGCTAGCACGCAGATTTTACCGATTTAAGTTGTATGAGGGGTGCCACGCCTCGTGTCCAATGCCCATTCAATTTTCCCAATTGAAGAATACCGAGTTTCATTGATGTATGAAGTATAGTTCTAAAGTAATACCCAAATGTGAAATTGATTGAAAAGTGCCAGGCCCCTGTCCTACGCCCATAAAATTGTATCAGTGGGACGACTCATCCAAGAGGTGCTTGCATACGGAATTTCAATACTGTGCGAATTTTAGTTCCAAAGCTATTCGATATCAATGATTTCGTTTGTATGGGCGGTGCCACGCCCCTTGTCCAATGCCTGTCGCATTTTCCCAGTTCAATGATACAGATATGTAATAAGTTTCTACCGAGTTTCATTGATGTATGAAGTATATTTCTAAAGTTATACCCGTATAGGATTAGATTGAAGTGGCACTCCCCTTGACCTACGCCCAAATAACTTTACCATTTTACCATAATTTTCATCCAAGAGGTGCCTGCGTACGGAATTTCAATGTTGCGCGACTTGTACTTTCAAAGATATGCCATATCATAGAATTAAGTTATATGAGGGGTGCCAAGCCCCCTTTTCCCACGCCCCTACATTTTTTCCAGAAGCACGCTTTGCTCTAATGCTTTCAGTTATTCGTTGCGAACGGACGTATATTGGAGCTCTTACTTTTGAGAATTTTGATTAGATTTTGATTTAAAATTTCAGAGCTCTAAAATTTAATTTATTGGAGACTAAAAAGTAGAAAATAATATTATATAAAAAAAACTTTTTAAAAATAAGCTTTTATTCATTAAATGCACTAAAAAGTAGAAAATAAATTGTTTCCAAGTCACCTGTATCTTATTATCAATAAATGCTTGGGCGCTCAAAACCTCTATTCACACTAATCTTTCATTACTAGAATCTATTTGCAAAAAATAATTATATAAAATACGTATTGTATTAACTGGTTGACAAATTTTGAACACATGCGCGCCCAAGCTTTTATGGATAGTAAGATACTTGACTTGGAAACAATTTATTTTCTACTTTTTAGTGCATTTAATGAATAAAAGCTTATTTTTAAACAGTTTTTTATATACTCTACACCTATGGTAATAGGGTATAATAACTTTGTACCAAAAAATGTAACACATTAAAGGAGCCGTCCTAGGTATAGACATAAGTATATTGAAATGCACAGAATCACTTTCTGTCTGGATTTCCGGTTGTCCGTCTGTCTGTCTGTGCTGGAGAGAAAAAGGAGTTGTCCGATTTGTACCAAATTTGGTACAAAGATACAGTGAACCTTAACTTAGCTTACGTTCCGATATTAGTCAAATCGGTTGAAGGGCACGTCCATAATAGGCAGATGCAGTGCTATTCTGCGAACAGTACGCGGATGTAAGCAGAGATCGTTAGCACAATGGATTCGTACATGAATGTTCATATGGCCATACTAAAACTTTTAACATATCGCCAAATGGCATGAATGTTCATATGGCCATACTAAAACTTTATACATATGGCCAAATGAACATGAATGTTCTTATGGCCATACTAAAACTTTAAACATATGGCTAAATGACATGAATGTTCATATGGCCATACTAAAACTTTAAACATATAGCCAAATGAACATGAATGTTCTTATAGCCATACTAAAACTTTAAACATATAGCCAAATGAATGTTCATATGGCCATACTAAAACTTTAAACATATGGCTAAATGACATAAATGTTCATATGGCCATACTAAAACTTTAAACATATAGCCAAATGAACATGAATGTTCTTATGGCCATACTAAAACTTTAAACATATAGCCAAATGAATGTTCATATGGCCATACTAAAACTTTAAACATATGGCCAAATGAACATTCATATTGCGCCTTCTTTGTACACATATCAGCGGCATTTTTTCGGCAAAATTTCTATAATTTGTCTAATTACTCATTGAAAATAATTATACACCTAATTCTCATTTTACACGATAGATACGTACCCAATAAAATCGTGTACAAAAGATACTGGCTATACAGAAAAATAGTATTTTGGTTCTAGACGTAAAAAAGAAACTTAAAAGTACAATATACAAAATAAAAAAATTCTTTTTAGAGTTCACTAGCTGTTACCCGCGGGTTCCACCCCGCGTTTTTATAAAAATACGCAATGAGAATTATGCTCTGATTGGATGTTCCTGTATTTAATTTTATTTAATTTAATAGCAGTGTTTGCCAGTCTATCTTTTTATTGGTTTCTGATTGTTTTCTGTTGAACAGCAGGGCTTCTCCTTGCTGATGCTTGTGATGTCTATATACTTGTAGGAGAAGTTATAAATGTAGGCCCTTACAGAACTATCTGTGTATGTAGATTACTCCTTTGGTGGAAGGCCAAAATTAAAGTCACGACCCCCTTTCACTCCTCATGGACCACCAATTTCTTACGGTACATACATTTAAGGTGTGCCACGCCACCTTGTCCCATGCCCCTAAATCTATATATGTATATAAAACTCAAAATTATGTAAAAATGTTAACATGTATGTATGTATGACTAAATACTAACAGAATACAAATTTTAATGTTGTATGACTTGTAGTTCTAAAGACATACCAAATCAAAGATTTAAGTTGTATGAGTGGTGCCACGCCCCGTTGTCCCATGCCCCTAAATTTTTATAGGAAATTAGCAAAAGGGCATGACTAAATTCTAACAAAACAGAATTTTAATGTTGAACGACTTGTAGTTTTAAAGATACTAGTAATTACTCCCGGTTTCGGGTGTGCCCTATGACATATGTAGCTAAATTAAATTTAAAGAAAAATGTACTTAATATTGTTGCCAAAGTTTTCCAAATCTATTCAGCAGGCTTTATCTCGAAAGGAAATAACACAATACAAAACTTTCGAAATTAAAAACCTTATTAGAACTCGAGAACTTATGCCTGAAAATTCATGGTGAAACTTTCAAAATGGTGTATCATTCAATATTGTGCAATTCTTAAACCGTCTAGAAAAGCCCATTCTTAGAATAATAGCATGTCTGTCAAATAATAGACCTCGAAATCTTTAAAATGATATATAATTTATCATGCAACTCTCTCTAGATCGTCTGAACTAAGCGCCGGTCTTCAAATAAATAATAGATGTAGCATTCTTTAATGTTTGTAATAAATGCAGTGCAAGCACAACTGAGGCTCTTCAGCGATTAGTGGGAAAGGAGAGAGTGTGTGATTTTTCTATTTCCTTGTCTCCATCTTCCCGCTAGCACGCAGATAGGAAATATGGGCATCCTTTAAACGCAATTATTTCGGAAATGACGACCAATCTTTGATCTGATATTTTTGTGCAAATGT
This sequence comes from Neria commutata, assembly GCA_963457695.1. NCBI lineage: Eukaryota > Metazoa > Arthropoda > Insecta > Diptera > Micropezidae > Neria > Neria commutata. Next base: position 42,366,561 of record OY735245.1, on the reverse strand, counting down.
ACTCATCGAAATCTTTAAAATGATATATAATTTATCATGCAACTATCTCTAGATCGTCTGAACTAAGCGCCGGTCTTCAAATAAATAATAGATGTAGCATTCTTTAATGTTTGTAATAAATGCAGTGCAAGCACAACTGTGGCTCTTCAGCGATTAGTGGGAAAGGAGAGAGTGTGTGATTTTTCTATTCCCTTGTCTCCATCTTCCCGCTAGCACGCAGATTTTACCGATTTAAGTTGTATGAGGGGTGCCACGCCTCGTGTCCAATGCCCATTCAATTTTCCCAATTGAAGAATACCGAGTTTCATTGATGTATGAAGTATAGTTCTAAAGTAATACCCAAATGTGAAATTGATTGAAAAGTGCCAGGCCCCTGTCCTACGCCCATAAAATTGTATCAGTGGGACGACTCATCCAAGAGGTGCTTGCATACGGAATTTCAATACTGTGCGAATTTTAGTTCCAAAGCTATTCGATATCAATGATTTCGTTTGTATGGGCGGTGCCACGCCCCTTGTCCAATGCCTGTCGCATTTTCCCAGTTCAATGATACAGATATGTAATAAGTTTCTACCGAGTTTCATTGATGTATGAAGTATATTTCTAAAGTTATACCCGTATAGGATTAGATTGAAGTGGCACTCCCCTTGACCTACGCCCAAATAACTTTACCATTTTACCATAATTTTCATCCAAGAGGTGCCTGCGTACGGAATTTCAATGTTGCGCGACTTGTACTTTCAAAGATATGCCATATCATAGAATTAAGTTATATGAGGGGTGCCAAGCCCCCTTTTCCCACGCCCCTACATTTTTTCCAGAAGCACGCTTTGCTCTAATGCTTTCAGTTATTCGTTGCGAACGGACGTATATTGGAGCTCTTACTTTTGAGAATTTTGATTAGATTTTGATTTAAAATTTCAGAGCTCTAAAATTTAATTTATTGGAGACTAAAAAGTAGAAAATAATATTATATAAAAAAAACTTTTTAAAAATAAGCTTTTATTCATTAAATGCACTAAAAAGTAGAAAATAAATTGTTTCCAAGTCACCTGTATCTTATTATCAATAAATGCTTGGGCGCTCAAAACCTCTATTCACACTAATCTTTCATTACTAGAATCTATTTGCAAAAAATAATTATATAAAATACGTATTGTATTAACTGGTTGACAAATTTTGAACACATGCGCGCCCAAGCTTTTATGGATAGTAAGATACTTGACTTGGAAACAATTTATTTTCTACTTTTTAGTGCATTTAATGAATAAAAGCTTATTTTTAAACAGTTTTTTATATACTCTACACCTATGGTAATAGGGTATAATAACTTTGTACCAAAAAATGTAACACATTAAAGGAGCCGTCCTAGGTATAGACATAAGTATATTGAAATGCACAGAATCACTTTCTGTCTGGATTTCCGGTTGTCCGTCTGTCTGTCTGTGCTGGAGAGAAAAAGGAGTTGTCCGATTTGTACCAAATTTGGTACAAAGATACAGTGAACCTTAACTTAGCTTACGTTCCGATATTAGTCAAATCGGTTGAAGGGCACGTCCATAATAGGCAGATGCAGTGCTATTCTGCGAACAGTACGCGGATGTAAGCAGAGATCGTTAGCACAATGGATTCGTACATGAATGTTCATATGGCCATACTAAAACTTTTAACATATCGCCAAATGGCATGAATGTTCATATGGCCATACTAAAACTTTATACATATGGCCAAATGAACATGAATGTTCTTATGGCCATACTAAAACTTTAAACATATGGCTAAATGACATGAATGTTCATATGGCCATACTAAAACTTTAAACATATAGCCAAATGAACATGAATGTTCATATGGCCATACTAAAACTTTAAACATATAGCCAAATGAACATGAATGTTCTTATGGCCATACTAAAACTTTAAACATATAGCCAAATGAATGTTCATATGGCCATACTAAAACTTTAAACATATGGCCAAATGAACATTCATATTGCGTTCTTTGTACACATATCAGCGGCATTTTTTCGGCAAAATTTCTATAATTTGTCTAATTACTCATTGAAAATAATTATACACCTAATTCTCATTTTACACGATAGATACGTACCCAATAAAATCGTGTACAAAAGATACTGGCTATACGGAAAAATAGTATTTTGGTTCTAGACGTAAAAAAGAAACTTAAAAGTACAATATACAAAATAAAAAAATTCTTTTTAGAGTTCACTAGCTGTTACCCGCGGGTTCCACCCCGCGTTTTTATAAAAATACGCAATGAGAATTATGCTCTGATTGGATGTTCCTGTATTTAATTTTATTTAATTTAATAGCAGTGTTTGCCAGTCTTTTTATTGGTTTCTGATTGTTTTCTGTTGAACAGCAGGGCTTCTCCTTGCTGATGCTTGTGATGTCTATATACTTGTAGGGGAAGTTATAAATGTAGGCCCTTACAGAACTATCTGTGTATGTAGATTACTCCTTTGGTGGAAGGCCAAAATTAAAGTCACGACCCCCTTTCACTCCTCATGGACCACCAATTTCTTACGGTACATACATTTAAGGTGTGCCACGCCACCTTGTCCCATGCCCCTAAATCTATATATGTATATAAAACTCAAAATTATGTAAAAATGTTAACATGTATGTATGTATGACTAAATACTAACAGAATACAAATTTTAATGTTGTATGACTTGTAGTTCTAAAGACATACCAAATCAAAGATTTAAGTTGTATGAGTGGTGCCACGCCCCGTTGTCCCATGCCCCTAAATTTTTATAGGAAATTAGCAAAAGGGCATGACTAAATTCTAACAAAACAGAATTTTAATGTTGAACGACTTGTAGTTTTAAAGATACTAGTAATTACTCCCGGTTTCGGGTGTGCCCTATGACATATGTAGCTAAATTAAATTTAAAGAAAAGTGTACTTAATATTGTTGCCAAAGTTTTCCAAATCTATTCAGCAGGCTTTATCTCGAAAGGAAATAACCCAATACAAAACTTTCGAAATTAAAAACCTTATTAGAACTCGAGAACTTATGCCTGAAAATTCATGGTGAAACTTTCAAAATAGTGTATCATTCAATATTGTGCAATTCTTAAACCGTCTAGAAAAGCCCATTCTTAGAATAATAGCATGTCTGTCAAATAATAGACCTCGAAATCTTTAAAATGATATATAATTTATCATGCAACTCTCTCTAGATCGTCTGAACTAAGCGCCGGTCTTCAAATAAATAATAGATGTAGCATTCTTTAATGTTTGTAATAAATGCAGTGCAAGCACAACTGAGGCTCTTCAGCGATTAGTGGGAAAGGAGAGAGTGTGTGATTTTTCTATTTCCTTGTCTCCATCTTCCCGCTAGCACGCAGATAGGAAATATGGGCATCCTTTAAACGCAATTATTTCGGAAATGACGACCAATCTTTGATCTGATATTTTTGTGCAAATGTACTCATCGAAATCTTTAAAATGATATATAATTTATCATGCAACTATCTCTAGATCGTCTGAACTAAGCGCCGGTCTTCAAATAAATAATAGATGTAGCATTCTTTAATGTTTGTAATAAATGCAGTGCAAGCACAACTGTGGCTCTTCAGCGATTAGTGGGAAAGGAGAGAGTGTGTGATTTTTCTATTCCCTTGTCTCCATCTTCCCGCTAGCACGCAGATTTTACCGATTTAAGTTGTATGAGGGGTGCCACGCCTCGTGTCCAATGCCCATTCAATTTTCCCAATTGAAGAATACCGAGTTTCATTGATGTATGAAGTATAGTTCTAAAGTAATACCCAAATGTGAAATTGATTGAAAAGTGCCAGGCCCCTGTCCTACGCCCATAAAATTGTATCAGTGGGACGACTCATCCAAGAGGTGCTTGCATACGGAATTTCAATACTGTGCGAATTTTAGTTCCAAAGCTATTCGATATCAATGATTTCGTTTGTATGGGCGGTGCCACGCCCCTTGTCCAATGCCTGTCGCATTTTCCCAGTTCAATGATACAGATATGTAATAAGTTTCTACCGAGTTTCATTGATGTATGAAGTATATTTCTAAAGTTATACCCGTATAGGATTAGATTGAAGTGGCACTCCCCTTGACCTACGCCCAAATAACTTTACCATTTTACCATAATTTTCATCCAAGAGGTGCCTGCGTACGGAATTTCAATGTTGCGCGACTTGTACTTTCAAAGATATGCCATATCATAGAATTAAGTTATATGAGGGGTGCCAAGCCCCCTTTTCCCACGCCCCTACATTTTTTCCATTCTTTAAAAATGTGCGTGGTTCGGCTACCATGGGGGCAGAATATTAAATATACCGATCATTTCTGTTGTACACCTGTCAGAGCATAAATATTTGTCATATATAGTCTCTTCAGGTATATCTTGTAGACTGCCAAAAATGGGCGTGGTCCGCCTACTATGTAGGCGGTAAATTAATTGCACCCTTCATTTTTTTTATTGGATTATCATCCCCACTCGATTACTTGGTGTATATACTTACTTGCTTTTTATACCCTACACCTATTGTAATAGGATATAATAACTAAAATCGGTCCAGCCGTTCTTGACTTATAAGCGTTCGAACATAAACTGGCTTTCTTTTATATATATAGATGTACAAAAATGTAGAAAATATATTGTTTCCAGGCCACCTGTATCTTACTATCCATAAAAGCTTGGGGCGCTCAAATCTTATATACACACTTATCTTTCACTATCTATCTATTCTATTTGTAAAAAATGCCTCCATAAAATAAATAAAATAAAATCTCATAGCTCATCTCTGCAATTGAACTTTTAACTACCTTAAAAATATCGTACAAATTATTCCTGTTTTCTTTAATGTTCATGAATATTTTTATATGAGGAGCCATTAACGAAAACATATTCAGTCTTTAGTTTACCAACTTAAAGAAAAATAATTTCTTTCTTCAACACCAATCTACACTTTACATACCAATTAAATATACATCTATATATATAAAAATCAAAAAATGTATGTATGTATGTATGTATGTTCGGAGTTGCGTTCCAAACCGCTTGATCGATCATAACCAAATTTGGCACATAGACTATAGATGTTCCAAGGATGGTTATAGGCTATAAAAAATTTTGATACATCAAGAGGGCGTGGCACCGCCCATACAAACCAAATTGTTTACATCGAATAGCTTTGGAACTAAAAGTCGTGTAGCATTGAAATTCCGTATGCAGTCGCCTCTTGGATGTGTCGTCCCACTGGTAAAATTTTATGGGCGTAGGATAAGGGGCGTGGCACTTTTTTATCAACTCCAGATTTGTGTATAACTTTAGAACTACACATCACACATCAATGAAACTCGGTAGGAACTTACTACATATCCATATCCTTCTAATGAAAAAATAAGGGGGCACTGGATAAGGGGGCGTGGCACCCCCCATACAAACAATATTTTTGATCTCGATTAGCCTTGGAACTAAAGGTCGTGCAGCATTGAAATTTCGTATGCAGTCGCCTCTTGGATGTGTCGTCCCACTGGTAAAATTTTATGGGCGTAGGATAAGGGGCGTGGCCCTTTATCAACTCCAGATTTGTGTATAACTTTAGAACTACACATCACACATCAATGAAACTCGGTAAGAACTTACTACATATCCATATCCTTCTACTGAGAAAATAAGACGGGCACTGGATAAGGGGGCGTGGCACCCCCCATACAAAGAAAATTTTTGATCTCGATTAGCTTTGGAACTAAAGGTCGTGCAGCATTGAAATTTCGTATGCAGTCGCCTCTTGGATGTGTCGTCCCACTGGTAAAATTTTATGGGCGTAGGACAGGGGCGTGGCACTTTTCAATCAACTTCACATTTGGGTATTACTTTAGAACTATACATCATACATAAACGAAACTCGGTAGGAACTTACTACATATCCATATCCTTCTAATGAAAAAATAAGGGGGCACTGGATAAGGGGGCGTGGCACCCCCCATACAAACAAAATTTTTGATCTCGATTAGCCTTGGAACTAAAGGTCGTGCAGCATTGAAATTTCGTATGCAGTCGCTTCTTGGATGTGTCGTCCCACTGGTAAAATTGTATGGGCGTAGGATAAGGGGCGTGGCACTTTTTTATCAACTCCAGATTTGTGTATAACTTTAGAACTACACATCACACATCAATGAAACTCGGTAGGAACTTACTACATATCCATATCCTTCTACCGAGAAAATAAGGGGGCACTGAATAAGGGGGCGTGGCACCGCCCATACAAACCAAATTGTTTACATCGAATAGCTTTGGAACTAAAAGTCGTGTAGCATTGAAATTCCGTATGCAGTCGCCTCTTGGATGTGTCGTCCCACTGGTAAAATTTTATGGGCGTAGGATAAGGGGCGTGGCACTTTTTTATCAACTCCAGATTTGTGTATAACTTTAGAACTACACATCACACATCAATGAAACTCGGTAGGAACTTACTACATATCCATATCCTTCTACTGAGAAAATAAGGGGGCACTGAATAAGGGGGCGTGGCACCCCCCATACAAACAAAATTTTTGATCTCGATTAGCCTTGGAACTAAAGGTCGTGCAGCATTGAAATTTCGTATGCAGTCGCCTCTTGGATGTGTCGTCCCACTGGTAAAATTTTATGGGCGTAGGATAAGGGGCGTGGCCCTTTCTTTATCAACTCCAGATTTGTGTATAACTTTAGAACTACACATCACACATCAATGAAACTCGGTAAGAACTTACTACATATCCATATCCTTCTACTGAGAAAATAAGACGGGCACTGGATAAGGGGGCGTGGCACCCCCCATACAAAGAAAATTTTTGATCTCGATTAGCTTTGGAACTAAAGGTCGTGCAGCATTGAAATTTCGTATGCAGTCGCCTCTTGGATGTGTCGTCCCACTGGTAAAATTTTATGGGCGTAGGACAGGGGCGTGGCACTTTTCAATCAACTTCACATTTGGGTATTACTTTAGAACTATACATCATACATAAACGAAACTCGGCAAGAACTGACACCATATCCGTATCCTTGAACTGGGAAAATGGGACGGGCATTGGATAAGAGGCGTGGAACCACCCGTACAAACCAAATCATTGATATCGAATAGCTTTGGAACTAAAAGTCGCGCAGTATTGAAGTTCCGTATGCAAGCACCTCTTCACATTACGTACTTTTATAAGAGCGCGGGGTGAAACCCGCGGGTAACAGCTAGTAAATATTTAAAAAAAAATCTCATTTCATTCGAATCATAAACTTTTAATAATTTTAATAATAATTGATTGGCGCAACAATTGGGCCTAGCTTTCCCGCATTTACTTGTGTGTGCTTGTCATATTTTTCACAAATTAAAGGGACCTACATTAACCGAATCCGTTTGGATAAGAAGCTTTTCATGGCAAAGAATATTCTCGGAGAATTGCCAATTCATCGCGAGAAGTAATTTGAAAACAAATTCTCTCTGTATTAGATGCTATGTGCCGGACTGAGAGTTGAACCCAGACTCCCGCATCAGCGACCTTGTCCACTGAGCCACCGCGGTGTACCACGAAATGCAATACATTTAGTTTTAGTATTATTTTGATGTTTATTAAAAAAGTTGATGCTTATATTTCTAGGGTGCGGGACACAATGATGTTGAATTGCATTCCCAATATTTTGACCGGCTGAAAAAGTTTTTGACTGTGGAATTAGTTAAATGACAATTAAAGAACACATCCGATGTTATAAAAATTTGCACTGCACCTACTGCTAATGCGTCTACCGCCGATACATCCACTCACAACACCGTCGGTACATCTGTTACAGGCGCAATTACTGCCTCAATTAGTCCCTTGAAGGAGGATAAGGATGATAACGAGGGTAACTACACTGTTTTATTCTTTTACATTAAACATTTTATAATCGATGTGATATTATTTTCAGTTGCCTCATCTTCTAGTTCCCATTCCACCAAAGCCCTTGCTGAAAAATTCCTCTAGCAGAAGAAATCGGGGTCTTGTGCCGCTTTCCAGTCATCCTTCATACCACTACATAACAAGCATACTTTTTCAACCAACATCAGCAGACCCACATTGGAGATGGACACTGAGATTCAAGGACAACGCTTGTCTTTATATAATTCACTGTCTTCCTTTTCAAGCAAATATCCTAAATCAATTCAGTACCTAAAATCACACACTGAAAACACAAAAATATTGGCTTCTTCCCCAAGAATGAAACGTTTCGTCCCTACCAACAATAAGCGAAGTGCGTCTGAAGAATTGACAGTTACCGATGAATTTTTAACTTCAACGACTTCTGCACCCACTTTACCCTTGCACTCACCACATTCTCCCCTCCATCCCCACTCACAGGTTCATCTACAGACTAAGCTCTCTGCACGTTACATTAATAACAAATTAAGTAATTCACACACCACATATGCACCGAAAAAATCAACTATAAGACATCCTAAGCAGATACTTGAATCGTCGTTTCATCAAAGACAATCCACTCATGCAAATAAAAACGAAATCGTAAGCCAAAATACTAACAGTATAGATACACTTACTGAAAACAAAATCAATAATTTTAAACAAATTACATTACCGGCTCAACAAGCATCAGCTCTAAATGAAGAGTTAAACTCGTCAGTTGTCACCTCCTCTGCATCTAAACTAATTTGTAGTTGCGAAAAAAATTACGGTGCGCCTCAGACCTCTAAACAAGCTTCCACTGCAGAAAACCAAAGTTATCTTAAGCCACGAAGCAAAAACAACGTGAACTCAAATTTGAACACAACGAATGTATTTTGTAACTCTAAACGATTAGTGGCAACCAGAAATGCAGCGACTAGTCCCCATCTGAACGTACGAAAATTAACTAATGTGACAATTGCCAGAACATCTCGCTCTATTGTTCGACAGCCAATAGTTAAAAAATCTAACGATACCACCGCAGCATGTAAGTCCCCATTAGAAAAGTCAAAGTCGTTGAGCGAATCAAAACCGCAAAGGCTTCTACGAACAACTCGTTCATTATCACCGCGACCACCAATTCGCCACCAACAGGCCATTATTGTATCCAATGAAACTAAGCTAGTATCAGTCAAACTCGATCCACCCCTCGATTTTAAGAATAGTGTTAAAGACGATAGTAGGAAGCCTATGAATTTAGAAAACAGTGAGAATGAAGGCAACCAAGATATTTCTCTACATAAAAGAAGCATGACAAACTGTAGATCCGAGCAAACGTCTCCCAATATTACTGATCTCTCTGGCACAAAATTTATGTACAATCAACTTTCTAACAGAAGCACTAGTTGCCTTGTATATATTCCCACGGATCCCTGGTTGAAAGTAACCGACCTGGATAATCCGACTTCATTGAGAGCACCTAAATATAGGCTTAAAAATAAGAATACTACATCCAATGACATACAACTTTGGAAAACTGTTGGCATAAATGCAATTGATTTTGATGGTAATCCATGGATAAAACGTGAAGACAGCATAAATAAAAAGTCGCCCAAACAAGAACGATTTCGCCAATTTAAGTCATTTTCAACAACAAAATTTGAGGGAGCTAATGAATTTGGTGAGTCTTTATGTGGTTTAAATATAAAAAAGGAGCCTATACGTACTGAACTTCAACGGGCTCCAAATTTCGCTGATGATTTGTTGCAGTCGGCACCACCCTCTCCTAATTTTTTAAAGACACTAGATAATCCGTTTTCGTCGACGATCTCAGTAGCAAATGCTAACAGCACTATGATGCAACCCCTTTCATCGCCACGATCTGCCAGTTTTTCTCCAGCTAGGATTAAAGACAGTAAAAATCCTTTTTTTGACTCTGGATCACCCTTACTTTTGGCCAATTGGTCCCCACCCTCAATAACTGTGGCGGCGGTTCTAGCGAGTGAACAGCAACAACAACGAATGGACCGAAGCTTACTAAGTGTTCATAACCCTAATTTGTTACAAGCTCGACACAGTTTTTCTTCTTCTTCGAATAACCAACAGCGCGAAGAGGAACTCCAACTTAATATTCGTCGGTTGTCGGAACAAATTCAGAAAGCTCATGACGTACCGGACGGAGCGGTAAAAATGTCAGCTAGTGAACGAAACGTTAGCAATGGTGGCAATACACAGAGTACAGATTTCAAAACTACTGATGAACAGCCTAATATGAGAGGAGCTGATTTTTCTGATTACTTGAGACAATTCCGAAGTAGCGAAGCAAAAAAAGCCATATCTAATGTAGCAGAATGCTCCGTAGCATCGAAAACAAACGTTGTCTCTAGAAATATCGCGAGCTATGCTTCTCATTCCAAATCAAATTTAGCGCAAAATCCACACAAATCACAGGCACAGGCGGAAGCCTTGTTAGAAACTTCATGTTAAAAATATATGTGAAAATAAAAATAAGTATACATAAGCACACAATATACAGCATTTTTGCCATGCCCTGTGTGCATGTGGTGCTAAAAGCATTTTGTGGATGATGAAATTCCTTTCATACTTTAGTAAAGTTATTGTGTATTTTTAAGATATCAAAAGTTAGAATTTAAAAATATATGCATTTAAGTATTCTATATTAAGCAAATATCCACAAGTAGCTGCACAGATATATGTTGTTCTTCAATAGCTTATACATTTTGACTATTATACGTATATTAAATATAAAATTTTTTTCTAATAGTTTTCTATTAATCGTTCTGTACGTACATACATGTTTAAGTAATATCTTTCAAGAGTGTTCTATTATCTATATACTTATGTAAGTGTCGCTATGTCTATTAAAAGTGTCACGACTGAAAACCGTAGTTCTCGTTTGCGAATACGGGTTAAACATATATCGCTGGCAAAATATACAAAGGCCCTAACTAACATTTTTTACGAAACACGTTTTTTACAGTTTCTGGTAGCCTTTAGTAAAATACACCTCCTTACAAAAACTTGGAGTCTTAAAGCCAAAAATGACGATTTTATAGCTAAAACAAAAAAGCCATTTCTATGGACATGCTATTAAATGTTACCTTGTTTTTTTGTTTCTCCTGAAAAATTTCAGAAATGTTAGTTAGGGCGTTTGTACATTTTACCAGCGATATAGCCTATGTGCATACATGCAGAAGAGAAAGCGTGATAAGTAGCATCTCTAAATTCCCACAGATTTTTTATGGTGAAACAGCATTGACATTTCTCAGTCACACTTTTATTGACTTGTTGATCTCTTTATGACTGCGCTAAGATTTTTCGTCCATCGGCTTAAAGTTCTATGTAAATAAAGTGTGTACACAGAAAAAATTGCTCGGTATAAAAAGTTTTCTCTAACCACTGTAACAAACTTCGAATTACGCGATATTATTGTGAGATGGCTACTTTTCGCACGACACCTCATTTTTCCTTCAATTAAATTTTCTGTTAACAAAACGAAGATGTCACAGTCGAACAGCTTGGTCGCTGATGCGGGAGGCCTGGGTTCTCTACTAATCTCATACCACCCATGAAAAAATATATACATATGTATAGCGCAAAAACGCTGCAAAAAATTTGACAGCGGAAAAACGCAGCAAAGCAGTGTACATGTGACACTAACGCATGTTTGCATGCATGCTCGGTTGTAACGGAGCTCGGAGCAACCGTCGGATTCGTCAGGATCGCTGCTGATGCCATGCAGAACCGACCAAAGGTGCGATGTTCTGCTTGTTCATATGTATGTCGCTACCACGTGGTAAAATCTGGTTTTGGGAAATTGCTATGCTACCAACGAAAATTTCTTGATGCTTTGCCGTCTTGTCGAATTTTCGTTTTGCCTACGGTAAATTGACAAATTACAATTACAGTATTTTTTCAGATCACATTTTTTAAATATCACATTAAATACACATATAAATTAATGACATTTTTGCAATATATGCATAGCCCTTTCATCTTCTAATTCTGCATCTAATTTGTCTCTGCCTTTCAGTCTTTAAGCAGCACACCCGACAGCAGCATTTTTTGAGCTATCCGTCCGTTTGCTTACATTTTTTATACAAACTTGCCATTTTTTATACAAGATCCTGCTTTGCTTTGTGTGCGTGTTTCCCGCGAATTTTTCCCCTGTTTGAAGGCATTCTATCTTTTGACTGCGGACGGCTAAACTTGCAGGTGTTTGCATGGGTTCTTTATGATAAAAGGTCGCTTGCAAATTTTTTAAGAATAAAACGTGAACATCTTGTGGGACAAATTGGCCTTTGTGATCTATAAGAAATAGTTTACAAAACAAATAAATTCGAAATTGAGGAAGGCTTTTATGAGAGAACGTACTATTTTCAATATTCAACCGATTTTGCAATTTTAAATCAAAGCAAAAATTCTAATGGCAAAGATCAACATGGTCACTTGCAAGCGTGTTATGGCTAGTCAATTGTTCGCTCGTTCAAATGACGGCCGCAAATTTATTTGTAATTCCTCGGGATAATTCTATTTTATTGTATAAAATAACTTTTTATTGTGAATTTATGATAAAAGCGATGAGACTGGTAAAAAGCGAAAATTCAGTTTGATGCAATTGCATTTCTTTCTATTTTCGGAAAATTTTTAATGCCATTCATGTAATATCAAATTAAGGTCAGAAGCAAAAACTGTTCAATGCAATTTTACAATGCTTATAAATGTTCAGTTGCACGAGTCTCTGTAGGAGCATTGAATGTCGACATTGCCATCATAATAACGAAACTACTACCAGAGATCTGCAACGAGTGCCATTTTCGCTACTCTAAGTAACTCTAAAGAGTATGAGTATCAATAAGTATATAAGTAAAACTCAGAGTACTTATATTAATACTTGTTCGGTTCTTGGTGACTGCGGCATTTCCCACTCTGAAGTAGGTAGCGCTTGGAGAGCGCAAGTGCGAGCAGGTAGGAGCACAAGCATTAGAAAGCAGTGATGTCAACTTTCTCATTTTGCAGCAGATTTAACGCATTCTTAAAACTGAAAGGAATTGAAAGAATAAACTGCTTAAAAATTCGTCCATAAAAAGGTCGAATAGCATTTGGAATTTTAGGGTCATATGAATAAACTATGAATATGAAACTGATGCGCTGGCTCCTTCCCCATATACCAGCATATGAAATCTAAACATTTGATTTCAGATTTACATGCTTAATTTATAAATCCCAACGCCTCACTTCACCCTGCGTTCAAGAATTTGGTATTGTGTAAAACGAATCACCTCACTCAGTGACTGCGCGCGCTGTCTTACGTAGTTTCGTATGCAAACCGGTATCGCATAAAACGCAACGCTGCGCTTTCACTCACATGAACTGTAAAATCGTTCACTTAAATTTGTGCTCGCGTTCGTTTGGAAATTTCGAGTGAAAATTGATTTGTGGTAATCCGTAGAAACAAATAATAAGTATTGTAATACTTTTTAAAGCCAAATACTGAACAAAAAAGTACAAAAAAAGGAAAATATTAGCACTGCTGTTCAGGATCGAAATCACAAAAAAAAGAGGAACGTGCCGCGGTTGAGGATCGAACTCGCAACTTCTTGCGTGCTAGTCGAACGGTCTATATCCACTAGGCTATGGGAGTTACGCAATGGAAGCGGCAAATTTTATGTATTTTGTATTTGGCTGGTAAATTTAGAAAAATACAACTCTGTTTCGTAAGAACGTGACAGCTCATGTGATTCCGTAAGACGACGAACGCAATTACGAAGTGATTTATAAATTGCCGTTTTTTGATCCCGGCGTTGGCTTTGTTTTCGCGTGGCGTTCGATCTCAGGCATATTTTCGGTAAAGCCGTTATAAAATAAGCATGTAATGGTAGAATTACTCTCGTAGTAAAGTGAGAAATAGTGTCAGCTGACACAATCTATCTTGCCCGAACACAATGTACGCTATTACTCTGAACGGATTGAGTAGTAGAAATATCTGCGTCGATTAGAAAACTACTACAAAAGTCGTGTCAGCTGTGAAAAGAATGTTGCCACACAAAAAATTCATTGAAAATTTAAATAGAATTAATGCTTTTCCTATGCAAGAGGTAATATGGCAACACTGATTAAAACCAGCGAATATTTATTGGAAATACAGTCCACCTGCGCTTTCGTTTGCTTTTAATTTGTACACATCGTACATTTTACACAACACTAAACACATTGAGTCCTTCGATTTTAGTTCAACAAAAGAAGTGGATTGGTTTTGCCAAAATTAGTTAAAAAAAGTAGTACACAATGTAGAGATGTAACAATTATGATAGTTCTGTGCCATAAATTTAAAAAAGAATGTAAAATTTCATCTCAGAAGAAAATAAACAGCGTTCTTCCTTTGTGCACAAAACTATACGGCAGCACTAGCAAAAAGAAAAGACTGACACCTGCAATCCGTTTAGGTGTTAGAGTAACTGGGCAAATTGCTATCCGGCACGTTTGAATCCGATCCGTCTGGACTAATTAGACCATAAGAATTTGCCGCACATTTTACGTCACGTATTATACGTGTGAGCTTGCATGTCAGCTTCAGAACGGCAAGCCGAAAAGCAACACGCGAAAAGCTAGCATTCAGTGAGAGAATACCACAGCGTAATGGCCCGATTCCAATGGTGCGTGCGTGCGTACCATTGCGGAATTGCTTAAACGCAAAAACTTGAAACGCACTTGAACTGTTCCAATGTACAGAATGCGTGAGTTCCAAAGAGAGTCACCACATTTCGGCAATTTACAACTTGACCAGCAAGTATCTATATAATAAAAGTCCTCGTCACTGCCTCACTGTGACGTGTCATTAACGCAAACGCTTCTTATAAAAGTTTAGAAAATAAGTAAGCAAGAGCTGTGATAGCACAGTGAGTAAGGCGCTGGCGCAGAAACCGAAAGTGCGTGAGTTCGATCCCATACAGGGTATTCTTATTTTTTTCGGTATTAAATTTGTTCAGTCACACGAACGGCTTCTATAAAAGTTTAGAACATGAGCAGGCAGGAGCTGTGATAGCACAGTGAGTAAGGCGCTGGCGCAGAAACCGAAAGTGCGTCAGTTCGATCCCTGGCAGGGTCTTTTTATTTTTTTTAAATAATTACTGGAAAGGCCACAGTAGTTTTTAGTTTCGCAGTGAGTAAGGCGCTGGCGCAGAAACCGAAAGTGCGTGAGTTCGATCCCTGGGAGGGTATTCTTATTTTTTTTTCGGTATCAATTAATTATTGGAAAGGCCACAGTAGTTTTTAGTTTCTGAGTTGACCACAAGATGGCGCCACTCGCAACTAAAGAGAAATTTTGATCTACAGGTTTGGAACTAAAAGACGTGCAGCATTAAAACTCCGTATGCAGTCGCCTCATGGATGTGTCGTCCCACTGACAAAATTTTATGGGCGTAGGATAAGGGGCGTGGCACTTTTTTATCAACTCCAGATTTGTGTATAACTTTAGAACTACACATCACACATCAATGAAACTCGGTAGGAACTTACTACACATCCATACCAGACCTGTAAAAGATTCAAATCAAAATCGATTTACAAATCAACTGATTTAAATTTTTGATTTAAAAATCAACTCCACCAATCGATTTAAATTTCTGATTTTCAAATCAGGCACCACCAATCATATTGATTTGAATCAAAAAACTCAAATCAGTGATTTGCCCTTGTCTGATTCAAATCACAAATCAAAAAAGTTGATTTTGATTTGAAATCAAAAAGCACCAATCGATTGGCCGCTGGGCTGATTCAAATCAATTTTGGCCAAATCAGCACATTAAGTAAGCTACACAGAGCTGCATTTTTCTGTATTAGAAGGAAAGTTGTGGATTTGAGTAGCAGGTATAAGATGCTACAAAATAGTATGCCCAAGAAAAAAACAACAATTTATGTTTTTTTATTTCAAAATATATGAATGTATACGAGGAGTGTCTGTATATAAATACATTACTTTGTTCTTTTGCTGAAACCATCAAATTTTAACTAATGCATATGTATATATTTTCCATATTATATGTATACAAGTTGGGCCACCTGTCGTGTGTGCCTGCATACACGACATCTAGTATATAAGACAAAACAATTAGCACCAATAAAAGGCAAAGCAAAGTAAAAAATAAAAAAATTTTAAAAAGAAAAATTATAAAACCTGCGGAGCTGGGATTCGAACCCATGTACTTTCGGTTTCTGCGCCAGCGCCTTACTCGCTGCGCTATCATAGCTCTTCCCACCTTATGTTCTAAAATTTTATAAGAAGGCATTCGCTGCCTCTGCCGCCGCGCTGCCAAGGGGACAAACGCTTTTTAGTCAGTCCGCGTTTTATATATAAAGATTATACTTAACATGTTATGCTTCCTGGGGCAGCAGGTAGAAATTCATTACACTTTTGTGGCGGCACTGGTTTGCACAAAAGTTTACCTCTTTTGTGCGGGTGCTAAAGCTTCGTTCACATTCGACTTTTGCTTCGCTTTGCTTCAGAATTTCGCTTTGACAGATAAGTTCAATACATGCTTTTATATGAGGCTTGCTAAATAGAACGCGAGGAAAGCGAAGCGAAGCAATGCGAAGCAAAATGTTGGGCAACTCTCAACTTTTTTGCGCTTTGACAATCAGTTGTTGAAATTTGTTGTGATATTTTTCATTTTCTCGTGTGCTTGCAGTTGGTTTCATTTTCTCGTGCGTTTGCGTTTTCAATTAAGACACTCGCGAATTTCAAACATTAGTAGCATAACTACTACTACTGTAATTATATCAGTAAAATCCAAAGTTAAAGCGTTCATTGAAGCAAACCTTATACTTTTCACGCTTTGTTGTTGAATCTCGAACTGTCAAGCAAAGCGAGCAAAGTCGAATATGAACGAGGCTTAAGAACGGATGCGAGACAGTGATGCCTATTTTTGTTCCAAACCTCTAAAAGTAATGCGATTCACTCAGGTTAATTTCACAGAACGCAAACTGCTTCGAAAATGTTACGGACTAATAATAGTGTCTTCAAAATAAACAAACAATGGCACTAAAATAGATATCAGACGATAAATCCATTTTCATAAACGTATCAGCTTTAAAAATGCACTAAATCTGGTACGAATTTCACAACGTTGACATCACTGATGGAAGTGCCATATGAAACAGGGTTGCTTTTTCCTCCCAAATAAATACTTTTCTTGCAATTTTCAGTGAAGAAATATGAACGAATATTTACATATTTCACTATCATTTCAATAAAATAAATGTATTACTTTAAGTTGTTTGTATTTACATATGATTTGTTCACGATTTCAAGTAATTATTCTTATTTTTGAGGAACGAATTTATCTTTGATATTTTTGGTACTATCGAAGTATACATTTTATTACTGCTCTGTCATCCTTTTGCACACTTGATTTCAAGACTTGATTTGAAATCAACGGCCTTACCGTATAAATCACCGTGATCGAACGCAACGCGAACACGAAGCCAACGCCGGGATCAAAAAACGGCATTTTGTAAATCACGGCTTAATTGCGTTCGTTGTCTTACGGCATCACTTGAGCTGTCAAGTTCTTACGAAAAAGAGTTGTATTTTTCTTAATTTATCAGCCAAATACAAAACACACAAAATTTGCTGCATCCATTGCATACCTCCCATAGCCTAGTGGTTAGAGCGTTCGACTAACACGCGAGAAGTTGCGAGTTCAACCCTCAACCGCGATGCATTTCTTTTTTTTTTGTGATTTCGATCCTCAACTGCAGTGCTAGTATTTTCTTTTTTTTGTACTTTTTTCTTTAGTATTTGTCTTTAAGAAGTACTGCAATACTTATTATTTGCTTCTGCAGATTACCACAAATCAATTTTCACTCGAAATTACCAAAAATTTTGCGTTTAAAAAACTGAACGCGAGCACAAACCCAAGTGAACGATTTGACAGTTCAAGTGAGTGAATGCGCCGCGTTGCGTTTTACGCGGTACCGATTTTCATATGAAACTACGTAAGACAACGCGAGCAGTCACCGAGTGAGGTGATGCGTTTTACAAAATACCAAATTAGTGAACGCAGGGTGAAGTGAGGCGTTGGGATTTACAAAATAAGCACCCAAATCAAGATTGGTAAATCACATTTGGAAATTTGCTGATTTAAATCAAGTGATTGGTAAATCAGATTTTCACTTTTGATTTGTGAGGCCTGATTTATAAATCAAAGGCCACAAATCGATTGGGATTTGAATCAGAAAAAGGTGAATCGATTGGCTATGCCTGATTGGAAAATCAGTTTTTAAATCAAATAGGGTAAAATCACTGATTCAAATCAAATCTGATTCAACTCTTCACAACTCTGATCCATACCCTTCTACTGGAAAAATAAGACGGGCAGTGTACAAGAGGGCGTGGCACCGCCCATACAAACCAATATGTTTATATCGAATATCTTTGGAACTAAAAGTCGTGCAGCATTGAAATTCCGTATGCAGTCGCCTCATGGATGTGTCGTCTCACTGGCAAAATTTTATGGGCGTAGGATAAGGGGCGTGGCACTTTTTTATCAACTCCAGATTTGTGTATAAATTTAGAACTACACATCACACATTAATGAAACTCAGAAGTCAGAATTGTGCATATTGATGCTCTTTTATACTTCGTAGGAAACACACACACAAACCAATGTATTATCCCAGACAGGTTTGCAAAAAAAATGAATGATATATCTATATAATATTATTTGCCGCTTTCCACATTGTGGGTGGCGTATTTTCATCGCGCACAATCACGAGATCGCCCACCTCCAAGTTCTTTCGCGCTTTCCTCCATTTTGGCCGCTGTTGTAACTCTTGCAGGTAATCCTGCTGTCATGCTTTCCAGAACACTTGAGTCATTTTCTGTATACGCTCCAAGTATTTCAGTCGATTGTCTGGGATTTCACCGACATCCGCTCCGAACGGTTGCACGATTGGACCGCCAATCAAAAAATGCGCCGGGGTTAAGAAACGCAAATCATCCGTATCATTTAAAAATGCTGACATGGGACGAGAATTCATCACCGCGCTTGTTTGGCATAAGACTGTCCGGAAACTGTTACTCGTCAAGTGGTGCGCTCCAATTATCCTGCGCAGGTGATACTTCATGGCCTTCACAGCTGCCTCCCACAGACGACCTTGATGTGGCGCCGATGGCGTAATAAATCGCCATTCAGTCCCAAGCGCTAGCAGGTCTTTCCCCATGTCGGCTTTTTTCCAACTGCGTAACATGCGCGCCAGATCCTTTTCTGCCAACTTGAAGTTGGTGCCGTTGTCACTCCACAAGCGCGCGCACGGTCCACGCATGCTCGTAAAACGGATGAAACCTTCGATGAAGTCCTCGGCTGACAGCCCCTCCACCAACTCTAGATGGACCGCTTTAGTAGCCATGCATACAAATACGGCAACGAACTTTTTCTCCAGGATATTGCAGCGCCCATTGCGTGCTTTGAGTAGGTATGGCCCGGCGTAATCAACTCCTGAGTGTTCAAATGGCCTGCATGGCCGTACTCGGTCTGTTGGAAGCTCACCCATCATCTGCTCAAAACTTTCCTTGCGCTGGTAGGAGCCATTATACATTTTGTGCTCTATAAATACGGCATAATTATATATGATGCAATTAAACAGCTCCTGGCCCGTCTGTCCCTACGTGCTTCTTCTTCGCTGTCTGTGCTCTGATTGGCTATTGCAGTTTCGCTACTATCTTTGTTTAAAGTAAAAATTTTAAATTTTAATAGATTGATTTATGTATCAGGCGCCTGTTTACGCATGTATGAAAAGTTTCAGATCTCTAATAGTCCCATTAGTTATGACTTAGGAATAACTTAACTTAGTTAAGTTTCCGTAGAAACTTAGGAGCTGTTACTCATGACTTTGAAATCAGCTGTTTTTGTGTTGATAGTTGAATTATTTTTCGAAAGTGCAGAACAAAATTCTTTCATTTAATTGAAATGCTGTCTAAACTAAAGTTGTGCGCCATGTTCTTGAGCTTTCTCAAGATGTATAAAATATATTAAACACGACAACAGCAGCTAATTCGCTATTTGAATGTAGCAAAATTATAAGCTGCTCGTCGTCCATATTCACATGTTTTGACATTTTGTCTACGAATGAAAGTAAGGTTGCCATTGCGGTCCACTCAATTGAAAACGCAAGAAATATATTTGGTTTTGTGATGGAAATATGACTTTATGGAATTGGCGAAAAATTACTTTAAATTTTAAAAGTTATTTTGTCTGATACAGCGTTATTTTTCACGTTTTATATCAAAGTTTTCAATCGAAATTACTTCAAGTCTGAAAAATATTGCACTGGCAATGCTGCTTCTGTAGAGCAATCCGCTCACGCTCTCTTTTGACTTAACGACTTAACTTAGAAACTTGCTGTTCTCTAAGTTTTGTATGTTAAGTTATTTCATGAGTAACAGCATGTACAGAGTTTCCGTATGGCAGGTTGGCTTAAGTTAAGTTATTCCTAAATCATAACTAATGGGACTATAAATAGTCGAGAAGTTGGTGAAAAATTTATTACTAGATTCCACTACGAAGATACCTGAAGTGAAGTTAATATAAAGCTTATAAAAATAAACATTTGAGGTACGTTCGTAAATGCAACCCAGCGGCTGCTCTGCAAAGCATCGCGTTCGTTAAAGCAAAATGGCGCAACACTGCCGCGTGCATCGCGTTCGTTAATGCAACAGCTTGGCACAGAAGCGGGAAATTTCTGCAACCATGGCAGCAGTTATTCTACTACTGCCGGTAACAGAACACGAAATGGAAACGTAGAAAATTTATTATAAATGGATCAAAATTTGTTTGTTATATTGTATAAAGATGGAATACATCATCTGGATAGGTTTTTATTGTTTCAAAGTACATAATTATTTACTCGATCTCTTTTTATTTCTCTCTTTGAACAAGGTTTTTACCACGACATATCTTTTTTCACTCGTTTTATTCTTTCTTTATTAAAATTCATTAAGAGACTCTCAATCACTCTGTATCAATAAATGCGTTTACCAAAATTTCCATCTTGAATCGCGTTCGTTAATGCAAACCTAGTTTCTACGGCCAACATGCAGAAGAAGAGCAGTTGAATCAGCTGATCGGGCAGCGGCAACTAAAGTTGGCTGCACTGCTGATGCCGCTGCACGAATTTCCGCATTTACGAACGTAGCTTTGTTTAATCATATTTTACGGAATTGTGTTTTTATACTGCATATACTTATTTCAGAATATTTCTAAAATTATAATACGCCAACATTATTGCTCGGATGTTGGAGCTGCTGCAGGAAAAGTTAGGAGTGGTACAGGGGGCGGACAAAACCGACAGCACATTTTTAATGCCGGAGTTATATACCTATCCGTTGTGGAAAAAAAGAACCGCAGAATTATGACCGCTTTATTAGTTATATTTACTTTGAGTCAGCTGTCTCCGAAAATGAAAATTTTACATTTGGGGTTGGTAGAGAACTTTTTCGCGTACGAGTGAGTTGTATGATCGCTTTTTATACGAATTCGTAGATGACATTCGTATTCGTAGTATTCCTACGATGAATTGTGTGATAGGGGTGACTACATACTATAATACGAAGATACACAATTTGGCGAACTGCGTTTTGGGAACAGTCTAAAAGAGTATACTTTGTTGCTGAGCTGAGAGCGATACAAGCAATCGCTGCCAATCGGAGGCCAGAAAGTCGAATAAGTAGTACATATATGCAGCGGAACTCTCTGGATGGACAAGCGGCGCGAAACGTTCTACGCTGCGCTGCTTGTCTGGCTTCAATTTCCTTTGAATTGCTTTTGTATTTTTGAAGTCAATTCACCGCTTGATCCAATACTTGTCGTATGTCGACTTTTTCACATTTTCGTTAAGGCGTTCTCAGATTTATATAGGTACGTTCGTAAATGCAGTAAATTCGTGCAGTGACAGTAGCAGTGCAGCCAACTTCAGTTCCCACTGCCCGATCAGCTGAATTCGTTTGCAGGTTGGCTGCAGAAACTTTTGTTGCATTAACGAACGCGATTCAGGATGAAAATTTTGGTTAACGCATTAATTGATAATTGTGAAACTCGAAGTGAGAGTCTTTTAATAAATTTCAATAAAGAAAGAGTAAAACGAGTGAAAAAAAGATATGTCGTGGTAAAAACCTTGTTGGAAAAGAGAATTAGATCCATCCCGAAAGTAAATAATTACTTTAAAACAATAAAAATTTATTCGCAAAAGCGGCAAAAATAAATGTTCATCCATGTTTGTCGTATGCAATGTTGCCATATTCACAGTTTGTCACTGTAAATTACAGTTTTTTAGACAAGCTTACAGTTTTTAAAATTACTTCCTAGTACAAATAACAGTTTTTTTAAATTTTAGTTTTTCGGTCTTTTTTAATTACAATAAAAGTCTAATTTTTTCCTGCTTTAAAAAAAATCTCACGGTAACCCTATGATAACATTGCAGCCCTGCCTCGATACGGCAATTTGCTTGTCATTTATGACCGTAATTTCACAAAAAAATTTTCGTTTTTGAAGGTTACAGTTTTTTGGTTGTAAATACAGTTTTTATTTTAGGAATTTACAGTTTTTTGAAAAATAATCTGGAAATATTGGTCGTATGTGAGATTTTTTCGGTAAAATGGCCCTCAATTGACTTTTTATGAACTCAAACGAATTTAATGTGATACTCAAGCTCAGATGTCGGCTCTACATGCTCTATGAAAAACTGGGCGTAGTCCACCTACTATATAGGCGGTAAACGGAAAATTCTCATAACTTCCATAATATATACACAAGAGTGTCCAAATTGGTCACTTCATATCCGCTACGAATACCTTAAAATTTTCCAAAAATGGGAGGCGGTAAATTAAATATGTATACCGATATTTACTGTCGTAAGTCGACCTGAGTATCAATATTTGGAATATGTAGTCCTATCAGGAATATCTTGTAGTTTGTCAAAAATGCGCATGGGCCGCCCATTATGTAGACGGTATATTTAATATACCCACCATTTCATTTCTTTCAGTGGATTTTCACCCACTCGGTTACTTGGTGTAGAGTATTATTTAGTCGGTGAAACTGGACTGATACTTCCTTATGCGGGCCTTAGACGGCCAGTCATTCTATTTCAGGCATGTGTACGTGTAAACTGATGCCTAGCCCTTACACACAACAGTCATTGCCATTAAATCTTCATAATTTCTGATTCTTTGTGGTGTGCAGACATACGATGAGTGACACGGACGACCATATCGCATATTTTGCACTAGCGAAGTGCGTTAAAAAGCGGTAAAATAAAGAGAAGATCATTCGGATGAAAGAGGGCTTAGGAAAAAGAAGTCAGTTATCGCATAAATTTCGCGACAAAAATTGTTTTTCCGCTTCGCTTGTTTTGTTTGCCGACATGCGTACGATGTTTACAGCGCGACGAACAAAACCAAATGTCAATTTGCCTTGACACGGGTACAGCGGCTTTCCGTGCATCGAAAAATATCTAAACCACTTTGATTTTTCATCAGTCATTTCTCCGTCGTGTTTGTGTGACCATGCATACAAATTTTCTCTAACATATGCTCACGTTTGGCTTCAATCGATTGACCGTTTAAGGCCCGCATTATACGCGTTTTTAAATACGGTAAGTACTATAAGTAAGGGGCGTATATATTATTATTTCAACAATTTATATGACGAATTGGTATCTTTGACTACAAAGAAACGAAAGCATAAGAGAGGTACAGAATAAAGCAAAATGAATGAAATAAATAATATGTGCTTAGCCACTGTGCAGTGCCCAACTGTGTGAGAGGTATTAAAAAATTCCTACGAATGTAATGTATTCACGCTTTCTACATATGTAGTAACGGTGTGCATGATGATAATGAAAAAATGTTGTGTACAGCAAATTGTGTAGGAGCTGATTTAGCGCAAATCTAAGCGAATTCACCTTATTGGGTGCTACCCATACACTCCGTCCTTCACCGTACATGATGATAATATATTCCCTATTTTCCCTATGCCACCTCATTAAATCACCGGCATGTCAGTCCGAATAAAAACTATTCTTTGTTGCGGTCGCCCTTAGAGCAAATATAAGCAAAATGTAAAAAGCAAGATCTGGCATCCCTGCGCCTGAAAAAACATCGCAACGATGAAAAGAGATGAAGGTAGGGGAAGAAGAAGAGTGAGAAAGCACAGCTTGACAAATAAGTGCAATGAGAAAAGAAATGATGCGCGGGAGACACTGCCTACGGGCTTATGAGCGCCTGATAATCTCACTCGGTGGAAGCGATGCTGAGCCGCCTACCTAGATTGATATATATATACATATATATATTAGGCATTAAAACAAGTCCAAAGGTCGAGGTCGATGCCCGGGGAAGCGAGCCATTATACATTTTGTGCTCTATAAATACGGCATAATTATATATGATGCAATTAAACAGCTCCTGGCCCGTCTGTCCCTACGTGCTTCTTCTTCGCTGTCTGTGCTCTGATTGGCTATTGCAGTTTCGCTACTATCTTTGTTTAAAGTAAAAATTTTAAATTTTAATAGATTGATTTATGTATCAGGCGCCTGTTTACGCATGTATGAAAAGTTTCAGATCTCTAATAGTCCCATTAGTTATGACTTAGGAATAACTTAACTTAGTTAAGTTTCCGTAGAAACTTAGGAGCTGTTACTCATGACTTTGAAATCAGCTGTTTTTGTGTCGATAGTTGAATTATTTTTCGAAAGTGCAGAACAAAATTCTTTCATTTAATTGAAATGCTGTCTAAACTAAAGTTGTGCGCCATGTTCTTGAGCTTTCTCAAGATGTATAAAATATATTAAACATGACAACAGCAGCTAATTCGCTATTTGAATGTAGCAAAATTATAAGCTGCTCGTCGTCCATATTCACATGTTTTGACATTTTGTCTACGAATGAAAGTAAGGTTGCCATTGCGGTCCACTCAATTGAAAACGCAAGAAATATATTTGGTTTTGTGATGGAAATATGACTTTATGGAATTGGCGAAAAATTACTTTAAATTTTAAAAGTTATTTTGTCTGATACAGCGTTATTTTTCACGTTTTATATCAAAGTTTTCAATCGAAATTACTTCAAGTCTGAAAAATATTGCACTGGCAATGCTGCTTCTGTAGAGCAATCCGCTCACGCTCTCTTTTGACTTAACGACTTAACTTAGAAACTTGCTGTTCTCTAAGTTTTGTATGTTAAGTTATTTCATGAGTAACAGCATGTACAGAGTTTCCGTATGGCAGGTTGGCTTAAGTTAAGTTAAGTTATTCCTAAATCATAACTAATGGGACTATAAATAGTCGAGAAGTTGGTGAAAAATTTATTACTAGATTCCACTACGAAGATACCTGAAGTGAAGTTAATATAAAGCTTATAAAAATAAACATTTGAGGTACGTTCGTAAATGCAACCCAGCGGCTGCTCTGCAAAGCATCGCGTTCGTTAAAGCAAAATGGCGCAACACTGCCGCGTGCATCGCGTTCGTTAATGCAACAGCTTGGCACAGAAGCGGGAAATTTCTGCAACCATGGCAGCAGTTATTCTACTACTGCCGGTAACAGAACACGAAATGGAAACGTAGAAAATTTATTATAAATGGATCAAAATTTGTTTGTTATATTGTATAAAGATGGAATACATCATCTGGATAGGATTTTATTGTTTCAAAGTACATAATTATTTACTCGATCTCTTTTTATTTCTCTCTTTGAACAAGGTTTTTACCACGACATATCTTTTTTCACTCGTTTTATTCTTTCTTTATTAAAATTCATTAAGAGACTCTCAATCACTCTGTATCAATAAATGCGTTTACCAAAATTTCCATCTTGAATCGCGTTCGTTAATGCAAACCTAGTTTCTACGGCCAACATGCAGAAGAAGAGCAGTTGAATCAGCTGATCGGGCAGCGGCAACTAAAGTTGGCTGCACTGCTGATGCCGCTGCACGAATTTCCGCATTTACGAACGTAGCTTTGTTTAATCATATTTTACGGAATTGTGTTTTTATACTGCATATACTTATTTCAGAATATTTCTAAAATTATAATACGCCAACATTATTGCTCGGATGTTGGAGCTGCTGCAGGAAAAGTTAGGAGTGGTACAGGGGGCGGACAAAACCGACAGCACATTTTTAATGACGGAGTTATATACCTATCCGTTGTGGAAAAAAAGAACCGCAGAATTATGACCGCTTTATTAGTTATATTTACTTTGAGTCAGCTGACTCCGAAAATGAAAATTTTACATTTGGGGTTGGTAGAGAACTTTTTCGCGTACGAGTGAGTTGTATGATCGCTTTTTATACGAATTCGTAGATGACATTCGTATTCGTAGTATTCCTACGATGGATTGTGTGATAGGGGTGACTACATACTATAATACGAAGATACACAATTTGGCGAACTGCGTTTTGGGAACAGTCTAAAAGAGTATACTTTGTTGCTGAGCTGAGAGCGATACAAGCAATCGCTGCCAATCGGAGGCCAGAAAGTCGAATAAGTAGTACATATATGCAGCGGAACTCTCTGGATGGACAAGCGGCGCGAAACGTTCTACGCTGCGCTGCTTGTCTGGCTTCAATTTCCTTTGAATTGCTTTTGTATTTTTGAAGTCAATTCACCGCTTGATCCAATACTTGTCGTATGTCGACTTTTTCACATTTTCGTTAAGGCGTTCTCAGATTTATATAGGTACGTTCGTAAATGCAGTAAATTCGTGCAGTGACAGTAGCAGTGCAGCCAACTTCAGTTCCCACTGCCCGATCAGCTGAATTCGTTTGCAGGTTGGCTGCAGAAACTTTTGTTGCATTAACGAACGCGATTCAGGATGAAAATTTTGGTAAACGCATTAATTGATAGTTGTGAAACTCGAAGTGAGAGTCTTTTAATAAATTTCAATAAAGAAAGAGTAAAACGAGTGAAAAAAAGATATGTCGTGGTAAAAACCTTGTTGGAAAAGAGAATTAGATCCATCCCGAAAGTAAATAATTACTTTAAAACAATAAAAATTTATTCGCAAAAGCGGCAAAAATAAATGTTCATCCATGTTTGTCGTATGCAATGTTGCCATATTCACAGTTTGTCACTGTAAATTACAGTTTTTTAGACAAGCTTACAGTTTTTAAAATTACTTCCTAGTACAAATAACAGTTTTTTTAAATTTTAGTTTTTCGGTCTTTTTTAATTACAATAAAAGTCTAATTTTTTCCTGCTTTAAAAAAAATCTCACGGTAACCCTATGATAACATTGCAGCCCTGCCTCGATACGGCAATTTGCTTGTCATTTATGACCGTAATTTCACAAAAAAATTTTCGTTTTTGAAGGTTACAGTTTTTTGGTTGTAAATACAGTTTTTATTTTAGGAATTTACAGTTTTTTGAAAAATAATCTGGCAATATTGGTCGTATGTGAGATTTTTTCGGTAAAATGGCCCTCAATTGACTTTTTATGAACTCAAACGAATTTAATGTGATACTCAAGCTCAGATGTCGGCTCTACATGCTCTATGAAAAACTGGGCGTAGTCCACCTACTATATAGGCGGTAAACGGAAAATTCTCATAACTTCCATAATATATACACAAGAGTGTCCAAATTGGTCACTTCATATCCGCTACGAATACCTTAAAATTTTCCAAAAATGGGAGGCGGTAAATTAAATATGTATACCGATATTTACTGTCGTAAGTCGACCTGAGTATCAATATTTGGAATATGTAGTCCTATCAGGAATATCTTGTAGTTTGTCAAAAATGCGCATGGGCCGCCCATTATGTAGACGGTATATTTAATATACCCACCATTTCATTTCTTTCAGTGGATTTTCACCCACTCGGTTACTTGGTGTAGAGTATTATTTAGTCGGTGAAACTGGACTGATACTTCCTTATGCGGGCCTTAGACGGCCAGTCATTCTATTTCAGGCATGTGTACGTGTAAACTGATGCCTAGCCCTTACACACAACAGTCATTGCCATTAAATCTTCATAATTTCTGATTCTTTGTGGTGTGCAGACATACGATGAGTGACACGGACGACCATATCGCATATTTTGCACTAGCGAAGTGCGTTAAAAAGCGGTAAAATAAAGAGAAGATCATTCGGATGAAAGAGGGCTTAGTCCGCTTTTACACGATGCGACTCGGCCCCGGAGACACGGAAGAATGTAGGAAAGAGGGGTGAAACGACAGGGGAACGCGCAAAATCGCTCGGGCAGCGATTGTGCTGCGATTTTCTGACGTTCCTCTTTATTCGTTTTCGCGCTTCGCGCTGTCGACTGTAAATTAAAACTTGAAATCGAGTGAATTCGTATTGCAAATAAACTGAAAAATTTACAGAACTTTACGCATAAAAGTAAATATAAAGAAGAAAATGAGCAAAGAGTGGAATAAGTGCTTTAAATGTTTACAAATTACAGAAATAAAACCAGCTGCAGACTCTAGTGTCAAAATGCTCGACACCAGCGAGTCGCATCGTGTAAAAGCTATGCGCGATTTCAAAGCGGAATGCGAAAAAATCGCCGGGGCCGAGTCGCATCGTGTAAAAGCGGACTTAGGAAAAAGAAGTCAGTTATCGCATAAATTTCGCGACAAAAATTGTTTTTCCGCTTCGCTTGTTTTGTTTGCCGACATGCGTAGGATGTTTACAGCGCGACGAACAAAACCAAATGTCAATTTGCCTTGACACGGGTACAGCGGCTTTCCGTGCATCGAAAAATTTCTAAACCACTTTGATTTTTCATCAGTCATTTCTCCGTCGTGTCTGTGTGACCATGCATACAAATTTTCTCTAACATATGCTCACGTTTGGCTTCAATCGATTGACCGTTTAAGGCCCGCATTATACGCGTTTTTAAATACGGTAAGTACTATAAGTAAGGGGCGTATATATTATTATTTCAACAATTTATATGACGAAGGGGTATCTTTGACTACAAAGAAACGAAAGCATAAGAGAGGTACAGAAGATAGCAAAATGAATGAAATAAATAATATGTGCTTAGCCACTGTGCAGTGCCCAACTGTGTGAGAGGTATTAAAAAATTCCTACGAATGTAATGTATTCACGCTTTCTACATATGTAGTAACGGTGTGCATGATGATAATGAAAAAATGTTGTGTACAGCAAATTGTGTAGGAGCTGATTTAGCGCAAATCTAAGCGAATTCACCTTATTGGGTGCTACCCATACACTCCGTCCTTCACCGTACATGATGATAATATATTCCCTATTTTCCCTATGCCACCTCATTAAATCACCGGCATGTCAGTCCGAATAAAAACTATTCTTTGTTGCGGTCGCCCTTAGAGCAAATATAAGCAAAATGTAAAAAGCAAGATCTGGCATCCCTGCGCCTGAAAAAACATCGCAACGATGAAAAGAGATGAAGGTAGGGGAAGAAGAAGAGTGAGAAAGCACAGCTTGACAAAGAAGTGCAATGAGAAAAGAAATGATGCGCGGGAGACACTGCCTACGGGCTTATGAGCGCCTGATAATCTCACTCGGTGGAAGCGATGCTGAGCCGCCTACCTAGATTGATATATATATATATATATATATATTAGGCATTAAAACAAGTCCAAAGGTCGAGGTCGATGCCCGGGGAAGCGAGTCGGAGTGTAAGATTAGGAACCGCTAGGACGCCGTGGAATCCAATGTTCCAAGAAGCGCTAAAAATAAGGATGCACAAAAGAGAGTCCAAAGGTCTCAAGTCCTGGAACAATGAAGGAGAGAAAGAGAGGCATCGATTGGATGGGGCAAGGCGTATGTTAGAGCGAGGGCACCCGAGGAACCGAGAGAAAGAAAGTTGGGGGCATTATTAGCTTGCAGCTTGGGGCGACCCAGAGCAAGCGACATTAAAAAAGTGATCAGTGCCAAAGAAACACCTCCCAGCCGAGGAGAAAGAAAGTAGTAAAAGTGAATTGTGCCGGGAAAATATTTAAATATCGTTATATAAATTTGAAGTGCCACAGTGTGCCAAGAGCACAAATACTAAGTTAAAAGGAATCCGGTAAGTCCACCAGAGTAGAATAGGAAAGATAGGGACTAAGCTTATTTCCTTTCGTTAGGAATCCCTCGGGCCTGGCACGGCCACAAGTTCTAGAAACTTAGAATATAAGACAGGATATCCGGAAGAAATCAAGAAAAAGGCGACTGGGTCACCAACGGCCACGAACTCCAACGGCGGGAGGATAAATATTTATAGTCCCCAACTCTGTACAACATAACCAAAATAAAACTTATATACATAGTCATAATCAAATACCATAATATTGAACCAAAAATATTAGTGACTCTTTAAAAACTGGGAAATTTTGTAAATTGTAAATTTTGGCTCTTCCGTCTCAAAGGGTTGCCGACCCCTTTGCTATCCCATGCAGTTTCATGCTTAATTTGAATCTTATAAATTCCAATACTGGCCACGCAGCTTGCTTGGACATCCGAAATCAGCTGTTCATAAATTCAACTCTGTGCCGTACTTAAATATCGACAATCGGCTATTTAAATCGTATTTAACTTACAACTGTGAAACTGAAATTCCCTGTTTAAACTGCAATCAGAGTTTCACAGCTCTATTCCTGCGACCGTCACAATACTCATTTCGTCACAATAGAGCATTTCGTCACAATTTTTACTTTTCCTTATTCGGAACAGAAATCAAAAGCTCGAAACGTATCAATTGTGACAAAAATTGTGACGGTCGAATTAGGAGGTCACAAGCGAAAACAGCTGCTGCAAAACGTAAATTTTGAAGCAAAAAGTGAAATATTTTAAAGTGCTTGATATGGAGGAAGATTTGTTGCTAGTTTGCGCGGCCGAAATGGCAAATAAAAAAGAAAATGCGGAGAGGAGAAGGCTTCTGAGGAACTTGCGCGACGAAAGTGATCCGTTTGCAATGCAGGAAAGCATTTTTACACAAAACTTTCGGTTGTCAAAATCTCTGTGCCGGGAGTTGATTGAAGAACTGGAGCCGCAAGATTCTCAGAAGTCTTCTATACCCTTTACTATAGCATTGAGATCCCATGCCACCTGCTCCCATAAGTTCTGCACGGTTCGCGGAGCTGTGGGACAGTTTTTGCCCGCCTGCAGATCTGGGTGCTGCTTGCAGAATTCCACGAACAACGAGCAACAGTTGCTCCTGAGTAGTTCGCTCTAATTTTCTATGTCTAGAAATGAAATGAAAAGAGATAAATTGCTAAATTATTAAAGATTAGCATAAAAATACTCACAATACAGGAAGCACAAACAGCTGTTTCCACAGCAAAGAACTTCGCAAAGCTTTTTTCGTGATACGGTTGGCAAGGAATAGGGTTGCAGAAAGCTCGTCACAAGAAATCGGATCACAATTCTGTCACAATCAATTGTGACGGGATGCAAGAATAGGGCCGTAAATATCCACTGTGAAACTGGCCCTTACAGCTCTATTCCTGCAACCGTCACAATACTCATTTCGTCACAATAGAGCATTTCGTCACAATTTTTACTTTTCCTTATTCGGAACAGAAATCAAAAGCTCTAAACATATCAATTGTGACAAAAATTGTGACGGTCGAATTAGGAGGTCACAAGCGAAAACGGCTGTTAAAAAACGTAAATTTTTAAGCAAAAAGTGAAATTTTTTTATTGCAGTAATTTAAAGGAAGTTACACAATATTAAAAACACAACACATTTATGGCCTGCTGCTCAAACTCCGCTATATCGGGAGTTCGAGGTCCTCTGCCACTGGTCCCAAAAATGTTCCACTGTTCGCAGCGCTATCGGGCTGTTTTTCCCGGCTTGCAGCTCTGGGTGCTGTTTGCAATTTTGAATGAAATGCTGCAGCTGCTCCTACGTCCTCCTTCCAAATTTACAATGTCTGGAAATTAAAAGATATAAGATAAAACACCAAATTATTGAAAATTTCCAACAAATACTCACTTTGCGCTGTTTTTGTTTCCATTTTTCGTTTGCGAAGAAGAGGAAGCACAAACGGCTGTTTTCACAGCAAAGAACTTCGCGAAGCTTTTTTCGTGATACGGTTGGTTAGGAATAGGGTTGCGGAAAGCTCGTCACAAGAAAGCGGATCACAATTGTGTCACAATCAATTGTGACGGGAACGCAAGAAGAGGGCTGTTAGAGAGCTCTCTCAGAGTAGGCATATTTAAGGGCTCGTCACATAGAATCCGCTGCGTCCGTTAGAGTGAAGTTTTCAACTGACTGCGACGGACTGCCGGAGAGGGTCGGCACAATGAATACGCTGGCAGCGCATAGAAAATCAGCTGCTTCGTCTTCTGTATTAAAACATTTTTATTGTTGCGCCAGCAGCAGAAACCCCAACATTTTCCTTCAGAAGCTTCTTGCGGTACACCTGAGCCGATTTGTCATAAAGGCAAATGTACTGTTGTACTGTTTCTATTAATTGTTCTTCGAAACAATTGCTAATACAGAAAATTTCAATGAAATTGAAAAAATTCCACAGAAAATTTCAAGTCGGCAAAACAATAAAAGTAAATCAGCTGATATCTGTCAACGTCTGTTTGCGTTGCTGCATTGCATCCGTTGCTTATGTGCCATGCTTCATATGATTTAATACATTTCAACTTTGCTGTCAGTTGAAAAATCGCTCTCACGGACGCAACGGATTCTATGTGACGAGCCCTTTAGGCGCGATATTGGAGTGGCTATTGCCTAATAAAAAGGAATAGCTGGTGGGCGCGGGAAAGTTTAAAGATTTTGAGTTTTATTTTTTGGTTAAAAATGAATATGGTTGTTAAATGAATAAAATATCAAAAAACTGAAATTTTCTCTGCGTTGAAAGTTTGAATTTGCGCTGAAATGAGGGGTTAATTGTGGCATTAAGGGGGGAACATAGGGGGGCCCGAAGGGTGAGTATCCGCAGAGTGTTTGTGTGTGTGAGTGACGTGCGAATTAATTTGAAGGGGTGACCAAAATAAGCCAAGGCACCAAAGGCAGGGAGGGCGCGCAACAACAACATCTTGGCAGGATAAAATAACGAAAAGAAAGTTTCTGGGAAAAGTTGCAGTTTGGAATGGAAGGATGAGGAGTGAGTTACCGTTTGGTTTATTGAGTCAGTTTCAGAATTTAATTTTGGTGGTTTTTGAGCGTTTGGCTCTATTTAGATTTTTTTGCTTATTTTGATCTTAGTTTTGCTTACTCCTCTGGCCAGGTATGGCGGGTCGAACTGACCACCCCTGATAGCCTGAGCTAGCCGCGAAACGGTGTAGCCATAACTGGAAAGACACCGAAAAAAATCGGCTTAAAAAAGGAGGTAGTAACATCTTTCTAGCATCTAATTTGCCGGAAAATATAAAACTTGTATAATTAATGTAATTTACAAAGTAAGAACCAACTGCAGGCTGCAGCTGACTGAAATTCTTGCTGTCCGTGAACATGTTAACAGCACGGACAATTTCTCAAAGTGACAAAATACTCTAGGCTTGACCAACTTGTGTTTGTGTTGGATGGTTTGACAACCGAGCAGAAAAATCAAAAAATTTTGAAAACCATCCCACATGTGTGTCAACCAGTTGTTTCTTGTGTATACATGATCGAAAATTTACTACGTTTATATGACACTTCAAATCGGTTTGAGTCAATTCGCATCGACTCAAAACCAACGTTTGAAAATGCTTCAATATTTTCATTTCATTTGCTTCGACTATTCTGTTGCTGCGAACAGTGACAGCAGCAAAAGCAATCAAAGAAAAAACCGAAGCTATGCTTTCGCTGTGCTGTTACGATGAGCGCAGATGAAAGCAAAGCCGACAGTAATAGCAAAATAACCGCAGATATGCTTTCGCTGTGCTGCGAAGATGTGCGCAGTTGAAAGCAAAGCCGACAGCAATAGCAAAAAAACCGAAGATATGCTGTCGGGTTGCTGTCGAAATTATCGCAGCAAAGCAAAGCAAAAAGCATTTACGAAAAAAGGAAGGCTGTCCACAGCGACAGCATATTTTTAGTGCTGTTGCTGTTATGCTGACAGTTTTTCAAACCCTGCTCAAAACAGTCGTATAAACATAATTTGAAATCGCTTTGAAAAGTTTAAACGTATCGACTCAAAGCGCTTTTCAAATGAGTTTTAAATTTTCGAGTCGATTCGAAAATGCGTATAAACGGGTAAACATTTTCGAGGTAGTTTGAAAATCAGCTTTTCTGTGCATTTTAAGTAAGGTTAGGTTAGGTTAAAAAGGCTGTTTACTGCTAGCAGTAGACCCACCCAGAGGCCGAAGGCCCATTGTGATGCCTTGTATATAAACCCAGTAGATGGATAAAGACCAAACCCTTAGGTGTGGGTGAACCATGCTGATTTCATAGCGAATCTTGAAATATCCTCCAGAGGAACACGTACTAATTCTGCCAAGCTATCGAAGAACCTTTTTTCCCACGAATCGTAGGCGACGTTCCTGTAGTTTTGGACAGTAACATAGAAGATGCTCAATAGATTCTATTTCCTCTTCGTCTCCGCAACTGTTACAGAAGCCACTCCGTGGGATTTGCAATCGGTCGGCCATGACGCCTATGATGCAATGTCCGGTGAGTACCCCTGTGAGTATGCGGATGGAATGTCTATTTAGAGCAAGTATGCTCTTAGTTCTTTTTGCGTCTAGTTTGGGCCATAAAGTCCGAGAAATTGAACAATTTGTGGTGTTTGACCACCGGTAATTGGCCATTGTTTCGGATTTAAGCTCTATGAGTCGATATGCTTCGAAAATGGGAGTGTGGATGCTGTTGTCAGAGTATTGTCCATTTCAGATCCATTCCTAACTAGTTCCTCTGCCCTCTCATTCCCTTCTACACCGAAGTGTCCGGGTACCCAGCAGAGCTTGATGGTGTGCTGGTGGATGGATTTGAGGGAGTTTCGGCACTCTCTCACACATTTTGATTTGATAGGCTTCGAGTCTAATGCTTTTATGGCGGCCTGGCTATCGACACAGATCCATATCACGGTAGGTGGGAGATTCCATTTAAAATAAAAGGCAAGCTAATATTCATTAGACGCCAAAAATATATTGAAAAAGAAACCTCCAGAACGCGGAAAAAAAGTGGAAAGTGCAATGAAAAGATATTTCTGTGTTCAATAATTTTTGACAAATGTCACAATTTTCAAACCGTCTTCAGTCGTTTCGCTTCAACAGTCAATGTATAAACATCTGGCTCGAAAGCGAATCGACTGGGGCTGTCGTATAAACATGGTAATAGAGGCTTGTCCTACATGTTGTCACACATGTGTGACCGTGTAAACCCCGCTATTTATTGCAATAGCTGAGCTGGCTCATCGACCATATTTTCCAGCGCAGAAGCGTTGACTCAAAGACAGTGAATAATAAAGATGCGCCAGATGTTGTTGTTGTATTTTTCGCCACGCAGAAACCTGGAAATGCGAGCACATTTGACGTCACATATCCGTGTGATCTTGCATGTATGCGTAAGAACGAGCGTTGAGAACGACAAACCGAAAAGCAACAAGCGAAAGGCTAACATTCGGTCAGAGAATGCCGCAGCGTAATGCCTGAAACACAACACCGACCACGTTCGCAGAACTATGCGATTTTTTGGCCTGCCGCAGCAAACAAACTGCAACCAACGGTCGTCGTCAGTTCAATTTCTATACAATTTAACGCCTCTGTAAACAAAATTCGGCAAACGGCCTGTTGAGCCTAAATGATAGCAATATGAATATCTGACATCACTACTGATGTGAGAAATTACTTTGAGAAATTTCAGTTCACTTGCTCTTTGAATTTCCTTTTGTACTGCGTCAAATCTTTTCATTAATAAAAACTAAAACTTTGTCATTCCTTGATATTAAATCGGCGTATAATTATCAAATCATAGCCCGTTCACACGGCCTTTGACTTTTTTTAAATTCAATAAAAGTACAATAAATACAAAAAACTTAAAAAACTAAATTTCCCAGTTGAAAAAAAAGTTCTCCTGTATGCCTGCCGGCAGCATTCTTTCAAAGGTTAGCAGGCATACTCGCTTGTATCTTTTATCTGTAGGCATGTCCTAGGACGGCATGTCGGCCAAATGACGGCTGTAGCAGCAATGCTGATTCGGCAGGTCTGGTATGCAAAAAATAATTTAAAAAAAACTAATTGTACTCTATTCTATTAGATGTTATGTGCCTCGCCTGAGATTTGAACTCGGGTCTTCCGTTTCAGCAGCCAAGCGTTTGTCCACTTGACCAACGTGTCGCGTTTCCTTTGCTCGCTTAAAATTAACCAGAACGAGGAAGTCTCTCAAATTTCTATAAATAAAAAACTTATAAGCAGCTGTAATGAAATTTAATGAAATCATTACTGCGGCTGTTGGGAAAATGCAACCCTAAATTGGACGCAGCGTGAAATTAGAACCAGTTCTATCGTCGGTCGTTGCGATTTGCGGTCGTCGTCGGCCGTTCTGTTCCATTTCTGACGTTCTCATAAGCCTACCCGTTTCAAAATGCGGAATATCGCAACGGTCTGCGATGTGGTCGCAATTGTGTTTCAGGCATAAGGTTGTGCGAATACTATTACTCGCCTTTACGCGTTGTTGCTGCTATGAGACAGCAAAGATTTTTTTTTTATATTTCAGTCTGCCTGTCTGGCTGGCTGGCTTGGATTTCCTTGGAATTGTCTTTGCACAAGGGAATCGAAGCAGCGCCGCGGCTGATTTTTGTTTATATGATCGAAGCGGCTGTCTGGCACACATTCTCATGCTGTGCTGATTCGCAGTCAGAATTGTGCATATTGCTGCTCTTTCATACTTCTTTATGCAAAAACTATTTTCAACCCTTATTTTTGTACATACATTAATATTTCTAATATCTATTTACAATTTTATGAAGGTGTAAATTATTTAACTTGGATTTCCACTTGCTCTTTGTCTCCATTGTTTTTGGCTCTTAAAATCCTTATTAGAAATTCCACTTGCCATAGTTGTTGTTAGTAGATTTAGGGGAAAAAGTTCGTTATAAAATTTGCAATTTGGCGCAAATGAAGTGGCTATCACTTCTGACTTTTCTTAGCGAGCGCAAAGTTTATTTCTACTCGATTAAGAAAATTTTGCGCGCCACAGCATTTTTATCTAAAAGCAATTAACGGCCTTACCGTCTAAATCCCCGTGATCGAACGCAACGCGATCACGAAGCCAACGCCGGGATCAAAAAATGGTAATTTGTAAATCACTGCGTAGTTGCGTTTGGCACTTTACGTTGTCACGGCAAGTGTCAAAACTCTTACGTTAAAATGTTGCCACACCGGGTGAAAGTTGGTGTTTTGAGCATTTTTTTCAACGAATTTTGGATATTTTTGCATTTGGATATTGTGGTATCTCTGTTTTTTTGGACAGCTGACATTTATTCGTTCTATATTTTTTTATTTGTTTGTTTGTTCTTTCTTTGTCAATTTATTTATTTATTTGTTTGTTTCTTCTTTTTTCGTCAAGTTGTTTATTTATTTGTTTATTTATTTATGCGCCCACTGAAACCCTAGACTGCGAGTTTGTGGAACCAACTGCGGGAGAAATGTCTGCGGCAACCATAGAAGTACGGCGCGAAATCGCGAACAGTTTGATTCATTAGTACACCTGATTCTCGTTTCACACAAATTGATTTGTTCAAACACGATTTTAAAATTTCTATCAATTCCTTAAATAAATTTCCCATAGAAATAGAAAAATCGAAAAACCTCGTAATTCTTGTGTTTTTTCTAAAAAGGTCACCATCAGTAAGTGCAGGCTAATAACTGATTGCATTAATGGTAAAGATCGACTGCGAATTCTATATTTCTTTCTCTTGAGTTGGTAGAAAGAAAGCATTGAATGTTGAAGTATCTGTAAATAATTTCGTAAGTGAACTCTAACAAGAACTTTTTAAAATTGATTATTAAGTAATATCGTTTTTACACAATTGTATTGGGTACGTATCTATCGTAAGAAAAAAGGATTGGTATATTGTCAATTACACTTGTTTAATCTTTGTAATTTTTTCTTTTATAAATATATGTATACAGAAATGAGATCTTCGGTTATAAAAATAAATCACAGTACTTTACGAAAACTTGAACAAGACTTGATTAAAATTTCTTAAAGGACAACAAAACAAATCTAACAACATAATTTGCCATCAATCAGACTTTTGGTTGAGGCTTAGGCGTTCCATCGATGCTGCTAACTTCTGCAACGCAGCTGCTTGCTTCTCCATCTCAGCTGCTTGCTTCTCCATCGCATCAGCAATCCTCAAAAGCGAAAGTGCCTGCTGCTGTGCAAGGTTATTTTGCTCGTCAACCAACTTTAGGAAGTCTTTCTGCGCTTTAACTTGCTCGTTGAATAAATCCGCTATTAGGAGATATTTTCATTATATTATTAACCTAAGGTGCTTATTTTGTAAATCCCAACGCCTCACTTCACCCTGCGTTCACTAATTTGGTATTTTGTAAAACGCATCACCTCACTCGGTGACTGCTCGCGTTGTCTTACGTAGTTTCATATGAAAATCGGTACCGCGTAAAACGCAACGCGGCGCATTCACTCACTTGAACTGTCAAATCGTTCACAATCATTCACTTGGGTTTGTGCTCGCGTTCGATGTTTCAAATGTATAATTATTGTAAATTTCGTGTGAAAATTAAAGATTTCTGGTCGCGTTTGATTTCAAAAGCTCGCGTTTAATTTAATAAATCCGAAATAATTAATTCCGCGAGAAAATTGAGTGTTTGTGTGCAAAATGGATTTGCTGGTAAAAAAATTGTAAGTAGATTGTTATTGTGATTGTTCGGTTAATAATATAATGAAAATATCTCCTAATAGCGCCAAGAAAGCTACAACCAGTCAACAGTTCGAGATGCTGGTGAGTGAAGTTGAAAATATGCCGGAACTGGGCAGGGGCGCACCTATCTTTGGTGGAAGCAAAGCTAGGTCGGAAAATGCTTGGGCCGACATTGCAAAAAAGTTGAATCCCATTGGCCCTCCACAGAGAAGGCCGGCTGAATGGAGGAAGGTGATAGTTCAATGTTTTGAATATAATTGGAAAGAAATAAACAAAATATTTACATTTTTCTTTTTAGGTATGGACGGACCTACGCTCGCGCACCAAGAAAAAAATCTCGGAAAACAACGCTCAAATCAGAGGAACAGGTGGCGGCGCATTTCTCGAAAATGAGCTAACTCCCATTGAGCACGCGGTGGACAAAATTGTCAACCTTACACAGGCTGCCGCACCAACTGGCAGCGTTTTCGGGTTGGTCACGCCGCCCCCAGAAATCAGTGCATCCTCTCCTGCTGCTCCAGCGGTGCAAGAAACTGTTATGGACTTTGATGCTATAATATATTCATCTCCAGAACCACAGCCATCGTCGTTAGACCCGGTATGTCGCAGTGAGGTCCACAGCACCAAAAGGAAGCGCCGCCAAAATCGTTTGGATTTATTCAACGAGCCAGTAAAAGCGCAGAAAGACTTCTTGAAGTTGGCTGACGAGCAAAATAACCTTGCGCAGCAGTAGGCACTTTCGCTTTCGAGGATTGCTGATGCGATGGAAAAGCAAGCAGCTGCGATGGAGAAGCAAGCAGCTGCGTTGCAGAAGTTAGCGGCATCGGTGGAACGCTTAAGCCAAAAGTCTGATTGATGGCAATTTATGTTGTTAGATTTGTTTTGTTGTCCTTTAAGAAATTTTAATGAAGTCTTGTTCAAGTTTTTGTAAAGTACTGTGATTTATTTTTATAACCGAAGATCTCATTTCTGTATACATATATTTATAAAAGAAAAAATTACAAAGATTAAACAAGTGTAATTGACAATATACCAAATTCTTTTTTCTTACGATAGATACGTACCCAATACAATTGTGTAAAAACGATATTACTTAATAATCAATTTTAAAAGTTCTTGTTAGAGTTCACATATGAAATTATTTACAGATACTTCGGCATTCAATGCTTTCTTCCTACCAACTCAATAGAAAGAAATATAGAATTCGCAGTCGATCTTTACCATTAATGCAATCAGTTATTAGCCTGCACTTACTGATGGTGACCTTTTTAGAAAAAACACAAGAATTACGAGGTTTTTCGATTTTTCTATTTCTATGGAAAATTTATTTAAGGAATTGATAGAAATTTTAAAATCGTGTTTGAACAAATCAATTTGTGTGAAACGAGAATCAGGTGTATTAATGAACCAAACTGTTCGCGATTTCGCGCCGTACTTCTATGGCTGCCGCAGACATTTCTCCCGCAGTTGATTCCACAAACTCGCAGTCTAGGGTTTCAGTGGGCGCATCCTCAATTGCACTCCATTCATTTTTATAGAATATGCAGGCGTTATGCACCGCACAACATACATTAATGAACGCCGTGGCTTTTTCGGGGGAATAATGCAGTCCCCTTTCTCCAATGATGCAACGAAATCGGTTCTGCAAAACACCAAAGCAACGTTCGACCGCATTCCGAGCTTTACACATTCGCTCATTGAAAAGTATTTCACTCCGAATAGCCGGGTTCCGGAAAGGTGTCATTAGGTATGGGAGACACTGGTAACCAGCATCACCTGAAATGGAAGGAATATGAAAGGAAAGTGATATATTTATTGGGGTTTCTCTATACCAAGAAGCCAAAAGTTTCGTTTTCCTGTGGTGTATAATTCCTTGTAATGTGCTTCTGCTTGGCTGGCTTTCCACACGAAAGCGTCGTGGTTTGCACCGGGATGCCTGGCGTCAACAAATTTAATGACAAGGTTATGGTCGCATATCTACAAAGCAAACATTCAAATAAATAAATCTATAATTCGTCATTGCTCTGTATTTGTTTACTCACCACCATCGCATTTATACTGTAGTATCCCTTGCGGTTGTAATACAAATGCCTAATCCCTTCATTTGGGCACTTTATTTTTATATGTGTGTTTTTTAAAGTGCTGTTTTGCTTCATTTTCATCACTTTCCGACAGCGGCAGCTTAATCCATTTTGAACAAAAGTGCACTTCAAAAAGTTGCACACATTCAGCAACAACGTCCGACACCTTGGTTTGCGATAAACAAGAAATGAATTCGTTGCCTATGCAGTTCTGGTAGCTGCCTTAGGCAAGGAACCGCAAAAAAGCCGCCAATTTCACTGCCGCAGGGACCGCGGTGTTCCGGAAAGAGGCCTTCATATGCGGAGAAATCTCGTTCAAAATGTGTCCAAAAACCTCTTTGTTCACCCTGAAATTTATCAAGAACCTGGAAATGGAAGGCACTAGCTATCAAAATAACACAAAAATATATGAAACAAATTTACGCACTCTGTGTCGGGAATGTCAAGCGGATTAAATTTGTCCCGCAACCTGCGTTTGGAAACACGCAGGTTGGTTGTTTCCTCATCGGTGGAGGACCCGGACGAATAAATATACATAAAGCCAACTGGATTAAACATCATTTTTCACTTTCACAAATAAGAACGTATAAATAAATAAACAAATAAATAAACAACTTGACGAAAAAAGAACAAACGAACAAATAAATAAATAAATTGACAAAGAAAGAACAAACAAACAAATAAAAAAATTAGTAAAATAAGAACGAATAAATGTCAGCTGTTCATAAAAACAGAGGTACCACAATATCCAAATGCAAAAATTTCCAAAATTCGTTGAAAAAAATGCCCAAAACACCAACTTTCATCCGGTGTGGCAACATTTTGACGTAAGAGTTTTGACACTTGCCGTGACAACGTTAAGTGCCAAACGCAACTACGCAGTGATTTACAAATTACCATTTTTTGATCCCGGCGTTGGCTTCGTGTTCGCGTTGCGTTCGATCACGGGGATTTAGACGGTAAGGCCGTAACAATCACAATAACAATCTGCTTACAATTTTTTTACCAGCAAATCCATTTTGCACACAAACATTCAATTTTCACTCGGAATGAATAATTTCGCATTTATTAAATTAAACGCGAGTTTTGGAAATCAAACGCGACCAGAAATCTTTAATTTTCACTCGAAATTTACAATAATTATGCATTTAAAACACCGAACGCGAGCACAAACCCAAGTGAATGATTGTGAACGATTTGACAGTTCAAGTGAGTGAATGCGCCGCGTTGCGTTTTACGCGGTACCGATTTTCATATGAAACTACGTAAGACAAAGCGAGCAGTCACTGAGTGAGGTGATGCGTTTTACACAATACAAAATTAGTGAACGCAGGGTGAAGTGAGGCGTTGGGATTTACAAAATAAGCACCTAAATCTAAAAGCAATTACAAAACGATGGCTATTAATCCGTGTTCTGTAATATACGGTTCGTGCATCATTAAAGGCTGCGTGGGAAGGGAGCACCCAAATGACTCCATTACCACCTTCAGAATGCCCTGCAAAGAGGAACTGTTGTCCAAATGGAAGCAAAGCCTTGGTCTGCCACTGCACACAGTTATCAGGAAAACATCCAAAATATGCAGACGTAATTATTAGTTATGTTGGCTTGGCTTATACACTTCTTTAGTAGGAGTCGAAACCAATAACTGCCAAGTTATGTTTTTGTTATGTCCAATAAATTTGTAATAAATTAAGATTTTTTTTATTAATTATTGATTTCATCAACTACATACATACATATGTAGTAGGCAAATATGTTTGCTATAAATAAATGGATCAAATTTATTTAAACGCAATACATTTTTAAGGAATTTAGGTCTTGTGCATGTCACTCATTTTTTTTTCCCTTGCATGGTAGGCACCTTGACGCGGTTCGAGGGCTTAGCTACTATGACTCGACTAGGCCATGCTGACTGGCACGGTTAAAGTCCGACTTGGCCGTGCCTGGCAGGTTCTACCTTGTCAGACGGGCAGTCGACGAGTAGAAACTAAGATCTACCACCCCTCAAGCCCGGGTGACACGCGTCACCGTGCCCAGGGTTAGTTTGCAGTCGAGGGGTATACTGACTGTATTTCAACGGCGCCTGTCGGGTACCGGTCCACCCCCGACAGTAACTTTGGACTTCCCATGGTAGGGGGCTCTGCCATGGGTGACATTCCCTTCCCCTTCCCTATGCTTTCGGTCATCGAAACCCCTCACAGGTCAGTAGGTGACCGGTACGAACCAGATGTATGAGTTATAAAAACCCTGCCTCGGACAAGAGGCCATCCGCCGCTGGGCACGGCGCTAAACTTTGCCCAAACACCAATCGCGACTCCTGCAGTAGCAAGGGCTCGCAAGGCACCAACCCAGTGGAGCCTAAAATCAAGCCGCAGCTTATACGGCACGGCGCGGCTCACAGAAGCGCACCCTTCAAGGGACCGCCTAAACAGTCTGTGCCAACTCCTCTCGTGGGTACGCACACTGCCAGGCCCACCCAAGCTGAAAATACAGCTTCAACTTCGGCAGCGACAGCAGCCCCTCCGACCCCCCAAGCCGTCTCCGAACGGCCAGGTACCTCGAGGCCTCCCGCAAATGTGAAGCCATCTGTCAGGGCCTACCGGAATAGGAGGGCAGCTGCCAAGCTTGTCCAGAAAATTTCGGCCATCCCGGATAAAAAGCGCACGGCGAAAGAGACCGAATCGCTGATCTGGGCGAAGAAGACCTTGGCGGATGACTTCGAACGCAAGACCACCGCCACCAAAAGGCAGAGGTCCTCTGACGATGCGCACAACGCACCCAAGAGGGCCAAGCCAACTAGGTCGACAACCAAAGCCTTTAGCGATGTCCTAAAAGACCACCTAGTCATGGCGGTCTTGGACAAAAGCAACGCCGATGGCAACATCTGTCCAGACAACTGGAAATCTGTGGAGATCAGCCTATGCAAGGTATACAAGGGCATTCTCCAGAAGAACCCTGGTCCTGTACGCGAATGCCGTGACACCGGTTGGCATCATGGTGTAAAAATCATGGCACGCGCCGACGAACGGTCGGCAATCCTGCTGAAGCTGGCAGTTGCTGAGGTAGGCGAAATCTGGCAAGGAGCCAACCTGCAGTTTGTACCAAAGAGCGAGATACGGACTCGGCCCAGGTCGAGAGCCTGGATCCCCGCGGAACCGTCACATCCGGAAGATATCCTGGAGCTCCTCCAGCTGAGCAACCCCAACCTACCCACCAGCAATTGGAAGGTAGCGAAGGTGAGCGAAGCCAAGGGGAAATCCAGGTTGGCGACAGTGATCCTCAATGAGGATTCAGTGACACCACTGGCCGCACGAGAGAGCGTGGTCAGCTACGGCTTCAGCTCAATAGTCCTCAAAATCTATAAGAAGGACGGGCTGCAAGCCTCAAAGCCAACAGCCGATCGCGTCATCCCCGCAGACCAAGTGCGGAAGTCCGAATCCGAAATGGACACAGA
This sequence comes from Neria commutata, assembly GCA_963457695.1. NCBI lineage: Eukaryota > Metazoa > Arthropoda > Insecta > Diptera > Micropezidae > Neria > Neria commutata. The sequence continues at coordinate 42,322,300 of OY735245.1, read as the reverse complement.
CTCCGAAACGAACTCGGTCACATCAGCCGTCGGCAGAATCCTCAGCGGCAGTCTCCTTGGGGGCCAGACCGGAGAGGATGCCGAAGATGCTCTCCTCGCCTCGGAGCCAGAGGACGCGGACACGACAGTCATCTATGTCCAGCAATCCGAAGACAAAGATGATACGGGTGGTATAGATCAACCTGCACCGCTCTAAAGCGGCTTCGGCCGCTCTACTCCTCCACCTACACCAAAGGGGGGAGGACGTCGCCCTAATACAAGAACCCTGGACAGTGGCAGACAGGGTTTGCGGTCTGGGCTCATCCTCGCATACTGCGATCTATATACAAGGTAACGGTCGACCCAGATCTTGCATACTAATCAGCAGAAATATCAAATTCTTTCTTCTGTCCAAATATAGCAACAACGACACCACCGCCACCTGTATAGAACGCCGGGGCAACCCGGTCTGGCTGATCTCTGCTTACATGGCACACGACCACACGATGGTACCAGCTCCGGAGGTCCAAGAAGCGGCCGAAGAAGCCCGCAGAACCGGCGCTACTCTGGTTATCGGCGCCGACGCGAACGCCCACCACTCGATGTGGGGCAGTTCGGATACTAACGATAGGGGTGAGTCATTATTTGATTTTATTCGTTCCACAGATTTACATATTAGTAATATTGGTCAAGAACCTACCTTTGTAACGGTCAACAGAAAGGAAGTTCTGGACATCACCCTAGTAACTGGGGACCACGCAGACGGTCTGTGCGGACTCGGATCTGCCAACAGGCCCCGACGCTGCGATAAGAAGTGAGAATCTTAACTGGGCCGTTGACAGCCTACAATCGAACAAATCTCCAGGCCCTGACGGCATAGTGTCAGAGGAAATAAAACATGCCAGGACACAATTAGCCCCTTGGCTAATCCTTATCTACAAAGCGTGCATTAGACTTGCCCATGTGCCACGCAAATGGAACAGGGCGAAAGTAGTCTTCATCCCCAAAGGAGGGAAGAGCAGCCACGTAACGGCAAAGGACTTTCGACCTATAAGCCTCACATCATTTCTCCTAAAAACACTAGAGAAATTATTGGACGCATACATGCGCCACACCATCGACCCCAATAGGGTATCAGCGTTTCAACAGGCATACACTATGGGCAAGTCCACAGAAACTGCCCTTCACGACCTAGTTCAAAGAGTAGAAACATCGCTCTCATACAGGGAATATACTCTGGCGACCTTCCTCGATATCGAAGGAGCCTTCAACAACATCCAACCAGAGTCCACAATTGCAGCTCTAACCGACCTGAACCTAAACAGTTGGCTAATCCAGCTTATAAAGAACCTTCTTCAAAGGAGCGAAATAATCACAGAGTTGGGCGAAACCAAAATCACCAGGTTTGTTACAAGGGGCACCCCTCAAGGGGGGTGCTATCGCCTCTACTCTGGAATCTCACGGTACACCCCCTCATCACTAAGCTAGCAACCTCGAGTTGCCATGTGATCGCCTATGCAGATGTCATCGTCTTACTAGCATCAGGCAGGTACCCAGATACTCTCAGAGACCTCCTACAAGGCGCTCTTACAACACTATCGTCATGGACAAGGGAGTGCGGTCTGGGTGTTAACGCTGCCAAGACGGAACTTATGCTTTTCACAAAGAAACATAGGATACCGAGGTTCAGCCCACCCACTTTGAACGGCACTCACCTACACCTAACAGAAAAAGTGAAATACCTAGGAATCATAATAGACCGGAAGCTAACCTGGAAGACCAATATTAAATATCGCATCCAGAAAGCCACCACCGCCCTATATACCTGCAAAAGAGCTATCAGCAGAAGCTGGGGGCTGAAACCAACAGTCATTTACTGGCTGTACACGGCAGTCGGCAGACCGATTCTCATGTACGGAGTCACAATGTGGTGGACAGCCCTGAGCAAATCCACCTACGTGAATCTGTTAACCAAGGTACAAAGAATGGCGGCCATTCTGATCTCAGGCAGACATCTACGGCGAGCTGTACGGCAGCAAGACTCAATGCGATCCTCCCATGGAGCAGGATCGACACAGGACATTCCAGAATCGTAAATAAACTACCATTCCGTCTTTCGGAGATTGATTACACAATCCCCAAACCACTCCCCAAAGCACTATTTAGTGCGAAAATCCCCTCAAGGGATAATTGGGAGAAACACGAACTACCGGAGGAGTCCAGCAATATGGCAACCTTCTACACGGACGGTTCAAAGATGAACGACAAAGTCGGCATCGGTGTATACTGCAGGAATCTGAACCTACGATCGTCGTATAGACTACCGGACCACTGCAGCGTCTTTCAGGCTGAACTTACAGCCATCAGACAGGCACAGGGACATTACCATTTACACCGACAGCCAGGCTGCAATACAAGCTCTACTCAGCGCACATCCCCACTATAAAACAGCCCTTCACTGCCGAACATATCTAAACGAGATATCCGCACAGTACAATGTGCACCTTTGCTGGGTGCCTGGGCACAAAGACATAGAGGGAAACTGCATAGCTGACGAGCTCGCAAGAGCAGGCACAGAGCTACAAAGAATCAACATAACTGAAGAAGTTGGGATACCACTCTCCACATGCAAACTAATGCTAAAAACCAACCACATAAACAGAGCAAACACGAGATGGCTTCACGAAACGACATGTCACACAGCAAGGCAGATCTGAGAGCAGATCCAGCGAATTGATCCTACTAAGCAAACCCTCCATAGGGATTGTCGTAGGAATCATAACCGGACACTGCCTCATTGGTCAACATGCCAACAGACTGGGACTGCTGTACAACGACTTCTGCAGAAGCTGCACAGACGAAGACTGCGAGGAATCTGTTGAACACCTCCTTTGCAAATGCCCAGCGCTAGCAAGAACGCGCTTCCGATTCCTGGGACATTACTTCCTGAGCTGTCTGGCAGACTTGGAAAAAACGCCACCAGGACATATCGACAAATATACCAGAGCTACAAAGTGGCTCCCATATATGGGAAGTGTATAGGTGAAAATCCCCACGTGGTAACACAATGGGCCTTTTGGCCTAAGTGATGTCCTCGAGACGACCACTTAACCTACCTACCTACCTACATGTCACCAATTTGAAAAAAAAAGTGGAATGTAGCGTGCACCTTTACACTGATCCGTTATTATGATGGCAATGTCGACATTGTATGCTCCTACATTGACTCGTCAAGTCAATGAAGAGCGTCATTTTAACAATCGAAGAATTGATTAACCACATATGACGCGCCCAGAGCAAAAACGACTCTTATAATTTCACAGAGCAAAAACGCTTCAAAAAATTACACACCGTACATGTGACACTAACACATATTTGCATGCATGCTCGGTTGCAGAGCTCGGAGCAAGCGTCGGTTTCGTCAGTATCGCTGCTGATGCCAAGCAGAACAGACCAAAGGTGGGTTCTGTTCTGCTTGTTGACATGTATGTTCCAACACGTGGCAAAAACCGGTTTTGGGAAATTGCTATGCTACCAACGAAAATTTTTTGATGCTTTGCCGTCTTGTCGAATTTTCGTTTTGCAGACTGTAAATTGACAAATGACAATTTCCTATTAGCCAAAAAAATATGTTTGCGTCCTTTTAAATTTTATCAAATTTATTTAAACGCAATATGTAAATTTTTTGGAAATTTCGCTTTATTTAATATTTGTTCATTTATTTTATTTGCGTTGATATATTTTGATAAGTCACTTTTTTTTAGATTTTACAGATACTTTTCGTCAAATATTTTTTCAGATCACATTAAATATACATATAAATTAATTAAATTTTCGCAATATATGTATAGCCCTTTCATCTCCTAATTCTGCATCTAATTTGCCGCTGTCTTTCAGTCTGTAAGCAGCACACCCGGCAACAGCATTATTTGAGCTGTCCGTCCGTTTGTTTACATTTTTTATACGAACTTGCCTGAGATCCTGCTTTGCTTTCTGTGAGTGTTTTCCGCGAATTTTTCACCTGTTTGAAGGCATTCTATCTTTTGACTGCGGACGGCTAGACTTGCAGGTGTTTGGCAGGGTTCTTTATGATAAAAAGTCACTTGTAGATTTTGTAAGAATAAAACGAATAAAAAAAATAAAAAATTTATTTGTAATTCATCGGGATAATTCTATTTTATTGTATAAATTAACTATTTGGTGTTAATTTATGATAAAGGCGACTAGGCTGGTAAAAAGCGAAAATTCAGTTTAATGCAATTGCATTTCTTTCTATTTTCGCAAAATTTTTAATGCCATTCATGTAATATCAAATTCAATTCAATTTATTTATTCTAAGGTGTTAACATTTAAGACATTCGTCTTTTGCATGTCGCATAAATACAATAGATAGTCAACTAATCAATAAATCAACCAATCTTACTTAAATTAATAATTTTATATTTTTTAATACAATAAATAATCAACCAATTTCACTTAAATTATAGAGATAATTCAATTTAATTAAATTCAATTTATTAGACTATAATTTTGGCGAATAAGAGTAATAGCAGAGGAGGAGATAGATGAGAGATGAGATTGTAGTTAGGAAAAGTATTTGAAAATTAGATGCTTAAAGGTTCTATGGTTTGATACATTTTTAATAGTAGACGGTAGCGAGTTCCACAGTCTGATCGCGCTTACGAAAAACAGTCTACTTGAGTTCATATAGTTTAATTGAGGAATCGTGAGGTTCCTACTTCTACTAGACCTACAGAACTGGAGCTTTTCGTATAAATATCATGGAGAACGCGAGTATATAACTTTATGCAAAAAGATGCAGTTTCTAGCTTTAAGATATTTGGTTGCAATATGACGAGATGTTAAATGCAACTAGCAGCTTGTGGGAAGACCTCGAATCAAGTTTGCTATACACAACTTCTGAACACGTTATAATTGGTAGCAGCAGTTGTACTACCAATTTTCTTTTAGTGCCCGTGGGAACGAAGGAGGCTGTCATGCGGAGATTTCGTAACAGATAGGTAGATAGGATAAATTAATTAAATTGAATTATCTCTATAATTTAAGTGAAATTGGTTGATTATTTATTGTATTAAAAAATATAAAATTATTAATTTAAGTAAGATTGGTTGATTTATTGATTAGTTGACTATCTATTGTATTTATGCGACATGCAAAAGACGAATGTCTTAAATGTTAACACCTTAGAATAAATAAATTGAATTGAATTTGATATTACATGAATGGCATTAAAAATTTTGCGAAAATAGAAAGAAATGCAATTGCATTAAACTGAATTTTCGCTTTTTACCAGCCTAGTCGCCTTTATCATAAATTAACACCAAATAGTTAATTTATACAATAAAATAGAATTATCCCGATGAATTACAAATAAATTTTTTATTTTTTTTATTCGTTTTATTCTTACAAAATCTACAAGTGACTTTTTATCATAAAGAACCCTGCCAAACACCTGCAAGTCTAGCCGTCCGCAGTCAAAAGATAGAATGCCTTCAAACAGGTGAAAAATTTGCGGAAAACACTCACAGAAAGCAAAGCAGGATCTCAGGCAAGTTCGTATAAAAAATGTAAACAAACGGACGGACAGCTCAAATAATGCTGTTGCCGGGTGTGCTGCTTACAGACTGAAAGACAGCGGCAAATTAGATGCAGAATTAGGAGATGAAAGGGCTATACATATATTGCGAAAATTTAATTAATTTATATGTATATTTAATGTGATCTGAAAAAATATTTGACGAAAAGTATCTGTAAAATCTAAAAAAAAGTGACTTATCAAAATATATCAACGCAAATAAAATAAATGAACAAATATTAAATAAAGCGAAATTTCCAAAAAATTTACATATTGCGTTTAAATAAATTTGATAAAATTTAAAAGGACGCAAACATATTTTTTTGGCTAATAGGAAATTGTCATTTGTCAATTTACAGTCTGCAAAACGAAAATTCGACAAGACGGCAAAGCATCAAAAAATTTTCGTTGGTAGCATAGCAATTTCCCAAAACCGGTTTTTGCCACGTGTTGGAACATACATGTCAACAAGCAGAACAGAACCCACCTTTGGTCTGTTCTGCTTGGCATCAGCAGCGATACTGACGAAACCGACGCTTGCTCCGAGCTCTGCAACCGAGCATGCATGCAAATATGTGTTAGTGTCACATGTACGGTGTGTAATTTTTTGAAGCGTTTTTGCTCTGTGAAATTATAAGAGTCGTTTTTGTTCTGGGCGCGTCATATGTACCTACTTATCTTCAAGTACAAAAAGATTTCATGTTTTCCTTATTAACAGTTATTAATACTTCAAATAAGTTGTTGTCCCCTCACCCACTAACCTATGATCCTTTCTAAACCAACAAGTGCTCTGCATGTATAGGGGGCATCCCCTGAGTGTCGGTTTATTTAAAAAAAAAAAAAAAACATGCATACGTGACGTCGAAATTACCATCAGAATATCTTTGCTTTAATTTGAAATACAAAAATCGATTAGATATTGTAAATACATAATACGTTCTCTGATATAATCAAAATAATTCACAAAAATTGTATTGGGTTAAATGATAAAGTTTAAAGACAAGCATAATTTTCACTAATAGCAAAAAGGACTGAAATTTGCTAAATTTTCGTTAAAATCAAGAATGAATGAACACCTGCATGTCTAGCCGCAGTCGGCGCGACATAAACTTAAAAATTGAAAAGGCAAAAAATTCGTAGGAAACACACACACAAACCAATGTATTATCCCAGACAAATTTGTATAAAAAATGTAAACAAACACTCAAATTATGCTGCCGTTGCGTGTGCTTCGACAATGAAGTTGCAGAAATAGGGGTTGAAAGGGATGTATGTATGTGTTGCAAAATTGTATACATAAATTGATATACTGTCAATTCTCTTTTTATGCGGTGGATGCGTTCCACAACTAACCGCACAAAAGGAAATCGCATAAAAAAATACACTAATGTATTGTAAAAATAGGGATGTGTTCCATTATTTTCAAAAAGCCCATAAAACTCAAAAAATCGCATAGAAATAACATATGTAAATTACATTGCATAATTAGGGATACGTTCCAAAATTTTTTAAAAGCTCATAAGAACAAAAAATCGTAAAGAAAAGTCGACTCAGAAAAATTTGGATACCTAAGAATTTTTGAACAAGGAGTAAAAATTTAAGTTTGCCTGTTCTGTATGTAGGGGAATCTCATAAAACATTGCTACCTAAAAGCTCCTTTTGGAAGAGAAAACACCAACCCATACAAACTTTATTATGATAAAAGAGAAAAAACAATTGTTTTCAATATGTACAATTGTGTCACCTGTATCTTACTATTAATAAAAGCTTGGGGCGCTCATTTGTTCAAAATTTGTCAACCAATTGATACAATATTTTATTTAATTTATTTTTTGTAAATAGATTATAGTAATGAAAGATAAGTGTGAATATAGGTTTTGAGCGCACAAGCTTTTATTAATAGTAAGATACGGGTGACTTGGAAACAATTTATTTTCTACTTTTTAGTACATTAAATAAATTAAAGCTTATTTAAAAAAAGTTTTTTTTAATATAATTTTATTTTCTACTTTTTAGTCTTCCATAAATTCAATTTTAGAGCTCTGAAATTTTTCGCAAAAAGAATTTAAAACTTGCAGAGCAGTACACAATATTTTGGGTATTTGCAGTGTCTCCCATCGTCATATGTCATATCCTCAATTTAACAAATAATACGGCTGTGATCGACCCTAATATTCGTGGCATATTTGTGGCGCGATGAGTTGTTGTTGTTTTGCTTGCATGGCGCGGCGAGCTCGGTCCATGCGCAAAACTCCCGTTGCTTTGGCGCGGTGAGTTGTTGCTATTTTGCGTGCAGGGCGCGGCGAGTAAGTTCCTATCGTGTTTCATTGATGTGTGGTGTACCTATAATTATAAACTGAAGGCCAAGTGTGTAGTTGCTTGAAAAGTGCCACGCCCCTTGTCCTACGCCCATAAAATTTACCAGTGGGACAACACATCCAAGAGGCGACTGCATACGAAATTTTAATGCTGCACGACCTTTAGTTCCAAAGCTAATCGAGATCAAAAATGTTGTTTGTATGGGCGGTGCCACGTCCCCTTATCTAGTGCCCGCCTTATTTTCTCAGTAGAAGGATATGGATATGTAGCAAGTTCCTACCGAGTTTCATTGATGTGTGATGTGTAGTTCGAAAGTTATACACAAATCTGGAGTTGATAAAAAAGTGCCACGCCCCTTATTGTACGCCCATAAAATTGATTGATTCATGTATTGTGCTCGTGTTTAGGCATGTATGCAAAGTTTCAGATCTCTAAGTAGTCGGGAAGTGAGTGAAAAATTGATTACTAGATTTGACGACATACATACAAACATACATACATACCTGATGTGAACCTAATATAAAGCTTATAATAAAAACCAGCAGTATCGCGCCACTTCGTGGCGACTCCCCTACTTTTTCTTCGCCGATATGGAGAAGTCGTCTTAATTTTTTTGTAATTTTAAAACCAAAATTTTATAAATCCGTATTACCTACTATATTTTAAAATGTTAATAGTTTAACTCTAAATCTGTTTCTCGAAATTAAGACCAACAAAGAAATGTTGGTAGAAATACCCGAACGAATGTAATTAAGCCGTCAGCTTTGCTGGCACCTTTAACCAAAACTTGAATTAAATAAAATTAGCTCATTTTGCTGGTTGATAACGTACATACTGCGCTACCTTTTTCAATCCTGATAAATAATGAACGGAGGTAGTAGTAGTGATTCGGGAGGGAATAAATAAAGGAGCAAATATATAATTGTTACTATCAGTATCACAATATTCGGTGTTTATTGGAAAATAATAAATTAAAATTGTATGAGTCTGGGTTTCCGAAAAGATTTTAATTCTATCCCTTTCCCTCAAGATTTCTCTAAAGTTGCAATTTTCATGAAACATGTGTAATTCCTATACATATTCATAGTATTCCACCTTCTAGAATAATTTCAACTTTTCCTCTGACCCACTGCGCGGCTAAATCAAGGATTCTAACTCTTCTTGTTTTTTTGCCTTATCTGTTCCTATACTATTTCTACAACGTCAGTCCCACCGACTCTTGCTGTATATAAATGAGGCAAGCTCGCGTATTTTTATTTTTTTGTAGTTCAGTCCGCTATGTGGGAATATATATGTGATTAACATTTTGTTTAATTCTCTATCCAAAGTTCGGAAGAAAAATTTATTTCACTAACAGACCAAATACCAAAAAAATAACTTAAGCTGGTCTTGTGAAAAAAAAGCCTTTCAGACTTAGCCTACTCTACATTTACTTATATACATAGATACATAGATACATACATATGTATGCAGCTACTCAAATTTTGACTTCAATTAAAAACTTGCTTAGATAATTGAACTTATTTTGATTTCACATGAAATCTAACCGAGCACTAAAAATATCTGTCCATTTACATTGTCTTATGTTCAGCAGCACGGCTGCTAATCACATCTGCCAATGTGGCAATTTTATTAGTTATGTTTTTTGCCCCTATAATCTTATACATACATATTTTTACAATCTTCTCTTTCGCTGAAAAAATTAATAAATAGTCGACTAACCATTGCCATTACCGCAAGAAGCGTAAGCTGTAAGCCAAAATATGATACCTTTTATGTACATGAAAGTGAAATGTAAAGCATTACTCTTGTTGTACAGAAAAGAACACGACAACATTGCAAGTCTATGCTAACATACACTCTCACTCTCATCAAATGTTGCCCAAAACAATGCTGTGCAAAAACAATGCTACATTTAATGTTAAATTAACAGGGTAACGGTAACTGAACCATAACATTGCGTGCGCAATAGCGTTTTATTTAATAGTATGATGATGATATTTTTATTAGTTTTGTTTTTTACCCCTGTAATCTTATATTTTTCGCAAACTTCTCTTTCGCTGGAAAAAAATCTATATAATAAAAGCCCTCGTCATTGCCTCATTGCCTCACTGATTGTCATTAACTCAAACGCTTCATATAAAACTTTAGAAAGTAAGTAAGCAAGAGCTGTGATATCACAGGGACTAAGGCGCTGGCGCAGAAACCGAAAGTGCGTGCGTTCGATCCCTGGCAATTCTTATTTTTTTTTCAGTATTAAATTTGTTCAGTCACACGAACGGCTTCTATAAAACTCTATTAGAACATGAGGAGGCAAGAGCTGTGATAGCACAGGGAGTAAGGCGCTGGCACAGAAACCGAAAGTGCGTAAGTTCGATCCCTGGCAATTCTTATTTTTTTTCAGTATTAAATTTGTTCAGTCACACGAACGGCTTCTATAAAACTCTATTAGAACATGAGGAGGCAAGAGCCGTGATAGCACAGGGAGTAAGGCGCTGGCGCAGAAACCGAAAGTGCGTAAGTTCGATCCCTGGCAATTCTAATTTTTTTTTCAGTATTAAATTTGTTCAGTCACACGAAACGGCTTCTATAAAACTCTATTAGAACATGAGGAGGCAAGAGCTGTGATAGCACAGTGAGTAAGGCGCTGGCGCAGAAACCGAAAGTGCGTAAGTTCGATCCCTGGCAGGGTATTCTTATTTTTTTCTTGGTATTAATTAATTAGTGGAAGGCCACAGTGGTTTTTAGTTTCTGAGCTGACCACAACGCAGTAGTTTTTAGTTTCAAATAAAAAAAAGTGTCAAAAATATTCAGAATTTTATGAAATATAAAGAAAATAAAGAAAATCAGTCTCAATCAAATGCGATCCGGTGAGATGGCTCACCATTCTGCAAACGCAGCATCGCAGCAACGACGAGTTAATCAAATGTCACCCGACGAGTTGGAAGCGCATCGAGCTTCTCACGCAGCAGCACAGCGACGTCACATTGCTCAACTAGCACCCAATGAATTGCAAGCCCATCGATCTGCAAATGCGGCATCACAACAACGGCGTATTGATCAGATGTCACAATATGAGTTGGAGGCACATCGAGCTTCTCACGCAGCAGCACAGCGACGTCGCATTGCTCAACTAGCACCCAATGAATTGCAAGCCCATCGATCTGCAAATGCGGCATCACAACAACGGCGTATTGATCAGATGTCACAATATGAGTTGGAGGCACATCGAGCTTCTCACGCAGCAGCACAGCGACGTCGCATTTCTCAACTAGCACCCAATGAATTGCAAGCCCATCGATCTGCAAATGCGGCATCACAACAACGGCGTATTGATCAGATGTCACAATATGAGTTGGAGGCACATCGAGCTTCTCACGCAGCCTCTCAACAACGACGCTTCGGTCTAATGTCATCGGATGAATTGCAAGCGCTTCGATCTGCCAACACAGAATCACAACGATTAGCTCGAGATCGTGCAGGCGAGGCAATCCGAAGAGAAGCGATAAATTTCAATGAAACCCGAGCCGACTACCATGATTGTGGACCGTTTAATGTGATGTGCTGCTTTTGTGGATCGAGAAACTTTGTAGACGAAAGACCAGCTGACAGACTTTTCACCTCCTGTTGCCATAAAGGCAAAATCATGCTGCCTAAACCTGTTGATGTGCATGGTAATACATTGGAGTATCCAGACTTTTTGCAAAGCCTCATGTCAGACACCACAAATCCAAATCAACAACATTTCCGCGAGAACATCCGTTCATACAACAGCGCTGTCTCTTTTGCGTCCATGGGTGCCAAAATTGTTGATCTGCCTGGAAGAGGCCCGTACGTCTTTAAAATACATGGAACCACCTATCGTCGAACATCGCATCTGCAGCCTCTTAATGACGAAGCACCACAGTTTGCTCAACTGTATGTACTTGATAGTACACAAGCAACTGAAGTGCGCCAAGGACATGCTGCGAATGAAAATATCCGAGCTGATATATTGGACCAGATTGATCGTTTCTTCCGACAAAATAACCGACTGGCTCAATCGTACCAGCTAATTCGTGATGTTGAAGCAGAAAGCGCAGCAGCAGCCGGAGAACAGATTCGAGTAGTGAGCATGGCACTAAAAAGAGATCGGCAATCGGACCAGCGTCGCTACAATGCACCAATGAGCAACGAAATCGCGATGGTTTTTGTAAATGAGGATGGAGAGCCACCATTTAATCGCGACATCCACATCTATCCGATTAACCCCGCAAATCCCGAGCAGCAGTTTATTAATATCAACATCTTGAGCCCAAATATGGATCCGATGACATATGCCATTCTTTTTCCATTTGGAGAACCTGGCTGGCAGCCGAAATGGAAGTGTGGCAGTTACGAAGGAGCTCAAGCAAACAAGAAACGGGAAAATGTCAGCATGCTCCAATACAAAGCAGCATTAACAGCGATACGAGATGACTTCAATCCCTTCATGAGCGCTGGCAAGTTAACGCAGCAGTGGTTGGTCGATTCCTATCTGCAAATTGAGGCAAACAACTTGAATTTCGTGCGGCAACACCAGAAAAAACTGCGGGCAGAGCACTACCAAAGACTTGCTGATCACGTGGTTAATATGGCGCAGAATGAGCATATTGCAGCTGGAGTTTCGGTCATCCTTCCATCGAGCTTTGAGGGTTCGCCACGTAACATGAGAGAGCGCTGCTGTGATGCGATGAGTATTTTTGCGAAATTTGGACCACCGGACCTTTTCATCACGTTCACTGCAAATCCGACTTGGAAGGAAATCGTTGACAATTTGCGATCACGAGAGATTGCAGCCGATCGTCCGGATTTAGTAGCTCGGGTATTCAAAATCAAATTAGATGCGCTCATGAAGGATTTGGTTGGCGTTGGAATATTCGGAAAGTCGATTGCTCACGTGTACATGATTGAGTTTCAGAAGCGTGGTCTGCCCCACGCTCACATTTTAATAACACTCAGAGAGCGGGATAAGTTTTCCACAACTGAAAGAATCGACCAATTCATCTGCGCCGAAATTCCACAGGAAACGAATCATTTACCTCCTGACCAACCATCGCTTCGTGAAATTATCCTTAAGTGCATGATTCATGGGCCTTGCGGCAGTAGCAATCCGAACGCTCCATGCATGAAAGACGGAAAATGCTCGAAAGGGTTCCCTAAGGATTTCAATGACCACACCCAACTCAATGTGAACGGATATCCTTTGTATCGACGACGCAACACTGAGGGAGTTACTGTTCGTGGAGCTTCGATGGATAATCGCAATGTCGTGCCTTACAGTCCCTACCTAATATGCAAGTACAACGCACATATCAACGTGGAGTGCGCAACCTCCCTTAGATTTGTCAAGTACATATACAAGTACATTTTCAAGGGATATGATTGTGCGAATGTCACCATCACATCAGAAGGCGCAGCGGAGCTTCGATATAATGAGATCACAAATTTTTTGGACTGTCGATACGTGAGTGCTCCTGAGGCAATGTGGCGCATAAGAGAATCAAAAATGCACGACAGATCTCACTCAGTCATGAAACTACCTGTCCACTTGCCGAACCAACAACGAAACGTTTTTGAAGAGGGTTAAGAAGAAGAAGCTCTTCTTGCTGCAGAAACTGGAAGGACAAAACTCGAGTCATGGTTTCTCCTAAATCAAAATAATGTTGCTGCTCGAGTCCATCTCTATACCGACATCCCTTATCACTTCGTTTATGTGACCATTAACAAGAACAGTCAATGGCGAGAACGCCAAAGAGGAGGCGAGAAAACCGTCGCCCGCATGTATACGGTTAGTCTGAAAGATGAGGAGCGTTTCTACCTACGTCTCTTGCTCTTACATGTTCGCGGAGCCACAAGCTTTGAGTCCTTGCGCACGTTTGATGGAGTTTTGTATGAAACATTCAAGACAGCAGCAATAGCGAGAGGTCTTTTGGAGTCTGATGAGGAATGGGATCAATGCCTGACTGATGCTGGAACTTACTTGATGCCCAAACAATTGCGTGAGATGTTTGCGTACATATGCATTTTCTGCCAACCCTCTCGACCCTTAAATTATGGCAAGATCACTTGGAAGACCTTGCTCTGGACTACATGCGAACGAAAACAGCGGATGTATCGACCAACCTTGCTCTTCATGACGTCAATTTCATTCTCAGACAACATGGAATAACCTGCTCTTCTATTGGATTACCAGTACCTACGGGAAATCCGCCAGGAGAAGTCCACGTGTACAATCAGGAAGAACAAGTGCGAATGGCGAATGAACAAATTGAGAAGCTTAACCCAGCCCAGCTTGCAGGATTTCTCAAAGTCATGGTGGCAGTTGAGAACAATCACGCTGAATGCAAGCTTTTCTATCTTGATGGTCCTGGTGGCTCAGGAAAGACATTCCTCTACACCACCCTGATGGCATATTTTAGAGAACAAGGACAAGTCGTATTGCCATTTGCTACAACTGGAATTGCAGCCACTTTACTGGATGGAGGACGCACTGTTCACAGTGATTTTAAGCTTCCCGTTCCACTGCTCGACAACTCGGTTTCATCAATGCGATTAACCTCTCCCGAAGCAGCAGTTTTACGTGAAGCCATCCTAATTGTCATCGATGAGATCACCATGCTCCCAAAGAATGGACTCCGCTACATCGACAAGCTCTTGCGTGAGATAATGGGCAACGAGACAAGTTTTGGTGGAAAAGTTTTAGTTCTCGGTGGTGATTTTTGCCAGACGCTGCCGGTTGTACAAAGAGGAACTCGCACAGAAATCATAGAGTGCTGCATCAAATCAAGTAGATTGTGGAATCAATTTGAACAAATCTCTTTAACTTCAAATATGCGCAGTGAAGGTCAGGACGACCACAACAATTGGCTATTGCAAGTCGGCTCCGGAACTTTGCCATCGCCACCATGCATCTATGAGGCAGACACAATTGAAATTCCTACCGCGATGATCACAAATGAAAATCTCATTGGCGCTATCTTTGGAAACATTCAACAAATGTCTACTGATGAGCTGGCAAAGAGAGTCATTGTTGCTCCTACTAATGCACAAACTCTAGAGATGAATCGTAAAATTATCGACTTGATTCCTGGCGTCCCTCAAATTTATTACAGCGCCGATTCGATTGTCAGCGAGGACCCTAATGACGCACTTAATTTCCCCGTTGAATTTCTCAATGAGCAAACGCCTTCTGGAACACCACCTCATATCTTGCTGCTTAAAAAGGGTGTCATCATCATGCTGCTTCGGAACTTAAATCCCAAGAAAGGCCTTTGTAATGGAACGCGATTAGTTGTTGAGGAGATTGCACGTAATTTCATCAAAGCAAAAATCCTTTCTGAGTGCAACAAAGGAGACTCCGTTCTGATTCCACGCATTGATTTGGCGCCAACAGAGACAACTCTACCATTCGTCTTGAAGCGACGACAATTTCCAGTAATTCCGGCCTACGCAATGACGATCAACAAGTCGCAGGGCCAGTCTTTTGATCACATTGGTATTCATCTTGAAACAGCAGTCTTCGCCCACGGTCAACTTTACGTTGCTTTATCCCGCTGCAGGAATTCAAACAGAGTCAAGGTGTTCATCGAGCCCAATCCTCAACAAGGACCTCTTCTCAACGATACCCGCCAATTCACACGCAACGTAGTTTACACAGAGATCTTATAAGACAAATTAATTTCTACTGCGTATTTTTTGTGATATTTTAAAAATTTAAAATAAAATATCGTCCTATTTAATGTTTTTATTGTAGACCGGTTACCCGGGCCATGCTTTTCCTTAAAATAAACTACTCTGTAAATGTGATTGATTTTTAATGTTGAAATGGTTTTTGTTAAGCTAAAAACACAATTTAACGGATAATGATTTAATAAATTTATGATGTTCTCCAACTCATATCTTGATTTAATTCATTTGATTTAAAAGCGTTATTGAGTCAGTGGGCGCCAGGGGCGCCTTTTCAAAACTAGTTACTAAATAGTCCAATTAACGTGGCCATACGGCAAGAAGTTTTAGCGGTAAGCCACCAAAATGTAATACCTTTTACATGAAAGTGGAATGAAAGGCATTACTGTTGTTGTGCAGAGAACAGCACGACAACATTTCAAGTCTATGCTAACATTCTCTCTCACTCTCATCAAATGTTTCCCAAAACAATTCTGTGCAAAAACAATGCTACATTCAATGTAAACAGATTAACGGTAACTGAACCATAACATTGCGCACGCAATAGCGTTTTATTTAATAGTATGATAAATGAATTGTGCGTTATATGTTATAAAAAACTCAACTTAATAACTCAAAATTCATTTAAATCTCTCCTGATCCTCCCAATAAATAATCCAAATCAATTTCCCAGTCAAAAAAATCCATTTCCCACTTTTTTTCTGAAGATAGGCTCTTCATTTTGCAAAGTTGGCATAATTTATATTTCAAACTTAATAAGCAAAAATTTTTTCAAGTGCTTCTCATTCCACAGCTGCACACTTTTTCCATCGAAACCATGCGCAAGACAACAACAGAATTTGCGTTGAAGATAAGTGTCGCAAAATTGTACCAACAAAGCTTAAGA
The DNA here is from genome assembly GCA_963457695.1 of Neria commutata. Taxonomy (NCBI): domain Eukaryota; kingdom Metazoa; phylum Arthropoda; class Insecta; order Diptera; family Micropezidae; genus Neria; species Neria commutata. Next base: position 42,305,813 of record OY735245.1, on the reverse strand, counting down.
AAGTGTTGTTGCTTTGCGCTAGGGCACCTCTGCCATACAAAATTCAAAGGAAAAAAACGCATAACTTCGAAATAATGAAAATAAAAATCGCATAAAACTCGTATGGAAAAACCGCATAACTTCGAAATCGCATAAAAATAATTCGCCTAAAAAGAGAATTGACAGTATATCCATACGTATGTATTTTTAAAGCGATCTTTAAAACTCTTTATCTGCAAAATCTAGAAAATAAGCAAATGCAAAATGATAAAAAAGTTGATTTATTATTCACTGTCTTTGGTTGACTTTAAACCCCTTGGTCGACAAAACCTTAGAGCTGAGTTCCAATGGTGCGTGCGTGCGTTCCATAGCGTAAAAAATTTGTTTACAGCTAAGTTCAACTGGTACAAATGAAGAGAGTGCCAATGAGAATTGCGTTAAACGCAAAACGCTAAAAGTAGCCCTACTTTCAACTTTTGCCGCAAAAATTTGCGTTGACAGCTCATCTACAGCTCCCATACATACTTTGTGGTTGCCATCAATGTGAAATAAAAGTGTGGTATCCAAATTTATTTTAATCAATCAATACATATTAGGTTTAAACGATATATAACAAATATAATAAAGTTGATAAAAAAAATGTTCTGTAAAGGCGGTGTTACGCAGAGGATCAAAAAAATCATGACTAATGTATTTTTATGCTCTTTCCTCTCATGATTTCACTATTTGCCCAAACTATGTTTCGTAGACGGTCTTGTGATCTCTTACTTTTTTGATACTATTTCTGTGAGACTTTTTTTGCACATCTGTTATTTTTGCTTGAACATTTTATTTCTGCAATAAAAATTAGGGAAACGGATAACTCTTCCCTATGTTTACAAATTATAAGATTTGGAAAATCTTTCGCGAAAAATGTTAAATTTTGGAGTGAACAGCATAGACGCGTAGTAAGGAAGTGCATTAACTTGGCAAGATTACTGCAAATAAAATTATATAAAAAAAAACTTTTTAAAAATAAGCTTTAATTTTGTTTAATGTACTAAAAAGTAGAAAATAAATTGTTTCCAAGTCACCTGTATCTTACTATTAATAAAAGCTTGGGGCGCTCATGTGTTCAATATTTGTCAACCAGTGACCACAATATTTTATTTAAATAATTTTTTGCAAATAGATTCTAGTAATGAAAGATATTTTGAATATGGATATTGAGCGCACAAGCTTTTATTAATAGTAAGATACAGGTGACTTGGAAACAATTTATTTTCTACTTTTTAGTACATTAAATAAATTAAAGCTTATTTATAAAAAGTTTTTTTTTTATATAATTTTATTTTCTAGTTTTTAGTCTTCCATAAATTCAATTTTAGAGCTCTGAAATTTTTCGCAAAAAGAATTTAAAACTTGCAGAGCAGTACACAATATTTAGGGTATTTACAGTGTCTCCTATCGTCATATGTCATATCCTCAATTTAACAAATAATACGGCTGTGATCGACCCTAATGCGGCCCCGAGACGGTCAAATGGTTTGAGTCAAATGTGAGCATGTGTTGGAGAATATTTGTATGTATGGTAACACAGACAATGTTTGACCAAATATCAAAGTGGTTTAGATATTTGTTATGCACTGCAGGGGCCAAAGCAAAATTGCCATTTCGTTTTGTTCGTCGTGATGTTAACATCGTGCGCATGTCGGCAAACCAAACAAGCGACGCGGAAAAACAATTTTTGTCGCGAAATTTATGCGATAACTGACTTCTTTTTCTTAAGCACTGTTTAATCCGAGTGCTCTTCTCTTTATTTTTTCACTTTTTAACACACTTTGCCAGTGCAAAATATGCGATACAATCGTCCGTGTCATTCATAGTATGTCTGCACACCACAAAGAGTCGGAAATTATGAAGATTTGATGGCAATGTTTGTTTTGTGTAAGGGATAAACATCAGTTTACACGGACACATGTTTGACTCAAACCATTTGACCGTCTCGGGGCCACATAATATTCGTGGCATATTTGTGGCGCGATGTTATTTCTGTGAGACTTTTTTTGCACATCTGTTATTTTTGCTTGAACATTTTATTTCTGCAATAAAAATTAGGGAAACGGATAACTCTTCCCTATGTTTACAAATTATAAGATTTGGAAAATATTTCGCGAAAAATGTTAAATTTTGGAGTGAACAGCATAGACGCGTAGTAAGGAAGTGCATTAACTTGGCAAGATTACTGCAAATAAAATTATATAAAAAAAAACTTTTTAAAAATAAGCTTTAATTTATTTAATGTACTAAAAAGTAGAAAATAAATTGTTTCCAAGTCACCTGTATCTTACTATTAATAAAAGCTTGGGGCGCTCATGTGTTCAATATTTGTCAACCAGTGACCACAATATTTTATTTAAATAATTTTTTGCAAATAGATTCTAGTAATGAAAGATATTTTGAATATGGATATTGAGCGCACAAGCTTTTATTAATAGTAAGATACAGGTGACTTGGAAACAATTTATTTTCTACTTTTTATTCTTGGATTCTTGGCAACTCTCGTGAAGTGAAAAGTCAAATTCAACTAGTGCTCCAAATTTAATATAAATAAATTATTTACCAAGTGCGGAAGTCGAAACGCTTTATGAAAATTTAATAAAGCAACGTTTTCTGCGTCGAGTCGTAGTGAAGTGCGACGAAACAGTGAATAATACAAAATAGTATAAGCAAGAAAATAAAATACAATAAACAAAAACCAAAGTGGGGCTCCTCTTGTGCCCAGCAAAACAAAAACAACAAACAAACAAGTGTCAGTGACAGATGCCCACAACAAGTAGTTGGTTTGTGTAATACCTGATCAAGTGAAAATAGTGACGCCCTAAAAGTATGCCATAGCTTTTTAAGCTTTTGGCAAAAGTTATATTTAAGGGTTGCCATATATCTTTTAAAACTCAAAATATTAAAAATTCTTTAACAAAAATTAAAAATTTCCCAAATGGGTGTAGGTCATACCCCTACCAAGGAGGCTATCAACAACAACAACATCAGCAGCAACAACATCAGCAGCAACAACAAAAAGAGCAACCACAACAGGAAGAACAACAACATCAGGAAGAACAACAACAACAGGAACAACAACAACATGAGCAACAACAAAAGCAGCTGCAACAGCAACCCCATCTAAAGGCGATCTCAAACTCTTGGAGCACACTATGCCACTCGCCCACTGTGAGCTCCCCAAGCTCAAACACAATTACTGGCTATCAACAGCAAACCTCGGAAGAGCTAACCATTCAACAGCAAATCGAGCAGCTTAACCAACGGCTAATACTGCTACAAAAACAGCGGGAAGTCCCTTTTTCCCAAACTCCATTAGCTGTACCCATACCAGGTAAGGAGTGGATAACAGTAGAGCCCAAAAAAAGGCAGCGAGAAAGCCCAGGTAAGTCGAAACCTACTCAAAAACAGGCAAAGCTCGACCAATATTGGCTTGGCAACCGGCAGCCAACAAACAATCGATTTTCTTCCCTAGAAATCGAAGAAAATGAAACCAATATTGAACCCGAAGAAACGACACCTAACCCTAACCTAACCACCTAAGAATAGTGAGCCAACTCGAGCTCAAAAATACAGAATTTTTCACCTATAAGCCGAAACAATAAAGGAGCTTCAAGGTGATTCTCAAAAACATGCACCCATCAGTTAATACTGAAGAAATTTCTGAAGCCCTGCTAAACCTCGGCCATACTGTCACTAACATTTGGAATATGAAGCATAGAAGCACGAAAAAGCCTCTGCCAATATTTATTGTCGAGCTTAAAGCCAACCCAAACAATAAAGAGATATACCAAATCCAATATCTGTTCCACACCAGAATTGTATTTGAGCCCCCTCGCCCAAAACGTGAAATTCCCCAATGCGCTAACTGCCAACAGTATGGGCATACGAAAGCCTACTGCCGCAGAAAACCCACATGCATTAAATGTGCCGGAAGCCACATGTCAGCAGATTGTGTGCGAAAAGCTAGATCAGATGATGTCAAATGTGCCCTATGTCAAGGCAATCACCCAGCAAATTATAAAGGCTGTGCAGTTTATAAAAATCTGCAGAAGCTGAAATACCCGCCACTAAGGAAAAAAGACAACCAAGCCGTTAATGTCACCCAACCAAATGAAGCTCTATCAAGACCAAACACAGCCACACAACCACTCAGACCAATCCAGAATGGCCTCTCATACTCCCAAGCGGTGAAGAACACAACTCAATACTCAAGTGAAAATCCCAGAACCCTATATGGAAATCAAACCTTGCCAGAAACCCAAGCTCCAAACGAGATGCGGGAAATGATTATGTTACTCAAACAAGTCATGCAACAAATCTCAACAATGATGAATCTACTCGTCACTCTTACGACTAAGAATTGTACCTCTTTAATCCCATAAAAATTATTCTATGGAATGCAAATGGGCTCTCAAAACCTATTCTCGAAATAAAAGCATTCCGCAAGACTAACGAAATAGATATACTCTTAATATCTGAAACGCACTTCACCAACAAAAGCTATTTTGAAATCCCGAACTATAAGTTTTACCACACATTGCACCCGGACAACAAAGCGCATGCGGGCTCAGCTATTTTGATTCGAAACAACATCAGACACTTTGATAAAAATTCATATCGGACAGAAGCCATACAAGCTACAAACATTATTGTGGAAGATTCAAAAGGCCCAATAACAGTCTCTGCAGTATACAGCCCACCCAAACACGCTATCAAAGCGGAAGAGTACGAAAAGTTCTTTAAAATCCTCGGTAACAGATTTCTAGCCGGAGGAGACTATAATGCAAAACACACTTACTGGGGCTCCCGTCTCATTACCCCTAAAGGCCGACAGCTCTATGCGGCTATTAGTAAATTAAATTTAGATCCGGTCTCAACTGGCACACCAACATACTGGCCAACAGACACTAAAAAAATTCCCGACCTGATCGACTTCTGTGTGGTAAAGAACATCTCTCTGAATGAGTTGAAATGCAGCTCATGCTTTGAACTCTCTTCTGACCATTCACCTGTGTTGGTCGTGCTTAATTACAATCTCACCAACTCACCATCCCCTGTGTGTCCTTCACAATCGCAAAACGGATTGGAACTGCTTCAGACACACAGTCTCTTCTACAATTAATCTGAAACTCTCCCTGAAGTCTGACGAAGATATCACTGTAGCTGTCGAACACTTCAACACCTGCCTCCAGCAAGCTGCCTGGAATTCAACTCCCATCCAGAGGCAACGAAAATGCGCAAATATTTCAACCCTTGTGAAAGCGAAGCTGAGAGAAAAACGGCATGCAAGAAAATAGTGGCAACAAACTAGATATCCCGAAGACAAGAAAAAGTTAAATGCACTCACCAAAGAACTCAAAGAGCTCCTAAATAGCGAACGAAATTCCCAACTCCAACGTTACCTCAGTAACCTTGATGCGACACCTGCTACAGAGTACTCTCTCTGGAAAGCTACAAGCAAGTTAAAGATACCCATTCTGTCCCAGTCCGCAATACGAATGGAAAACAGTAAATGGGCTAGGAGTGATCACGAAAAGGCTGACACATTCCCCAGACATCTTAAAAGAGTATTTACCCCACATGAAATTGAACCCCCACCTGGCATAGCAGAAGAAGTCGAAACAACCTTGAGCCATACCCATCAAATGGACCTACCCATACGCAAATTCTCGAAAGCGGAGGTCAGAACAGTTGTCGAAAAACTGAATATAAAAAAAGCCCCTGGATACGACCTTATTACCGGCCAATTATTTAAACAACTCCCAGAAAATGGAATCACCTTCCTAACATATCTGTTTAATGCAGTTTTGACATATGGCTTTGTACCTCCGCAGTGGAAAGTATCCCAAGTAAAAATGATTCTCAAACCCGGAATTTGTTAGGAATGGTTGCACCACTGGGTGCACTCCATTAATGCTATGTATTAATCGAGAAAATCGTATGTAATCGAGATAGAAATGTTGCTAAATGTACTATGTACAGATCGCAATAAAAAAGAGGAATATAAAAAAAAAAAAAAAAACTTTTTAGTACATTAAATAAATTAAAGCTTATTTTTAAAAAGTTTTTTTTTATAAAATTTTATTTTCTACTTTTTAGTCTTCCATAAATTCGATTTTAGAGCTCTGAAATTTTTCACAAAAAGAATTTAAAACTTGCAGAGCAGTACACAATATTTAGGGTATTCACAGTGTTTCCTATCGTCATGTCATATCCTCAATTTAACAAATCATACGGCTGTGATCGACCCTAATATTCGTGGCATATTTGTGGCGCGATGAGTTGTTGTTGTTTTGCCTGCAAGGCGCGGCGAGTAAGTTCCTATCGTTTTTCATTGATGTGTGGTGTACCTATAATTATAAACTGAAGCCCAAGTGTGTAGTTGCTTGAAAAGTGCCACGCCCCCTGTCCTACGCCCATAAAATTTTACCAGTGGGACGAAGCATCCAAGAGGGGCCTGTATACGGAATTTCAATGCTGCACGACCTTTAGTTCCAAAGCTATTCTATATAAACTATATAAACGATTTGGTTTGTATGGGAGGTGCCACGCCATTTATCCAGTGTCCGCCTTATTTTCTCAGTAGAAGGATATGGATATGTAGTAAGTTCCTACCGAGTTTCATTGATGTGTGATGTGTAGTTCTAAAGTTATACACAAATCTGGAGTTGATAAAAAAAGTGCCACGCCCCTTATCCTACGCCCATAAAATTTTACCAGTGGGACGACACATCCAAGAGGCGACTGCATACGAAATTTCAATGCTGCACGACCTTTAGTTCCAAAGCTAATCGAGATCAAAAATTTTGTTTGTATGGGGGGTGCCACGCCCCCTTATCCTACGCTCATAAAATTTTACCAGTGGGACGACACATCCAAGAGGCGACTGCATACGAAATTTCAATGCTGCACGACCTTTAGTTCCAAAGCTATTCTATATAAACTATATAAACGATTTGGTTTGTATGGTAGGTGCCACGCCCTTTATCCAGTGTCCGCCTTATTTTCTCAGTAGAAGGATATGGATATGTAGTAAGTTCCTACCGAGTTTCATTGATGTGTGATGTGTAGTTCTAAAGTTATACACAAATCTGGAGTTGATAAAAAAGTGCCACGCCCCTTATCCTACGCCCATAAAATTGATTCATGCATTGTCATGGTGGTTACGCATGTATGCAAAGTTTCAGATCTCTAAGTAGTCGGGAAGTGGATTAAAAATTTATTACTAGATTCCACCACATACATACCGCTGACAGAAAGTGAACCTAATATAAAGCTTATAAAAAACCAACGTCAGCGAGGTTATTAGTGAAAAATATACTTACATTTCTGAAATAAATTCACGCACACTGGACAAATAGCACGCAGGATGAACAAGCAACGTAAATAAACTAAATTCCAGCCAGTGCTGCTTGTAAGCATTCTATTTCACCATTTCATACACTTTCTGTAGAATTGTACTATTATTTTAGTACTAAAGGCCGAAAATTAGTGAAATTTTACAACGCAGCCCTGTTTTGATTTGGTGATTTGGCATTGACAGCCGAGTCTCTCATGATCCCAAATGTCCAAATTACGCTCGTTCGGTTTCGCTCTCATTTTTCCATTTTACATGGGAAACAACAACATTACCGCCCTAATGGTAGAATTACTCTAGCGGTAAGGTTAGAAATCGTGTCAGCTGACACAATCTATCTTACCCGAACACAATGTTCGCTATTTCTCTGACCGGATTGAGTAGTAGAAATTTCTGCGTCGATTAGAAAACTACTGCAAAAGTCGTGTCAGCTGTGAAAAGAATGTTGCCACCCAAAAAATTCGTTGAAAATTGAAATAGAATTAATGCTTTTCCTATGCAAGAGGTAATATGGCAACACTGATTAAAACAAGCGAATATTTATTGGAAATACAATCCACCTGCGCTTTCGTTTGCTTTTAATTTGTACACATCGTACATTTTACACAACACTCAACACATTGAGTCAATTATTTCGTCGTTTGAATTCATTTTTCACGATATATTTTGTTTGTGAACTCTGTTGCAGAAAAGTGTTGCCAGTGACCTTCGATTTTAGTTCAACAAAAGAAGTGATTGTTTTTGCCGAAATTAGTTAAAAAAAGTAGTACACAATATAGAGATGTAACAACTATGATAATTCTGTGCCATAAATTTAATAAAGAATGTAAAATTTCATCTCAGAAGTAAATAAACAGCGTTCTTCTTTTGTGCACAAAACTATACGGCAGCACTAGCAAAAAGAATAGACTGACAGCTGCAATCCGTTTAGCTGTTAGAGTAAGTGGGCAAATTGCTATCCGGCACGATTGAATTCGACACCGCTGGACTAATTACACCATAAGTTATTTAAAAATGTTTACTGCTGAAGTTTAAAATTTCCGAAATGTGGTGACTCTTTTTGAACGCTTGGAACCAAGGCACATTAAGGGGTCTATGCAGCTCTCAAGAAAAGCGAAAACTCCACGTCAAAATTACTTGACCCCTATTGCAGGTCTCAAGAAATTTGCTACGAAATTTATTACTTTTTTCCAGTGGAAATGTGCATAGGGTAACTCAGGTTTTGGCAAGGAATAATGTTTGAAACATTATTACTTTAACAAGAAGAAGACTTTCAACAGCTAATAACAAGCGAAAGAGGTAAGCAAAACATTAAATGTTCATTTTAGGTTGTAAATTTGCAAAATATTTTGATTTATTTTAGATTTTCAATTATCTTAATCTATTATCTTATTTTCAGACATGGAAAACTCGGAAAATACACCGCGAAGTGCGCCAAAACGCCAAAAGCGCCAACAAATTTTCTGATGTCGAAAAACATGAGTTGGCGAAGCTGGGGACGGAAAGGCCAAGGATTTGGGACCTGACCGATCCGAAAAATATATATAAATAATGCATTAATCAAATAATAGTAAATTTTGTGGAAACTTACCAATCTTCATTTAACGACATTTTGCTTTGATTTGCATCAGCTGTTAGCTGTCAAAATTACTTGGCCACTACTATTTTGCCCTCAAGGAATAATGTAAAATTTTTCTTGAGCGATTTCTTGAGAGCTGCATAGGCCCCTTTAACAAGGTATGCCAACTAGGGAGAGCCGTAAAATTTGGAGTGCGAGGTATGTCAAAATCGCAGTTGCTTGTGTTTAGGAACAAATGTTTGGTTGCAATGATTAGTGTTTGTTCACAAAGTAAAAAAGTATGTAAAATTTTCTTTTATCAAAATTGCATACGCATATAAAAAGTTTTATAATTAGAAGCAAATGCTTGCTTAGCAGTAAAGATTATTAATTTCATAGCAATTAAGATGATATTCTATTAATTTAAGGGTGCTTCATAAATTATTTGCCAATTCAAAAATAAAAATTGCATGTAAATTTGTATAAAAGAGTTTTTGACAAGTAGGCAGAGAACGTATGCACATTTATTTTGTATTTATTAATTATATTATACATCAAATGTGCTTATTTATATGCTATCCCAAAATGTACAAAAAAAGGGTCGTCGTACCAAACATATCAACATTGATATTCGGCACATTTCTTACGGAAAAATGCAACCGTTCAACAATTGGATGGTGTAGAGAGGTTTTGACAGCCGGCTCTCCCTAGTTGGCATACCTTGTTAAGAGGTGTTTGCAGCTCTCAAGAAATCGCTCAAGAAAAATTTTGCATTATTCCTTGAGGGCAAAATAGTAGTGTCCAAGTAATTTTGACAGCTAACAGCTGATGCAAATCAAAGCAAAATGTCGTTAAATGAAGATTGGTAAGTTTTCACAAAATTTACTATTATTTGATTAATGCATTATTTATATATATTTTTCAGGCATAATATGGTGTCCGTACTAAATACCGCAATATTGGTGGTTTGTGCGGAACAATTAGAATCGGAAGAAAGCAAGAAGCAAGCTAAATCTAATCTAATCTTTATATCAGAAAATTTGTTGAGGCGCTTTTGGCGTTTTGGCGTACTTCGCGGTGTATTTTCCGAGTTTTCCATGGCTGAAAATAAGATAATAGATTAAGATAATTGAAAATCTAAAATAAATCAAAATATTTTGCAAATTTACAACCTAAAATGAACATTTAATGTTTTGCTTACCTCTTTCGCTTGTTATTTGCTGTTGAAAGTCTTCTTCTTGTTAAAGTAATAATGTTTCAAACATTATTCCTTGCAAAACCTGATGCTCATTTCCACTGGAAAAAAGTAATAAATTTCGTAGCAGATTTCTTGAGAGCTGCAATAGGGGTCAAGGAATTTTGACGAAAGGAAATTTCTTGAGCATTTTGTTGGCGTTTTTTATAAGCTTTATATTAGGTTCACATCCGGTATGTTTGTATGTATGTATGTATGTATGTATGTCGTCAAATCTAGTAATCAATTTTTCACCCACTTCCCGACTACTTAGAGATCTGAAACTTTGCATACATCCGTAAACACGAGCCCAATACATGAATCAATAAATTTTATGGGCGTAGGATAAGGGGCGTGGCACTTGTTTATCAACTCCAGATTTGTGTATAACTTTAGAACTACACATCACACATCAATGAAACTCGGTAGGAACTTACTACATATCCATATCCTTCTACTGAGAAAATAAGGCGGGCACTGGATAAGGGGGCGTGGCACCCCCATACAAACAAAATTTTTGATCTCGATTAGCTTTGGAACTAAAGGTCGTGCAGCATTGAAATTTCGTATGCATTCGCGACTTGGATGTGTCGTCCCACTGGTAAAATTTTATGGGCGTAGGATAAGGGGCGTGGCACTTTTTTACCAACTCCAGATTTGTGTATAACTTTAGAACTACACATCACACATCAATGAAACTCGGTAGGAACTTACTACATATCCATATCCTTCTACTGAGAAAATAAGGGGGCGCTGGATAAGGGGGCGTGGCACCCCCATACAAACAAAATTTTTGATCTCGATTAGCTTTGGAACTAAAGGTCGTGCAGCATTGAAATTTCGTATGCAGTCGCCTCTTGGATGTGTCGTCCCACTGGTAAAATTTTATGGGCGTAGGATAAGGGGCGTGGCACTTGTTTATCAACTCCAGATTTGTGTATAACTTTAGAACTACACATCACACATCAATGAAACTCGGTAGGAACTTACTACATATCCATATCCTTCTACTGAGAAAATAAGGCGGGCACTGGATAAGGGGGCGTGGCACCCCCCATACAAACAAAATTTTTGATCTCGATTAGCTTTGGAACTAAAGGTCGTGCAGCATTGAAATTTCGTATGCATTCGCGACTTGGATGTGTCGTCCCACTGGTAAAATTTTATGGGCGTAGGATAAGGGGCGTGGCACTTTTTTATCAACTCCAGATTTGTGTATAACTTTAGAACTACAAATCAGACATCAATGAAATTTGGTAGGAACTTACTACATATCCATATCCTTCTACTGAGAAAATAAGGCGGGCACTGGATAAGGGGGCGTGGCACCGCCCATACAAACAAAATCGTTTATATAGAATAGCTTTGGAACTAAAGGTCGTGCAGCGTTGAAGTTCCGTATACAGGCCCCTCTTGGATGCTTCGTCCCACTGGAAAAATTTTATGGGCGTAAGACAAGGGGCGTGGCACTTTTCAAGCAACTACACACTTGGGCTTCAGTTTATAATTATAGGTACACCACACATCAACGAAAAACGATAGGAACTTACTTGCCGCGCCCTGCTGGCAAAATAGCAACAACTCACCGCGTCACAAATATGCCACGAATATTAGGGTCGATCACTGCCGTATTATTTGTTAAATTGAGGATATGACATATGACGATAGGAAACACTGTGAATACCCTAAATATTGTGTACTGCTCTGCAAGTTTAAAATTCTTTTTGCGAAAAATTTCAGAGCTCTAAAATTGAATTTATGGAAGACTAAAAAGTAGAAAATAAAATTATATAAAAAAAACTTTTTAAAAATAAGCTTTAATGTACTAAAAAGTAGAAAATAAGTTGTTTCCAAGTCACCTGTATCTTACTATCAATAAAAGCTTGTGCGCTCAATATCCAAATTCAAAATATCTTTCATTACTAGAATCTATTTGCAAAAAATTATTTAAATAAAATATTGTGGTAACTGTTTGACAAATATTGAACACATGAGCGCCCCAAGCTTTTAGGGATAGTAAGATACAGGTGACTTAAAAACAACTTATTTTCTACTTTTTAGTACATTAAAGCTTATTTATATGGAGTTTTCGCTTTTCTTGAGAGCTGCAAACATCCCTTTAATGTGCCTTGCTTGGAACATTCCAAATTTGCGGCAATTGTTTGTATTTGCGCACTACCGCAATTGAGCGCACACACGCCCCATTAGAACTACGGGTTTAGAAAATTTATTTTCACCCACCCATCGTTGTATGAAAATTAATACATTTTAGCAAAATTAGTGTTTATGAAACTTATTACGAGTTCCTTTTCAAAAAACATCGGAATTGCGAAAGCGATGATGAGGTTTTTTTGAATGTAATGGTAGAATTACTCTAGCGGTAAGGTTAGAAATCGTGTCAGCTGACACAATCTATCTTACCCGAACACAATGTTCGCTATTACTCTGACCGGATTGAGTAGTAGAAATTTCTGCGTCGATTAGAAAACTACTGCAAAAGTCGTGTCAGCTGTGAAAAGAATGTTGCCACCCAAAAAAATGCACTTGAAAATGAAATAGCAATAATGCTTTTCCTATGCAAGAATTTAAACGGCAACACTGGTTAAAACAAGCGAATATTTATTGGAAATACAGTCCACCTGCGCTTTCGTTTGCTTTTAATTTGTACACATCGTACATTTTACACAACACTAAACACATTGAGTCAATTATTTCGTCGTTTGAATTCATTTTTCACGATATATTTTGCTTGTGAACGTTGTTGCAGAAAAGTGTTGCCACTGACCTTCGATTTCAGTTCAACAAAAGAAATCGAATATTATTAACGAAATTAGTTACAAAAAGTAGTACACAATATAAAGAAGTAACAATTATGAAAATTCTGTGCCATAAATTTAATAAAGAATGTAAAATTTCATCTCAGAAGAAAATAAACAGTGTTTTTCTTTTGTGCACAAAACTATACGGCAGCACTAGCAAAAAGAATAGACTGACAGCTGCAATCCGTTTAGCTGTTAGAGTAACTGGGCAAATTGCTATCCGACATGATTGAATCCGACACCGCTGGACTAATTAGACCATAAGTCTGCCATTGAAGAGGGGCTTGATTTCTTAAAGTCTGATGAAATTGTCAATGATCAGGCAGAAATTAAGGAATTTTTAGAAAGTAATACATATGTACCAACGTTGCTAGGTGCTGTCACAGCGCTGTCGTTGTTGGAGTGCAGTGTTAGAGCGGAATTCCAATGATGCGTGCGTGCGTTCAATTGCGACAAGCATTTTTGACAGCTAAGTTCAACTAGTACAAAAACCTAACGAGAGAATGAGAACGCCAATGAGAATTGTGTCGAATGCAAAAAGTAGCCCAACTTTCAACTTTTGCCGCAAAATTGCGTTGACAACTCAATAACAGCTGATAGATCAATTACATGCATACTTTGCGGTTGCCACCAATATTATCTAACGGTGTGGTAACTAAATTTATTTGTGTGTTGTATTTATTTCAATCAATTTCAGACAAACGATATATACACAATATAATGTGCCATTATAGTTATTGATTTAATACCAAATATAACAATCTTCGAACGCACGCAAATCTATGCATTCGAACAGCTTTAATTCAACGCAATTTTTTATGTGTGCGCACTGTCGCAATTGAACGCACGTACGCACCACTGGATCTCCGCTCTAAAGCTTTAGCGCTTCTTCTTGGATGACGTCATTATTCCTTACCCGTCGTCTCCATTGGTCACATTTGTGTTAAGGCAATTGTCAAACTGCTGTCAAACTTCACGAGCAAATTTTTTGGGTGGGCACTTTGCTGTTAATGGCCGAGTTCTAATGGTGCGTGCGTGCGCCACATTGCGCTTAAAATTTTGGACAGCTAAATTGAACTAGTGCAAACATATGAAGAGAGTGCCAATGAGCGGCGCGCTGAGCGCAGAGAGCAGAAAGTTGACCAGCTTTCAACTTTTGCTGCAGACATTTTGCGCTGACAGCTCATCTACAGATCACAAACACACTTTGTGATTGCCATCAGTGTTAAATAAAAGTGTGGTAGCTGAATATATTTTTATGTTGTATTTATTTCAATCAATATTAGGTTTAAACGATATATACACATTATTAAAAGTTAATATAGCTATAAACTTGGGACGAAATATGTTTTGTAAATTATTTAAGAATGTTTTCTGCTCAAGTTGTAAATTGCCGAAATGGGGTGACTCTTTTTGGAGCGCACGCATTCCGTGCATTGGAACAGCTCAAGTGCGCTTCAAATTTTTGTGCTTACGCTCTGGCACAATGTAGCGCACGCACGCACCATTAGAACTCGGCCATAAGGCATTTCATTTAAAGTCATACAAGATGATGTGCTGCGTTCACACGTTAGAAAATTTTTTTAATTGAATTATTTATCAAACTAGTTGTATCTGTAGTTCTAAGGACGCTCAAATTGCTTATACAAATTTATCACAGTCAGATTTTTAGAAAAAGCTACTCTATTTTCAAAATTTTTCTTGTTGCAGCTCAGTTTTTCGTCGTGGAAGTGTTGCCGTGAGGAGTGTTGTCATGAATTTAAAAAGCAGCTGTCAAACTCACAAAATGATTTTTGATGGTAGACATGTAACATAAGGGGTCTACACCAGAGAACTGCAACGAGTGCCATTTTCGTTACTCTAAGTAACTCTAAAGAAAACGCGTGCCGTTTTTACCTATACTTAAACGCAAGTGACACTCAGTTTTCTCAAACTTATAAAGTAAGTAAAGTAAGTAAACTAAGTATACCAAGTATGAGTATCAATAAGTAAGTAAGTAAAACTCAGAGTACTTATAGTAATACTTGTTCGGTTCCTGGCGACAGCCGCATTTCCCATTCTGAAGTAGGTATCGCTTAGAAGAGCGCAACTGCGAGCAGGTAGGAGCACACGCTTTAAAAGCAGTGATGTCAACTTTCTCATTTTGCAGCAGATTTAACGCATTTTTAAAACTGAAATGAATTGAAAGAATATACTGCTTAAAAATTCGTCCATAAAAAAGGTCGAATAGCATATGGAATCTCAGGGTCATATTAATGAATTGAAAGTATGTGGAAACTGGCGCGCCGGCTCCTTTTGCATATACCTGGATATGAAAATTCAACCATAATGTTATCTTGAAAGAAATTTTTCTAGAGCAGGTACTTAATCCCGTAAAGACTAACGGGTTACTGTGGCCTTCTTTATTATGCGAAATACTTATATGACATGTTGTGTTTTTTCATTCATATTTTTATTTTTACGAATTGTTAATTGCTGGTTTACATATGAAAAAACCGCATTTCGCGAATTCAGGCCAGGGCATGTGGAAATTTGAGAGTTTGCATCACTGCTGGAAAGAGATCGGCGCCATTGCACTCCTTTAACACATGCGAATGTAGGTAGAGCATGAACTAGGATCCGTTATTGTTGTACAGTAGGCAGTTATGTTCTTTTTTGCTTTAAAAAGCATCAATACAGTGAAGTATATTCAAAGAAAGGAAACCTTTATATTATCAAAAATGTGAAGACGCGTTAGCCTTTATTCAGTCACAACTTTTTCATGCAAAGAAAAAATTTAGAACATATATGAATATCTCCATAAACTGTGTTTTGCAGTTAAAAATTTATTTATTTTTTTAATTTTATTTTACACCTAATTCTCTTTTTACACGAAATTTGATTTAAGACTATTTTTCATTCCAACTATGTCCCAAAATGATGAACAAAATAATTCTAGATATTGTAGTCTTAAACTTTTTTCTACGTATTAATGA
Organism: Neria commutata; assembly: GCA_963457695.1. Classification (NCBI taxonomy): domain Eukaryota; kingdom Metazoa; phylum Arthropoda; class Insecta; order Diptera; family Micropezidae; genus Neria; species Neria commutata. The sequence continues at coordinate 42,289,849 of OY735245.1, read as the reverse complement.
ATTTCTGATATTATTTCCTTTTACCCAAATCATAATTTATTCATGCTTTTTAAAGCAAAAAGGACATACATATGTAGTATGTTGTCACATTTTTGATAATATTAAGGTTTCCTTTCTTTGAATATACTTCACTGTATTGATGCTTTTTAAAGCAAAAAAGAACATATATGCCTACTGTACAACAATAACGGATCCTAGTTCATGCTCTACCTACATTCGCATGTGTTAAAGGAGTGCAATGGCGCCGATCTCTTTCCAGCAGTGATGCAAACTCTCAAATTTCCACATGCCCTGGCCTGAATTCGCGAAATGCGGTTTTTTCATATGTAAACCAGCAATTAACAATTCGTAAAAATAAAAATATGAATGAAAAAACACAACATGTCATATAAATATTTCGCATAATAAAGAAGGCCACAGTAACCCGTTAGTCTTTACGGGATTAAGTACCTGCTCTAGAAAAATTTCTTTCAAGATAACATTATGGTTGAATTTTCATATCCAGGTATATGCAAAAGGAGCCGGCGCGCCAGTTTCCACATACTTTCAATTCATTAATATGACCCTGAGATTCCATGTGCTATTCGACCTTTTTTATGGACGAATTTTTAAGCAGTATATTCTTTCAATTCATTTCAGTTTTAAAAATGCGTTAAATCTGCTGCAAAATGAGAAAGTTGACATCACTGCTTTTAAAGCGTGTGCTCCTACCTGCTCGCAGTTGCGCTCTTCTAAGCGATTCCTACTTCAGAATGTGAAATATCGTTCTCAGATCCTGCGTGTTGTTGATGTTGAACATGTAGAGTCTTGCAATGCGTTACTCGAGTACTTGTTGCAATAGCAAATTCGATTTAACGGTTATTCTTATTTTACTATTAATATTACGTCGTTAGTCAATACCGGTTCTATACTCTGGGTATTATCATTACATATACCTAGCTTGGTAAACTTATGCCTGCACTAGAATGACGTTTGAAAAGTGCCTAGAGTCAATTTATTTTAATTGCCCCAATTCTTTTAACATTGCCCATCACAATGGAAATCGAGTAGACAACTCTATTACTGGACTATGCGCTACTATATACAGGAAGCCAAATAATCATAACGAAAGTTGTAATTGGTTAATTCGTACGATCGCATACGCAGGTCACGGTTTCATTTAAGGATCAAAGCTTACATCTCTACATCATGTCATTTTTCAATAGCACGCCCCTTTTCTCTTGAAATGAGCGTAGAAGAGCAAGAAGGAGAACACACATCTGCGTAGAAAAGTGACGGTGCTGCCGTTTCCAGCCAACACTAGAACACTACGCTTTTCGACAAAACACTTTGATTTCAAGGAACAATTTTAGTCGAATCATATAACAAACATTCCGATTCTGTTTTTTAATACTTTGGTCCAGTTTCTTCTGTTTCACTGTAACTTAACTTTTTTTTGTTAAAAATTGTTTGAGTCCACTTTTTCAAAAAACACTACTTTTCACTTCACGTTTATAATAAAAATTTTCCTAGTCTAGCATGCCAGGATGCCAATGTGTACTTAGTCTGTTATTTAATTAAATATTTAAAGCAATATTTTTAAGTTTTATCAGATGTATCATTATAATGTCAAACACGCATACAAGTTCAACCCTTCCGTGTTAAGATATTATTAACCAACTATTGTATATAGCAATTTGTGTTACATGTTTTGAAAAAAGTGCGCTGAAATTGAAAGTCAAATAGTATTAAAAAAGTACATTTTTGTGAATCAGCGCAACCCTGGCTTAGAAACGGAAGGAATGCAGGAATGAGTATCAATGAGTTTGCTGACGTCATACTATGAGTAGGCTTAAAAACTTATTATTTGGGATTTCAAACAGAGTAAGTAGGTCGCTTTACTCAGTTTTTTCAACTAAGTATGAGTAAGTATGAGTAAGGGTAGAAAACAGAGTTTCGACAGAGTATACTTAGTGCAATGAGTACTCATTGCAGTTCTCTGGTCTACACTAGCAAAATACTTTCGAAAATGAATGGTAGATAACATATTATTGCTAGTGTAGACGCCGGGCTTACACACAACCCAAGGTACATTAACAAGGTATGCCAACTATGGAGAGCCGGCTCTCTACACTATCCAATTGTTGAACGGTTGCATTTTTCCGTAAAAAATGTGCCGAATATCAATGTTGATATTTTTGGTACGACGACCCTTTTTTTGTACATTTTGGGAAAGCATGTAAATAAACACATTTGATGTGTAATATAATTAATAAATACAAAATAAATGTGCATACATTCTCTGCCTACTTGTCAAAAACTCTTTTATACAAATTTACATGGAATTTTTTTTTTTGAATTGGCAAATAATTTATGAAGCACCCTTAATATTAATAGAATATCATCTTAATTGCTATGAAATTAATAATATATATTGCTAAGCAAGCATTTGCTTCTAATTATCTAACTTTTTATATGCGTATGCAGTTTTGATAAAAGAAAATTTTCATACTTTCTTACTTTGGGAACAAACACTAATCATTGCAACCAAACATTTGTTCCTAAATAAAAGCAACTGCGATTTTGACATATCTCGCACTCCAAATTTTACGGCTCTCCCTAGTTGGCATACCTTGTTAATGTGCCTTGACACAACCTCTTAACAACTTAGCAAGATATTTCAATAATTTGTTAGATAAAGTAACAAAGAAACACAAGATTAAGTCGAAATGAAACATATAGAGTTTGAGGAATAAATACACATTTTATTTATATTTATTTCAATAAAAATCTAAAAGTCCGGCCAGTTTTTACCCAAGCACAACATGGAATTTTCGCCGGTCGAACAAAGATAATAGAAGGAGAAGATATTGCAACCCGTTCCAGTGCTAAAAATGCGTGACTTTAGTACAGAAAAACTAGTAGAAACTCACTCATTCTGCCCAGAAACCTGCTCATTTTTCTCGAACAATTCCGGTCATTATGCTGCCGTTGGTGTGGCGGATGTTGAGTAACTTCGAGAACCGGTTTGTTCGGCGCAGGATAGATTGAAGGGCTCGTCACATAGAATCCGTTGCGTCCGTGAGAGTGAAGTTTTCAACTGACTGCGACGGACTGCCGGAGAGGGTCGGCACAATGAATACAGCGTATAGATAATCAGCTGCTTCGTCTTCTGTATTAAAACATTTATATTGTTGCGCCAGCAACAGAAACCCCAGCATTTTCCTTCAGAAGCTTCTTGCGGTACACCTGAGCCGATTTGTCATAAAGGAGGCAAATGTACTGTTGTACTGTTTCTATTAACTGTTCTTCGAAACAATTGCAAATACAGAAAATTTTAATGAAATAGAAAAAATTTAACTGAAAATTTCAAGTCGGCAAAACAATAAAAACAATCAGCTGATATCTATCAACGTTCTGCCGGACGGCAAAAGTTGAAAGTTGTTCAACTTTTTGCGTTGCGCCATCGCATCCGTTGCTTATGTGCCATGCTTCATATGATTTCATACATTTCAACTTTGCTGTCAGTTGAAAAATCGCTCTCACGGACGCAACGGATTCTATGTGACGAGCCCTTGAGTTTCTTTCGCATTCCGCATGCAGTCGAATTCGACAATATCGCTGCTGATGTCAAGCAGAACAGACCAAAGTGTGGATGTTCTGCTTGTTCTCATGTATGTTCCAACACGTGACAACAACCGGTTTTGGGAAATTGCAATGGTGTGAGTTCCGTACATTTCTTAATTTTTGATTCTTTGCCGTCTTGTAGAATTTTCGTTTTGCCGACTGCAAATTGACAAATGGCAATTTCCTATTAGGCAAATAATATGTTTGCTTGCCTTTAAATTTTATCAAATTAAGCGCAGTGCATTTTTCAAAAATTTTGCCTTATATACCAGTTTTTCATTTATGTTATTTGCATTGATATATCTTGATAAAGCACTATCTCAGATTTTGCAGATACTTTTCGTCAAATATTTTTTAAGGTCATATTTTTTTAAAGAGCACCTTAAATATACATTCATTAATCACATTTATCCAATATACATATTTATATCCCTTTCAACTCTTATTTCTGTCCTTAAACAGCACACCCGACGGCAGCATTATTTGAGCTGTCCGTCCGTTTGCTTACATTTTTTATACACACTTGCCTGTGATGCTGTTTTGATTTGTGTGTGTGTTGCCTGCAAATTTTTCGCCTTTTTGAACGCATTCTACCTAATAAGTATTTTGTATGTCGCGACCACTGCGGACGGCTAGGCATGCAGGTGTTTGTCGCGGTTGTCCATGATAAGAGGTCGCTTGCAGATTTTGTAATAAAGGAACGTCATCATGTTGTGGAAAAAATTGGCCTTTGTGATCTTTAACAAGCAGTTAACAAAATAAATAAATTCGAAATTGAGGGAGGCTTTTATGAGAGAACGTACTTTTTCAATATGCAACCAATTTAGCAATTTTAAATCAACGCAAAAATTCTGAGGCCAATGTTGACAAGATCACTTGCTCACTCACTCATTAAAATGACGTCGCAATAATTTTTAAGCGGTTTTATTTCTGCATGTCGCTGAATTGAAGGAAAAGTGGAATGTAGCGTACCTCTTTTCACCGATTCAACGGACGTAGTTTCGTTTTTATGGTGGCAATATCGACATTCTATGCTCCTACGGAAATTCGTGCAACTGAACATTTGCTTGAACACTTGAAAAATTTCACTGAACAATCTTTGCTTTTGATCTTAATTTGATATTACAGGACCAGCACTAAAAATTTTCGAAAATAGAAAGAAATGCAATTGCATCAAACTGAATTTTCATTTTTTACCAGTCTCATCGATTTGATCATAAATACACACAAAATAGTTAATTTATACCATAAAATAGAATTATCCCGATGAATTACAAATAAATTTGTTGAACATTATTGCGACGAGTGAGTGAGCAAGTGATCTTGTCGACATTGGCCTCATAATTTTTGCCTTGATTTAAAATTGCTAAATTGGTTACATATTGAAAAAGTGCGTTCTCTCATAAAAGCCTCCCTCAATTTCGAATTTATTTATTTTGTAAACTGCTTGTTAAAGATCACAAAGGCCAATTTTTTCCACAACATGATGACGTTCCTTTATTACAAAATCTGCAAGCGACCTCTTATCATGGACAACCGCGACAAACACCTGCATGCTTAGCCGTCCGCAGTGGTCGCGACATACAAAATACTTATTAGGTAGAATGCGTTCAAAAAGGCGAAAAATTTGCAGGCAACACACACACAAATCAAAACAGCATCACAGGCAAGTGTGTATAAAAAATGTAAGCAAACGGACGGACAGCTCAAATAATGCTGCCGTCGGGTGTGCTGTTTAAGGACAGAAATAAGAGTTGAAAGGGATATAAGTATGTATATTGGATAAATGTGATTAATGAATGTATATTTAAGGTGCTCTTTAAAAAAATATGACCTTAAAAAATATTTAACGAAAAGTATCTGCAAAATCTGAGAAAAGTGCTTTATCAAGATATAGCAATGCAAATAACATAAATGAAAAACTGGTAAATAAGGCAAAATTTTTGAAAAATGCACTGCTCTTAATTTGATAAAATTTAAAGGCAAGCAAACATATTTGCTAATAGGAAATTGCCATTTGTCAATTTGCAGTCGGCAAAACGAAAATTCGACAAGACGGCAAAGAATCAAAAATTAAGAAATGTACGGAACTCACACCATTGCAATTTCCCAAAACCGGTTTTTGTCACGTGTTGGAACATACATGAGAACAAGCAGAACATCCACACTTTGGTCTGTTCTGCTTGACATCAGCAGCGATACTGTCGAATTCGACTGCATGCGGAATGCGAAAGAAACTCAAGGGCTCGTCACATAGAATCCGTTGCGTCCGTGAGAGCGATTTTTCAACTGACAGCAAAGTTGAAATGTATGAAATCATATGAAGCATGGCACATAAGCAACGGATGTAATGCCGCAACGCAAAAAGTTGAACAACTTTAAACTTTTGCCATACGGCAGAACGTTGACAGATATCAGCTGATTTACTTTTATTGTTTTGCCGACTTGAAATTTTTTCAATTCCATTGAAATTTTCTGTATTAGCAATTGTTTCGAAGAACAATTAATAGAAACAGTACAACAGTACATTTGCCTTTATGACAAATCGGCTCAGGTGTACCGCAAGAAGCTTCTGAAGGAAAATGCTGGGGTTTCTGCTGCTGGCGCAACAATAGAAATGTTTTAATCAAAGAGAATATAAGCAGAAGAGATATCAAACCGTTCCAGTGCTAAAAATGCGTGACTTTAGAACAGAAAACCCAGATGAAAACTCACTCATTCTACCCAGAAACCTGCTCATTTTTCTCGAGCAATTCCGGCCATTATGCTGCCGTTGGTGTGGCGGATATTGAGTAAATTCTAAAACCGGTTTGTTCGGCGCAGGATAGATTGAGTTTCTTTCGCATTCCGCATGCAGTCGAATTTGACAGTATCGCTGCTGATGTCAAGCAGAACAGACCAAAGTGTGGGTGTTCTGCTTGTTCTCATGTATGTTCCAACACGTGGCAAAAACCGGTTTTGGGAAATTGGTTTGCTGCGAGTGCTGTGCATTTCTCAATTTCTTGATTCTTTGCCGTCTTGTCGAATTTTCGTTTTGCCGACTGAAAATTGACAAATGGCAATTTCCTATTAGGCAAATAATATGTTTGCTTGCCGTTAAATTTTATCAAATTAAGCGCAGTGCATTTTTCAAAAATTTTGCTTTATTTAATATTTTTTTATCTATTTTATTTGCATTGATATACATATCTGGATAAAGCGCTTTTCTCAGATTTTGCAGTTACTTTTCGTCAAATATTTTCTAGGGTCATATTTTTTTAAAGAGCACATTAAATATACATTAATTAATCACATTTATCCAATATACATACTTATATCCCTTTCAACTCTTATTTCTGTCCTTAAGCAGCACACCCGAAGGCAGCATTATTTGAGCTGTCCGTCCGTTTGTTTACATTTTTTATACACACTTGCCTGTGATGCTGTTTTGATTTGTGTGTGTGTTGCCTGCGAATTTTTCGCCTTTTTGAACGCATTCTACCTAATAAGTATTTTTTATGTCGCGACCACTGCGGACGGCTAGGTGTGCAGGTGTTTGGCGCGGTTGTCTATGATAAGAGGTCGCTTGCAGTTTTGTTATAAAGAAACGTCATCATGTTGTGGAAGAAACTGGCCTTTGTGATCTTTAAGAAGCGGTTTACAAAATAAATAAATTCGAAATTTAGGGAGGCTTTAATGAGAGAACGTACTTTTTCAATATGCAACCAATTTAGCAATTTTAAATCAAAACAAAAATTCTGAAGCCAATGTCGACACTATCACTTGCTCACTCACTCATTAAAATGACGTCACAATAATTTTTAAGCGGTTTTCTTTCTGCATGTCGCTGAATTGAAAGAAAATGTGGAATGTAGCGTGCACCTTTTCACTGATGCAACGGAAGTAGTTTCGTTTTTATCATGGCAATGTCGACATTCTATGCTCCTACGGAAATTTGTGCAAGTGAACATTTATAAGCATTGTAAACTTGAAAAATTGCACTGAACAATTTTTCCTTTTGATCTTAATTTGATATTATAGGACCAGCACTAATAATTTTCGAAAATAGAAAGAAATGCAATTGCATCAAACCGAATTTTCAGTTTTTACCAGCCTAATCGATTTGATCATAAATACACACAAAATAGTTAATTTATACCATAAAATAGAATTATCCCGATGAATTACAAATAAATTTGTTGAACATTATTGCGACGTCATTTTAATGAGTGAGTGAGCAAGTGATAGTGTCGACATTGGCTTCAGAATAATATCAAATAAAGATCAAAAGGAAAAATTGTTCAGTGCAATTTTTCAAGTTTACAATGCTTATAAATGTTCAGTTGCACAAATTTCCGTAGGAGCATAGAATGTCGACATTGCCATGATAAAAACGAAACTACTTCCGTTGCATCAGTGAAAAGGTGCACGCTACATTCCACATTTTCTTTCAATTCAGCGACATGCAGAAAGAAAACCGCTTAAAAATTATTGTGACGTCATTTTAATGAGTGAGTGAGCAAGTGATAGTGTCGACATTGGCTTCAGAATTTTTGTTTTGATTTAAAATTGCTAAATTGGTTGCATATTGAAAAAGTACGTTCTCTCATTAAAGCCTCCCTAAATTTCGAATTTATTTATTTTGTAAACCGCTTCTTAAAGATCACAAAGGCCAGTTTCTTCCACAACATGATGACGTTTCTTTATAACAAAACTGCAAGCGACCTCTTATCATAGACAACCGCGCCAAACACCTGCACACCTAGCCGTCCGCAGTGGTCGCGACATAAAAAATACTTATTAGGTAGAATGCGTTCAAAAAGGCGAAAAATTCGCAGGCAACACACACACAAATCAAAACAGCATCACAGGCAAGTGTGTATAAAAAATGTAAACAAACGGACGGACAGCTCAAATAATGCTGCCTTCGGGTGTGCTGCTTAAGGACAGAAATAAGAGTTGAAAGGGATATAAGTATGTATATTGGATAAATGTGATTAATTAATGTATATTTAATGTGCTCTTTAAAAAAATATGACCCTAGAAAATATTTGACGAAAAGTAACTGCAAAATCTGAGAAAAGCGCTTTATCCAGATATGTATATCAATGCAAATAAAATAGATAAAAAAATATTAAATAAAGCAAAATTTTTGAAAAATGCACTGCGCTTAATTTGATAAAATTTAACGGCAAGCAAACATATTATTTGCCTAATAGGAAATTGCCATTTGTCAATTTTCAGTCGGCAAAACGAAAATTCGACAAGACGGCAAAGAATCAAGAAATTGAGAAATGCACAGCACTCGCAGCAAACCAATTTCCCAAAACCGGTTTTTGCCACGTGTTGGAACATACATGAGAACAAGCAGAACATCCACACTTTGGTCTGTTCTGCTTGACATCAGCAGCGATACTGTCAAATTCGACTGCATGCGGAATGCGAAAGAAACTCAATCTATCCTGCGCCGAACAAACCGGTTTTAGAATTTACTCAATATCCGCCACACCAACGGCAGCATAATGGCCGGAATTGCTCGAGAAAAATGAGCAGGTTTCTGGGTAGAATGAGTGAGTTTTCATCTGGGTTTTCTGTTCTAAAGTCACGCATTTTTAGCACTGGAACGGTTTGATATCTCTTCTGCTTATATTCTCTTTGGTTTTAATACAGAAGACGAAGCAGCTGATTATCTATACGCTGTATTCATTGTGCCGACCCTCTCCGGCAGTCCGTCGCAGTCAGTTGAAAACTTCACTCTCACGGACGCAACGGATTCTATGTGACGAGCCCTTCAATCTATCCTGCGCCGAACAAACCGGTTCTCGAAGTTACTCAACATCCGCCACACCAACGGCAGCATAATGGCCGGAATTGTTCGAGAAAAATGAGCAGGTTTCTGGGTAGAATGAGTGAGTTTTCTACTAGTTTTTCTGTACTAAAGTCACGCATTTTTAGCACTGGAACGGGTTGCAATATCTTCTCCTTATATTATCTTTGGGTCGAACACTGGCACTATACCTACGGTGACCATATTTTTATAATGAAAATAGAGAACTAAGAATTTAAAAATGGCAAATGTCCGGTTTAATAATGTATTTTGTATTCAAACATATGAGATCATGTTGCAAAATAACATTAGTATAATAAAAAAAACAGTTTACCCAGTAAACTGTATACAGAGTGGTGCCTGTTCATGTGTGGTATTTTTTTTATACGATATTAATTCGGTTTTTATCAAATATAGAACACATTTTAAAATAGAGAACATTTCCATGTTTTTTATAACAAAATATATAATATGGAACATCGGCTTAAAATAGAGTACTGTTCTATATAATATAGTACGGTTGGTCACCGTAACTATACCGCGTTTTAATACATATAGTATTTGTAAAAAATTTAATTGCATATTTAAAAAAAAACGCATTATTTTTGTATTTTACTACAATTTAAAATCAAATGGTTGGCATCACTGCTTATAACTATGTGCCACAGAATAAATTTGTCTGTCACATTCTGTGGTTTTGTGTGTTAATATGGCCTTAAGATTTGCAGCAAACTTAAATTTTCTTTTTACTGAGGATACAAACTTGGAAGATAGAATATATAGAGCTCATCAAGCAGGATTCCGTGCTGTGGAGATTCCATTCCCATTTAGTCCAGATTCTATAGAAAATGTGGTAGCAGCGAAAAAAAAAACGGGAGTTCAAGTGGCTCTTATCAATATCGCACTTGGTAAGTCATCCAATGACAATTTTATATACATTGTCGGCTAGATCTCGTAAACTGTTAAAACTCGATGCTTAGGGTTATACACTTGAACCTTCGTTTCATGCACTACATCATATGTGTTCATACATACATAGTATGTACATACCCTACCGGCAACTCAACTAACTTTTAGTGCACTATAAGCAAACTACTTCGCAACCATTGTTGACTATTCGTCGACTACTTTCAATGGAGACGACTGACTTTTTTAACATTGCGATGTCCTAGGCAGTAGTCAGTCCCGATGACCCCTGGATTACTTTTCAACTAACTTAAAGTCGGTTACTTTGAAGTTAGCTAAAAGTTAGTTGCTTAGAAGTTAGCTAAAAGTTAGCTCATTTTTTAGTTATAGCTAACTAATTACATATGAAGCTATTAAACTAAACTATTAGTTGATAAGCTAATAATACGCTTTATTAATCTATGCTGTAAAATCGTTGCCTGGTTAACATAATATACATATCATCATATTTCCATAATTTGGCAAAAATATTTGGTTTTTGATCTTATCATTTCCTTCTGAGCAAATGATTTAAATTTTCCAATGCAAAAGTTTTTTGCCATATTAAAACAAAAAAGAAAGAATACAAACAGCTCGCTTTGATGTTTCAATTTCACAATGAACATAAATAAATGAAAAATATTCAAAAAAAGCAAATAGCAAAAAAGAAGAAAGCAAGCAGCTCGCTTTGATTTTGGGGCAGTTCTGCACTACATTGTTGTTTGCTTATAGTTAGGTCATAAAAGTTAGCTATAAGTGTGTTATTTTCGTAGTCGACTACTGAAAAGTCAACTATAAGTGCGTTATTTTCGTAGTCGACTACTGAATTGCTTATAGGGTACTTACATATTGCATTTTGAAACAACTTGTCGGCAAACACATCCATGTCCCAGTTCAGCCGCGGAAATGCTTCCTTCTTGGAAGTCGAGTTAGCAAGAAATTAATAATATTATATAAAAAACTTTTTAAAAATAAGCTTTTATTAATTTAATGTTAATTTAAAAGTAGAAAATATATTGTTTCCAAGTCACCTGTATCTTACTATCAATAAAAGCTTGGGGTGCTCATGTGTTCAAAATTGGCTAACCAGTTAATGCAATAGGTATTTTATTTATATTATTTTTTGCAAATAGATTCTAGTAATGAAACATAAGTTTGAATAGAGGTTTTGAAATCGGTTCAAGAAAAAAAGCTTAAATTATAAGAACAAAAGTTAGAATTGGAAAAAGAAAGAAATCTAGTGGAGTTGAAAAAAATGGAATTGGATATTAAAAAGAGGGAATTAGAAATAGAAAAGGAAAGCAAATTGGAAGTCGAGAAACTTAGATTGCAAAATGAAGAGAGAATTAAATAATTATAATTAATTTAATTAATTAATTAATTGATTGGCGCAATAGCCCGTGTGCGCTTAGGCCTAGCTTTCTCGCATTAACTTGTGTGTGCTTGTCATATTTTTCACAAATTAACGGGACCTACTCTACCGAACCCGAACGGGTTTGAGAAGCTTTTCATGGCAACGATTATTCTCGGAGAATTGCCAATTCACCGCGAGAAGTGGCGCCGCGCAAAGAAACAATTTGAAAACAAATTTTCTTTTTATTAGATGTTACCGCAGCGGGAGATGAACCCAGGTCCTCCGCGTCAGCCACCAAGCAGTTAGCCCACTGAGCCACCGCGGCGCTTACTATCCATAAAAGCTTGGGGCTCGCATGTGTTAAAAATTTTTCAACCAATTGATACAATATGTAATTAAATTAATTTTTTTGCAAATAGATTCTAGTAATGTGAGATAAGTGTGAATACAGGTTTTGAGCGCCCAAGTAAGATAGCAAGATAGAGGTGACTTGGAAACAATTTATTTTCTACTTTTTAGTACATTAAATTAATTAAAGGTTATTTTTAACAAGTTTTTTTTATATAATAAGGGTATTCATTTAAGCGTATAAGTTTGAACATTGCGCAAATTTATCAATTTATCAAGTGTGTTAAATGAACGCACTTGTCAAAGTGTTTGCGTAAATGGTGTTTGGCTGTCAAAAAGAAAAAACTAAAATGCCGAGAATCAGTGAAAAAGTAAAGATTAATGTTGGACCTGTTTGGAAAAAATTACTGTAACCATTTTGCGTTAATTATGATTGTTCAATACTTAAATTTGATCATAATGTTATAGATCATAGCTAAGCAGGATTGCATTCGTTGCCGTCTAAGTTTACAAACATCGTTTGCACAGCGAAATCATCGGTCAAATTTATCACATTTGTGCAAATGAACTTTCATACAAAATTTGACAGTTCGTTTATCAGGTGATAAATTTGTCAAGTTTGTCACGTTTGTCAGGCTTTTACGCGTTTAAATGAATACCCTTAATATTAATTTCTACTTTATGGTCTCCCATAAATTCAATTTTAGAGCTCTGAAATTTTAAATCAAATTCAAATCAAAATTCTCAAAAGTAAGAGCTCCAATGCACGTGCGTTGACAACGAATAACTGAAAGCAATCGAGCAAAGCGTGCTTTTGTCCTTCTTATATACAGCAGTGCTTCTTCTTCCCTATCTGTGCTCTGATTGGGTGTTGCTGAAGTTAATTCTATTTAATTTAAGAGGAGTACTTTTTCTTGCCCGTCTGGCCTTTTCTTGGTTTTCGTTTGAATAGCAGCGCTTATCCTTGTCCGTTTGTCCCCGGAACATTAGTTGATGTATTTGATGTGATTTAATGATATATCTACATAATATTATTTGCACGGGCCTAAATCAGGCATAAATCTAGGTCATTATACATGTCGTATTCTATAAATACGGCAAAATTATATATAATGCGATTAAATAGCTCCTGGCCCGTCTGTCCCTACGTGCTTCTTCTTCCATGTCTGTGCTCTGATTGGCTAATGCAGTTTCGCTAATAACTTTGTTTAAAGTAAAAATTTTAATATTTTTATGATTGATTCATGTATCATGCGCCTGTTTACGCATGTACATATGGAAAGTTTCAGATCTTTAAGTAGTCGGGAAGTGGGTGAAAAATTGATTACTAGATTTGACTACATACAAACCTGAAGGCAAGTTGTTATAAAGCTTATATTTAAAAATATGAATCGATTTAATATTTAAACAAATCTAGCTTGAGCTTGCAGGTTTCCTTTTTCAGTTTGATGTGACTTATGTAACTTATGTAACTTATGATATCAATAATTACGTAACTTGACTTATGTAACTTATGATCTTAGTACACCTAATTCTCTTTTACTGGTTTTTTTTAGATTGGTTCCTAAAAAAGTCGTGAATTTTAATACATTAAAATTATGTACTATAGGAATAAATTATGATCCAAATCAAAATATAGATCAAAAAAGAAAATAATATCAGAAATTCATTAGTATAAACAAGTAAGGAAGTAGCAGTCGGGTTTCACCGACAGAGTAATACCCTACACGATGTTCCCAGGTAGGGTGATAATTCACTGTAATTGTGGGTGCATTTGATTTACAACCTACATAGTGGGCGGACCACGCCCATTTTTGGCAGACTATAATATATAACTAATAGGACTATATATGCCAAATATTGATACTCTGACAGGTGTACAACAGATGTTATCGGCATATTTATTTTACTGCCCCCATGGTGGGCGGACCACGCCCATTTCTCGAGAATTATAAGATATTCCTACCAGGAACGAAGTAACCAAATCTGGACGCTCTGGTGTATATATTATGGAAGTTAAGAGGATTTTTCGTTTATCGCCTATATAGTGGGCGGACCACGCCTATTTTCTTGTATGGTATCTAAGACCAATATATCAACTTGGCAACCGAATTTCATTCATTTATGTTCGTATCGAGTCAATTGGGAGCCATTTTACCCGAAAAATTTTGCCGCCTATATAGTGGGCGGACCACGCCCATTTTTCCGTATGTCATAGATGACCGACCCTTTAACTTGAATACCAAGTTTTATTCTTTTCAATGAATAATTAGACAAATTACAGCAATTTGATCGCAAAAAACCCGAGGTAGTGGGACTTACAGGCCTATAATGGGCGTGTCCTTCGACCGATTTGACTAATTTTAACACTTTACCTAACCCGAGGTTCACTGTGATGGTGTACCAATTTTGGTCCAAATCGGACAACTCCTTCTTTCTATTTTTTTCGAACACGCAGACAGACAGACAGACAGACAGACAGACAGACGGACAACCGGAAATCAAAAGGGAAAGTGTTTCTGATCATTTCTATATACTTATGTCTATACCTAGGAAGGCTCCTTTAATGCGTTACAATTTTCGCACAAAGTTCTTATACCCTATTACCATAGGTGTAGGGTATAAAAAGTAGAAGACAGCAATATCACTGCTATCACTTGAATTATTTTATTCATCATTTTGGGACGTAATTGGAATACAAAATCGTGTTAAATCAAATCAATTCGTATAAAAAGAGAAAAATTTTAAGTCTTTTACTCGTGTTAAATCAAATTTCGTCTACAAATAATTCGTGTAAAAAGAGAATTAGGTGTATTCATTTTATGATAGGATGTTTATTTTTGTTTTCGTTAAGTTCTTATTTTTATTAATAAATGAAATGTGTTAATACTATGGTTATGTCTGTAATATCATTAATAGTAGCGCTTGGCTTCGCCCTCGTTGGTTGGGAAATTTTGATTTTCAGGTTCATCGCCATAATTTTCCGTTACCTGAAAATTATCGTCATTTTGCATAATTAGAATATTGTGTAATATATCGCAAACAAGTATCCAACGACAAGCTAACTGTACAGAATTATCATTTTTAATTTGAATTTTCAGCTCCTTAAACTACTGAAGCGTTCTTTCATTAAACCGAAACAATGTTCAATTCTGATTCGGTATTGGCTGAAAGTTCTGTTGAATGAATTTCGTTGTTGCACAGTGCCTTCTGTTGAATTTGTTCTAAAAGGAGTTATAATAGTAGGTACTTGTCAATTTGTAGGCACTTTCGCCTGCGAACCACTCTGCTCCTGTGAACATTTCCAAAGATTTTGTGGAAAAATCGCAGTTGTCGTATATTCTACCATCGTGCACACTTCTTGGGTATCCCAGGACTAAATGGCAAATTCGAAGTTTGGGGTCGCACACTGCTAGAGCTTTCAATGCGTACGCAGGTTTCCCAGAAAAATATGCTTCGGGATCTTCAAAGGGTTTTTCGGCAAATTTTATTTCCGTTCCTTCAACGTAATCAACATAATAGGTAATTCATGAAATGTTTCAGCAACTAGAGCTTTGCGTTCTGCTGCATCCGGCCAGTACAAGAATTTGGTTTTTAGTGCCAACACACACTTGATACACACTTTAACACACTTGATAAATTGATAAATTTGCGCAATGTGCAAACTTATATCCTTAAATGAATCCTTATGGAGTTTGTCCAAAAACGATGTTGAATTAATTTTTGTAAATTTGAAAATGTAAAAATACACTGCTGCCATATATAGAATTCTTACTAACAATCATAATTGGGTGTAATTTCAGAAGATTAATGGATCGAAAGTTATAGCGATTTTATAAAAATACTTATAGGGCCGTTCTCTCAATCTATGGTTAGTTTCACTCTTAACCATCAGATAACTAACCGCCCGATAGTAGTTTACATGGCGGTTAAGAATTTTCGTTTTCATCATGCGCTGGTAAACATTGGGTCGGTTAAAGGAAAAATGTAAAAGATTTGACGTTTGTTCTAGTATATTTGTTGTCAATATGAATCGCAAAATAAATTTCAAATTTAATTTCTCTGAAAAAATGTTAAGCAAAGAAGAAAAGAGATGCTGGACAAACGGGTACCGCCCAGTGGAAAAAGAGCACTGATCCAATAGTGGAGAAGATTGTCGCACTCATAGCTTCTTGCTCTTTTCCATTTCCTCTCTTATAATCACTGCTTTTTTCACTTTTAAAATTCGTAAAAAAACGCAGTTTTCTCTATTTTCTGCATTAAAAATATAGCAATATTAGACGTCAGTTGAAAACGTCACTTTTATTGGCTGTCAAACGGTGTGCCGGTTAAGTAGACCGAGAGAGCAATTTTGACTAAATACTGTGAAATCGGAAACTTCAAGTCGCCGGTAAATGTGCTAGTTATCGCTTAACCAGACATTGAGAGAACGGCCCTTAGTCTGTCAAAACTGGTAAAAACATATACCCATTAAAAAAACTAAAAATATAATTTAACAAAATGTATTATAACATAACATTTTAAATTAACTATACAAGTTTATGTTTTTTCGGCAGATTGAATGTTAGAAAGAATAGTTTTTATTCGGACTGACTTGCCAAAGATAAATGACAAAAGTTGTCTTATTTCTGTTCTGAAACAAAGCGATTTTAAGTGTACAACAACAAATAATTATAATTATTGCTCACATGGGCAGGTCATATAGCTATTTCGGTTTGTGCCAGAAAACCTCATCACTGATGAGCCATCAGTGACTTTTAATGTAAATTCTAATAATTTCTAAACGCCTAATTACTCGAAGTAGAAGCATAGTAAATTAATTAATTAATTTTAAATTAACACTTTTAACCAAGTTATTAGCGAAATAAAGTTTTTCACCACCCTTCACGTTCCTTGTCAACAGTGTGCAAAAATTTTAATTCATGCGAAACCCCTAAACCAGAGATCGTAGATTATCGTGTTCTATCCAGTAAAAAGCAAGAGAATTTGTGGCTGAGTTGAAAGAGGCTAGCATAAGGTCCCGGGTACGCAAGTTCGAATCCCTGATTTTTTCAATTTTGTTTAGTTTTCATTTTTCCATTCTTTTAAATTACCATATATAGGTATTTGAAAAAATTTTAATTTTACAAAAAGAAGCTCATAAACTCGCGAGTATCAGCAAAATGTACAGTTGATTCAGTCCTTCAATCCCTTTGAATTTCTTGCTTTAATTTTGAATTGCAAAATGGATACGAAATGTAAAATAAACGCCCAAGCTTTTTTTATAGTAAGATATAGGTACCTTGGAAACAATTTTTGTTTACTTTTTTGTACATTAAGGGACGTTTTCTCGATGTCTGGTTATTTTCACACTTAACCAGCAGATAGCTAACTGGTGGTTAGTAGTTTATCGACCGGTTATGAATTTTCCTTTTTACCATGTGCTGGTCAATTACCTGTGGGTTAAGTGTAAATTGTAAAAGATTTTTCGTGTGATCTGTTATTTTAACTTTCAATGTGAAAAGAAAACAGCTGATTTATTCACATTTGGTTGCAAAGCACAAAGATTATATAATTATACAATCAAAAGCTATTTAAAAGACAAAAAATTATATATCCTCGAGCTGGTCGCCTTGGAATCCGGCTCAACTTAAGAGCAAGAAAACACCGACGACACCGCTAATGGTAGAATTACTCTAGCGGTAAGGTTAGAAATCGTGTCAGCTGACAAAATCTATCTTACCCGAACACAATGTTCGCTATTACTCTGACCGGATTGAGAAGTAGAAATTTCTGCGTCGATTAGAAAACTACCGCAAAAGTCGTGTCAGCTGTGAAAAGAATGTTGCCACCCAAAAAATTCGTTGAAAATTGAAATAGAATTAATGCTTTTCCTATGCAAGAGGTAATATGGCAACACTGATTAAAACGAGGGAATATTTATTGGAAATACAATCCACCTGCGCTTTCGTTTGCTTTTAATTTGTACACATCGTACATTTTACACAACACAACACATTGAGTCAATTATTTCGTCGTTTGAATTAATTTTTCACGATATATTTTGCTTGTGAACTTTGTTGCAGAAAAGTGTGGCCAGTGATCTTCGATTTTAGTTCAACAAAAGAAGTGATTGTTTTTGCCGAAATTAGTTAAAAAAAGTAGTACACAATATAAAGAAGTAACAATTATGATAATTCTGTGCCATAAATTTAATAAAGAATGTAAACAGTGTGTTTCTTTTGTGCACAAAACTGTACGGCAGCACTAGCAAAAAGAATAGACTGACAGCTGCAATCCGGTTAGCTGTTAGAGTAACTGGGCAAATTGCTATCCGGCACGATTGAATCCGACACCGCTGGACTAATTAGACCATAAAACCTCGCTACTAACTATTCAAAGGATGCTTTTTGAAGATGAAATAGACGGTCGGAAGAAAAGCATAATTGCGAGGAGGAGCAAGTGGACTTCAAAATCCAAATCTTACAGCATGAGCTGAAAATAAAGGAAAAGGAATTAGAAAAATTGTGCTATGGAGAAACAATGTTTGATTAGATACATATGTATATTGTTCATTAGGGGTATTCATTTAAACGCACAAATGCCTGATAACTTGACAAATTTATCACCTGAGAAACAACCTGTCAAATTTTTTATGAAAGCTCATTTGCACAAATGTGATAAATTTGCCCAATGATTTCGCTGTGCAAACGACGTTTGTAAACTTACACGGCAACGAATGCAACCCTGCTTAGCTTTGATCTTTAACATTATGATAAAAGTTTCGTATTGAACAATCAAAATAAACGCAAAAGGGTTACAGTAATTTTTTCCAAACAGCTCCAACATTAATCTTTACTTTTTCACTGCAATGTGCAAAATTATCTGCTTAAATTCTCGAAGATCATGTGCAGCGAGTAGACGTGTTTCTGTTTGGGGCCAGCTTATACAACGCTATTTCATTGAAATATAAACATTTAAAGTTAAATTTAAGCCACCAGTCACGGTACTGCTAATAACCTTTTGTTTCGTGTATATTGTATATCGTCGAATTTACGCGTTAAATCGAATTTTTAATAAAATAAACAATGTCAACAACAATTAAAAACACACGAAGTGCTGCAAGCAGTCGCAAAATTGCTGCCCCAGTGACCCCTCTTGGTCCTTGGAAAGCGGATGACTCATCGACCACAACCTCGCCATTGCTTTCGAATTTGAGTTCTCAGCTAAAATTCCTCAAAGAGAGTATTGTCGAACAACTCACTGGAGCTATCGTTGCGTCAGAGGAAAGAGTGATGCAGAGGTTTGGAGAAATGTCAGCTGAGCTGTCTAATATGAAGATCACCATAAAAAATTTGGTAGAAAGAGTTGCTGTTGTCGAAGCTGCATACGCTGAACCAAAGAGTATGTTAATATAATAGAGTGCGCATCTCATATAAAATTTTAGCTGCAAAAATTTTGCACCGCGGCACTATGGGGCAGATGATAGGAAAAGTCGGAATTAATTCAATTTTTGAAAATGGTTGTAGAAACTTTTTTGTTGTTGTTTCTTAATCTCTAATATCCCACCAATCATATTCAAACCGGTTTTAGACGTCATTTACATTTCTCTTCTCCTCACACCTTCTCAAAGAGAAAGAATATTTTGCGCAAAAAGTTTAGCTTGCATTTTCGCAATCAGTGTTCAATAAAAAAAAACAAAGAAGAAATCTATTTTTCTAATGATGGAGCCATCAACATCTAGTAATTATAAAGACGGTTGCATAGCGGGTTTTTGTATTTTGATCATCAGTGATTTTCTAAACATTTTTATAGGTAGTGATCTTTTATCACTGGAATTTTGTTTTTTTTTTTTTTTGAAAGTTGAAAACGTTAAAGAGTCTGCCTAGGTCGGGCTGATTTGATCATTTCATATTAATTAGTGCCTATTTCACATATCATATCAAAAAAAAAAGTCTGCGGATTTTTTGCGTTTTGGGAGTAATTCAGAGTTTTATGTACCTACATGTGAAAGCCTGTGGTTATAGCTTGCAATTTAATTGAAGATAACGGGACTTTTAAAAGTTTTTTTTTATTACAAATTTGGCTAAAGTCAAGGCGTAAAACAGTGTTAGAAAATTTCCAAAAAAATATTAACCCATTGATGACCAAACCGACATAAATGCATATATGGACCTAATTTTTTAATAGAAATGAGGGGAATATTTGGAGTGGGAAAAAGTTTAACAAAATTAATAACTAGTATTTATTGCTGTTGATACACTATTACAAATTATGTGTGAGAAGAGAATTTTGCTGTCCGACATGTCAGATGTTGCGCATTTCATGCAGTTGATCATCCATTTCTTTCAACTTTTATTCTTGTTTCAGGTGCTAGTCTACTATTTCTATTGCACAAAAGAGATCTATTCGAGTGAAGACAGCTACATATGCATATCGATAGCGATATTAACCAGCAACAATATTTAAAATTTTTGCATTTTATATCTTATTTTGAATAAATTTTGAGTTTTTTGAATGGGTATATGTTTTTGCCAGTTTTTGCCCTGAAAGTTTTTTGATAAAATCGCTCTGTCTTTCGATCCATAATAGATATCGTTATGAAATATCGCACAGTTTGTGCTAATATCAGTAGAAATGAGTGTAAGAAAGAAGAGCTTGTATGTACAACTGGCCTAACTTAAAAATTATTTTTTATTGAGTAAGCCCCGATTTGGCAATTTTTTAAAATCGATATAACTTTCGACCCATAAAAGATATTCTTCAGAAATTTTACTCAATTATGTATATTATCAGTCAAAAGGAGTATATGGAAAAACGGCCTATGGGTCCAACTTATTAGCGTATAATCCACTTTTAATAATATGGAGCAAGTTTTGGCGTACTGAGAGTACTTTCATAAACTCGCTATATCTTTCGATCCATAAGAGATATCATTATGAAATTTCGCAAATTAATTGCTAATATTAGTAAGAATGAGTGTACAAAAGAAGAACTTGTAGGCTCCATTGACTTAATTTAGAGATAATTTTAAGTTGAATAAACCCAGTTTTGGCAATTTTTTTAAATCGATATAACTTTCGATCCATGAAAGATATTTTTCTGAAATTGCACCCAATTAAGCTTATTATTGGTGGAAATGAGTGTACCAAAAATCATCTTTCTATTTCTCGCCGTTTATTCGCTATTAATTAATTCCGTGTTTACCCCTATTCTGCCCCACTGTGCGCGGGTCTACATCCTGACCCGCCGTTCACTCAAATTTTGAGCTTTTTTCTCTCCGGCACTCATCCTCTCAGAGAACCGCTCTGCAACATGAAATTCCAAACTGAAAGTAACTACATACAGGGCTGTCAACCGAGGGAAAATTTCACGATTTTATGGGAATTCGAACTCTTCTTTTACATATTTTTCACAAAATGCTGATGCTTTTATATTACAGCATTTAGGAACTCAGCCATACTATTTTA
The DNA here is from genome assembly GCA_963457695.1 of Neria commutata. NCBI lineage: Eukaryota > Metazoa > Arthropoda > Insecta > Diptera > Micropezidae > Neria > Neria commutata. The sequence continues at coordinate 42,268,341 of OY735245.1, read as the reverse complement.
TTTATTGTCTTATGTTTTTTACTACCATTATTTTGAATGAAAATGTGGCTGAAGTGCCAATTCCCATGGGAGAATTTTTTAAGCATTTGAGAGAATTGGCTTTGACTGAGTTTGCACCCCTGATCGCACGACTCAATGGCTTGGTTCGTTCGGTTTTCGTACTCAAATGAGGCGAACGAGCATTTTTTGCGGCTGATTTTCGTATTTTGCATGGTGTTATGAAAGTCGTGTGCATGTGCTCTTCTTCTGCATGTCGGCAGCTCAGCCAACAAAATATACGAAGAACGTAGACGATATTCCCGACAGCGCTGCTGTTTGATTCTGTGTTGTTGTTGTTTTTCATATGAAAGACAAAAAAATTCTTTAGCTCTGCTCTGCCCTAAACGAACACAAGGAACTTCAATAAACATATGTACTTACATACATATGTACATAAGCGTATGTCGAATTTCCTGGCATTTGCGTATGCAGTGTTATGAATGAAATCTGCTTGCAGCTTCCAACTCGTTTTGAAATATCAAATCGAAGTTAGAATTTGTTGAAATATCGCAAACATTTTTCAAATGTGCGACATTTCCAGAGATAATACTAAAATTTAAAAGGCTTTTTATAGAATATTTTATACATTTTAATAAATAATGAAATATGCACATATATTAATATTAGATATTTTTTGCCAATATCACCTTCATAAAAGTGATGTTGGCAAATAAATAACTTTTTAATATAGTCATTGCCCTATAATAAGATCAGCAGAGGGATATTGAAATAAAGTTTAAATCGCCAAAATTAACATTTGCTATGAACAAGAAATACACAACAACAACAACACAGAAACAACCAAAATCGTCTAGAGTCTAGACGTTGGTGGCTGAGCAGAGCAGCTGCAAATACATACATATACACATCCACAAGACATACTAACATTGTGGAAAAATGCCTTTTTCGTGCTTTGAGCATACCCGAAATGCCAAATCAACGACTGTCAACGAAATTCTCTGAGCGGTTGAGTAGTTTTTGTGGCCCCCTTTGCCGCGACCGAAATATGAATAAAATTATATATAAAAAAACTTTTTAAAAATAAGCTTTAATTTATTTAATGTACTAAAAAGTAGAAAATAAATTGTTTCCAAGTCACCTGTATCTTACTATTAATAAAAGCTTGGGGCGCTCATGTGTTCAAAATTTGTCAACCAATTGATACAATATTTTATTCAATTTATTCTTTGTAATTAGATTCTAGTAATGAAAGATAAGTGTGAATATAGATTTTGAGCGCACAAGCCTTTATTAATAGTAAGATACAGGTGACTTGGAAACAATTTATTTTCTACTTTTTAGTACATTAAATAAATTAAAGCTTATTTTTAAAAAGTTTTTTTTTATATAATTTTATTTTCTACTTTTTAGTCTTCCATAAATTCAATTTTAGAGCTCTGAAATTTTTCGCAAAAAGAATTTAAAACTTGCAGAGCAGTAAACAATATTTAGGGTATTCACAGTGTTTCCTATCGTCATATCCTCAATTTAACAAATAATACGGCTGTGATCGACCCTAATATTCGTGGCATATTTGTGGCGCGATGAGTTATTGTTGTTTTGCTTGCAAGGCGCGGCGAGTAAGTTCCTATCGTTTTTCATTGATGTGTGGTGTACCTATAATTATAAACTGAAGCCCAAGTGTGTAGTTGCTTGAAAAGTGCCACGCCCCCTGTCCTACGCCCATAAAATTTTACCAGTGGGACGAAGCATCCAAGAGGGGCCTGTATACGGAATTTCAATGCTGCACGACCTTTAGTTCCAAAGCTATTCTATATAAACGATTTTGTTTGTATGGGCGGTGCCACGCCCCCTTATCCAGTGTCCGCCTTATTTTCTCAGTAGAAGGATATGGATATGTAGTAAGTTCCTACCGAGTTTCATTGATGTGTGATTTGTAGTTCTAAAGTTATACGCAAATCTGGAGTTGATAAAAAAGTGCCACGCTCCTTATCCTACGCCCATAACATTTTACCAGTGGGACGACACATCCAAGAGGCGACTGCATACGAAATTTCAATGCTGCACGAGCTTTAGTTCCAAAGCTAATCGAGATCAAAAAATTTGGTTTGTATGGGGGGTGCCACGCCCCCTTTTGCTACGCCCATAAAATTTTACCAGTGGGACGACACATCCAAGAGGCGACTGCATACGAAATTTCAATGCTGCACGAGCTTTAGTTCCAAAGCTAATCGAGATCAAAAATTTGGTTTGTATGGGGGGTGCCACGCCCCCTTATGCTACGCCTATAAAATTTTACCAGTGGGACGACACATCCAAGAGGCGACTGCATACGAAATTTCAATGCTGCACGAGCTTTAGTTCCAAAGCTAATCGAGATCAAAAATTTGGTTTGTATGGGGGGTGCCACGCCCCCTTATGCTACGTCCATAAAATTTTACCAGTGGGACGACACATCCAAGAGGCGACTGCATACGAAATTTCAATGCTGCACGAGCTTTAGTTCCAATGCTAATCGAGATCAAAAATTTAGTTTGTATGGGGGGTGCCACGCCCCCTTATTCTACGCCCATAAAATTTTACCAGTGGGTCGAAGCATCCAAGAGGCGACTACATACGGAATTTCAATGCTGCACTTCCTTTAGTTCCAAAGCTAATCGAGATCAAAAATTTTGTTTGTATGGGGGGTGCACCGCCCCCTTATGCTACGCCTATAAAATTTTACCAGTGGGACGACACATCCAAGAGGCGACTGCATACGAAATTTCAATGCTGCACAAGCTTTAGTTCCAATGCTAATCGAGATCAAAAATTTAGTTTGTATGGGGGGTGCCACGCCCCCTTATTCTACGCCCATAAAATTTTACCAGTGGGTCGAAGCATCCAAGAGGCGACTACATACGGAATTTCAATGCTGCACTTCCTTTAGTTCCAAAGCTAATCGAGATCAAAAATTTTGTTTGTATGGGGGGTGCCACGCCCCCTTATGCTACGCCTATAAAATTTTACCAGTGGGACGACACATCCAAGAGGCGACTGCATACGAAATTTCAATGCTGCACGAGCTTTAGTTCCAAAGCTAATCGATATCAAAAATTTGGTTTGTATGGGGGGTGCCACGCCCCCTTATTCTACGCCCATAAAATTTTACCAGTGGGACGACACATCCAAGAGGCGACTGCATACGAAATTTCAATGCTGCACGAGCTTTAGTTCCAAAGCTAATCGAGATCAAAAATTTGGTTTGTATGGGGGGTCCCACGCCCCCTTATTCTACGCCCATAAAATTTTACCAGTGGGACGACACATCCAAGAGGCGACTGCATACGAAATTTCAATGCTGCACGAGCTTTAGTTCCAAAGCTAATCGAGATCAAAAATTTGGTTTGTATGGGAGGTGCCACGCCCCCTTATGCTACGCCTATAAAATTTTACCAGTGGGACGACACATCCAAGAGGCGACTGCATACGAAATTTCAATGCTGCACGAGCTTTAGTTCCAATGCTAATCGAGATCAAAAATTTGGTTTGTATGGGGGGTGCCACGCCCCCTTATTCTACGCCCATAAAATTTTACCAGTGGGACGACACATCCAAGAGGCGACTGCATACGGAATTTCAATGCTGCACAACCTTTAGTTCCAAAGCTAATCGAGATCAAAAATTTTGTTTGTATGGGGGTGCCACGCCCCCTTATGCTACGCCCATAAAATTTTACCAGTGGGACGACAAATCCAAGAGGCGACTGCATACGAAATTTCAATGCTGCACGACCTTTAGTTCCAAAGCTATTCTATATAAACGATTTTGTTTGTATGGGCGCTGCCACGCCCCCTTACCCAGTGTCCGCCTTATTTTCTCAGTAGAAGGATATGGATATGTAGTAAGTTCCTACCGAGTTTCATTGATGTGTGATGTGTAGTTCTAAAGTTATACACAAATCTGGAGTTTATAAAAGAAGTGCCACGCCCCTTATCCTACGCCCATAAAATTGATTCATGTATTGGGCTCTAGGTTAGGCATGTATGCAAAGTTTCAGATCTCTAAGTAGTCGGGAAGTGGGTGAAAAATTGATTACTAGATTTGACGACATACCTCTGACATACCAAAGTGAAGTTAATATAAAGCTTATAAAAATGGCCCTCACTTCGATTTGCCGAAAATTTGAGTGATGCGCACTCTATTATATTAACACTAGTTTTGAAAAGGCGCCCCTGGCGCCCACTGACTCAATAACGCTTTTAAATCAAATGAATTAAATCAAGATATGAGTTGGAGAACATCATAAATTTATTAAATCATTATCCGTTAAATTGTGTTTTTAGCTTAACAAAAACCATTTCAACATTAAAAATCAATCACATTTACAGAGTAGTTTATTTTAAGGAAAAGCATGGCCCGGTCTACATTAAAAACATTAAATAGGACGATATTTTATTTTAAATTTTTAAAATAACACAAAAAATACGCAGTAGAAATTAATTTGTCTTATAAGATCTCTGTGTAAACTACGTTGCGTGTGAATTGGCGGGTATCGTTGAGAAGAGGTCCTTGTTGAGGATTGGGCTCGATGAACACCTTGACTCTGTTTGAATTCCTGCAGCGGGATAAAGCAACGTAAAGTTGACCGTGGGCGAAGACTGCTGTTTCAAGATGAATACCAATGTGATCAAAAGACTGGCCCTGCGACTTGTTGATCGTCATTGCGTAGGCCGGAATTACTGGAAATTGTCGTCGCTTCAAGACGAATGGTAGAGTTGGAATCAGAACGGAGTCTCCTTTGTTGCACTCAGAAAGGATTTTTGCTTTGATGAAATTACGTGCAAGCTCCTCAACAACTAATCGCGTTCCATTACAAAGGCCTTTCTTGGGATTTAAGTTCCGAAGCAGCATGATGATGACACCTTTTTTAAGCAGCAAGATATGAGGTGGTGTTCCAGAAGGCGTTTGCTCATTGAGAAATTCAACGGGGAAATTAAGTGCGTCATTAGGGTCCTCGCTGACAATCGAATCGGCGCTGTAATAAATTTGAGGGACGCCAGGAATCAAGTCGATAATTTTACGATTCATCTCTAGAGTTTGTGCATTGGTAGGAGCAACAATGACTCTCTTTGCCAGCTCATCAGTAGACATTTGTTGAATGTTTCCAAAGATAGCGCCAATGAGATTTTCATTTGTGATCATCGCGGTAGGAATTTCAATTGTGTCTGCCTCATAGATGCATGGTGGCGATGGCAAAGTTCCGGAGCCGACTTGCAATAGCCAATTGTTGTGGTCGTCCTGACCTTCACTGCGCATATTTGAAGTTAAAGAGATTTGTTCAAATTGATTCCACAATCTACTTGATTTGATGCAGCACTCTATGATTTCTGTGCGAGTTCCTCTTTGTACAACCGGCAGCGTCTGGCAAAAATCACCACCGAGAACTAAAACTTTTCCACCAAAACTTGTCTCGTTGCCCATTATCTCACGCAAGAGCTTGTCGATGTAGCGGAGTCCATTCTTTGGGAGCATGGTGATCTCATCGATGACAATTAGGATGGCTTCACGTAAAACTGCTGCTTCGGGAGAGGTTAATCGCATTGATGAAACCGAGTTGTCGAGCAGTGGAACGGGAAGCTTAAAACCACTGTGAACAGTGCGTCCTCCATCCAGTAAAGTGGCTGCAATTCCAGTTGTAGCAAATGGCAATACGACTTGTCCTTGTTCTCTAAAATATGCCATCAGGGTGGTGTAGAGGAATGTCTTTCCTGAGCCACCAGGACCATCAAGATAGAAAAGCTTGCATTCAGCGTGATTGTTCTCAACTGCCACCATGACTTTGAGAAATCCTGCAAGCTGGGCTGGGTTAAGCTTCTCAATTTGTTCATTCGCCATTCGCACTTGTTCTTCCTGATTGTATACGTGGACTTCTCCTGGCGGATTTCCCGTAGGTACTGGTAATCCAATAGAAGAGCAGGTTATTCCATGTTGTCTGAGAATGAAATTGACGTCATGAAGAGCAAGGTTGGTCGATACATCCGCTGTTTTCGTTCGCATGTAGTCCAGAGTAAGGTCTTCCAAGTGATCTTGCCATAATTTAAGGGGTCGAGAGGGTTGGCAGAAAATGCATATGTACGCAAACATCTCACGCAATTGTTTGGGCATCAAGTAAGTTCCAGCATCAGTCAGGCATTGATCCCATTCCTCATCAGACTCCAAAAGACCTCTCGCTATTGCTGCTGTCTTGAATGTTTCATACAAAACTCCATCAAACGTGCGCAAGGACTCAAAGCTTGTGGCTCCGCGAACATGTAAGAGCAAGAGACGTAGGTAGAAACGCTCCTCATCTTTCAGACTAACCGTATACATGCGGGCGACGGTTTTCTCGCCTCCTCTTTGGCGTTCTCGCCATTGACTGTTCTTGTTAATGGTCACATAAACGAAGTGATAAGGGATGTCGGTATAGAGATGGACTCGAGCAGCAACATTATTTTGATTTAGGAGAAACCATGACTCGAGTTTTGTCCTTCCAGTTTCTGCAGCAAGAAGAGCTTCTTCTTCTTAACCCTCTTCAAAAACGTTTCGTTGTTGGTTCGGCAAGTGGACAGGTAGTTTCATGACTGAGTGAGATCTGTCGTGCATTTTTGATTCTCTTATGCGCCACATTGCCTCAGGAGCACTCACGTATCGACAGTCCAAAAAATTTGTGATCTCATTATATCGAAGCTCCGCTGCGCCTTCTGATGTGATGGTGACATTCGCACAATCATATCCCTTGAAAATGTACTTGTATATGTACTTGACAAATCTAAGGGAGGTTGCGCACTCCACGTTGATATGTGCGTTGTACTTGCATATTAGGTAGGGACTGTAAGGCACGACATTGCGATTATCCATCGAAGCTCCACGAACAGTAACTCCCTCAGTGTTGCGTCGTCGATACAAAGGATATCCGTTCACATTGAGTTGGGTGTGGTCATTGAAATCCTTAGGGAACCCTTTCGAGCATTTTCCGTCTTTCATGCATGGAGCGTTCGGATTGCTACTGCCGCAAGGCCCATGAATCATGCACTTAAGGATAATTTCACGAAGCGATGGTTGGTCAGGAGGTAAATGATTCGTTTCCTGTGGAATTTCGGCGCAGATGAATTGGTCGATTCTTTCAGTTGTGGAAAACTTATCCCGCTCTCTGAGTGTTATTAAAATGTGAGCGTGGGGCAGACCACGCTTCTGAAACTCAATCGTGTACACGTGAGCAATCGACTTTCCGAATATTGCAACGCCAACCAAATCCTTCATGAGCGCATCTAATTTGATTTTGAATACCCGAGCTACTAAATCCGGACGATCGGCTGCAATCTCTCGTGATCGCAAATTGTCAACGATTTCCTTCCAAGTCGGATTTGCAGTGAACGTGATGAAAAGGTCCGGTGGTCCAAATTTCGCAAAAATACTCATCGCATCACAGCAGCGCTCTCTCATGTTACGTGGCGAACCCTCAAAGCTCGATGGAAGGATGACCGAAACTCCAGCTGCAATATGCTCATTCTGCGCCATATTAACCACGTGATCAGCAAATCTTTGGTAGTGCTCTGCCCGCAGTTTTTTCTGGTGTTGCCGCACGAAATTCAAGTTGTTTGCCTCAATTTGCAGATAGGAATCGACCAACCACTGCTGCGTTAACTTGCCAGCGCTCATGAAGGGATTGAAGTCATCTCGTATCGCTGTTAATGCTGCTTTGTATTGGAGCATGCTGACATTTTCCCGTTTCTTGTTTGCTTGAGCTCCTTCGTAACTGCCACACTTCCATTTCGGCTGCCAGCCAGGTTCTCCAAATGGAAAAAGAATGGCATATGTCATCGGATCCATATTTGGGCTCAAGATTTTGATATTAATAAACTGCTGCTCGGGATTTGCGGGGTTAATCGGATATATGTGGATGTCGCGATTAAATGGTGGCTCTCCATCCTCATTTACAAAAACCATCGCGATTTCGATGCTCATTGGTGCATTGTAGCGACGCTGGTCCGATTGCCGATCTCTTTTTAGTGCCATGCTCACTACTCGAATCTGTTCTCCGGCTGCTGCTGCGCTTTCTGCTTCAACATCACGAATTAGCTGGTACGATTGAGCCAGTCGGTTATTTTGTCGGAAGAAACGATCAATCTGGTCCAATATATCAGCTCGGATATTTTCATTCGCAGCATGTCCTTGGCGCACTTCAGTTGCTTGTGTACTATCAAGTACATACAGTTGAGCAAACTGTGGTGCTTCGTCATTAAGAGGCTGCAGATGCGATGTTCGATGATAGGTGGTTCCATGTATTTTAAAGACGTACGGGCCTCTTCCAGGCAGATCAACAATTTTGGTACCCATGGACGCAAAAGAGACAGCGCTGTTGTATGAACGGATGTTCTCGCGGAAATGTTGTTGATTTGGATTTGTGGTGTCTGACATGAGGCTTTGCAAAAAGTCTGGATACTCCAATGTATTACCATGCACATCAACAGGTTTAGGCAGCATGATTTTGCCTTTATGGCAACAGGAGGTGAAAAGTCTGTCAGCTGGTCTTTCGTCTACAAAGTTTCTCGATCCACAAAAGCAGCACATCACATTAAACGGTCCACAATCATGGTAGTCGGCTCGGGTTTCATTGAAATTTATCGCTTCTCTTCGGATTGCCTCGTCTGCACGCTCTCGAGCTAAACGTTGTGATTCTGTGTTGGCAGATCGAAGCGCTTGCAATTCATCCGATGACATTAGACCGAAGCGTCGTTGTTGAGAGGCTGCGTGAGAAGCTCGATGTGCCTCCAACTCATATTGTGACATCTGATCAATACGCCGTTGTTGTGATGCCGCATTTGCAGATCGATGGGCTTGCAATTCATTGGGTGCTAGTTGAGCAATGCGACGTCGCTGTGCTGCTGCGTGAGAAGCTCGACGTGCCTCCAACTCATATTGTGACATCTGATCAATACGCCGTTGTTGTGATGCCGCATTTGCAGACCGATGGGCTTGCAATTCATTGGGTGCCAGTTGAGCAATTCGACGTCGCTGTGCTGCTGCGTGAGAAGCTCGATGTGCCTCCAACTCATATTGTGACATCTGATCAATACGCCGTTGTTGTGATGCCGCATTTGCAGATCGATGGGCTTGCAATTCATTGGGCCCTAGTTGAGCAATGCGACGTCGCTGTGCTGCTGCGTGAGAAGCTCGATGTGCCTCCAACTCATATTGTGACATCTGATCAATACGCCGTTGTTGTGATGCCGCATTTGCAGATCGATGGGCTTGCAATTCATTGGGTGCTAGTTGAGCAATGTGACGTCGCTGTGCTGCTGCGTGAGAAGCTCGATGCGCTTCCAACTCGTCGGGTGACATTTGATTAACTCGTCGTTGCTGCGATGCTGCGTTTGCAGAATGGTGAGCCATCTCACCGGATCGCATTTGATTGAGACGACGACGTCGTTGGCTTTCAGCATTATTGGCACGAATTCTGGCAAGAGATTCTTGACTTTGTTTTGCCAGAAATCTCTCTTGTCGTTCCCTGGCTTGGCGACGTCTCTTAGCCAAAATTTCCTCTTGCTCGCTCATTTTCGCTTTAGACTGATTTTCTTTATTTTCTTTATATTTCATAAAATTCTGAATATTTTTGACACTTTTTTTAATTTGAAACTAAAAACTACTGCGTTGTGGTCATCTCAGAAACTAAAAACCACTGTGGCCTTCCACTAATTAATTAATACCAAGAAAAAAATAAGAATACCCTGCCAGGGATCGAACTTACGCACTTTCGGTATCTGCGCCAACGCCTTACTCCCTGTGCTATCACGGCTCTTGCCTCCTCATGTTCTAATAGAGTTTTATAGAAGCCGTTCGTGTGACTGAACAAATTTAATACTGAAAAAAAATAAGAATTGCCAGGGATCGAACTTACGCACTTTCGGTTTCTGTGCCAGCGCCTTACTCCCTGTGCTATCACAGCACTTGCCTCCTCATGTTCTAATAGAGTTTTATAGAAGCCGTTCGTGTGACTGAACAAATTTAATACTGAAAAAAAAATAAGAATTGCCAGGGATCGAACGCACGCACTTTCGGTTTCTGCGCCAGCGCCTTACTCCCTGTGATATCACAGCTCTTGCTTACTTACTTTCTAAACTTTTATATGAAGCGTTTGAGTTAATGACAATCAGTGAGGCAATGAGGCAATGACGAGGGCTTTTATTATATAGATACTCTTTGGCTGAACGCTTGCAAGACTCGAAAACGCAAGTGGAAACATGCAAAGCGTATGGTGAGACAAAAACTCCACACTCTTCTATGCTGGACAGTGAAGTGAGAGCGCTGAAGCAAAGAGTATGTTAATATAATATAGTGCGCATCACTAAAATTTTCGGCAAATCGAAGTGAGGGCCAATTTTCATATTTCGATCGGGGAAAAGGGGGACACAAAGACTACTCAACCGCTCAGAGAATTTCGTTGACAGCCGTTGATTTGGCATTTCGGGTATGCTCAAAGCACGAAAAAGGCATTTTTCCACAATGTTAGTATGTCTTTTGTATGTGTATATGTATGTATTTGCAGCTGCTCTGCTCAGCCAGCGAAGTCGAATTTCCTGGCATTTGCGTATGCTGTGTTATGAATGAAATCTGCTTGCAGCTTCCAACTCGTTTTGAAATATCAAATCGAAGTTAGAATTTGTTGAAATATCGCAAACATTTTTCAAATGTGCGACATTTCCAGAGATAATACTAAAATTCAAAAGGCTTTTTATAGAATACTAGTTTTTGAAAGGCGCCCGTGGCGCCCACTGACTCACTTTCGGACAATTTCTATTTTTAGGGATATTGGGGTATTGTTTGGTCTCACTCCATAGACTTGGGATCACTCCAATTCCCGTCTCATTTTCCGAGTTGAAGGATACGGATATGTAGTAAGTTCCTATCGGGTTTCATTGATGTATGATGCATAGTTCTAAAGTTATAACCAAATGTGTAGTTGGTTGAAAAGTGCCACGCCCCTTGTCATATGACCATACAATTTTGTCAGTGGGACGACGCATCCAAGAGGCGACTGCATACGGAATTTTAATGCTGCACGACTTTTAATTCCAAAGCTATTCGATATAAACATTTTGGTTTGTATGGGCGGTGCCACGCCCTCTTGTCCACTGCCCGTCTTATTTTCCCAGTAGAAGGGTATGGAGGTGTAGTAAGTTCCTACCGAGTTTCATTGATGTGTGATGTGTAGTTCTAAAGTTATACACAAATCTGGAGTTGATAAAAAAGTGCCACGCCCCTTATCCTACGCCCATAACATTTTGCCAATGGGACGACACATCCATGAGGCGACTGCATACGGAATTTCAATGCTGCACGACTTTTAGTTCCTAAGCTGTAGATCAAAATTTCTCTTTAGTTCCGAGTGGCGCCATCTTGTGGTCAACTCAGAAACTAAAAACTACTGTGGTCTTTCCAGTAATTAATTGATACCGAAAAAAAAATAAGAATACCCGGCCAGGGATCGAACTCACGCACTTTCCTTTTCTGCGCCAGCGCCTTACTCACTGTGCTATCACAGCGCTTGCCTCCTCATGTTCTAATAGAGTTTTATAGAAGCCGTTCGTGTGACTGAACAAATTTAATACTGAAAAAAAAATAAGAATTGCCAGGGATCGAACTTACGCACTTTCGGTTTCTGTGCCAGCGCCTTACTCCCTGTGCTATCACAGCTCTTGCCTCCTCATGTTCTAATAGAGTTTTATAGAAGCCGTTCGTGTGACTGAACAAATTTAATACCGAAAAAAAAATAAGAATTGCCAGGGATCGAACTTACGCACTTTCGGTTTCTGCGCCAGCGCCTTACTCCCTGTCCTATCACGGCTCTTGCCTCCTCATGCTCTAATAGAGTTTTATAGAAGCCGTTCGTGTGACTGAACAAATTTAATACTGAAAAAAAAATAAGATTTGCCAGGGATCGAACTTACGCACTTTCGATTTCTGTGCCAGCGCCTTACTCCCTGTGCTATCACAGCTCTTACCTCCTCATGTTCTATTAGAGTTTTATAGAAGCCGTTCGTGTGACTGAACAAATTTAATACTGAAAAAAAATAAGAATTGCCAGGGATCGAACTTACGCACTTTCGGTTTCTGTGCCAGCGCCTTACTCCCTGTGCTATCACAGCTCTTGCCTCCTCATGTTCTAATAGAGTTTTATAGAAGCCGTTCGTGTGACTGAACAAATTTAATACCGAAAAAAAAATAAGAATTGCCAGGGATCGAACTTACGCACTTTCGGTTTCTGCGCCAGCGCCTTACTCCCTGTGCTATCACGGCTCTTGCCTCCTCATGTTCTAATAGAGTTTTATCGAAGCCGTTCGTGTGACTGAACAAATTTAATACTGAAAAAAAAAATAAGAATTGCCAGGGATCGAACTTACGCACTTTCGGTTTCTGTGCCAGCGCCTTACTCACTGTGCTATCACAGCTCCTGCTTGCTTATTTTCTAAACTTTTATATGAAGCGTTTGAGTTAATGACAATCAGTGAGGCAATGAGGCAATGACGAGGGCTTTTATTATATAGATTTTATACATTTTAATAAAGAATGAAATATGCTTGTTCATATATTACTTTTTTGCCGATATCACTTTAACAAAAGTGATGTTGCCAAATATGTACATACATATGTAGATAACTTTTTATTAAAGTCACTTCCCCATAATAAGATCGGCAGAAAAAAATTGAAATAAAATCGTGCATACACTTTTTTTAATTTGAAACTAAAAACTACTGCGTTGTGGTCAGCTCAGAAACTAAAAACCACTGTGGCCTTCCACTAATTAATTAATACCAAGAAAAAAATAAGAATACCCTCCTCATGTTCTAATAGAGTTTTATAGAAGCCGTTCGTGTGACTGAACAAATTTAATACTGAAAAAAAATAAGAATTGCCAGGGATCGAACTTACGCACTTTCGGTTTCTGTGCCAGCGCCTTACTCCCTGTGCTATCACAGCTCTTGCCTCCTCATGTTCTAATAGAGTTTTATAGAAGCCGTTCGTGTGACTGAACAAATTTAATACTGAAAAAAAAATAAGAATTGCCAGGGATCGAACGCACGCACTTTCGGTTTCTGCGCCAGCGCCTTACTCCCTGTGATATCACAGCTCTTGCTTACTTACTTTCTAAACTTTTATATGAAGCGTTTGAGTTAATGACAATCAGTGAGGCAATGAGGCAATGACGAGGGCTTTTATTATATAGATACTCTTTGGCTGAACGCTTGCAAGACTCGAAAACGCAAGTGGAAACATGCAAAGCGTATGGTGAGACAAAAACTCCACACTCTTCTATGCTGGACAGTGAAGTGAGAGCGCTGAAGCAAAGAGTATGTTAATATAATATAGTGCGCATCACTAAAATTTTCGGCAAATCGAAGTGAGGGCCAATTTTCATATTTCGATCGGGGAAAAGGGGGACACAAAAACTACTCAACCGCTCAGAAAATTTCGTTGACAGCCGTTGATTTGGCATTTCGGGTATGCTCAAAGCACGAAAAAGGCATTTTTCCACAATGTTAGTATGTCTTTTGTATGTGTATATGTATGTATTTGCAGCTGCTCTGCTCAGCCAGCGAAGTCGAATTTCCTGGCATTTGCGTATGCTGTGTTATGAATGAAATCTGCTTGCAGCTTCCAACTCGTTTTGAAATATCAAATCGAAGTTAGAATTTGTTTTTTTTTCAAATGTGCGACATTTCCAGAGATAATACTAAAATTTAAAAGGCTTTTTATAGAATACTAGTTTTTGAAAGGCGCCCGTGGCGCCCACTGACTCACTTTCGGACAATTTTTATTTTTAGGGATATTGGGGTATTGTTTGGTCTCACTCCATAGACTTGGGATCACTCCAATTCCCGTCTCATTTTCCGAGTTGAAGGATACGGATATGTAGTAAGTTCCTATCGGGTTTCATTGATGTATGATGCATAGTTCTAAAGTTATACACAAATCTGGAGTTGATAAAAAAGTGCCACGCCCCTTATCCTACGCCCATAAAATTTTGCCAATGGGACGACACATCCATGAGGCGACTGCATACGGAATTTCAATTCTGCACGACTTTTAGTTCCTAAGCTGTAGATCAAAATTTCTCTTTAGTTCCGAGTGGCGCCATCTTGTGGTCAACTCAGAAACTAAAAACTACTGTGGTCTTTCCAGTAATTAATTGATACCGAAAAAAAATAAGAATACCCTGCCAGGGATCGAACTCACGCACTTTCCGTTTCTGCGCCAGCGCCTTACTCACTGTGCTATCACAGCGCTTGCCTCCTCATGTTCTATTAGAGTTTTATAGAAGCCGTTCGTGTGACTGAACAAATTTAATACTGAAAAAAAAATAAGAATTGCCAGGGATCGAACTTACGCACTTTCGGTTTCTGTGCCAGCGCCTTACTCCCTGTGCTATCACAGCTCTTGCCTCCTCATGTTCTAATAGAGTTTTATAGAAGCCGTTCGTGTGACTGAACAAATTTAATACCGAAAAAAAAATAAGAATTGCCAGGGATCGAACTTACGCACTTTCGGTTTCTGCGCCAGCGCCTTACTCCCTGTCCTATCACGGCTCTTGCCTCCTCATGTTCTAATAGAGTTTTATAGAAGCCGTTCGTGTGACTGAACAAATTTAATACTGAAAAAAAAAATAAGAATTGCCAGGGATCGAACTTACGCACTTTCGATTTCTGTGCCAGCGCCTTACTCCCTGTCCTATCACAGCTCTTGCCTCCTCATGTTCTAATAGAGTTTTATAGAAGCCGTTCGTGTGACTGAACAAATTTAATACCGAAAAAAAATAAGAATTGCCAGGGATCGAACTTACGCACTTTCGGTTTCTGCGCCAGCGCCTTACTCCCTGTCCTATCACGGCTCTTGCCTCCTCATGTTCTAATAGAGTTTTATAGAAGCCGTTCGTGTGACTGAACAAATTTAATACTGAAAAAAAAAATAAGAATTGCCAGGGATCGAACTTACGCACTTTCGGTTTCTGTGCCAGCGCCTTACTCCCTGTGCTATCACAGCTCTTGCCTCCTCATGTTCTAATAGAGTTTTATAGAAGCCGTTCGTGTGACTGAACAAATTTAATACCGAAAAAAAAATAAGAATTGCCAGGGATCGAACTTACGCACTTTCGGTTTCTGCGCCAGCGCCTTACTCCCTGTCCTATCACGGCTCTTGCCTCCTCATGTTCTAATAGAGTTTTATAGAAGCCGTTCGTGTGACTGAACAAATTTAATACTAAAAAAAAAATAAGAATTGCCAGGGATCGAACTTACGCACTTTCGGTTTCTGTGCCAGCGCCTTACTCACTGTGCTATCACAGCTCCTGCTTGCTTATTGTCTAAACTTTTATATGAAGCGTTTGAGTTAATGACAATCAGTGAGGCAATGAGGCAATGACGAGGGCTTTTATTATATAGATTTTATACATTTTAATAAAGAATGAAATATGCTTTTTCATATATTACTTTTTTGCCAATATCACTTTAACAAAAGTGATGTTGCCAAATATGTACATACATATGTAGATAACTTTTTATTAAAGTCACTTCCCCATAATAAGATCGGCAGAAAAAAATTGAAATAAAATCGTGTATACTCAAAGCATGAAAAAAGCACTTTCTCACAATGTTAGTATGTCATGCATGTGTGGTATGTATATCGAATGTGTATATGTACATGTACATATGACGCGCACAGAGCAAAAACGCTTCGAGTGTCAATTTTCACCTCATTGCGCACATGCGCTGTGCAGGTATAAAAGTCGTTTTTGCTCTGGGCGCGTCATATGTATATGTATGTTCATGTGCTGTGACATAGCGGGAGTTCAGCCAACAACAAATACAAGGAATCAGAGCCGAGCTCGTCTAGAGTCTAGACGATTTTGGTTGTTTCTGTGTTGTTGTTGTTGTGTATTTCTTGTTCATAGCAAATGCTAATTTTGGCGATTTAAAATTTATTTCAATTTCCCTCTGCTGATCTTATTATAGGGCAATGACTATATTAAAAAGTTATTTATTTGCCAACATCACTTTTATTAAGGTGATATTGGCAAAAAATATCTAATATGAATATATGTGCATATTTCATTCTTTATTAAAATGTATACAATATTCTTTAAAAAGCCTTTTAAATTTTAGTATTATCTCTGGAAATGTCGCACATTTGAAAAATGTTTGCGATATTTCAACAAATTCTAACTTCGATTTGATATTTCAAAACGAGTTGGAAGCTGCAAGCAGATTTCATTCATAACACAGCATACGCAAATGCCAGGAAATTCGACATACGCTTATGTACATATGTATGTAAGTACATATGTTTATTGAAGTTCCTTATGTTCGTTTATTGCAGAGCAGAGCCAAAGAATTTTTTTGTCTTTCATATGAAAAACAACAACAACGCAGAATCAAACAGCAGCGCTGTCGGGAATATCGTCTAGCCGAGCGCTGCTCTGATTCTTCGTATATTTTGTTGGCTCGTTCGCCTCATTTGAGTACGAAAAATGAACGAACCAAGCTATTGAGTCGTGCGATCAGGGGTGCAAACTCAATCAAAGCCAATTCTCTCAAATGCTTAAAAAATTCTCCCATGGGAATTGGCACTTCAGTCACATTTTCATTCAAAATAATGGTAGTAAATAAGATAAAACAATAAATAAAACAGTATGGCTGAGTTCCTAAGTGTTGTAATACAAAAGCATCAGCATTTTGTGAAGAATATGTAAAAGAAGAGTTCGAATTCCCATAAAATCGTGAAATTTTCCCTCGGTTGACAGCCCTGTATGTAGTTACTTTGAGTTTGGAATTTCATGTTGCAGAGCGGTTCTCTGAGAGGATGAATGACGGAGCACAAAAGAGCTGAAATTGAGTGAGGTGGATGTTTTAATGGCTCTGCCGTACAAAATTTTCGCAGCCAAAATTTTGCATGAGATGCGCACTCTATTATATTAACATACTCTTTGGCTGAAGTCTCAATTGGAAGCATATGAGAGCGAGGCTATTTCAACTGACGTCATTATACACGCAATCGCCTCTGCAGCAGATGAAAACCTTAGCGGCATTTTTACCAGAGTTTGCTCGCTCATAAAATGTGACTCTCTCAGGCTGCGTAATATATTCAGAGTGCGAACCAACAACAACAGAAAAATACAATAATCATTGCTAAGCTTGCGTCCTCATATGAGCGCAATTGTTTGTTCCAAGCCATAACTGCATTTCGAAAAACAAATAAGCGGCAGCTCACACTCAGTGACATCGGGTATGGAGGAACTGATAGCTTTTATCTCAATGAGTGTTTGACCAAAGCAAATCGTGCGATCATGTTCTATGCTAACCAGTTGAAGCGAGAGAAGATACTTTTTGCTGTTTTTACGCTGCGTGGGCGTGTGTTTGTGAGAGCATCTCGTGACAGTGAGGCGAAGTTGGTAAACAGCAAAGAAAGCGTTGTCTGCATCGCTGGAACCCTAAACTAGGCATTTACGTATTCAATTATATTTTGGTGATATTATCTTAATTTATTATTATACTTTATCTGTTTAGTATGTATATTATATTTTCTTATTCTTCAATTTATTTTATATCTCTTTACTGGCGTTACCTTGCTAAATCTGTATTTTCCACTTACTATCTAAACAAATCTTTTTTTCTTCTAGTGTATTTGTTTCTGTATCTAATGTTTGAAGTTGGTTCGTTGTATGTTCATTATGACACATTATGATGCTTTGTCTAAAGGTGCTGTTGATAATTATAAGGCGCTAATCAATGTTTTGTGAAAGCAGCGCAACGGTTTAAATGTCACTCATTTTAATGCTACGAGCTTAAATGGGTTAAAACTTGACTACGCAAGATACATTTTCGAAAAGTCGTCTGTTGATGTAGTCTGTGTCTCGGAAACTTGGTTCAAGAGTGAAATTCCTGATTCACATTATAATTTTGGCGGGTTTAAACTTTTCCGTAGTGACAGGTGTGGTAGAAGAGGTGGTGGAGTTGCTATCTACTGCAAGTCCAATCTCAATGTTAAGTTTGTGAATAAATGTAATGATGTATGTGAGTTCCTTAATGTTGAAATCTATGATAAGATTTCTAAAATATTAGTGTCGTGTGTGTATAATCCTCATCGATGCCATAGCCTTCAACCATTTTTTCTGACTTAACTCATAAAATTATTGACTACGATTTCTTCTTTGTTTGTGGCGACTTCAACGTTAACCTGTTGAAAAATGACTGCTACTGATAATTTTCATTACCAGTCCTCTTTGCGTGGATTAAAAATTACGAATAATAACTTTCCCACTCGTTATATGCGTGATTGTGAGCCTAGCTTGCTTGATGTCTGTTTAGTTTCCAATATTTCTCTTCTTAAATTTGATCAAATAACATTCTTGTCCGATCATGACCTACTTTTTTGTTGTCTTAATATTAATCTAGGTAGAAATGCACCTGTTAGTTTTTCCTATCATGACTATAAATCAATAGACTCTTCTGCTTTATTTCAAGACTTATCTGCCATAAGTTGGAATGACTGTTGGTTTCATGACTCAGTTGACGAAAAACTTAGGGTATTCATGGATAAATTAAATGATATTTTTACTTGTCATGTTCCGTTACGTACAATCCAAGTTTCCAATAGTTGTTGTCCCTGGTTTACAAATCGTGTATTAGTAGCTATTAGGCTTAGAAATAAGCTACACTCTAAATGGAAATCAAATCGTTCAAATTCTAATTGGGATGAATTCAAAAGAGCTTGTAATGCTGCTACTGTTATAATCAAACAAGCAAAGTCTAATTTCTTTAAGTCTAAGCTGAACCCGAGCCTGAAACTCCAAACAGTTATGGCAAAACATTAAAAAATACAGAGTTTTCGGCAAGAGCTCGAGTGTATGCAATCTTGATCCTGATGAACTGAATAACTTCTTTTTGGCAGCCGGAAACCCTAGCTTACCAATCACTGTAAGCAATACTGAGTTGCCTGAGCTGACTAGAAATTCACGGTTTCCTTCTTTTGAATTTGCTTCTGTTAGTGAGGACTGTGTTGTTAAGAGCATAATGAAATAAAATTATATAAAAAAAAAGTTTTTAAAAATAAGCTTTAATTTATTTAATGTACTAAAAAGTAGAAAATAAATTGTTTCCAAGTCACCTGTATCTTACTATCCATAAAAGCTTGGGGCGCTCATTTGTTCAAAATTTTTCAACCAATTGATACAATATTTTATTTAATTTATTTTTTGTAAAAAGATTCTAGTAATGAAAGATAAGTGTGAATATAGGGTTTGAGCGCACAAGCTTTTATTAATAGTAAGATACAGTTGACTTGGAAACTATTTATTTTCCACTTTTTAGTACATTAAATAAATTAAAGCTTATTTTTAAAAACTTTTTTTATATAATTTTATTTTCTACTTTTTAGTCTTCCATAAATTCAATTTTAGAGCTCTGAAATTTTTCGCAAAAAGAATTTAAAACTTACAGAGCAGTACACAATATTTAGGGTATTCACAGTATTTGTGGCACGATGAGTTGTTGTTGTTTTGCCTGCAAGGCACGGCGAGTAAGTTCCTATCGTTTTTCATTGATGTGTGGTGTACCTATAATTATAAACTGAAGCCCAAGTGTGTAGTTGCTTGAAAAGTGCCACGCCCCCTGTCCTACGCCCATAAAATTTAACCAGTGGGACGAAGCATCCAAGAGGGGCCAGTATACGGAATTTCAATGCTGCACGACCTCTAGTTCCAAAGCTATTCTACATAAAGGATTTTCTTTGTATGGGCGGTGCCACGCCCACTTGTCCACTGCCCGTCTTATTTTCTCAGTAGAAGCATATGGATATGTAGTAAGTTCCTACCGAGTTTCATTAATGTGTGATGTGTAGTTCTAAAGTTATACACAAATCTGGAGTTGATAAAAAGTGCCACGCCCCTTATCCTACGCCCATAAAATTTTACCAGTGGGACAACACATCCAACAGGCGACTGCATACGAAATTTCAATGCTGCACAACCTTTAGTTCAAAAGCTAATCGAGATCAAAAATTTTGTTTGTATGGGGGGTGCCACGCCCCCTTATCCAGTGCCCGTCTTATTTTCTCAGTAGAAGGATATGGATATGTAGTAAGTTCCTACCGAGTTTCATTAATGTGTGATGTGTAGTTCTAAAGTTATACACAAATCTGGAGTTGATAAAAAAGTGCCACGCACCTTATCCTACGCCCATAAAATTTTACCAGTGGGACGACACATCCAACAGGCGACTGCATACGAAATTTCAATGCTGCACAACCTTTAGTTCAAAAGCTAATCGAGATCAAAAATTTTGTTTGTATGGGGGGTGCCACGCCCCCTTATCCAGTGCCCGTCTTATTTTCTCAGTAGAAGGATATGGATATGTAGTAAGTTCCTACCGAGTTTCATTAATGTGTGATGTGTAGTTCTAAAGTTATACACAAATCTGGAGTTGATAAAAAAGTGCCACGCACCTTATCCTACGCCCATAAAATTTTACCAGTGGGACGACACATCCAAGAGGCGACTGCATACGAAATTTCAATGCTGCACAACCTTTAGTTCAAAAGCTAATCGAGATCAAAAATTTTGTTTGTATGGGGGGTGCCACGCCCCCTTATCCAGTGCCCGTCTTATTTTCTCAGTAGAAGGATATGGATATGTAGTAAGTTCCTGCCGAGTTTCATTAATGTGTGATGTGTAGTTCTAAAGTTATACACAAATCTGGAGTTGATAAAAAAGTGCCACGCCCCTTATCCTACGCCCATAAAATTTTACCAGTGGGACGACACATCCAAGAGGCGACTGCATACGAAATTTCAATGCTGCACAACCTTTAGTTCAAAAGCTAATCGAGATCAAAAATTTTGTTTGTATGGGGGGTGCCACGCCCCCTTATCCAGTGCCCGTCTTATTTTCTCAGTAGAAGGATATGGATATGTAGTAAGTTCCTACCGAGTTTCATTAATGTGTGATGTGTAGTTCTAAAGTTATACACAAATCTGGAGTTGATAAAAAAAAGTGCCACGCCCCTTATCCTACGCCCATAAAATTTTACCAGTGGGACGACACATCCAAGAGGCGACTTCATACGAAATTTCAATGCTGCACAACCTTTAGTTCAAAAGCTAATCGAGATCAAAAATTTTGTTTGTATGGGGGGTGCCACGCCCCCTTATCCAGTGCCCGACTTATTTTCTCAGTAGAAGGATATGGATATGTAGTAAGTTCCTACCGAGTTTCATTGATGTGTGATGTGTAGTTCTAAAGTTATACACAAATCTGGAGTTGATAAAAAAGTGCCACGCCCCTTATCCTACGCCCATAAAATTTTACCAGTGGGACGACACATCCAAGAGGCGACTGCATACGAAATTTCAATGCTGCACAACTTTTAGTTCAAAAGCTAATCGAGATCAAAAATTTTGTTTGTATGGGGGGGGCCACGCCCCCTTATCCAGTGCCCGTCTTATTTTCTCAGTAGAAGGATATGGATATGTAGTAAGTTCCTACCGAGTTTCATTAATGTGTGATGTGTAGTTCTAAAGTTATACACAAATCTGGAGTTGATAAAAAAGTGCGACGCCCCTTATCCTACGCCCATAAAATTTTACCAGTGGGACAACACATCCAAGAGGCGACTGCATACGAAATTTCAATGCTGCACAACCTTTAGTTCAAAAACAAATCGAGATCAAAAATTTTGTTTGTATGGGGGGTGCCACGCCCCCTTATCCAGTGCCCGACTTATTTTCTCAGTAGAAGGATATGGATATGTAGTAAGTTCCTACCGAGTTTCAGTGATGTGTGATGTGTAGTTCTAAAGTTATACACAAATCTGGAGTTGATAAAAAAGTGCCACGCCCCTTATCCTACGCCCATAAAATTGTTGATTCATGCATTGTCATGGTGGTTACGCATGTATGCAAAGTTTCAGATCTCTTAGTAGTCGGGAGTGGGTGAAAAATTGATTACTAGATTCCACTACATAAATACCTGATGTGAACCTAATATAAAGCTTATAAATTAGTTCAAATGCTGTAGGAGTTGATGAAATCCCATTAAGTTTATTAAGTTAATACTGCCTTTTATCATATCGCCACTAACTCATATAATAAACCATTGCTTAACTTGCTCCCGGTTTCCTGATTTATGGAAGGTGGCCTCGGTCTTGCCTGTGGCTAAATCTGCAGTTGCATCTGTACCCAATGACTACAGACCCATAAGCATATTGCCTGCACTGGGTAAGGTTTTTGAGCAAATTATGGTACTGAATACCTTAGTACAAATAAATTGTTATCGCCTTTGCAGTCTGGTTTTAGAACTGAACACAGTTGTTCGACGGCAGCAGTAAAAATTTTTGACGACATTAGAATTTCGTATGATCAGAACTTTTTGACCCTACTTTGTCTCGTCGATTTTTCTAAAGCATTTGATTCTGTTAATCGTACCCTTCTCTACTCTAAGCTAGGAAACTACTTTAAGTTTAGTTTTAGTGCGGTAAATTTAATATCCAGCTACCTGGAAGGAAGAATGCAACGGGTTAAAATAGGGAATTATTTCTCATCACTCAGCAGTTGAGACTGGAGTTCCCCAAGGATCTATCCTGGGTCCACTCCTCTTTTCTATGTTTATCAAAGATGTTTTTTCAATCTGTAAATACGCTACTGCTCATGCGTATGCTGATGACATTCAACTCTATCTCTCTCGACCTACTGGACTCTTAGAAGACAGCTTATAGACTTAACTACGATCTGACTTCATTAAATAATTGGGCTGTTACTAACTTGCTTCTTATAAATCACCTGAAATCTAAAGTACTTCCCATTGCGAGGAGAGAATCATGCTTTACTGACATCGCTCCCCTGTTTATTGGACTTGGCCAACTAGAGTTTGTATGTAAAGCGAAAAACCTAGGATTTATAATTAGCTCTAAACTGACTTGTATTGACCATATTAACAGCACTGTAGATAAAATATACGGGATTTTACGTTACTTACGTATTTCTGCGGACTTCACGCCTATTGAGACTACGTAGACTCGTAATACAATTAATTATGTCACATATTACGTTCTCTGAAGTCGTATATAGCCAGCTTGACTCACAATCACAGCATAAACTTCTTGTGGCGTTCAATAATGCGGCTCGGTATGTATATGGAGTCAGTCGCTATGATCACATATCTCTAGGGAGTAAAGGCATTCTCGGTTGTGGTTTGGTTGAGTATTTAGAAATCCGCAACATTATATTTCTACACAAACTTATGCACACAAAAATCCCTGAATATCTTTATGATAAACTGCATTTTTTCCAATCGCAGCGGTCTAATAGCCTTGTTGTTCATATGTGCAACTATCTCAGTCGATGGTTCTTTTTTATCAGCACCATTAGATTATGGAATTCACTTCCCAACTATCTAAAACAAATAACGTCACGAGCCAGCTTTAAACATGCTATCTTTCAATAATTCACTACTTCTAATCATAATCTACTTACCTTTCCTATCCTATCCTATATTATACTCTATCCTAATTCTTTCTCCTCTGTTAATTCTACTTAGTGTAAATTTTATATATCTTGTCATTAATGTCATTGTTATACTTCAGTATTATATTAATTTAATTTAATGTTATCACTGTGGTTATGTCAAATAGTTCTAAGTGAATGTTAGCTTTAAGTCACATATTTTATATCATATGTTTAAACTCCTTTGAAGTACTAAAAACGACTAAGTCTTAGTGTACACCAAAATTTCAATAATAATAACAAAAATAAAAAAAAAATAAAAAAAAATTAATACCCTTATTGTTGAATAAATTATTTATGCATTATTTTGTGTTTAAATAATTTACTTTGCAAAGTAGTCTTGAATTAAGGATGGCATGGATCCAGCGTAGATATTCGTTTGATCTTCTATTCCGCTTTTTACTTCAACTTCCGAGTCAATCAAGTTTACTTCCGCTTCAGAATTGTCGGCCATAGGAGGATCTACGCCTTTATTAAGGCGTGAAATATTGTGCAAATCCGCACATGCAACAACCGTTGCCATAACTGAGTCGGGAAACGTCGCTTCCAAAATCCGAAGCATCGCTCTATAGCGTTGCGGGTACGGATCTGGGACTCATTAAATAGTTACTCTGCTTCTGTCCTGGGGTGCAATAGTGGAGTCATCATGTATTCGCTTATGCCATATCCGCTGTCTTCCAAAATGAAACAATCTTTAAATTTTCCACTTTCAAGTCTAGCTCTGGCTATTATTAAAAATGTTACTGTCATGTGCTGAACCAGGCCACCTGCATACTAGATCTATGATTTCCAGATTTGCATTGCACAATGCTTGTACATTGATGGAAAAATAGTCCTTTTCTCCAGGGATATATATATATATAGTTCCAGGGAACTATATACGAATATGTGTGCAGTCGGTGCAACCAATTACATACTTTAGGGAACTTAGCAATTTCATGAAAACAACACTTTGAGGATCTTATTTAGCTCTCTGTTTGGGGCATACTTATATATTCTGAAATATACATATATTGAAATATGAGCAATCGCAAAAGACACTATCTGTAGGAGACGAATCGCTGTAGCCATATTCACTCCACAAAAATCGGCAACATTGAGTAAAAAATTATCTGATGCATAAAAGCGTAGAGCCAATAACAGATTTATTTTGGTGTAAGACCACGATTCCTGTAAATAAATCAAATTATTTATTGCAAGTGACAAATTGTAGCACATTTGAGTATTAACAATCCTTTCAGTACTTGCTTTTAATTTGTGTCGAATTTTTTTAAGAAGCAGCAGAAATGACTTCTTGGCCGTATTTTCTTTTTTACATGTTTTCTCTAGCACAAATATCATCCGTTTTATTTATTAAAGAACAAATATGTAGATTTCTTAAATTCTATCCATTTCAGAAATGTCACTTACTTACCGCTTCTCCTGGTTAAGTTAACCAGCACATTAACCGAAAGAGCAACTCTGATCAGACATTGTGCAATCGACTATTTCTGAGACTGAGAAAACGGCCCTAAATGAATAAAAGCTTATTTTTAAAAAGAATTATTTATATATAATATTACTTTGATCCAGTACACATCAACCTATTTTTTTAGGTGTCGATGACTACAAATTGGGATCTGCAAGCATTCCTGGAGCCGAAGATATATTTAAAATACATCTCACCAAAACTATTGAGCTGGCTAAGGCATTGGATTGTAAAAAGTAAGTTTGAGGTACTCTACGTTAATATTTTCCTAAATAGAGAGATTTTGCATATTAAGTTGAAATGTTAATTTAACGCGGTGGGAAACAATGAAAAATTACCGTACTTGTATGTACTATGTACTTATATTTCTATATGGTGTCGTTTCCATGCCTGATCGAATACAAAAGTGTGGCAACTTAAAATTTCGAGGTCAGCCCCAATTTTATAGAAACCAGATAACTGCAACGAGTCGCATAAGTTCACACACAGAGCTATACATAAATATGTCCCACTCGAAAAATGTGTGTAAATCATAAATAACGAGTCTGATTCAAGTGACGACTACTCTTCAATGGTGCTTGGTTCACACCAACCAACGAGTCTAAGCAGTTACAACGGTAAAGCGGCGACAAGTTAAATTGGCCGACCCTAAAACCCGGACAGTTTGTTATAGAATCTGAATGTATGTGGAGGTTCTATGCTTCAGCAGGTGGTATTTAAGGCCGCTGGGTGGCGTTAGGAGCAGTCATAATTTAGACAACAAGAGAAGTTGACATATAAACGTAGGCGGAAGCAACTGCAAGCTGCATTAAGAGTGGAGTTTCAGTGATGCGTGCGTACGTTCGATTGCGGCAAAAATTGTTGACAGCTAAGTTGAACTAGTACAAACATATAAAGAGAGTGCCAATAAGAATTGCGTTGAACACAAAAAGTAGACAAACTTTCAACTTTTGCCGCAATTTTTTGCGGTTGCGCACCGCCGCAATCCAACGCACGCACGAGCCATTATGGCCCGATTCCAGTGCGTGCGTGCGCTTGATTGTGGAACTGCGTAAACGCAAAAACTTGAAACGCACTTGAGCTGTTCCAATGCACAGAATGCGTGCGTTCTAAAAACAGTCATCACATTTCGGCAATTTACAACTTGAGCAGTAAACATCTTATATATAATCTGCAGACTGACTAAAAAGCGTTTGCCTGTCCGCTGTCGTTAAACTAAGACTTTAGACAAATGGAAGCCAGTTCGTTGTGTAGCCCAGTGGGTTAAGGCGCGCGCTTGCATTCGGTAATTCGGTAGGTCATGGGTTCGAATCCCAGCTATGCAGGTTTTAAAATTTTTCTTTTATAACTTTTTTTATTAGCTTTTTTATTTTTTACTTTGCTTTGCCTTTTATTGTTGCTAATATTGTTTTGAATGCATAAAAGTGTTTGTGGTTGTGTTCTGAGGACTGACTAAAAAGCGTTTGCCTGTCCATAGACAGCGCGGCGGCAGAGGCAGCGAACGGCTTCTAATAAGAGTTTAGAACAGAGATGCACAGAGCCTATACCCTCGGTACTCATTTGTTTTTGTAAATACCCTTGGGTATAGGCTGCGATTTCTGCACACAGACACAGCTCTTCGCGCTAAGCAATACGCAAAACTTTTCGTTTCGTCTGCCACTGCGCGAGCGCAAAACAACAACACTTTCTTAAGCTTTGTTGGTACACTTTGGCGACAGTTATCTTCAACGCAGGTTTTGTTGTTGCCTTGCCCATGATTTCGAGCAAAAAAGTGTGCAGCTGTAGAATGAGAAGCACTTGAAAAAATGTTTGCTCATAATAAGGTTGAAATTTAAATTCTTCCTACTTCGGAAAATGAAGCACATATCTCTTCAAAAGAGAAGTGGGAAATTGATTTTTTTGACGTTGACATAAATAAGGATCATTAATTGGAAGGATTATGGGAGATTTAAAGGAATTTTCAGTTATTCAGTTTGTTTAATTTCATTACATATAGCTAAGCAGAATATGCAATTAATTTTTTTTACAGTGTACATATTGAACTAAAGTTTTTTTTCCTTTTTCATCATAACAAAGGTTGTTTGAATTGGTGTTTACCCTTCCATAAGGAAGGTTTGGGTATCGCTGGTTTAGAACATGAGGTAGCAAGAGTGGTGATAGCGCAGCGAGTACGGCGTTGTCGCAGAAACCGAAAGTACATGAGTTCGATCCCTGCTGTGGGCAGGGTCTTCGACTTTTTTTTCGATATTATTTAATTACTGGCTTTCTATTAGTATACCGTCATGGTTTCTCATACCCTTTTTTACCGTAATTTTGACTAGCTGTCGTGTATACAGGAACACACGGCTAGAGCCCGACCGAACGCTCGGTTTCGGTTACCGAACAGTTCGGCCAAAAGGTTCGGGTTCGGTCTCGGCTACAAAAGGCCGAGTATTTAGCCGAACAGTTGAGGAAAAAATTGTATAGTTTTAAACAAAATTTAAATTTTTTAATAATACTTTTTATTGATTTTTCATAAATCAGATGCTTAATGTAGGTATTTATTCTTTTCAGAAATATTTTTTCAAATATTTTAGAGAATATCACCAGCAGACTAATTGGTCGATATGACTTAATATCATTTTCTGGTTTATTTGGTTTCGAAATCATTATTATTTCTGCACATTTCCATTGAGTTGGAAAGTGGTCAAGCCGAAGAATTGTGTTGAATGAAAGTGTTAAATATTTTATACATTTTTCTGAAAGTGCTTTAATGGTTTTTGTATCGATACCATCATATTCTGGTGCTTTGAAATTGTTGAGTTTGTTTATTTCTTCTTCTATTTCCAATTGTGAGATATATTTTATTGGAAGGTCCATTTGACAGGCTACGTCTAAGAAGTTCAGAAATGTTTCGTTATCTATTAGGCTATTTAGTGAGAGCGGTTTGAAGGTTTCTTTTATATATTCACCAAAGGCTTGGGCTTTACTTATATCAGATTTGCACCATAGTCCTTCTAAATTTTTTATAGCAATGTTTCTTTTTGTTGGTCGTTTTAAATATTTTGTGGTTTTCCATAAATTGTGTTCGTTGTTTTTATCAGTATTAAGATTTTTGAGGAATTCTGAGACTGTTTGATTTTTATAGTCGTTTAATGCTAATTTCAGTTCTTTGGTAGCTTTGTTGTATTTTCTTTTATCATTTGGTTGGCGTTGATTTTGCCAAGTTTTCCGTAGTTTGCGCTTTTTTATTATAAGCTTTATATTAGGTTCACTTTGCGCAAGCGGTATGTCGTCAAATCTAGTAATCAATTTTTCACCCACTTCCCGACTACTTAGAGATCTGAAACTTTGCATACATGCCTAAACACGAGCACAATACATGAATCAATTTTATGGGCGTAGGATAAGGGGTATGGCACTTTTTTATCAACTCCAGATTTGTGTATACCTTTAGAACTACACATCACACATCAATGAAACTCGGTAGGAACTTACTACATATCCATGTCCTTCTACTGAGAAAATAAGACGGGCACTGGATAAGGGGGCGTGGCACCCCCCATACAAACAAAATTTTTGATCTCGATTAGCTTAAGTTTGAGGTACTCTACGTTAATATTTTCCTAAATAGAGAGATTTTGCATATTAAGTTGAAATATTATACGGAGTTTATGTTTATTCGGCAGCTTGAATGTTAGAAAGAATAGTTTTTATTCGGACTGACTTGCCAAAGAGAAATGACAATACTTAGTTGTCTATTTCTGTTCTGAAACAAAGCAATTTTTTTTTGTTTCAGAACAGAAATAGACAACTAAGTATTGTCATTTCTCTTTGGCAAGTCAGTCCGAATAAAAACTATTCTTTCTAACATTCAAGCTGCCGAATAAACATAAACTCCGTATAATATGATAGGGAGGACACACCCAAATCAGAAAGTAAACATAATGTAAAAACGAAGAAATGTTCTTACAGAAACAAAAACTGATACATTCATTTGCCTTAAGTATGTGCTCCGATGGAGCTCTCAAGTAAGGCAAAAACAATTGCATTAGACAGTGTACAATAGCAACAAACACTATGCGTTTGATATAGACAGCAGGTAACTGGGATGTTTGCCAGCGCAGAGTCGTCCAGTCCGATGGTGTGATGGTTAGCGCATTCGCTTACTACGTCATAGGTTCATGGTTCAACTCCTACGTTTCACAGACTTTACCATTAATGCTTCTATTTCGAGTAATTAGTCGTTTAGAAATTATTAGAATTCACATTAAAAGTCACTGATGAGGTTTTCTGGCAAAAACCGAAATAGCTATATGACCTGCCCATGTGAGCAATAATTCTAATTCTTTGTTGTTGTACACTTAAAATTGCTTTGTTTCAGAACAGAAATAGACAACTAAGTATTGTCATTTCTCTTTGGCAAGTCAGTCCGAATAAAAACTATTCTTTATTAAGTTGAAATGTTAATTTAACGCGGTGGGAAACAATGAAAAATTACCGTACTTGTATGTACTATGTACTTATATTTCTATATGGTGTCGTTTCCATGCCTGATCGAATACAAAAGTGTGGCAACTTAAAAATTCGAGGTCAGCCCCAATTTTATAGAAACCAGATAACTGCAACGAGTCGCATAAGTTCACACACAGAGCTATACATAAATATGTCCCACTCGAAAAATGTGTGTAAATCATAAATAACGAGTCTGATTCAAGTGACGACTACTCTTCAATGGTGCTTGGTTCACACCAACCAACGAGTCTAAGCAGTTACAACGGTAAAGCGGCGACAAGTTAAATTGGCCGACCCTAAAACCCGGACAGTTTGTTATAGAATCTGAATGTATGTGGAGGTTCTATGCTTCAGCAGGTGGTATTTAAGGCCGCTGGGTGGCGTTAGGAGCAGTCATAATTTAGACAACAAGAGAAGTTGACATATAAACGTAGGCGGAAGCAACTGCAAGCTGCATTAAGAGTGGAGTTTCAGTGATGCGTGCGTACGTTCGATTGCGGCAAAAATTGTTGACAGCTAAGTTGAACTAGTACAAACATATAAAGAGAGTGCCAATAAGAATTGCGTTGAACACAAAAAGTAGACAAACTTTCAACTTTTGCCGCAATTTTTTGCGGTTGCGCACCGCCGCAATCCAACGCACGCACGCGCCATTATGGCCCGATTCCAGTGCGTGCGTGCGCTTGATTGTGGAACTGCGTAAACGCAAAAACTAGAAACGCACTTGAGCTGTTCCAATGCACAGAATGCGTGCGTTCTAAAAACAGGCATCACATTTCGGCAATTTACAACTTGAGCAGTAAACATCTTATATATAATCTGCAGACTGACTAAAAAGCGTTTGCCTGTCCGCTGTCGTTAAACTAAGACTTTAGACAAATGGAAGCCAGTTCGTTGTGTAGCCCAGTGGGTTAAGGCGCGCGCTTGCATTCGGTAATTCGGTAGGTCATGGGTTCGAATCCCAGCTATGCAGGTTTTAAAATTTTTCTTTTATAACTTTTTTTTATTAGCTTTTTTATTTTTTACTTTGCTTTGCCTTTTATTGTTGCTAATATTGTTTTGAATGCATAAAAGTGTTTGTGGTTGTGTTCTGAGGACTGACTAAAAAGCGTTTGCCTGTCCATAGACAGCGCGGCGGCAGAGGCAGCGAACGGCTTCTAATAAGAGTTTAGAACAGAGATGCACAGAGCCTATACCCTCGGTACTCATTTGTTTTTGTAAATACCCTTGGGTATAGGCTGCGATTTCTGCACACAGACACAGCTCTTCGCGCTAAGCAATACGCAAAACTTTTCGTTTCGTCTGCCACTGCGCGAGCGCAAAACAACAACACTTTCTTAAGCTTTGTTGGTACACTTTGGCGACAGTTATCTTCAACGCAGGTTTTGTTGTTGCCTTGCCCATGATTTCGAGCAAAAAAGTGTGCAGCTGTAGAATGAGAAGCACTTGAAAAAATTTTTGCTCATAATAAGGTTGAAATTTAAATTCTTCCTACTTCGGAAAATGAAGCACATATCTCTTCAAAAGAGAAGTGGGAAATTGATTTTTTTGACGTTGACATAAATAAGGATCATTAATTGGAAGGATTATGGGAGATTTAAAGGAATTTTCAGTTATTCAGTTTGTTTAATTTCATTACATATAGCTAAGCAGAATATGCAATTCATTTTTTTTACAGTGTACATATTGAACAAAATTTTTTTTTCCTTTTTCATCATAACAAAGGTTGTTTGAATTGGTGTTTACCCTTCCATAAGGAAGGTTTGGGTATCGCTGGTTTAGAACATGAGGTATCAAGAGTGGTGATAGCGCAGCGAGTACGGCGTTGTCGCAGAAACCGAAAGTACATGAGTTCGATCCCTGCTGTGGGCAGGGTCTTCGACTTTTTTTTCGATATTATTTAATTTCTGGCTTTCTATTAGTATACCGTCATGGTTTCTCATACCCTTTTTTACCGTAATTTTGACTAGCTGTCGTGTATACAGGAACACACGGCTAGAGCCCGACCGAACGCTCGGTTTCGGTTACCGAACAGTTCGGCCAAAAGGTTCGGGTTCGGTCTCGGCTACAAAAGGCCGAGTATTTAGCCACAACAACAGTTGAGGAAAAAATTGTATAGTTTTAAACAAAATTTAAATTTTTTAATAATACTTTTTATTGATTTTTCATAAATCAGATGCTTAATGTAGGTATTTATTCTTTTCAGAAATATTTTTTCAAATATTTTAGAGAATATCACCAGCAGGCTAATTGGTCGATATGACTTAATATCATTTTCTGGTTTATTTGGTTTCGAAATCATTATTATTTCTGCACATTTCCATTGAGTTGGAAAGTGGTCAAGCCGAAGAATTGTGTTGAATAAAAGTGTTAAATATTTTATACATTTTTCTGAAAGTGCTTTAATGGTGTTTGTATCGATACCATCATATCCTGGTGCTTTGAAATTGTTGAGTTTGTTTATTTCTTCTTCTATTTCCAATTGTGAGATATATTTTATTGGAAGGTCCATTTGACAGGCTACGTCTAAGAAGTTCAGAAATGTTTCGTTATCTATTAGGCTATTTAGTGAGAGCGGTTTGAAGGTTTCTTTTATATATTCACCAAAGGCTTGGGCTTTACTTATATCAGATTTGCACCATAGTCCTTCTAAATTTTTTATAGCAATGTTTCTTTTTGTTGGTCGTTTTAAATATTTTGTGGTTTTCCATAAATTGTGTTCGTTGTTTTTATCAGTATTAAGATTTTTGAGGAATTCTGAGACTGTTTGATTTTTATAGTCGTTTAATGCTAATTTCAGTTCTTTGGTAGCTTTGTTGTATTTTCCTTTATCATTTGGTTGGCGTTGATTTTGCCAAGTTTTCCGTAGTTTGCGCTTTTTTATTATAAGCTTTATATTAAGTTCACTTTGCGCAAGCGGTATGTCGTCAAATCTAGTAATCAATTTTTCACCCACTTCCCGACTACTTAGAGATCTGAAACTTTGCATACATGCCTAAACACGAGCACAATACATGAATCAATTTTATGGGCGTAGAACAGGGGGCGTGGCACTTTTTTATCAATCCCAGATTTGTGTGTAACTTTAGTACTACACATCACACATCAATGAAACTCGGTAGGAACTTACTACATATCCATATCCTTCTACTGAGAAAATAAGACGGGCACTGGATAAGGAGGCGTGGCACCCCCATACAAACCAAATTTTTGATCTCGATTAGCTTTGGAACTAAAGGTCGTGCAGCCGCCTCTTGGATGTGTCGTCCCACTGGTAAAAGTTTATGGGCGTAGGATAAGGGGTATGGCACTTTTTTATCAACTCCAGATTTGTGTATACCTTTAGAACTACACATCACACATCAATGAAACTCGGTAGGAACTTACTACATATCCATGTCCTTCTACTGAGAAAATAAGACGGGCACTGGATAAGGGGGCGTGGCACCCCCCATACAAACAAAATTTTTGATCTCGATTAGCTTAAGTTTGAGGTACTCTACGTTAATATTTTCCTAAATAGAGAGATTTTGCATATTAAGTTGAAATGTTAATTTAACGCGGTGGGAAACAATGAAAAATTACCGTACTTGTATGTACTATGTACTTATATTTCTATATGGTGTCGTTTCCATGCCTGATCGAATACAGAAGTGTGGCAACTTAAAATTTCGAGGTCAGCCCCAATTTTATAGAAACCAGATAACTGCAACGAGTCGCATAAGTTCACACACAGAGCTATACATAAATATGTCCCACTCGAAAAATGTGTGTAAATCATAAATAACGAGTCTGATTCAAGTGACGACTACTCTTCAATGGTGCTTGGTTCACACCAACCAACGAGTCTAAGCAGTTACAACGGTAAAGCGGCGACAAGTTAAATTGGCCGACCCTAAAACCCGGACAGTTTGTTATAGAATCTGAATGTATGTGGAGGTTCTATGCTTCAGCAGGTGGTATTTAAGGCCGCTGGGTGGCGTTAGGAGCAGTCATAATTTAGACAACAAGAGGAGTTGACATATAAACGTAGGCGGAAGCAACTGCAAGCTGCATTAAGAGTGGAGTTTCAGTGATGCGTGCGTACGTTCGATTGCGGCAAAAATTGTTGACAGCTAAGTTGAACTAGTACAAACATATAAAGAGAGTGCTAATAAGAATTGCGTTGAACACAAAAAGTAGACAAACTTTCAACTTTTGCCGCAATTTTTTGCGGTTGCGCACCGCCGCAATCCAACGCACGCACGCGCCATTATGGCCCGATTCCAGTGCGTGCGTGCGCTTGATTGTGGAACTGCGTAAACGCAAAAACTTGAAACGCACTTGAGCTGTTCCAATGCACAGAATGCGTGCGTTCTAAAAACAGTCACCACATTTCGGCAATTTACAACTTGAGCAGTAAACATCTTATATATAATCTGCAGACTGACTAAAAAGCGTTTGCCTGTCCGCTGTCGTTAAACTAAGACTTTAGACAAATGGAAGCCAGTTCGTTGTGTAGCCCAGTGGGTTAAGGCGCGCGCTTGCATTCGGTAATTCGGTAGGTCATGGGTTCGAATCCCAGCTATGCAGGTTTTAAAATTTTTCTTTTATAACTTTTTTTTATTAGCTTTTTTATTTTTTACTTTGCTTTGCCTTTTATTGTTGCTAATATTGTTTTGAATGCATAAAAGTGTTTGTGGTTGTGTTCTGAGGACTGACTAAAAAGCGTTTGCCTGTCCATAGACAGCGCGGCGGCAGAGGCAGCGAACGGCTTCTAATAAGAGTTTAGAACAGAGATGCACAGAGCCTATACCCTCGGTACTAATTTGTTTTTGTAAATACCCTTGGGTATAGGCTGCGATTTCTGCACACAGACACAGCTCTTCGCGCTAAGCAATACGCAAAACTTTTCGTTTCGTCTGCCACTGCGCGACCGCAAAACAACAACACTTTCTTAAGCTTTGTTGGTACACTTTGGCGACAGTTATCTTCAACGCAGGTTTTGTTGTTGCCTTGCCCATGATTTCGAGCAAAAAAGTGTGCAGCTGTAGAATGAGAAGCACTTGAAAAAATTTTTGCTCATAATAAGGTTGAAATTTAAATTCTTCCTACTTCGGAAAATGAAGCACATATCTCTTCAAAAGAGAAGTGGGAAATTGATTTTTTTGACGTTGACATAAATAAGGATCATTAATTGGAAGGATTATGGGAGATTTAAAGGAATTTTCAGTTATTCAGTTTGTTTAATTTCATTACATATAGCTAAGCAGAATATGCAATTCATTTTTTTTACAGTGTCCATATTGAACTAAATTTTTTTTCCTTTTTCATCATAACAAAGGTTGTTTGAATTGGTGTTTACCCTTCCATAAGGAAGGTTTGGGTATCGCTGGTTTAGAACATGAGGTAGCAAGAGTGGTGATAGCGCAGCGAGTACGGCGCTGTCGCAGAAACCGAAAGTACATGAGTTCGATCCCTGCTGTGGGCAGGGTCTTCGACTTTTTTTTCGATATTATTTAATTACTGGCTTTCTATTAGTATACCGTCATGGTTTCTCATACCCTTTTTTACCGTAATTTTGACTAGCTGTCGTGTATACAGGAACACACGGCTAGAGCCCGACTGAACGCTCGGTTTCGGTTACCGAACAGTTCGGGTTCGGCTACAAAAGGCCGAGTATTTAGCCGAACAGTTGAGGAAAAAATTGTATAGTTTTAAACAAAATTTAAATTGATGAATTGTATGTTTATTTAAATGTAAAATTTAAATTTTTTAATAATACTTTTTATTGATTTTTCATAAATCAGATGCTTAATGTAGGTATTTATTCTTTTCAGAAATATTTTTTCAAATATTTTAGAGAATATCACCAGCAGGCTAATTGGTCGATATGACTTAATATCATTTTCTGGTTTATTTGGTTTCGAAATCATTATTATTTCTGCACATTTCCATTGAGTTGGAAAGTGGTCAAGCCGAAGAATTGTGTTGAATAAAAGTGTTAAATATTTTATACATTTTTCTGAAAGTGCTTTAATGGTGTTTGTATCGATACCATCATATCCTGGTGCTTTGAAATTGTTGAGTTTGTTTATTTCTTCTTCTATTTCCAATTGTGAGATATATTTTATTGGAAGGTCCATTTGACAGGCTACGTCTAAGAAGTTCAGAAATGTTTCGTTATCTATTAGGCTATTTAGTGAGAGCGGTTTGAAGGTTTCTTTTATATATTCACCAAAGGCTTGGGCTTTACTTATATCAGATTTGCACCATAGTCCTTCTAAATTTTTTATAGCAATGTTTCTTTTTGTTGGTCGTTTTAAATATTTTGTGGTTTTCCATAAATTGTGTTCGTTGTTTTTATCAGTATTAAGATTTTTGAGGAATTCTGAGACTGTTTGATTTTTATAGTCGTTTAATGCTAATTTCAGTTCTTTGGTAGCTTTGTTGTATTTTCTTTTATCATTTGGTTGGCGTTGATTTTGTCAAGTTTTCCGTAGTTTGCGCTTTTTTATTATAAGCTTTATATTAGGTTCACTTTGCGCAAGCGGTATGTCGTCAAATCTAGTAATCAATTTTTCACCCACTTCCCGACTACTTAGAGATCTGAAACTTTGCATACATGCCTAAACACGAGCACAATACATGAATCAATTTTATGGGCGTAGAACAGGGGGCGTGGCACTTTTTTATCAATCCCAGATTTGTGTGTAACTTTAGTACTACACATCACACATCAATGAAACTCGGTAGGAACTTACTACATATCCATATCCTTCTACTGAGAAAATAAGACGGGCACTGGATAAAGAGGCGTGGCACCCCCATACAAACAAAATTTTTGATCTCGATTAGCTTTGGAACTAAAGGTTGTGCAGCATCGTATGCAGTCGCCTCTTGGATGTGTCGTCCCACTGGTAAAATTTTATGGGCGTAGGACAAGGGGCGTGGCACTTTTCAAGCAACTACACACTTGGGCTTCAGTTTATAATTATAGGTACACCACACATCAATGAAACACGATAGAAACTTACTCGTCGCGCCTTGCAAGCAAAACAACAACAACTCATCGCGCCACAAATATGCCACGAATATTAGGGTCGATCACTGCCGTATTGTTTGTTAAATT
The DNA here is from genome assembly GCA_963457695.1 of Neria commutata. Lineage (NCBI taxonomy): Eukaryota > Metazoa > Arthropoda > Insecta > Diptera > Micropezidae > Neria > Neria commutata. The sequence continues at coordinate 42,231,700 of OY735245.1, read as the reverse complement.
GAGGATATGACATGTGACGATAGGAAACACTGTGAATACCCTAAATATTGTGTACTGCTCTGCAAGTTTTAAATTCTTTTTGTGAAAAATTTCAGAGCTCTAAAATTGAATTTATGGAAGACTAAAAAGTAGAAAATAAAATTATATAAAAAAAACTTTTTAAAAATAAGCTTTAATTTATTTAATGTACTAAAAAGTAGAAAATAAATTGTTTTTAAGTGACCTGTATCTTACTATCAACAAAAGCTTGTGCGCTCAATATCCATATTCAAAATATCTTTCATTACTAGAATCTATTTGCAAAAAATTATTTAAATAAAATATTGTGGTAACTGGTTGACAAATATTGAACACATGAGCGCCCCAAGCTTTTATTAATAGTAAGATACAGGTGACTTGGAAACAATTCATTTTCTACTTTTTAGTACATTAAATAAATTAAAGCTTATTTTTAAAAAGTTTTTTTTTTAATATAATTTTATTAATTCTCATGTACCTTTGTGTACACGCCGAATTTCCAACAGTTCGTGCCCTTGGTTCACGTATTCTGTGCAACTGGCTCTTAAAAAACGTAACAAAACTTATTCAAAATGGAAACGCCGCACACTGGCTCGTTTGGCCGAATCACGTGGCAAAAATAAGTAAAATCAATTTTTTTGTTGAAAGATTTAGCAAAACTTTTATACGTATTGGATAGGGAATTGATTGTACTTTAAGAAAGTGAAAATTTCAACTTATTTGCATAAGTAGTTTGGTCTGTAGAGCTGGTCAAAGTTGACTGATTTTTCAAACACAGCAAAAAAACGAAATTTGGGAAAAAAATTGCATGTTTGATTTAAAAAAACTGTGATACGGCTGCACAAAAATTAGATTTTTAAAATAGAATTGAATAAATTCGTTAATTTTAACAAAACCAAAATATCTAAAAAAAAAATGTTGAGTTTTTTTTTTATAAATTGCCTTTTTAATAACCTCCTTTTTAGCATTGATTTTAAACTTTGCGTTGAGTTTAAAAAAAAACTTCAAATTTCTTCAGAGCATGCTTACCAGGAGACTAATGACTGATTATTCCTAAAAATATATCCAAAAAATTGTCTGCATATTTTTGCATATTCGCGAGATAGAGCGATTTTTATCGAGAAGTCTACAGATCAGCCATGTCCGTCCGACTGCATTTCACAACTACGGAACCTTAAATTTTGAGCTAGACAGTTGAAATTTGGTATACGACTTCCATTCATGTCGCTATAGTTAAAAATTAAAACTTTTTGGAACCAGCCTCCTGCCACGCCCACTTTTATTAAAATTACATTTTTTCGGGTTTTTATATGAAAATTTGAAAAAAACACGATCTTATTCGAATATGAAGGCAATCCAATTAACTAAAATGCTTACATAATAATCATAGACTACGCCCATTTTCTTGTTTTTCAAAAAAAATATTTTTCGGTATTTTTGCTGCTGGAGCGTCACGAATTTTTGTATTTCCTTAAAAAAAAATTTTAACAATGTAATTTATTAAGAAAAAAGGAAGGATTCTATTAAATAAGTTATTAAAATATTTAAAAAATCGTTTTAACATCGTTAACTTATTTTATCCCTATTGAATTTTTGACACCTTGTAAATAATCAAAATTTTTAACGATCTCAAAAACTTCACTTCTCCACATTAGATGTTCACCATATGACACCCTGTATATATTTTTTTCATTATAAATGCAAAACCTTTCTAAATTTGAAGTATTTCCGCATAATTTTGTATATAAAATGTGCGATTTCTTCTACCTACAGAAAGGCGCACTTCAACAACAGATTCCGTCGCACCCTGTATATCCACACAAACAAATTTTAGTGTCATTAAAGCTATGACAATTTTCTGTAGAATGCAAAATTATTTCGAAATCTTTATCCGTTCAAAAGTTATGATTTTTGCAACGTGGGAAGACAAATCGAGCCACTGTGCGCCGCCCCACTGCACTTAACTGGGAGGAACATAAAAAAGCCAGAAATGATGCTACCCGTGCTGTCAGGCTCTCTAAAAGGCAATATTTTGCGTCGAAACTAAGTCCTGCTTTGTCATCGAAACAACTTTGGCAAAACCTGAAAGACATTGGAGTGTGCAAGAAGAAGACTGACGCCTGCTTGATCGATGCAAATTCCCTCAACGAATACTTCATTTCTATCTCTGCAGCTGACGTACCTACTCTAAGCAATTTTGATGGAAACCACTCGGCTTCCTTAAATGAATTCTATTTTAAAGCAGTTAGCGAATTGGATGTAGCACGTTGCATAAAAAAAATTAAGTCTAATGCCATTGGCGAAGACGGTATATCTATACGATTTCTAAGACTTATTTTGCCCTATGTGCTCAGCGCACTTTCGCACATAATAAACCATTGTTTCACCACTGCTAATTATCCAAGTATGTGGAAAGTAGCTACTATCATTCCGATAGCAAAAACAAAGCATGCCAGCGAACCTTGTGATTTCCGGCCAATAAGCTTGTTGTCCTCTGTCTCAAAGGTGTGTGAGTGTCTCATAGCTGAGCAGATCAATGACCATATAAGATCATTCAACCTTATGTCCGACCATCAGTCTGGATTTCGACCTGGACACAGTTGTTCCACTGCAGTGGTCAAAATCTTGGATGATATAAGAGTACACTATGATATAGGTCATTTGACTCTGCTGTGTCTGTTAGACTTCTCTAAAGCATTCGACACTGTGAATCACTTATTGCTATGCAATAAACTCAAGCTCTACTTTGGATTCTCAGACACTGCTGTTCGGTTTGTTCTCTCTTACTTAGTTGGAAGGTCACAAAGGGTTAAGGTGGGAAACTGCTTTTCTTCATTCAGCAAAACTACCAGTGGAGTACCTCAAGGCTCTGTGCTCGGCCCACTCCTGTTCACTATGTTCGTTAATGACTTATTCAGTAGGTGCAAACATGTCACCATGCATGCTTATGCTGATGACCTTCTATTGTATCTTTCCAGGCCTGCTGGCCTTATTGATGATTTATTTTCGAAAATCAATGAGAACCTTGAAACAGTCGCAGAGTGGGCCAATAGAAATATGTTGAAGCTGAATCCGCTTAAATCGTACGTACTGCCAATTTCGAAAGCTCCCTTTCAGAATATCAATTTACCGCCCGTCCTTTTGAACGCAGTTCAGCTGAAAGCCGTCAACAAGGTAACGAACCTCGGATTTATAGTAAACTCATCATTATCCTGTGAGGATCACGTTAACTCTTGTGTGAGTAAAGTTTACTATCTATTACGAAATCTCCGCATGACAGCCTCCTTCGTTCCCACGGGCACTAGGAGAAAATTGGTAGTACAACTGCTGCTACCAATTATAACGTATTCAGAAGTTGTGTATAGCAAACTTGATTCGAGGTCTTCCCACAAGCTGCTAGTTGCATTTAACAATGCTGCTCGCTATGTTTATGATTTAAAGAGATCCGACTACATCTCGTCATACTGCAACCAAATTCTTGGTACTGGTTTGCTTAAATATCTTCAAGCAAGAAACTGCATCTTTTTGCATAAAGTTATATACTCGCTTTCTCCACGGTATTTATTCGAAAAGCTCCAGTTCTGTAGGTCTAGTAGAAGTAGGAACCTCACGATTCCTCAATACAACTATATGAACTCAAGTAGACTGTTTTTCGTAAGCGCGATCAGACTGTGGAACTCGCTACCGTCTACTATTAAAAATGTATCAAACTATAGAACCTTTAAGCATCTAATTTTCAAATACTTTTCCTAACTACAATCTCATCTCTCATCTATCTCTCCTCCTCTGTTATTACTCTTATTATAGTCTAATAAATAGAATTGAATTAAATTGAATTATCTCTACAATTTAAGCAAAATTGGTTGATTATTTATTGTATTAAAAAATATAAAATTATTAATTTAAGTAAGATCAGTTGATTTATTCATTAGTTGATTATCTATTGTATTTATGCGACATGCAATAGACGAATGTCTTAAATGTTAACACCTTAGAATAAATAAATTGAAATTGAAATTTGAAGATTTATGTTGTATGTATTACATTTGACTTTGACGCATGCTGCTTGAATTTGAGGATTTAGTATTTCATCTTCGATTTTGTATTTCAGTGTTGATTTAATTAAGATAGCTACTCCTCCATGAGCTTTACCATCAGGATGATCGCTGTTAATTAGATCGTAGCCTCTAATTTTGAAATATGATCGTGATGTAAAATGCGTTTCAGAAATGAGCATGGCGTCGATATTGTACATAGAAAGAAATATTTCCACTTCACGGATGTGGTTTAATAAACCGTTTGCATTCCAAATGCAAGCTGCAGATTTATTTGCATAGTTGATTAATTAGTCTTGACATCATATTAATTAAGTTATTTGTCATCTCTAATTGTCTATTGAGTAGTATTTCAATTTTTCGTAAAGTGTTGTTCTCATTGTTCTGAGCAGAGTTATCTTTAGTATTTCATCTTCGATTTTGTATTTCAGTGTTGATTTAATTAAGATAGCTGCTCCTCCATGCGCTTTACCATCAGGATGATCGCTGTTAATTAGATCGTAGCCTCTAATTTTGAAATATGATCGTGATGTAAAATGTGTTTCAGAAATGAGCATGGCGTCGATATTGTACATAGAAAGAAATATTTCCACTTCACGGATGTGGTTTAATAAACCGTTTGCATTCCATATTGCAAGCTGCAGATTTATTTGCATAGTTGATTAATTAGTCTTGACATCATATTAATTAAGTTATTTGTCATCTCTAATTGTCTATTGAGTAGTATTTCAATTTTTGGTAAAGTGTTGTTCTCATTGTTCTGAGCAGAGTTATCTTTAGTACTTCATCTTCGATTTTGTATTTCAGTGTTGATTTAATTAAGATAGCTGCTCCTCCATGAGCTTTACCATCAGGATGATCGCTGTTAATTAGATCGTAGCCTCTAATTTTGAAATATGATCGTTATGTAAAATGCGTTTCAGAAATGAGCATGGCGTCGATATTGTACATAGAAAGAAATATTTCCACTTCACGGATGTGGTTTAATAAACCGTTTACATTCCATATTGCAAGCTGCAGATTTATTTGCATAGTTGATTAATTAGTCTTGACATCATATTAATTAAGTTATTTGTCATCTCTAATTGTCTATTGAGTAGTATTTCAATTTTTCGTAAAGTGTTGTTCTCATTGTTCTGAGCAGAGTTATTTTTCAGTATTTCAGCATATGTAGAATTTCCGCTTAGTATATTGTAATCAGTAGCATGATTAGAAGGCACAAAATTTGTTTTGGTGAATGAATTGGTGGTTATTTTTGATTGATGTTTTTGGTTAATGTTTTGACTTACATTTTTCTTTTGAACCAGTTTTTGATAAACATAACAGCCTTTGTAACTTGCTGGATGATTTTGTAGACAATTAACACATTTTGCAGGTGAGTCTTTGCTTTTAGGACACTGAGGACTGGGATGGTCTAGTCCGCATTTGACGCAGATGTATGGCTTCGTACAATATGTTTTTGTGTGTCCAAATTGTTGACAGCGGTAACATTGTACAATATCGTTACGATTTTTTAGGTGGTTCGATGACTATTAATGCATTATTAATGTGTTTTAGTTCATAAATTGTTTTGTTGTTGTTATTTGGTTCAATGTCAATAAAAAACATTGGAAGTGGTTGTTTAGTAATGCGACTTCGAATATTGACAATATTCCTTACATTATGTCCAAATTTTTCTAGTTCGGTTTTTATGTCATTAATATCAGTGGCTTGATGTAGATTTTTAATAACGACTCTAAATGCTCTTTCTTGTTTGAGTTGGTATGTATGAAAGCTGATATTTTTAAATTGCATGTGTTTTACAAGTGATCTATAGGAATCTACATTTTTAACTGTAATTCTAATTTGTCCTTCTCTTGTTGTTTTATAATTAAACAAGTGGGGCCACCTGTCGTGTGTGCCTGTATACACGACAGCTAGTAAAACAATTAGCAACAATAAAAGGCAAAGCAAAATAAAAAATTAAAAAAAAAATGTTGAAACCTGTGACCTGCCGAGTGCAAGCGCGCGGCTCTACCCACTGGGCTACACAGGGCACTGCTTTCGTTCGTCTAAAGTGGTAGAAGAAAGAAAGTGGACAGGCTGCAGGCTGCAGGCAGACGCTTTTTAGTCACTCTGCGTTTTATATATAAGATTCTGTAGTTGGAATTACTGAACTTAACGTTTTGATCATTTGATTTATGTCATTAACATTAGGTATACAAATAGGTGGTGGTTTTAAGGTTGATTCTCTTGGAGTTGCTTCTCTTTCATCTTCATCATTGTTAGCAGTATTTAGCTCAGCAAATCTGTTAGTATTTGAAGACGTACCTGCGATGTCATCACTTATTAATATTTTTTTTTCAACACTTTGGGTGAAGAGAGGTTGTTTCTCTTGGTACGTTTAGTTGGTGTGGGCACAGTCTGCCATTCCACTTCGTCTTCATTATTATTCTCCATTGTGTCCATAGTCAGATTTCCAGCGTTAGGCATGGGATATATTGGTTTTTTCTTTTCCGTTTATGAAATCCAGTTCCAATGCAGTAGTGTTAGAATAAGGAATTTCCTTGTACAAGGAATGTATTTGCATATGTATATTGTGGTATTGCGCTGTGGCAATAAATATTTTTCTTTTTTATTTTTCTTTTTTGTAAATTCACAAGGAAAATTATTGAAAGTAGAAAGCGTGTTGCTCAGACGAGAATATTTTTGTGAATGATACCTCAAATGAATGGTTTTTTATAATAAAATGTAATTTTTTTGTTCATTAAAATTCTTGTTCTTTTTTTTGCATATATATTCGAAAGGTTCGGTCTCGGTTTCGGCCGAACATAAAAAAAAGGCCGAAGTTCGGTATCGGTCTCGGCCAAAATTTCGGGTTCGGTCGGGCTCTACACACGACCGGACCTTTCTGGTTCTTAAATAATATACAGAATGTAACAAGATTTTTATTTAAGTATGTCTTCACTCTTTCAATGTCAAACCGCAAGAGGCCGGATGTATCCATTCACAATTCACAAGTCGCCATGATACACAGCGTTGCCAACCACCAAAAGGGTGAGACATTGCCATACCGAAAGTATTATTGAAATTCAAGGAGATTACAACTCGGCCCTCCTGACTTCTTTGATCGACCTCGATCAATGTTACATGATTTCTAAGTGCTTAATTCTATTACAACATTTGACTTATATCTAGCGAGTTAGTGCTGCTTTCCTGGTTACTTTCTTGCTCGGGCAATTCCGGAACAGGGGTAAGCCACAGGCGCAGCCGATTCGACGCAACCACCACATCATATGACATTTGGGTTACCTGGCAGTTGTCAATGTCTTTTAATACATAACGATCATTCGGAAGTTTTTGCCAATCACGTAAGGACCCCGGTATTTGGGCAGGAATTTTTTATTATGGCCTACCGTGGTATCAACATTCTTCATGACAACAAAGTCTCCTACATTATAAATTTTCGCCGGTACACTGTGCTTTTCGAAATACTTCAAGTTATACCCCTGAAACTTCTCGATGGACTCCAAAGGTTCAGCTCGAACCTGTGCTAAATCACATCTCTCTGACACTTAAGCCAGCATTGCCTTAAGAACTCTGTTAACCCGCTTGGGGAGAAGCAACCGCCACCTTCAGATGTTCGATATTATTCTTTAGGATAAAATTCCTAAACTCTCCTGAAGTAAAGCAGGTTCCCCGGACGCTAACAATTCGTCTAGGGCTGCTATAGTTATCAAAGTATCTTTGTAAAGACGCACAAACCTTTTTTTGTACTGGTTGTTTTGACCACATATAGTTTAACATATGTAAATCCATCAACCATCAATAAGATATGTTTCCTAGCTGATTTTACAGACGGCAAAGGGCCAAAGTGGTCAATAGGTATGGGTTTCTTAGGTATATTGTACAAATTATGTTGGTTGCTTCGGGCCGCGGGGGAATAAATTATGCACTTAACACAGTTTTTTATGTACTGGTCCATCTTTTTCTTAAGTTTTGGAAACCAATAATTTTTTCTAATCTCAAGCGAATAATATTGACCTCCATCTCTTGTGGTACAAATAGCTGATAGTGATTTCCCTTTCCTACCTTAAAGACTAAACCATCCCTGAGTTCAAAATGTTGAACAGCCCCCTCTTCCAGTTTTGACCTAAATGAATTAATAGACTGATCTCGATTCTGTGTAATCGGTATGTTAAGGTAAATTTCCTGCACACTCTCTTCGTTAACCATATGGCAGCGGCGTATCTCCTAAAGTAAGAAAAAAGGCCTAAGCATTGCTGAAGTTGTTTAAAATTTTGTGGACTCGGAAATTCCCGAATGGCTTTGAGATGCGACTCATTTGGTCTAATACCCTTCGAGCTTACTGTATAACCCAAGAAATTTATAGTAAAACTAGCTGTCCCGGCAAACGTTTTTCTGCCTAAAATAATTATTTTATTCCAAGATTTGTTTGTATTTCAGGAAGAATATGTTTTCGTGAATATTTCTACCCCGACAACAGCTATCGGGTTCAAATTTTGTCGACGACTTTCTGTCAACTTTAGTAAATATTATGTGAATTTGAGCCAAATCGGTCCATAAATAAGAATTTTCGAAAAAACGCCACCACAGCGCCACTTGGGAAGGTCTAACATGAAAAAAAACCATTCAGAGCACCACACGAATATATGTTGTGAGTATAAGGTCGATCACTTATGTGGTTCAGCCGTGATGCTGCAACATACGCACAAACGTTTTTATATATTAAGATAACCGAACTTGCATTTGCTCATTTTAAGCTCTAAGCCCCTCCTGTACAATCGGCTTAATACCTCTTTAATCGTTTCCAAATGGCTCTCAGTCCTTCAATGCAATGGTGATATCGTCCATGAATACCACAATCTTGCGGGCAAGTATCAAATCCTTAAGTATCTCATAAATAATACTTTGGAATAAAGCAGGGGCGTTTTTCAAACTAAACGTCATTTTGGTATATTCATATTGCCCCCAAGGTGTCACAAATGAGGTGAATTCAATTGACTCCGCATGCTTCTGTACCTGGTGGAACCCGTTCTTCAAGTCCAGTGCAGTAAAAAAGGTATTCCCCTCCAGATATTCTATGAAATCTTCTATCAAAGGCATCGGAAAATTATCTCGAATCGTATTTTTATTCAAAAACCTATAATCAACAAAAAGTCGTCCGTCACCATCCTTTTTCCTTATTAAAACCGTGGCCGAAGCATAAGGAGAATTACTGTACTTAATTATACCTTTGTCCCATAAAGTTTCAATTTTATTTTGAACATCAGTCTTTTCAGCGTAAGGAAGTCTTCTGTGTCCGCAATGAAAAGGGTTTCATCAGTTCAGTTTATTTTTATCTTTAAATCATAGGGTTCTACTGGTACTTCAGACGGCGGATAACAATACGACTTGTCAATTACTTTCCTTAAACTAACTCTTTGTTTGGCAGTCAATCCTTGATTAATATCAACCTCTGCTTTGGAATCCACCTTAGAATCAAGGAGTGGCCTCAACGTGTCCTTCTCTATACAATAATTCAGGGTCCCAGAATCAACCACACTGTTTACCAACTCCATTGGAGCCTCTTCACTTTTTCCTCTTAACTTTAACAAAAAATTCTCCGAATAACGAATTTTAGCGCTTTTCGACGCTACAACAAAATTAACTGCGAGCTTACGGCAAGCGCTGAAGCAAGATCAATTGCGGACTTACAGGCAAGCGCTACAACAACAGCAACTGCAAGCGCTGAAACAAGAGCAATTGCAGACTACAACAACAACAACTGCGAGCTTACGGCAAGCGCTGAAACAAGATCAATTGCGGACTTACAGGCAAGCGGTACAACAACAGCACTGCAACTGCAAGCGTACCGGCGAGCGCTACAACAACAGAAACTGCAAGCGTACCGACAAGCGCTGAATCGAGAGCAACTGCATATTTACCGGTAAGCGCGAGCTGCAGCAACAGCAACAACACTGCCAGCAAATTGTGCCAAGCTTAGGGACCAACGTAGGTAGAGATAAGTAGTTTTTCAGTTGGAATCAAGACATTGAATAAAAAACAGCGCATCGCGCTTAATTCAACTATAAAACAAAAGCACATAGTGCTAATCTTATAATTGGCGCCCAACGGGAAAAACACGAGCTAGAAGTACCGCGTGTTCCCTGAAATTTTTCAAACAAATTTAAAAAAAAAAACCAAAATATTTATTCGCTTTAATTGCTGAGCGAATAAATGATCACCAGCTCAGACTGTGAAGAGCGAGAAATTTAAAGGCAATTGTCGAAGGAAGAAAATATCCAGCATACCACCGCACGTGTTTAGCCGTGTGCAGCTCTAGACATCAGTAGCCGATTATAACTAAGAAATTCAACAATTATTGCATGTAAGTACTTAGTGATCAGTGTAAAGTAAAAAATAAATAAACGTTCAAAATTGAGTAAATTGCGTTAATTCAATTGAGCGTAAAATTGATTTATTGAATGTCAAATATAAATAAAAGTGGAAAATTGAGTAAATTGCATTGAATTGAATTAATTGAATCAAGGGAAATCGTGAGAAATGAACGAAGAACAGCTACAAAGTATCGTGACCGCTGCAGTAACCGCAGCCACGGAAAGGACTAGAGAGTCCTTTGAAAGGACGATAGGGCAGCTGACGGAAAGGCTTAGGGTTTTAGAGACTCCGATCGAGGTTGAGCAGTACATGCCAGTTACAATTCGTGCAGGTGTGGTATGTCAAGAATCCCTCGATCTTGTGAAATCCTTACCTGAATTTGATGGTAACCAGTGTCGCTATGTTTCGTGGAGACAGGCTGCCCACGCGGCTTTTAAACTTTTTGAAGATTTTGAAGGTAGTTCAAAATATTATCAGTGTGTCGCCATAATAAGGAATAAGATTGTAGGAGACGCGGACATGATGCTAGCGTCGTTCAATACTGTGCTAAATTTTAAAGCAATTATTGCTCGACTGGACTTTACATATGCTGACAAAAAACCAATATATTTGATTGAGCAGGAGATGTCAACTCTTCGACAAGGGAGGTTATCAATAATAGAGTTTTATGACGAAGTCGAAAAAAAGTTGACCCTGATTATAAATAAGACCATCATGTCGAATGAAGGCAACAATGCTCTTATAGAGTCATTATGCCATAAATATAGACAGGATGCTCTAAGGGTTTTCGTATCCGGTCTGCGTAAGCCAATGAGCGATATTATGTTTTCTTCGCAGCCAAAGGATATGCCTAGTGCCTTAGCGTTGGCTCAGGAGCTGGAGGCAAATCATGCTCGCTATTCTTTTGCGAACTCTTTCTCCAACAGGAGTGAAGCTGTCCAGATTGGACAAAATGGCGGAAGGACAATTGCTCCGCATCATTCTCCTCACTACAGACAGGTTAATCGACAGCCTCAGCACAGGCCAATCCCTATGGAGGTCGATCCTACTCTCTCACATTTTAGGCAGAGAACGAACTTTAACCCAAACTGGAGAGCGGAGCAAGACTCTCACAGAACCCGTCAGGCATCCCAAAGTTTTAACCAAAGGCCAATAGCTCACAATAATCAACAATTTCAGCAGAGGGAAGCAACGAAGAGACAGCGTGATAGCGATAGGCAGAATATTAATAAAATACAAAGAATTAACCATTTTATCCAGAATCCGGTTGAGGAAAGCTTTTCCGATGATGCGTCCCAACATGATCTTTTAGAGGAGATTAATTTTTTAGACGAAGGTCGCTTCTGCCGTATGTAAATAAGACACTGGCCGGGCTATTAATTGATACGGGAACGGGAAAAAATTTTATTAAACCTGTGGAGAATTTAAGGGGAATACGGAAGATTGATAAAGCATTTAAAGTTAAATCCCTCCACGGCACCGCCGTGATAGTCGAAAGTTGTTTAGTTAATATTTTTTGGAGAAATGTACCTTTCTATCTCCTTTCAGAGCTTAAAACTTTCGATGGAATTATCGGGTTTGATTTCTTAAAGGAAATCGAGGCAAAATTGGCCTTGAATATTGCACTATAAAGGTGGTGAGGAAAAACTGGAATATTATGATTGTGGGGGTATAAACAAAACTGTAGTTTGTGGAAATTCTGCTAGGATTTCACTTATATTGGAGGAACATTCGAGGGTTTTCGCGAATGCAAATGAAGCTTTGCCATTTAACACAAATGTAGTTGCCACAATAAGGACGATTGATCATGATCCAATATATTCAAAATCTTATCCTTACCGAATAGCTGTTTCAGAATTTATAAACGAGGAAATTAGGAATTTATTGCGAGATGGAATCATTCGTCCCTCTCGATCACCATACAATAACCCCATATGGGTTGTTGACAAAAAAGGGATAGATGAAAATGGTAAAAGGAAAATGCGGATGGTGATCGATTTTAGAAAATTAAATATGAAAACAATTTCTGACAAATATCCTATTCCGGATACCTCTGTCATATTAACTAATATGGGAAAATCCGCTTTTTTCACTACACTTGATTTGAAATCTGGATTCCATCAGATCAAGCTTGCTGACAAGGACAGGGAAAAAACTGCGTTTTCGGTAAACAATGGAAAGTATGAGTTCTGCAGACTTCCTTTTGGTCTAAAGAATGCCCCTAGAATATTCAAGAGGGCAATTAACGACGTTTTAAGAAATGAAATAGGAAAATGCTGCCATGTTTACATCGATGATGTTATAATATTTTCGAGTAATGAGGAGCAGCATTACAGAGACATTGAAAGAATTTTGACAAAACTTTACGAAGCAAATATGCGTGTTTCAATGGAAAAATCCAAATTCCTCAAGGAGGAAGTAGAATTCCTTGGGTTTATTGTTTCAAAGGAGGGGATTAAGACCTGCCCTGATAAGGTCAATGACATTTTAAATTACAAAATCCCTGGTACCCTTCGTGGGTTACGGTCCTTTTTAGGACTATCCGGATATTACAGGAGGTTCATTTAAGATTACGCCTCTATAGTAAAACCCCTTACAAGATACTTAAGAGGAGACAACGGTCATGTGGGGGCCAATCAGTAAAAAAATATTAAGATCGAATTAGACGAGGACGCACGGTTAGCTTTTGCAAAAATTAAAAAAATTTTATCCTCAGAGGACGTACTGTTACTATACCCCGATTACAAGCAACCATTTGATTTAACAACCGATGCATCAGCACACGCGGTTGGCGCAGTATTGTCACAGGGAGGTAGACCGATAACGATGATTTCAAGGACGCTACCAACCACCGAGGAAAACTATGCAACTAACGAAAGGGAACTCTTAGCAATTGTGTGGGCACTTCAGAAATTGCGTAACTATTTGTATGGAGTAAAGTGATTGAATATTTTCACTGACCACCAGCCTTTACCCTTTGCTGTTTCGGATAAAAATCCGAATACAAAAATGAAGCGCTGGAGAGCATTTGTTGAAGAGTTTTCGCCTCAGTTTTTTTACAAACCCGGAAAAGATAATCTCGTTGCCGATGCGTTGTCACGCCAACACATTAATGCTAAAGAACATTCGGACGATTCAGAATCCGCTACAATTCATAGTGAAGAATCTCTAACGGAGGTAATTCCGGTGGTTGAAAATCCAATCAATGCATTTCGAAATCAAATAATACTGGAAAAAGGGAACACCACAAATAAGGTTACCAAAATGATTTTTCAATCAAGAATTAGGCGAATAACATTCGAAAACTTTAATGATCTTGTACCCTTGATAAGTCAGTGTGTTAATCCCGACGTTGTCAATGCTATCTGTTGTGATTTGCCCACTCTAGGGAAAATTCAGGATGAGGTTGTGAGGAAGTTCCCATCAGTTAAATTTCGATATGCAGCGAAACAAGTTAATGATATTTTTAACGAGGATGATCAAAATGAGTTATTAGCATTGGAACACAGTAGGGCACATCGTTCTATCCGAGAAAATATAAAACAGGTGATAAACGATTATTATTTTCCAAACATGCGAAAGAAGCTAAAAGAAATCACACTAAACTGTAAAATTTTTAAAGAGGCCAAGTATCAGCGGCATCCAGCGAAACCAGAAGTAGGAAGGACTCCGATACCATCTCGTCCTGGAGAGATGTTACATATGGACATTTATTCCACAGACAAGCATCACTTTTTAACTTGCGTGGATAAATTTTCGAAATTCGCTACTGTTATTCCCATTAAATCAAGAGCCATTGTTGACATTAAGCAAGCTTTGTTGCAAATACTTAATTGCTTTGAAAGGACGAAAAATGTAACATTCGATAACGAAAAATCGCTAAATTCTCAAACAATAAAGTCTCTTCTTAAAGATTATTTTGGTGCAGAAATTTTTACAACTCCCCCCTTTCATAGTACAACAAATGGGCAAGTAGAAAGGTTCCACAGTACGCTTACAGAAATCGCTAGGTGCACTAAGCTAGAGCAAACTTTAAACGACACGAATGAACTAATACTTCTTGCTACAACAAAGTACAACAATTCCATTCATTCGGTAACGGGATGGAAGCCAATTTTTCTATGCCTGAAAATCTTAAAACCGAAATAAAAACAAAAATTACTAAGGCCCAGGAAAGTGAGTTGGAAAGGAACAATAAAGGTAAATTAACACGATTCTTTAAATCAGGAGATAAGGTTTATGTTAAGACAAACAAAAGAATAGGCAATAAGTTTTCTAAAGTTTTTATAGAAAAAACTATTCAAAAGGATCTAGGATCCACCGTCTTAATAGACAAAGGAAAGTTCATAAGAGCAACATAAGATAAGTTTTTTTTTCTCTTTTCAAGCTATTTATATTGTTAAGACTGAAAGGATTGTAAAACTAAATTATTGATTCTTCCAAATCGAATTACGTGACACTCACTGTTCCCGTCAGCAATTTGAGAAGACTATGACACGCAAATACAGAAACAGAAAGAAATACAATTTTAACGACTAAGAAAGGAGACATATTGAATTAGAACATTTATTTGAAATATTGTTAGCTAGGAATCGAACAGGCTTGGAAAACATAATTTACTCTATAGTTTTGAAAAATAAAACAACGTTTAGTAACTGGGTTAATTTTTGATTAAAATGAAATTATTAAACTATTGAAAATTAAAAATATTGATCACTGAGTACAGCGCTAACGTTAGCATAAGCGATATTATAAGTAATTATAAGCTAAAAATTGTAGAAAATTAAGATTTTATTTACTATATTATTAAACTCCCAAAAATCATGAACGTTTTCAGCTTAGATAGGATTTTTCCAGTGGCACACGACGAGAAGACTGTGGCAGTGCAACGATTCCTGTTACCAATTGCACCGAAGCGCCAGATGCTAGTTTTGCAGAATAAAACCAGATGCCACTTGCATACAACAGCTGTATAGTAGCCACAAAGCATCATGTTAAACTATGCTCAGCCAACTCGACCCACTCGCTGAGGTAGACAGTGGCCTCATAATCATAAATAACCAATCTGTCGAAGTTCGAGAAAGAAGCCAGCACGGTCAGAAGTACGGTCTTTGTCAACCTAAAACGGGAAACTTGAAACATAAAGATTTGCATCAAAAATCCAAACGCGTTTGACTCATGCATTGTTAAAATTGCTGGTCATACTAATCAGTATTAGTACAGTCGTTTTATGCAAAAAACAAAAACATACAAAGGCAGCCAACAAAGAAACATGATTGCTGAGATTGCAAGAGCGGCCGCGGACGGCCTTGTCTTACGGGGGGGGGGGGGGGGGGGGGGACAGTTAACACATGACTCCCTTCTTCGTCACGATGCCACAGAGCAGACGCTGGCTGAGCTTGAAGAGCGCGAGAACTGTCCACGGTAGGCTTTTCGGCGCTACAACAAAATTAACTGCGAGCTTACGGCAAGCGCTGAAGCAAGATCAATTGCGGACTTACAGGCAAGCGCTACAACAACAGCAACTGCAAGCGCTGAAACAAGAGCAATTGCAGACTTACCGGTGAGCGCTACAACAACAACAACTGCGAGCTTACGACAAGCGCTGAAACAAGATCAATTGCGGACTTACAGGCAAGCGGTACAACAACAGCAACTGCAACTGCAAGCGTACCGGCGAGCGCTACAACAACAGCAACTGCAACTGCAAGCGTACCGACAAGCGCTGAATCGAGAGCAACTGCATATTTACCGGTAAGCGCGAGCTGCAGCAACAGCAACAACACTGCCAGCAAATTGTGCCAAGCTTAGGGACCAACGTAGGTAGAGATAAGTAGTTTTTCAGTTGGAATCAAGACATTGAATAAAAAACAGCGCATCGCGCTTAATTCAACTATAAAACAAAAGCACATAGTGCTAATCTTATAATTTATACGCATATATTTATAAATTTCGCAAAGGAATTCGCTCGAATTTGCTCACTATCAGCGACATTCAGATGGGAACGGCCTTGCTCATTCGGATGGTTCAAACCTCTACATTGGTTGAGGAATACAGGACGCTTAAGGCCAAAGGTACAATCGCATCATCAAGTAAGATACATTCTCTAAACCCGTTCTTAGACAAAAACGGTTTGCTTCGCGTCGGTGGACGTCTTCAAAATTCTGCACTAGATTTCGATGCACGACATCCAATCATACTGCCCAAGAAGCACCCACTTACTATTGCAATAATAAACCATTTTCATCACAAGCTTTTGCATGCTGGCTCCCAGGCACTTTTGGCATCGCTTAGACTTCAATACTGGCCTATTGGTGGAAGGAAAGCCGTCGCCAGCGTCGTCAACAAATGTGTTCGCTGCTTTCGAGCCAAGCCCATGGTAATTCAGCACATCAT
This sequence comes from Neria commutata, assembly GCA_963457695.1. Lineage (NCBI taxonomy): Eukaryota > Metazoa > Arthropoda > Insecta > Diptera > Micropezidae > Neria > Neria commutata. The sequence goes on along the minus strand of OY735245.1, from coordinate 42,214,850 downwards.
GGGGAGTCTTCCGGCGGATAGAGTGCAGCCTGGCAGAGCATTCCTGGTGACAGGTATTGATTTCTGCGGACCATTTCTCTACCAGTCGGAAGTCCGAAACCGGCCACCGATCAAATGCTACATATGCGTGTTCATATGCTTCGCTGCTAAGGCGACTCATCTGGAGCTGGTGAAGGATTTATCGACTCCATCCTTTCTAGCAGCTTTAAGGCGATTCATAAGCATTCGCGGGACTCCGAAAACTATTTGGTCTGATAATGCAACTAATTTTGTCGGCGCGAAAAATGAATTGGCGGATTTAAGGCGGCTGTTTCAGGACCAAGCGCATCTAAAGGCAGTTCAGCAGCAATGTCTGAGTGATGGAATAGACTGCCAGTTCATCCCGCCACGCTCTCCGCATTTTGGGGGGCTATGGGAGGCTGCAGTAAAAAGCGCTAAATTTCATTTTTGGCGCACTGTTCATCCATCGATCCTCAGCTTCGATGAGCTGAGAACATTAGTTTATCAAATTTCTGCTATTTTAAACTCACGACCTCTATGTCCCATTTCAGAAAATCCAGACGATCTTGACATGCTCACGCCTGCACATTTTCTCATTGGGGCTTCATTCGCATCTATAGCCGAGCCAGACGTTTCTACACTTAACATAAATCGACTCGACAGATGGCAGAAAGTTTGCTTCATGCAGCAAGTCTTTTGGAAGAAGTGGAGCTCCGAGTACTTGACCATTCTTCAGCAACGGAGCAAATGGCGCACAAATAATGCGAATTTGAAGACTGGTGCCATGGTGCTTCTGAAGGACGAAAATCTTCCACCTCTTAAGTGGCAGTTCGCTAGAGTTGTGGACACTGTCAAAGGAAATGACGGAGTAGCACGCGTCGCCATTCTACGCACTAGCAGTGGAATAACTAAACGTGCCATCAACAAACTCTGCGTTCTCCCAATAGATGATGGAGTTGGAAGCGTGGACCTTCCAACGGGGGAGGATGTTGGGAGACTGCAGCCCTGATATGCTAATTTGTTATATATATAAAATTTGTACAGTCTGGCAACGCATGGCTACATGCAGTCACATCACCAGATTTGGTCTCGCTTGTAATAACTTTTTTACTTCGTTGTCAACCTTCGCGGCTATAAGAGCCAAATTCGCTAGCAATAAATTTTATAACGTTTCGGAAATTTCGGTTTACTTTTTGCTATTTCGATAGCTAACAAAAAAGCTTGTTAGCTTTACACTAACCATTCGTCGATTCGACGAAAATTTTTAGGGTGTTTTTTTTTTATGTAGTAATATAACTTTTAAGTTATGTTTTATTATAAATTAAATTTATTTTATAACACTTTTAATAAGGCACTAGCCGCCAAGAGACAGCGAATTTTCTGTTGCATGTTCGTCGAAACCACGAAGGTTTATATTCCAGGGCTGACTGTTGTCAGATCGGGAATTCAACCTTATAAGTCTATATATTTTTCGAAGAAGTTCGTTCAAACTATCGGCTAATTGTGGGCGAATTCAATACCGGAGCCGGTTAATCGGTCGGGGCACTACTATTTATATCAGGCATGTGATGTAAATCGTACGAATTTTCAATTTAATTTCAATTTATTAACCTAATTCTGTTCACATATAAGACATATAGTCTTTTCCATGCAGTAAGTATATATTATAAATAACAACAAGTAATAATCAACACAGAAAATATAAAGGATAATTAAAAATAACTTAGACATTAATTAAAAATTTTTTAGATAAATAAAAGATCTAACAATTTTTATCAATAAAGTTTTATCTAATATAGAGAGATATAGTATAGGTTAGAAAAAGTGGGAAGAGATAGGATAGAAGAAGAAAGTAGCAAGGTACGTTCAAGAGAAATGTTGGAAAATAGCATACTTAAAGCTGTGCTTACTTTTGATACTTTTTATATTTAGAGGAAGCGAGTTCCACAATCTGATGACGTTCACAAAAAAAGAGTCTGTCGGAGTTTAAAAAGTTATGTGCAGGGATTATGAGGTTTAAATTTTTAGCTGACCTACAAAACTGTAGCTTATTAAATAAGTAATCAGGCGTTTGTGTATAAATTAAGCTATGCAGAAAAATACAGTTTCTGGCTTCCAAGTACTTAATAACATTGCAACCAAGTACTCGATTGCTCAAATGACTAATGTGGTCAAACTTTTTCAGACCATAGATATATCTGATCACATTATTAAAAGCGAGTTGTAACTTAATCTTTGACCTAGAGTCCAGTTTACTATACACAACTTCAGCGTAGTAAATGATTGGCACTATGAGTTGGATCACTGGCTTTCGTCTGGGCTCGACAGGCACAAATGATGCAGTCCACCTTAGGTTCCGTAGGGTACAGTAAACCTTGCAAACCACGGAATTTACATGATCTTCGCAAGACAGGGAGGAGTTTATAAAGAAACCAAGATTTTTAACTTTTTCGACAAAATTCAAGGCTACACCATTCAGAATAATTCCTGGTATATTAGAAACAGAGTAGTTAGATTTTGAAATCGGCAAGACATATGATTTGACGGGGTTAAGGCTAAGCTTATTCGCTTTAGACCAATCTTCGAGCTTTTTCATGTCTTCATTTACTTCAGTGCATAAATCTTCAACAAGGCTGATTGGCTTGGACAAGTAGAGCTGAAGATCATAATATGCATGCATTGTAACATGACGGCATGTGTTGAAAATATAATGAGGAACATCGTGAATAAAAGCGGACCAAGGACTGAGCCTTGCGGCACTGCACAGGATAAATTACTGAAAGCAGACAGACTATTTCCCACCCTAACTCGTTGAGACCTCCCTACTAAGTAATTATATATCAGATGGACCGCCCCGCTAGAAACCCAAAATTTAGCTCTAGTTTTTGACAAAGGATGTAATGGTCAAAACGAAAACGAAGTTTCAAATCGTACGAATTCGTTTTATGTGTGATGAAAATTGCACGATTTCATTTAAATTCGACGACATGTTCGAAACTGCTGATTTGCCGTAACGATAGAAATTTAACATTTTTTGCAAAATTTAGAGAAATTACAAAAATAGGTGCATTTTTGGCCGCAGGAAGTTTCTTAAAAGAATTGCCGTGACCGCCACAAAGTGCATTCATCGGTGTAAGTGCAAAGGGCATATTTCGTGCTGTGTTAAAGTCGAAACATGGCCCGAGTTACCAGCTGCATTTATGTGCAACGCAGTTGAACAGGGGCTGAGGGGTTTTGGCATAAACACCTGCTATTTTGTACGAACATGATTTCAACAACTCCCCGAAAAATGTTTACTTCGTTTGTACTTATAACATACGTCTAGCCTACCGAACCAGTACCTAACTTGGCCCCATTTCATGCTGGGTGCGCCCCTGGCAAAAACCCTTCTGGGTTGGTCTTCGCACTGTAAAAGTCGAGAAAATAATAACCATCTCTAACATAAACGTGATCAAATTTCATATTTCTGTGGTCACAAGTCACAACCGCCCAAGTTTGCTTTTTTAATTTTTTCAAGAGGAAAGCTTCAAGTTTCAAATTATCACTGCAGTATATGTAAAAACTCTTATGTTTTTGATGGATAATAGCCGCCCTAAAAAAGATACAAACATGAAAATTTGGTGGCATACAGATTTGCACACGCTGAACACGATGGCATTAAAAACTCAATTTTGTCCTAACTCGAGTTAGGCTGTTATGGTTTGCGACCACTGATTTAACTTGTTCCCTATTTACACACGAAAATATTGCTATACATTTTGCGATTCATTAACAAATTGTATCCGTAATATTGATGCTGTTGTTGCAAATGTACAAAATTTGTAAGCGCAAATGACAAAAGAGCAACTGAAAGATTACAGAGAGGAGTTCAGCTTCCCTGTGATCGAATTCAGGTCCAAGTGTTAGGACTGAACAGTGTGGTTTCAGCCAACACCAGAACAGCCTGTGAATTGGTTATAACCTCATTCCGCGACCCGGCCAAAATAATCGAGACGACCGCTCTCATTCGCCTCCAAGTTCAAAAGGCGCTCCCCGATATACCGCTGGCTGGCCCAGCTCTACACAGTGTTGTAGATATATTGCTTGGAGCCCCACATTATTCTATGCGGCGTCCGGCAGAATGTCTCAGGCTCGTTGGTGGCTCATGAAACCATATTTGGTTGGATCATCACTGGGCCAGTGCCACGATCATGCGTCAGACGAAGCGACGACGAGCGAGCGAGCGATTAGTCTGAAGCAATACCGCGCCCGTATTGACAACCTAAGAGTTCGCCAGAAGGGTCGGCCATGGTCGCTGATGGTACAATACCACGCCCGTATTGCCGGCCCGCCACCATGGTCGATGGAAGGGTGATGATGCGATACGGAGCAACCCCAGCCAGTATTGCCCGACACAGCAGTCTCTTGGCTACACGGCCCGACCAAGGGCGCATTTATCGCAACCGCCACGTACTCATGGCCAGAGATCCCCGCCCAATCGCGTCGATCAAGAGGCGGCTCGCTCGCACACGATGATTAGCGGAGCAATATCCTGTTCGTATTACCCACGGCTACCACGTAATGACGCCCGATCAGCCATCATCCGAGAGCAGAAACGGGGCCAACGAGGTGAAGAAGCGCGATGCCCGCACTCACATTGCCCGCCGACAGCCAGTCGTCACTATCCCAGAAGTGCCTATACCGGTGAGCTTGGATGGAGTAATGCCTCGCTCGTATTGACCGTCGCCACCTTAATGCCAAGGCAAGCGTGACTGCACCCTAAAACCCGCTGAAAATACAATACAGAATTGCACTGAAGTATAATAAAAATGCAACTTATGTTATATCCATATATATATGACGCGCCCAGAGCAAAAACGACTTTTATACCTGCACAGCGCATGTGAGCAATGAGGCGAAAATTGACACTCGAAGCGTTTTTGCTCTGTGCGCGTCATATGTATATTATTTAATTTATATTATTATTATATTTATATTATCTCCGATTGTGTTGTTGGTTGCAGCGATGCTGTAAGGTGGGCGGAATGTCCTCGCCGGACCACCAGCGCAGATAAGCCGCTGCCCAGTGTGGCCAAAAGCTTATAAGCTTCCAACTTTAGAGTATAAGTTAGATAGAGCCCCAAACTATGTGGAAAGTAGAACAGGGGATCGGACTTTGGAGTGTCCTACATTTCTTGGTACTTGTGATTTAACCCCCCTAAAGTAAACTTAAAAAGTGATCACAACGAAAAAAGGTTAAGTTTAACCCCGAGATTTAATAGTGAACCCTGAAAACTCTGAAGAGGCACCCGAAGTCCGGCCTCAACCCCCCATCAATTTTGTCACGATTGCATCATTAACGTAAGTTAAGCTGAAAATAAAGTGAAAGAAAAGAATACTATATTGCTACACATCTGAGTGTTTTTTGCTGGAGCGTGCAACTGCAACTGCACCCAAGCAATTTTAATCGCAGCCCCGTCTGCTAGCACTAAACTTCACAACCTCACCAGCATTATTTACGCCACCCACACTTACCTGTTTTAGCGTTGCCAGATCTGACCAATTTGTAACCGTTAATCGTTATCGGAAAATGAAAGACAACCTTTAATGAAATGAAATGAAAAAGTTATATTTTAAATATTTTCCCCAAGGCTATATTAATGAAATTATTTAGGTTGCCCTACTTTTTTACTAAATAAACTATCGAATAGAATAAGAAAAGACTAAATTGATGATTAATAAAATTTAGTCAGTGATATATATTGTAAATAAGTGTACCCCTAGTTCTTATGCAAAATTGTTTCTACACTTGTTTGCAGAATTCATATAATGGCTGGTATCGTTAATGGTCCATCAGTTAAGGACACATTGTTAACTTATAAGACGAATCTGAGATATGCTGTAACGTGCTTGGAAAAAGAAGGATTAGTGGGTCTTATTGAGCCGATAAACAAATACGCAGTTCCTACATACTTTATGAATTCCTACGAAACAGGTGAGATACGTATGTATGTCGAGTTTAGTAAAATGAGATAAATGGTTGATTTAACGAAGTAAGTAATTAGTAAGTTAAATCAAAATTGTGGATTTTACAGTGATTTAATTTTTACGATGCAAAATTCATTTGACTTGTAATTTTTATAAGCTTTACTAGCTGTTACCCGCGGGTTCCACCCCGCGCTTTTATAAAAATACGTAATGTGAATGATGCTCTGATTGGATGTTGCTGTATTTAATTGTATTTAATTTAATAGAAGTGCTTGCCAGTCTGTCTTTTTCTTGGTTTTTGTTGTTTTCTGTTGAACAGCAGCGCTTCTCCTTGCTGATGCTTGTGATGTCTATATACTTGTAGGGGAAGTCATAAATGTAGGTCCTTACAAAACTATCTGTGTATGTAGATTACTCCTTTGGTGGAAGGCCAAAATTAAAGTGACTCCTCATGGACCACCACTTTTTTACGGTACATACATTGAAGGTGTGCCACGCCACCTTGTCCAATGACCCTAAATCTATATATATAAAACTCAAAATTATGTAAAAATGTTTACATGTATGTATGACTAAATAATAACAAAACAGAATTTCAATGTTGAATGACTTGTAGTTTTAAATATATACCAAATAAAGGATTTAAGTTGTATGAGGGGTGTCATGCCTAGTGTCCAATGCCCATTCCATTTTCCCAGTTGAAGAATACGGAGTTTCATTTATGTATGATATATAGTTCTAAAGTAATATCCAAATGTGGAGTTGCCACGCCCCTTGTCCTACGACCATAAAATTGTACCAGTGGGACGACTCATCCAAGAGGTGCTTGCATACGGAACTTCAATACTGCGCGACTTTTAGTTCCAAAGCTATTCGATATCAATGATTTGGTTTGTACGGGTGGTGCCACGCCTCTTATCCAATGCCCGTCCCATTTTCCCAGTTCAAGGATACGGATATGGTGTCAGTTCTTGCCGAGTTTCGTTGATGTATGATGTATAGTTCTAAAGTAATACCCAAATGTGAAGTTGATTGAAAAGTGCCACGCCCCTGTCCTACGCCCATAAAATTGTATCAGTGGGACGACTCATCCAAGAGGTGCCTGCATACGGAATTTCAATACGGCGCGACTTTTAGTTCCAAAGGTATTCGATATCAATGATTTCGTTTGTATGAGCGGTGCCACGCCCCTTGTCCAATGGCCATCCCATTTTCCCAGTTCAATGATACGGATATGTAATATGTTTCTACCGAGTCTCATTGATGTATGAAGTATATTTCTAAAGTTATACCCGTATAGGATTTGATTGAAGTGCCACCCCCCTGTCCTACGCCCATAAAATTTTATCAATGAGACGACTAATCCAAGAGGCGACTGCATACGAAATTTCAATGCTGCACGACCTTTAGTTCCAAAGATAATCGAGATCAAAAATTTGGTTTGTATGGGCGGTGCCACGCCCCTTTATCCAGTGCCCGCCTTATTTTCTCAGTAGAAGGATATGGATATGTAGTAAGTTCCTACCGAGTTTCATTGATGTGTGATGTGTAGTTCTAAAGTTATACACAAATCTGGAGTTGATAAAAAAGTGCCACGCCCCTTATCCTACGCCCATACAATTTTACCAGTGGGACGACACATCCAAGAGGCGACTGCATACGAAATTTCAATACTGCACGACCTTTAGTTCCAAAGATAATCGAGATCAAAAATTTGGTTTGTATGGGCGGTGCCACGCCCCCTTATCCAGTGCCCGCCTTATTTTCTCAGTAGAAGGATATGGATATGTAGTAAGTTCCTACCGAGTTTCATTGATGTGTGATGTGTAGTTCTAAAGTTATACACAAATCTGGAGTTGATAAAAAAGTGCCACGCCCCTTATCCTACGCCCATACAATTTTACCAGTGGGACGACACATCCAAGAGGCGACTGCATACGAAATTTCAATACTGCACGACCTTTAGTTCCAAAGATAATCGAGATCAAAAATTTTGTTTGTATGGGGGGTGCCACGCCCCCTTATTTAGTGCCCGTCTTATTTTCTCAGTAGAAGGATATAGATATGTAGTAAGTTCCTTCATTGATGTGTGATGTGTAGTTCTAAAGTTATACACGAATCTGGAGTTGATAAAAAAGTGCCACGCCCCTTATCCTACGCCCATACAATTTTATCAGTGGGACGACTAATCCAAGAGGCGACTGCATACGAAATTTCAATGCTGCACGACCTTTAGTTCCAAAGATAATCGAGATCAAAAATTTGGTTTGTATGGGCGGTGCCACGCCCCCTTATCCAGTGCCCGCCTTATTTTCTCAGTAGAAGGATATGGATATGTAGTAAGTTCCTACCGAGTTTCATTGATGTGTGATGTGTAGTTCTAAAGTTATACACAAATCTGGAGTTGATAAAAAAGTGCCACGCCCCTTATCCTACGCCCATACAATTTTACCAGTGGGACGACACATCCAAGAGGCGACTGCATACGAAATTTCAATACTGCACGACCTTTAGTTCCAAAGATAATCGAGATCAAAAATTTGGTTTGTATGGGCGGTGCCACGCCCCCTTATCCAGTGCCCGCCTTATTTTCTCAGTAGAAGGATATGGATATGTAGTAAGTTCCTACCGAGTTTCATTGATGTGTGATGTGTAGTTCTAAAGTTATACACAAATCTGGAGTTGATAAAAAAGTGCCACGCCCCTTATCCTACGCCCATACAATTTTACCAGTGGGACGACACATCCAAGAGGCGACTGCATACGAAATTTCAATACTGCACGACCTTTAGTTCCAAAGATAATCGAGATCAAAAATTTTGTTTGTATGGGGGGTGCCACGCCCCCTTATCTAGTGCCCGTCTTATTTTCTCAGTAGAAGGATATAGATATGTAGTAAGTTCCTTCATTGATGTGTGATGTGTAGTTCTAAAGTTATACACGAATCTGGAGTTGATAAAAAAGTGGCACGCCCCCTTATCCTACGCCCATAAAATTTTACCAGTGGGACGACACATCCAAGAGGCGACAGCATACGAAATTTCAATACTGCAGGACCTTTAGTTCCAAGGCTAATCGAGATCAAAAATTTTGTTTGTATTGGGGGTGCCACGCCCCCTTACCCAGTGCTCGCCTTATTTTCTCAGTAGAAGGATATGGATATGTAGTAAGTTCCTACCGAGTTTAATTGATGTGTGATGTGTAGTTCTAAAGTTATACACGAATCTGGAGTTGATAAAAAAGTGCTACGCCCCTTATCCTACGCCCGTAAAATTTTACCAGTGGGACGACACATCCAAGAGGCGACTGCATACGAAATTTCAATGCTGCGCGACCTTTAGTTCCTAAGCTAATCGAGATCAAAAATTTGGTTTGTATGGGGGGTGCCACGCCCCCTTATCCAGTGTCCCCCTTATTTTCTCAGTTGATATCAATCTGGAGTTGATAAAAAAGTGCCACGCCCCTTATCCTACGCCCATAAAATTTTACCAGTGGGACGACACATTCAAGAGGCGACTGCATACGAAATTTCAATCCTGCAGGACCTTTAGTTCCAAAGCTAATCGAGATCAAAAATTTGGTTTGTATGGGGGTGCCACGCCCCCTTATCCAGTGCCCGCCTTATTTTCTCAGTAGAAGAATATGGATATGTAGTAAGTTCCTACCGAGTTTCATTGATGTGTGATGTGTAGTTCTAAAGTTATACACGAATCTGGAGTTGATAAAATAGTGCCACGCCCCTTATCCTACGTCCATAAAATTTTACCAGTGGGATGACACATCCAATAGGCGACTGCATACGAAATTTCAATGCTGCAGGACCTTTAGTTCCAAAGCTAATAGAGATCAAAAATTTGGTTTGTATGGGGGTGCCACGCCCCCTTATCCAGTGCCCGCCTTATTTACTCAGTAGAAGGATATGGATATGTAGTAAGTTCCTACCAAGTTTCATTGATGTGTGATGTGTAGTTCTAAAGTTATACACAAATCTGGAGTTGATAAAAAAGGTGCCACGCCCCTTATCCTACGCCCATAAAATTTTACCAGTGGGTCGACACATCCAAGAGGCGACTGCATACGAAATTTCAATGCTGCGCGACCTTTAGTTCCAAAGCTAATCGAGATCAAAAATTTGGTTTGTATGGGGGGGTGCCACGCCCCCTTATCCAGTGTCCCCCTTATTTTCTCAGTAGAAGGATATGGATATGTAGTAAGTTCCTATCGAGTTTCATTGATGTGTGATGTGTAGTTCTAAAGTTATACACAAATCTGGAGTTGATAAAAAAGTGCCACGCCCCTTATCCTACGCACATAAAATTTTACCAGTGGGACGACACATCCAAGAGGCGACTGCATACGGAATTTCAATGCTACACGACTTTTAGTTCCAAAGCTATTCGATGTTAACAATTTGGTTTGTATGGGCGGTGCCACGCCCCCTTGTCCAATCGGGTCCAATTATAGATCAAAACCATCCCAGACCCCACTGAAGCACATACACTAAATTTCATCAAAATCGGTTCAGCCGTTCTGGAGTTTTAAGCATCCGAACAAACCACGCTCCATTTTTATATATATAGATATTAACTTCACTTTCTGTCAGCGGTATGTCGTCAAATCTACTAATAAATTTTTCACCCACTTCCCGACGACTTAGAGATCTGAAACTTTGCATACATGCCTAAACTAGAGCCCAATACATGAATCAATATTTTATGGGCGTAGGATAAGGGGCGTGGCACTTTTTTATAAACTACAGATTTGTGTATAACTTTAGAACTACACATCACACATCAATGAAACTCGGTAGGAACTCACTACATATCCATATCCTTCTACTGAGAAAATAATGGGGCACTGGATAAGGGGGCGTGGCACCCCCATACAAACAAAATTTTTGATCTCGATTAGCTTTGGAGCTAAAGGTCGTGCAGCATTGAAATTTCGTATGCAGTCGCCTCTTGGATGTGTCGTCCCACTGGTAAAATTTTATGGGCGTAGGATAAGGGGGCGTGGCACCCCCCATACAAACAAAATTTTTGATCTCGATTAGCTTTGGAACTAAAGGTCGTGCAGCATTGAAATTTCGTATGCAGTCGCCTCTTGGATGTGTCGTACCACTGGTAAAATTTTATGGGTGTAGGATAAGGATGCGTGGCACCCTCCATACAAACAAAATTTTTGATATCGATTAGCTTTGGAACTAAAGGTCGTGCCGCATTGAAATTTCGTACGCAGTCGCCTCTTGGATGTGTCGTCCCACTGGTAAAATTTTATGGGCGTAGGATAAGGGGGCGTGGCACCCCCCATACAAATAAAATTTTTGATCTCGATTAGGTTTGGAACTAAAGGTCGTGCAGCATTGAAATTTCGTATGTAGTCGTATCTTGGATGTGTCGTCCAACTGGTACAATTTTATGGGCGTAGGACAGGGGGCGTGGCACTTTTCAAGCAACTACACACTTGGGCTTCAGTTTATAATTATAGGTACACCACACATCAATGAAAATCGATAGGAACTTACTCGCCGCGCTTGCAAGCAAAACAACAACAACTCATCGCGCCACAAATATGCCACGAATATTAGGGTCGATCACAGCCGTATTATTTGTTAAATTGAGGATATGACATATGACGATAGGAAACACTGTGAATACCCTAAATATTATGTACCTACTGCTCTGCAAGTTTTAAATTCTTTTTCCGAAAAATTTCAGAGCTCTAGAATTGAATTTATGGAAGACTAAAAAGTAGAAAATAAAATTATATAAAAAAAAACTTTTTAAAAATAAGCTTTAATTTATTTAATGTACCAAAAAATAGAAAATAAATTGTTTCCAAGTCACCTGTATCTTACTATTAATAAAAGCTTGTGCGCTCAATATCCATATTCAAAATATCTTTCATTACTAGAATCTATTTGCAAAAAATTATTTAAATAAAATATTGTGGTAACTGGTTGACAAATATTGAACACATGAGCGCCCCAAGCTTTTATTAATAGTAAGATACAGGTGACTTGGAAACAATTTATTTTCTACTTTTTAGTACATTAAATAAATTAAAGCTTATTTTTAAAAAGTTTTTTTTTATATAATTTTATTACTTCTTAAAATCACTTTTTTCGAAGTATTATACAATAATGCGCAAACAATTTGTATGTATTAACCCGGAGTTATAATTTTCATTGCTTTACGCTATAATTGCCTTTAATGTGAGCATTTCCAATGCCTGTAATGCGTCCTTTAGAAGAGAGTCATTAGCTCTAGAAATTTAGAGCCTGAGATAAAAAAATTATTTTAAATAACAGTTCCATTTAAAGTTTATAGGTTAGGTTAATCTGGCTGCCTAACAAGAAGGCCACGCATAGATCCTGCTGGGTCCCTAGCGATACCAGTTGGAGTTCCGTTTAGGAGTTGTCAAAGTAGTGATTTGTCAGAATTTTGATGTTTTTCAGAAAATTCCAAAGAGGCTTGATGCCCAGTTTCCAGATCTGTTCGAGCCCTGAGAAGAATGGTGCTCCTAAACAAGTCAGACGAGCTCTAGCGACGGCAGGGCAGGAGCACAGTATGTGTTTCAAGGTTTCCCTGCTGCCACCTTCTTTGCATTTCCTGCAGCTTTCGTCGTTCGTTATACCTATCCTATGTGCATGTGCTGCTACAAGGCAGTGTCCTGTTAGTGCATCTGTGATAGCTCTACATTCTATTCTTGGGAGAGTCAGTATAAACCTAGTATACTTTTCGTCATAGGACTTGAGCATGATTTTGGAGGTCGCACAGGTGCCTAGGTTGTTCCACCTGATCCTCGTTTTCCTTTTCATGCATTCCTCTATTTGACTGTAGAACGCTTGCAGAGGCATCAGTACGCTGCTGATATGCTCATCTGAAAGGCACACACCCTGTTTGGCAATAATATCCACTTCCTCATTTCCCTCTATGCCTTTATGCCCGCGTACCCAGTAGATATGTAGCCTGCGGTTCGCGGCTAACCTTTCTAGTGCCACGCGGCATTGCAGGACATTTTTGGATGATAGACTATGGGATGTTATTGCCTTGATAGCTGCCTGACTGTCTACGTAGAAGTTTATCATTGAGTTTATGGTGGTGCTGGTGCAAGCCAGTTCCGCAGCTTTCCTGACGTCGAACACCTCGGCTTGAAAAACGGTACAGTGATTGGGTAGACGAAACGATTGCTTGATATCTAGATCGGGGCAGTACACACCCGCTCCGACTCCTTCTATCATTTTAGAGCCGTCTGTAAATATGTTAAAGGATGCGCGACGAGGTTCCAAACCTTTGCGCCACCCTTCCTTCTCGATTGTGACCTTTATCCTTTTTTCGAATCTCAGGATCGGTGCCATGTAATCTATTTCGGCCGCTTGGCTTCGTGTTATGGAGTAATGTCCAAAAGAGCTGCTTTTGAATTGCCCCAAAGCCCTCAGTCTGCCTGCGGACTTAGCCGTTAGGTATTCTTTTATTTTTATATAGGTATGTATTGACCAAACAATATGTCAAAGGAACTATATGCGCTAAAAGTTTAAAGTTGGTCTACGTTTTGCTCAATCCAAAAAAATACTCATTCATATTTTCTCCCTTTCTCGTATTCAAATATGTACACATTTGAATCACTACGAAACTCATGCACTCCCAATTTGAACCACTTTCTTCTTCTTCATGATTTGCCAATGACAACCCCTTACCGGGCTACGACCTGACGTAGGGCATCTCTCTAGGCGTCCCTGTAGAGCAGTCGTTCTTAAGGGGTACCTTAATAACCGAAGGTATATTAAGGGTACGGGAGAATAAAAATTATTTAATTTATTGGGGCAACAGCCCGAGTGGGCTTAGGCCTAGCTTACTCGCATTATTTTGTGTGTGCTTGTTATATTTTACACAAGTTAACGGGGCCTACATTAACCGAATCCGAACGGGTTGAGAAGCTTTTGATGACAAAGAATATTCTATGAGAATTGCCAATTCATCGCGAGAAGTCGCGCCATGCAAATCAACAATTTGAAAACAATTGTTCTTTGTATTAGATGTTATGTGTCCGGCTGAGAGTTGAACCGAGGCGATTCCGCATCAGCGACCAAGCACTTAGTTCACTGAGCCATCGCGGCGCCGGGTGCGGGAGAAGCCTCTAATAACATAAATTATTAAATATCGATTAGGGTGCTCACAGTGTCTCATATTTATCGTATGTCGTATGTTGTCATAAAAATATACGACAGTCATAAAAATAAGTTTGATTTCCCATACAAAAATCAAATACGACTAATACAACACGGCAGCCTATGTATGTATGTACATACCCTTTGTTTTTGGGGATGGCTTCATCCATCCCATGTCGCTCTTTTGAAATGAAGCCAATAGAAGCATACAATTTCTACACAATTTCACGCACCGACTTGCCTCCAAAATCCTTTTTTCGACTGTTTTATTCGATTTTATTTGAAACCACTTTCGGCACCGTTGTTGGTATGAATATAAATTCAATTGATGTTTAATATTGGAAATAATCAAATAATATTTACCTTAAGATTCAGGAAAAATTAATTTGTCAATAGTATCTTCGATATGTTTTGTATTACTGCTCTCTACCACATTAAAAGCTTAAATTATAGCATGGGGTACAAAACTGTTCACGAAACTTTCAAGAAAACTATATTTATTACAGTTCTATGCGAAATAATTTCGCCGAACTGTTGCGATGTATCCTTTTCTAACACACCAAGCCACAAACAGAAATAAAATTAAAAAATTCATATTGCAAAATGAGACCAAAAATTATAATATTGCTAAAAATAATTTTTTATGAACAGTTGTGGAAGTGACTAAGTATTTCAAAAGTCATATTCAATTTCATTGGCTTTGGGCATTTTTATTTTCAGCCCAATTCTGAATATTCCCTGGGAGTTTCGTTCCCAAGAATTTTATTTTTCCTGGGAGAGAATTCCTCCTATTCTAATCTCCTTGGGAGAAGCAAAATTTGGGAGGAGAAGTTCGAATATTCGAAAACAGCTGTTTTGTCGATTTTGGGCTGTCAAAATAAATGTAAACTGTTATACTTCACATTAAAAGTCACTGATGGGGGTTTCTGGCAAAAACCGAAATAGCTATATGTACCTGCCCATGTGAGCAATAATTCAAAATCTTTGTTGTTGTGCACTTAAAAATTGCTTTGTTTCAGAACAGAAATAGAGAACTAAATATTGTCATTTCTCTTTGGCAAGTCAGTCCGAATAAAAAACTATTCTTTATAAATGTAAACTTTAAAAATTTATTGAAAAAATTTGAAAACGTGAAAAAATTGTGTGAAAAATGTTTGGTAGGCTGGTTTAAGTGGCTAGTTACTGATTATCAATTAGCATTGAGTGCTACGCCTCAATAAACCTGCAACCATTTGGCGGAATTCAGAAATTTTTATGGATGTCATTGATGTTCTAAGGCTTTTCTTTTAAGCGTTTTAAGCCTTCCTCTTGCTACGGCAGGACATTTAAGCAGAATGCTTACCTACCACCCAGTGCTCTGTGCGTACGGCAGTTAGCCTGTTTACATTCTTCTTGTTCATTCTAAGAATGGTACGTGTTTTCCGGTGTCATACGTGCACCAGATATTCTTGGTGGTCCTACATGTCGTTTTGCTTCTACCTTTGATATCGATTATCGAAGCACCCACGTCTGCCGCGCTAGAATCTAGCTAGTCGAGCGTAGAGCCTTGCTTCGCCAGTTCATCAGCAGTCCTAAAGCTGCGTACAGACGATGCAAACAATTTGCAGCAAGTTGAGAATAACTTGCAGCGAATGTTTGCACAACTGTTCAGACCAATGCAAATATTGCATGAAAATTTCTTGCTTCAATCAGTTTTCGATTTGCATGAAAACTTTTGCATGATTGTTGCGTGCAATATATTGCTTTGGAGTTCACATTTGTTTTCAGTTTCTTTGTGCAAGACAATCAATAAAGACGTGTTTAAATTATGTCGGCTCAAAAATCACGATTTGCTGCAATTGCTGTATTAGCAATTGTAATTAAACGTAAAAAACAAAGAAGTTTGGAGTCGGTAAAAAAACGAAAGTGCTGGGTGAGAGAGTGGATCTCGAAAAGAAATGAAAAAGGCGTTCATGCTAACCTTTTAAAAGAACTAGAAAATGAGGATGAAGCAAGCTATTTCAATTTTTTCCGGATGTCCGTCAATGATTTAAACTTTTTATTAGGAAAAGTTAAACATTTTATAACTAAAAATGACACTGTAATGCGCCCTGCGATTCCACCAAATGAGCGATTAGCCCTGACATTACGTTTTTTAACTACTGGTATGTATATAAAATAATAAACATTTTGATAAACTTTTCCAGTTTATTCTTATTTCAATATTTTACAGGTGATTCATATCATTCTCTGATGTATCTTTTTCGCATCCCGTTGAGTACGGTGTCAAGCATTGTGCCTGAATGTTGCCGAGCTGTGTATAAATGCCTGAAATTTTGAATTTTATAATTTGTTTCTTTATCATTAATAATAAAGTTCAACGCATTAAAAAACTCCCACTTGCTGGTAAAGTTTTCCAAGGTGCCTTGGCCACTCTTTTTTTGGTTTACTCGGCGGAGCTCTTACATATACTGGGTGCGCAAATTATGAATTTTCGTTTTGATTTCTTCTTCACTTGAATTTAATTTTTTAGCAATTTCAATATACGCACTTTGTTTTTTATAGTCTGGTGAAGACACATCCCACAGGACGGAGTAACTCTCATACTACTCTTCTATTAATTTTTTCGTCAAATCCCGATCCCACATATTAATGATGTGTTCTTGTTTGCAGCAATAATACAACTGCTTGCAAACAGCGCATGCAAACAAGCAATCAAATGCCGCAATCAAAAGTTCGGCAAAGTACCGTATTCAGACGACGAGCAACAAATATTGCGGCAAACAGTTATTGCAAACTCTGTTTTTGCAGCAAAATGTTTTCCTGACTGTTCATACACGCAAATTTGTTTGCAGCAATCAACTTGCTGCAAATTGTTTGCATCGTCTGTACGCAGCTTAATATATTTCTGCAAACTGGTAGAGGAGAGGGGGGTACCTCCGTCCTTGGGGCACATTCGTCAAAGGCGATTTCGGTATGAAGGAGTCATCGGACATAACTGTTTATTAGAAAAACTAACCCATAACTAAATATCCCTTACAAAGTTTGCCATCTCTATCTGAACAACTGATTAAGGGCCTTGCCGTATAAATCCCCATGGTTAAAGCACTTGACTAGCACGCAAGAGGTTGTCAGTTCAATCCTCAACCCCGATACTTTTCTTTTTTTCGTGATTTCGACCCGCAGTGCTAGTATTTTCCGTTTTTGTACTTTTTTCTTTAGTATTTGTCTTTAAAAAGTATTAAAATACTTATTTTTGCTTCTACAGATTACCACATATCAATTTTCACTCGAAATTACCAAAAATTTTGCGTTTAAAAAACTGAACGCGAGCTCAAACCCAAGTGAACGATTTGACAGTTCATGTGAGTGAATGCGCCGCGTTGCGTTTTATGCGATACCGATTTTCATATGAAACTACGTAAGACAACGCGAGCGGTCACTGAGTGAGGTGATGCGTTTTATACAATACCAAATTAGTGAACGCAGGGTGAAGTGAGGCGTAGAGATTTACAAAATAAGCATGTAAGTTACATTTGATTTTGTGTTTTCGCGCTTGATTCTGGATGTTCAGGTCGGTACACGTAAGAAGTTTGAGCTGTATATATATCATTATTTCAAATCAATTTGTATTAGTATTACTTTAATACTAATGATTTTGTTAATAAAAGTGTATAAAGTGAAAATAAAGCGCTGATATTATAAGAAAAAAAAGAAAAAACTGATACCGGGTGGATTCGTCTGTTTTTCATGGGGCACATTCGTCAATATAACTTCACAGGTACTAAAAAGCGAAATCGAGTTCAAGCTTCCAAGACCCTCGAACTCGGCTTAAACCTCCCGTAACCACACAAAATTAATATTAGGGCCGATCTCAGCACTTTAAATATTATATATAATTTTTTTAAACACGTTCTTTATTTAATAGGTACATATATAGGTTAATAAATAATAGTAAACGTATTTCTACTGTAACTAGTTTAAAAAAAAACTAACAAGAAATTTACTTTTCACCAAATAGTAAAGAAAAAATAAACATTATTTTATACAGAGAAATAATGAGGTGGATATTTAGTTTGCCAGGTCGCAGGGCTTGATTCTGTTGAGTCTTCTTTCCAATCCGACTGCGTCATGGAGAAGTGCAACTTCTGCATTAATATGGTTTGTCAGCCTCTCTTTATGGGCTTTGGCGTGCTTGCGTAATGTGACTTCGACAGTATCTATTTGAAGGTCGCGATGGAGGTCGATGTTTCGGATGTACCAGGGCGCATTGACAATAGCTCGCAGTACTTTGCTTTGGAACCGTTGAATTTTGTTTCGATGACTTTGACTGGCGCAACCCCAGAGTTGACAACCATATGTCCATACAGGTTTAAGTATTTGGTTGTATATGGCAATTTTGTTTTGAACAGATAGAATGGATTTTATACCTATTAACCAGTACATACCTCTGTGCTTAGCTTCAAGCTCCTCCTTCTTTATTTTTACGTGTTCGCTCCAACGAAGTTTGGCGTCGAGGGTAATGCCAAGGTATTTGGCGGTGTTCGCGTGAGGAATCTTTACGCCATTAAGAGATAGTGGCAAGTACCTGAGTTGTTTGTTCGTGAACAGAACGTGGATGGTTTTGCTACTGTTTAGCATAATACGCCACTTTGCTGCCCATTCGGCGAAGTTATTTATAGCTGGCTGGATTATGTCCTTGGATTCACTTTCTGTATTACCGACTGCAATTAAAGCGGTGTCATCTGCGAAGGTAGCTGTAGCATAGCTTTCGCAGGTAGGTATATCACGGGTATACAGTAGGTATAAGAGTGGCCCCAACACGCTTCCCTGTGGGACTCCTGCTTCGATCTCCTTCAGCTCAGAGTACGCATCTTGTTCTTTAACACGAAAATATCGTTTAGTTAAGTAAGAGCTTAGTATGTCATGGTATTGGTTTGGAAACGTAGCTTTTATTTTAATTAGCAAGCCTTTATGCCACACCTTATCGAAGGCTTTTGATACATCTAAGAAGACAATTCAACAGACTTTTTTTTCCTCTAGAGCATTTTCTATTATGTTTGTGATTCTATGTACTTGGTCCAACGTCGAGTGTTTGCGGCGAAAACCGAACTGATGTGTTGGTATCAGCCCTTTCTCTTCAATGAGTGAATTTATTCGTTTTGCCAAGAGCTTTTCGAATAGTTTTGATAATATTGGCAGCAATGAAATTGGTCTATATGAGGTTATTTCATGTGCAGGTTTTCCAGGTTTTCGTATCATCAGCACCTCGGATACCTTCCAGAAAACTGGGACATGTTTTAGGTTGAAGGCAGCGTTTATGAGAATAACCAGCGCATGGATGGCTTTGGATGGTAGTTGTTTAAGTATATCTGCTGTTATAAGGTCGAAACCTGGAGCCTTTTTCGACTTCATATTATTTTTATCGGCTGTCACCTCAGCTAATGTTACATATTCGATATCCATTATATTATTATATTATATTAAGTCTCTTCAGTTTCACAGACAGCTGGGATGCTACCATGGGGCGCGTTCGGAGTGAATGTATCTGCAAGATATTCGGCGAAGATATTCGCTTTGTTCTGATCGCTTTTAGCCCATTCGTTGTTGATACTTTTAATCGGCACAGATTGAGCTACGGGTTCTTTTAGTGGTTTTGTGCATTTCCATAGAGAATAATCCGTTGTGCGATCGTTTGTGAGGTTACACAGATATTGTTTGAAAGATGCATTTTTATAAGCTTTATATTAACTTCACTTCAGGTATCTATCTATGTCAGCGGTATGTCGTCAAATCTAGTAATCAATTTTTCACCCACTTCCCGACTACTTAGAGATCTGAAACTTTTTTTTTTTTTTTTTTTATAATGTCGGAATATGAAAAACCGACCAGCACGCAGACAAGTATTTGTCCATTGTACTGGTAAGCGAATTCCTTTTACTGAAATCTTCCTGAGCTTTTAGTAAAGCGGAGGATTTTCGATGGTGGCAAGGAACTTGGTCGGTAAATTCTCACCACGTCGGACTCCAGCAGCTGCAATCGCGACATGGAAAAGGCGGGACACTCGCATAAGAAGTGGGTAGCGGTATCCTCGTCCTCCAGACAGCTCTCATAGAGGCTGTCGTCGGCAAGACCCGTCGCACTCAGGTGAAACTGAAACTTTGAACCTTTGCACACATGCGTAAACAGGAGCAGAATACATGAATCAATCAATTTTATGGGCGTAGGATAAGGGGCGTGGCACTTTTTTATCAACTCCAGATTTGTGTATAACTTTAGAACTACACATAACACATCAATGAAATTCGGTAGGAACTTACTACATATCCATATCCTTCTGCTGGGAAAATCAGACGGGCAGTGGGCGTGGCCCCGCCCATACAAAGAAAATCGTTTATATAGAATAGCTTTGGAACTAAAAGTCGTGCAGCATTGATATTTCGTATGCAGTCGCCTCTTGGATGCGTCGTCCCACTGGTAAAATTTTATGGGCGTAGGATAAGGGGCGTGGCACTTTTTTTTATAAACTCCAGATTTGTGTATAACTTTAGAACTACTCATCACACATCAATGAAACTCGGTAGGAACTTACTACATATCCATATCCTTCTGCTGGGAAAATAAGACGGGCAGTGGACAAGTGGGCGTGGCACCGCCCATACAAACAAAATCGTTTATATAGAATAGCTTTGGAAGTAAAAGTCGTGCAGCATTGAAATTTCGTATTCAGTCGCCTCTTGGATGTGTCGTCCCACTGGTAAAATTTTATGGGCGTAGGATAAGGGGCGTGGCACTTTTTTATCAACTCCAGATTTGTGTATGACTTTAGAACTACACATCACACATCAATGAAACTCGGTAGGAACTTACTACATATCCATATCCTTCTGCTGGGAAAATAAGACGGGCAGTGGACAAGTGGGCGTGGCACCGCCCATACAAACAAAATCGTTTATATAGAATAGCTTTGGAACTAAAAGTCGTGCAGCATTGAAATTTTGTATTCAGTCGCCTCTTGGATGCGTCGTCCGACTGGCAAAATTTTACGGGCGTAGGATAAGGGCGTGGCACTTTTTTTTATCAACTCCAGATTTGTGTATAACTTTAGAACTACACATCATACATCAATGAAACTCGGAAGGAACTTACTACATATCCATATCCTTCTGCTGGGAAAATAAGACGGGCAGTGGGCAAGTGGGCGTGGCACCGCCCATACAAACAAAATCGTTTATATAGAATAGCTTTGGAACTAAAAGTCGTGCAGCATTGAAATTTCGTATGCAGTCGCCTCTTGGATGCGTCGTCCCACTTGGGCGTAGGATAAGGGGCGTGGCGCTTTTCAAACATCTGATACACATTGGGACATGCTGTCATTATGCAAATATGCCTGCTTCCCATCGAATCAATGTGAACTGTGGTACAAGACTGACAAATCGAACACAGGTCAGTTAAGGAATCCCGATTTCGAGGTGAATGAGGAGATAGATAATCAGGCTTTGTTTTTGCTCGAAGATATGTGTTACCTCATGTGCACCAGTAATCAAGTTAGGAATGCCAACGCCATGTCGTGGAATGAACGGCGGTTTCAATCGAGAATTGAAACGTGAGCGTGAATACGATCGAGATGCATTGAATCAGTTAGTTTTAACGAATGTACCACTGCTGAACCCCCAACAGAAGGAAGTGAATGCAATTGCTAATGGTGCCTTCTTTTCCCTTTGAGAATTTTGATTTTATTTAAGATTTCAGAGCTCTAAATTTGCATTTATGGGAGACTAAAAAGTATAAAATAATATTATATAAAAAAACTTTTTAAAAATAAGCTTTAATTCATTTAATGTACTAAAAAGTAGAAAATAAATTGTTTCGAAGTCACCAGTATCTTACTATCAATAAAAGCTTGTGCGCTCAATATCCATATTCAAAATATCTTTCATTACTAGAATATATTTGCAAAAAATAATTTAAATAAAATATTGTGGTAGCTGGTTGACAAATATTGAACACATGAGCGCCCCAAACTTTTATGGATAGTAAGATACTGGTGACTTCGAAACAATTTATTTTCTACTTTTTAGTACATTAAATGAATTAAAGCTTATTTTTAAAAAGTTTTTTTTTATATAATATTATTTTCTTCTTCAAAGTGTTTTACAATTTCTTATAATAATGGCGCTGCCTCCTCGAGCACAATTGCTTGGGTGTATTGTATGATATACTTCAAAGTTTTTAAATGCAATGTACGATTGTTTAGTGAAATGGGTCTCGGCAATCAGACAAACATCTATTTTTTCGGAATCTGGAACTAATTCCAGTTCACTTTGGTGCTTTAACAACCCATTAGCGTTCCATAACATAATTCGGAGCGGACTAGACATGAGTAAGTTTAGTAACTGTTTCTTCAAGTTTGGATAAGCGAGCTACAAGCGCTTTGTTGGTATCGATTTGCATATCTAGTTTTTGCAGTATTTTCAGCAGCAGACTGTTTTGATCGAGATTGAAACTAGCGTTTGTGCCTTCTCTTGCAATTTCTGAGTACGATTTTCCGCTTCTTTCGATTGCGTTTAGTCCCTGTTTATGCCAAAACCCCTCAGCCACTGCCCACCTGCATTGCACGTAAATGCAGCTGGCAACCCGGGTCATGGTTCGGCTTTGACACAGCATATAAGCCGAACTTTGCACTTTGCACCGTGCTATCATTGGGCCGGGCAACTTCTAACTCACTTTGTGGCGAGTCACAGCAATCGTTGCGTGACCCCCGAAGCTGCTACATCTCGTTTGTAATAGTGTAAGTTGGATATTAATCGAAAAGCAATAAATAAAACCTAACCCCCAACACCGAAATCCCTTGCGTTTTCTTCCCCACATATTTTGTTTAAGGTTTCAGCTCCTACCCGCTCACCACTATACTCCAGAGCTCAACGGCACCCCGACTCGCGGAATTGACACCCCGGTCAGTTCCCGCGAAAACATTTGGTCCTTCGAGCTGGATGAGGCTCTGGAGTTCGGAAGCGGTGGAGCACCCCGAAATTCATTAGCACACTTTTAATTCACTTTTTTCTTTCGTTTTCTCACTTTTTGGGTTGGGTTTGCACCACATACTGCTTGATTAAACACTGCGAGCCGCCGTTGCCAACGAGCCACTGTCAAGTCTACAGAGAGACACGCCACAATCAAGGAAGCCGCTCACCTTTATTAAACTGCAAGTTTGCGCACCAGCTCGATACTCGCTGCAACATCGCCCTTGTGCAGCAACAACATCAGCATCTGGAGCCAGCGCAGAACCCGCAACAGCAACCGTACTGTCCCCGAAACACAGCAGCTGTCATCGCTTTCATCACTTGCGACCGCTGCACCAAATATACGCGCCTCTGCGCAACCACCGGAGCACCCGTAGGAACTCGCTGCGCAGCATTCCCGCGCACTTCACTCCCGGTGAGTTGTGTTCTATTTATGTTTGGTGCGAGAGGTTAAATATTAGTTTATTTAAAATTTAAATAAAACCAGAACTGCGATTAATTTTAAAACATTACGCCGACGCGCGTGACAAAACCTTTTTGCACATTTATCGTGGTCTCCGCTTTGTGCTATCATTCTTGTTTGCGTTTCAAGGGTTTGTTTTTGCAAATTTTGAAACCGTTGGAATTTGGCGTTGCCACCTCGCAAAATTTAAAATCCCACTTAATGCAACGTAACGTTTTCGATAGCAAATAAAGTTATCGAAATTTGTTGATTTACCACGGAAATTCACTCGGTGAAAGTGACACACCAAATAATTGGTGGGAATTGAAATTTTTGTTAATTTGATTACAATTTAATTTTCAATAACCTTTTCGTGTCAATTTAAAATCCCTAACAAAAATTAATCTTCAATTTAAACTATGGCTCTACTAGCGAGATTTAACCGATTGACCGACGAATTGTTGGAATTCTGTGTCACGTTTAACCAAGATAGCGCAGATCATACGTTTCTATCTCTCGAGGCCCACAGGGAATTTTTTAAATCGCTGTGGATACAGGTCAGGGCTTCGTATGACGAATGCCTTGATGCAATTCCGATTCCCGCGGTTGATGCTGAAGCCATCAAAGCAAAATATCGATTTTGCTACACCGCCTACGTTCGGTGTGCGGCGCAAATGGCCGAATTTGCACAATTGCAGAGCTCTTTTGCGCCCCCGTCTCCGGCTAAATCCCCGCCGATGCACCTCGATTGCCCCGCTCGTGCAGAATTAACTGCAGCCCCTTTGCCAAGTAGCACCCGATCTCAAAAGTTTAATTTTTACCCCGCGGATGGCCCAAAAATCCTTTGCAAGTCCTGCTCTTCCACACGGCATGTTCTTAAAACTTGCCCGACGTTTTTAAGCATGGCTGTGGAAGATCGATTGTCTGAAGTGAACGGCTTCAGTTATGTTGTAATTGCCTGTCACATGCGCATGAGGTCGGGAATTGTAACAGCCCTTTCAATTGCTACAAATGTAAGCAGCGTCACCATCCGCGGCTATATTTTGAGAACACGTCCCCGCTTAATATTAATGTGGAGAGCACATCGAACCCCGCGCCTTTCTTCCCCCGACCAAGAATATTCTTCTCGAACCCGAGAAAAATCTGAGGAACCCATTTTGAGCCCGCCACTACCAAATTTTTCGACCGCTGATCACAGCGCGTTAAATTCCCCCCGCAATTCTGTTCAACCAGCACAAACGACAGCTCTGCCTCGTCTTCCCGGCAAACAAAACACAATCCGCGCGAGCTCTAAACTTTCGCTAGTCGATTTAGTTAAAGACGGAACTCGACAAAGTTTCTGTGGGTCATGGGTTTCAACGCGACAACTGCCACCAAACCCGAATACAACCCCGACGGGGACTGCCGCGCACAACAGCGGTATTTACCGATGCGCGATCGATGATTTATCCCGTCTGTGCTCTAGTAAGCACCCCCTGCGATTTTGCCCCAAGTTTCGCAATCTGGAGGTCGATGAGCGCATTAGAACCGTGCTACTTCACCGGTTCTATGCGAATTGCCTTTCGCCCCACTACCAGGCGCAGTTATGCGATAGCGAATGTCGCTGCAAATACTGCACGCATCTGCACGATGACGAGTCGGTGATAGGGGGGGATAGCGTGATTCGCCCAGACCGGATGTTCAAGGAGGACCGGTACGGAGCAGGGCCCGGCCCGCGCTGCCCGGCTGAGGAATCCTCGGACGAAGTACGGAGGGTTTCGCGTGGGCGGCGTGGTCGAGACACCGCTCTTCGGACTCGGTTGCGATGTACCTAGCGGGAGTGGTGTCTCGACCATGCCACCCGGCTGTGGAGTCGCAGCGGCGGGAATATGACGGCCGGCGTGGAGCATCACCGCGACCGTGGTGCCCACGCCCAAGCGTCAGCCCGTTCTGCCCACCCTTGCGCTCCGACCGCAAGATACGAGGTGTTTGCATTCAACAGCGCTCAGCAAACACACAGCGAAATGAGCCCGACGCCCGTGAGCGCGTAAAAGAGAGGCGCGCGCGACATCATGATCGCCCTCCATGCAATGCTGAACCGAGGCGACCCCGTGATGCACGACATCGCATCGTGCAACGTGCCCGATCTGCCTCTTTGCTTCCAGCGATGTACCTAGCCGGAGTGATGTCACGCCCATGTCACCCGGCCGTGAAGTCGCTGCGGCATAAAAACGATGGCCGGCGTGGAGCATCGCCTCGACCGTGGTGCCCACGGCCTCGCGGCCATCTCTTCCGCCTGCCCCCACGCCCTGACCACGCTGCAAGAGTCGGCCGACCGCGCATGAAACGGCGCTGGAAATATCGGCGCAAAAACGCACCGATGGAGACGCTCGAGTTACGCCCCTGTAATTTCGGAGCACTTGAACGGCGCAAGGCACCGTCTTTGGTTGGGTAGTTCAGGTGTGCGCCGCATCTGAAGTCCCATATGACCCCGGAAATCCTCTTTATATTTTTGAATTTTAAACCCTCGCACTAAGTATAAGTAGGATACAACTTTTTATGTTTACATAGAAATATCTAGCAAGAATTTAACGTGCATGTTGCAGTGACGCTGCAAGGGTGGCGGAATGTTTATGCCAAAACCCCTCAGCCACTGCCCACCTGCATTGCACGTAAATGCAGCTGGCAACCCGGGTCATGGTTCGGCTTTGACACAGCATATAAGCCGAACTTTGCACTTTGCACCGTGCTATCATTGGGCCGGGCAACTTCTAACTCACTTTGTGGCGAGTCACAGCAATCGTTGCGTGACCCCCGAAGCTGCTACATCTCGTTTGTAATAGTGTAAGTTGGATATTAATCGAAAAGCAATAAATAAAACCTAACCCCCAACACCGAAATCCCTTGCGTTTTCTTCCCCACATATTTTGTTTAAGGTTTCAGCTCCTACCCGCTCACCACTATACTCCAGAGCTCAACGGCACCCCGACTCGCGGAATTGACACCCCGGTCAGTTCCCGCGAAAACAGTGCCCTTACTTTTGGTTGTGGAGCATTTCGATGAAAACGCGTACTCAAATTTGCCTTGGGCTGAGTGCATGAATTAATAAAACACTTTTTAGTTTGCGTGAAGTGCCGGTCTACACATGGACGGTGCAACTTCAACTGACTTTATTATTTAATTTTTCTACCTTAGATTACATTTTTGTTTACGTTGCATTTTACGTATTTTCTTGCGTCGCATATTCTCTGGGAAATCGACAATTTCAGTTTACCACGAATTATGCTTATATGGCAAAATTGCAATAGTATTCTGGATTCTTAATAAATTTGCAAAAGGCGCAATGAAGTGCAGAGTAAAATTACATGTCAGACAGAAATATCTCAAGGTTATTGCTGACTGACGCATATTAATTTCTTAAATCTAGCATTATAACAGGATATGTTTGTAATAATTTGCACATTTTCGTAATATTTGGAATTTTAATAATGTATTTAATAATATCAATATTTGCGTAAACTTTTGCATTTGATGCGATCAACAAATCATTAATTTAAACTTTATAGTTTTCTAAATTTAAAATATTTTTTAATTCAACATCACTTAATATGGTAGGATTCACCATGTTTTAACGAGCGAGAGTTATAATAAATTTTATCTAATATTGTCTTTATGAATATGTTTCCCGTCTACTAGCAGAACTTTGGGCCTAAATCTTCATGAACTATTTTCTTGACATAAGTACTTGAAACCTTGGTTCCTCTACGCTTATCTACTTTTACGAAAATTTCTTGGACTTTTTGGTATTGTTTGTTACGACGGTTTTTATTGTGAAATATGTTCTGTTTACACTGATTGTTTTTTAATATTAGTGTGACGAATATAGCCAGGAAATGGTCTAGATGATTTTGCATCCGTAGATTGACTTTCGGATAAAACAATTTGATTTTTGAAGCTGTTAATTGAAGTGGGAACTGTTTGAATTATTTTTGAAAAGGAAATTTCGCTATGTTCACATGTCATTGAATCAGCAGAGGACGTGATTTCCTCTGAGACATGCTGAATATACTGGCGTGATAATGCGTCAGCAACTCGGTTTCGGGCACCCGGCTTGTAATGAAATTTTGGAGAGAACTCCTTTTTAGTATTTGAATTGCGATCAGAAATCGCGAAAATAAGTGGTTGGTGATCTGTGAAAATATGGAGATTGTTCACTCCGTACAGATAATTTCTCAAGGCTTGAAGAGACCAAACAATGGCAAGCATTTCACGCTCGTTTGTTGCGTAATTTTTTTTCGGTTTGACTAAGTGTCCGAGAAATGAAAGTTATAGGTTTACCTTCCTGAGAAAGTACAGCACCTACAGCCACTGAGGATGAGTCGGTAGTTAGCTCGAAAGGTTTGCTAAAATCTGGAAATACCAATGTGACATCTTCTGATGCAAGTATTTCTTTCAATTTATTGAAAGCTTCTTTTGCCTCCGTGCTCATTAAAATGCTTTTATTTTTTGATTGTCTATCTCCTATATGACCATTTTCACCACGCAATAATTCCGTGAGAGGTTTGGCAATTTTAGCATAGTCACGAATAAACCGTCTGTAGTACCCTGAAAGACCCAAAAATTAGCGTAGTGATCGAAGTGTAGTAGGTTCCTGATAAGCTAATATAGACCTAACCTTATCTTCTGCTGTTTCCAAGCCGTTTTGTGACACAACAAATCCTAAAAATTCAACGCTTGTTTTGAAGATCTTACTTTTTTCCAACGAGATATTCATGTTGGCATGTGCTAATTTTTTTATGACACTTTCGATATCCCTGAGATGAGTGGCAGCGTCCGGTGAAAAGATGATGACGTCATCAATTTAGACATGACATCGAATACCAATATCGCTTCGGAGAACATCATCAATTGCTCGTTGATAAATGCTGGGCGCATTTTTCAAACCAAACGGAAGTCGACAAAACTCGTATTTTCCATTATTTATGGAAAATGCAGTTTTCTCTCTATCCTTCTCGTGGAGAAAAATTTGGTGTAATCCCGACTTTAAGTCAATGGTCGTAAAATATTTAGACTTTTCAAGGTTAGAAAGAATAACAGACGTGTCTTGGATGGGATAGCGATCAGCGATTGTTCTCTAATTGAGTTTTCGGAAGTCGATAACAAAACGTACCTTTTGCTTTCCAAACTCATCAATGCCATTTTTATTAACAACCCAGATTGGATTGTTATAGTCAGATCGACTTTCTCTGATAATGCCATCCTTGAGCATCGCTTTTATTTCCTTTTCCACAAAGTCTTTCGCAGACATTTGGTAAGGATAACTCCTGGAATATATTGGTTCATCGATTGATGTCCTGATAGTTGCCACAACTTCGGTATTGTATGGTAATGACTCGTTCGGATCAGCAAATGCTGCTTCATTTTCTTCTATCATTGACTTAAATTCTGTTTTAATAGGATTTGGGATGTCATCATAGCTAATTTGTAAGCTATTGACAATAGAACACGGCTCAAAGAGAAGAGACTCTGTACCGCCTGTATATTTAATATTTTTCGACACGGTGTCGATAGTTGCATTAATTTAGTTCATGAAATCATAACCAATAATTGCGTCAAATGTATTTAAATTTGGAAGGAAAAAAAATTCGGATGTTTTACCAAGAACATTTATTAAGCATTTCTGAGTAATACGTGTTACTCCATTTATGGAAGATACCTTAAAAGGATTTTGAACTGGCTTAAAATTATAACATGGCAAATTCTTAACATAATTTTTTGCTGCACCGGTGTCTATTAGCATTTTTATTTCCTGACCATTACCCGCCCTCTTTGAAATGTAAGGAAGACGGGAATCTATCCTAAAAAAATGAATTTGGTCATATTCCTGACCGCAATAGTTTTCTGAACCTGTTGATTCAGAGTACGAATACTGATCAGTCGCATTTTCAAGGTGTTTAGTTTCAGGAGGAGTTTGTTCAGAGAGATGATTTACCCTCTGCAGCTTCCTGTCTCTAAAATTATGCTGAGACTGATGTTCCCTTTTTACTGGATTTGAATTGAAATTTGGTCGGCTATTGTAATTGGTTTCTAATCGAAAATTGTTACTTGGTCTTGGGGTATTGAATCGTGTAGCAGAGTTATTAACGTAACGTGGAGTTTGAGCAACATTGTTGCTTCTTTCGGAAAAAAAGGATGCGAAGGAGGATCTTTGTCGATTCATCTCCAGTTCTTGAGCAAGTGCCAATGCAGAGCTAATTTCATCAAAACGACCTGTTACCTGACCAAGTTGTTCAGATACAAGTGATTTTATCTCTTTAAACTTTTCGTCGATAACTCGCACGATAAGATCCTGCGTGGCTTCAGCTGTGAGCGCCATTGTTTTAAAATTTAATATTTTTCGCACTTGTGGAGAGGAAGAGGAGTAAAAATAAAATTATATAAAAAAAACTTTTTAAAAATAAGCTTTAATTTATTTAATGTACTAAAAAGTAGAAAATAAATTGTTTTTAAGTCACCTGTATCTTACTATCAATAAAAGCTTGGGCCGCTCATGTGTTCAATATTTGTGAAACAGTTACCACAATATTTTATTTAAATAATTTTTTGCAAATAGATTCTAGTAATGAAAGATATTTTGAATATGGATATTGAGCGCACAAGCTTTTATTAATAGTAAGATACAGGTGACTTGGAAACAATTTATTTTCTACTTTTTAGTACATTAAATAAATTAAAGCTTATTAAAAAAATTTTTTTTTTTATATAATTTTATTTTCTACTTTTTAGTCTTCCATAAATTCAATTTTAGAGCTCTGAAATTTTTCGCAAAAAGAATTTAAAACTTGCAGAGCAGTACACAATATTTAGGGTATTCACAGTGTTTCCTATCGTCATATGTCATATCCTCAATTTAACAAATAGTACGGCTGTGATCGACCCTAATATTCGTGGCATATTTGTGGCGCGATGAGTTGTTGTTGTTTTGCTTGCAAGGCGCGGCGAGTAAGTTCCTATCGTTTTTATAAGCTTTATATTAGGTTCACATCCGGTATGTATGTCGTCAAATCTAGTAATCAATTTTTCACCCACTTCCCGACTACTTAGAGATCTGAAACTTTGCATACATGCCTAATCTAGAGCCCAATACATGAATCAATAAATTTTATGGGCGTAGGATAAGGGGCGTGGCACTTTTTTATAAACTCCAGATTTGTGTATAACTTAAGAACTACACATCACACATCAATGAAACTCGGTAGGAACTTACTACATATCCCTATCCTTCTACTGAGAAAATAAGGGGAGCACTGGATAAGGGGGCGTGGCACCCCCCATACAAACAAAATTTTTGATCTCGATTAGCTTTGGAACTAAATGTCGTGCAGCATTGAAATTTCGTATGCAGTCGCCTCTTGGATGTGTTGTCCCACTGGTAAAATTTTATGGGCGTAGGATGAAAGGGCGTGGCACCCCCCATACAAACAAAATTTTTGATCTCGATTAGCTTTGGAACTAAAGGTCGTGCAGCATTGAAATTTCGTATGCAGTCGCCTCTTGGATGTGTTGTCCCACTGGTAAAATTTTATGGGCGTAGGATGAGGGGGCGTGGCACCCCCCATACAAACAAAATTTTTGATCTCGATTAGCTTTGGAACTAAAGGTCGTGCAGCATTGAAATTTCGTATGCAGTCGCCTCTTGGATGTGTTGTCCCACTGGTAAAATTTTATGGGCGTAGGATGAAAGGGCGTGGCACCCCCCATACAAACAAAATTTTTGATCTCGATTAGCTTTGGAACTAAAGGTCGTGCAGCATTGAAATTTCGTATGCAGTCGCCTCTTGGATGTGTTGTCCCACTGGTAAAATTTTATGGGCGTAGGATGAAAGGGCGTGGCACCCCCCATACAAACAAAATTTTTGATCTCGATTAGCTTTGGAACTAAAGGTCGTGCAGCATTGAAATTTCGTATGCAGTCGCCTCTTGGATGTGTTGTCCCACTGGTAAAATTTTATGGGCGTAGGATGAGGGGGCGTGGCACCCCCCATACAAACAAAATTTTTGATCTCGATTAGCTTTGGAACTAAAGGTCGTGCAGCATTGAAATTTCGTATGCAGTCGCCTCTTGGATGTGTTGTCCCACTGGTAAAATTTTATGGGCGTAGGATGAAAGGGCGTGGCACCCCCCATACAAACAAAATTTTTGATCTCGATTAGCTTTGGAACTAAAGGTCGTGCAGCATTGAAATTTCGTATGCAGTCGCCTCTTGGATGTGTTGTCCCACTGGTAAAATTTTATGGGCGTAGGATGAGGGGGCGTGGCACCCCCCATACAAACAAAATTTTTGATCTCGATTAGCTTTGGAACTAAAGGTCGTGCAGCATTGAAATTTCGTATGCAGTCGCCTCTTGGATGTGTTGTCCCACTGGTAAAATTTTATGGGCGTAGGATGAGGGGGCGTGGCACCCTCCATACAAACAAAATTTTTGATCTCGATTAGCTTTGGAACTAAAGGCCGTGCAGTATTGAAATTTCGTATGCAGTCGCCTCTTGGATGTGTTGTCCCACTGGTAAAATTGTATGGGCGTAGGATAAGGGGGCGTGGCACCCCCCATACAAACAAAATTTTTGATCTCGATTAGCTTTGGAACTAAAGGTCGTGCAGCATTGAAATTTCGTATGCAGTCGCCTCTTGGATGTGTCGTCCCACTGGTAAAATTTTATGGGCGTAGGATAAGGGGCGTGTGTATAACTTTAGAACTACAAATCACACATCAATGAAACTCGGTAGGAACTTACTACATATCCATATCCTTCTACTGAGAAAATAAGGCGGGCACTGGATAAGGGGGCGTGGCACCGCCCATACAAACAAAATCGTTTATATAGAATAGCTTTGGAACTAAAGGTCGTGCAGCATTGAAATTTCGTATGCAGTCGCCTCTTGGATGTGTCGTTCCACTGGAAAAATTTATGGGCGTAGGACAAGGGGCGTGGCACTTTTCAAGCAACTACACACTTGGGCTTCAGTTTATAATTATAGGTACACCACACATCAATGAAAAACGATAGGAACTTACTTGCCGCGCCCTGCTGGCAAAATAGCAACAACTCACCGCGTCACAAATATGCCACGAATATTAGGGTCGATCACTGCCGTATTATTTGTTAAATTGAGGATATGACGATAGGAGACACTGTGAATACCCTAAATATTGTGTACTGCTCTGCAAGTTTTAAATTCTTTTTGTGAAAAATTTCAGAGCTCTAAAATTGAATTTATGGAAGACTAAAAAGTAGAAAATAAAATTATATAAAAAAAAACTTTTTAAAAATAAGCTTTAATTTATTTAATGTACTAAAACGTAGAAAATAAATGGTTTTTAAGTCACCTGTATCTTACTATCAATAAAAGCTTGTGCGCTCAATATCCATATTCAAAATATCTTTCATTACTAGAATCTATTTGCAAAAAATTATTTAAATAAAATATTGTGGTAACTGTTTGACAAATATTGAACACATGAGCGCCCCAAGCTTTTATGGATAGTAAGATACAGGTGACTTAAAAACCATTTATTTTCTACGTTTTAGTACATTAAATAAATTAAAGCTTATTTTTAAAAAGTTTTTTTTTATATAATTTTATTCATTGATGTGTGGTGTACCTATAATTTTAAACTGAAGCCCAAGTGTGTAGTTGCTTGAAAAGTGCCACGCCCCTTATCCTACGCCCAAAAAATTTTACCAGTGGACGACACATCCAAGAGGCGACTGCATACGAAATTTCAATGCTGCACGACCTTTAGTTCTGGAGTTTATAAAAAAGTGCCACGCCCCTTATCCTACGCCCATAAAATTTATTGATTCATGTATTGGGCTCTAGTTTAGGCTTGTATGCAAAGTTTCAGATCTCTAAGTAGTCGGGAAGTGGGTGAAAAATTGATCACTAGATTTGACGACATACCACTGACATACCACTGACTGACATACCGCGGACAGAAAGTGAAGTTAATATAAAGCTTATAAAAATTACTGGCACTTATGATCTTCT
This sequence comes from Neria commutata, assembly GCA_963457695.1. NCBI lineage: Eukaryota > Metazoa > Arthropoda > Insecta > Diptera > Micropezidae > Neria > Neria commutata. Next base: position 42,181,238 of record OY735245.1, on the reverse strand, counting down.
ATTAAATTCACTACTTCTACCACTTCAGAGATGTTGAAATACAAATATTCTTGGAAAAGGAAAAAAATATTGCAACTGGGTTAAGACAAAAATACGAATAAAAAATATGTGAAAGTAAATTAAAAATATAGCTCACAATAATATAAATTTGTAAAACATATTGCTGCTGCTGCTGTTCATTTTATGCCTTCTTTGTTGAAATATTATAAATGTTCTCGATGCTGCTAGTTTGATGTCTTCTTTGTTGTTGTTCAAATTTTATAAATGTTGTCGATGTAATTTGATGTTTTCTTTATAGATGTTATCGATGCTGCTAGTTTGGTGTCTTCTTTGATGTTGTTCAAATTTGGTGTTTATTTAAATTTTTCGACAGATTAAGTTTTTAATTTGCGTTGCATCAAATTATTTGAAATGTTTGCCAAGTAAAATGCACAGTTCATCTTTTACAGTCACTTCCAATGCTTTACCGAAAAAATTCTTTTTTTCCTCAATTTTCGCTTGAGTTTGTCCACTTTTTTATAATCTCGTGGGGTCTAGTCTTTTGGCAGCGACTTTATATTTTATATATCCTTTACAACGATTTTTTTTAAAATTGATATTTAACAGTAGTTTCTCTTAGTCCACAATAGTCCACTTTTTTCCAAAGTTTTTATAATTTCGCGGAGTCTAGTCTTTTGGCAGCGACTTTATATTTTATATATCCTTTACAAGGATTTTTTTTTAATTGATATTTAACAGTAGTTTCTCTTAGTCCACAATAGTCCACTTTTCTCCAAAGTTTTTATAATTTCGCGGGGTCTAGTCTTTTGGCAGCGACTTTATATTTTATATATCCTTTACACGGATTTTTTTCACTGCCCCACGTTGGACGCCAATTAATAAAACACTTTTTAGTTTGCGTGAAGTGCCGGTGCAACTTCAACTGACTTTATTATTTAATTTTTCTACCTTAGCCCTCAAACTCCCCATTTTTTGATTTGACTGAAAAAATTCAACGAAGACAAGAATACTAAGAAAAAAATAGCTGTCGTTTCAAAATTTCGATTTGGTGCATTTTTTAGCCAGTGCAGTCAAAAAAGTGCATCCCGCCTCAAGGCGGACCTGGGTCGTCAGTACTAAAAAAATGTGTGACATTTAGTGAAAAACATATATTATACGAGTTCTCTTTGGCAAGTCAGTCCGAATAAAAAAAACTATTCTTTCTAACATTCAAGCTGCCGAATAAACATAAACTCGTATAATATGATAGGGAGGACACACCCAAAATCAGAAAGTAAACATAATGTAAAAACGAAGAAATGTTCTTACAGAAACAAAAACTGATACATTCATTTGCCTCAAGTATGTGCTCCGATGGAGCTCTCAAGTAAGGCAAAAACAATTGCATTAGACAGTGTACAATAGCAACAAACACTATGCGTTTGATATAGACAGCAGGTAACTGGGATGTTTGCCAGCGCAGAGTCGTCCAGTCCGATGGTGTGATGGTTAGCGCATTCGCTTACTACGTCATAGGTTCATGGTTCAACTCCTACGTTTCACAGACTTTACCATTAATGCTTCTATTTCGAGTAATTAGTCGTTTAAAATTATTAGAATTCACATTAAAAGTCACTGATGAGGTTTTCTGGCAAAAACCGAAATAGCTATATGACCTGCCCATGTGAGCAATAATTCTAATTCTTTGTTGTTGTACACTTAAAATTGCTTTGTTTCAGAACAGAAATAGACAACTAAGTATTGTCATTTCTCTTTGGCAAGTCAGTCCGAATAAAAAAAACTATTCTTTCTAACATTCAAGCTGCCGAATAAACATAAACTCGTATAATATGATAGGGAGGACACACCCAAAATCAGAAAGTAAACATAATGTAAAAACGAAGAAATGTTCTTACAGAAACAAAAACTGATACATTCATTTGCCTCAAGTATGTGCTCCGATGGAGCTCTCAAGTAAGGCAAAAACAATTGCATTAGACAGTGTACAATAGCAACAAACACTATGCGTTTGATATAGACAGCAGGTAACTGGGATGTTTGCCAGCGCAGAGTCGTCCAGTCCGATGGTGTGATGGTTAGCGCATTCGCTTACTACGTCATAGGTTCATGGTTCAACTCCTACGTTTCACAGACTTTACCATTAATGCTTCTATTTCGAGTAATTAGTCGTTTAAAATTATTAGAATTCACATTAAAAGTCACTGATGAGGTTTTCTGGCAAAAACCGAAATAGCTATATGACCTGCCCATGTGAGCAATAATTCTAATTCTTTGTTGTTGTACACTTAAAATTGCTTTGTTTCAGAACAGAAATAGACAACTAAGTATTGTCATTTCTCTTTGGCAAGTCAGTCCGAATAAAAAAAAAAACTATTCTTAAAAACATATATTTTTATTGAATGAAAATGGATCGAATATAAAGGAACAAGTTATTTACGAACATGAAAAGTTAAGAAGAAAGACTTTGCAGTCGAATTGTAGAGGTTCAGATTGCATTTTCTGCAGTAGGCTTGAGTGTCGGACTTACACCCTGGTAGTTTGCACATCTTTTTGCAAGATCTATCGACAAATGCACAATATGTCCCACATAGTCATATCGTACTTAATCTGTTGAATTATAAGCCTTCTCTAATTTAGGCGGTGGCCACTGTTCGACCCAATTGCCGTATCTCCAGCGAAGAATCAACAATACACAAGAATTCAGCCACATTTTTTCGAAAATTTGACAGTTGAGTGGAGCGGTTTTCTTTGGAGTAATGATGGAAAAGAACATATATGTACATTTACCATTGCTACATCCAACAGATGAAAAAATACTCGATTTGTCCACTTCCTGGTCTTAGCGCGAATGTAATAGCGACCTATTACTCCATCCATGAGGTCGATACCACCCAAGTGACGGTTATACTCTTTTATTACGAATGGTCAGTCAACTTCAGCTTGCTGTTTCGTTTTTCGGCCCCAACGTATTGCTTTTGGCTGTTTCTCTTCAATATTTCGTAACTTAAAAGGTTTTGTACCAACTTAAGTCGACAGCAAACGAACAGTTTTATTATCTTGCCACAAAACATTGCTTATATCGATTCCGTATTCGCTGGCAACATATTCCTCGGAATAACCTCAATGGACCTTTTTGGTGGCCGATTCTGCTTCACTCGACAATTTACTATTCGGAACACGATTCGTGCGCACTATACCCAAGCTATAAGTTCCACAACTCTTGAGATACATCACCAATCCCAGCGATGTATGTATAAAAATGATCAAAGTAGAAGGTATGGTTGACATTTCCGGTATTTTGCTTGACAAACGAATTCCGACATTCGATGAAGCACCAAGATCTGGTGCATGTTCTGGAATGACGTTATCGCTATCACCAGAGCAAATTTTTGTTTCTAGAAGAATGTAGTTATAATTTAGATAGATATGTACGCTTCTTATAGTATATCAAATTTTTTGCAGTAGATTTGGGCACAGGTTCAAGCATAGTACCTTTAGCAGCAGATGAAGTGCTTAGAAATGGTGATGATGTACCGGTTGTTTCATCCGACTTATTCAAATTTATGTTGCTCATATTCACACTTGCAACCTATGCTTCTCCCATTTCAGTCGAATTAATCCGAAAGTGTTATTTTGGCCAACAATATCATCGTCACTATCGAAATCTTATTCTACACCAGTGTCATCGTCGGAATAGATTGAATTCATTCCCTCCTCGGACATGGCAGATAGTTTGTAATATTCTTTACGGTGCAACATGGCTAATAGCAAAGCACATTTAATGAAAACAGGTGAATCACTAAAATGCATCAGAAAAAATTTCACTCGACTGCCCAGGTCCGCCTACAGACGGTCGTTGCAAATTTGGAAATATACATTGATAAATGCACTTTAGGAAACCAAATCAAACGCTATATGAGAGATTTTAGTTTTTTTTTACGTTGTATTTTTCGTATTTTCTTGCGTCGCATATTCTCTGGGAAACCGACAATTTTAGTTTCCCACGAATTATGCTTATATGGCAAAATTGCAATAGTATTCTGGATTCTTAATAAATTTGGAAAAAACACAATGAAGTGCAGAGTAAAATTACATGCCAGACAGTGAAATATCTCAAGGTTATTGCTAACTCATGCAGTCGATACTAGAGGTCTGCATGAATGCATTTGGTTTGCCTGTGCACTACGGTTACCCATTTCATTGCACTCGGCGCACGAGTGAAACATTTGAATGGGTGAAACACTCACAAAACCTCTCAATACCAAAACAAATACCCACTCGTGCCATTATTTTCAAAGAGAGTAAGAGCAGCATTTGTTATCTTGCTCTATTTGCTACAATCAAAACAAACAAAACGAATGTAACAAAGCAAAGCCATTGTATAGTGAGTGAAGTGGGTAAAGTGGGTGCAGTGAATGGCAAGCTGGAGAATTTTGGCGAAGCCGCTGCTGCGCGCCGGTTAGTAATGCATCGTCCGAAAGTCTTTTCTTCGGCAAATAATGTTTAAAATGACCACAATATGCATAGAAATTATAATTAATACACTAAAACGTCTTTCCATCAGAAATTCTTTAAAAATAAGCTCAGCCTCTTAATTGCGTATAGCCCCTTAAATACTCGGTGCACCCACTGCATTGCACTCTGTTTACCAAAACATTTGAATAGTGGGTACACTGCGTGTGAGTAATGTGCTTGCGCTTACAATTTACTCAATTGTTTTGCTATCTCATTCACTCTTAAAGCATATGTGCTTATTCAACACGTGTTTGGAAATAAGTGCACATGCGAGCGAAAGATTCAAACCCGAATGAATGTCTTGGTCGCTCTTTCAAATTCATTCATGCAGACCTCTACTCGATACAGCTTCATCTCTTCGAATTTCGGTTTGCTCTTTACTCCGTTGGCCAATAGTTTTTTCTCGAATTTTTTGCAATTCTCTTGCAACTACATCCTCTGTAGTTGGCTGGATGTCCTTCGCCACAGTTGCTACATTTTGGTTGTTCTTCTTTGGGTTTTTGCAGTCGATCGATTTATGTTTTCCAGCGCATTTGACGCACCTTGGAGGTTTATTACAATAATTCTTGGTATGCCCAAAGGACTGGCATGACTTGCATTGTGGAATCAACTTTGACGACCTCGTTGCCTCGATGCGAACAACTGAGTTTAGAATTCTTTTAATATTGTAGACTTTTGAGATATCTTCAAACCCATCAAATGTTAGAAGAAACATATCTAGAGGCTCTTTTGTTTTCCACTTTAATTTGATTACTGCTCCTAACGCATTAAAGCCTTGGGACTCGATTTTTTGCTATTACTCGTATCGGCCGTGATTGCTTATTTTCATAAGAGTACCATGACACATTCGTATCGGATAGCGATTTTTTGACTTTTCTGTAGTCTACAGCGGACAGTGTACTGATTTTATAAATATTATTGTTTAGCACCTTTATGAAAATGTCAGTTGTTGCTTGTTTTTTAATTAAAATTTGTAACTGCTGGTAATCACAGTCCCCAGTCACCATAATTGGCGGAGGACGTGACGATTTGTGTTCTTTTTCAGTGTTTTCATTTGGAGCAGGGCTGAAACGCGGGTTTGAATCTTCAATTTCTGGTGACGATTCAGCTTTGCGCTTTTTGCTGGGACGGTTCTTTTTCACAATCCACTCCGTCTCCTGGGCGAGGATTTCTTCATCAGTTTCGTACTGTATCTGATCAACTGTATTTTGTATTTGTACGCTTGTCGCATTTTTTAGCTCTGAGTTTTCAGCCTGGAGTTTAGCTATTTGTAACTTCAGTTGAGTGCAAAGAGCTTCCATTTGTTGAAGTCTACAATTTAGCTCCATAATTTGGCTATCATTTCCATTTTGGGTGGTTTTTTCAAAACCTGTTGTTGCGCCCCCACCTGGTGGCGGTGTTCGATCGTCATCCATCTACGCAATCTTGAGCAATCTGGTAACACCCAGCTTTGTTTAGTAAGCTTTCAGCGCTTGAAGTGAAATGAAACTTGGCAGCACTTTCCCAGTATTTGCGAGACAAGGATCAGCTGATTGTTGAATTTATTTCGCGCGTACAAACCGAAGGAAATTGAGTGGTTTTATTGAAGAATTCTTTTTGTGGTTTTTTTCGTTGTTTTGTGATATTTTAAATTGGAATTTATTTTGAAAAAATGCAGCCTACAGCTTCTTCTCGAAAACTCACCGCAAACGGCAACGAAATGCAGGAGTTACGCTATAGTTGTGGTAATATCTGTTGGCTTTAACTAGCAAATTTTACAATATTAAGTGGCATCGCTATCCAAGCACCCGACAGAGTTAACAGCTTTCGCTTAACCTTATATATAATAAATAATTTTAAAAAATAATTGGACAATAACTTCCTTTTTTGAAGGTCATAAATATGATTTATTAAATTTTTGTAATGCAAAATATAATAAAAATGTGTTATGTAACCAAAAACATGTCTTATCTAGTCTAAATAAGATTTTGTATCACCTTATGGTACTTTAAAGTGTGAATGCCGAAAGTGCCCCGCCAAATGCCGAAGCTATGGGGGCAAATTCAGGCATGGGGGCACATTCAGCGAAATGACTTCTTCTATTAATCATGAAAAAAATAATACGGAACTTTTTGAAGGAATTTTAGTATAACATTTTATTGTTAAATAATTAGGTATTGTAACAGTCTAATCGGTTTTTATACCCTACACCTATGGTAATAGGGTATAATAACTTTGTGCCAAAATTGTAACGCATTAAAGGAGCCTTCCTAGGTATAGACATAAGTATATAGAAATGATCAGAAACACTTTCTCTTTTCATTTCCGGTTGTCCGTCTGTCTGTCTGTCTGTCTGTCTGTCTGCGTGTACGCAAAAAAAAGAAAGAAGGAGTTGTTCGATTTGGACCAAATTTGGTACACAGTCACAGTGAACCTCGGGTTAGGTAAAGTGTCAAAATTATTCAAATCGGTCGAAGGATACGCCCCCAATGGACCTATAAGTCCCTCTACCTCGGGTTTTTTGCGATCAAATTGCTGTAATTTGTCTAATTACTCATTGAAAAGAATAATACTTGGTAGTCAAGTTAAGGGGGCGGTCATCTATGTCATACGGCGTGGTCCGCCCACTATATAGGCGGCAGAATTTTTCCGGTAAAATGGCTCCCAATTGACTAGTTACGAATATAAATGAATGAAATTCGGTTCTCAAGTTGATATATAGGTCTTAGATACCATAGAAGAAAATGGGCGTGGTCCGCCCACTATATAGGCGATAATCAAAAAATCCTCTTAACTTCCATAATATATACATCAGAGCGTCTAGATTTGGTTACTTCGTTCCTAGTAAGAATATCTTTTAATTCTGCAAAAATGGGCATGGTCCGCCCACCGTGGGGGCAGGAAAATAAATATGCCGATAACATCTGTTCTACACCTGTCAGAGCATCAATATTCGGCATGTATAGTCCTATTAGGTATATCTTGTAGTCTGCCAAAAATGGGCGTGGTCCGCCCACTATGTGGGTTGTAAATTAAATGCACCCACAATTTCAGTGAATTATCACCCGACTTGGGAATATAATGTGGGGTATTACTCTGGCGGTGAAACCCGACTGATACTTCCTTACTTGTTAAATATATTGATTACCTTCTGAAATATAGGTCTTCAAAACAAAAGAGACGAAGGTACCCCCCTCTCCCCTACTCATACCAAAATTCCTATAAATCTTTTAGCCAAGATTAACAGTATCATCCTACATTCCTCAACCAGTTTCGATCGAATTTTACTAATTATGCTTGGGAATAACCCTGAATCGCCAGGTATAGATGGAATACTGCCGATAATGCTACAGAAGGCATCACAAGGTGTGATACCGAAGCTAGCAGTACTATACCGGGACAGTTTACGGCTCAATTACGTACCACTAAGTTGGAGGAAGGTCAAGGTGATCTTTATCCCAAAACTGGGTAAACGCGGTCACGAGACCGCTAAGGATTTTAGACCGATAAGCCTAACATCCTTCGTGCTGAAGACTATGGAAAGGTTGCTAGACCTTTATATAAGGAGTAACTTCAACCCAACCAACATATCAAACTCTCAACATGCATATCTCAAAGGGAAGTCTACGGAGACAGCTCTTCATGAGGTCGTACGCACTATTGAGAGATCTCTCTACTCCAAACAATATGCAATGGCATCCTTCCTAGATATAGAAGGAGCATTTAACAATGTCAACATTGAAGCAATCCAGGAGGCCCTTACACAAGTAGGGGTAGAAGATTGCATCGGTTCCTGGATAGTGTCGCTTCTTAAAAGCAGACGTATACAGGCCGGGATTGGCATAACAAACAAACGAAATATGTTTGCAGAGGCACTCCTCAGGGGGAGTCCTATCTCCTATACTATGGCTGATCGTTATGAACAAGCTGTTACTAACGATGGAGGCGGACAATGCCAGCGTAGTTGCCTATGCTGACGATGTGGTGATACTTGTATCAGGCTTATTCCCAGGAATAATTAGCGAAATTAGGGAGGGCTCTCTAAGAAAGGTAAACACGTGGGCCACCAGTTGTGGACTCGGAGTAAACCCGGAGGAGACGAACCTGATGCTTTTCACCACAAGAATTAAAATTCCTACCTTTGTAAAACCTAAATTTCAGAGGATACGCCTAGAATTCTCAGACAAGGTGAAATACCTAGGAGTCATCCTCGATTCCAAGCTAAATTGGAGAACCAACGTCGAAGAACATGTGAAGAAGGCATCGGTAGCTTTCTGCTCATATAAGAGAATGTTGGGTAATAAATGGGGTCTAACACCGAAGATTATACACTAGATGTATACAGCCATAGTTCGCCCTATCCTATCTTACGGCGCAATTGTCTGGTGCCCAGCGCTAAGTAAAGGGTACATACAAACAAAACTCAGTCGAGTACAAAGGACAGCGGCAGTTGGAGTGACAGGAGCGATAAGATCCTGCCCAACAGAGGCGCTAAATGTACTCCCCCATCTAATCCCTATAGAATTTTTTATAGAAAGTGCAGCGGCGTGCAGTTCGACCGACTTCCGGCGAGCCTGAAGGAACTACCTCTACCTAAAACGGAATTTGGTAACACACCACCTGTACTATTTCCAAGCCGCAAGACCTGGAGTCAAGGAGGACCCCAGACCAGTGACGAGATAAGTATCTTCACTGACGGATCGAAAATGGCAGGCGGTGTAGGAGCTGGATTCTTCATAGAAGAATTCAACCTCAAACAATCATTTCGTTTACCAAACTATGCAAGTGTCTTCCAGGCTGAGATACTAGCAATCCTAGAAGCGTCGAGATCCGCACGCTCTCTAGAAACGGGTAAAATAAAAATGTCAATTTACTCTGATAGCCAGGCTGCTATACAGGCTCTATCCTCAACCACCACTCGGTCGAAACTGGTGGAGGAATGTAGGATGGAACTGTCAACCCTGTCCAGAAGATTTACAGTAACCCTGGTATGGGTACCGGGTCACAGAAATATACCGGGGAATGAAACTGCTGATGAATTGGCGAAGCAAGGCTCTACGCTCGAAGATTCAAGCGCGGCCGACGTGGGTGCTTCGATAAGGGAGATTAAAGGCAGAATAGCAGAACACTACCTCTCCAAAGCAAAACGGAAATGGAGAGATCTGGTGACATGCAGGACCACCAAAGATATATGGTGCACGTATGACATCGGAAAAACACGCACTCTTCTCAGAATGAACAAAAAAGATGTAAATAGGCTTACTGCCGTATGCACAGGGCATTGGGCGGTAGGCAGACATGCTACAAAACTTGGCATTCCCTTCAATCGGTACTGTCGCAGTTGCGAAGACCCGAATGAAGAGGAAACGATAGACCACTTTTTGTGCAAATGCCCTGCCCTATCAAGGTGGAGGCTCAAAACACTAGGAAAAGGTTTCCTAGAGAACATCAAGGACATCCAAGGTATGGATATCATGAATGTTCTAAACTTCTTGAATTCCGCCAAATGGCTGTAGGTTGCTCGAGGCGTGGTAACAAAACGGCACTCAGTCACTAATTGATAGTCACTAAGACTAGGTCGATAGGACTAGCCACACAAACCAACCAACCAACCTGATATGAATATCACCACATCGCACAATGCACGATTTCGCCTATCTAGTAGAGTTTAATTCAATAGCTCCTGAACGTGTAAAGATATCGGTATGAAATTTGGTACAGACACTACTGGTCTTTCGGTTGAGAACTGGTATAAATATGGGCATGGTCCGCCTATTTGCAAGTAGGGTTGGCATAGAAGAGTAATTTTTGAAATAAGGCAGACCACGCCCATTTTTTGGTGTGGTATAGAAGACCGAACCCTTAACTTGAATACCAAGTATTATTCTTTTATGTGTGTAATTACACAAATTACAGCCATTTTACCGAAAAAAACCCGAGGTAGTGGAAATTACATTACAGGCCTATTGTGGACGTGTCCTTTAACCGATTTAGCTAATTTTTTTTTGATACTGAATCCGAAGATATGCCTGCTTATCCCAGTGATAGTTTCAGCCTGGATATTGCGAGATTTTTTAGTTTTTTACCATCAAAATATCATATTTTCGTAAAAAACTACTTAACTTTTGATTAGACTTTAATTACCTATCCTAACGACCCAAAAATGAAATGAGAGGTAAGCACTACTTTTTATGAAAGCTTTTATATTGAAGAAAATATTATTTAAAACGGTTTTGCAAAATTCGACGCGGACGAAAAAATAGAGCCTCTCAAAAATTGCGGACAAAAAGCAAGTGTCAAAACTGCTGCAGCGCTAATGAAATATTCTGTGTTTGACAGCCGTTATCTCTTATACCGTTACTTTTCCACTCTGTTTTGTGCTATTTTCGTAATATTCGATAAATTTGCAATAACATATTCGAAAATCATTTCATTTGGCGACCTTTTTTTTGAATTAAACTCTGCTAGATAGGCGAAATCGTGAACTGTGCATCGTCAGCATAGGCCACTACACTGGCATTGTCCGCCTCCATCGTTAGCAACAGTTTCGATCAGCCATAGCACAGGAGATAGAACTGACCCTGGGCTAAGGAAAAAATTTAATTTTGTTTGTTAGACCAATTTCAGCCTGGATGCGTCTGCTATTAAGTAGCGACACTATCCAGGAACCGATGAAATCCTCCACCACTTGTGTTATGGCCTCTTGGATTGCTGCAATCCTGACATTGAAATTTTGAGCCGCTTCTGTCCCACATATTGCCGCACATTACTAATATATTTCCATTTTTCCTTGCTGCTCCCTCCTAAGTTGCTTGTGAAAAAACCCCAAAAAAATTGCATCTCCTTCTCCCAATTTTTCACATTGGCGATGTCTACTTTTTCCAATGGGAATTTTTTTGAATTTTCGAACCTTATTCAGAATAGAAGAATTGGGAACAGGGAAAAAACTCAAAAAAAAAATTTATTCAGAATAGGAAAATTGGGAAATGGGAAAAAATTCCCAGGAATTTTCTATTCAGAATTGGGCTGATATTGTAGAAGTTATGAGGATTTTAAGCTTACCGCCTATATAGGGGGCGGACCACGCCCATTTTCTTGTATGGCATGTAGGGCCAATATCTGAACCTAAGAACGAAATTTCATTTATGTAAACTAATAAATACTCAATTGAGAGCCATTCAACCGAAAAAAATTTTCCGCCTATATAGTGGGCGGACCACGCCCATTTTTTGTTATGTCCTAGAAGGCCCACACCTCACCTCAAATTCCAAAAATCATTGCATTAAATGAGTAATTAAACAAATTAAAGCCATTTTACTGAAAAAATCCCGAGGTAGTGGGACTTACAGGCCCATTGTTGGCGTGTCCTTCAACCGATTTAATTAATTTTAACACTTTTTTTGACGGACAGACGGACAACCGGAAATCAAAAGAGAAAGTGATTCTGATCATTTCTATATACTACTAGCTGTTACCCGCGGGTTCCACCCCGCGCTTTTATAAAAATACGTAATGTGAATGATGCTCTGATTGGATGTTGCTGTATTTAATTGTATTTAATTTAATAGAAGTGCTTGCCAGTCTGTCTTTTTCTTGGTTTTTGTTGTTTTCTGTTGAACAGCAGCGCTTCTCCTTGCTGATGCTTGTGATGTCCATATACATGTAGGGGAAGTCATAAATGTAGGTCCTTACAAAACTATCTGTGTATGTAGATTACTCCTTTGGTGGAAGGCCAAAATTAAAGTGACTCCTCATGAACCACCACTTTTTTACGGTACATACATTGAAGGTGTGCCACGCCACCTTGTCCCATGACCCTAAATTTATATATATTGTTTCGCACAATTTTATTTTTCCTCCTGCTTGTACAAATTTTATTTTTCCACCTGCTTGTACAAATTTTATTTTTCCACTGAATTCGAATGACATTTTTAATTGTATGTTTTAATATGAAAATCATAGGCTTCTTTGTGTTAGAACACTTGCTCCAACATCCTCCCCCCTTGAGCCCTGTCGGGGTTCAACCAGCTCTAAGGTAGCACGCCAAGCCGCTGAATCGGACGCCGAATACTGATCCTGGCTTCGCCGCTCAATAGATGTCCAGGTTTCAGAGAATTTAAGTCTTGTGGATCGGAACTCTGTGCACACAGCGTGCGCGAATTGAGAATTGCACCGATATCTGACAACAGGGTCTGCATCGCTTCAACCGTCAATAGTCGTGCCCTCAAGACACGACGCAAGTGATTTTTGACAGCTTTTATGGCCGCCTTCCAAAGGCCTCCCTGGTGAGGTGCAGCAGGGGTGATAAAATGCCGCTGAGTTTGTCTCACTGTCAACTGTTCAGAGAGATCTGATGTCTACCAGGTCTGAAGCATACGGCTTAACTCCCGCTCTACTCCAACAAAGTTGGTTCCATTATCACTCCAGAGGTGCAAGCAGTGGCCGTAGCGTGATGTGAAGCGAATAAACGCCATTATGAAGGCGCTAGTTGTTAAGTCTAAAACGAACTCCAGGTGCACCGCCTTCGATACCATACAGACAAATACAGCTATATAACCCTTGATGACCACATTTCCTCTCCGTCGGTCTGGTCGCCCTTTCCCGGTAATTGGATTGCACTGCTCGGCTGGCAAATCTGCATTTTGCAATCATGCGTAGGTTGCCGTCTTTCATAAAGGGAGTCAACTGGCGACTGCATTTGACAATCGTTGTGTATTTTTTGAATGGATGTTGCTGTCGTTGAGTTGAAGCACCCGCACCTTGTCCTTGAAATGGTCGCGTTTTTCATGATTGATCCAATATTCCAACGAGTTCCTCAATTCCCTAATACTCAGGGGGGCCCTGTCTCTATCTAAGGTACGATTGACTGAGTTTGGTTAATTCGTTTTTTCCGACATTCATTCCGTACCTCGATGTCGAAATGCTGTCAGTATTGGCGCTTGATCATTCCTGCATCGATAATGGCATCTACCGCGAACATCTTTGGGCGAAGGATAATGTTGTGTATTACGAGCAACGAGGTCATTTCCTCTATTCATTAGCAGGATACTTGGGCATCTGTATAGTGAGTGTTTTCCAGAACAGTTGGGGCACCGGAAATAGTTGAGTGCGCTCGAGAAGCATTGCATACTCCCTGCTGGTCCTCGGCCCAACTACCCGCCGGACCACCGCTCCAGCTAGATAAAAGTTCTTTTGCGAGCTCGGATTTCGCTTTATTTAGCATACCATTTCCCACTGAGCGCGACTAAATTAATAAATAAATATATACATAAATAAATAAATAGATAATTTAAAGACAATTAAATCGCATTCTGTTTCGCATAGTATCAAGCAAATCTTTAATCAGAGAATGAGTTTTTTTGACCAGGCCAGTAAATCAAAAATCTCTGAGCAATATGCGTGGCATAAATATTCGTTGTCGTAGGACGAGCACAGTATTTTCCCACGCACTTTCGAAACTATCCTTGCGTTGAGCCCAAAATCTAAAGCTCTGGCTGCACCATCCTTGAGGCAGCTTTCCAGTCGTCTAAGCCTTTCCAAGCTTGATAGGTGTGGACCTTTTATTACCTCCGCGGAAAATGTATCTTTAAATTGGATCTACGCATTATGATCGCCTCGAAATGTGGGGGTTGATCTGCCAAGGGTAAATCGGCATACTGAAATTGTATTGCGATTGCCCCCTGGGAGTGACCCACTCTCAATGAGGATGTGCGCGGCTGTAGTGCCGCTATTTTTGACTCAGTGCCGCTCGAACTTCAACATACGTATCTTCCACCCGATCACGAAAAGCATTGTCTCTGCCTTGCAACCCTTGATTTCGCGCGAACCGCTGAAATACGCCCAATTTGTCGTCAAATTTCTCCCATGCCGAAACGATGATCCCTAGACGTGTTCTCTTCATTTCTAAATTTCCGTTTTTTTCACTTGTGAACTTAAACCCAACAGGCTGACGTTGAATCTGGATCATTAAATAGAATTCGACTCAGGGAAATTGCTCAATTTGATCGGATGGAAATTAACCAATGGAAATTATTTCCTTAGAAAAATCGCTCGAATGGAACTCGCAAGATGGAAAACGCACTGATCCCAAATTGAATTCGCATAATGGAAAACGCTGATATGGATTTCGCAAGATGGAAAACGCACTGTTCCCAAATTGAATTCGCATAATGGAAAACGCTGATATGGAATTCGCAAGATGGAAAACGCACTGTTTCTCAAATTGAATTCGCATCATGGAAAACGCACTGTTTCCTCAGAAAAACCGCGCATATGGAATTCGCAAGATGGAAAACGCACTGTTTCCTAATTGAATTCGCATAATGGAAAACGCTGATACGGAATTCGCAAGATGGAAAACGCACTGTTCCCAAATTGAACTCGCATAATGCAAAACGCTGATATGGAATTCGCAAGATGGAAAACGCACTGTTTCTTGAATTCGCATCATGGAAAACGCAGTTTCCCTTTAGAAAACCCGCTCATATGGAATTCGCAAAATGGAAAACGCACTGTTCCCAAACTGAATTCGCATAATGGAAAACGCTGATACGGAATTCGCAAGATGGAAAACGCACTGTTCCCAAATTGAATTCGCATAATGGAAAACGCTGATATAGAATTCGCAAGATGGAAAACGCACTGTTTCCTCAGAAAAATCGCTCATATGGAATTCGCAAAATTGAAAACGCACTGTTCCCAAATTGAATTCGCATAATGGAAAACGCTGATATAGAATTCGCAAGATGGAAAACGCACTGTTTCTCAAATTGAATTCGCATCATGGAAAACGCACTGTTTCCTCAGAAAAATCGCTCATATGGAATTCGCAAAATTGAAAACGCACTGTTCCCAAATTGAATTCGCATAATGGTAAACGCTGATATGGAATTCGCAAGATGGAAAACGCCCTGTTCCCAAATTGAATTCGCATAATGAAAAACGCTGATATGGAATTCGTAAGATGGAAAACGCACTGTTTCCTCAAAATCGCTCGAATGGAATTCGCTAAATGGAAAACGCACTGTTTCTCAAAATGAATTCGCATCATGGAAAACGCACTGTTTCCTCAGAAAAATCGCTCATATGGAATTCGCAAAACGCACTGTTTCTTCACAAAATCACTCGAATAGAATTCACAAAATGGAAAACGCACTGTTTCTCAAATTGAATTCGCATCATGGAAAACGCACTGTTTCCTCAGAAAAATCGCTCATATGGAATTCGCAAAATTGAAAACGCACTGTTCCCAAATTGAATTCGCATAATGGAAAACGCTGATATGGAATTCGCAAGATGGAAAACGCCCTGTTCCCAAATTGAATTCGCATAATGAAAAACGCTGATATGGAATTCGTAAGATGGAAAACGCACTGTTTCCTCAAAATCGCTCGAATGGAATTCGCTAAATGGAAAACGCACTGTTTCTCAAAATGAATTCGCATCATGGAAAACGCACTGTTTCCTCAGAAAAATCGCTCATATGGAATTCGCAAAATTGAAAACGCACTGTTCCCAAATTGAATTCGCATAATGGAAAACGCTCATATGGAATTCGCAAAATGGAAAATGCACAGATCCCAAATTGAATTCGCATAATGGAAGACGCTGATATGGAATTCGCAAGAT
The DNA here is from genome assembly GCA_963457695.1 of Neria commutata. Classification (NCBI taxonomy): domain Eukaryota; kingdom Metazoa; phylum Arthropoda; class Insecta; order Diptera; family Micropezidae; genus Neria; species Neria commutata. The sequence continues at coordinate 42,165,116 of OY735245.1, read as the reverse complement.
GGAAAACGCACTGTTCCCAAATTGAATTCGCATAATGGAAAACGCTAATATGGAATTCGCAAGATGGAAAACGCACTGTTCCCAAATTGAATTCGCATAATGGAAAACGCTGATATGGAATTCGCAAGATGGAAAACGCACTGTTCCCAAATTGAACTCGCATAATGGAAAACGCTAATATGGAAATAGCAAGATGGAAAACGCACTGTTCCCAAATTGAATTCACATAATGGAAACCGCACTGCTTACTCACAAAAATCGCTCAAATGGAATTCGCAAGATGGAAAATTCACTGTTTCCAAATTGAATTCGCATAATGGAAAATGAACTGTTACCTTAGTTTTACCAGGAAACCGCACTGTTTCCTTAAATTTACAATGAAAAACGCACTGACCTTATATTTACAATGGAAACGCACTTAAAATTTCGCTTCGATATAAGTTTTGATGTAGACCCGACTTCTCGTCGCACAAGTTGCTTCAACTGATATTTGGATTTGCATATTCTATTCGAGGGAAATGTAGCAATAGTCGGGAAATCCATACTCCTTAGCACTCGGCGCACGTGCTTTTTGTTTCTCTTTGCTATTTTCCCTTCATTTCCATTTGCCGTTTTATTTGCACCGGCTGCGTTATCGGTACTATCCGTCCCATCAGCGCTGTTCTCTTAATTCGCTCTCCTTGTTCCTGGCATAGCGAATGGACTGTCATTCGGCTCGATTGGACCAAAATGTTTCGCACAATTTTATTTTTCCTCCTGCTTGTACAAATTTTATTTTTCCACCTGCTTGTACAAATTTTATTTTTCCACTGAATTCGAATGACATTTTTAATTGTATGTTTTAATATGAAAATCATAGGCTTCTTTGTGTTAGAACACTTGCTCCAACATATATAAAACTCAAAATTATGTAAAAATGTTTACATGTATGTATGACTAAATAATAACAAAACAGAATTTGAATGTTGAATGACTTGTAGTTTTAAATATATCTATCTATATATATAAAATTCAAATTATGTATGTATGTATGTTCGGAGTTGCGTCCTAAACCGCTTAATCGATCATAACCAAATTTGGCACATAGACTATAGATGTTCCTAGGATGGTCATAGGCTATAAAAAAATTTGATACCACAAGAGGGCGTGGCACCTCCCATACAACTTAAATAATTGATTTGGCATATCTTTAAAACTACAAGGCGTACAACTTTAAAACTTTGTATTATGTTAGTGTTTAGTCATGTCTTCCTGCTGGAAAAAATGTAGGGGCGTAGGACAAGGGGGCTTGGCTCCCCTCATATAACTTAATTATATGATAGGGCATATCTTTGAAGGTACAAGTCGCGCAGCATTGAAATTCCGTACGCAGGCACCTCTTGGATGAGTCGTCCCACTGGTAAAATTATATGGGCGTAGGTCAAGGGGGGTGGCACTTCAATCAAATCCTATACAGGTATAACTTTAGAAATATACTTCATACATCAATGAAGCTCGGTAGAAACATATTAAATATCCGTACCATTGAACTGGGAAAATGGGACGGGCATTGGACAAGGGGCGTGGCACCGCGCATACAAACGAAATCATTGATATCGAATAGCTTTGGAACTAAAAGTCACGCAGTATTAAAATTCCGTACGCATGCACCTCTTGGAAGAGTCGTCCCACTGGTACAATTTTATGGGCGTAGGACAAGGCGCGTGGCACTTTTCAATCAACTCCACATTTGGGTATTACTTTAGAACTATATATCATACATAAATGAAACTCTGTATTCTTCACCTGGGAAAATGGAATGAGCATTGAACACGAGGCGTGGCACCCCTCATACAACTTAAATCTTTTATCTTTAAAACTACAAGTCATTCAACATTAAAATTCTGTTTTGTTAGAATTTAGTCGTGCCCTTTTGCTAATTTGCTAAACAAAATTTAGGGGCATGGGACAACGGGGCGTGGCACCATTCATACAACTTAAATCTTTGATTTGGTATGTCTTTAGAACTACAAGTCATACAACATTACAATTTTTATTCTGTTAGTATTTTGTCATACATTTTTACATTATTTTGGGTTTTATATATATAGGTTTAGGGGCATGGGACAAGGTGGCGTGGCACTCCTTAAATATATGTACCGTAAAAAATTGGTGGTCCATGAGGAGTGAGGGCGAGGTCGTGACTTTAATTTTGGCCTTCCACCAAAGGAGTAATTTACATACACAGATAGTTCTGTAAGGACCTACATTTATGACTTCCCCTACAAATATATAGACATCACAAGCATCAGCAAGAAGAAGCCCTGCTGTTCAACAGAAAACAACAAAAACCAAGAAAAAAACAGACTGGCAAACACTGCTATTAAATTAAATTCAATTAAATACAGCAACATCCAATCAGAGCATCATTCACATTACGTATTTTTATAAAAGCGCGGGGTGGAACCCGCGGGTAACAGCTAGTACCAAATAAAAGATTTAAGTTGTATGAGGGGTGTCACGCCTCGTGTCCAATGCCCAATCCATTTTCCCAGTTGAAGAATACGGAGTTCCATTTATGTATGATATATAGTTCTAAAGTAATATCCAAATGTGGAGTTGCCACGCCCCTTGTCCTACGACCATAAAATTGTACCAGTGGGACGACTCATCCAAGAGGTGCTTGCATACGGAACTTCAATACTGCGCGACTTTTAGTTCCAAAGCTATTCGATATCAATGATTTGGTTTGTACGGGTGGTGCCACGCCTCTTATCCAATGCCCGTCCCATTTTCCCAGTTCAAGGATACGGATATGGTGTCAGTTCTTGCCGAGTTTCGTTGATGTATGATGTATAGTTCTAAAGTAATACCCAAATGTGAAGTTGATTGAAAAGTGCCACGCCCCTGTCCTACGCCCATAAAATTGAATCAGTGGGACGACTCATCCAAGAGGTGCCTGCATACGGAATTTCAATACTGCGCGACTTTTAGTTCCAAAGCTATTCGATATCAATGATTTGGTTTGTACGGGTGGTTCCACGCCTCTTAACCAATGCCCGTCCCATTTTCCCAGTTCAAGGATACGGATATGGTGTCAGTTCTTGCCGAGTTTCGTTTATGTATGATGTATAGTTCTAAAGTAATACCCAAATGTGAAGTTGATTGAAAAGTGCCACGCCCCTGTCCTACGCCCATAAAATTGTATCAGTGGGACGACGCATCCAAGAGGCGACTGCATACGAAATTTCAATGCTGTACGACTTTTAGTTCCAAAGCTAATCGAGATCAAAAATTTGGTTTGTATGGGCGGTGCCACGCCCCCTTATTCAGTGCCCGCCTTATTTTCTCAGTAGAAGGATGTGGTTATGTAGTAAGTTCCTACCGAGTTTCATTGATGTGTGATGTGTAGTTCTAAAGTTATACACAAATCTGGAGTAGATAAAAAAGTGCCACGCCCCTTATCCTACGCCCATAAAATTTTACCAGTGGGACGACACATCCAAGAGGCGACTGCATACGAAATTTCAATGCTGCGCGACCTTTAGTTCCAAAGCTAATCGAGATCAAAAATTTGGTTTGTATGGGGGTGCCACGCCCCCTTATCCAGTGCCGGCCTTATTTTCTCAGTAGAAGGATGTGGATATGTAGTAAGTTCCTACCGAGTTTCATTGATGTGTGATGTGTAGTTCTAAAGATATACACAAATCTGGAGTAGATAAAAAAAGTGCCACGCCCCTTATCCTACGCCCATAAAATTTTACCAGTGGGACGACACACCCAAGAGGCGACTGCATACGAAATTTCAATGCTGCTGGACCTTTAGTTCCAAAGCTAATCGAGATCAAAAATTTTGTTTGTATGGGGGTGCCACGCCCCCTTATCCAGTGCCCGCCTTATTTTCTCAGTAGAAGGATATGGATATGTAGTAAGTTCCTACCGAGTTTCATTGATGTGTGATGTGTAGTTCTAAAGTTATACACAAATCTGGAGTTGATAAAAAAAAGTGCCACGCCCCTTATCCTACGCCCATAAAATTTTACCAGTGGGACGACACATCCAAGAGGCGACTGCATACGAAATTTCAATGCTGCGCGACCTTTAGTTCCAAAGCTAATCGAGATCAAAAATTTGGTTTGTATGGGGGTCGCCACGCCCCCTTATCCAGTGCCCCCCTTATTTTCTCAGTAGAAGGATATGGATATGTAGTAAGTTCCTACCGAGTTTCATTGATGTGTGATGTGTAGTTCTAAAGTTATACACAAATCTGGAGTTGATAAAAAAGTGCCACGCCCCTTATCCTACGCCCATAAAATTTTACCAGTGGGACGACACATCCAAGAGGCGACTGCATACGGAATTTCAATGCTACACGACTTTTAGTTCCAAAGCTATTCGATGTAAACAATTTGGTTTGTATGGGCGGTGCCACGCTCCCTTGTCCAATCGGGTCCAATTATAGATCAAAACCATCCCAGACCCCACTGAAGCACATACACTAAATTTCATCAAAATCGGTTCAGCCGTTCTGGAGTTTTAAGCATCCGAACAAACCACGCTCCATTTTTATATATATAGATACCTACGACCGCTCCTTTAATGCGTTACAATTTTCGCACAAAGTTATTATACCCTATTACCATAGATGTAGGGTATAAAAAGTGAAATAAAAATAACAAGTAAGGAAGTATCAGTCGGGTTTCACCGACAGAGTAATACCCTACACCATGTTCCCAAGTAGGGTGATAATTCACTGAAATTGTGGGTGCATTTGATTTAAAACCTACATAGTGAGCGGACCACGCCCATTTTTGGCAGACCACAAGATATACTTAATAGGACTATACATGCCAAATATTGATGCTCTGACAGGTGTACAACAGATGTTATCGGCATATTTATTTTACTGGCCCCATGGTGGGCGGACCACGTCCATTTCTAGAGAATTAAAAGATATTCCTACCAGGAACGAAGTAACCAAATCTGGATGCTCTGGTGTATATATTATGGAAGTTAAGAGGATTTTTCGTTTATCGCCTATAGAAAATTTCAATCGTTTAAATTCGTAAATAGTTGATTGAGAACCATTTTACCGGATTATATAGTGGGTGGACCACGCCAATTTTTTGGTATTTCTTAGAGGGCCCACATCTCACTTTATTTACGAAATATCATTCCTTTAAATGCGTAATTAAACTAATTAAAGCAATTTTACTGAAAAAATTACGAGGTAGTTCGACTTATAGGCCCATTGTGGGCGTGTTCTTTGACCGATTTGAAAAATTTTAACACTTTACCTAACCCGAGGTTCACTGTGATAGTGTACCAAATTTGGTCCAAATCGGACAACTCCTTCTTACTTTTTTTTCCGGACACGCAGACAGACAGACGGACAGACGGACAACCGGAAATCAAAAGAGAAAGTGATTCTGATCATTTCTATATACTTTTTATTTTATTTATTTATTTATTTATTTATTTAGTATTCAGTCTACAGAAGAAAATTCTTACAGACTATATAAAAAGACAATTAATTAAAAATAGCATAGAGGTTCAACTTAAATTTGTAAATACTAACATTGAAGTCAATATATTTTTCATATTTGTTGCATAATCTAACGCATCGGGATATTGGCTCATTACACGCATAATTGGTTTTATGAGTAGCATCAATAAACAAGCGCTTGTTCCTTAAATTTCTCTCAGGAATGTGAACATTGAATAAATTGCATAACTGTGGGCAGTTGATATTTTCATTTATCAAGCCAAAAACGAAGATTAAGGAAGAGTAAATTCTCCTGTCATGCAAAGATTGCAGACCCAACAGTTTTCTTCTACCGATATACGATGGGAGATCACACTGCCATTCTAGTCTTCGCAAAGCAAATTTAGTAAAGATTTTTTGAACCTTTTCGATTTTGTTGGAATGGACCCCGTAGTAGGGATTCCAATTTAAGGAGCAGTAGTCCAAGCGACTTCTGACCAGGGAAACATAAAGTGATTTTAGAGTAACAGGGTCCTTAAAACCTTCAGTGTTTCTTCTTATAAAACCCAGCAAGGAGAAAGACTTACTGACAATATAGTCAATATGTTTACAGAATGTAAGCTTATGGTCAAAAATAATACCTAAATCTTTGACTTCAAAGCAGCGGTGAAGAGAGCAACTTCCCAGGAGGTAGTTGTAATCGATGCTTGCAGGCTTTTTAGAGTAGGTTACCACGCAGCATTTCTTTAAATTTAAGAAAAGACGGTTTCCGATACACCAGTCTTCAAATGCCAGTAAGTCAGATTGAAGTTTAAGGCAATCGGAAATCTCGCGAATTTTATAGAAAAGCTTGACATCATCAGCGAACATTAAACAATTTGCAAATTTAAAGCAATTAGGCAGATCGTTGATGAAGATTAGAAATAAAAGCGGACCGCAATGTGTCCCTTGCGGTATGCCTGAGCATGCGTCTATTAAGGTATCCGACTTGGTTGACTCAATCTTAACGTAGAGCTTTCTATCCCTAAGGAAACTAGAAAAAAATGCCAAGAGTTTTCCACTGACTCCTAGAATACGCAATTTCTCCAGAAGGATCGAATGATCAACTTTATCAAACGCCTTGGAGAAGTCAGTATAGACAACGTCCATCTGAGAATGTTCTTCTAAAGCGCTTATAATTTGTCTAGTGATCAGAGCCAAGTTAGTTAAAGTGGATCTACCTGGGAAAAATCCATGTTGATACACCGAGATAGTGGTTTTCAAATAATCAAATAATTTAATTTTGATTATATGATCAAACAGTTTCGCTATAGTGCTTTGTTTCACAATTGGCCTATAATTGTTAACATTATTGCGATCGCCAGGTTTAAAAATTGGTATTACAGAGCATAATTTCCAAGAATTTAGAAAGATTCCCCTTTTCAAACAAACACGAAACAGCGACGCAATTGGAATTGCTACTGCTTCTGAAAAAAGTTTAAAAAATAATGGAGGGAATCCCTCCAAATCCATCTTGGGATTCGCTTTAAGATTTGAAATTGCTAGGATTACGTCATCGGTAGAAATTTCAAAGCCACTGATAATGCTTTCCGAAGAAGATATATCATCTAAGGTTTGAGGGGAATCATATTTCTCATACACCTCTTGAGAAAATTTTGCGAAAAGATTACACGAGTCCAATATATTGTCAGATACCTCGCCGTCATATTCGAGACTAGTTGGAATACCAATAGTTTTTCTTTTAGAGTTAATGTACTGCCAAAATCTTTTAGGATCCGCTTTAAGTTTCGATTCAATGTCAAGCATGTATTGACTAAATAAGAAATTGTGTAGGCAATCAAACTCTTTTCTATATCTCAAAAATTTCAAGCGTGCATCATCATCGTTGTATGCTTTGAATCTCTTGTAGGCCTTATTTTTTACGTTTTTCAGGTGACAAAGTCTCGAATTAAACCAAGGTGGTTTATTTCGGGAGGTTTGTCGTTTCTTAGGAACGAAATTATTGATAGCGGTTAGGAATATCTGCTGCAAGATGTCATAAGAAGCATTAGGACAATATGAAGATTCCAAGAACGACCAATCAGTGGAATTTAGATAATCATTAAGAGAATAATTTGCTTTGGCAAAATCGTATTCAGGCATGGTATCCGATGATACGCTAATAAAGTTGTAAAATTCAAATTTAAGAACAAGCGCATTGTGGTGAAGGCTATTCAATGATAAGGGAGAGATACATTCTTCGCAAGTTATTTTTAATTCATTAGTAGCAAATATAAGATCCAAGATCTTGCCATTACGGTTACAGATGGGGTTATATTGATTAAAACCATTTGAAAACATAGAACTAATGACTAGTAGCTCAATATCAGATTTGAAGTTACTTGGTAGAATCTTATTTTTTTGGGGTGCAACTAGATAAGATAATAAAAAAATAATTTTTTTATTATTAATACATTTAACCTTTACACAAATTTGTTCAATTGTATTATCAGAATGTTCTAAGGCAATAATGTTACTACATAGGTCTGCTCTAACCGCGAGCAGAACACCGCCACCACGTTCCATTCCAGTGGCAATTGGGCAACGATCCATTCGATACACATGATAATAGTTGTCGAAAAATTCTGATGAGGATATGGAGTCATTTAGCCAAGTCTCTGTAAGGGCAATGACATCGTATTCATGCAGAGATACTTCTCGGATAATCTTGGAAGCTTTCGTGCGCATGCCACTAACGTTTTGATAATACAAAGCATAGTTTGAGAGCATGCGAAATGTTGGGGGGGTAGCTAGGCTATTATTGGCGGCTGGGTGGGTTTTCGGAAAAAATGAAACGGGCGAACTTTGACATCAGCTGGCCAAACGGACGAAATGATAAGCTTATCATACGAGGACGCCGTAACACCAAGTTTGAAGTTGACGTACTTTAGCGGTTCAGTGGTCGCACCTTTTTTAGTGAGTTTGGAGCAAGACAGATGATGTTTATCTATACCGGCCCTGTTGGCGATGTAATCAATAAGATATTCTTCGGTGACATAGGGCGGGAATGGCGATACGTGCAGCCATTTCTTCCTAGAAGGGATACCGATACCAGAATCCATGTTCGAGCCGACCACCACGACCTCTGCCCTCGGGCGTCTTGAACCAGCAACTGTGATCCATTCACTATTTGGCAGCAAAGGGGCAGCAGACGGGGTTGTCGGTGGAAGTGCTCGAGGAGAAGAGATGAAAGCAGCAGCAGCAGGTGGACCATTATTAGTCGTAGGCAGACCAACAGCAGTGGTAGTGGCGAATGAAGAAGGATCAGCGGCAGTAACGGTAGCATATGAAGCAGTAGTTGCGGGAGCGCGAGGCTTGAGAACGGTAGCGGGCATAGATGGCCGCGACATGGTTGAAGAAGGATCAGCGGCAGTAACAGTGGCATATGAGGCAGTAGAAACGGGAGCTCGAGGCTGGCGAAAAGCAGCATTGTCAGCGGGCGAACTGGTGTTTTTCGGTACAGTGGGGCGCTTTTTATTAACAGCTTTATTGGCAGTATTACACGTTAAAGCCGATAGGCTTTTCTTCATCTCTTTAACTTCTTCAGTTAAAAGAGAGATTGTAGGAGCAACATCATACTGTCGCATTTGCGACTGCAGCGAATTAATCTCGGTATGCAAGCCACAGACTTTCTCCATTAGAAGTTTCTTGTCTTCTTGCAAAGAAATGATGATGGAGAGTGCGTGAGCATTATCGGTTCTGAGCGCTGCCAGTTCATCGAGCACTTGTTGAAGAATGAGGCATTGCCCTTGATGCGTCACGTGCATGTCTTGAGCGCGCGACGTAGAAGAAGAAGAAGTTGTTGTTGTTGGAGCAGTTGAAGAACTTTGGCACAAAACCGGTTTTTGAAGCGATTGTTGTGCCGACGCTGGTGACTTTTGGCCGAGCACTTGATGCGTCACGTGCATTGCTTGTGCGTGCGACGTAGTTGAAGAAGTTTTTGTTGTTGAAGTAGTTGAAGAATTTTGGCACAAAACCGGTTTATGGGGCAATTGTTGTGCCGACGCTGGTGAATTTTGGCATTGCACTTGCTGCTTCACGTGCAAGTCATGCGCATGAGACGACGTTGTAGAGATCGAGTTAGCAGCAGTAGGCTGCGAGAGATCGGCTTGTACACCCGGGGGGGCGACCGCAAGGAGCTCCGGCGCGCGGCAGTGCAACCATTACAGCGGAAAGGGGTATTTGCTTTTTGCATGAATTCCAGATCGGTAGGCAAGATATTTAAGCACTTCAAATGGAATAGATCATTGCAATTTACACACTGAATTTTTTGTTGACCCCGGTCAACCTTTTGACCACAAGTACACGGCATTATTGAATGATAAAATTAATCAGTTTAAAACAAACTAGTGTCCAAGTTGACGAGCGCGCACTTATGTCTATACCTAGGACGGCTCCTTTAATGCGTTACAATTTTCGCACAAAGTTATTATACCCAATTACCATAGGTGTAGGGTATAAAAATGATTAGCTGGTCGCTGTTAATGCTCCTTGTTGCCAAATTAGATCACCAATAAGTGCGACTTTTCAAGCTGGCAACTATGGTCATAAGTTTGCATCAAATATTTTGCACCAAATGCAGTTTATTATAAGCTTTATATTAACTTCACTTCAGGTATGTTTGTATGTTTGTCGTCAAATCTGGTAATAAATTTTTCACCCACTTCCCGACTACTTAGAGATCTGAAACTTTGCATACATGCGTAAACACCAAGACAATTCATGAATCAATAAATTTTATGGGCGTAGGATAAGGGGCGTGGCACTTGTTTATCAACTCCAGGTTTGTGTATAACTTTAGAACTACACATCACACATCAATGAAACTCGGTAGGAACTTACTACATATCCATATCCTTCTACTGGGGAAAATAAGACGGGCAGTGGACAAGTGGGCGTGGCATCGCCCATACAAACAAAATCGTTTATATAGAATAGCTTTGGAACTAAAAGTCGTGCAGCATTGAAATTCCGTATTCAGTCGCCTCTGGGATGTGTCGTCCCACTGGTAAAATTTTATGGGCGTAGGATAAGGGGCGTGGCGCTTTTCAAACATCTGATACTCTTTGGGATATGCTGCCATTATGCAAATATGCATGCTTCCCATCGAATCAATGTGAACTGTGGTACAAGACTGACAAATCGAACACAGGTCAGTTAAGGAATCCCGATTTCGAGGTGAATGAGGAAATAGATAATCAGGGTTTGTTTTTGCTCGAAGATATGTGTTACCTCATCTGCACCAGTAATCAAGTTAGGAATGCCAACGCCATGTCGTGGAATGAACGGCGGTTTCAATCGAGAATTGAAATGTGAGCGTGAATACGATCGAGATGCATTAAACCAGTTAGTTTTAACGAATGTACCACTGCTGATCCCCCAACAGAAGGAAGTGAATGCAATTGCTGATGGAAATGGTGCCTTCTTTTCCCTTTGAGAATTTTGATTTTATTTAAGATTTCAAAGCTCTAAATTTGCATTTATGGGAGACTAAAAAGTAGAAAATAATATTATAAGTTAATGATGACCAACAATGCAACTGGCTGCTAGCACTTTTCTGCATTTCCACCACATACGTTCAGGACGAAGTTACTAATTGCCGTCGTGAGCAACTGCAACTGTGAGCAGCGCACTTTGAAGAGTAAAAACTCAAGTTGGAATTAATATTTTGTAAAATAAAAAAGAAAACGTTGATTGGAAAGTTTATAGAGAAAAAATATATTGTACTGAATATTCAGAATAAAATAAGCAGTCGAGCTGAAAAGTCACATTCTCGTAACCAACTCATCTTATTAATTGGCGCCCAACATGGGGCCTGTCGAAAAAGAATTTCTGTTCGCAACCTGCACGCTATCAGGACAATTCCAATTTGGAAGGACGAACAGCACGACGGGCCAAAGGATCCATCATCATATTCCTGTATATGGAATTAAATCCATTTATCCCTGGCTGCATCATTAAAATTGAATCAATATTGCCAAGGATTCATCATCATATTCCTGATCCCATCATCATATTCCTGTATATGGAATTATATGCATTTATCCCTGGCTGCATCATTAAAATTGAATCAATATTGCCAAAGGATTCATCATCATATTCCTGATCCCATCATCATATTCCTGTATATGGAATTATATTCATTTATCCCTGGCTGCACCATTAAAATTTAATCAATATTGCCAAAGGATTCATCATCATATTCCTGATCCCATCATCATATTCCTGTATATGGAATTATATTCATTTATCCCTGGCTGCATCATTAAAATTGAATCAATATTGCCAAAGGATCCATCATCATATTCCTGATCTATCATCATATTCCTATCCATCATAATTTTCCTGATCCATCATCATATTCCTGTATATGGAATTAAATCCATTTATCCCTGGCTGCATCATTAAAATTTAATCAATATTGCCAAAGGATCCATCATCATATTCCTGATCCATCATCATATTCCTGTCTATGGAATTGAATTCAGTCCCTGCCTGCATCATTAAAATTAAACCAATTTTGTAAGTAAAACTTTGAAATTGATTTAGAGCAATAACTTCTTTAAAATTCTAAAACTATTATTAACTAATTACTTAACCTACAATTAGTAAAATTTGAAGTGTGATATTATGTAAATTTTCATTCAAACAATTATTTACGACTCGATTGGTCGAAATTGGCAAAAGCTAACGGAGTAAAATTATTTTTGTTCGGGAAATTGAGTCAATTTAGCAGTCGTGAATTGTGAAAGGTTCCTGACTCTATCGACACTTTTTATAAAGTTTTTGTTAACCTTTTGTGTTGCCAATGGGCCTGATGAATAAAAAGTCAGCAATTGCTAGCTAGCAATGGCTTACTGGCACCAGCAATTGCTTAAATAGCAAAAGCTTAGGCTAAATAGCAATTGCTGACTTTCATATGAATAAAAATGGTTGGCGATTGCTGCTTGTGCTAGGCTGCTGAAGCAAAAGCTAGATTCGACTATAAAGATATGTATTCCTGTGCGCATATATGTACATACATACATGCACATATGTGCATTCTTCATTGCGGGTGCACAAAACATTCAGGTTTGTTTATGCGAACTTCTACCAGTAAATAACACAAAGCATCAATATTTATAATATTTAATAGAGTATAAAATATACATACATATGTACATACGTTTCAAATATGATTTAATTTCAGACGCAAAATCTTGATTGAGGATTGCAGAATCCTTTCGCTCATCATAGATCTTCGAAGATTTAAAATATCGTCATAGCCCTTTCTAACGATACCTCACACGATACGATATAAAAATATTTTTGTTTGGGCGATCAAACTCTTAAAAATACAAATTTGTCTTAACATTTATTACTGAAAATATGTTTACGATATGAAGACCTAACATCATACCAAATTGCAGGTTTCTTCATTGACCAAATTTCTGTTTATATACACACCTCTGGAATCAAAAGTGACCTTATAAGAGTAAGAGTTCCCGTTTTTCCCTTTAAGGAAACGGAACCCTAAAAATTGCCATTTCTACTTTTGAATGCAGCCAATGCCAAATAAAGACTAATTTTACCAAAATCTAGCATGGGGTACAGCAGCCTTAAAATTTCTTAAGCAATAGCTGAACTAACACAGCAATTGCTTCGTTTATTCATTCGCTACTTAGCAATATCTTAAAAAATTCAGCAAAAGCTTAGCCAAATAGCAATTGCTGGGGAAAATAGCAGAAGCTTGTAGATAAAGCAATTGCTGGTGTTTTTATTCATACAAATTTAAGCAATTGCCTGGAAATTTTAAGATATAGCAATTGCTTACTTTTTATTCATCAGGCCCAATAAAAGGAATATTTTAAAATGGAAAGGGAAAACGTCATGGAAATAGTGCAATCGGTAACTGCAAATATCAGACTTGAATTCACCGAGCAGATAAATCAACTTAAATTGGCTCTTAGTCGTTTGCAACCACCCCACGTAGAATCTTACTTACCCGTTTCAATAAACCCAGCAGTTGACTCGGGCAATGCTAGTGATACCGCGTCATACCCGGCTTGGCGAACTGCTGCCCATTTCGCCATTAATTATTATAAAGAGGGATCGGAAAAATATTATATTGCAATGGGCATATTTAGAAACAAAATTACTGACTCAGCCAACCACACTCTTTCTTCGTTTAATACTGTTCTTAATTTTAAGGCGATTATCGCCAGACTGGACCAGACTTACTCAGACAAACGACCAATTTACGTTTTAGAAAACGAGTTGAGTATTCTGCGGCAAGATAAGTTATCAATTATGGATTACTATGATATGGTGGACAAGCAATTGACATTAATAATCAATAAGCAAATAATGACCCACAGTGGTAATCCAGAAGTTATTACAGCCCTTAATGAACGTGCAAGAAAAAACGCACTACGTGTTTTTATTTCGGGCCTCCGCCGTACAGTGGCTCGATTTGTCTTTTCACGTTGCAAAAATCATAACTTTTGAACGGATAAAAATATCGGAACAATTTTTTTGGTTTTCTACAGAAAATTGATATAGCTTTATTGACACCAAAATTTGTTTGTGTATATACAGGGTGCGCCGGAATCTGGTGTTGAAGTGAGCCTTTCTTCAGGTAGAAGAAATCGCACTTTTTATATAAAAAATTATGCGGAAATATTTCAAATTTATAAAGATTTTGCATTTATAATGGCAAAAATATATACAGGGTGTCATATGGCTAACATATAATGTAGATAAGTGAAGTTTTTAACATCGTAGAAAATCTTGATAATTTACGAGATGTCAAAAAATTCAATAGGGATAAAATTAGTTAAAGAATTTTTTTTAAAACTTCTAATAAAAATTTTATTAATTTATTTGATAGAAACCTTCCTATTTTCTTTATAATTACACGATTAAAAATTTTTTTAAATAAAATACAAATATTCGTGACGCTCCAGCAGCAAAAAAACCGAAAAATCATATTTTTTAAAGAAAATCAAGAAAGTGGGCGTGGTCTAAGATTAATATGAAAGCATTTTAGTTAATTGGATAACTTTCATATTTAAATAACATCGTTTTTTTTAAATTTGCATATGAAAAAAATGAGAAAAAATTTTTTTTAAAAAGGGGGCGTGGCAGGAGGCTGGTTCAAAAAGTATTAATTGTTTACTATAAAGACATGAGTGGGAGTCATATACCAAATTTCAACTTTCTAGCTCAAAATTTAAGGTTCGATAGTTGTAAAATGCAGTCGCACGGACATGGCTGATCTGTAGACCTCTCCATAAAAATCGCTCTAGCTCAAAGAGTTGCAAATAGTGGCAGCCAATTTTTTGGATATATGCTTATAATAAGTCATTAGTCTCCTGGTAAGCATATTTTAAAGAAATTTAAAGTTTTTTAACTCAACGCAAAATTTAAAATCCATGGTAAAAAGAAGGATATTTAAAATGCCACTTATAAAAAAAAAGAAAACACAAAATTTTTTTTTTTATATTTTGCTTTTGGTAGAATTTACAAATATATATAATTATTCTAAAAAAATCTAATTTTTGTACAGCAGTATCACAGTCTTTTGAACTCAAACATGAAATTTTTTCCCGAAATTTCGTTTTTTTGTTGTGTTTCAAAAATCAGTCAACTTTGACCAGCTCTACAGACCAAACTGCTTAGGCAAATAAGTTTCAATTTTCACTTTCTAAAGGTACAATCAATTTCCTATCCGATGCATATAATAGTTTTGCTAAACCTTTCAACGAAAAAATTGATTTTTGCCATTTTTGCCACGTGATTCGGCCAAACGAGCCAGTGTGCGCCGTCCAATCTGCGACATACTCTTCTCAGCGAGTCCTAAAGATCTCCCAACAGCACTTGCAGTTGCGCAGGAGCTCGAAACTAATCACAAGCGTTATGATTTCGCGCGCACTTTTGCAGTAGGTAATTCTATAAAACCAGATAAACCGAAACCCACAATACCACAGTATCAAATAATACAGCGTAAGAATCAGTCATTTTTGCATTCTAGCAATAGACCAACTCCTATGGAGATTGATCACAGCTCATCATTCTTCCGGCAACCTACCCGACAAAATCACAATAACAACCAATCTCACTCGTTTGGTCATGCTCCTCAGCCACAAGAGCAGCGAAAATATCAGGCATTCATTCCTAAACGCCCTCGCGAACAATCAGACTCTAGTCTATCTCCAATTAGAAAAGCACAAAAGGTAAATTATATGCCAGAAGCAAGCCTAAAAGAGGTTGAGGGCGATAGCTATCATGATGATTTTTATCCTGACGATCGCTTTGGTGATAATTCTTATCATGACTACAATTAACATGAAAACCAGTGTTATGACAATCACGATCAGGGCGATACAGGTGCAGACCATAATTTTTATAGAAAAGGTTGTCGAAAATGATTTAGGAACCACGGTTTTAATCGAAGGAAAACAAATTCACAAAAGTAATCTCCGATAATTTCTGCCCTACATAAATTAATCATATTAAATATTCCAATATCCACACTTTCAATATAAGGAACTGAAATCTAAATAATTAGATATCAAAACAAAAAAAACTATTAAAAAATTTTGTTAAAAAAAGCTCTTTATCAATTTTGAATATTTACAAATTTTTCCTTATAATGAAA
Organism: Neria commutata; assembly: GCA_963457695.1. Lineage (NCBI taxonomy): Eukaryota > Metazoa > Arthropoda > Insecta > Diptera > Micropezidae > Neria > Neria commutata. Next base: position 42,148,974 of record OY735245.1, on the reverse strand, counting down.
TTGTTAAAAAATATGCAATTAGTATGTAACCCAACGGCTTCGCTAGCCATATTAAATTCAATCAACCAACGACAACATTCAATCAGCCAACCAGTAACGAACAACAAAAGGAATGGTCCAATTTACTAAATGCGTAGATACACTAATCTATGTAACATCGAACCGAGGACGTTTCGAACTTGACGAAGGGAATAGTTAATGATGACCAACAATGCAACTGGCTGCTAGCACTTTTCTGCATTTCCACCACATACGTTCAGGACGAAGTTACTAATTGCCGTCGTAAAAGACAACTGTGAGCAGCGCACTTTGAAGAGTAAAAACTCAAGTTGGAATTAATATTTTGTAAAATAAAAAAGAAAACGTTGATTGAAAAGTTTATAGAGAAAAAATATATTGTACTGAATATTCAGAATAAAATAAGCAGTCGAGCTGAGAAGTCACATTCTCGTAACCAACTCATCTTATTAATTTATATAAAAAAAAACCTTTTAAAAATAAGCTGCAATTCATTTAATGTACTAAAAAGTAGAAAATAAATTGTTTCGAAAAAACTTTTTAAAAATAAGCTTTAATTCATTTAATGTACTAAAAAGTAGAAAATAAATTGTTTCGAAGTCACCAGTATCTTACGATCAATAAAAGCTTGGGGCAAATAAAGCTTATTTTTAAAAAGCTTTTTTTTATATAATATTATTTATACCCTACACCTATGGTAATAGGGTATAATAATTTTGTGCGAAAATTGTAACGCATTAAAGGAGACGTCCTAGGTATAAACATAAGTATATGGAAATGCTTAGAATCACTTTCTGTCTTGATTTCCGGTTGTCCGTCTGTCCGTTTGTCCGTCTGTCTGTCTGTCTGGCTGTCTGTTGGCGCAGGAGAGAAAGAAGGAGTGGTCCGATTTGGACCAAATTTGCCACACAGTCGCAGTGAACCTACCACTACTTCAAGTTTTGAGATTAGTAAAATCACCCGAAGGACACGCCCACAACGGGCCTGTAAGTCCCACTACCTCGAATTTTTTTCCGGTAAAATGGCTATAATTTGTCTAATTACTCATGAAAAAGAATTATACTTGGTATTCAAGTTAAGAGGTACGTCTTCTATGTCTCACGAAAAAATGGGCATGGCCCGCCCACTATATAGCCGAAAAAATTTTTCCGATAAAACGGCTCTCAATTAACTATTTATGAATTTAAGCGAATAAAATTTGGTGCTTAAGTTCAAATATCGGCCCTACATGCCATATTATAAAATGGGCGTGGTCCGCCCACTATATAGGCGATAAGCTTAAAATCCTCATTACTTCTGTAATATACACACCAGAGCATCCATTTTTGGTCACTTCATTGCAGGTGAGAATTACTTTATATTCTCCAAAAATGTGCGTGGTCCGCCCACCATGGGGGCGGTAAATTGAATATACCGACCATTTTTGTTGTACACCTGTCAAAGTACCTATCCATATTTGGCATATACAGCTCTATAAGGAATACCTTTTAGTTTGACAAAAATGGGCGTGGTCCGCCCACTCAGTTACTTGGTGTAGGGTATTACTCTGTCGGGGAAACCCGACTGATGCTTCCTTACTTGTTTTTTAAACACTATCATTCGTCGAATTTAGGTTGTATAGAAATGTATCCATCGCTGAGTTTTAGTAATATTTCCAGTAGTAAATGTCCATTATTATGTCCCTGTGTGTGCGAGTGATCGGCATATTTCAATCAGACTTGCTCCTAACAAATATTTGGTTGCAACGTTTAGTATTTGTCCCCAAGGTAAAAACGTATATAATTTTTTTTTTTCAAAACATAATTAGTAGCAAATGCAAATTTTAAAAGTACATATATTTTAAATGCAATCAAGCTGATATTGTAGATGTAGATGATGAGTATGTACTTCATAAATTGATTGTATATTCAAAAATTTAAATGGAATGTAAATTTTCATAATACATCAAATGTGCTTATTTCAATGCTATCGCAAAATTTACAAAAGAAGGTCGTTGTACCAACTATCATGTGCACACTTATGTATTATCACAGTCTTCAATCAGTCTTCAATAAACACTGGTAGCGCGTACTTCATGACATGGTGGCAGAAGTGATTTTTACCTACAATAATAAAAAATTACAATAAAAATGGCTCCCGGAGGAGCTACCACACCGACCGATTCGGGTGCCACCGGAAACTTTGTTAAACCTCTTAAAATCGTGGGAGACACCATATCAACAAACTGGAATAATTTGCTCCAACAATACAAATGGTTCGCGACTGCAGCTCAACTGGATGAAAAATCGCCGGAAATTTAAGCGGCCACCTTCATGTCCAGCATTGGAGCTGACGCTGTTAACGTATTCAATTCTTTCTCGCTAACAATTAGCCAACAACTAGACGTGCCTTTAATTCAGAAGGAATTTGAAGAATACTTCGCACCAAAAATTAGTGCCACGTTTGAACGGTACACGTTTAATACATTACGATAAACAGAAGGTGAATCGTTTGAAGAATTCTTCACTAAAATAAAAAATTAATCAAAAAAATGCGCCGTTAGAGAGAAGCTGTTATCAGAGGATGACCACGACTTAGGAAAAGCAATAAAGACATGCATAGCAAATGAGATGGCCACACAGCAGCTACGTGATCTTCATAAACCCGACGAAGTTAATGTCAACGTAGTTAAAAAGTAGGCTCACTTGCGTTTACCATTCGGACTGGCATCAGCGCCGGAGGTGTATCAAAATTTAATGTCACAGCTTCTAGAGGGCTGCGATAACACGGAAGTCTCAATGGACGACATATTAGTACATGCTCGAACGAAAGAACAACTTAAGTCGAAAACAGATCGCGTAATAAATATTTTGCCAGATGCAGGGTTAAAATTAACTAAAGAAATATGCGGTTTCAATCCTAACAAAGTTAAATTCCTAGGGCACGCATTTTCATCAGACGGGTTATCAGCTGATCCAGAAAAATTGTTGCAATAAAGCAGCTAAGAAGACCCACAAATCAAGTACAACTGCAAAGGGTGTTGGGAATGGCAACATATTTGGCGAAATTTATTCCTAACCTGCCGGAAATAACAGCGCCCTTCCAACAACTGCTTAAAAAAATATATAATGGGTATGGTCTCCTGAACAGGAACAAGCATTCATCAAGTTACAAAACATATATTCTTCAACGCCAATTCTTCGCTATTACGACCCAAACAGTGGCTATTTAAATCTAATTTTCAAATTGAGTTTAACATGCTTATTTTGTAAATCCCTACGCCTCACTTCACCGTGCGTTCACTAATTTGGTATTGTGTAAAACGCATCACCTCACTCAGTGACTGCTCGCGTTGCCTTACGTAGTTTCATATGAAAATCGGTATCGCATAAAACGCAACGCGGCGCAGTCACTCACATGAACTGTCAAATCGTTCACTTGGGTTTGAGCTCGCGTTCAGTTTTTAAACGCAAAATTTTTGGTAATTTCGATTGAAAATTGATTTGTGGTAATCTGTAGAAGCAAATAATAAGTATTGTAATACTTTTTAAAGACAAATACTAAAGAAAAAAGTACAAAAAATGAAATTACTAGCACTGCAGTTGAGGGTCGAAATCACAAAAAAAAAGAAATGTATCGCGGTTGAGGATTGAACTGACAACCTCTTGCGTGCTAGTCAAATGCTTTAACCACTAGGCTATGGACGGTATACAATGGACGCTGCCAATTTTGTGTGTTTTATATTTGGCTGATAAATTTCGAAAAATACAACTCTTTTTCGTAAGAACGTGACAGCTCATGTGATGCCGTAAGACGACGAACGCAATTACGCCGTGATTTATAAAATGCCGTTTTTTGATCCCGGCGTTGGCTTCGTGTTCGCGTTGCGTTTGATCACGGGGATTTATACGGTAAGGCCCTAAATCTACTTTAACTTTCCTTGGGTTTCAAAATGCGTTTATTTAAATACGGAATAATGAATGGCAAATTCGAATATTTGACAATTGAAGGTTGGCACAACTTGCGAAAAACATATGTTCAATTGCTCAATTGTGGAGGCAGCAAAATTTTCGTTGACTAAAATAAGTGAATTGTTGGATATTGTGCAAAGCACAGATTTTTTTTTTTTTTTTATAATGGAATATGAAAAACCTACCAGCACGCAGACAAGTATTTGTCCATTGTACTGGTAAGCGAATTCCTTTTACTGAAATCTTCCTGAGCTTTTAGTAAAGCGGAGGATTTTCGATGGTGGCAAGGAACTTGGTAGGTAAATTCTCACCACGTCGGACTCCAGCAGCTGCAATCGCGACATGGAAAAGGCGGGACACTCGCATAAGAAGTGGGTAGCGGTATCCTCGTCCCCCAGACAGCTCTCACAGAGGCTGTCGTCGGCAAGACCCGTCGCACTCAGGTGTTTTGCACAGGAGGTATGACCGGTCAGGACGCCCACAAGAAGCCTACAGTCCTTACGGTTTAGAGACCTAAGAAAAGAAGACTTTCTTTTGTCGACGGTTGGAAGCAAGAGCTTCGTCTGTCAGCATCCAGCTAGCCCCGCCCATCTTTGACCGTGTTGAAAACCAACCCAGTCTTTTATTGACCATGGAAGAAGGCAGGCCGTGGGCAGGGCCCATAAAGTGGTCTTCAGAACCTGAAAGACGGATGCATTCTTTCCTAATGGACAGTGAAGCCTTGTCATTTTCCTCTCCCATTTTGCCGATATTAGCCACAAGTGAGGATGAAACCACTTCGCTAAGCGTGGGTCTCCTCCTCTTTATAGCTTTCTCGGCGGCTCGGCTCGTGGAAGGACCTTCATCAAGTGGTTGCACAGCGCGGTAAGTTCCGGCCTTGTCTGCCTCACCTCCCGCACTCTGGTGACCCGCTCGAGTAGGGGCTCCATTCACCGAATTTGGCTTTGGGATAGGGCAGCGACAAGTTTCTGCCTTTTCCCCTTACTCAGCCTCGAACCTTGATTTTGGGAAGAGCCCGTCGGCTTCAGTCGGAGTGACTTCTGTCGATCTGGGTCTCTTGCCAACATCCATGGCCGTGGTAGAGGTAGCCTCAGTGGTCTTTCCCAACTCCCTTGCCCGTCTTCTTAGCTTTCTGAGCCGAGATTTGGACAGGCCTGATCGGTTGACGGCTGGTGCCACCTTGGTCCCAAGTTGGACGTCCGGCCGCAGACCAGTTTCATCCGGGATCACGGCCTCCGCCATCGGCTGATCAGTATGCGTAGTCTGCATTGCTGCTTTTCCGTCATCCAGTTCAGTCGATTGCGATTTGAGGGTGGGAAGGTGGTTAGATAGCGACTGGCAGATTTGTGAGGCAGCTAATTCGCTGCCATCTGAATCGCCAATCGCTACCTGGACTCTTTCGAAAAAAAAAGTCCGAAAGGAATTGGCTCGAGGAGCTATCCTCAGCCGTGTAAATCATGGAAGTTGAGGCCCCCAGAAGCCTTGCCTCAGCCGCGTTCAACGCGGGTGGATTGCCACATTCGTGGCTACCACCTGGGGTGGTCAAGTCCATAGGTTGACTTCCATGAAGAGGATTGCATTGTAACCCTGCTGCGAGGGGGGTTGGTTCTTGAAGAGGCTTTCACAGTTTGCTATGGCCCCTTTAACCACGGAAGATAACCGTGACGTACCTTTATCCACCACCTGGGGACGCGCTCGATGGGCACTCAACCACACGAGAAAAGCACAGATTACTACCAGATATCAGACTCTCACACTAGCGCTAAAAAATCACCAATACAATCACAAAATACACGATAGACTTTTTCCATATCTGGTTACAGGTACCCAGGTATTCGGCTTTTCTGATATCGGTATCCCATCTGTATTCGACCAAACCTATGTTATTGTAACCATTTGATTGTTATTTCAGTTTTAATATATGTGCTGATATTTTTTGTGTACATTAAATATTTTATTTTGTTGCTTTTGTCGCGTGGGAACCAGGTACTCGAAAACATCTGTAGTCGATAGCCGTGTCGTGCAATTTATTTGTATGCCCTATCAATTGTAAGATAGGAGCGTCAAATGCAAGATAAGAGCTATCCGCTGTAGAGTTGTGCCGTTTAGTTCACTTGAGCGATTAGTTCAGTTGGGATTAGGTTGTCGTTTAGAACTAGTTATTTTCTAGTTCACTAGTTCATTAAAATTATTCTATTTGTACTAGAAAAAATTTTAAATGCACTACCAAGATCGTTCGATTTTGTCTGGTCAGTTAAGCGGGGTCTACTAGTCACAATTTAAGGCTCAGTTAATGTAGCCGTAACATATTTTTCCGGTTTCAGCTGACACAACCTATTATACCCGAGCTCTATACATGAGTTTACTTTAAACGAATTTGTACGCAAGCGTAACGGAGCTTGAAAAACTTGTCAGCTATAGCTTTGTTGCAGAAAAGTGCTTGATCTTGAATCTTAGTTCAACAAAAATAGCTGAATAGGAATGCTAGCAAAATGATCAGCGTGCTCTTTTTGTTCACGAAACTATACGGCAGCACTAGCAAAAAGTTAAATATGCAAAGGACTGACAGCTGCAATATGTTTTACGTATTCAAGTCAACGGCCAAAGTTTTACGTTTACGTAAAATTACGAAAAAAAAATTACCGAAAATTTGTTAGTAATAGAACATTTATTTTAAAAAAACTAAGGGAAAATATTTTATTTATGAACTGTTAACTTTAATTTGCACTTTTTTTGTTAAATTAAATTCAATTCACATATTTTGTTATCTTCTAAAATACAAAAATCAATTTAAACAAAGCTTCAAGCTTTGAACTTACATTTAAATGCTGTCTTTAAAATAACACGTTTGTAAAAATTGTGAGATCTTTCAATAACGTATAAGAAAAAGTAATTAATATTAATAAGTACAAAATTCTTTATATATTGCTATGCAAAAATATTTAATTTGACACTTTAGATGGCTTCAGCAGAGTTCGGCGTTCATTTATTATATCTCCTGTCCCCTAAAAAATGCGCCCGCACGGGACTGATGTAGCTACTACGCGAAATCTCTTTAACCTGTACTGATACAAACGGGGATATACCTCACGTCTCTCATGCCACCACACTAGCGGATCTTTCTTCCGATCTACATACTCTTCATTTAGATACTTGTTAATTTCTCTGGTGACATACCTTGTTAATGTGCCTTGCACCTGTCACTTGAAAAACTCGGCGCCTTTTATAATTCAAGTAAATTTAGCTTTAGTTCATCTAGGTCATCCAACTGAACGACCGATAGAGCTAGTTCAGATATGAGAACCAGATCTTTTAGATCTTTAGTTCGCGAACGACACAAGCCTAATCCGCTGTATCAAATTCCCAACCCACTGCGAACAAATTTTTGAGGTTTGACAGTTGTTGGTCCGAAATGTAAACAAAGGAATTTTTGTGAATGCAACTCTGTTAGGAATTACAAAAACAAAATACATTGCGAATCACACGTACGCTATCAGTGTGAGGGAGGTTTCAAAAAAAATGGAAATTTTTGTTCCCTGGACGGACAGTTGGACGTCTGGATATAGTCTGTGGTGCAAAGTATGCACTATATTATTTATGTACTACTGTGTTAGTTATATGTGCTATTCCATGCTATACTATTATATATTAAGATATGAAAATGAAAATTATGTACAGGAAGAATACTGTAGTGTACCCATGGTCACTCTAACCATAAGAGTACGCATGGTCACCCTCAAACAGAAGTGTGCCAAGTGCAAGGCCAGGCCTGCATGCACGGATCGGGTAACCGAGAAATGCATACGCAGCAGTCTTGCACTCAAGGCCAGCGTATAGCGCATTGCACTTAGCAATGCATTGAGTGGACAATAACAAAGTCACTCAATGCATCAATAAGCTGCCTATCGGCTATTCGCTGACCCAATTATGCAACTCAGCATAATTGCAGGCATGAAGGCCATGTGTGTAAATAGATAGGGAAATGTATATGAGAAATCACCAATAGAGTAAGTAGGGTAGATATAGAATCGAATAAGTATAACAGTTAATATAACACTTTCTTACATTGTATAAAAACCCCTAATTTTACTGAATAAAATTAAGATCTAATTTGAAACTCAAATCGGCAACATCTGCCTTGTTTTCATTTAGAACTTAAACTGCGGCATTCCTGCCATCTTCACAACTATCGCGGTGGCACGCGAAAAAGGCCAAAATTAGGGATTTCCACCATTAAAGCTTATTAACTCTTCCCCACATGGCGATCCTGCGGACGACGACCAGGATCTAAGAAGGACGATCCAGCCCAGTTGCCGATACGTTTCAAACCGAAGGAAGATATCCCAAATTGCCCTAACAAAAATCTGCATGGAAGACTACTCTTTCCTACTAGAGGCTTATGCGAGGCACTGGGATTACAGCCCAGAAGTAGAGGAATACGTTCCAACAGCAGAAGCCGAAACACATACAGAAGCACCAATTTATACGGCCACTCCAAAGACTGCTGGGCCAAAGGCTCTAACCATCGAGCAGTACAAAAATCGTTTGGAGAAGCAGCGAGAAGACCGAAGAAAGTTCTTTAAACAAAACGAACCAAAACAAAAGAAAAGAGGAGGAAAAGCGGTTAAACGGCGCCAAGAACTAGCAGAACTACATAGGCTAGTACCCATAGCCACGGGGAAAAACAAGGAAGCGCTACTGAACAAAATAAAACAACTGCATCAGGAGAGAAAAAATGGGAAAAACACAGAGCAAGCCCGAAACTAACAACGTTTCACAGCAACAGGTGTCAATTTCTATGGAAGAAGCCATCCCGGAGTCGATCGGAACTATAATTATTTTCATAATTATCTTAGCAATACTATATAAGCTTAACAAATATTTTAAATCCTATGTCAAAAAACACAAAAATCAAATAACAAATGTATAAATAGTATACATTAAACAAATTCTATTCACTTTTGCGCAAATGGAAAACTCATTAGGTAGTTTAAAGTTCATATTAGCGAATTTAAAGAAAAGTTCAAACAGGCAATACACAAAAAAAACCGTGGTAGACAAACTAAAGATAATAGAAAAGCTGAAAGAAGAATTTGACATACACAAAAATTTAGAACCAAACTCAGCATTAGCGCTAGAATTTGAAAAAACATACAATACAACTAAAGAACTTTTAGAAAAACAACTAAAAGAGATAGAAACCGACACCATAGACAGCAGAACAGAACAAACAACTGCTGAAGACAGTCTATTAAGCGAAAACAAACTTGAGGATACAACTATCGAGGAAAGCATAGTAGAAAATTTGATAGCATTCACGGACAATACGGACAAAACTAACTCGGAAGAAATGGCAAATTTCTCCTTAGAAACAGCCTCCAAGGCACTGCCGACCTTTTCAGGCAATTATAAAGAGCTAGAAAGTTTTATCATTACAGCCGAGCTTATAAACAAATCCCTAAATCATGAGGGACAGTCAGATTTGCTACAGTACATATACCATGCCAAGCTCTCGCCAAACGTGCGAACTTCGATTGGTAGCTATACACAACCAGAATCTCTAGAGGAACTTAACAAGCTCCTGAAACAAAGATACAGAGATGCAACAACAATTCCTCAGCTGCAAACACAGCTAGCGAATTTACTACAAAGAAACATGAGTGTGAATAGCTACAAAGAGAAGATACTATCGATAATAGAGCGCATGAATAGAATAGGCACTGAAGAATTAGGCAGAGAGGCCACAAGCACTGAAAAGAACGTAATTACAAAAATCAATTACAAATTAGCATTGGATAGTTTCAAAAAAGGACTTAATGAAATCTATAAACCAACAATATTTGCCGCGCGTCCAAAAGACTTGAATGAGGCAACAGAATTGGCCCTCGAATTGGAAGGTGAGGCAAGTGCAACACCCAACATGGTGATGCACTATAGACAAAATAATGCCAACAACAACTATAATTCCAGGCCCAATTTTGGATCTCCGCGCAGGAATTCCAATGTCAATTTCAACAATCAAAATAGAAATTTTAACAGACAAAATTTTAATAATAATAGGCAAAATTTTAACAATAATAGCCAAAATTTTACCAACAGTAGGCAAAACAATTTTAGAGGTAGCAACAACTTTAGAGGTGGCAACAATTATAGAGGAAGCAACAGGCAAAATTTTAATAACAATAGCAACCCTTTTAGAAGGCAAATAAATTTCATACAGGGAAACGGATCGAGCCAGAGGGATATGAACGAATACCCCTCAGAAGGCTAAAACATAAGATTTTTACCCTCACTAACAACCTAACAAATTATATCAGACTAAAATGCAAGAACACAAATAACACATTAACCTTTCTAATAGACACAGGCGCAGATATTTCAATCTGCAAGTATAACGAAACAATAATAAGAGAAGAATGCTGCGAAGAAAGAAAGTGTAAATTTTCGGGAATTACACAGGAAGAAATGCAATCGTTAGGAACACTGAATCTGACTTTAATATTCGGTTCAGATAGTGCAACACACGAATTCCAGGCAGTGACTGAAGATTTTCCGATTGCAACCGACGCAATCCTAGGTCGCGACTTTTTGTCCAGATACATGTGCAAAATAGACTACGAAACATTTACAATCACCGTAAGTTTCGAAAAAGACGATTATGTAATCCCGTTGCAAACGAAAATTCCCACGGTAGCAAGCTACAAAATCCCGCCAAGGTCAGAGATAATATTTCCATTAAATTTGAACATTAAAGAAGAAAGTGTAATTTTGCAACAAGAACTAGCAAACGGAGTATTTCTAGCTAACTCCATCACACCCGCAAAAGGTGTATGCCACGTTAAAGTCATAAACATTAATGAGGAAGAGGTCACGTTGAGAGAAATAAATCCAACAGTAGAAAAACTTAGCAAATACCACATTCTGCATGCATACAAAAACAGAGACAATAGCAATTCGAAATTTGAAAAATTGATGGACGAGATTAACTTAAACAATTTAGATAAAAATGCCGAAGATGATTTGAAAAACATCATAAGAAACTATCAAGACATTTTTCATCTTGATACAGATGATCTCACGGTAAACAATTTCTATACACAAAGTTTGAACCTAATTGATAAAACACCGGTCTATATCAAAAACTATCGATTACCACATTCACAACACGGCGAGATAAACAGCCAAGTCCAGGATCTTATCACGAACGACATCATTGAACCTTCGGTAAGCCCTTACAACTCTCCTTTGTTACTTGTACCAAAGAAGAGCAGTGATGGCAAGGAGAAATGGCGTCTAGTGGTAGATTTCAGGAAACTGAATGAAAAGATCGTTAATGATAAATTTCCGCTAACACGATTGGAAGATGTACTTGACATGTTGGGAAGAGCGAAATATTTTTCAACCCTCGACATGACAAGTTCATTTCACCAAATTCCGTTGGATCAAAAATCAAGACCGTTAACAGCGTTCTCAACGCAAGATGGCCACTATCAATTCAAACGTTTACCTTTCGGCTTAAAGATCTCGTCCAATAGTTTTCAAAGGATGCTAACAATTGCGTTAAGCGGTCTCAATGCAGAAGCATTTTTATATGTAGATGATATAATTGTTTTCGGATGTTCTCTCCAACACCACAACAATAACCTCATTAAGGTTTTCGACAGACTGAAGCAGCACAATTTAAAACTCAATCCAAGTAAATGTCAATTTTTGCAGTCAGAAGTTATTTACTTAGGGCATTTGATAACAGACAAAGGCATCAAAACCGACCCAGCCAAATGCGCTGCAGTAGCCAAATACCCTGTGCCAGTCAATGCAGATGAAGTAAGAAGATTTGTCGCATTCTGCAACTACTACAGGCGCTTTATACCAGACTTCGCGTTGATAGTGAAATGCCTCAATTCTCTGCTGAAGAAAGGAATACCTTTCATCTGGTCAGAAGAATGTGAGAAAGCATTTAACACGCTGAAAGAAAAGTTGGTCAGCCCTCCAGTATTGCAGTATCCAGATTTTGAAAAACCATTTGTTCTTACTACAGATGCATCTGATTTTGCATTAGGAGCAGTGCTATCGCAAGGCGAAATTGGTCACGATCTGCCAATATCCTATGCAAGCAAAACACTGCAAAAACATGACGTAAACAAGCCAATCATTGAGAAAGAGTTATTAGCGATTCACTGGGGAATAAACTTCTTTAATCCATACTTATACGGTAGAAAATTCATTGTTGTCACTGACCACAGGCCTTTAGTGTCCCTTTTCTCTCACAAAAATCCTTCGTCAAAGATGACAAGAATTCGTCTAGACCTTTCAGGCTACGACTTTGACATAGTTTACAAACAAGGGAAAATCAATACAAATGCAGATGCATTGTCGCGCATCAAAATAGATAGCGACACACTCAAACAAATGATACCATTGCGTGAAGAAAAAGTAGTCGAGCAAAAAGAAATTAAAATAGTAACAAGGAGCAAAAATAAAAAGAGCGAGCAATTGAACGTAAAGGGTACCCAAAGACGCGTAAAAATGAGCGGCATACCCCCAAAGGAGAGTCATGACCTCCACATTTGGGAATGCACGTCCATAAACGACGTCAAGAATATAAATAAATTGAAAATTTTTATCAAGGAAAAAGGTTGGCCAACCATTAATATAATTGATAACGAGGTGCACGTGACGTGTAGTGATGACCCTTCTTGCCTAGGTGAGATGTTGGAGAAGCTACATGGTCAGTTTAAAAAGAAGAAGTTCCAGGAGCTAGCCCTGAAGAAAACTGATTATAGTTTTAAAAATATAAAAATGAACGCGTTCAAAGAAGAATACAATAAATTAAAAAGTAATGAAGACTCGCCAATTAATATACTAATATACAATGCTCCAATTCCGATAGAAAGTACGTTACAAAAATATAAGCTGATAGAAGAGTATCACGAATCACGCACTGCAGGTCACTTAGGTATCAGAAAACCGACCCTCAAACTAAAACAAAGATATATCTGGAAAAATATGCGGCAAATGGTAAAAGAGGTCATAAACAATTGCGAGAAGTGTGGGAAAAACAAAATCACCCGTCACATTAAAGAAAAAATGGCTGTGACCGACACGCCAACATCAAGTTTCCAGACGATAGCAATTGACACTGTAGGCCCATTGAGAATGTCAAACGGCTACAGATACATATTGACGATGCAATGTGATCTGACGAAATTTGTAGTGGCGCATCCAATTGAGAGCAAGGATGCCAAAACAGTCGCGACCACCCTAGTCGAGCAACTCGTGCTCAAGTACGGCTGTTTCAAAACACTTAAATCTGATAGAGGCACGGAGTTCACAAATGAACTAATGCGAAACATATGTGAACTGTTAGACACACGCCAGATATTTTCAACCCCATACCATCACCAAACGATAGGCGCACTTGAAAGAAACCACAGGGTACTTAACGAATTTTTGCTTTCTTTCGCAGACGACCAAGAATGGGACAAATGGGTCTCTTATTATTGTTTTGCTTATAACACAACACCGCATGTTGAAACAGAATACTCGCCATATGAATTGGTCTTTGGGAGGTTGCCATCCCTTCCGAGCGATAAGTTGACAGACCGACGCACACATTATGACTTAGATAACTATGCTATTGAACTAAAAATTAGACTAAAAACATCGATAGAAAAAGCCAGAAAATTAATAGAACATTCTAAAAAGAAAAGAAAGATAGAATATGACAAAAACACAAATAGCTCTAATTTAGAAGTAGGAGATCTAGTGCTAGTACGATTAGAATCTAGGAAAAAGAGCCAAAGTCCTTATCATGGACCATATAAAATATTAAGTAGAAAAGGAGTAAATTCCATTATAGAGATAAATAACAAAACAAAAGAATTACATAATAATAATCTTAAGAAATACTTAGGAAATTTTATATAAAAAATAGATAAAATAGATATTTACATACATTATCATTATATTTCATTTAATCAAAGTATTCACTATATTTTCAAACTACAAAAATTTAACATACTTACTATACAAACATTTTAAAAATTCTCCCTAGCAAATAAGTCATTTCCCAGAGATAATTTTTTCTTGAGGGCAGGGGTGTAGTGTACCCATGGTCACTCTAACCATAAGAGTACGCATGGTCACCCTCAAACAGAAGTGTGCCAAGTGCAAGGCCAGGCCTGCATGCACGGATCGGGTAACCGAGAAATGCATACGCAGCAGTCTTGCACTCAAGGCCAGCGTATAGCGCATTGCACTTAGCAATGCATTGAGTGGACAATAACAAAGTCACTCAATGCATCAATAAGCTGCCTATCGGCTATTCGCTGACCCAATTATGCAACTCAGCATAATTGCAGGCATGAAGGCCATGTGTGGAAATAGATAGGGAAATGTATATGAGAAATCACCAATAGAGTAAGTAGGGTAGATATAGAATCGAATAAGTATAACAGTTAATATAACACTTTCTTACATTGTATAAAAACCCCTAATTTTACTGAATAAAATTAAGATCTAATTTGAAACTCAAATCGGCAACATCTGCCTTGTTTTCATTTAGAACTTAAACTGCGGCATTCCTGCCATCTTCACAACTATCGCGGTGGCACGCGAAAAAGGCCAAAATTAGGGATTTCCACCATTAAAGCTTATTAACTCCTCCCCACAATACGTTTTCGTGAATATTTCCACCTCGACAACAGCTATCGGGTTCAAATTTTGTCAATGACTTTCTGTCAACTTTAGTATTATGTGAACCTGAGCCAATTTGGTCCATAAATAAGAATTTTCGAAAAAACGCCACCGCAGCGCCACTTAGGAAGGTCTAAAATGGAAAAAAAACCATTCAGAGCACCACACGAATATATGTTGTGAGTATAAGGTCGATCACTTCTGTGGTTCAGCCGTGATGCTGCAACATACATACGCACAAACGTTTTTATATATTAGATAGAAGATGTACAATTGTACAAATGTAAAATGTAGTTTTCTAAACAAACAAATTTAAGCACATTTTTCAATGGGGTGGGAACACCTATTTTCAGATTCAAAGGGGTGCAACTCACTTTATAGGTTAGGAACCACTACTCGATTGCTTACCGATTCCGTCATAGCACCTATTGGCAAGAGTTTTTTTTAAATTTTATTATTACATGGTAACTTATAATTAAAATTATTAGCTACATAAGTAAAAACAGTTATAGCAGCAATGGCCTTCAGCTGAGTTATTCTCCGCTTTATCTCCAAGATGTCGCAAGATAGGGGGTCGACTTGTCTGAAGCCTCTCACGGTATTGAAAGGGTCGGAGAGTTCCTTTCGCGCGGGTATTATTCCTTCGTGTTCGACAACTTTATTAATCCTTTTAATTACTAATTTTTCCGCCAGTTTCGACAGTATAGGAAGAAGCGAGATCGGTCGATATGATGTTACATCGTAAGCCAATTTTCCTGGTTTGTTGAACATTATGACTTCTGCGGTTTTCCAGTAGATTGAAACGTACTTGAGTTTAAAGGTAGCGTTTAGTATACTTGTAAGTTCATTAATTGTTTCCTTTGGAAGCTGTTTTAATATTTCAGCTGTTATTAAATCGTAGCCTGGCGATTTTCTTGGCTTCAATTTTTTTATCTCCTCGGCTATTTCAGCCTCGGTTGCCAGCGGAATCTCATAATCCGCTTTATGATGGTCGGGATCCACATTACATGCTATTAAAGAGCCATATGGAGTAAAAATCTCTTTAAGGTAGTTAGCAAATACGTCTGCTTTTTGCCGATTACTTTTCGCCCATTTATTATCACGTGTTTTGATTGGTGCGCACTGCAGAGATGGTTGTTTAAGCTTTTTTGTGCATTTCCATAACGAATAGTTTGTATTCCGGTCATTAGTTAGTTCTTGCAAGCATGTGGTTGTAAAGGTGCCGTCAGACTATGCAAGAAAATCATTTTCAAAAAACGTTTTCGTTTCAGAATAATTATTAAGTAAAAAAAAATTTTTAATATTCAACGTTTTTAAAATGGACTAAAAAGTATAAAATAATTTTTCATTGCCATAAACAGATTTCTGAACCAATATAGATGGTCCTGATAATGTTTCATTTTGATTTTTCAATTGATATGGAAATACTAGTAAGATTTAAAACTAAAAACGTTGGGGCATACATTGGGTTATTGATGCGTGAATAGTTCACCTAAGTCACTAACAGTTTGATTGTACTGCCTATTCTTTGATTTAAACTTGTTAAACTCAAAAGTAGATTAAAATTCAGAATTTTGTTGCATGCTTTGTTTTTCAATCCCATCTATTTGATTGATGAATTTTAGTCATTTATGCTTTGAAAGTATGAAATGTAGTAACTTAAGTTCGACTATTATTATTAAATCACTTAAGTACAATAATGTTACGTAATTCCGCTGAAGTACTCCGCTACTTCGGTTCGGATCACTGGATTGTGTAATCGTCAAGAATAATGCACAAAAAGCTCAATGCTTGTAACGGTTTTATTGATTCCAATAACAGATTGACTATTCCAATCCTTTTGTTACAAAGATTTGCACTATTTTGCAGTTGCAGTTGAATTGTCCTCGGTTGTGATTGCGATGCTTCACGTTCACTCGTTCGGAATCGATGTTGCACGTTCACTTGATACTCGGTAACTGACTCGATGTTGCACGTTCAATTATTACTCAAAGACTGACTCTCGACACTGCCGGCGGCCGCTTTTTATACCTGTTACTGTTTCTCGCCAGCTACTGTCGAACATTCTACAACTTCTCGCTCGCCCTGTTTCTGGATTGTACGAGAAAATTCCAATACACAATATTTGTCAGAACTTCAAAACACTTTCGAATCAGAGGTGCTGATATTTGCTAAAGCTTTTGTTTTGCGTATGCTTGTTCAACTGTAACCGTGCACAGGGTGTCCTTTTCCTTAGCTGCCGTAGTATAACCCCCATATTCGTCACACTGCCCTCCTCTTAAACTTGTTCGTCCCGAACAAGGATAGCTTCTTTAGCCTTATAGGGTGCCAGTCTCTCCAAATGGACTACTTTAAGTTTAGCTCTCCTACTGCCGCTCAGCTGTATTCGATATACAACGTCATTCAGGCGCTTGATCACACAGTATGGCCCTTCCCAGTGCGTTTGTAACTTCGGACACAGCCCCTTCTTGCGCTGTGGGTTGTAAAGCATCACCAGTTGTCCTTCTTCAAATCCTTCGGAATTTGCCCTCAAATCATATCTGGCTTTCATCTTGTCACTCATCAACTGCGTGCGTGTCCGCATATATTGGTGTATCCCATCCAATTCCTTTCGCTTGTTGTTCGCAAAGTCGTTATCGCCATCGTCAATGGGCTCGCATACCCCAAACTTTAAATCAGCGGGCAGTCGTAAGTCTTCGCCAAATATTGCCTTGGCGGGTGTCGTTGCTGTCGTGTCATGAATTGCTGATCTATAGGCCATCAAGAATAGCGGTATGTGCTCATCCCAGTCCTTTTGGTGGTCGCTTACAACTTTTCTCAGATGCTCTTCCAGAGTGCGATTAAATCTTTCTACCATGCCATCAGATTGGGGGTGCAACGGTGTGGTTCTTGTCTTTCGTATACCAAGCGTGGCGCACATTTCTTTGAAGATGCCCGATTCAAAGTTTCGTCCTTGATCTGAGTGAAGTTCCAGCGGGACTCCAAAGCGACACACCCAATCTCTGATGAAAGCATCTGCACATGTTTTAGCCTCTTGATTTGGTATCGGGTAAACCTCTGGCCATTTGCTGAAGTAGTCGATCACCACCAGAACATACCTGTTGCCACTCTCACTTATGGGAAACGGTCCGGCAACGTCCATCGCAACTCGCTCAAAAGGTGCTCCCACGTTGTATTGGATCATTCTGCCACGGCTGCGTGTTTTGGGTCCTTTAGCGGTGACGCATTCGTCGCATGTCCCAATCCATTCCGCAACAGATTGCTGACATCCTACCCAGTAGAACCGCTTCTTTATCTTCTCCACCGTCTTGGTGATACCCAAATGACCGCCACTCGAACCATTGTGATATGATGACCCAATGTCCGTTACTCGCACTTTAGGAACAACAATTAAGTTTCTATGTGCTTTTCCGTCTTCGCTTTCCCATATTCGATGCAAGCACCCATCGCGTAGTTGTAAACTCTGCCACTGTGCCCAGTATGCTTTGGTGATGGCGCTTTCACATGCTATTTCTTCGAATGTTGGCCGTACATCTCTTTCCTTGTAGTCCATTATTTTCGCCAGATCTGGATCATTTCTTTGCTCGGTTCTTATTCGCTCTGCTGTCCATTGTTCTTCCGGCAAGACTCTGAGCAAACGAATATCGAGTCGTCCTTCTTTTTCCTCTGCTCTGGAACAATGCCTGCATTCTGTATTGCAGGGACGTCTAGATAGTGCATCGGCGTTTCCATGCAGTCTTCCCTTGCGATGCTCAATTTCAAAATCGTAACTTTGCAACCGTTCGATCCATCGAGCAATTTGGCCTTCAGGGTCCTTGAACTGCAGCAACCACCTGAGTGCCGCATGATCCGTTCTTAACAGGAACGGCTGCCCGAAGAGATACTTGTGGAAATGTTTAACGCTGTCCACCACGGCTAGCAGCTCTCTTCTAGTGACGCAGTAATTTCTTTCCGGTTTTGCTAGAGTCGTGCTGTAGTAAGCGATTACCCGTTCCTCGCCTTCGATGACTTGTGAGAGGACTCCTCCAATTCCGGTAGCACTTGCATCCGTGTCCAATATAAATTTTTCGCCAGGAATCGGGTATGCTAGTATAGGCGCTGTGTAAAGTCGTTCCTTTAGCTTTTGGAAGGCCTCTTCCTGCTCGTTCCTCCATTCGAATGGATGATTCTTCTTCGTCAGTTCATGTAGGCTGCTTGCAATAGACGCGAATGCTGGAACAAATCGCCTGTAATACGTGCATAGCCCTAGGAAGCTGCGCAATTCATGTAAATTCTTTGGAGTGGGCCACTCCTTCACAACAGCGATTTTGTCTTCCTCCGTGTGTATTCCTTCCGCAGTTACGCGATGTCCGAGGTATTTAACTTCTTGCTTAAACAGCGAGCATTTCTTCGGACTAAGTCTTAATCCAGCCTCGTTGATTCTTTGAAATACTTCTCCCAAGTTCTTTAGGTGGTCATCGAAGTCCTTGCCCATTACAATGATGTTGTCCAAATAAACCAAGCAAGTCTTCCAATTTAAACCTTTCAGCACACGTTCCATTAAGCGTTCGAACGTGGCCGGTGCGTTGCACAGTCCGAAAGGCATCACCAAAAATTGCCACAGTCCATCTCCATAACTGAAAGCTGTCTTTTCTTTGTCGCTCTTATCCATTTCAACTTGCCAATATCCACTTTGTAAATCAAGTGTGGAAAACCATTTGGATCCTGAGAGCGTGTCCAAGGTGTCGTCAATTCTTGGCAATGGATAGCTGTCCTTAGTATAACCCCCATATTCGTCACAATAATATTGGCCTGCAAATGATATAAACTGTTTTCTCAACAGCAGCTACTCTTTGCTATTATTTTGCGCCCAACGTTTTTAGTTTTAAATCTTACTAGTATTTCCATATTTTCTGATTTTTAGTCTTGTGTGTGTAAAATTTTTCAAGTAATTTCAAACATTTTGATGAGATTATAACAGAGACATGTAAATTTCAACTGACTATATCCGAAATAGAAAAATGTTATATCTACCTATCAATCTGTTTATTTCTCATGATATATAAAATAAAGAAGCTAGCAAAATTAAGTTTTTAAAAATTTATATTTCAATTAAATTATATCAATAATATTGCACTCTTATGGTCTAAGTTGTCGCATTCTTTCCATCTCCTTCAAGGCATCTTCATTGCACGGTTTCTTGCCAGTGAGTTTTGAACAGTCGAGCTCCTCTATTTTTAATCCGTCTAATGATCTCACACGACTTAATGCGACATATGCCTGTCCTTTAGCAAATAGTGCAGATCCGAGATATACAACAGCATGGTCCACTGTACATCCTTGCATTTTATGAACTGTGCAGGCCCAGCAGAGTATTAGTGGGAGCTGAGTTCGCTCGATTGTTCCATAGTTTCGGAGTGCCGGAAACTGTATTGATTTCGACTTGATCAAATGAATTCCATCTATACCAAAGTCGATGCGAACACATGGAATGTCGGTATCATACATCTGATCACGACGGTATAAAGGCCAAACAATTTCAGTGATAGTGCCCATTGCACCATTCACAAGTCCTTGCTCTATATTAATATTTGAGCGAAGCATCACTCTCGCTCCGTTGAAAATTTCCAATACCTTTTGTAATCCTCCTGTCTTGTTGATATCGACTGACACAATGTTGTCCATGTTTATATTGTCGGCATTTCTTGTCGCATTCACTAGCACATCCTGAGCCCGAATTCGGAAAATTTTTATACCTTGGGCTCTATATTGTTCAAGGACGGCTGTGTTGTGTGCATCAACTTGTGCGCGAGTTGGATATATGCGAATTGCTCTATCCAATTCAAAATCGCCAGATGCTTCTGTCAAGACTTTTGACATCAATAGATCAAAATGTGGGGGCTTCAAATCACCGACGCGTAGAGCATTCAAAAGATCGGAAAATGTTGTGTCGCCTTGTTGTCGCATGTTTTCCGTCAACTTCACAAGACTGAATAGTCTCCACAAATGAGTTGCCGGAATAAATCTTGCAGGCTGATGGAATGCCTGAGCTCCTCGGATAGGTGGCAACTGAAACAAATCTCCGAAAACCATAATGTTAATGCCACCGAATGGTTCATTTTCCATCTTTTTCAGTTGTCGCAATCTAGAATCGATCATGCACAACATTTCGTATGAAACCATTGAAATCTCATCGATGAACAGGAACTCGATGTCCTTCCACTGATTTCGCAAGACCTTCAAATAGTTACCAGTGAGTGGTGCCAAATTTTCTACAATTTTTCCATCTTTCTCAACTGGTAATTTAAATAATGTGTGAAGCGTTGTTCCGCCAACAAGTCGTGCTGCTACACCGGTTAATGCGGCAACTTTAACTGATTTCTTACCATAGCATCGATTGACCTGTTCTTTTATTGCATTGAATGTAAATGTTTTGCCAACTCCAGCACCTCCGGTGATAAACATTCTGATGCGACTCGGACTTCCATTCATTTGGCCCTGGATACTTCGAGTAATGGTGTTGAATAATTCTCGCTGTCCTAAATTCATTGCAGCACACACATTATGAAACTGGTCATTTGTCATTGCCTGTTCGCTAACTTCATCATCAAGTTCTTGTTCAACAATTTCTTCTGGATTTTCAAGAAGATTAAAAGCATGTGCTTGATTAAATGCAGTTTCAAGTTGTCTGTCTCTTGTACGATGTATTTCGAGGTATGCATTTGTCTGCCTCAATTGCGCTTCTCGACCAAGAAAAGCTTCGCGTGCATCATTATACACTTGATCCTCTTTTTACACGGGTTTTTTTAAATCAATATTTTTTACACGGTGTTTTTTTACATCCCCCAGTTACTTTTTATGGACGGTTTTATTTTTTTTGCACGACTTTTTCGTACCCTTTTTCTCCGTTTTAATTAGATTTACTACATGTAACAGAACCATGCATAAGAAAGCAACTCTGTTGTCAATATAAAACAAACTAATAAAACGAAATATCAAAATAAGTGGTCGCAATGGCGCCAAAACGTGTTAAAATAAATTTGCCCAAAAAATTCGAATTTTGGACGAATTAAAAGCTGGCGAAAAATTTGCGACAGTTCCAAAAAGAAAAACGAAGTAACTGTTCGCACAATAAAAAGAAATGAAAATATGGTGGTGCAAACGGAGCGCGCACTTGTATGGTGTAGTGTATATTTTTAATGGAACGAGTTAGGACACATGCATACAAAAACGTGTTTTTATTGCACGATTATATTTATTTGCACGGTTTTCTTTCGAAATTGGAACGATTAGGCACTTTTATAGGAAAATTTATCTTTGTTTACACGGTTTTCTTTTGCACGAAATTTTCTTGGCCCGACCAACCGTGTAAAAAGAGGATCAAGTGTATTCATCAACTAATTCATCCTCCGAGTAAAATGGCACATATTGCACAAGTAGGCTATAGAAATAATTTTCCGGATCCGTCCGCATTTGAAAGAATGGCGATCGTACAACAGCTGGAACACTTCGAATTACCATTTTAGTCCTGTTTGCGAGCTTGATGAGTCTTCGTCTTGTCGGTTGCTCTTCATCTTCTTCATCAATGCTTTTTTCACTATTTCCCGCTTTCTTTGCATAAAATGGCTCAAAATTCATCGCAAATTCAAGAAGGCACATATTAGGGAAATCATAACCCTGCTCTTGTTGTCTTGGGCGATTTGCATATCGAAGAAATATGTTATAGCAAAGTCCAACTGCTTGGTTATTTTCAAATCTCAGGACTTTATATCGCTGACCAGGCTTTCTTGTATTCAAAAATACACACTTTCTTGAACTTGAATGAAGTGGCAGGTGGCAGAGTCGATAAACACATTCCGATGCTGAAACTTGTCGTTCTTTCAAAATCCGCATGCATGATTTGAAGAGTTTTCTTGCGATGTTAGTTTCATCGCTACGAATTTGGCGAATGGCTTGAGCTACACCTTTATTTACATCTTCTGGTTCCGACTTTGAAATGTACTTGGCGATGTAATGGGCAATAGATTCATTTGATCCACATGGTTGTATATCCATATTGCCATTCCAGAACTCGAGAATTCGCTGATTATAATTATTGACCAATTTTTCATTCTCTGTTCGTTTCAAAGTACAAAATCGTCCTCCATTTCGAATGAACTCATCTGAACTTGGCGGAACAATATGAGTTTGTTTGCTTGGCTTGCGAGGAAAGGCAAATCGACATCCATCTCTGTTGTTTTTGTGACATGTGTGAGTATGACGATGAATTTGGTTGCGTTTGGCGAGTGATCTTAAATCTGGATCTTCTTCTTCACTTGGTAAACGGCATGAGATCACTTGATCGATGTACTGAAGTCCTTCGGAAGTTTCAAAAGATGGGGCATTTTCAATCCAAACTACAAGATGAACATGTGGACTTCCACGGTTCTGAAACTCAATTCGTGTCCAGAAATCGATGACTTTTCCACAAAGAACATTGTCATTTCGTTTGATCTGTTTCATGAAAGCATCGACACGGTGAGAAAAATGTCGGCTCAACACAACAGGATATGATTCAATCAAATGCTGTACTTCATTAAGATTTAATTGGTTTGCATCATCATCGGGTCTGCCAGCTGCAATCAAAAGAGCTCTACGCATGTCAAGCCAATTCAAATCATTACAGCTCAGAGTAATAAACCAAGTTGGAGGACCAAGACAACGAATAAATGCAATTAATTCGTTATGAGCTGTTCGCCAATATGATGCCGAACCTCTCACATTCTTTAAATGTAAATGAAGATCATCGACAACACCTTCTTGTCCTCTGCCACATGCGTTGATCGTCGACTGCACTCGAAGATACTCAAACATCGATAATGCATAAAACAAATAGTCTGTTCTTTGAAAACGAGTATCGGAGCCTAGAATTCGTTGCTGGAAATAATCCAACGGTGTAATTCTTACCGGCCTCTCTTCGTTCAAGCCATTGTTGCCATATGGAAAGAGATGGAACCATGAAAATCCCTCAGCTTTCAACTCCCGATTTACATTCACAATATTGTCCTTAGTTTTGCGAACAATTTCGTTGATGTTTCTTCTTTCCTCAAATTCATCATTAACATCTGGTTGCTCGTGATCAATTGGTGCCATTACACATGTTTGGACAGGAACGAATTGCGATGCATTTACTTTTTTTTTTTTTTTTTTTTTATTTTCCTTATTTTATTGCGATCTGTACATAGTACATTTAGCAGCATTTGTATCTAGATTATATTATACATATATAGCATTTATGGAGTGCACCCAGTGATGCAACCATTCCTTAACAATTCGTTTTCAACGGATAAGGTCTGTCGTAGACTTTCTCTTGAGTCGTGTGAAAGTTGTTGACTGGGATGTCAATTCGGTTATGATTGGGTTTGTGTGATTTTGAAGCCTCTGGATGTACGATCTGGCATGCTTATTTATTTCTTGAGCGACTGTGGGAACTTTAAGATGCATTTACTGGCTCTGGTTCATTTTCAGTAGGAACTTCTTCATCTACTTGCATCGAAAAATGTGCCTCTAAATATTTCTGCATTGGTACAACTCCATCTTTTACGATCACATTGATGGCATTGATTGAAAACTGTGTATTGGCTTTGGAATGCACAGTTCGGCGGATAATACGAAGGAATTCGTCAATTGTATCGCTTTCGATGAGACATGCTTTTCCATTTTGTGCTCTGCTTTTTCCTTTTGGTCCGCATGAATGGGAATCTGTGAAATAAAACTTGTTACCATAATTCATTAGGCCATATGCACTTCCAGAAACAATCAAAATTCCAGCATTATGTTCGGTAAACAATATGTTTATGGAATCACAAAGATTTAGAAAATTAATTCCATCGTTTTCCCTGTTGCATAAACTGCCATTGAAGGCGCCATTCAAATCATCATATTCAATCAGAAAAGCATTGTCAAACATCAGGATGTCGTGTCTTATAACATCAAGATTTCTTATCTCTAAATATCCGCGATTGTCAATTGGAAATGCATTTGGTTGATTTCTAGTTTCCAAATCAATACATTCGTAAAATCCATCGCCTGCAATCAGGTTGCGATTTAAAATATTTGTATCCCATTGGCTTGGTGGTAGGATGGCAGCACGAATTAAATTTGCTACAACCATGGCAAAACATTGGTGTCCAGCATGTCCGGATTGAAATATCTCTTCATTACTTTGATTCCAAGAAGCACGTACAATTCGTGATAAATCATTGATTCGCAAGTAGGCACAGCGAGATGGATCATCAGTAGCTTGGTCATGGGGTGTGGTTTGTATTTCAGGCTGAGCTGGAACAACGCGGATGACATCCTGAGTATTTAATTGCGCAAATCGATTTACTCTTACATCTTTGTAGAGTGGGTTATTCGCAATAAGCCAATCAAGTGCCTTGTAGACACGATCCGGTGAAATGTTAAAATCTCTGGATATATTTAAGTTCTCCAGAGTTTCAGTCACTACAACGATTCCGACATCTGTGCTCGATCGAGGAAGCATTGTAGGCAACATTTCGCTGACTTCAAAGATATCGAGAGCAAACAATGTTGCGTGTCCTTTGAAACCGTATTGACGAATTTTATCACACGCCCCCCACGCATACGAAATTTCAATGCTGCACGACCTTTAGTTCCAAAGCTAATCGAGATCAAAAATTTTGTTTGTATGGGCGGTGCCATGCCCCCTTATCCTACGCCCATAAAATTTTACCAGTGGGACGACACATCCAAGAGGCGACTGCATACGAAATTTCAATGCTGCACGACCTTTAGTTCCAAAGCTAATCGAGATCAAAAATTTTGTTTGTATGGGGGGTGCCACGTCCCCTTATCCTACGCCCATAAAATTTTACCAGTGGGACGACACATCCAAGAGGCGACTGCATACGAAATTTCAATGCTGCACGATCTTTAGTTCCAAAGCTAATTGAGATCAACAATTTTGGTTGTATGGGGGGTGCCACGTCCCCTTATCCAGTGCCCCCCTTATTTTCTCAGTAGAAGGATATGGATATGTAGTAAGTTCCTACCGAGTTTCATTGATGTGTGATGTGTAGTTCTAAAGTTATACACAAATCCGGAGTTGGTAAAAAAGTGCCACGCCCCTTATCCTACGCCCATAAATTTTTTGATTCATGTATTGGGCTCTAGGTTAGGCATGTATGCAAAGTTTCAGATCTCTAAGTAGTCGGGAAGTGGGTGAAAAACTGATTACTAGATTTGTACGGGAAATACAAACAGACAAGAAAGCGACCTAATAAAAACGACCTAAACTACACAAAAAGTACTTTATGCAAGATTTTTCGATTTTGATTGAAATTCTTTCGATCGAAAAACTTGCATAGTGTCTATTTCGGAAAATAGTTTTCTCTTGCTGCCGCTCCAATTGAAAAATTTTCGTTTTCTGGAAATCGTTTGAATTTTTGAACAAAGTTGTCGAATTGATTTGTGTCGAGTGTGCGTGTGAGTTGGTTTGCATTTAGGAGCTGTGGATCTGCACATTTGGAAATGCCAAAGCAGAAGGTGCCGCGGTGGCTCAGTCGACTAAGTGCTTGGTCGCTGATGCGGGAGGGCCTGGGTTCAACTCTCAGTCCGGCACATAACATCTAATACAAAGAGCATTTGTTTTCAATTTGTTTCTTTGCGTGCCACTCCTCGCGATGAATTTGCAATTCTCCGAGAATATTCTTTGCCATGAAAAGCTTCTCAACCCGATCGGATTCGGTTAATGTAAGTCCCGTTAATTTGTGAAAAATATGGCAAGCACACACAAGTCAACGCGAAAAAACTAGGCTTAAGCCCACAATGGGCTGTTGCGCCAATCAATTATTAATTATCTATTATTTATTTGAAGACCGGCGCTTAGTTCAGACGATCTAGAGAGAGTTGCATGATAAATTATATATCATTTTAAAGATTTTGATGAGTACATTTGCACAAAAATATCAGATCAAAGATTGGTCAAGTCATTTCCGAAATAATTGCGTTTAAAGATTGCCCATATTTCCTATTGAGCAAAGCATTATTGCATTGAACATAAACATCTGCGTGCTAGCTAGCTGGGAAGAAGGAGACAAGGGAATAGAAAAATCACACGCTCTCTCCTTTCCCACTAATCGCTGAAGAGCCACAGTTGTGCTTGTACTGTATTTATTACAAACATTAAAGAATGCTACATCTATTATTTATTTGAAGACCGGCGCTTAGTTCAGACGATCTAGAGAGAGTTGCATGATAAATTATAGGTATATCATTTTAAAGATTTCGATGAGTACATTTGCACAAAAATATCAGATCAAAGATTGGTCGTCATTTCCGAAATAATTGCGTTTAAAGATTGCCCATATTTCCTATTGAGCAAAGCATTATTGCATTAAACATGAAATTCTGCGTTCTAGCGGGAAGAAGGAGACAAGGGAATAGAAAAATCACACGCTCTCTCCTTTCCCACTAATCGCTGAAGAGCCACAGTTGTGCTTGCACTGCATTTATTACAAACATTAAAGAATGCTACATCTATTATTTATTTGAAGACCGGCGCTTAGTTCAGACGATCTAGAGAGAGTTGCATGATCAATTATATATCATTTTAAAGATTTCGAGGTCTATTATTTGACAGACATGCTATTATTCTAAGAACGGGCTTTTCTAGACGGTTTAAGAATTGCACAATATTGAATGATACACCATTTTGAAAGTTTCTCCATGAATTTTCAGGCATAAGTTCTCGAAGATTGTTTGAAAATGTTCTAAAATATTAGAGTTTTTAATTTCGAAAGATTTGTATTGGGTTATTTCCTTTCGAGATAAAGCCTGCTGAATAGTTTGGAAAACTTTGGCAACAATATTAGGTAAATTTTTTTTAAAATTTAATTTAGCTATGTCATAGGGCACACCCGATAATCGGGAGTTATTACTAGTGTATTATTAAAAGCAGAGAAAATGATACGTATTTTAATAATTTATCCACCTGTTGGTTGGAACTTGCTCATTGCATTTTTCGCCGAGTTTGTTTCTTCCATATCGTCCAAAATGAGCACTATCATCCTCATTAGGATCAACTTCTTCTTTTGTAGTAATTTTATCAATTTCTTTTTTTTCATTCGCACTCAAAAAACTACACAAATTAGAAAAATTTCAAAACTCCCAAAAATATATTTGAAAAAGCAATTGTACTTGCATAGTGTGACTAGGCAAAAAGTATTTCTCGAAATTTTCATGCAAGTCGATTTTTTGAAAGAAAAAATAGCTTTCGAAAAATACTTTTCTTGCATAGTGTGACTGCTCTTGAAATTTCTTTCTGTCATTTGAAATTTTTGAATTTTTCTGAAAACGATTTTCTTGCATAGTCTGACGGCACCTTAACTCTAGTTTGATATTCTTTAATTTTCATGCTAAGATTTTTTGATGTTTTGTTTAAAAGTGTTTTGTCAGATGGCGATCTTGTTTGGTGCCATCGTCGGCGCATTTTCGTTTCTCCAATATAATTTCTTTAATTTCTTTTGTATATTTGTGACCGGCAGGTGTTTTCTTTGGCACAGGTGTACTTTGCCATGCCGCACGTTGGATTTTGTTCGTCAGCTTTAGGATTTCATAATCCAGTTGATTTGTTGAGTCAATTGATAACAAAGGATTATGAGAGTCTTCCAAAGTTTTGCGAAAGTATTCCCAATCAGTATGTTGGTTTGTTAGTTTAAAGGGATATTCCTTTAAGACCACTGCTTCATTTATTGTGAGGTAAATTGGAGAATGATCGGATGTCATATCCAGGCCGTTTTCTATGCTCAAGTAGGTAGGTGTTTTGTGTGGATCTGTTGGCCGGTATGTCGGTGTACGTGTTGATATGTGTGTACAGCCAGTCACTTGCAGGGTGTCGAACAATTCTCTTCCTTTGGTCGTTGTCAATCTTGACCCCCAGTGAATGTGCTTTGCATTGTAATCACCTCCCATTACAAATCTATGCTGGTGACTGTTGATCAGTTTGACATATTGGGCACATTTTATTTGGTGTCTTGGTGGACTATATACGGCGGTAATGGATAATTTGCTATCAGCGCTCATAGTGACGGTAGTAGCTTGGAATTCGTCTGTGCACATAATTTGTTCTTCATAATGTTTTTTATTTTCTTTTATAATAACAGCACTGCCTCCTCTTGCGCAGTTGTTGGGATGAATCGTGTGGTAGATTTTATAATTTTTAATGTTAATAGATGATTGTGTGGTGAAATGTGTTTCGGTTATTAAGCAAACATCAATTTTTGCTGAATTCAGAATCACCTCTAACTCTTCTTGGTGCTTAAGAAGCCCATTTGCATTCCATAACATTATTTTTAAGAAATTAGGCATAATTGATTAGACAGAGCTTTTTTTTCCACGTTTTGTAATCTTTTTTCTAGAACCATATTAAATTCTTGTTGTTTTGTTAGTTTTTCCAGAATTTGTTTCAGTATGTCTCCTTCTTCGTCTTTATTTTCTTTTAGCGTTTCTGCAAATGTAAGTGCCTTTGGTGTTGCATTTGCTGCTTGTGTAGACGGTTTTGCCTGGCTTTTAGTAGACTCTTTGGTTAAGATAGGAGGCCCTACCTTGGTACGTTGATTAGTTTGTTTGTCGCGTATTTTTTGTAGTTCTTTCGCAACAACGCATCCTCTGTAACTAGCAGGATGTGCTTCTCCACAGTTGCAGCGCTTTGGTTGCTGCTGTTCCGGCTTTGTGCACAGTGAGGTTTTGTGCTTCCCTGTGCATTTTACGCATCTCGGTGGTTTTCCACAATAGTTTTGTGTATGTCCAAAGGACTGGCAAGTTTTACATTGGGGTAAAAATGTTGATTGCTTAACTGGCTCAATTTTAACAATAGAGTGTAGTATGGATTTAATTCCGTATATTTTCTTTATGTCTTCTGCAGTTTCAAATGTGAGAAGAAACATATCGAGTGGTTGCTTCGTTTTCCATTTTAGTTTATTGACCGCATTCATTATTTTTAATCCTTGATTTTTGAGATCGGATATTATTTCGGTCGGATCACACGAGTGATGAAGATTTTTGGCTATCACTTTGATTGGCCTTGTTTGCTTATCTTCATAGGTGTACCAGGATATGTTTTTGTTAGATAATACTTTCGTTATTTTTCTATAATCGGTTGGATCTTGAGTATTAATTTTGTAGACTTTATTGCTAAGTAGCTTAATAAAGAACTCGTTGCTAGATTCAGTTTTAACAATACTGAAAAGTTGTTTATATTTTCATTCTCCCGTAACCATTATAGGAGGAGGCCGTGGGATCTTTCTAACTTCATTCGATTCTTGAGATCTGCTAATGGGTGAAGGTGATATAATTTGTTCTGGTGAATGTTCGGCTTTTCTCTTTTTGCTGGATCTCTTATTCAGTATCCACTCGGTCTCACGAGCTAATTCTTCTTCATCTGTCTCATATACTTCAGAATTAACATTTTTATTTTTCTGGGCATTTTTTGTAGTATTCGGGTTCACGGATTTTAATTTGTGGTTTTCTGCCTTTAATTGTGCGATTTCATTACTCAAGTTAGTGCATGTTTTTTCCATTTTTTATAATTTTTCTGATAGTTGATTTATTATTGTTTCATATTGAATATTATTATTTGAAATTTCTTGATTTCGATGTGGGCCTCCACCACCAGGTGGAGGTGAATGATCTATTCCCATTATTTTAAATAATTATAATCTGGCAGCACGTTCCAGCAAGAACGGCTACTCAGAATGTGGCAACGCCTGACCCAGTATTTGCGCGACAGAGTCAGCTGATTGTTTTTGAGTGAATTTGTAATTTATCTAGCTTACTTAAGAGGTGTTTGCAGCTCTCAAGAAATCGCTCAAGAAAAATTTTGCATTATTCTTTGAGGGCAAAATAGTAGTGGCCAAGTAATTTTGACAGCTAACAGCTGATGCAAATCAAAGCAAAATGTCGTTAAATGAAGATTGGTAAGTTTTCACAAAATTTACTATTATTTGATTAATGCATTATTTATATATATTTTTCAGGCATAATATGGTGTCCGTACTAAATACCGCAATATTAGTGGTTTGTGCGGAACAATTAGAATCGGAAGAAAGCAACAAGCAAGCTAAATTCGACATCAGAAAATTTGTTGAAGCGCTTTTGGCGTTTTGGCGCGGTGTATTTTCCGAGTTTTCCATGTCTGAAAATAAGATAATAGATTAAGATAATTGAAAATCTAAAATAAATCAAAATATTTTGCAAATTTCCAACCTAAAATGAACATTTAATGTTTTGCTTACCTCTTTCGCTTGTTATTAGCTGTTGAAAGTCTTCTTCTTGTTAAAGTAATAATGTTTCAAACATTATCCCTTGCCAAAACCTGAGTTACCCTATGCACATTTCCACTGGAAAAAAGTAGTAAATTTCGTAGCAGATTTCTTGAGAGCTGCAATAGGGGTCAAGTAATTTTGACGCAAGGAAATTTCTTGAGCATTTTGTTGGCGTTTTTTATATGGAGTTTTCGCTTTTCTTGAGAGCTGCAAACACCTCTTTACAAAATGGAATAATCAAGTAGATATAAAAAGAATGTTTGGAACAAAGTTTTGTGTTTTTTGGCAAATCCTGAGGAGAAGAGCAGCTATAACGATCACAGCACGCGCGCCACCACCTCAGACGATAAAGCACAAAAAATTGTGTATTCAGGAACGTCGATTCTCGAACTTTGCTGGAGCACTTCAGTAAACGTCCGTCTTTCCGAACTGCAACAACAAAACTCCTCAAATGTTGAGTAACTTTTTTGTACTAATGTCTCGGATGGGTTAAGACATATAACGAAGAAGGAGAAAAGAAAAATCAAAATCTTTTTTGACAAGCTGGGGTACGTCAAGCTATCTGGTACACTTGATATTATTACACTATGCACAAAATTTGATAGGACTGACCAAATGACAAGAAAATATAGGGGGAAATGTACATAAGTGCCGTAGATGACCTTTGCATGTATTTTATAATATTCTCGATTTGATCGAAATAAATGTTTGGGATCTTTACAAAGAAAGCCACTACAATTTGATTGAAGGCTAAAAAATATCCATTCATATGAAGAAAATATTATATAAAATATAATATTAAATATTTTTTAAACTTGCTTTTCCTTTCTTGTAGCGTCGACTATTTTGCGGGAAATAAACAACAAACACCTTAAGCTGTTGCTTGATATATTTCACCTTCAGCACATTTGTGGCAATGTAACGAATATATTGAAGGATATGAACGACATTATTGGACATATACAGATCGCACAGGTTCCTCATCGCCATGAACCGGATTCTATGGGAGAGTTAGATTTCGGATACATTTTTCATTTGATTGAAGATAGCGGTTATCAGGATTGGATTGGTTGCGAATATAAGCCCAAAACTTCAACAATCGAAGGTCTAAAATGGATTTCAAAATATGGCTACAATTTGTAAAATGAGGAATAAAACACTATTTTATTAAATATTAGTTTTCATATTGATGCAATTAAAAATAACAAAAATGTCACCTTGGCTTTATCGTGCTTTTCTTCGCCTTCTCAGCTTTATATTTCCTTGCTCTTCCGCTTCTCGTGGATACTCCATGGCCTTGTCGGTACCAGATAATTGCATGAAAGCATTCGTTCCCCTCTATGAAATATTTGAATCCGACGAATCGTGAGATTGCCTATCTGGCAGTGATCTCTGCTGTCGAAATCTGGATCCCTTATTCATAAAGCAAGGCCTCTGCAGTACTGCCTGTAAATAAAATGCACGCATACATGTTTTCTCTCGAATTTAGTGCAAGCATTTGGCATGATGACGATCATTCAAGCTTAAGCGCTATGTCAGAAGCATCTCACGGTATTTCGTTTTCTATGAAGCGATTCCAGAACCGCCTAACCTGATCAAATGAAAAAAGGGCGCACCTGCACCACACCTGGATATAATAGTACTCAGCAGCCCATCCAGCCGATCGAGAGGGTACTTATGTCAACCGGGAGTATCAGCTACCTATTTTAAAACCATCAGCCGGTAAAGTGAATTATACATAGTTTATTATTAGGGTAGCTAATGCCGATGATATATCGTCGGTATCACCAAGCGACATGTTACCGCTGCTTTCTCGGCTATCGAGAGAGAATCAGCCAAAGAGGGTCTGGCGGTCAACAAGGGCAAGACGAAGTATATGATTTCTACAAGCAGGGAGAATCGGCTCCGCGACTCCTATTTGGCAACTGGAAACCATACCTTCGAAGCTGTCAAGGAGTTTACTTATCTTGGCACCGCCATTACCGCCAATAATTATGTCAGCTTGAAGATAAAGTGGAGAATAACTTTTGCCAATAGGTGCTACTACGGACATGGTAAGCAATTGAAAAGTAGAGTCATCTCTCGACTGACAAAACTGACACTTTACAAGATGCTCAGGACGCCATACGTCAGGTTGTAACTCGGTAACGGGTTTTTCTGAACAACATAAGTAAGTAAGTAAGTATAGAATACGATGTCGGTCAACTGGCTGCCTCTAGCCGTAGCGCAAAGACGAACTCAATGGAAAAGAAAGAAAAGAAAATGTTCATCGTCACTACTCCACTTCTCCCCCACTCCCCAACATACAATCATATTAAAACCAACAAGTGCTTCATGTGAAGGGGCGTCCCCTGAGTGTTAGTTTATCTTTAAAAAACGCTTTGATATGGCTTATGGGATATGATTGACGCCGTGGAGTGCCGTGGAGTGCCGGGAGTTCGATGAGAGGTTTGCAAAGTGAAAAAAATTCTAACGATTTTCCCACAAGATAAAAAGAACACAAATTTTTTCCTGTGGGGGTCATATTAACAGTACGGCTGTATTCCTAAACGTCAGTTGCGCTGCATAAGTACAAAGCAGTATGTTCCTAAACGCAAACATAAAAACTTTGCACGTGCACCCTGTTCCTAAACGCAGGCATCAAGTTGTCGATAAGCATCGAATGCGCAAATTGCTCATCACAAATTTTGTTGATGCTTTGTGATTAGTTAGGTTATGTTTTTTCGGCTGCACTGAAACTTTTAGGACGCGATTAAATTTCGCCTCCTTTTTCTCAATTTTATAATTAATTTCGATTTGCTGGGAGTTTTTTCGCTACTCAAATGCAAAAATGCGTTAAATATGTAGTTTTTTACAATTTCCATTTTGCAAAAGCAATGTTGAGCATAAAGTGCGTTCCCAAACTAAAAAGTGCTGCCAAGCTAATTTATGCAATGCATCGCAGTAGCACTCAGAAAACAAATCAGTAGAGCATTGGGGGCGCAGCACTACTTTGCATAAGTACGTTTAGGAATACAGCCTACCTTAACAGTAATGCGTTAGAAAATACCTAGTAACCCTGATTTGATCAACATTTTGGGTTGAGAAATGAAGTGTGCCGATGGGATCCTGGGGGGACAGGGCAGTTTCACATTTTAAGCTATCTTTATAAACCATTGACCTAAAATTAAGTTTGCTTTTGTATTCTGTGCACGATACGATACAAAAATATATTTTTAGAGCTTTTGCTTTGTATGTTTTGTGTAAGGATATGTACATTGTACATACATACTTCTCTTTCGAGTTCTTCAATAGTTTGTAGAGAAGCATTTACGTTTATATTTTGACTCAAGAGATGTCGAAAGCATTCCCAGTCTGTATGTTTGTTGGTAAGTGTTTACCATTGTACCCTCAGTATGATTGTGGCAGCACCGAGCCATTGAAAACCTGGCAGCACTTAATTCTTCGGACGCTTGATTTTGCATCATCTTTCTTTAAGTCGACAACTTTCACAATCGTTTTGTAAAACACTTTTAATTGTTCAATAAACTATACTAGTGGCTCAGATAGCCATAATTGGTGACCCCGATTCGAGCACAAGCTTAAAACATCATTACAACGCGAATCGAATAACATAGCAGCAACGTGCATGCTATTGCGAAATTCAAAGCAGCTTAACAGCGGAGAAGACAGCTCTTCGAACGACGAAGAAGTCTTCCACGAAATGCCGACATTGGAGGAACTAATGCAACAAATGCTGTTGGTGCGCGAAGAACTCAACAATGTGCAGCAAGGCACGCAACAAGTTGGGAGGCCGAATTCCCACAATGTTCACATACCACGTTTCAATAAAACGAGCCCCGAATTGTGGTTCGCGCAGGTCGAGCGCTCCTTTGGGCTGAACAACATCACGAGGAGAATTACTGCCAGCTACGCACTGCGACATTTCCACAGTTGGCTTAGAAACTAAATACAGCAACTTGCTACTAGAAGTCATCGAAGCTGCAACGTCAACGGCCAACCTAAATCGCCTGATCAGCCCAGTATCTTTCATCATATTGAAACAGCCGACCCGCCAGTTTCCGATCGACCAACCAACCAACAGGCAACCAGCCACCAATCCAACCAACAGGCAACCAGCCAACAAACCAAACAACCAACCAACAGGCAATCAGCCACCAATCCAACCAGCCAACAAACCAAACAACCAGCCAACAGGCAACCAACCAACAGGCAACCAGCCAAATAACCAACCAACCCTCCAAACAACCTACCTACCTACAGCAAGTTCACCAAGAGGACCCTACAACGCAGAGTCGCTCAGCCGGTACTCCTCTACGAACATATTCAAACAGATACGTACATTTCCCTTAAAATCGTGACTGCGTCACTAGAGGGGGAGTGGATGTGGCAGCACCGACCCATTGAAAACCTGGCAGCACCGACCCTGTGCAAGCTTGGCAGCACTTAATTCTTCGGACACTTAATTTTGCATCATCTTTCTTTAAGTCGACAACTTTCACAATCGATTTGTAAAACCAAAAACATAAAAGCGAAAAGACTTCTCACGGCGCCATAATCGCAGATAGATAAATTTTCTTGACAATTATCTACATGGGCAAAGGTGGTGCCATCTATGAGCGGGCGGCCGCTCGGCGCAAGTCAAGGCGGACATATGTGCATGCGTGTGTATATACGTGCGTATATTTCAAAGCGAAACTGTTTGAACAGACGCGCAGGCGCTGCGTAAATAGCAATAGCATGTGTGTGTGTATATCTGACGGCTGGCTTGTGTCGATTTTTGGCTCGCGACAAGCCACGGCTGGGTGGATCAAAAACATAAAAGGGAAAAGACGTCTCACGGCGCCATAATCGCACAAAGATAAATTTTCATGAGAATTATCTGGGTGGTTACCGATTGCGCCATCTATGGGCATTCGGCCGCTCGGCGCAAGTCTAGGCAGACATATGGACATATGTGCATACGTGTGTATATACGTGCGTATAGGTACGTTCGTAAATGCAGTAAATTCGTGCAGTGACAGTAGCAGTGCAGCTGTCACTGTCGATCAGCTGATTTCGTTTGCAGGTTAGTTGCAGAAACTTTGGTTGCATTAACGAACGCGATTTAGGATGGAAATTCTGGTTCACGCATTAATTGATAGTTGTGAAACTCAAAGTGAGAGTCTTTTAATGAATTTCAATAAAGACAGAGTAAAACGAATGAAAAAAAG
Source organism: Neria commutata (assembly GCA_963457695.1). Classification (NCBI taxonomy): domain Eukaryota; kingdom Metazoa; phylum Arthropoda; class Insecta; order Diptera; family Micropezidae; genus Neria; species Neria commutata. Next base: position 42,112,794 of record OY735245.1, on the reverse strand, counting down.
ATATGTCGTGGTAAAAACCTTGTTGAAAGAAAGAAAGAAGAAGAGATCAATCCCGAAAGTAAGTACTGTCAATTATCTTTTTATGCGAATTATTTTTATGCGATTTCGAAGTTATGCGGTTTTTCCATACGAGTTTTATGCGATTTTTTTTCATTATTTCAAAGTTATGCGTTTTTTTCCTTTAAATTTTGTATGGCAGAGGTGCCCTAGCGCAAAGCAACAACACTTTCTTAAGCTTTGTTGGTACACTTTTTCGACACTTATCTTCAACGCAAATTTTGTTGTTGTCTTGCGCATGATTTCGATGGAAAAAGTGTGCAGCTGTGGAATGAGAAGCACTTGAAAAAGTTTTTGCTTATTAAGTTTGAAATTTAAATTATGCCAACTTTGCAAAATGAAGAACCTATCTTCAGAAAAAAAGTGGGAAATTGATTTTTTTGACTGGGAAATTGATTTGGATCATTTATTGGAAGGATCATGAGAGATTTAAATGAATTTTGAGTTATTAAGTTGGGGTTTTCATAACATATAACATACAATTCATTGGTTTTTATAGTGTACATATTGAACACAATTTGTTTTTCTTTTTATCCTAACAAAGTTTGTATGTGTTGGTGTTTTCTCTTCCAAAAGGAACTTTTGGGTAACAATGCTTTACAGAACAGGCAAATTGAAAAATTTTAATCCTTTATGCAATGTAATTTATGTCTATTTCTATGCGATTTATATATTAAATACTGACAAACCCTTGGTTGTGTTTTAGGCCATATGCGACAGTAAGTTTCGCTCCCTTGATGTTTTTGTTGGATGTCCAGGCAGTTGCCATGATGCACATGTATGGAAAACCAGTCCAATCGATAAGGCAATTACTTCTGGTGAAGTGCAACTAGCGAGAAATGCGGTTATTCTGGGTGATTCCGCTTACCCCCTTTCAAAGTTCCTGCTAGCGCCTTACAGAGATAATGGTCATCTAAGCGTTGAGGAAAAAAAATTTAACTATTGCCTGAGCTCTACAAGAGTGTTTATAGAGCAGTCTTACGGAATTTTAAAGCAAAAATTTAAAATACTTAATTATGTAAATTTCAAGTCGATCCGAAAAGTAACAAATGTAATATATGCCTGTTCGATATTACATAATTCCATTTTAAGCGGAGGAAATCCCTCTGAATACCTTGCACTAATTCCTTCAAATAATGAAGGCACTGAAGAAAATGGTAGCACTACTGCTGCCTTATGGTCTAATTAGTCCAGCGGTGTCGGATTCAATCGTGTCGGATAGCAATTTGGCCAGTTACTCTAACAGCTAAACGGATTGCAGCTGTCAGTCTATTCTTTTTGCTAGTGCTGCCGTATAGGTTTGTGCACAAAAGAAGAACGCAGTTTATTTTCTTCTGAGATGAAATTTTACATTTTTTATTAAATTTATGGCACATAATTATCATAATTGTTATATCTCTATATTGTGTACTACTTTTTTTAACTAATTTCGGCAAAAACAATCACTTCTTTTGTTGAACTAAAATCGAAGGTCACTGGCAACACTTTTCTGCAACAGAGTTCACAAACAAAATATATCGTGAAAAATGAATTCAAACGACGAAATAATTGACTCAATGTGTTGAGTGTTGTGTAAAATGTACGATGTGTACAAATTAAAAGCAAACGAAAGCGCAGGTGGATTGTATTTCCAATAAATATTCGCTTGTTTTAATCAGTGTTGCCATATTACCTCTTGCATAGGAAAAGCATTAATTCTATTTCAATTTTCAACGAATTTTTTGGGTGGCAACATTCTTTTCACAGCTGACACGACTTTTGCAGTAGTTTTCTAATCGACGCAGAAATTTCTACTACTCAATCCGGTCAGAGAAATAGCGAACATTGTGTTCGGGTAAGATAGATTGTGGCTGTATTCCCAAACATACTTATGCAAAGCAGTGCTGCGCTCCCAATGCTCTACTGATTTATTTTCTGAGTGCTACTGCGATGCATTGCATAAATCAGGTTGGCAACACTTTTTAGTTTGGGAACGCACTTGATGTTCAACATTGCTTTCACAAAATGGAAATTGTAAAAAACTACATATTCAAAACATTTTTGCATTTGAGTAGCGAATAAATTCCCAGCAACTCTAAATTAATTGTAAAATTGAGAAAAAGGAGGCGAAATTTAATCGCGTCCTAAAAGTTTCAGTGAAGCCGAAAAAACATAACCTAACTAATCACAAAGCATCAACAAAATTTGTGATGAGCAGCTTGCGCATTTGATGCTTATCGACAACTTGGTGCCTGCGTTTAGGAACAGGGTGCACGTGCAAACTTTTTATGTTTGCGTTTAGGAACATACTGCTTTGTACTTATGCAGCGCAACTGACGTTTAGGAATACAGCCTGTGTCAGCTGACACGATTTCTAACCTTACCGCTAGAGTAATTCTACCATTAGGGTTACAACAAGGAAACGACGATTCGGATGGAATTGCAATGAGAAGAAATTTAACCACATTGTTCTGCTCTTAAATAAAACCACGATTTCATTTTATAAAAATTATGCTCTCTCTTGTATGAATATATATTTAAACTATATATCACATTAAAATTGGTTTATAAAAGATTAAATATTGAAATTACATTTCACGTAGGAAAACTTAATCAGCATTCATTGCTTAGACTTAAAACTAAAAAACTAACACGTTAAAAATGTCACTTCTCTAAAACCTTTTGTAGAAGATCCCTCACGCTTATCATGGCTTGGATCCTGTCGCGCTCGATCGCCATCTTTTACCTTTCGAGCTCGACGAGCCCAGCGTGCCTTTTCTCCTCTTTCTCGGCTTCACCTTTGAAAAAATCCAGCATTTCATCGCTGCTACCGCTTACTTTTCGCCGTTTGGTGCTTCTTGAACAATGAGCTCCTTCGGTTGCTCCCGGCGAACCACTGGTGTCATCCAAGTTGTCCTCATTTGCGGCGTTTGATTCGTCATTACAGGGCAATGAAGACTGCAAGTTTTCGGGGGGCGTCATGATCGAATGTCTTGTGCCATATATTTCATCAAAATCGTCATAAAACTCCCACGAAGATTCATCTCGTCCTGTTGTATTATTCCTCTGTTTGATCCGTTTGTACGTCGTGAATAGATTTACAAATTTTCTCGATATCTGCTCTTTTGTCATGTTATTACCTGGTTTTTTTTCTTTAATGGTTTCCAATACTTTTCCCCATAGAACTGATCTTTTCTTTCTTCCTTCTTTGAACTCAGCTTCCATGTCCAGCCTTGTCCGAACTAAGAGTTTTAAGAAATTCGATGAAAAATCGTGTGTACTGAAAGTAAATAAAGCGTATTGTAATTATAAAAGGTAACAAACTAATTTTTATCCATTTATAATGTTGTTAAAGCAATCGGCAAGCTGATTAGACGTCCTTTGTGAATCTTTAACACTTTGTTAAGTGGAACACAAATGCAGCTGATCATGTTCAACAAAATACTGGTTTAGAGCTGTCAAACTGGCGGTATAAATCAGCGTTGCCACATTGCTGCAACCGTTATAAACCCCATTACCTGATGGATTGTGACGATATCCCGCCTCCTAGAGGGGGGCTTAACCAAACACTAAAACAACAGCAAAAAGATCACCATCAACTAAAACAACAACAAATTCAACAACAACAGCCGCAAAACTGGAATTCGAAAGTCAACGACGAAAACAATTTACCCAATGCTCGTATACAGGAATTAGAATCCTTGTGTAATGAGCTAAAAAAAAGAAATAAATAAACTTAAAGCTGAAAACATCAAACTTAAATTTCAAAATATTGAAAAAATCGAAAATGCAAAAACTACATCGGAAAGTACTTACCACTACGAAACCGATGAAGATGAACTAGCAAGGGAAACAGATTGAATACTTAAACAGAAGCGTCCGACCAAAAAAAGGAAAGCCAATACATCGCCTGAGCAACTAAAAAATGCAAACAGCCCCCAAAAACAACTCGAAAATAATCATACCGAAAAAAAAAGAAAAACCCCCCCCGCCAATAATGGTCACGGGAGTCGGTGAGTACAAAGAAATACACAATTTGCTAAAGGAAAACATCACCAATGAATATACCCTAAAATTGTTAAATAATGGCATATATTTATTTATTTATTTACTATTATTAGTAGTCTAGAAACAATGTGTTCTTACAGACTAAATGAAACTATGAATATTTATTAACAAAAGAAAAAGGAAAGATTCCATTACAAAGCAATTGAATTAAGTATTTCCTTAAATTTAGTTTTGGGAAATGAAAAGTCTAGAGAACTTGAGAACAGATTAAACTCGGTAAGTGCTCTCTCCATAGGTGCATTCGAGGCATAGTTAGTATGATCTTCTGGCACAATTAAAAAATGGCGATGGAATGCTGGTTTTTGTGCGCGGAACTTGCGCGTTTAATCAAAGGATTTAGGAGTTTGCACAGAGTTTATTTATATGAAAAAAAAGAAACTGCTGGCTGGTCGCGATCACTTGAAGGTCACTTTCCTGAGTGGTGCAATGTGACATGCACTATATGCATGAGAGCGGCCGGCTGTCAAAAAGTGCGACGGGGAACGGACTGAGAACGGAATATGGGAAGGAAACTTGGGAAAATGGGAACAGAAAAGGAGTGGTGCACACGGGATGGAAAATGCACCATGGCGATTAGCCATTCCGGCCACCTTGCATGAATGCAACCTTAGCCTCGGTTGTCGTTGAGGGACTGCTGCAGGCGCTCCAAAGAATCTAGCGCCTCCTGAAGCAGTCGACGTGCTCGCCGTCCGCGAAGCTGCGGGAGCTGAATTCCCACCGCTGGAAGTGCGCGCACTTGGCGCCGTCGCGGCAGGATCGCTGGTACGCCACGCCGTCCGCGGGCAGCTGGAACTACGCGACCGTGACGTCTTGAAGGGTTCGCTCCACGGCGTACTCGCCCGGCGGGTCGTGCGATCGGTGCAGGTTGAGCACGTTGGTGACGCACCATTGGCCGCGCGATTGGCGCCACTCGGCGCACGGCAGGTCGCATCACCGGCGCGGGCCGCTGCTGAGGGCGCCCACCTTGCCCGTAGCGGGGTGCGGGTTGTTCCGGATCAGGCGCCTCGCGTCGAAACGAGTGCAACAGCGTGTGGTGATTGCCGCGGCACTCCATGCAGCGAAGCACACAATCGCAGTCGCGGGTGGAATGCGACTGGGCCAAACAATTTCGGCAATAGCCGTGGGCTCTCGCTGCAGCTTCCCGTTGCTCGGGAGACAACGCCAAAAATCCACGGCAGAAGCGGATGGCGTGGAACCACTGGCACAGGCGACAACGGGAGAGCTCGCTGCGTTCGGGTGACGGCCTGAAAGAGAAAGAAAAAAGGGAGACTTTAGTGGAAGCCGCTGTAAGGGGTAGAGCGGTGATCAAGGGTGTGATCTCATTTTTTTTTGGGAAAAAATGGTGAATTTTCTCCTAATTATGGGCATGAACGAGATCATGCCAAAGAGAGCGGGCACAACTTTACTACAGGGCGAGTAAAGATGCCATTTTGTGTCCGGACGTCTGCAACTCGAACATGACCGTCGGCGCCACGATGCAGCTTGACAACACGTCCCAGGCGCCACTCGGTTGGTGGAAGTTGCTCGTCCTTGATGACGATTAGAGCTCCGTCCTCCAGTTCTTTGTGAGGTTCCTTCCACTTATACCTCTTGTGGAGATCCTTGAGGTATTCATCTTTCCACCGTCTGCTGAACTGATGATGTAGGGCCTTGAGTTTTTCCCAGCGGTTCACAAGGGAAATGTCTTCCGCATTTGGTTCGGGAAGAGACACCAGTGGAGCACCTCTGAGAAAGTGTCCGGGTGTTAAGGCAGTGAGTTCATCGGGGTCCTGAGAGAGAGATGACAGCGGTCGGGAGTTGAGCACCGCTTCTACACGCGTGAGAAGCGTGGAAAATTCCTCAAACGTAAACGTATGGGATCCAGCGACCTTTTTCAGGTGAGTCTTGAAGCTCTTCACCGCGGATTCCCACAAACCACCCATGTGAGGGGCACCGGGAGGAATGAAGTCCCATTCGACGCCCTGGGAAGCATACTGAGCAGAGATGTCAGCTGATACTTCCTTGAGGAACTTGAGCGTCTCTTTGGAGATGGCTCGTTGAGCACCGACAAACGTTTTTCCGTTGTCGGTCATGATTTTACGTGGCAGACCACGCCGTCCCACAAATCGCGCGAAGGCTGCGCGAAATGCCTCGGTAGTGAGATCCGAGCATAGCTCTAAATGTACGGCTTTGGTGGAGAAACACACAAAGACGGCGACGTAACCTTTGAGGAAGGCGGAGCTACGGAGAGGGGAGGCCTTTATCTGAAAAGGTCCAGCAAAATCGATGCCCGTTGTGGCAAATGGAAGAGAGAGGGTGCAGCGCTCAGGTGGCAGGGCAGCCATGATCTGAGAACGGACTCGCTGTTTGTGTATCGTGCAGACCTTGCACTGGAAAATACACTTTTTTATTTGGGGTTTGAGCCGTGGTACGTAATATTCCTGACGGACCATCTGAAACATCAGCCTGTGCTCTGCATGGAGAAGGAGTGTGTGCAGGAAGCGGAGATATAGGCTGCAGTACCGGGAAGTTTCAGGCAATATAATCGGGTGACGCTCATTATACGTCAAGGCGGCATGTGCAAGTCGGCCGTTGACTCGCATTACCTGCTCCTTGTCAAGAAAGGGGTTAAGTACTAGGAGAGTACTTTTCTTGTTAATGGGTTTCTTTTGGTGAAGAGAGCACCATTCTTGGGAGAAATGACGAGATTGAGCAAGGGTAAGGAGCCGAGTTTTGACGAATCGAATCTCGTCCTGAGAAAGCACAGTGGAGTCGGGAACTGGTAAACGTCGAGACCTAGCGAGTCCGTGATGGACAAAGCGAAACACATACGCTATGACGCGTAATGCTCGCGGAAATGATGAAAACCGATCGAGGATGTCGGCTGGCTCCTCAAGGGTGTGCAGAGCTTCCACCTTTCGCTGCTCCAGGAGGGGGGCAGATCGAACAATGGGTTTGGGCCATGCTTCTAAAGGGGCTAGAAGCCATTGAGGGCCATTCCACCATAGGGAACTGGTCGCTAGGTCTTGTGGTCTGCAACCGCGTGTCCCCATATCAGCAGGGTTATCGGCACTTGAGACATGCCTCCAAATACCACTGCCGACATTGCGGAGAATTTGAGAGGTGCGGTTGGCCACATAAGTTTTCCACGTGTGCGGTGGTTTTTCCAACCAGGCAAGAACGATCTCGGCGTCGGACCAAAGAAATAGGTCACAGCTCTCGAGATGGAGATGGGAGCGTACGGTCTTAGCTAGTTGCGAAAGGAGCACTGCGCCGCACAATTCCAAGCGTGGAAGGCTGACGGTTTGTAGAGGAGCTACTTTAGTTTTCGCAACTAATAAGCGGGATGTGACTGAGTCACCTTCTTGAATGCGTATGTACAGGGTTGCACAATACGCCTTTTCAGAGGAATCACAGAAACCGTGGATCTGAAGAGTTCGGTTGGGTGCAGAGTTGACCCACCGTGGGATTTGGATTTTCTCGATCATGGGTAAATCCTCGAGGAAGAGGTTCCATTTTACGAGTGCTCCGGGTTTGACGCATTCGTCCCACTCAGTACCTTCTAGCCAAAGTTGCTGGAGAAGCATCTTGGCTTGAACCATTATTGGCGATAGCCATCCTGCCGGGTCAAACAGTTTCGCGACCGAAGAGAGAATTTGGCGCTTTGTTGCACTGTTTGTGGCTGGGCTAGCCTTGACCGAATACGAGAATGTATCGGAAAGAGCATTCCATCGGATGCCAAGGGTTTTGGTAGAGCTTGCGTCGTGAAATTTTAGAAAGTCGGAGTCAAGGAGATCCTCCGTGGGAACTTTCTTTAAAATCTCTGGGTGATTTGCGGTGATCTTTTTGAGAGGAAATCCCGCAGAATCCAGAGCTTGGATTGTTTGCGACATTGCTTCAGCCGTGGAGGCTATGTCGTGACTTCCTGAAAGAATATCATCGACATAAGTATCATTGAGGAGAATTCTTGAAGCTAATGGGAATTTTTGTCGCGAATCGTTGGCGAGCTGATGAAGTGTGCGTATGGCCAGGAAGGGCGCACAGTTAACTCCAAACGTCACCGTTTTGAGCTTAAAGTCCTGGACAGGGGTGTCCGGGGACTTGCGGAAGAGAATCCGCTGATAGTCTCTGTCCGCATCATCGACGAGGATTTGCCGATACATTTTTTGGACATCGCCATTAAAAACGTATTGATGGAACCGCCACTGGAGAATTAGTAGCATGAGATCAGGCTGAAGTGTTGGGCCCGTGTAAAGGACGTCATTCAGGGAATTTCCTGATCCAGAGACTTTGGATGCATTGAATACTACCCGTACCTTCGATGTGACCTTTTCGGGACGGATCACAGCATGGTGAGGCAGGTAGTAGGAGAAATGCTTGCCATTGGATATTATTTCACGAGAGGTCGTGCTTTCCATATGGTCAAGCGTGGAATATTCTTCGAGAACATCGTCATAAGCGCATTTGAGATCGCTTTTCTTCTGCAAATTGCGCTCAGTACTGAGATATTGCTGAAGCGCTGCAGTTCGAGAATGCCCTAGGGCTAGGGTCTTTGGAAACTCCTCTTTAAATGGTAGGCGCACTACATATCGACCATCTGACCTACGGAGTGTGGTCTTTTTATAGAATTCTTCGCAATATTCGTCCTCAGGAGAAGGCGCGAGGGGTTCACGCACTTCTTCCTGTTCCCAGAATTCTCTCAGTTGAGAACTGAGAGTCTGGTTGGATACCTGCTCTACGCCAGTAGAATACGATTCCACCACTTGAGATATGGGGCCGCTGAGTATCCAACCGAAGATGGTGTTTTGTGCCATCAAGCTTCTGCACAAATTATGGCGAATTCCTTCCAGGAGGATTTGAGGGATTAAATCGCTCCCTATCACCAGATCCACCTGAGCCGACACGAAGCAATTCGGATCGGCCAGATCTAGCAACCGAAACTCGCTCCAATCTGGCTGGTCAACATGGAACGTTGGTAAGAAGCGAGTGAGCTGTGGGAGGACGATCGCTTCAGTTTGAATTTTTACGCTTGCTTTAGGAGCAACAAGCGTAATCGGACATATTTGAGAGGAATTTTGGACTATTTGTCCGCCCATGCCCGAAATTTCAAACTGCGCCTGTTTCGTGGGAATACGAAGGCGCTGCTGAACTTTCGACGAGATGAAAGTTCGTTGGGAACCCTGGTCGATGAGGGCGCGTAGCTTGCAAAGTTCTCCTAGATGCTCAATGGAGACGAGCGCTGTAGGGAGTAGAACTTTTCCACCATTATTGGAAAATAACGCTTGCACGTGGGTAGTGCCCTTCTTTGATGATGAACAGGGTTGTTCATCTAGAAGTTCTTGTTGCGTTCTGATTGTATTTTGCGCTTGCGTCGTTGCAACTTGTGCAACGGTCGATTGAGGACGACTCTGACGCGCTTTAGTACTGTCCAAATGAAGCAGTGAGTGATGCTTATTTTGGCAGTATACGCATGTGTAACTACTTGCGCAATTTTGTTTAGTGTGCGTAAAGGCTAGGCAGTTTTCACATAGTTTATGTTCCCGTACGAATTTAATTCGATCGGGAACTGTGAGCTTCTTAAACCGATTACAAAACTTCATTGCATGGTTCGCTTTGCAGAGTTGACAAGAGAATGTCGCTTTTTCCTCTGCAAGGTATGAATGTGTCCTATTGAGAGATTTATTTTGGGGAAATAAACTCGGTTTAGGTTTATTTGGACGTATGGAATTTAGTCTTTCAACCACTTCATACCTGCTTGTCAGGAACTCGTTCATTTGAGACCATAGAGGAAGGTCTTTTCGGGACTTCAGAGATTGTTCCCATAACGACAAAGTCTCTTCCGGTAGCTTTGTCGAGCAGATATAAATTAGGATGGGATCCCAATTTTCGGTTGATACGCCTTGGGATGCGAGAACTGAGAGACAATTATTGATGGTTGTCTGTATCTTTTGGATAGCTTCGCTATTTTCATTGTTAGCCGCAGGCAGATTCAAAAGGGATTTGATCTGGTTATCCACTAAAATTCGCTTGTTCTCATATCGGGATTTGAGAGCATCCCAAGCGAGGGCGAAATTTTCGTTATTCAGTGCGTACTGTTTAACGATTGCACCAGCTGGGCCTTGCGTTTTGTACCTGAGATGGTACAATTTTTGCGCAGGCGTGAGCTTCGGGTGGTTAATGTATACGGCAGTGAACATGTCACGGAAGGACGGCCACTCCTCATAACCACCTCTAAAGATCTCCGTATCACAAGGTGGGACTTGTAGGAATACGTTGGAGCTTGAACTTTCTTGAGCTGGTGCTCGCTCCTGTGGCCTACTGCATTCTGTGCTCACAACGGCTGGTGGTGCCATCATCTCGAGGAGATCGAGGATTTGGGCTTTGCAGGCATCGAAATTTTCTGAGCAAAGTTCGAACTTTTTCTTTGCAGACTCTTTAAAATCGTCGGGCAGCTCACTGTCCTCAGTGGAGAGAATCTGATTGAGCGCACCGAGTAGCCGTGCCCAGTTGCTTTCGAGGCTCTCACGCCTCACCACCAATAGCGACTTTGTGAAGTCCTCAACGGGAGTTGCGTTGAATTTCGCACAGAATTTAACCAAAACGTCCGATTCAAATATGAACTGCGCTATGCACGGGGGGGTTGTGCGCCTTTTGCGGCCTCTGGAGTTGTCTCTGGGCTCCTTTGGGACGTCGAGCACCTCAGGCTCCTTGGAGCCCGATGCCTTCTCCTGTAGAGGCTTAGCGTTGCCTCTTAGCTCGACCACTTCAGCTTCCTTTAAGCCTGATGCCTCCTCCTGGAGAGGCTTAGCCTTCTCCTCCGCTCCACCTGTCCTCGGGGGGCTATGGCTTATTGGCATCATGTATGATGAGTTGTTTCACGAGATGAAATTTGAAAACGAGATATTCTTTGCAAAGAGAGAGAATTTTCCCAAAATTCCCGTCCAAATCTATCGCTTGAGCGAGCGTTGTGTTTTCCCGCTGGGAGTAGCGTGGAAAATGTTGAATTTACGCTGTGGGAAGCGTAGAAAACCAAGTAGGAGACAAAAAAAATTTTTTTTTTTTTTTGAAATATATTGCACGCTGGAGTTAGCGTGGGATATAAATTGTAGCTGCGTTAAGGGTAGCGCTAGAAACAATTAGAGAAAAATATAAGATTATTTCGCGCTAGGGATTAGCGTAAAATAATTTTATTGCAATAGAAAATTGCTTGTGGAGTGGTCAAATTTATTTCACGCTAGTGGTACCGTGGAGTAAGAGGCAATCGAATATTGCCTGTGGAGTTTATTTATTATATATTGCAATCTATTGCAATTTCGAATTTTAATATTTTCGCTAGAGATAGCGTTTTTCTTTAAGCTTGATTCCTGTATTTTTCGTGTAATACAGGAATCTTTATCACCACTTATCTGCTCGAGGTGGCAGAGAATTAATTAATTTATGGAAGATTTTATTTTGGACGCATCTATCACTATATATATATTTTATTGGCTTTGCAGAGGTGCAGAGCTTCGTTAAATATATATATATAATGGATAAAAATATATAAATAGGGATTTTATAATTTGGGTTAAAAATATGCGTAATAAATATAGTGTGAAATATTTTATAAATATGGGGAATAAATATATAATCACTATAAAATTTTAAGTAAATTTATTTTTGGTTGATCTTTCAAATTTGAATTATTTAATTAAATTATCAAATTAAATTTATTTAATTATTTAAAATTTGTATTTGCACTTTGATTGCTGTGTGCCGGCCGTAGGGTATCGACCGAAAAGTGACTTCTTCTTGCTGCAATGGGAACAATGCAAGAGCGACAGCAGCGCTTGTGTGTGTGTGTGTGTGTGGACACACGAATAGTGGACTGTATTGATGAAAATGGTATGTGCAAGTGGGATTGTAATGAGAGAGTGAGGTGACACGATGGCGTATACAAATGGGAATGGTTGGCGTATTTATCAGTATTTTTGCATGCCAATGACCATATAAGCGTAAGTATGTATCACCTTGAACTGATCTCTGTGGTAATACTTCGGTAACGGGGTGTTACCGGCCAATAAGAGTAAGTATATAAGGAACTACTTACAGCTTGCCCTTTTTTGGGGGATAAAGGGGCTTATATGTGAGTTGGATTTTGGCTGCAAAATAGCTGCTGTTCAGAATTCCCTGTTGTTGTAGTTGTTGTTGATGACTTTCACCTAAACTTTTTTTTTTTTTGATTTATATGATTTTTACAAATGGGGGATTGACAGCAAAGAATTTGCTAGTTTTAACTGCACGTAACTCTTCTTGGGCGGCAGGTGGGCATTCCTGCGCTACTTGTCACAGAGCACTTTAACAATTCACTTTTAGCAATTTTACTTGGCCTTTAGCCTTTTATATTAGTTTGTAAAATGTAGTGTAGATATAGATTTTAAAGTAGATTGTAGTGTTATTACTGTAGCTTTTTGTAAATTTTAAGTTATGGGTTTTAGGCTGTAGTGTTGCTATTGTAGTGGGTTTTATGTAAGATTAATTTGTCACTTTTGTACAATTTGAAATTGAGGGGTCTACCCTTTTTAGGAGATTTTTATTTTGCTCACTTTTTGCTCAAGGTGTAAAGCTCTTTGTTTTGAATATTTTTTTTATTTTTTTTTTTGGACTTATTTTATATTCTGAGCTTGGCACTTCTCACCTCATTTTCAGATTTCTTGTGCGGAATTTTCTTTATTCCTTCCACTTGGCACAACTTATATAACTCGTGCCGGTTTCGGTTTTTCGCCGAAGGACCAATGTTTAGATCACGATGATCTTCTGGCACAATTAAAAAATGGCGATGGAATGCTGGTTTTTGTGCGCGGAACTTGCGCGTTTAATCAAAGGATTTAGGAGTTTGCACAGAGTTTATTTATATGAAAAAAAAGAAACTGCTGGCTGGTCGCGATCACTTGAAGGTCACTTTCCTGAGTGGTGCAATGTGACATGCACTATATGCATGAGAGCGGCCGGCTGTCAAAAAGTGCGACGGGGAACGGACTGAGAACGGAATATGGGAAGGAAACTTGGGAAAATGGGAACAGAAAAGGAGTGGTGCACACGGGATGGAAAATGCACCATGGCGATTAGCCAATGAAGGCTTCCGATATTTATAAGTATGCATGAATTTGCATAGTATATAAAATAACTATAGGTCAATTACAAAAAGGTTGTCCGATTCAAATACTTCGTGGCATACCTATGAAAACAAACAAGATCGCCCTATTAGAGTAATGGCGAAAAACCTGCACCACTCATGCGACCCAGACTTAATTGTTTCAGATCTTCGTGAGCAAGGATTTAATATTATTAGCGCTATCAACAAGCTAAAATTCAAGTCAAAAGAGCCATTAGACATGTTTCTTTTGACATTTAATGCAAATGAAGATATCAAAAAGCTATACCAAATTAACAAAATTCTGCATTCAATTGTGACTATAGAACCATTTAAGCGCTCAAATTTAATTCCACAATGCAAAAACTGCCAGCTATATGGCCACACAAAAAATTACTGTGGTAAACAGGCAAGATGCGTCAAGTGCGCTGGCAAACATAGCACTTCTTCTTGCACTAAGCCAGATAATCAACAGCCAAAATGCTGTAACTGTAGGGAAGCTCACCCAGCAAGTTACCGAGGTTGTTTGGTACCTAAGGAACTACAAAAAATTCGCAATGCCGCTAACCAGCGAAAAACAGGCGACGCAGCACCTTGTACATCTGATGTACAAATAGCACAACCGAAAGATAACAACACAAAAACTCAAAATCTAAGTTATGCTCAAGTTACGAAAAACAATAATTCGAAAAACACCAACTCTGTAGAGGATCTACTGTCAGATATCTTACAAAAACTAAATAAGCAAGACAAATTTAATAAAAATTTAGAAACTCGTCTGGACAGGCTTGAGCATTTTACAAAGTCAAAAAAATTACTCTTAAAATAATGCTATGGAACGCAAATGGGCTATCCAAACATAAAAACGAATTACAGATATTGCTCAATAAGGAAAAAATTGACGTATGTTTGATCTCAGAGACCCACTTCACAAACCAGTCATACTTCAAAATTAAAAACTATGAGACATACCACACAATTCATCCAGATAACTCTGCCCGCGGTGGTAGTGCAGTAATCGTGAGAAGCACCATAGAGCATCACGACGAAGACAAACTATGCAGTGAAGAAATTCAAGCAACTACAATAACATTAAAAGCAAACCGCCAACCGCTAGCGTTAACAGCTTTATATAGTCCACCAAGACATCAAATCAAAAGTGTCACTTACATGAGACTAATAAACAATCACAAAACCCGATTTATTATTGGAGGTGATTTTAATGCAAAAACACCTATTGGGGATCCTGACTAACAACAACGAAAGGCCGCGAGCTGTATAAAGCTGCACAAGCGTCAGGCTGTGAATTTGTATCCACTGGAAAGCCAACTTATTGGCCAACAGATCCCAATAAATTACCTGATCTGATCGATTTCTTTTTAGTAAAAAAAGTTTCCAAAAAGTACCTGCAAATTTACGAAGGTTTCGATTTTAATTCGGACCATTCACCGGTGTTCTTAAGTCTAAGCGAAAAAATTATCAAAAAATCACTGGATAATCATCTAACAAATAAATTTACCGATTGGTATTATTTTAAGCACGTGCTAGAACGTAATGTATGCCGCATAGAGCACCTACAAACGAAAGAAAAACTGGAGGATGAAGTATTTCGAATCACGCAACATATACAAAACGCAGCTTGGGCTAGTACGCCAAAGTTAAAAACGAAAATGGAAGGATGCTTCTACCCGAAGGAAATCAAGGCTTTGATAAAAAATAAAAGAAAACTACGGCGACGCTGGCACCAAAGCAGATCGTCAATTGATAAAGCAGCTTTAAACAAAATAACTCAAAAATTGAGTCGCGAAATAAAAGCATTCAAAAACAAGCAGATATTTAAGAAACTTATCTAGTGAGAGAAGCAGTGACTACTCCTTATGGAAAGCCACGAAAAAGCTAAAAAGACCTACAGTTCCGATTCCTCCAATAAAAAACCCAGACAATGGAAACTGGGCAAGAAGCAATGTGGAAAAGGCTGATATCTTTGCAAACCACCTGATGAATACCTTCACGCCAAACGATGGTGAAAACATAATATCAAATGACCATGAAGAGCAAGACGCTTTACTGGATGATATGCGATGTACTCTAAACGAAGTTAAAAGCGAGATTGGTAACTTAAAACTGAAAAAAGCACCTGGGTATGACCTAATTACAGCGGAAATTTTAAAGCAATTACCACAGATATGCATTGAAAACTTAACAACGCTATACAACGCAACATTCAGGCTGCGATATGTTCCAAATCACTGGAAAGCGGCCGAAGTAATTATGATCCCAAAACCAGGTAAATCACCTCAAGACGTCTCGTCATACAGACCTATATCTCTTCAACCATTGTTATCAAAAATTTTTTAAAAATTACTTCACAAACGCCTCCAACAAATTATTGAAAATAAAAACATTATACCAACTCACCAATTTGGCTTTAGAAAACAGCACTCAACGGTCGATCAGGTGCATAGAATAACTCAAACAATTGAAAAGTCGCTCGAAGATAAAAAGGTTTGCTCTGCGGTGTTTTTGGACGTAGCGCAGGCGTTTGACAAAGTGTGGCATGAAGGGCTGCTACACAAACTAAAAATGCAACTTCCTTTGCAACATTGTCAAATATTGGAATCGTACCTTACGAACAGGTTTTTTAGAATAAAACAAGAAGATGCGTACTCTGAGCTACGAGAAATTAAAGCTGGTGTACCTCAAGGAAGTATTCTAGGACCACTACTATATCTCCTATTCACGAGTGACCTACCGACACAATCCGATCAAATAACTGCAACATTTGCGGATGATACTGCGTTAATTGCAGTTGCTGACTCAGCAGAAGAATCGGTAAAAAAAATTACAAAAAGCAGTAAACGAAGTAGCAAAGTGGACAGCAAAATGGCGAATTAAGCTAAACACCACAAAATCAGTTCACATCGATTTTACAAACAAAAAAATTCACCACAACCCCATCTATATGGACGGCCTTCAAGTTCCATATTCAAACAACGCGAAGTACTTAGGTCTGACCCTAGATGCAATGCTTCGATGGTGTGAGAACGTGAAGAAGAAAAGAGAAGAACTCGAAATCAAATACAACAAAATGTACTGGCTCATCGGGAGAACATCCCATCTCTCCATATACAACAAAGTATTGCTATACAACCAAATTTTAAAACCAGTTTGGGCTTATGGTATCCAACTTTGGCGATGCACAACACAAAACAACATCCAAAAAATCCAAAGATTTCAAAACAAAGTTCTGCGTAATATTGTCAAAGCACCTTGGTATATACGGACATCTGATCTTCATAGGGACCTTGGTGTGGAGATGGTAACAAGCCAAATCACGAAAGTGGCAAAATCCCATCATGAGCGACTCCGGCGACACGTAAACGAAGAAGCGTTGAAACTACACGACACAGATACAACAGAGCGGCGTCTAAAGCGGACTAAGCCCAGCGATCTCGTATGACAGATTACTAGCACTTTTCTGCACTGCTTAGTTTAACAATCAATTTTTAACTAAACAAAATCAAATTGCTCGTTAGTTTTACTTATATTAATGTTAACTAGTTGCAATACCATAGGCGTTAAATGTATTAAATATTTTGTAACGTTTAAATAAAAAAAAAAAAAAAAAAAAATCCATTTATAATAAATTTTCTTACGTTTCCATTTCGTGTTCTGCAAGCCGCAACAGTAGGATAATGACTGCGGAAACTGCGGAAATCTGTCACTGCGGTGCCAAGCCTTTGCATTAACGAACGCGTTGCACGCAGTAGTGTTGCGCCATTTTGCTTTTACGAACGCATTGCTTTGCAGTCCAGCCGCTGGGTTGCATTTACGAACGTACCTTATGTTTTTTTGTGCTACCTTTGATTTCCACCGGACCGAGATGATCAATGTGTATAAGTTCGAAAGGAGTGTTTCTTTTAGGGATATTCAGACATGTTCCAGAATCCGATTCGGTTCGGAAGTGGATTTGATTCCACTGTTTGGTGTTCTGCATTCCGATTATCGGAAATATTTTACCGATGCAACCCTGTTCTAAAATCCGAATGAGTTCGAACGCATTTGGTTCGGAAATTCTGTGTTCTACATTCCGAACTTCGGAAATTTTCTTCGGATTTATTCCGATGACCTAACTGCCAGTGGAATTAGAAATAGAATGAAATAAAAAGACAAATCAGTTATGATAATCTTTAGCTAATTCGTTTATGAATTTTTTTATGTATTGAATTCATTTCTTTTATTTTTGATATAAACATGTGAAAGAGACTGAAATTAAAATGCAATTAACATACACAAATACAATTTGCTCTTTTTCTTTGCGCTTCATTTAGTACAGATGCGATTTTAGTTGGCACATTTTCCATTTATTTTTCGTCGTTAATTATTTTAACAGCCTTTCTTGGATTGTATTGCAGAGTGCTAAGCAAATAATGGAAACGGCTTTTTAACAGACCGAGTGTGCGTTCAATAACATTACGTGCAGAAGCATTTGCTTGATTAAATCTATGATGTACATACATATTGATCTATTCAATCTTCCTTGAATATGAAGCGATCTATTGCAACTAGTTTCAACCTAATCTTATGTAAAAAACCGTCTTGCTTCCCGTTCTTTGATGAAAAAAAACACGTGCGCTTAGACCACACGGCTGAAGTAAAACTTTTTTTGAACAATTAAATTAAATTCATGCTTTGCTTGAGTGATAATCATTATATATGTTATATTGTTTAGGTTTCTTATGTAAATAAATTCAACACTTCTAATGGTAGAAATTTTATTACTTAATTCAGTAATATAATTTTCATCAGTTGTATTAGAAGTTGTGATATTTGATTCTAAAGTAGCAACAATAGGCTTATGGTTTGAAAATTATGAAACATATGTACATATGTCTTTTATCGCATAACATCGTAATTGGCGTTGACAATAGAATTATTCGAAAGTGGTTGATTGTTGCTATTTTTATTGATCGCAGCAGTTACTGAGAAAATTTAATAAAATATATATACGAGGTTATCATTGTTTTTCTTGATTAGATTATACTGAAAATATAAATGTTACGATCTTTCAATTGTGCATTTTATTTCCTATAATCTTTGCCTTCATTCACGTGAATTTTTATTAAATTCTATACATCCATTATTTTGGAATAAACCAAATTCCAAAACGACCCACAAAAACATGCGGGCAAAAAAATTCAACTTTTAAAAAACAAACCTATTCCAATCGTATAATTTAACCAAACAAATATTGGTAAAGATTTATGAAATCCTTAATTAGTATTTAGTGGCATAGCCTTTATTTGCGACGACTGCTCCTAATCTAGCGGCCATAGAGTCACTTAGAGCGAATGTTGTCTCTTTGGATATTCAAATCGACCGTTTGTTGGATTGGAGCGCGCTATCGAGCACACAAAAATGTCGAACGGTAGATTGGAAAAACAACCACCTGGCAGGATCGGCAAATGCGTTTACAAGCTAAAAATATTCCAAAGACAACGTGAGTGGATTTTGCTTCTTATGTCCTGGTGGAATATACTGCCCGGAGCCATTTTTCCCGCAGATGTGACAACATCCGTTTTCCAAAAATCCGACAGTAAGCAGCGGCATCCATCATTTCATCAATTCGCACCACTGGACCCATTCCATCACGGGTGAATGCACCTTAACATAACGCAGAGTTATGCATCAATTCATATTCGCAGACAATTTTTTTTTACCACACATCATTCTGTGTCCACCGCCATATTTGACTGTCGGAAGTTGGTACCTTGGTGAAAATCGTTGTATTGGAGGTCTGACCTGAATAAGTTGTACTTGCCTTTGCCGCTCCACAATACCTTTTCCCACTGCTCACTCGAATATGAATTAATGCATTACACAACGCTATTTTAAGGTGCATTCTCCCGTGATGGAATGGGTCCAGTGGTGCGAATTGATGGAAATATGGATGGCGCTGCTTACTGTCGGATTCTTGAAAATCATATATTACCGCATCTCAGGGAAAAAATGGTTCCGAGCAGTATATTCCAATAGGACAACGACCTTAAGCACACAAGTCGCTTAGCTAGAAAGTTTCTAAGGGATAATGGTGTGCAAGTATTCGAGTGGCCGGCTCAATCTCCGGATTTAAACCCTATAGAAAATCTATGGAAGCTTGTAGATCGTAAAGTGAAGAAAAGAAATTCTTCAAATGTTGATGATTTAGTAAAAAATTTAAAATTGGAGTGGAACAAAATATCCAAGGAGACAATAATCGGTCGACTATGGGCAGTCGCTGCAAATAAGGGCTAAGCCACTAAATATTAATTAAGCAATTTATAAATTCTTGTAAATATTTCTTTTGTTAAAATAAACTATTGAAATTCGTTTGGTTTTTAAAAGTTGCATTTTTTTGCTCGCTTGTTTTTGTGGGTTATTCTGGATTTTAAGATATTCCAAACTGATCGACTTAGCCGCGCCGCGAAACATGGTAGTAAGTAGCACCAGAGTCCAACACCGCGATATCCATAAGGCCACCTGGCTGTCCCCCGATCAACGAACACGAAACCAGATCGACCATGTTGTGATCAACGGAAGGCATGCTTCCAGTGTACTAGACGTGCGTACGTTCCGAGGAGCAAACATTGACTTGGACCACCAACTTGTTGCAGCCAAAGTTCGCATGCGATTATGCAGAGCGAAGGATGTGCGCTCTGGTACACAGCGAAAGCTGGACGTCGCAAAGCTGCAATCACAACGGACAGCCGAAGCCTACTCCGCTCAACTCTCTAATTTACTCAGCCAATCCTCCCCGCGCCCCGATGACGCCGGCGGACTCTGGGCCCATATCTCTCCCTTCTTGCGCACTGCCGCGGAGAGCGTCCTTGGTTTCCAACGCCCACTGCCACGGAACCAATGGTACGACGAGGAGTGTCGCCAGGCCACCGCAGGGAAGAATGCCGCCTACAAAAGAACCCTGCGGTCGGCTGCAACGCGAGCCGTGCGAGAGCATTACCGGAAGATGAAGACGGCAGAGAGGCGCCTTTTCAGACGCAAGAAGCGGGAACAGGAAAAGCGCGAGCGCGAGGAGATCGAGATGTGCAGAGAAAGAAATGACGCCCGAAAATTCTACCAGAAGGTTAAGCGTCTAACCGAAGGTTTTAAGACCGGGGCGGCTTCCTGTCGAGACGAAAACGGCAATCTGGTGACCGATGCGCAGAGCATACTAATGTTATGGAGGAAACTCTTCTCTGGCTTATTAGCAGGCGATGACACCAATTCCGCCAACGGAGACAGGTTCCCGATACCACCAATTGACGACGATGATGACAATGACATACCATCGCCTAGCTATAACGAGGTCAAGGTCGCAATTCAGCGACTCAAGAATAACAAAGCGGCGGGTGCTGACGGCCTGCCTGCAGAGCTATTCAAGACTGGCGGCGACGAGCTGGTAGGGCGCATGCACCAGCTTCTCTGCAAACGATTGGAATCTTGGTGTGCTCTGTCCTGTGTTAAAGAAAGGCGACCCGACGATTTGCTCAAACTACCGGGGTATTAGCCTTATCGCCATCGCATACAAGGTCCTGTCGAGCGTACTGTGTGAAAGATTAAAGCCATTCGCCAAAGCACTGATTGAACCTTATCAGTGCGGCTTTAGACCTGGCAAATCCACCATCGACCAGATCTACACACTACGAATATAAAATGGACACCCACCATCTCTTCGTCGATTATAAGGCCGCCTTCGATAGCCCGATAAGGGATTGTCTGTACGCCGCAATGTCTGAGCTCGGTATCCCTGCTAAGCTGGTGAGGCTGTGCAGGATGACGCTGAGTAACACACAAAGTTCCGTCAAGATAGGAAAGGAACTCTCCGATCCTTTCGATACCGTGAGAGGCTTCAGACAAGGCGATCCTCTATCCTGCGACCTCTTCAACTTTCTGATGGAGAGCGTGTTACGGAAAGCCGGTGTGCAGCGTGATGGCACTATTTTCTATAAAAGTGTCCAGCTCCTTGCGTACGCCGATGATATTGATATCGTCGGCCAGAGCAAGCGATATGTTACCGCTGCTTTCTCGGCTATCGAAAGTGAATCAGCCAAAGTGGGTCTGGCGGTCAACGAGGGCAAGACGAAGTATATGTTTTCTGTCAGGGAGAGTCTGCGCCGTGACTCGCATTTGGCAACAGGAAACGAAACTTTCGAAGCTGTCAAGGAGTTTACATATCTTGGCACCGCCATTACCACCAATAATGATGTCAGCTTGGAGATCAAGCGGAGAATAACTCTTGCCAATAGGTGCTACTATGGACTCGGTAAGCAATTGTGAAGTAGAGTCCTCTCTCGACCGACAAAACTGACACTCTATAAGACGCTCATCATCCCCGTATTGCTGTGTGGTGCTGAAGCATGGGTGATCTCGCAGACTGATCCAGCTTCACTTGGAGTGTTCGAGAGAAAAGTGCTCCGCAAGATCTTCGGCCCGATCCGCGTTGGCGACGACTACCGCATCCGAACGAACCGCTAACTGTACGAGCTCTACGCCGATATTGACATAGTGAGTTGCATCAACACCAACCGGCTTCACTGGCTGGGTCATGTCGTGCGTATGGACGAAGGAGCTCCAGCGAAGAAGGTATTCGAAACGACGACAGTCAGAGGACAGAGACGGCGCGGGAGGCCATGCCTAAGATGGAAACACCAAGTGGAGGAGGCACTGGCGAAGCTTGAAATTTCCGACTGGAGAAGGCGCGCGCGTAGCCGGGGCGCCTGGAGAGAGGCCGTAGGTCAGGTTGTAACCCGGTAACGGGTTGTACTGACCAATTATGTATGTATGTACGTGGGACAAAAATTTAACACAACACTATTGAAACGATTTCCTTGGCAGCTCGCACAGTTCTGTCCGCTTTTGCTACTGCAAGCGTACCGACTAGCGCTGAATCAATAGCAACTGCATGCTTACCGCAAGCTGTACAACAACAGCGTGAACTGCAGCAACAACAACAACGCTGCTTGTGACAAGCGTAGGGACTAGCGTAGGTAGAGTTAAGTTAGTTTTTAGTTTGAATCAAGACTTTTAATAAAATACAGCGCATCGCACATAGTGCTAATCTTATAATTTACATATTTGATGTGATTTAATATTATATCTAATTTTATTTGAACGGGCCTAAATCAGGCATAAATCTAGGTCATTACACATTTCGTATTCTATAAATACGGCAAAATAATATATTTATAATGCTATTAAACAGCTCCTGGCCCGTCTGTCCCTACGTGCTTCTTCTTCCCCGTCCACTTTGCACAAATTAAGAACCTTACTCAATTGTGTTTCATTAGCTGGGATCCCACTATCGGCGCAATGTACCGATTTTCGGCGCAAATCATGTACCGATAGTGTGAACACTCAATTTTTCAAAGTGCGACGATATGGGCCGAAATCGTGCTGACTTTGGCCGATCAAAATCAACCGCATTGTGCCGATAATGTGAACGGTCTTTTGCCCGACATAGACCGATCAAATTGGGGAAAATGCGCGATTTTTTTTCCGGCCCCTTTTGTACCGACCAAAGTCGCCAATCTGCGCCGATATTTATGAGCACCACTGCTTTCAAACATCTGTTTTCAGAAAAAAAGGAAAAAAAGACTGCCAAATGGCGTGGTATATATGCCAATGTTGAAATACTGTACCTTTAGGTAATTATTTTTAAGTACAGAGAAAATTGCATCACAGACTTCTGGAATAAACTTGGATATTGTGTTTGGAGCAATTCGAAAAAAAGCTGAGATGCTTTTGTAGCTATCGTCAGTAGCCAAAACGCTCACATACCGGAATAGCTTTTCGAAAAGAAGTGTCTTGTTTTTTAATGAGTGGCGATGTTAGTTCAACTAATTCATTGAAAGTGCGTTCATTCATACGCACAAAATTTTTAAAAAGAAAATGTTGGTTATCGACTTCACGAAATTCAGGCAAAGTGCTCTCATATGCACCACGTGTACACCTTTTTTGTAACCAATCTCTTACTACGTTTATATAACACTTAAAATCGGTTTGAGTCAAATCGCATCGACTCAAAACAGTCGTATTAACAAAATTAAAATCGCTTTGAAAATTTTAAACGTATCGAGTCAAAGCGCTTTTCAAATGAGTTTCAAATTTTTGAGTCGATTTGAAAATGCGTATAAAGGGGTGAAAACTTTCAAAGTGGTTTGAAAATCTAGTTTTCTGTGCATTTTTATGCAAAAGGCAAGCTGATTTTCATTAGATGCCAAAAATAAATTAAAAAAGAAAGCTTCAGAACGCGAAAAAAAAGTGGAAAGTGCAAAGAAAAGAGATTTATGTGTTAAATAATTTTTGAAAAATGTTAAATTTTTTAAACCGTATTCGGTCGATTCGCTTCAAAAGTAATTGTATAAACATCTGGCTCGAAAGCGAATCGACTGGGGCTGTCGTATAAACATGGTATCTGATCCAAATGCTCCGTATTTTAGATATTTTTTTATTTTCTGTTTTTGCTTTTTTAACTAATGACGCAATAATATACACGGCCACAGCAATTTTCTGTTTTCGCAAGTAATCCATTTAGACTAAGTGAAATTTACAAAACAACGAGAACAATTGATTTAATGCATCGATAAAGCACGATAGTGGGACCGTATTGCACCGATTATCGTCACAATTTTGTTTTAGCCGATATGCGCCGACAAATCTGCGACGATAGTGGGACCGCTGAAAATGTAATTGTCACAACTTTTTAATTGTGTACCGATCTGGCACGATAAAAATCGGCGCGGATTGTGCTAGTTGCGCCGATAGTGGGATCCTAGCTATTGCAACTTGTATGGGAAATTGGCCAATTTGCGACTCAATTGCGGCTGAAAATGGGAAAAAGAATCAAAAAGAATCAAAATAATCTTTAAAAGTAGTCGATTATTTTTTGCTTAATTTTGATTCTTTTTTGATTCTTTTTAGTAATCCCAAGTAATCCTGATTATATTTTTATTATTTGTAATCGTAATCAACGATTACGATTATAAAAACAAAAGAATCGTAATCGTAATCAATTATTTTATATTTTTTAGAAAATAATCGAATTACTAATCATTATGATTAGTAATCATTATTTAACAGCTATGATTTAAATAAATAAATAAATGGCCCTACAGCGCGAGTGAATTTAGAGATTTACAATTCAAATCACTGCTACAATTATTTGTACTACTCAGCATCTTGCAGACTGCAAGTTGCAGTTGAATTGTCTTCCATTTCGATATTTCACGAAGTTCACTTGATATTCGAAAACTGATTGATTATGCAGTGCCGCCGGCGGCTTTTTATAGCTCTTACTCCTTCTCGCAAGCAGCTGCCGAACTTCTAGAGCTTCTTGCTCACTTTCATTTCGATGATTCTAGTTGAACATTTGTTCGAAAGCTCATTTCATTTATTCAAATTTTTCACAATGCACTATATGTCAAATGATCACTTTTCCTGTGCGAAATTCAAATTTTACAAATGCCGTTAAACATTTTTTTCCATCATCATGTTAGAAATACTTCAAACCATCGAAACCTGCATTTGGTTTTTGTTAAATATAGAGTACCCTTTGACCACACTGCGTCAAAGTGTTTTTATCGACAATTTATTATTTATATAGTGCGAATTGTAAAAATTGTGCGAATTATTTAAAGAATGTTTGAAATGGAAAACCAGGAAATAAGTAAGTATTAACGTATTAATTCTCGTGTGGTTGTGTGCCCATCGAGCGCGTCCCCAGGTGGTGGATAGGGGTAAGCCACGGTTCTCTTCCGTGGTTAAAGGGGCCATAGCAAACTGTGAAAGCCTCTTCGCGAACCAACCCTCTTCGCAGCAGGGTTACAATGCAATCCTCTTCATGGAAGTCAACCTATGGACTTGACCACCCCAGGTGGTAGCCACGAATGTGGCAATCCACCCGCGTTGAACGCGGCTGAGGCAAGGCTTCTGGGGGCCTCAACTTCCATGATTTACACGGCTGAGGATAGCTCCTCGAGCCAATTCCTTTCGGACTTTTTTTTTCGAAAGAGTCCAGGTAGCGATTGGCGATTCAGATGGCAGCGAATTAGCTGCCTCACAAATCTGCCAGTCGCTATCTAGCCACCTTGCCACCCTCAAATCGCAATCGACTGAACTGGATGACGGAAAAGCAGCAATGCAGACTACGCATACTGATCAGCCGATGGCGGAGGCCGTGATCCCGGATGAAGCTGGTCTGCGGCCGGACGTCCAACTTGGGACCAAGGTGGCACCAGCCGTCAACCGATCAGGCCTGTCCAAATCTCGGCTCAGAAAGCTAAGAAGACGGGCAAGGGAGTTGGGAAAGACCACTGAAGCTACCTCTACCACGGCCATGGATGTTGGCAAGAGACCCAGATCGACAGAAGTCACTCCGACTGAAGCCGACGGGCTCTTCCCAAAATCAAGGTTCGAAGCTGAGTAAGGGGAAAAGGTAGAAACTTGTCGCTGCCCTATCCCAAAGCCAAATTCGGCGAATGGAGGCCCTACTCGAGCGGGTCACCAGAGTGCGGGAGGTGAGGCAGACAAGGCCGGAACTTACCGCGCTGTGCAACCACTTGATGAAGGTCCCTCCACGAGCCGAGACGCCGAGAAAGCTATAAAGAGGAGGAGACCCACGCTTAGCGAAGTGGTTTCATCCTCACTTGTGGCTAATATCGGCAAAATGGGAGAGAAAAATGACAAGGCTTCACTGTCCATTAGGAAAGTATGCATCCGTCTTTCAGGCGGAAGTCTTTGCAATCCTAAAGGCCATGGATTTCGTCAAGGAGAGTGGATGGTCTGGCAAGAGCATTTGCGTCTATAGTGACAGTCAGGCTGCACTTATGGTCTTGCTCAACCCAATCACCACCTCCAAGACAGTCGAAGAGTGTAAAGCCAAGCTTAACAGCGTAGGCTTTCACAGCTCACTTGCCCTCCTTTGGGTACCGGGCCACTTCGGCGTGTCCGGAAATGAGGTGTCTGATGAACTTGCAAGATCAGGTTCTGAAGACCACTTTATGGGCCCTGCCCAAGGCCTGCCTTCTTCCATGGTCAAAGCGTCCATAAAAGACTGGGTTGGTTCTCAACACGGTCAAAGATGGGCCGGGCTAGCTGGATGCTGACAGACGAAGCTCTTGCTTCCAACCGTCGACAAAAGAAAGTCCTCTTTTCTTAGGTCTCTAAACCGTAAGGACTGTAGACTTCTTGTGGGCGTCCTGACCGGTCATACCTCCTGTTCAAAACACCTGAGTGCGACGGGTCTTGCCGACGACAGCCTCTGTGAGAGCTGTTTGGAGGACGAGGATACCGCTACCCACTTCTTATGCGAGTGTCCCGCCTTTTCCAGGTCGCGATTGCAGCTGCTAGAGTCCGACGTGGTGAGAATTTACCTACCAAGTTCCTTGCCACCATCGAAAATCCTCCGCTTTACTAAAAGCTCAGGAAGATTTCAGTAAAAGGAATTCGCTTACCAGTACAATGGACAAATACTTGTCTGCGTGCTGGTAGGTTTTTCATATTCCACCATTATAAAAAAAAAAAAAAAAAACCTTTTAATTCAAAATATATAAAAATTTGTGTGTTGTACTTGAAATAAAGCTAGTTTTTAAACATAATCTTAAAACTATTGCAGTTGATTTAAAATTTCCACTTTATGCAAGCTTTTAAAATTTTGGCAACATTTGGCTAACCTAAAGCAGCAGTAAAAATTTTTTACGACATTCGAATTTCGTATGATCAGAACTTTTTGACTCTACTTTGTCTCGTCGATTTTTCTAAAGCATTTGATTCTGTTTATCATACCCTTCTCTGCTCTAAGCTAGGAAACTACTTTGAGTTTAGTTTTAGTGCGGCAAATTTAATATCCAACTACCTGGAAGGAAGAATGCAACGCGTTAAAATTGGGAATGATTTCTCATCACTTAGAGCAGTTGAGACTGGAGTTCCCCAAGGATCTATCCTGGGTCCACTCCTCCTTTCTATGTTTATCAATGATGTTTTTTCAATCTGTAAATACGCTACTGTTCATGCGTACGCTGACGACATTCAACTCTATCTCTCTCGACCTACTGGACTCTTAGAAGACTTAGCCTATAGACTTAACCACGATCTGACTTCATTAAATAATTGGGCTGTTAATAACTTGCTTCTCATAAATCCCCTGAAATCTAAAGTACTTCCCATTGCGAGGAGTGAATCATGCTTTACTGACATCCCACCCCTGTTTATTGGACTTGACCAACTAGAGTTTGTGTGTAAAGCGAAAAACCTAGGATTTATAATTAACTCTAAACTGACTTGTATTGACCATATTAACAGCACTGTAGGTAAAATATACGGGACTTTACGTTACTTACGTACTTCTGCGGACTTCACGCCTATTGAGACTCGTCGTAGACTCGTAATACAATTAATTATGCCACATATTACGTTCTCTGAAGTCGTATATAGCCAGCTTGACTCGCAATCACAGCATAAACTTCTAGTGGCGTTCAATAATGCGGCTCGGTATGTATATGGAGTCAGTCGCTATGATCACATATCTCTGAGGAGTAAAGGCATTCTCAGTTGTGGCTTGGTTGAGTATTTAGAAATCCGCAACATTATATTTCTACACAGACTTATGCACACAAAAAGCCCTGAGTATATTTATGATAAACTGCATTTTTTCCAATCGCAGCGGTCTAATAGCCTTGTTGTTCCTATGTGCAACTATCTCAACAGTCGAAGGTTCTTTTTTATCAGCACCATTAGATTATGGAATTCACTTCCCAACTATCTAAAACAAATAACGTCACGAGCCAGCTTTAAACCTGCTATCTTTCAATAATTCACTACTTCTAATCAATAATCTACTTACCTTTCGTATCCTATCCTATATTCTACTTTATCCTAATTCTTTCCCCTCTGTTAATTCTACTTAGCGTAAATTTTATATACATATCTTGTCATTAATGTCATTGTTGTACTTCAGTATTATATAAATTTAATTTAATGTTATCACTGTTGTTATGTCAATGTCAAATTGCCAAATAGTTCAAACAACTCTATTCCTTCGACCGTCACAATACTAATTTCGTCACAATAGAGCATTTCGGCACAATTTCTACTTTTCCTTATTCAGAACAGAAATCAAAAGCTCGAATTGTATCAATTGAGATATACATTGTGACGGTCGAATTAGGAGGTCACAGGCGAAAACAGCTGTTGAAAAACGTCAATTTTGAAGCAAAAAAGCAAAAATTTTTTTATTGCAGCAATTTAAAGGAAGTTACAGAATTTTAAAAACAAAACACATGTATGGCCTGCTGCTAAAACTCCTTTATATCGGGCGTTCGAGGTCCTCTGCCACTGCTCCCACAAATTTTACACTGCTCGCAGCGCTATCGGGCTGTTTTCCCGGCTTGCTGCTCTGGGTGCTGTTTGCAACTTTGAATGAAATGCTGCAGCTGCTCCTACGTCCTCCTGTTAAATATACGATGTTTAGAAATTAAAAGAAATAAGATAAAACACCAAATTATTGAAAATTTCCAAAAAATACTCACTTTTCTGCAGTTTTTGTTTCCATTTTTCGTTTTTTGTGAAGAAGAAGAAGCACAAACAGCTGTTTTCGCAGCAAAGAGCTTTAAATGAAACGCCAAGGCTTTTTTCGTGATACGATTGGTAAGGAATAGGCAGAGATATTTAATAATAGAGATACGCCAGACATGCTTGGAGCTTTTTCGCCACGCAGAAATTGGCAATTGTGGTCCTATAATACGTCATGTATTATACGTGTGAGCCTGCATGTATGCGTAAGCAAGAGCTTTAGAACGGCAAGCCGAAAATCAACGAGCGAAATGCTAACATTCGGTCAGAGAATGCCGCAGCGTAAGGTTGTGTGAATGCTATTGCCTGCCTTTATGCGTTGTTGTTGTTGTTATGAGACAGCAAAGAATTCGTTTTCATATTTCAGTCTGCCTGTCTGGCTTCGATTTCATCTGAATATGTACATATGTATTCTTTTTTGAATGATACATGCATGCATACATATTTCAGTCTGTCTGTCTGTCTGGCTGGCGGGTGGCTGGCTGGCTTGGATTTCCTTGGAATTGTCTTTGCACAAGGGAATCGAAGCAGCGCCGCGGCTGATGAGTAGAAATATGTATTCTTTTAGCATTACATTTTCACACTTTTGCAGGTTCTTAGCTTGTAGCAAATTTGCTTTTCATATGACAATTTTTCCTTTGTTTTTTGAGGATTTACTATTTATTGCTTCTTTACACCTATCAACTTTTTTATCATTTTGCATTTGCTTATTTTCTAGATTTTGCAGATAAAGATTTTTAAAGATCGCTTTATAAATACATACGTATGTATGTATATCAATTTATGTATACAATTTTGCAACACATACATACATCCCTTTCAACCCCTATTTCTGCACTTTCATTGTCGAAGCACACGCAACGGCAGCATAATTTGAGCGTTTGTTTACATTTTTTATACAAATTTGTCTGGGATAATACATTGGTTTGTGTGTGTTTCCGCGAATTTTTTGCCTTTTCGATTTTTAAGTTTTTTTATGTCGCGCAGACTGCGGCTAGACATGCAGGTGTTCATTCATTCTGATTTTAACGAAAATTTTGCAAATTTCAGTCCTTGTTGCTATTAGTGAAAATTATTGTGAAAATATTGTTATTTAGGTGCTTATTTTGTAAATCCCAACGCCTCACTTCACCTTGCGTTCACTAATTTGGTATTTTGTAAAACGCATCACCTCACTCGGTGACTGCTCGCGTTGTCTTACGTAGTTTCATATGAAAATCGGTACCGCGTAAAACGCAACGCGGCGCATTCACTCACTTGAACTGTCAAATCGTTCACTTGGGTTTGTGCTCGCGTTCAGTTTTTTAAACGCAAAATTTTTGGTAATTTCGAGTGAAAATTGATTTGTGGTAATCTGCAGAAGCAAATAATAAGTATTGCAGTACTTCTTAAAGACAAATACTAAAGAAAAAAGTACAAAAAAAAGAAAATACTAGCAATGCAGTTGAGGATCGAAATCACAAAAAAAAATGAAATGCATCGCGGTTGAGGGTTGAACTCGCAACTTCTCGCGCGCTAGTCGAACACTCTAACCACTAGGCTATGGGAGGTATGCAATGGATGCAGCAAATTTTGTGTGTTTTGTATTTGGCTGATAAATTAAGAAAAATACAACTCTTTTTCGTAAGAACTTGACAGCTCAAGTGATGCCGTAAGACAACGAACGCAATTACGCCGTGATTTACAAAATGCCGTTTTTTGATCACGGCGTTGGCTTCGTGTTCGCGTTGCGTTCGATCACGGTGATTTATACGGTAAGGCCGTAAACTTTATCATTTAACCCAATACAATTTTGTTGAATTATGATTTTCAAAGTACATACATATGTAGTGACATGCAGAAGACCGACATACATACATACATAAATACATTGCCAAACACCTGCAATTATTTATTAATTCTTAATTTCATCAACTACATACATATGTATATGCTAAAAGCATATCATAAAAACATACATACATATATATAAATTATTTAAATATTAGTCCGTATATGCAAACTATATCTCGTTCCTTTAGTTTTCAGCATACATTTTATACATTTGCTGAAGTTAAGCCGCGCGAGGCAAAAGGGCTGAGGTACATTTCAATAACTTGATAAACCTACGCAAAGGCAATCAGGTAAAAAATACATATACATACATATTAGATACATATATGACGCGCCCAGAGCAAAAACGACTCTTATAATTTCACAGAGCAAAAACGCTTCTAAAAATTACACACCGTACATGTGACACTAACACATATTTGCATGCATGCTCGGTTGCAGAGCTCGGAGCAACCGTCGGTTTCGTCAGTGTCGCTGCTGATGCCAAGCAGAACAGACCGAGGGTGGGTTTTGTTCTGCTTGTTCACATGTATGTCGCTACCACGTGGTAAAATCCGGTTTTGAGAAATATCTATGCTACCAACGAAAAATTCTTGATGCTTTGCCGTCTTGTCGAATTTTCGTTTTGCAGACTGTAAATTGAAAAATGACAATTTCCTATTAGCCAAAAAAATATGTTTGCTTGCCTTTAAATTTTATCACTTCTAAACGCAATATGTAAATTTTTTGGAAATTTCGCTTTATTTAATATTTGTTCATTTATTTTATTTGCGTTGATATATTTTGATAAATCACTTTTTTTAGATTTTACAGATACTTTTCGTCAAATCTTTTTTCAGATCAAATTATTTAAAGATCACATTAAATACAAATATAAACTGATGACGTTTCGGCAATATATGTATGTATAGCCCTTTCATCTCCTAATTCTGCATCTAATTTGCCGCTGTCTTTCAGTCTCTAAGCAGCACACCCGGCAACAGCATTATTTGAGCTGTTCGTCCGTTTGTGTAAGTTTTTTATACAAACTTGCCTGAGATCCTGCTTTGCTTTGTGTGGGTTTTTCCCGCGAATTTTTCACCTGTTTGAAGGCATTCAATCTTTTGACTGCGGACGGCTAGAGACTTGCAGGTGTTTGGCGGGGTTCTCTATTATAAAAGGTCGCTTGCAGATTTTGAAAGAATAAAGCGTGAACATCTTGTGGAAGAAATCGGTCTTTGTGATCTTTAAGAAGCAGTTAACAAAATAAATAAATTCGAAATTGAGGAAGGCTTTCATGAGAGAACGTACTATTTTCAATATGCAACCGATTTTTCTATTTTAAATCAAAGCAATATTCTAATGGCAAAGATCAACGGTCGCAAATTTATTTGTAACTCATCGGGATGATTCTATTTCATTGTATAAATTAACTATTTGGTGTGAATTCATGATAAAAGCGATCAACGGGGTCACTTGCAGGCGTGTTATGGCTGGTCATTTGTTCGCTCGTTCAAATGACGGTCGCAATAATTTCTAAGCGGTTTTCTTTCTGTA
Organism: Neria commutata; assembly: GCA_963457695.1. NCBI lineage: Eukaryota > Metazoa > Arthropoda > Insecta > Diptera > Micropezidae > Neria > Neria commutata. Next base: position 42,080,606 of record OY735245.1, on the reverse strand, counting down.
TGCTGCTGAACTGATAGGAAGAAGTGGAATGTAGCGTTCACCTTTTCACTGATGAAACGGAAGTTGTGTCGATTTTATGATGGCAATGTCGACATTCTATGCTCCAAAGAGGCAACTAAACATTTATAAGCATTGTAAAATTGAAGAATTACGTTGAACAATTTTTGCTTCTGACCTTAATTTGATATTACATGAATGGCATAAAAAATTTTGCGAAAATATAAAGAAATGCAATTGCATCAAACTGAATTTTCACTTCTTACCACCCTCATCGCTTTTAGAGAACCCCGCCAAACACCTGCAAGTCTCTAGCCGTCCGCAGTCAAAAGATTGAATGCCTTCAAACAGGTGAAAAATTCGCGGGAAAAACCCACACAAAGCAAAGCAGGATCTCAGGCAAGTTTGTATAAAAAACTTACACAAACGGACGAACAGCTCAAATAATGCTGTTGCCGGGTGTGCTGCTTAGAGACTGTGTAATATATGTGTACGTTTTGGTAGGTGGAAGGACACTATCGCTAGAGCAGCAGACCAATTCTATCTGCCTGGCCTGGGGCCTGCTGCTAACCACTTTTAGGCACAGTGGTTTATGCCGATTTATCATTTGGCGCCCGAAGGTGCCTGAATTAGAATAGTAAAAGCGGTTGTGGCTGCTAGAACAATTCTGAATTTTATTTTCAAAAAGTGCGGCTTAAATACTAGATTCACAAATTGGACTTTGTGCTCTACAAAGTCTCCAAAAGTCTACAAAGTCAAAAAGGAAGGCGAAGTAGCGCATTCGGCCAATCAGCTAATTGCTGACCGATCAAAAAGGGAGTCTAATGCACTGCACATAGTATCGATACGCGCATGCATGTATGTATGTATGTATGTACATGCATGCCCCTACTTTTACTATGTGCGCGAGCACGCGTATTGCCGACTCAGCGAGTTCAACGTCGCTGCGTCGCATGGCGCGGTCAACGCTCGCTGCTGGCAAGCATGGAGTCAGATGTCGCATGCTAGCGTAGTGCGGGCAGTCGATACAATGTGTCACAAAATGTGCCACTTCAAAAGGTTCAATGCTTGCTCTATATTTTGTATTTTGTTTACTTTTTGCATATGGCATTGTCCTATTTAGATTACGTTACTTTGTTGCCTCACTTGGCCGTATGCACTACACCCTTACCCTTTAGAGAAAATTTTTGTTACATAAGGAATAAAAATTTTGAATGAACTGAAATTGTGAGTATGTCATTATTTACAAATTTTTGTCTTGTAATAAAATTTGGGTTTTGTTTTGGTTATTTTATGATTCTGCCTTTAAGTGGTTGACTTTGGATTGTGGTTACATTGTTTCTTAAGTCTATTATTGTGTATGGTTTTTTCTTTTTGTTTAATTTCTATGACAGAGTTTACTCCGTCCCTACTAAGAATTTTATACGGGCCTTCATATGGGCTTTCTGATTTTTTTCGATTCTCATTTCTTACATACACTAGGTCTCCTACTTCGAAATTTACAATGTTCGAACTACTCTCATTTTTGCTTCTTTGGGTTTCTTTTGCTCTGTTGAGCAGTTGTTTTGCTGTGCTCTGAGCATGCCTCATTTTTATCTGCAACTCTGTCAAGTAGTTGTCATAATCGTAAAATTTCTGTGGTTCAACAACTTCGTTGGGTATGGCTGCCAATCTACCATATACCAATTCGAAAGGAGAGTAGCCTGTGGTGGTGTGTGGTGTGATATTGTATGCAAATGTGTAGTATGGGATCCAAGTGTCCCAATCGAAATTGTTAGTAAACGAAAGCATGTACTCATTTAGTACCCTATGATTTCTTTCTAAGGAGCCTATTGTTTCATGGTGATGTGGTGTGGATTTCAAATGTTCTATACCTAACTTACTGCATATCTTACTAAGTAATTCATTTAAAAATTCTGTGCCTCTATCTGTTTTTATGTTTTTGAATATACCGTATTTTAAAATGAACTTTTCTACGATTGTTTTAGCAACTTCTGTTGCTTCCTTAGTTTCTAATGGGAAAGCTTCTACATACTTGGTTAGTTCGCATTGCATTGTTAGAATATACCTGTATCCGTTCGATATTTTCAACGGTCCTACAGTGTCTATTTGAACTATTTCAAAAGGAGTATTTGGGGTTTCTGTTACTTGCAGTTTTTCTTTTGTGTGTCTTACTGTTTTATTTTTACTGCATTTCTCGCATTCTCTTACATGTGCCTTTACCATTTTACTCATGTTTTTCCAAACGTATTTTTGCTTCAGTTTTGCAACTGTTCTTTTCACTCCGGTGTGACCTCCGTGTGAAGTTTCATGGTATTCTTTTATTAATTCTTCTTGTTCTTTTTTGTTTTGAATACCCTTTGGTGGATCATATAATAATATGGAAACAGGTGTTTGCCGACCTTTCAGTTTCCTCTGCAGTTCGTTATATAAATTCTTCATTTTTGCTAGCTTTATATATTTGAATATTTCATCCTTCGTGGAAAGAGCGACTTTCCCTATATTCTTATTTTTCAAAACTATAGTTAGCTTCTCCAATACTGAACCTAAATTCGAGATCGGATTATCGCCGAGTTCTATCGTGATCCACCTTTTTTCAATTATTATCTTTGGCAAACTTCCATGTGCGCGACTTTTATTCTTTTGTTTGACGTCAAATCTTATTCTTTTCATATTTCTTACGTCAGAAATCGAGATACAGTTCCACATGTAGAGGTGTACGGGCTCATTAGTGGTACGTATATCTGACTTCTGCGTGGTCACATTTTCTAATTCCTTGGTCTTGCTTCTTGTTACTACGTTTATTGTTTTTGGCAACATGTCTTTCAAAATATCAGCATTTATTTTTATTCTGGATAATGCGTCTGAGTTAGTGTTCATTTTCCCCTGTTTGAATATGATTTCAAAATCGTAATCCATTAAATCTACTCTTATCCTAGTTAACTTTGATGAAGGATTCTTATGTGTGAATAGTGATACTAAAGGGCGGTGGTCTGTTACCACTGTAAATTTCCTTCCATATAAGTATGGTCTAAAATGATTTATTCCCCAATGTATTGCTAGTAATTCTTTCTCTATGACTGGCTTATTTATTTCATGCTTATTTAATGACCTGCTGGCATACGATATTGGTAGGTCATTGCCTATGTCACCTTGTGACAATACTGCACCTAGAGCATAATCGGATGCATCTGTTGTTAATACAAATTCTCTGTCAGAGTCAGGGTACTGTAGTACTGGTGGTTGCGTTATGCTGTTTTTTAGTTTCTCAAAAGCGTCCTGGCATTCTTCTGTCCATATGAATTTTCTGTCCTTTTTGAGAAGTTCATTTAATGGTTATTTCTGTTTTGTCTGTTTCTATTATAAAAAATGTTATCTCTTCTGTAATTGAATATACTGTTGTTGGGTGCGCTGTCTACTTCAGCGGCTATCTGCACGGCCTCTGCGAGTTTTTTAGGCCTTGCAGCTAAAACGACAGATTTAACCCATTCTTGAAAGTGTTCAACCTTATCATATCATTCAAGTTCACGATAACTTGTCTATGGGCCTCACCTTGTTCCGATATTTGTAGGTCATTTATTTGGGCTATTGCAGCTTCTATTTTTGCTGCAAATGTGTTTGGGTTTGTGTTTTGTTGTGTAGTCCTATTCAACTCGTTTATGATGGTGGCTATATTTTTTTTTGGTTTAAAGGCTGTGTGCAGTGTGGTTTTTAGTGTATTTAGTGTTGTGGGTGTACTGTCGGTTAGTATTCTGTTTTTTACTTTCTCATTTAATTTTGTTGCCAGAAGGAATTTGATTAATGTAGGCCTATCCTCATTCTTTAACGAATCATGGTAAAACTCAACCATGCCCAGGAAGTTGTTGAGGTTTGAATATTCTCCCTCAAAAGTAGGGATGATTTTACTTGCTGACAGAAGGTCAAAGGAAGCCATCTTTACTAAGCTCTTATCTAGTAACTTAACAATTTCCGTTTTCAAATCTATATATGTTTTTACTGTTTTTACCAAAATGAATATTAGGATGTTGTTGTTGTCGATGTTTATGGTGCTGCTGCTGTTGCTGTTGTTATTGTTGACGTTGGCAGGTTCTTTCGATCCGCTGCTGCCCATGTCTAGAGCAGTTTATCCTGCTTATCAGCGCTTTCTTCTTGGTAGTATCGGTTCTTAGCGCTAGCTCCCTGTAAAGTTCTGCTCGCAGCTTCCTCTCACGTACCTGTGCTCCGCCTCGCTTCCCTTTCTTCTTGATTATTGGTTTCGGAGCTCTGGCCTCTCTCTGCAGGCGTCTTCTTTCCTCCTGTCTCGCCCGGTATTGTTCGATGGTAATTGGCTTCGGGCCCGCGTTCTTCGGTGTGGGCACGTAGATAGGGATGTCTTCTTGCGGCTCAATTTGTGCTGGCACGTAAGCGTATGCCTCTTCGACTTCGTCGAGCGCTCTGGCTATGCGCTCCCACCTTTGCAATGCTTCTTTTGTAATGGCTTGTGATGTCATCAGGCAGCAGGCAGTCGTTAGTAGTACAGCTGGTTGTTTTATCTTCCTTCTTCAGCATGCAGTCATCAGCGTCGTCTCAGTTGTTCGCATCTTCCTTCCTCTCAGAGTTTTTAGGCCCGGTTGGGCAGGATCGCCATGTAATATATGTGTACGTTTTGGTAGGTGGAAGGACACTATCGCTAGAGCAGCAGACCAATTCTATCTGCCTGGCCTGGGGCCTGCTGCTAACCACTTTTAGGCACAGTGGTTTATGCCGATTTATCATTTGGCGCCCGAAGGTGCCTGAATTAGAATAGTAAAAGCGGTTGTGGCTGCTAGAACAATTCTGAATTTTATTTTCAAAAAGTGCGGCTTAAATACTAGATTCACAAATTGGACTTTGTGCTCTACAAAGTCTCCAAAAGTCTACAAAGTCAAAAAGGAAGGCGAAGTAGCGCATTCGGCCAATCAGCTAATTGCTGACCGATCAAAAAGGGAGTCTAATGCACTGCACATAGTATCGATACGCGCATGCATGTATGTATGTATGTATGTACATGCATGCCCCTACTTTTACTATGTGCGCGAGCACGCGTATTGCCGACTCAGCGAGTTCAACGTCGCTGCGTCGCATGGCGCGGTCAACGCTCGCTGCTGGCAAGCATGGAGTCAGATGTCGCATGCTAGCGTAGTGCGGGCAGTCGATACAATGTGTCACAAAGTGTGCCACTTCAAAAGGTTCAATGCTTGCTCTATATTTTGTATTTTGTTTACTTTTTGCATTTGGCATTGGCCTATTTAGATTACGTTACTTTGTTGCCTCACTTGGCCGTATGCACTACAACTGAAAGACAGCGGCAAATTAGATGCAGAATTAGGAGATGAAAGGGCTATACATACATATATTGCCGAAACGTCATCAGTTTATATTTGTATTTAATGTGATCTTTAAATAATTTGATCTGAAAAAAGATTTGACGAAAAGTATCTGTAAAATCTAAAAAAAAGTGATTTATCAAAATATATCAACGCAAATAAAATAAATGAACAAATATTAAATAAAGCGAAATTTCCAAAAAATTTACATATTGCGTTTAGAAGTGATAAAATTTAAAGGCAAGCAAACATATTTTTTTGGCTAATAGGAAATTGTCATTTTTCAATTTACAGTCTGCAAAACGAAAATTCGACAAGACGGCAAAGCATCAAGAATTTTTCGTTGGTAGCATAGATATTTCTCAAAACCGGATTTTACCACGTGGTAGCGACATACATGTGAACAAGCAGAACAAAACCCACCCTCGGTCTGTTCTGCTTGGCATCAGCAGCGACACTGACGAAACCGACGGTTGCTCCGAGCTCTGCAACCGAGCATGCATGCAAATATGTGTTAGTGTCACATGTACGGTGTGTAATTTTTTGAAGCGTTTTTGCTCTGTGAAATTATAAGAGTCGTTTTTGCTCTGGGCGCGTCATATATGTATCTAATATGTATGTATATGTATTTTTTACCTGATTGCCTTTGCGTAGGTTTTTCAAGTTATTGAAATGTACCTCAGCCCTTTTGCCTCGCGCGGCTTAACTTCAGCAAATGTATAAAATGTATGCTGAAAACTAAAGGAACGAGATATAGTTTGCATATACGGACTAATATTTAAATAATTTATATATATGTATGTATGTTTTTATGATATGCTTTTAGCATATACATATGTATGTAGTTGATGAAATTAAGAATTAATAAATAATTGCAGGTGTTTACGCCAAACGCCAACTTTCTGTAATCATGCCCTTATGGTCTAGCCGTCTAGCCGCTGTAATAGGCAGCATTCGAAATTAGATACATACACGAAACGGTTAAGAACACGATCGCCTTGATTGCAAGGGTTCGTGGGCTTAACACGTCGTAGTTAGCTCGCTTACCATTTTCGACCACCAAACTGTGCACAGCGTTTTTGTAAGTATATTGTAAAATAAAAGAAAATAGGGATTTTTATCCCGAAAAATCCAGCATTTGGTTTCATTTTTTTCCTCTCTATTTTTTCCAATTTTCTTTATAAATTTTCACCCGGCCATCCAACCCCGCAAATATATACTGCCACGTATATACATTATGGTCCTTCGAGCCGGATCGGCCGAAGTGGAAGTAAGAAAAATTTGGAATATTTCTCGACTTGTGGAAAAGCCAAAATCCGTGCTTGGAATCACTTTGCTTTATTGGAGCAACTTTTGCCTTCGCAGCAGCGAATTGTGTTCTGCAGCAGCAATAACAACAAATTTATGGAAACTGCAGAAAGAGGCAAATTCACAATGTATTGCATAAGCGAATACTATTGAGCAGCAGCACATAAAATCTACACACCGAAATAACGACGAACAACAACACCAACGAAGTGTCCAGGTCTGTTGCATTTTTTATTTATTCGTCAGTGCTTTCCGCGTTTGTTTTAAATCCAAAGTGAAATTCATAAAAATAAATTTATAAAGTTAAATTTCCGACAGTGGGGAAGAGTGCATTTCGTTTATTCATCCTCTTCCACTTCTTGCGTGCTTCTAGTGCTATCCGAACTGTTCGAAGTTCTAGCGGTTTATATTCACCTAGTCGGCAACACTTCTAGTGCCATTCTCACCCGTTCCGCGATTGTTATTCTAATTTTTCTTTGCTTTCGTCTGCATCGCCAGACTTTTTAGTTTTGCAAGTAGTAAAAGTGCCGAAATTAACGTAAATTACAACTTAAAATTCGTGCCTCTAAGCACTTGTCAAACACAAAAGGGAGGACAAATCGTGCAAGTTCCCCATACGGAAAGGTTTTCTTTTCCTTACACACAACGTGCGGGTCCGAGTGAGCGGTGGAAATATTTTCCCATGTTTTTGCGCTAATAATTTCTTTTTTCCACCCAAAGCCCATAGCCGCCCAAGTAAACGAAGTGCACGGATATTTCTGCAAGCAACAGCAGCATAATTTGTGAAATTGTTAATTTCTGGTGAGCATAAGTGTCTGGCCAACTTGTATCAGGGCTCCGACAGTATGTTTTTTTTTTCGTGTTGCGTTATCGGGCAGTGCATATTTTGCGATTTTTTTTTGAGTTTTGTGTCATATTTGTGACGTGACAAAAAAAATCATATTGTTCATAAGCGTAAATTTCGTGAAATATCGCTGCTTTTATGATAGAAACTTTTCTGTGTGCATGGAAAGTATTCCGTATAATATTCTCCACTGCAAGTTTCGCGTACGTACAAGCGGTATCCATAGGCCTGGGCCAAGATTTTCTCTGTGATTTGTGTTCACAATTAATCAATTTTTCATTGCTCGCAAGAACGTGGTCGCTTATAATTTATGTCTAGCAGTACTTATAGATTATATTTTGAGCGTTATTCATAGCCAAGATATTTTCTATAGTTTTTTTTTTTTTCTAACTAGTCAGTTTGTCATTACTCGTAAGGAGAATGTCACTCCCTCTCTAAAATCTACAAAGGGTAGATTTTCTGTGTGCGTGGACAATATTCGGGATAATATTGTCCACTGCAAATCCGGTAATTCGTCTGTAGTACTTATTTATTATCCGTTCAGTTTTTTGAAGCGAACACACCCAAGATAGGAACCGGTTTTCTGTCCATATTCTCGCTCGGCATTGGCCGACAAAATTAGTGAAAACCCGGTGGGCAAAAGGCAATTTTTGGAATCGAGTATCGAAGCGTGATACACAGTCATCTTCTAGTGATTCGGAAACCCCCACATGACGGTCAGGCGGTTCTCTGCTCATTATGGAATGTTGACATAGGGTCTCATTGCCGACCGACAGATGAAGCCGTCTGGCCAGCTCTTCTAGAGCCCCGCTGCCCTCATTGCAAACCCTTCCACAACTCCGATTAGACTGCTGATGGTTTTCCAATTCACCAGGGAATGGCAACAAAGGTTCCATCTCCCACTCTCTCTCTCTCTCTATAGCGGGAAGCCATCCGGCCAGCTCTTTTTGCGATCCCCATTTTCATTTGCACATGGCAAATTGAAAGAAGCGCATGGCTTCAACTCCAGCTCCTTTTGCGAGCACCACTTTCTCCGCAATGCAGGGCCTTCCTACCCCTTATTCCGAATCCCCAAGGAAATACTGTGATCAGGTACCAGATTAACCCATTTGACTCCAACGTTGCCGGAGTGCAACTTCGTCAGTTTCTTTCCTTATAGCAAAGGCTATAATCCATCTGTCCTTAATTTAAGTTAGCACCAACAGGATAATAAAATAACTTCTTAAGTGACTACGGAGTTTTTACTGCTACACCAAAATTTAATGTTCTTTTCATAACAGAAATTTCTTGTATTTTAGTATATTTAACCCTTTTATGGCACATTGACGCGCACTCCCCACTGTCATATTAATTGTACTCCCGAAGTAGCGTTAACCAAATTTAAAATATGTAATTTTGCCAAGGTGTGGCCGTTTTGGTCCCCATTTCTATAGCATGCATTCAATCAGCGATATAATATCTGAGGCCACCACCGTAGCATACTGTCGAGCGTGCATCTACAAGCACCCTCTTCTGTCCCAATTTGAGGGTGAACAGAAGAAGTTAAGAACGGTGCTACTCCACCGTTACTGCTCGATCTGCTTGTCCTCCGACCACACCGCCAAGTGGTGCCACAGCGAGCAGCGCTGCCAACAACTCCACCTCAGTCTCCTTCATGGAGCCGAGGACCGGCTTGGGCCTGGTCAGTCTTTGTCCGGTTCCTCGACTGGTTCGGAGGACGAGCTGGCTGCCGGACGTAGGTCCTGGCGATTCCACGGCAGATCGAGTGTAGACGGCTCCGAGATGGAAGGGGATGGTGATGCGACTTATGTGTCGTTCGCACCGCCATCTTCTGGAGTGTCTCTGCCCGCTGAGCTGGGAAACACGGTCTCACCAGCGGCAGAATGAGGGTTTGTCCAACCCGTTTCATCCTCAACTTAACGCGAGGGCGAAATCTGTACGGGTGCGACTTGGTAGCTGGAATATACGCCAGATGTATAGGCACCATCGATGGCCACGAGATACGCATATGCATATGCTCGAAAGGACGGACACCACCTCTCAACAAATGATGTTTCTGTCCTATGCCGAGTATTTGACTCTTTTCGTAATGAGCGCTCGCTGACCAACACTGCTACCGGTCGCAGCCCGTGGACAATGTGTTGGAAGTAGATGTCTAAGGCATGGTTATTCAGCCTGGCATGCTCCCTAGCTCCGCCGGTCAATTGACGGCACAATAAAATTTTTTGGATCGGTGTTGTTGGGCCTCAGTACTCTGTAAACCCTATTGCATGCGTCTTTTTTGGTAACTTTTTTGGTTTGTTGTAACCACTTTTTAAATCAAATAAATTCGTTGCCAGAAGGAATTTGATTAATGTAGGCCTATCCTCATTCTTTAACGAATCATGGTAAAACTCAACCATGCCCAGGAAGTTGTTGAGGTTTGAATATTCTCCCTCAAAAGTAGGGATGATTTTACTTGCTGACAGAAGGTCAAAGGAAGCCATCTTTACTAAGCTCTTATCTAGTAACTTAACAATTTCCGTTTTCAAATCTATATATGTTTTTACTGTTATCTCTAAGTTTTCTGCTGCTGTTGAATCCAGCGTTTTTTTCCAAAGTTCCTCAACTTCTAATTTTGTTTTAGCTATATACTCTTCTGTATAAGTTCTGTTTGGATTCTTCCTTAGATTTTTAAGTAAATCTTTGATTTTGCTTAAGCCCATTGATAGTGTTATTTAAAAACAATCTTTTTCAAATTATGTGTCTATATTCTTTTTAGACGTTGTTGCTGCTAATTATATTTCTTTTTACGTATTTTTTATAATGGCTATTTATCTTCATTATTATGATGACAATTAACAATACCAAAATGAATATTAGGATGTTGTTGTTGTCGATGTTTATGGTGCTGCTGCTGTTGCTGTTGTTATTGTTGACGTTGGCAGGTTCTTTCGATCCGCTGCTGCCCATGTCTAGAGCAGTTTATCCTGCTTATCAGCGCTTTCTTCTTGGTAGTATCGGTTCTTAGCGCTAGCTCCCTGTAAAGTTCTGCTCGCAGCTTCCTCTCACGTACCTGTGCTTCGCCTCGCTTCCCTTTCTTCTTGATTATTGGTTTCGGAGCTCTGGCCTCTCTCTGCAGGCGTCTTCTTTCCTCCTGTCTCGCCCGGTATTGTTCGATGGTAATTGGCTTCGGGCCCGCGTTCTTCGGTGTGGGCACGTAGATAGGGATGTCTTCTTGCGGCTCAATTTGTGCTGGCACGTAAGCGTATGCCTCTTCGACTTCGTCGAGCGCTCTGGCTATGCGCTCCCACCTTTGCAATGCTTCTTTTGTAATGGCTTGTGATGTCATCAGGCAGCAGGCAGTCGTTAGTAGTACAGCTGGTTGTTTTATCTTCCTTCTTCAGCATGCAGTCATCAGCGTCGTCTCAGTTGTTCGCATCTTCCTTCCTCTCAGAGTTTTTAGGCCCGGTTGGGCAGGATCGCCATGTAATATATGTGTACGTTTTGGTAGGTGGAAGGACACTATCGCTAGAGCAGCAGACCAATTCTATCTGCCTGGCCTGGGGCCTGCTGCTAACCACTTTTAGGCACAGTGGTTTATGCCGATTTATCATTTGGCGCCCGAAGGTGCCTGAATTAGAATAGTAAAAGCGGTTGTGGCTGCTAGAACAATTCTGAATTTTATTTTCAAAAAGTGCGGCTTAAATACTAGATTCACAAATTGGACTTTGTGCTCTACAAAGTCTCCAAAAGTCTACAAAGTCAAAAAGGAAGGCGAAGTAGCGCATTCGGCCAATCAGCTAATTGCTGACCGATCAAAAAGGGAGTCTAATGCACTGCACATAGTATCGATACGCGCATGCATGTATGTATGTATGTATGTACATGCATGCCCCTACTTTTACTATGTGCGCGAGCACGCGTATTGCCGACTCAGCGAGTTCAACGTCGCTGCGTCGCATGGCGCGGTCAACGCTCGCTGCTGGCAAGCATGGAGTCAGATGTCGCATGCTAGCGTAGTGCGGGCAGTCGATACAATGTGTCACAAAGTGTGCCACTTCAAAAGGTTCAATGCTTGCTCTATATTTTGTATTTTGTTTACTTTTTGCATTTGGCATTGGCCTATTTAGATTACGTTACTTTGTTGCCTCACTTGGCCGTATGCACTACAACTGAAAGACAGCGGCAAATTAGATGCAGAATTAGGAGATGAAAGGGCTATACATACATATATTGCCGAAACGTCATCAGTTTATATTTGTATTTAATGTGATCTTTAAATAATTTGATCTGAAAAAAGATTTGACGAAAAGTATCTGTAAAATCTAAAAAAAAGTGATTTATCAAAATATATCAACGCAAATAAAATAAATGAACAAATATTAAATAAAGCGAAATTTCCAAAAAATTTACATATTGCGTTTAGAAGTGATAAAATTTAAAGGCAAGCAAACATATTTTTTTGGCTAATAGGAAATTGTCATTTTTCAATTTACAGTCTGCAAAACGAAAATTCGACAAGACGGCAAAGCATCAAGAATTTTTCGTTGGTAGCATAGATATTTCTCAAAACCGGATTTTACCACGTGGTAGCGACATACATGTGAACAAGCAGAACAAAACCCACCCTCGGTCTGTTCTGCTTGGCATCAGCAGCGACACTGACGAAACCGACGGTTGCTCCGAGCTCTGCAACCGAGCATGCATGCAAATATGTGTTAGTGTCACATGTACGGTGTGTAATTTTTTGAAGCGTTTTTGCTCTGTGAAATTATAAGAGTCGTTTTTGCTCTGGGCGCGTCATATATGTATCTAATATGTATGTATATGTATTTTTTACCTGATTGCCTTTGCGTAGGTTTTTCAAGTTATTGAAATGTACCTCAGCCCTTTTGCCTCGCGCGGCTTAACTTCAGCAAATGTATAAAATGTATGCTGAAAACTAAAGGAACGAGATATAGTTTGCATATACGGACTAATATTTAAATAATTTATATATATGTATGTATGTTTTTATGATATGCTTTTAGCATATACATATGTATGTAGTTGATGAAATTAAGAATTAATAAATAATTGCAGGTGTTTACGCCAAACGCCAACTTTCTGTAATCATGCCCTTATGGTCTAGCCGTCTAGCCGCTGTAATAGGCAGCATTCGAAATTAGATACATACACGAAACGGTTAAGAACACGATCGCCTTGATTGCAAGGGTTCGTGGGCTTAACACGTCGTAGTTAGCTCGCTTACCATTTTCGACCACCAAACTGTGCACAGCGTTTTTGTAAGTATATTGTAAAATAAAAGAAAATAGGGATTTTTATCCCGAAAAATCCAGCATTTGGTTTCATTTTTTTCCTCTCTATTTTTTCCAATTTTCTTTATAAATTTTCACCCGGCCATCCAACCCCGCAAATATATACTGCCACGTATATACATTATGGTCCTTCGAGCCGGATCGGCCGAAGTGGAAGTAAGAAAAATTTGGAATATTTCTCGACTTGTGGAAAAGCCAAAATCCGTGCTTGGAATCACTTTGCTTTATTGGAGCAACTTTTGCCTTCGCAGCAGCGAATTGTGTTCTGCAGCAGCAATAACAACAAATTTATGGAAACTGCAGAAAGAGGCAAATTCACAATGTATTGCATAAGCGAATACTATTGAGCAGCAGCACATAAAATCTACACACCGAAATAACGACGAACAACAACACCAACGAAGTGTCCAGGTCTGTTGCATTTTTTATTTATTCGTCAGTGCTTTCCGCGTTTGTTTTAAATCCAAAGTGAAATTCATAAAAATAAATTTATAAAGTTAAATTTCCGACAGTGGGGAAGAGTGCATTTCGTTTATTCATCCTCTTCCACTTCTTGCGTGCTTCTAGTGCTATCCGAACTGTTCGAAGTTCTAGCGGTTTATATTCACCTAGTCGGCAACACTTCTAGTGCCATTCTCACCCGTTCCGCGATTGTTATTCTAATTTTTCTTTGCTTTCGTCTGCATCGCCAGACTTTTTAGTTTTGCAAGTAGTAAAAGTGCCGAAATTAACGTAAATTACAACTTAAAATTCGTGCCTCTAAGCACTTGTCAAACACAAAAGGGAGGACAAATCGTGCAAGTTCCCCATACGGAAAGGTTTTCTTTTCCTTACACACAACGTGCGGGTCCGAGTGAGCGGTGGAAATATTTTCCCATGTTTTTGCGCTAATAATTTCTTTTTTCCACCCAAAGCCCATAGCCGCCCAAGTAAACGAAGTGCACGGATATTTCTGCAAGCAACAGCAGCATAATTTGTGAAATTGTTAATTTCTGGTGAGCATAAGTGTCTGGCCAACTTGTATCAGGGCTCCGACAGTATGTTTTTTTTTTCGTGTTGCGTTATCGGGCAGTGCATATTTTGCGATTTTTTTTTGAGTTTTGTGTCATATTTGTGACGTGACAAAAAAAATCATATTGTTCATAAGCGTAAATTTCGTGAAATATCGCTGCTTTTATGATAGAAACTTTTCTGTGTGCATGGAAAGTATTCCGTATAATATTCTCCACTGCAAGTTTCGCGTACGTACAAGCGGTATCCATAGGCCTGGGCCAAGATTTTCTCTGTGATTTGTGTTCACAATTAATCAATTTTTCATTGCTCGCAAGAACGTGGTCGCTTATAATTTATGTCTAGCAGTACTTATAGATTATATTTTGAGCGTTATTCATAGCCAAGATATTTTCTATAGTTTTTTTTTTTTTTCTAACTAGTCAGTTTGTCATTACTCGTAAGGAGAATGTCACTCCCTCTCTAAAATCTACAAAGGGTAGATTTTCTGTGTGCGTGGACAATATTCGGGATAATATTGTCCACTGCAAATCCGGTAATTCGTCTGTAGTACTTATTTATTATCCGTTCAGTTTTTTGAAGCGAACACACCCAAGATAGGAACCGGTTTTCTGTCCATATTCTCGCTCGGCATTGGCCGACAAAATTAGTGAAAACCCGGTGGGCAAAAGGCAATTTTTGGAATCGAGTATCGAAGCGTGATACACAGTCATCTTCTAGTGATTCGGAAACCCCCACATGACGGTCAGGCGGTTCTCTGCTCATTATGGAATGTTGACATAGGGTCTCATTGCCGACCGACAGATGAAGCCGTCTGGCCAGCTCTTCTAGAGCCCCGCTGCCCTCATTGCAAACCCTTCCACAACTCCGATTAGACTGCTGATGGTTTTCCAATTCACCAGGGAATGGCAACAAAGGTTCCATCTCCCACTCTCTCTCTCTCTCTATAGCGGGAAGCCATCCGGCCAGCTCTTTTTGCGATCCCCATTTTCATTTGCACATGGCAAATTGAAAGAAGCGCATGGCTTCAACTCCAGCTCCTTTTGCGAGCACCACTTTCTCCGCAATGCAGGGCCTTCCTACCCCTTATTCCGAATCCCCAAGGAAATACTGTGATCAGGTACCAGATTAACCCATTTGACTCCAACGTTGCCGGAGTGCAACTTCGTCAGTTTCTTTCCTTATAGCAAAGGCTATAATCCATCTGTCCTTAATTTAAGTTAGCACCAACAGGATAATAAAATAACTTCTTAAGTGACTACGGAGTTTTTACTGCTACACCAAAATTTAATGTTCTTTTCATAACAGAAATTTCTTGTATTTTAGTATATTTAACCCTTTTATGGCACATTGACGCGCACTCCCCACTGTCATATTAATTGTACTCCCGAAGTAGCGTTAACCAAATTTAAAATATGTAATTTTGCCAAGGTGTGGCCGTTTTGGTCCCCATTTCTATAGCATGCATTCAATCAGCGATATAATATCTGAGGCCACCACCGTAGCATACTGTCGAGCGTGCATCTACAAGCACCCTCTTCTGTCCCAATTTGAGGGTGAACAGAAGAAGTTAAGAACGGTGCTACTCCACCGTTACTGCTCGATCTGCTTGTCCTCCGACCACACCGCCAAGTGGTGCCACAGCGAGCAGCGCTGCCAACAACTCCACCTCAGTCTCCTTCATGGAGCCGAGGACCGGCTTGGGCCTGGTCAGTCTTTGTCCGGTTCCTCGACTGGTTCGGAGGACGAGCTGGCTGCCGGACGTAGGTCCTGGCGATTCCACGGCAGATCGAGTGTAGACGGCTCCGAGATGGAAGGGGATGGTGATGCGACTTATGTGTCGTTCGCACCGCCATCTTCTGGAGTGTCTCTGCCCGCTGAGCTGGGAAACACGGTCTCACCAGCGGCAGAATGAGGGTTTGTCCAACCCGTTTCATCCTCAACTTAACGCGAGGGCGAAATCTGTACGGGTGCGACTTGGTAGCTGGAATATACGCCAGATGTATAGGCACCATCGATGGCCACGAGATACGCATATGCATATGCTCGAAAGGACGGACACCACCTCTCAACAAATGATGTTTCTGTCCTATGCCGAGTATTTGACTCTTTTCGTAATGAGCGCTCGCTGACCAACACTGCTACCGGTCGCAGCCCGTGGACAATGTGTTGGAAGTAGATGTCTAAGGCATGGTTATTCAGCCTGGCATGCTCCCTAGCTCCGCCGGTCAATTGACGGCACAATAAAATTTTTTGGATCGGTGTTGTTGGGCCTCAGTACTCTGTAAACCCTATTGCATGCGTCTTTTTTGGTAACTTTTTTGGTTTGTTGTAACCACTTTTTAAATCAAATAAATTCGTATTCTTGAAGCACTGATAATAAAAAATGCAACGCCTTATTATGTATTATGTTTATGTATCTTAGCCCATAAGTTTTTCATTTCGTAGCGGTAGACAACTGATTGCAGCGGTCCTGCAAGGCGGGCGGAATGTTTACGCCAAACGCCAACTTTCTGTAATCATGCCCTTATGGTCTAGCCGTCTAGCCGCTGTAATAGACAGCATTCGAAATTAGATACATACACGAAACGGTTAAGAACACGATCGCCTTGATTGCAAGGGTTCGTGGGCTTAACACGTCGTAGTTAGCTCGCTTACCATTTTCGACCACCAAACTGTGCACAGCGTTTTTGTAAGTATATTGTAAAATAAAAGAAAATAGGGATTTTTATCCCGAAAAATCCAGCATTTGGTTTCATTTTTTTCCTCTCTATTTTTTCCAATTTTCTTTATAAATTTTCACCCGGCCATCCAACCCCGCAAATATATACTGCCACGTATATACAGCAGGTGTTTGGCAATGTATTTATGTATGTATGTATGTCGGTCTTCTGCATGTCACTACATATTTCATTTTCATTTCATTTATTAAGTCTATGGTTTACAGTAAACCTTACAGACTAGATATAAAATAAGTAAAACTTGTAAAGATAAACTATTATCTAGGAAAGGAATGATAATACAGCAGATTTAAATTCATTTCTAGACATTGAAAAATCAATATTAAATCTAACGCTTAAATTATTTATTTCTAAAAGAGATCTTGTAATTGGCTCATTCAAAGCATAGTTTGACTTAAAGGCATCAGTATAGAAAATTTTAGAACGTCTAAGAGATTTCAACGGAACATTGAAATTTATAAGCTTCAGCAAATCAGGGCAATCAATATACCCACAGATCACATCATAAATAAAGAAAATTGAAGACACCTTTCTTCGCGTTTCAAGAGGTACCATGGCAATAAGCTTACAACGATTAATGTATGGAGGTAAAGGCAACTCAAAATTCAAATGACCCAATGCAAATTTTAGAAATCTTTTTTGAACGCGTTCCAGTCGTATATTATGCACATTGTAGTAGGGATTCCATATAAGTGACGCATATTCCAATTTAGACCTTACAAAGGAACTATAGAGTAGCTTCCTAGTGTATGGATCCTTAAAGTTGGAACTATGTCTCTTGATAAAGGCTAAAGAGGAATAAGCTTTTGGAATTATGTAATTCAAATGCCTCACAAACGTGAAACCTGAATCGAATAACACTCCCAGGTCTAGAACTTCATCCAAACACTTCAGAGCACGGTTAGAGATAGAGTATGAAGTTAGACATTTATTACGAGATTTGAAGAAGGAAATAGAGTTACACTTTTTAATGTTGACAGACAAACAGTTACGACAACACCAGTCATAGAAATTATTTAGTTCAGCTTGTAGGATGTTAACATCAAGTATACTATTTATTTTTAAGAAAATTTTTAGATCATCAGCATATAAGAGATAGTTACACTTACTAAAGCAGCTACTGACGTCATTTATAAAGAGTACAAAAAAGAGAGGACCTAAAATACTCCCTTGAGGAACTCCCGACGTAGCAACGTACGAATTAGAACACGCGTTATCAACAACAACGAAATTTAGTCTTTTGGACAAATAAGATTTTACCCACAACAAAAAGGTGGAATGAAACCCCATTTTTTCCAATTTAGACAGCAGAGCGCTGTGTGAGACCCAGTCAAATGCTTTGGTAATGTCGGTATAAATCGCATCAACTTGGCACCCACTAACAAACGATGAGACGCAATAATTAGTAAAAATGGCAAGGTTTGTCACTGTAGACCGGCCCGGGACAAAACCATGCTGAAAGGGACAGATAAGTTGTTTAACGGCAAAAAACAACTTATTTTTCACTACTTTCTCAAACAATTTAGAAATGTTAGGAAGCTTAGATATTGGCCTGTAGTTCGATATATCACTTTTGTTGCCGCTCTTAAAAATTGGAGTTATAAAACTTACTTTCCAATCGTCAAGAAAGATACCGGATCGCAAAGACATATTAAAAAGCAGTAATATTGGCTCAGCGAAAGAGGACATGCATTTTTTAAGAAAAAACGAAGAGAGACCGTGGATATCTGTTTGTTGTGAATTTTTTAGGTCACGGATACCCATTAAAATATCATCTTCAGACAAAGTGAAAGATCCAAAATCTATTGAGGAACGAATGTTGTTTAGGCTTTCTTCATCATTCCAGCAACAATGTAATGCAAATATTTTTCTTTATACTCTAAATTATGTGTTTCATTAAAGAGCTTATAAAATTTATTTCTCAAATTTTTTAATCTCTTTAAGCTTTTTGTATACCATGGTAGTTTATGAATTTTCTTTGGGAGTCGAGGAATATTTTGGTTTGAAATCTCTAAGATTATATCTTTGAAAAGGCCAAAATTATCAGCTAAGCTAGAACTATTAAAAACTGAGATCCAATCAATGTTAGAAATTAAGTTATTTAAAATGCTAAAATCACACATATTGTAATTAAATTTAATGAGACTATCGTTGGGAGAACTGTTTAAATATTCATAAAATTCAAGCTTTAAAAGTAAAGGTAAGTGATGCATATCAGTAGCGCAAATTGGGAAATCACATTGGGATATAACATATTTTAAATTATTACTTATAAATATTAGATCTAGAATTCTATTCAATTTATTAACAAAGTGATTAACTTGAAATAGATCTAAACTATAAAAGCTATCAACTAGGTTAATTTCATGAGATTGATTTACATTAGATGGAATGAGCATATTATCACTAGACAAAAACGTCCAAATGAGCCTATTTAGATTAAAATCCCCGAGAATACAAAGTTGAGTATTGTCATCAGCCGGAGGCAAATGCAGTACATTGTTTACATGCTCCGCATATAGACTATCCTTACTATTAGGCGGTATGTAGGATGCACAGATGTATAAAACACCACTGGCACCAGATACGGAAACGCACAATTGATCCAGAAGCGAGTCTTGTTCATGAAGACATACCACAGAGGCTCGAAGAGTATTTCTAACTAGAGGTCTGCATGAATGCATTTGGTTTGCCTGTGCACTACTGTTACCCATTTCATTGCACTCGGCGCACGAGTGAAACATTTGAATGGGTGAAACACTCACAAAACCTCTCAATACCAAAACTAATACCCACTCGTGCCATTATTTTCAAAGAGAGTAAGAGCAGCATTTGTTATCTTGCTCTATTTGCTACAATCGAAACAAACAAAACGAATGTAACAAAGTATCGGTATAGTATAGTGAGTGAAGTGGGTAAAGTGGGTGCAGTGAATTGTAAGCTGGAGAATTTTTGGCGAAGCCGCTGCTGCGCGCCGGTTAGTAATGCATCGTCCGAAAGTCTTTTCTTCGGCAAATAATGTTTAAAATGACCACAATATGCATAGAAATTATAATTAATACACTAAAACGTCTTTCCATCAGAAATTCTTTAAAAATAAGCTCAGCCTCTTAATTGCGTATAGCCCCTTAAATACTCGGTGCACCCACTGCATTGCACTCTGTTTACCAAAACATTTGAATAGTGGGTACACTGCTTGTGAGTAATGTGCTTGCGCTTACAATTTACTCAATTGTTTTGCTATCCCATTCACTCTTAAGGCATATGTGCTTATTCAACACGTGTTTGGAAATAAGTGCACATGCGAGCGAAAGATTCAAACCCGAATGAATGTCTTGGTCGCTCTTTCAAATGCATTCATGCAGACCTCTATTTCTAACAGCAATGAGAACACCTCCACCACGAACACAACCAGTTTTGACTGCATCTCTATCTTTACGAAAAGATTGATAGAGATTACGGTCGAAGAACTCCTCAGCGAAAAAATCGGCATTTAACCATGTTTCAACCAAGACAAATATGTCATAGTCACAATGTGAGGACGCAGCAAATATAGTGCTTGCTTTGGTTCGCATACCCGACATATTCTGATAATAGATATTCAGAGTGCGATTTGCATTAGAATTTGATGAGATACGTGAAGATGGATGTGGAGAAGCAAG
Organism: Neria commutata; assembly: GCA_963457695.1. Classification (NCBI taxonomy): domain Eukaryota; kingdom Metazoa; phylum Arthropoda; class Insecta; order Diptera; family Micropezidae; genus Neria; species Neria commutata. The sequence continues at coordinate 42,060,398 of OY735245.1, read as the reverse complement.
TATATCAGTTTCACTCAGATGATCGCACTGCTCACTCCTTGCCTTGGAAAAAAACGAAAGGGCCGAACTTTAGTATCGCTTCCCCATAATGACGAGTTATAAATCTCATCGTAAAAGCGAGCCGAAACTCCCAGCTTGAACGACACACTCTTCAGGTTCTCCATAACAGCATCTTTTTTGGCGAGTTTGTGGCATATTAGATGTTGCGCTTCAATATTGGTATGCTTAGTAACATACCCAATAATTTTTTCCACAGTTACTGAGCTTCTGAACGAGGAGTACTTTGTACTTTGAAAATCATAATTCAACAAAATTGTATTGGGTTAAATGATAAAGTTTAATAACAATATTTTCACAATAATTTTCACTAATAGCAACAAGGACTGAAATTTGCAAAATTTTCGTTAAAATCAGAATGAATGAACACCTGCATGTCTAGCCGCAGTCTGCGCGACATAAAAAAACTTAAAAATCGAAAAGGCAAAAAATTCGCGGAAACACACACAAACCAATGTATTATCCCAGACAAATTTGTATAAAAAATGTAAACAAACGCTCAAATTATGCTGCCGTTGCGTGTGCTTCGACAATGAAAGTGCAGAAATAGGGGTTGAAAGGGATGTATGTATGTGTTGCAAAATTGTATACATAAATTGATATACATACATACGTATGTATTTATAAAGCGATCTTTAAAAATCTTTATCTAGAAAATAAGCAAATGCAAAATGATAAAAAAGTTGATAGGTGTAAAGAAGCAATAAATAGTAAATCCTCAAAAAACAAAGGAAAAATTGTCATATGATTGCCAATTTGCTACAAGCTAAGAACCTGCAAAAGTGTGAAAATGTAATGCTAAAAGAATACATATTTCTACTCATCAGCCGCGGCGCTGCTTCGATTCCCTTGTGCAAAGACAATTCCAAGGAAATCCAAGCCAGCCAGCCACCCGCCAGCCAGACAGACAGACAGACTGAAATATGTATGCATGCATGTATCATTCAAAAAAGAATACATATGTACATATTCAGATGAAATCGAAGCCAGACAGGCAGACTGAAATATGAAAACGAATTCTTTGCTGTCTCATAACAACAACAACAACGCATAAAGGCAGGCAATAGCATTCGCACAACCTTACGCTGCGGCATTCTCTGACCGAATGTTAGCATTTCGCTCGTTGATTTTCGGCTTGCCGTTCTAAAGGCCTCGTCACATAGAATCCGTTGCGTCCGTGAGAGCGATTTTTTAACTGACAGCAAAGTTGAAATGTATGAAATCATATGAAGCATGGCACATAAGCAACGGATGCGATGCCGCAACGCAAAAAGTTGAACAACTTTCAACTTTTGCCGTCCGGCAGAACGTTGACAGATATCAGCTGATTGTTTTTATTGTTTTGCCGACTTGAAATTTTCTGTGGAATTTTTTCAATTTCATTGAAATTTTCTGTTTTAGCAATTGTTTCGTAGAACAATTAATAGAAACAGTACAACAGTACATTTGCCTTTATGACAAATGGGCTCAGGTGTACCGCAAGAAGCTTCTGAAGGAAAATGCTGGGGTTTCTGCTACTGGCGCAACAATATAAATGTTTTAATACAGAAGACGAGGCAGCTGATTTTCTATGCGCTGCCAGCGTATTCATTGTGCCGACCCTCTCCGGCAGTCCGTCGCCGTCAGTTGAAAACGACGCTCTCACGGACGCAACGGATTCTATGTGACAAGGCCTTAAAGCTCTTGCTTACGCATACATGCAGGCTCACACGTATAATACATGACGTATTATAGGACCACAATTGCCAATTTCTGCGTGGCGAAAAAGCTCCAAGCACGTCTGGCGTATCTCTATTATTAAATATCTCTGGAATAGGGTTGTAGAAAGCCCGGCACAAGAAAGCGGATCAATTGATTGTCTCAATCAATTGTGCCGGGAGCGAGCGAATAGGGCTGTAAGTGAATGTTAGCTTTAAGGCACATATTTTATATCATATGTTTATACTCCTTTGAAGTACATACTAAAAAGGTCTAAAGCGCTGATCAGTCACCTCGTATCTTTTGTGAGCGGAATTATTCGTAACGGCAAAATTTGGGCCGTTCAGTGAAAATCGTATCGCAGCTGTGGCTCTTTTGCAGGTTTCTGTCTTGGTTATTGCTGCTGTGCTGCCATATAGTTTCGTGCACAAAGTAAGCACGCTGTTCATTTTGCTTGTGAGGTTAAATTTTACATTCTTTATAAAATCTATGACACAGAATTATCTAAATTTTTAGATATATTTATTGTGGTCTACTTTTAAGAATTTATAATAGCAATAATAATCCGGTTTTAGTTCTAAATTAAAATCGAAGAGCAGTGGCAGCACTATTTTTAGTACAAAGCAATGTCATTCTCTCATCCTCTCTGAGCATCAGAGCAGACGTAAACGTGTGAGAAAAACCAATTTGGGTTATAATTTCTGCGTTACGCGCCGATTAAATACGCAATGAGCGAACGCATGTATGAGGTCGGGTAGGGTAGGTTTTGTCTGCGCTCCGATTAAATACGATACGCGGTGACTGATCAGCGCTTAACGGTCTTACCGTATAAATCACCGTGATCGAACGCAACGCGAACACGAAGCCAACGCCGGGATCAAAAAACGGCATTTTGTAAATCACGGCGTAATTGCGTTCGTTGTCTTACGGCATCACTTGAGCTGTCAAGTTCTTACGAAAAAGAGTTGTATTTTTCTTAATTTATCAGCCAAATACAAAACACACAAAATTTGCAGCTTCCATTGCATACCTCCCATAGCCTAGTGGTTAGAGCGTTCGACTAGCACGCGAGAAGTTGCGAGTTCAACCCCCATCGCCGATACATTTCTTTTTTTTTTTGTGATTTCGATCCTCAACCGCAGTGCTAGTATTTTCTTTTTTTTGTACTTTTTTCTTTAGTATTTGTCTTTAAAAAGTATTACAATACTTATTATTTGCTTCTGCAGATTACCACAAATCAATTTTCACTCGAAATTACCAAAAACTTTGCGTTTAAAAAACTGAACGCGAGCACAAACCCAAGTGAACGATTTGACAGTTCATATGAGTGAATGCGCCGCGTTGCGTTTTACGCGGTACCGATTTTCATATGAAACTACGTAAGACAACGCGAGCAGTCACTGAGTGAGGTGATGCGTTTTACACAATACCAAATTAGTGAACGCAGGGTGAAGTGAGGCGTTGGGATTTACAAAATAAGCACCTAAGGGCCAGTTTCTCAGTGGATGTTTAAATCTAATTTGCGAATTGAGTTTAAATCTAGTTTAACTTTTCTTGAGTTTCACAGTGCATTTATTTAAATACGGAATAATGAATGGCAACTTCGAATATTTGACAATTGAACACAGCACAACTTGCCAAAAACATATGTTCAATTGTTCAATTATGGAGGCAGCGCGAGCTAAAAATTTTTCGTCGGCCGAAAGAAGTGAATTATTGGATATTCTTCAAAGAATCCACAGTTTATATTATTTATAATACTACGGGATCATTTATATGTGCTACACCATGCAGTTGTATGTTTAATTTGGCCGCTTATAAATTGCAATATTGTCGACGCAGCTTGCCTGCACATCCGAAATCAGCTGTTTATTTGTTTTCGATTGCAACTCTGTGCCGTACTTAAATGCCCACAACCGGGCATTTAAATTGTATTTAACTTCCCACTGTGAAACTGAAATTCCCTATTTAAACTGCAATCAGAGTTTAAACATCCACTGTGAAACTGGCCCTAAGTCTTACGGCCCTATTCTTGCATTCCGTCACAATTGATTGAGACAGAATTGTGATCCGCTTTCTTGTGACGAGCTTTCTGCAACCCTATTCCTTGCCAACCGTATCACGAAAAAAGCTTTGCGAAGTTCTTTGCTGTAAAAACAGCTGTTTGTGCTTCCTCTTCTTCAAAAATAAACCAAAAATTGAAACAAAAAAAGCGGAAAGTGAGTATTTTTTGGAAATTTTCAATAATTTGGTGTTTTATCTTATTTCTTTTAATTTCTAGACATCGTATATTGAACAGGAGGACGTAGGAGCAGCTGCAGCATTTCATTCAAAGTTGCAAACAGCACCCAGAGCAGCAAGCCGGGAAAACAGCCCGATAGCGCTGCGAGCAGTGCAAAATTTGTGGGAGCAGTGGCAGAGGACCTCGAACTCCCGATATAAAGGAGTTTTAGCAGCAGGCCATACATGTGTTGTGTTTTTAAAATTGTGTAACTTCCTTTAAATTGCTGCAATAAAAAATTTTGCTTCAAAATTCACGTTTTGCAACAGTTGTTTTCGCTTGTGACCTCCTAATTCGACCGTCACAATTTTTGTCACAATTGATACGTTTCGAGCTTTTGATTCCTGTTCCGAATAAGGAAAAGTAAAAATTGTGACGAAATGCTCTATTGTGACGAAATGAGTATTGTGACGGTCGCAGGAATAGAGCTGTTAGTGTACACCAAAATTTCAATAATAATAATAATAAAGTTAAAAGATATGAATAACTTGAGGTATTGTTAGTTCATTTCATTTTATTTCATGTTGAGCTTTTTTGCGTTTTGCGAATAATACCACTTTTTCTAGGTTACTATGCTATACAAAAAATCAAGTTATTTGTTATTTATTTATTAAATTTGGCTCTAGGAAAGTAGGGAGCTGTTATTAATCCTGCCGTGGACAATACTGCTGCTTCTAAAATTTCCGATAGTTAGAAGAAAATTTTAAAAGAAAAATAATTGACATGAAAGGGTTAATAGTAATAAATAATTGGCATGAAAGGGTTAATATTTTTTTTGTTTAATTTGGTGGTATTTTACTTTCTTTTGCCTTTGCTACAATTTTGGCTTCAAATAATACATTAGTTTAGCTGTTATTAATTTCGCACAGGAAAAGTGATCATTTGACCCAATGTGCAATGTGGCCAATGTTGCCAGATTTTTTTTCCAAAAAACTGTAAATTCCTAAAAGAAAAACTGTATTTTCAACCAAAAAACTGTAACCTTCAAAACCGAAAAGATTTTTGTGAAAATACGGTTTTTTTAATTTTATTAAACAAAAATTACACAAAACATTTCATTTTAAATAAAATAACAAGCTTAAATACGAAAGTACTACGATTTAAATTACAATTTCATTTTGTTTTAAAGACATTTTAATTTATTCTTTCAAATCTGAAATAAAAAGAAAACTGTAATTTGTACTAGGAGGTAATTTTAAAAACTGTGAGCTTGTCTAAAAAACTGTAATTTACAGTTAAAACTGTGAATATGGCAACATTGAATGTGGCGGAGTTTCATATTTCAGTCTGTCTGCGAACGGACAAACAGTCTCTCTGGCTGGCTTCGATTTCCTTTGAATTGCCTTTGCATATTCGAAGGGAATCAAAGCTGCGCCGCTGCTGCTCCGTAGAAATATCCTTTATTGAACATTTTTACAGATTTGCAGGTTCTTAGCTTGTAGCAAATTTGCTTTTCATTTGACAATTTTCCCCTTGTTTTTCAGGATTTACTATTTATTGCTTCTTTACACCTATCAACTTTTCTGTCATTTTTCATTTGCTTATTTCCTACCAAAATTTTTATTAATTTTATTTCATTCATTCTAAAGAAGGGCTTAACAGGCCGAGGTGCCAAGTTAGACGCCTGTCGGGGGTGCCGGTGAAGCCGTGGAGTATGTTGATAGCGGACAGGGGCGTCGATTAGAATCGCGATTGGGAAAATCCGTTTGAAGAAAAACACAAATTTTTGGCCGCACTATGTGCAATTTAATGGCAATTTTATTTTTTCCACTTCAAACTTAAACTTACTTTTCACAATGGATCGCTTGTAGGTGGTGGAACCGGGGGTCGGATTTGCGGTCGTCCTTCGGGGAACGTGGGGATTTTCAGTAATTCACAATTTATAGGCTACACTTCGAGATAAAGTCACTTTGGAAAAAACACTTCTGTTGGCTTCGGGGATTGCGCAATCAGTCAAAAGGAAATGGAGGACGATCTTGATCCGATCCCCTGTTCCACATTCCACCTTGTTCCAAACATAATCATATCACTAGGTTGGCAGCTTTGAGTTGGGGCTAGGGACTCGAAAATAGTATCGATATTACTCAGTATCGATATTATTGGTTTCGATATGAGTATTTTTTCAAGTACTTCTGAAGTACTCGATATTTGAAGGTATCGATCCCTCTCACCCAATATCGAAACCAAGTTTTCATCTCTAAATTACGCGAAATGGCGCAGAATAACGCGCGAAATTTATTAAAGCAATATTTGCAATATTTGCTAGAAGGTGAATTTTAAATGTTTTAAAACAATTTTTGTTTGAAAATCAATAAATTGGGAAAAGTTGAAAAACATGTATCTATTTCTGTATAAAGTATCGCGGGAATAGTTACACATACCCCCAACATCGGTGCCATCCGGAAAACTTTTTTCCAAAGCCCCGGATCTACTATAGGTAGTACATATGCGTAATCGACTCGCTGACAAAAAATTAAATGAAATTCTATTCTTAAGCGATTTAGAGGATGCAGAAGGGGATACTTAAAAGTTCCTTTTGCTTTAAATTGATTTATCTCAATGAGTAGATATTTTATTAAAATAGAGATTTTTCTTTTAAGGCTGATTGAAATAATATAATGGGCCAATATGTTGCTGTGCAACATTCCTTTTTTGTTTGTTATTGTTTTTTGAAAAAATTCTGAAATACAATGTAACTAATTTTATTTACTATGAGTAATTAATTTCGATATATTGAATATCGATAATTTTGCACCGATATTTTGAGTACATCGATACTTTTCGGTCGATGCCGAAATGAGTAGGAATCGATAATTTATTTTTCGATATTCGTGTCCCTAGTTGGGGCAAAAGCTCTCGGCCCCACTGCCAGTCAAGGTGGCCAGACGTAGACACATTCTTAATTTGAATGAAAAGTCGACGTTAAATTTGTCATGACGACAATTTTTTTTATTTTTGATTAATTTCAGTCCTTTTTGCTATTACTGAAAAATATGCTTGTCTTTAAACTTTATCATTTAACCCAAAACAATTTTCCTGAATTATGGTTTGATCAAGCATTTGTCATACTTTTTTACTTGATTAAACATTATTTTCGAATTCCAATAACAACCAAACTTCGAACTAATGGTGTTGACATAAGCTATTTGGTTGGTTGGTGCATAGGATGGCACTTTTACTAAAATCACAACAATTTGCCGGCAGAGGCGCTGATGCTAGTCGAATCCAATACGAAAGTTAGTACTTCCGTTGCACTAAAATTTGGCTTACCCTCCGCAAAGAAGTTTTACTTCACAAAGCGATACACTTGAAGCAATTCATTACGTGCTGCTCTACTTTTTTCCTCAGGTTAGGAAACCAATAGGATTTTGCAATTATTTCTACTATTTTGGCTTCAAATAATACATTAGTTTAGCTGTTATTAATTTCGCACAGGAAAAGTGATCATTTGACCCAATGTGCAATGTGGCCAATGTTGCCAGATTTTTTTTCCAAAAAACTGTAAATTCCTAAAAGAAAAACTGTATTTTCAACCAAAAAACTGTAACCTTCAAAACCGAAAAGATTTTTGTGAAAATACGGTTTTTTTAATTTTATTAAACAAAAATTACACAAAACATTTCATTTTAAATAAAATAACAAGCTTAAATACGAAAGTACTACGATTTAAATTACAATTTCATTTTGTTTTAAAGACATTTTAATTTATTCTTTCAAATCTGAAATAAAAAAAAAACTGTAATTTGTACTAGGAGGTAATTTTAAAAACTGTGAGCTTGTCTAAAAAACTGTAATTTACAGTTAAAACTGTGAATATGGCAACATTGAATGTGGCGGAGTTTCATATTTCAGTCTGTCTGCGAACGGACAAACAGTCTCTCTGGCTGGCTTCGATTTCCTTTGAATTGCCTTTGCATATTCGAAGGGAATCAAAGCTGCGCCGCTGCTGCTCCGTAGAAATATCCTTTATTGAACATTTTTACAGATTTGCAGGTTCTTAGCTTGTAGCAAATTTGCTTTTCATTTGACAATTTTCCCCTTGTTTTTCAGGATTTACTATTTATTGCTTCTTTACACCTATCAACTTTTCTGTCATTTTTCATTTGCTTATTTCCTACCAAAATTTTTATTAATTTTATTTCATTCATTCTAAAGAAGGGCTTAACAGGCCGGGGTGCCAAGTTAGACGCCTGTCGGGGGTGCCGGTGAAGCCGTGGAGTATGTTGATAGCGGACAGGGGCGTCGATTAGAATCGCGATTGGGAAAATCCGTTTGAAGAAAAACACAAATTTTTGGCCGCACTATGTGCAATTTAATGGCAATTTTATTTTTTCCACTTCAAACTTAAACTTACTTTTCACAATGGATCGCTTGTAGGTGGTGGAACCGGGGGTCGGATTTGCGGTCGTCCTTCGGGGAACGTGGGGATTTTCAGTAATTCACAATTTATAGGCTACACTTCGAGATAAAGTCACTTTGGAAAAAACACTTCTGTTGGCTTCGGGGATTGCGCAATCAGTCAAAAGGAAATGGAGGACGATCTTGATCCGATCCCCTGTTCCACATTCCACCTTGTTCCAAACATAATCATATCACTAGGTTGGCAGCTTTGAGTTGGGGCTAGGGACTCGAAAATAGTATCGATATTACTCAGTATCGATATTATTGGTTTCGATATGAGTATTTTTTCAAGTACTTCTGAAGTACTCGATATTTGAAGGTATCGATCCCTCTCACCCTATATCGAAACCAAGTTTTCATCTCTAAATTCCGCGAAATGGCGCAGAAGAACGCGCGAAATTTATTAAAGCAATATTTGCAATATTTGCTAGAAGGTGAATTTTAAATGTTTTAAAACAATTTTTGTTTGAAAATCAATAAATTGGGAAAAGTTGAAAAACATGTATCTATTTCTGTATAAAGTATCGCGGGAATAGTTACACATACCCCCAACATCGGTGCCATCCGGAAAACTTTTTTCCAAAGCCCCGGAGCTACTATAGGTAGTACATATGCGTAATCGACTCGCTGACAAAAAATTAAATGAAATTCTATTCTTAAGCGATTTAGAGGATGCAGAAGGGGATACTTAAAAGTTCCTTTTGCTTTAAATTGATTTATCTCAATGAGTAGATATTTTATTAAAATAGAGATTTTTCTTTTAAGGCTGATTGAAATAATATAATGGGCCAATATGTTGCTGTGCAACATTCCTTTTTTGTTTGTTATTGTTTTTTGAAAAAATTCTGAAATACAATGTAACTAATTTTATTTACTATGAGTAATTAATTTCGATATATTGAATATCGATAATTTTGCACCGATATTTTGAGTACATCGATACTTTTCCGTCGATGCCGAAATGAGTAGGAATCGATAATTTATTTTTCGATATTCGTGTCCCTAGTTGGGGCAAAAGCTCTCGGCCCCACTGCCAGTCAAGGTGGCCAGACGTAGATACATTCTTAATTTGAATGAAAAGTCGACGTTAAATTTGTCATGACGACAATTTCTTTATACGCGTCGTATGCGGAGTAGTTATTAATTTTTTAATTATTTTTGATTAATTTCAGTCGTTTTTGCTATTACTGAAAAATATGCTTGTCTTTAAACTTTATCATTTAACCCAAAACAATTTTCCTGAATTATGGTTTGATCAAGCATTTGTCATACTTTTTTACTTGATTAAACATTATTTTCGAATTCCAATAACAACCAAACTTCGAACTAATGGTGTTGACATAAGCTATTTGGTTGGTTGGTGCATAGGATGGCACTTTTACTAAAATCACAACAATTTGCCGGCAGAGGCGCTGATGCTAGTCGAATCCAATACGAAAGTTAGTACTTCCGTTGCACTAAAATTTGGCTTACCCTCCGCAAAGAAGTTTTACTTCACAAAGCGATACACTTGAAGCAATTCATTACGTGCTGCTCTACTTTTTTCCTCAGGTTAGGAAACCAATAGGATTTTGCAATTATTTCTACTATCTTATCTACGCCGACGTGACCTAGATCATTATGATACTTAAAGAGAACATGTGTTTCCATATCTTTCGGTACGTAGAATACGAGTATGTATACCATTTTGTTTTTTTCTGTAGACCACTCCGTTGCGCATCTTATAAAGGTTGTGTTCGGTATTTTCTAACATTGACTTAAGTTTGGCTATAATTTCGTCCTTTCCTTGGCAAATCACAAGATTTTCCTCAAAAGAATTTGTTTCGATCACCATTATGTTTGTGCTTCTACTTAATGCATCGACATGTTGCATTCTGACACCAGCTCTATGTTTTTGTGTGTAATCATAATTTTCTAGTTCTAGAGCCCATCTTGCAATTCTCGGATTGATGTCTTTTTTATTAAAAGTCATCGTAAGTGAATTGCAGTCAGTTACGATTTTGAAATGTTTACCCTGCAAATAAATTCGGAAGCGCTTAAAACCAGAGAAATAAAATATTGGGTGTAGTTTTCCGTCACTTTTTCCTTTGTATTGAACCAAACCCTATTGAGCTAGCGTCGCAATGCAGTCCTGTTTCTTCTTCTGGATCATATAATGCGAGTATCGGGGAATCGATCAACTTATCTTTTAGGATTTCTAACGCTTTTAATTCTTCGTGTCCAAAACTAAACTTTTTATCTTTTCTAACAAGGTCATGCAGTGGCTTCGCTATTGTAGAAAAAATCTTTGATAAATCTTCGGAAATATGAGCAATGCCCTAGAAAGCTTTGTACTTCGCTAGTTTTTGTTGGGATCGGAAAATTTTTGATTGCTTCTATTCCTTTTTCATCTGCTTTAATGCCATCGCCTGTAATAGTATACCCTAGATATTTCACATTTGTTTGTAAAAATTTACATTTGTCAAGCCTTAGTTCCAGTTTATTTTTCACTAACCTATAAAAAATTTCTTTCAGAATTTCTAAATGCGAATCTATATCTTTTGTCGCTACCATAATATCGTCCAGATAGATTATAACTTTTACTTCTTTAATCATGTCCGCGAAGATTCTATTGATAAACCGTTGAAATACTGAGTGAGCATTCCTAAGACCAAACGGCATTCTCAGAAATGCATACTGTCCTAACGGAGTTGTAAAAGAAGTATACCCAACTGAATCTTTGTACATGTAATAGCTTGGCAAATAGTTTTTTATTTGCAAGTCTATCTAACAAGTCGTCAATCAAAGGAATTGGATAGTTGTCTTTTGCTGTTGCCTTGTTTATTTTCCTAAAATCTATACACATTCTTAGCTCGCCTGTTTTCTTTTTTACCAATACGATCGGTGATGCAAACTCCGACTCACTAGGTCTTATATACCCTTTGGCCAAATATTCGTCTAAAATGTTTTGCAACTCATCTTTCTCCGCATAAGAGAGACTTCTTGAATTGCAGCTGAAAGGTTTTTGTTCATTGAGTACTATCTTCATTTCGCATATTACCTCCGGTTCGTTTGGCTGGTCTTTTTTTGAATAATATTCATTAAATACATTTTCGAACCGTGTTTTCTTGAAATCTAAGCTCTTTCCCTATTTCATATTTCTCAAAATTATCTTCACAATTGATTGTTGAAAATTTTTTGATCGAAGTCTCCTACACAGCTCATATTTGATACAATAGTTTCTTGATTTACTACATTACCTTGTTTTTCAATATTTTTACACGCAGTGTTTTCACGTTGCCTTACAATTTTAGCCCAACTTTTGCTTAGAAAATCTCTACCAAGTATTACTGAATTACTCATAGACTCATCACAGACAACTACCAATTCAAGCCGTACAAATTTATTCTGAACTTTTATTAAACTTAAAATTTTTCCATGCATTTTTAATTGGCTTTTATTCAGGCCATAGAACATTTCATTTGGTGCAGGGTTTAAATTAAGGTTTATCGGGATTACTGATCTTTTGTTACAACTAACTGGACAACCTGAGTCTAGGCATTCTAGGAAAAGCGGAATATTAACATTGCTTTCTAACATTATACTAAAATAACTTACATAGTCACTTCCTTTAAAATCAGGAGCTGTTCTTTTCTTGTTCAAACGACAGTCCGTCGCGCGATGACCCATTTCTCCACAAGCGAAACAGGCACCAAGGTTGCGTTTGGGTTTTCTGCATTCAGCCGCAATGTGGCCCAAACAGTTGCAGTTGTAGCATCTCATCGTAAAACGTTCACGTTGAGGTTGAAAATTTATGTTGGCAAATGCCGAGAGTAAGTCATCTTTCGTTTTAAATCGTTGCATGTTTGCAATCGCCTGTAGCTGTCGATCCGGAAAGCCATAGATAACGTAGTCCACTAGTTTCTCTTCCGGAACTTGTATACCGCTTGCCAGAACGATTTTGCTGTTGAAAGATTCTGCGAACGACTCCCCAGCACGCCATTTGCGTGCTTCGAACTTCTGTCACAACACAATAATGCTTTCTTTTGCACAAAAAACTTTTTCTAGAGCAGACAACAGGCAATTGACGGGTTCACTTGCGCATTCTGACCTGGAATGCAGCCACAATTGTGCTTTTCCTTTTAACTTGGCAAAAACGAGTGCGCGTACCTTATTTTCACACAAATTTTACGATTTCTGTATGCCCCGAACGTGGGCAAGCCAGGCGCTGACATTGGTTTCGCCATCATAATCTGGAATAAATTCCTTTAGAGTTTTGAAAGGTATTATCTCATCGTTTGACGTTGCAGCAACCAGCTCATTTGATTTCATCATGTTGTTTTCTCTCTTTAGCAACTCTCGTTCGAAGCGGAGTAATTCTAGCTCCTTCTGTACCAGTTTCAACTCCCTCTGATCTATCTCGTATCGTTGTTGCGCCTCGCTTGTCTTTTCCTTTGTAGATTCTTGCTGTTCACCGCACGCTGTTTCGGTCCTTATTTCATTTGTGCGTTGTTGTTGCTTTCCATTTGTGGGTTGTTGCTCTTCGTAGCACGCTGTTTCCTTTGTCATTTCGTACCTTGTTGTTTTTGCTTTTCATTCTTCGTTAAATTTGTAGATTTTTGCTGTTCGTAGCACGCTGTTTCGTTTGACATTTCATTCGTGTGTTGTTGTTCTTGCTTTCCATTAGTCGTTTCATTTGTGAGCTTGTCCACCACTCGGTGTTGCTGTCGTTTCTTGTTTCGTTTGTCGCTTCCTTTGTACATTGTTGTCGCTTACAGTCCGCTTTCTCGTCTGTCGCTTCATTTGTCAAGATGGCGTCGTTGATTGCGTCATCGCTTGCAGAACTTTCTGGATCTTCTGGCGTTACCTCTGGAACATCATCGTCCAGACAGCCTCCATGAATGGCTTCAATTTGCGTTGGGCACTGACCACGAGCACTGGTGCCCACTCCACTTATGCGTGCAGCCAATTCACTTTTAGTGCCGTGTTTTGGCAAGCCGAGAATTTCGCACCATGCACGCAGCTCCTTTGACGTAAAGTCATTTGCGCAAATAGCATACATTTTTGTATTGTTTTGAAGTGATGTAAGCACAAACACTAAAGTGCAGCAAAAGTTAACCAAATTTGGCTTCAAGTCAGGTCGAGGGAAAAATCGTGACCACTTCTGAAATTGTAGGAGTAAACCAGTGTTCGGTCTTTCGAGGCTGTTTCACGACTGCCTGCTTCTTTTCATTTCATATTCTTATTTACAGCGATACTCCTCCTTGTCGGCGAGAGAGAGACAACTCGATTACATTGTGAATAGCTTAGAAGTAGGGTGAGAATGAGATAGAATATTACTTATGCTACGATAAAGATAACTCGATTACATTGTGAATAGGACTAGGGTGAGAATGAGATAGAAGATTACTTATGCTACAATAAACATAACTTAACCAGGGTCGTATTACATGTTGCTAAAATTTGTACAAGTATAGGGTGATACTACACATTGCAATGAATTTCCATAATTTATATAAGTATAGGGGAATTATACATATTGCTACACAGCTGATTTAAAAGTCACGAGTAACAGCTCCTAAATTTCTACGGAAACTTAACTAAGTTAAGTTATTCCTAAATCATAACTAATGGGACTATAAGCGCGAGAGACTTAACGAAAGAGCACAAAACCCAACGACATACAAACACGGCGAAACACAAAAGCAAAAGCGGCAAGTGTGTTAATAAGCTGAGTGCTTGTGAGTACGTAAAAAGCAAGGAAACACACAGACACGAGTTGCAGTGGGCAAATATCGACAAGCGGAGAAATAGCAAAGCAGCGAGAGCCGAACGAGGCGAAGAGAAGAATTGGCAAAACCCGTAGCCAAGGGTGACAGCAGAGCATGCGATTTGCAGATGCGCAACCAGATTGTGCGTGCGGCAAAAAAACAGCGAGCAGAAGAGAAGCAGCGTTGCAGAAGACCGTGAGCTGCAAAAGCATTGTTCAGTAGTTGTGTTTGAGTTTTTGTATTATTTAATGTATTTATGGTAGTACGTAGAGTAAAGCGCCAATCAGTCACCGCGTATCGTATTTAATCGGATCGCAGACAAAACCTACCCTGCCGGAGCTCATACATGCGTTCGCTCATCGCGTATTTATTCGGAGCGTAACGCAGAAATTATAATCCAAATTGGTTTTTCTCACACGTTTACGTCTGCTCTGATGCTCAGAGAGGATGAGAGAATGACATTGCTTTGTACTAAAAACAGTGTTGCTACTGCTCTTCGATTTTAATTTAGAACTAAAACCGGATTATTATTGCTATAATAAATTCTTAAAAGTAGACCACAATAAATATATCTAAACATTTAGATAATTCTGTGTCATAGATTTTATAAAGAATGTAAAATTTAACCTCACAAGCAAAATGAACAGCGTGCTTACTTTGTGCACGAAACTATATGGCAGCACGGCAGCAATAACCAAGACAGAAACCTGCAAAAGAGCCACAGCTGCGATACGATTTTCACTGAACGGCCCAAATTTTGCCGTTACGATTAATTCCGCTTAAATAAGATACGCGGTGACTGATTGGCGCTTAAGTTAATTTGCAAAGTTAAATTCTGAATTTGAATTTTGTGTTAATTTCGAGTAATTGCAAATTGGTAAATTCCGTTACTTTTGAATTCTGTTGTGTTGAATTAAAGTAAGCAAAGAGAGAATATTGTAAGATGAACGCGCAGACAATTAGAGCAATGAATGTTGAGACGTTGAAGGAAAAGCTGAGAGAGCTTAAATTGAGTGTGACTGGTAGGAAAAAAGAGTTACAATTGCATTTGATGCAACATTGGTTTTTCGGGGACGAACAAGAAGAGGATATAGCAGAAAGTGAGAATGAATCGATAAATTCGTTATATGCTGACGCAGCAGCAGGGAATAACTGTAGTGCACAAAGGGTGGTATTTACGTTGCGCGATATCGAAGATAGTATCTGATCATTTTCTGGTGACGGCGCTAATGATGTAAAACAGCTGCTAAAGGGTGCTGCCAGGCTATTTGTTCGTGGATTTGTCGCTATTAGGGATTGGGACAGATTGAAACAAGCTCTTGTCGAGGAGTTTGGAGAGAAATTCTGTGCCTCAGAAATACACCGCGCGATAAGAAATAGATGAAAACACCCCAAAGAAAGTTGCCAAGAATATTTGTATGCCCTGCTGGAAATGGGTAAACCAATTGCAATTGACGAGAAAAGTATTGTGGAATACTTTGTGGAAGGAATACCAGATTCGCGATGGAATAAAAGTGTTTCAGGCCAGAAATGTTAAGGAGCTTAAAGTGCAGATTCACGTGTACGAGAAAATAAGGGGTTCTCAAATATCGACAAATATGTTGGGTTCTCTCAAAATGTTCTCGAACGAGAAGTGCGGTGAGAAAGGCCAGAAATGCTTAAAGTGCGAAAAAGAAGGTCATTTGGCTCGAGAGTGTCCAAGCGCAGGTCCAAGAAATGTAGTGTGTTTAAAGTGCAGGCAAAAGGGTCATTTTGCGCACGAATGTAAGCGAAAAGAAAAAGGCAAGGTAGTGAAGAGCGAAGGAGTGAATACGCTAGGTGCCGAAAAGAAGAGCGGCATTATATTTATTGACGTGACAATAAATGAGTTTTGTTTTAGTGCACTGGTAGACACAGGGTGTGATAGGTGCATAATGAGTTATGATACGCTTATGATGCTAAGCGAGATAGATCTCAACAAGAACAGGGTTTGAAAAACTGCCAGCATAATAGCAACAGCACTAAAAATATGCTGTTTGCTTTGCTTTGCTGCGATAATTTCGCGAGCAAAGCAATAGCACGACAGCAATTCATTTTTCTGTTCGTTTTGCTGCCACAGCACGAAAGCAATTCATTTTTACGTTTGCTGTGCTGCCACAGCACGAAAGCAATTCATTTTTCCGTTTGCTTTGTTGTTGCTGTGGCTGTGTAACTTTTCAAAGCACAGTTACAGCAAAGCATTTCATTTTTGGTCGATTCCATGTGCTATGTGCTTCGGCTGCGCAAAATGACAGTCGCAGCAGCAGCGACAGCAAAAAACAGTCTGCATATTGCTGTTGCTGCTCATATATGTAGGCTGTAAGAAAATTCTGTAGATCAGTATGTAAATGTATTTCACCGCGATCGGGATTTTTTTGCTTTTTTGACAATGGCTCCGCGTAAAAACACTGTACCCATATGGGAATATTTTGACAACAAAAAAGAGTGTGGGAAGGCGGCGGCAACGGCAAAGCAACGGCCGAAAATTACATTTTTGCTTTTGCTGTCGGCTTTCACAGCAAAACGACAGCATATCTTCGGTTTTTTCGCTATTGCTGTCGGCTTTGCTTCAGCTGCGCACATCGTCACAGCACAGCGGCAGCATATCGTCAGTTTAGTTGCTTTCGGCTTTGCTTCAGCTGCGCACATCGTCACAGCACAGCGGCAGCATATCGTCGGTTTATTTGCAATTGCTGTCGGCTTTGCTTCCAGCTGCGCACATCGTCACAGCACAGCGGCAGCATAGCTTCAGATTTTTGTTTGATTGCTTTTGCTTCTGCTTTGCTGCTGTAACTGTTCGCAGCAACAGCATAGTCGAAGCAAATGAAATGAAAATATTGAAGCATTTTCAAACCCTGAACAAGAACAAGTTTCAGTTATTCGGAATTGGGAAAGGTGGACTCACGACATTGGGTAGCTTTGATTCCGATGTTACGATTGACGATATACCGTATGCCGCGATGATAGGGAGCGATGTGCTTAAAGATGTAGAATTGGTCTTCGGAAAACCAGGGAAAGCTGTTGCTGAGATGTCGTCAGATGTGGCCGTAGCTGCGAGGGTTATGGCGAGTGTGCAAGACAATCACTCAGTTGTTGCTGAGAGGGTAGCAGAAAAGGCCGTAACTGAGAGGGTTATGGTGGGTGATGGTTGTTGCGGTGGAGCTGAAGTGGTTGTGTCAGCCCACAAGGATTTGATGAATCGGGGTGTTGGAGTGGTAGTGTCAACACGCGATGGGGTTTCTGAACGGCAGGAAAGCATAAAGAATGAGCACAGCGGTGCAGCAGTGGCTGGGAGCCAAGACGTTAACGAAAATGACGTAGCTGCATGTGGATCGGTCACGAGGAAAGCGCAAACAAAGGCGTTAGTAATAAAAGTGGACAGGGGGTCCGAAAGCGTTGATTTGTCACATTTGGGAAAAGGTTATAGAGAGACAGTCGAGAAGTTGATAGCAGGGTATAAGCCAGATTAAACGGTAGTGGAAATGAAATTGCTTTTGTCAGATGATACGCCAGTGTATCAGCGGCCGCGCCGAGTGTCATATGCTGACCAGCGCTACATTGACGAAGAAGCTGCAAGAATGCTTAGGGAAGGCATAATTCAAACTAGCACGTCGGAGTATGCATCACCTGTGGTGCTGACGGCAAAAAAGAATGGGACTAAGTTTTTTGTTGGGATTTTCGTAAGGTGAATGAGAAAATTATAAGGGATAATTTTCCGATGACATCGGTCGACGAAGTGTTAGATAAATTGCAGGGTGCAAGGGTATTTACTACACTCGACCTAAAGAATTGATTTTACCATGTTCCGGTAGAACCGAATTCACAGAAGTATACGTCGTTTGTGACCAGCAGTGGTCAGTTTGAGTTTTGTTTTGTGTCATTTGGTATAACAAATTCCCCGGCAGTAGGTATTTTGTCGATACATTCGTGCCAGTTTGCAGGATTTGCTTAGCAACGGTACACTGATCGTGTACATGGACGACCTCGTCATACCCACCAAGTATGAAGATGAAGGTCAGCAAAAGTTACAAGTAGTACTCAAGCACGCCCGTGAGTACGGATTGCATATCAGGTGGAAAAAATGTCAGTTCCTAAAAAGGCAGATTAGTTTTTAGGCTACATTGTTCACAATGGAAAAATTTTACCGTCATAGGAAAAAACGAAGGCAGTTCGAAATTTTCCTATACCAACAAGTAGGAACTCTGGCAACCCTTACCCGTGACAGTCGCAAATTTCCGAGCAAAGTTTCCGTCGAAAATTTAATCGAAAATAACGCGATATAAATACGTAGTAATTCGGCCGCAGTGTTTCGGAGTGCAGTGTTTTGTACGCGGGATCGACAGGTGTATAATTTGTGTACAAAAGTTGACCACCGCGAGTGAAACGCGAAATTGATTTTGTGAACACAAATATTGCAGTATCGCTGCGAGAGGAGACCACAATTGGAAACAATAACAGGTACTTTCGATCACAGCGACTACTAGCGAAAGGTGCAATCTGGTCACAGGGAACACATACAATTAAAGGTTTGTGTCCGGACTATTTGTCCAAGCACCAATTAGCTAAATTTACCAACATGGTTGACGAGGCATGTACACTATTGGTCATGACCACTGAGACCACTCCCTCGGTTGGTTTGTCAGGTGGAGATGATCATTCAATGGTCACCGATGACAATCAACCGATCGGGACCGATTCTTCGCTGGTCATGACCGAAAATGCAAAAAATACCAGACCAATACTTGCTAGGCAAATTAATACTTCCAGGGCCAGCGAACGCGATCCGAAGGAACTAGTGCCTAAACTCCGACTCTTAAATTTGAGAAACACGATGGACAGCGAGGAAATAACACCCTCTCCGTCCAGTGCGGTATCAATTATGGATTCGGAGACCGAGGCTCAGTTACTCGAAGAGCCAACGAAGGCGGCGACTAGCAAGCCTGCGAAATCCTGAAGACGAAGTCCGGGTACAAGGCATTCCAAAAATTTGTAAGAAAATTGGATGCAAAGGACCCAGGATCGCTGACGGAAAGGGAAAAGCATCTGAGGAAGAAGCACGCCGCCAATGTCAAGAGATTCGAGAAACGTCTGAAAGAAACAATTCCCGAATCTGCTGATGTTGGCGGCAGAAAATCTACAAAAGATGACGACCCTTCCAAGGCAGTGCAGAATCCTGGCAGCGACGATACACTCGCACAATCTTGCGCGGGAACATCGTCAAAGCCACAACCTGCCGAAAGGGACCGACAAGAAGCCGATCAAACCCTCGACCAGCCTGAATTCGCCCTTGCATCTGCAAATAGCCATTGTCGATCGTAGTCAGCCCGATGGGAAGATCACATCCGACAATTGGCTTAAGGTAGAAGCAAGGATCCTTAATGCCATGGTGGCCCAAAATCAACAGAATTCAACGTTGGCACAAGCCAATAATGAATTCTTTAGGTTTGAGGGCGTCAAGTGGCAGCAAGGTGTCAAGATCGTAGGGTGCCACAACAAGTAGTCTCTTGATTTCCTTACAGGTGTCATCCGAAGTCTTGGCGATATCTGGCCGGGTGCTGATCTGCAGATACTGCCGATCTCTGAAATCCCGCTGCGTCCCTTCGTGAAACTATGGATACCTCCTCCCATACTGGAGGAATCATTCGTTCTATCGCTGATCAAGATGCAAAATCCGGGACTAAGAACGGAAGAATGGAGGATCATCAAGTCGAGATCCAGGGATAAAGGAAACGGCAGGGATTACCAGATCAGTATCGATCGCGTATCTCTGCAAATCCTGAAGACCTCAGCAGGAGCCATAAAATTCAGACTGGGCAATTTGAGGATAATTGTCCATGAAGGAAGCAAAAAACATCCAAAAACAAACAAAAAGGTAAAATTAGAAGCTGTATTCTTGCGAGGAAGTCAGTTTGTCTATTCCTCTCTCATACTTACAGCAACCTCGATCTAACAGTGGCAACATGCGAACGCGAAGATAAAACGAGATTTGTTCTAGCATCCGCATACTTGCCATACGAAGCAGAGGATCCTTTATCACCGGCCATCAAAGCTCTAGTAGAGCAAGCCAAGCGAGCTGGAACTGATTTGATAAACGAAAGCGATGGAAATTCTCACCATACTCAATAGGGCAGCAGCAATTTCAACAGAAGGGGCGAGCATATTTTTGAGTACATTCTTTCTACAAACCTTGTAATATGTAACCGGGGAAATCGTCCCACATTTCATAAGAGGAACAGGGAAGAAGTAATAGATATCACCCTTGCCACGAACTCTGATGCCGGTATCACACTACTTCCGATTCTTGTTGGCGACACGCTTCCGACTCTTGCTAATGCCTGTACCACACTGCTTCCGATTTTTTTCGACGACTCATTACCACTATCACACTGCCGACGACAGTTAGCAAGAGTCGGAAGCGTGTCGCCGACAAGAATCGGAAGCAGTGTGATACCGGCATAACTCTTTGACTATAGATAACTGGAGAGTATCCCCTAAATTTTCATTTTCGGACCACTCCAGGATACTGTTTTCAATAGACTTCAAAAAGAAGAAGGTAGCACCTTTTATGAACCCTGTTAGGACCGATTGGGAGAAATTTTCAGATTATGTGCATAATCAACTAATACCCTGCAAAACAGGAACGATGTTGAACATATCGGAGATAAATTCTGCAGTCAATCACCTAACGCATGTCCTTACGAACGCTTTTCACAAATCCTGCCCTCTTAGTCGACCACGAAAGAAAGCCAGCGCGTGGTGGTGGACGCTGGAGCTTAAGAAATTAAGGCAGGAAACGAGGCATTTGTTCAATAAGGCAAAAGCAACCAAAACCGATGAAGACTGGGCAAAATATCGAACCAGCTTCAATACCTTTAAAAGGAAACCAGATCAGCCAAACCGAAAGTCATGGGAAACCTTCTGTGAAACCCTTAAGGGGACTAACGAGGCAGCGAGACTTCGCAAACTACTTTCCAAGGACCCTTCGGTCCCTGGATACATTTGCAGGTCTGATGGTTCGTACACAGAAAGCAGCCAAGAAACGCTTGATTTGCTAATGGATACGCACTTCCCTGGGTGCAAGAACATTGAGAACGTTGATGGACACACATCAACGGGCTCAATCCCCCAAACCAGGGAAGCGGTCGGGGATTATATCAGCAACGACAAGGTAGCATGGGCAATAGATTCATTCAAACCTTACAAATCCGCAGGACCTGATGGCATCTTCCCGGCCAGGCTGCAAAAGTCATTGCCAATAATCGTTCCCTGTCTAACGAACATTTTCAAAAGTGGTATAGCAGGAAGTTACATTCCTGACAAATGGAAAGAAGTGAGGGTGGTTTTCCTCGATACCCACACCCAAGGGTTTGGCTTTCTCCATCTACTGCGATCTGTATATAAGGCATCACAATGGGCCTTCGGCTTCTGTTACTGCCAGCAGTAAACAGCCTTTTTAACCTAACCTTCATTAGAAGCCTTGCTTGCTGCTTGACAAGCTTTTGAAAAGCATCTTCTGATTTGTCAGTGACTGTACTGTCACGATGTTTCTTCATAAACTTCTGAAATAGTAAGTTCGCTTCCAAATAGCGATTCCAATAGCTTCCAAATATGTTTCACTACAAGGGCCAATGAAGCCTTCCTTGTCTTCAAAGTCATACAGTTCTTGACTTAGAAATACGAAACTCGCATAATTTTCTTCGAGTTTTTGTAGTCGGTTAGAAACTTGTTCAACGGAATGAGTTTCATCAAGCTGCTCGCCAAGGGAACGCGTACGCGTAATGAATGATTTTACGACTTTGAGACTACGTTGCAACTTTTCCATTTTGATTTGTCGTTTGCGTGATACGCGGCAAGACGACTAACAACTTAGAATTTTGGAATTCTACCAATTTTTTTTAAGCGTTGAGACACGTGATACGCGATGCACTCAAAATGTCTTCGCAACCTGAGAGGTGCTAACTCACGTGATGCGCAGTGAGAAGCAGTGTTGCACTCTTGATACGCGGAGCGCGATTTTACAATAACGAACTGTCCACTACTTTCTCGCGCGGTCAGGACGGCCGCTGTACACGTGATACACGGTGCACACAAATGCAATTAATCAAAGAAATTACCGGACCAATACTTCCGGCGGCCGAAGGACCATTTTTAATGTATTACAACCAGACGCGGTTACATTAATAGACTGTCGTTTGCGGTTGACGACCGTTCGCATCGGAGTTTAATTGAGAACGGAGTGGTACAGAAAGACAGAAACAAATTAAGAAAGCGAAACAACAAATTTAAGGGGAAGTATTTTTATTCCTGAAAAATGATAAAGTAGAATATTGTATAAAATGTTTGACAAATTCTGAAGACATGAGCGCCCCAAGCATCTATATAATAAAAGTCCTCGTCACTGCCTTACTAACGCTAAGGCTTCTTCTAAGAGTTTAGAACTTAAGCAAGCAAGAGTAGTGATAGCGCAGTGAGTAAGGCGCTGCGCAGAGACCGAAAGTGCGTGAGTTCGATTCCTGGCAGGGTATTCTTATTTTTTTTTCGGTATTAAATTTGTTCAGTGACACGAACGGCTTCTATAAGAGTTTAGAACATGGAGAGGAAAGAGCTGTGATAACACAGTGAGTAAGGCGAAACCGAAAGTGTGTGGGTTCGATCCCTGGCAAGGTATTCTTATTTTTTTTCGGTATCAATTAATTACTGGAAAGGCCACAGTAGTTTTTAGTTTCGCAGTGAGTAAGGCGCTGGCGCAGAAACAGAAAGTGCGTGAGTTCGATCCCTGGCAGGGTATTCTTATTTTTTTTCCGGTATCAATTTATTACTGGAAAGGCCACAGTAGTTTTTAGTTTCAGAGTTGACCACAAGATGGCGCCATTCGCAACTAAACAGAAATTTTGATCTATGGCTTTGGAACTAAAAGTCGTGCAGCATTGAAATTCCGTATGCAGTCGCCTCTTGGATGCATCGTCCCACTGGTATTATTTTATGGGCGTAGGATAAGGGGCGTGGCACTTTTTTTTATCAACTCCAGATTTGTGTATAACTTTAGAACTACACATCACACATCAATGAAACTTACTATACCTCCATACCCTTCTACTGGGAAAATAAGACGAACAGTGGACAAGAGGGCGTGGCACCGCCCATTCAAACCAAAATGTTTATATCGAATAGCTTTGGAACTAAAAGTCGTGCAGCATTGAAATTCCGTATGCAGTCGCCTCTTGGATGCGTCGTCCCATTGTTAAAATTTTATGGGCGTAGGATAAAGGGCGTGGCACTTTTCAAGCAAGTACACTGGGTATAACTTTAGAACTATACACCACACATTAATTAAACCCGATAGGAACTTACGCTTATTTCCCGCTTAATTGCGTCGGCAAAAAATCCGAGGTTTCGATGCAATTAACTGAAAAAATCAATTAGCCGATTCCCGGTTAATTGGTCGAATGACTCAATTAAAAGAAACCTGTTTAATTGAATAGCGTACTCAATAAAGCGTAATAATTTCTGCAGAGCTAAATTTTATGCATACATATGTATAAATAATGGAAACTGCTGGTTTTAAATTTAGTTAATGTAATTATGTTAACATTTTATTCGTTTAAAACAAATGAATAAATTAAACAAGCTTTGACTTCATAAAAAAATTAAGAAAAAGAAATCAATACGTATTCAAGATTTTACTCGATCGGTGCAAAAACCAATTAAAAATTACAAAGAGTTTAGGCTTCCTATTTAAAAAAATATTTTATTAGACTGTCAGGCAGGTTCCAGATTTCACTTTCGAGTGAAATTGACTCGAATTCGAATCGAATTCTTTTTTTGGTGTTCTGCAATTTACGTTTTACTTTTTAAATTCGACTCATTTTTGAAAATGAATTCCGACTTGATTTTTCAGGTTCTAGAAACCGAATCCGACAAAAAAAAATGTGAATTGAAATCACTTCAGCAGCAGAAAGTGAAATTAAAAGTATTTGTATGAAAATGTAGGTAAATTTAAGAAACTGTAAGTAAAATTAATAGAAATATGCACTATTAATTGGAAAATTAAATTTTTAAGAGGAAAGCACGCGCGACCTTATGGCCTTCCTCGTTGAGAAATGGAATCAGTCCATTCACCAACTCGGTGAAAGCAAGGTCGTTGCATTAGATATCTCCAAAGCTTTTGATAGAGTTTGGCATGAAGCACTAGTGGGTAAACTAGTTGCTTACGGCATCGGTGATTGCTTCTCTCGATGGATAACGAGCTTCCTGAGCGGCCGTTCTATTAGAGTTGTGATAGACGGTATCGCTTCTAACGAGTACTCCTTAAACGCAGGAGTACCGCAGGGTTCGGTCCTGGCACCTTTTTTTTTCCTTGCCTTTATCAATGACCTCTTCTCATTGACTAAAAATCCTGTATATTCGTTTGCGGATGACAGCAGCTTTTGTCATTCATATTCATTTGCAGGTCGCCCAAGCTCTGCGGAGATTGAGAGGAAGCGACGTAAACTGAATGACTTAACAAAGACCTTCAATTGTCTCTCACACAAGCAAACATCCTCCCCTTTCCAAACTCCTGTGTTCATGGGTGGTAAATATTGTAGAGTCGGCAGCTCTTTATGTTCTAGGCTTGTCGATCAAATTTGATCTGTGTTTAAACGACCTCATTTTCGATATTGCCAAAGAAGCTGGTCGGTGCTTAAGCTTTTTAAAGCGCTGTAAAAAATATTTTGCACCGGCTGATCCTTGCACTATCTGCACCACCTATATTAGGCCCAAAATGGAGTACAATTCGCATTTAGGGGCAGAAGCTTCACGAACCCAAGTGGAACCCGAATGACGAGCGGGGCCCATCGATACCACGTTTCGACAAAACTCCAACGCACCACGCATTACAGGGAGAATTCGTTCTTCAGTCGTACATCGAGGTTGTGGAATAGTCTACCTGCGGAAGTTTTTCCCACGTCATTACAATATTCGTGAATTCGGCAAACGTCCACCACCACTACTCCGCTTTCCCCCCACCCACTAACCTATGATCCTTTCTAAACCAACAAGTGCTTTGCATGTATAGGGGGCATGTATAGTAACGCTAACTCTCCTAGTAATGGAGGCTCACGAAAACGTGGACACGAGCCAAAGGCTGCCGATTCTAGTACAACAAAATATATTAAGGACTATAGTTCAATAGCAACAATTTCGCAGAAAATGAGGAAAATACTGCAAGAAGGCGGAGAAAATCTTAACTACACAAAACAAATACGGAACCAATTTAAGGAAGTAAACAATTCCACGAAGAAACAGCTCTTATTGACAGCAATGATGAAAATAAAAGGCACCATATCCAAAAAATTTTTTTATTTATTTATTTCCTGATTATTTACACTAAATTTAATAGTATATGCAACGAATGCACTCATTTTTCACAATATAAACAATTTCTGTTTTGATTTTTATTTTGTTTGACAACGATCAGCTGATCGGAAATTCAGCGAGAAGAAAAATTATATCGAGTTGAAAATGAACATGTGAAATTGAAATCGTTCGGTTTCTAGAACACCAAAAACATTTTCACTCGATTTCAAAATCACTTTCGATTTCACTTTCACTCGAATTCTGGAACCTGCCTGTGTATTTGGTTTTCAAAAAAATTTGGGTAATATTTGTCTCTATATTATCCACTTCTTAAAAAAATTTTGTTCGGTAGAAAAAATTTTCGTTAAATATTAAGTGAACTCAATATTTCTTTACGTGAAGCGCGATTTTTATCATTCCTTCTTCGTCTTCATCAGAGAAATTTTCAAATTGCTACTACTTTTTTGTGGGAATTTTTCAACGAATCAAAAACACGGGATTTTTTGTATGTGATTTACAAGACAGCATCAACTAAACGACTCAATTAAAAGGGTAACGCAATTATCCGAACTCAATTAAACGGGTATATCGCTGTATATTTTATATGGGACTTTTTCATTGCCATTTTTTTGGCTCAATTATGCGGGTAACTCAATTAACTGACGTGCAATTAAGCGGGACATACTGTACATATCCGTATCCTTCAACTCGAAAAATGAGACGGGCATTGGAGTGATCCCAAGCCTATGGAGTGAGACCAAACATGACCCAAATATCCCAAAAAATAAAAATTAAAATTGTGCAAAATTGAGTCAGTGGGCGCCACGGGCGCCTTTCCAAAACTAGTTTATTGCTAGTAAGATACAGGTGACTTTAAATAAATGTATTTTCTACTTTTTAGTATATTGAATGAATAAAAGCTTATTTTTCAAAAGTTTTTTTATGTAATATTATTTTCGTTTAGCTTTTTTCACTCTTTTGTTCTTCCTTGGATAAAATACTCTGGTCTAGTGGTTTGCATTGATTTTAATTTCTATACAGTGTCGGAAAAGAGCGGGAAAGGAGTTAAAAAACTGTATTTCTCTTAAAATTTGGTTAAAATTAGGTACGTTCGTAAATGCAGTAAATTCGTGCAGTGACAGTAGCAGTGCAGCCAACTTCAGTTGTCACTGCCCGATCAGCTGATTTCGTTTGCAGGTTGGTTGCAGAAACTTTTGTTGCATTAACGAACGCGATTCAGGATGGAAATTTTGGTTAAGGCATTAATTGATAATTGCGAAACTCGAAGTGAGAGTCTTTTAATGAATTTCAATAAAGAAAGGGTAAAACGAGTGAAAGAGAGATGTGTCGTGCTAAAAACCTAGCTGAAAAAGAAAAAGATCGATCCCGAAAGTAAATAATTACTTTAAAACAATAAAAACGTATCCAGATGATGTATTCCATCTTTATACATGATAACAAACAAATTTTGATCCATTTATAATAAATTTTCTACGTTTCCATTTCGTGTTTTGCAAACGGCAACAGTAGGATAATGACTGCGAAAACTGCAGAAATTTGTCACTGCGGTGCCAAGCCGTTGCATTAACGAACGTGCTGCACGCGGCAGTATTGCGCCATTTTGCTTTAACGAACGCGTTGCTTTGCAGTGCAACCGCTGGGTTGCATTTACGAACGTACCTATTGTTAATTTGAAAGTTGCAGATCTCTAAGTAGTCGAGAAGTGGGTGAAAAGTTTATTACAAGATATAAGGTACGTTCGTAAATGCAACCCAGCGGTTGCACTGCAAAGCAACGCGTTCGTAAAAGCAAAATGGCGCAATACTGCCGCGTGCAGAGCGTTCGTTAACGCAACGGCTTGGCACCGCAGTGACAAATTTCTGGAATTTTTGCAGTCATTATCCTACTGTTCCCGGTTACAGAACACGAAATGGAAACGTAGAAAATTTATTATACATAAATGGATCAAAATTTGTTTGTTATCATGTATGTATAAAGATGGAATACATCATCTGGATACGTTTTTATTGTTTTAAAGTAATTATTTACTTTCGGGATGGATCTAATTCTCTTTTTCAACAAGGTTTTTACCACGACATATCTTTTTCACTCGTTTTACTCTTTCTTTATTGAAATTTATTAAAAGACTCTCACTTCGAGTTTCACAACTATCAATAAATGCGTTAACCAAAATTTCCATCCTGAATCGCGTTCGTTAATGCAACAAAAGTTTCTGCAGCCAACCTGCAAACGAAATCAGCTGATTGGGCAGTGGCAACTAAAGTTGGCTGCACTGCTACTGTCACTGCACGAATTTACTGCATTTACGAACGTACCTTTAATCACAAGCAAACAAACAGTAAGTAAAGTTAAAACAAGTAAGGAAGCATCAGTCGGGTTTTGCCGACAGAGTAATACCCTACACCAAGTAACCGAGTGAGCGGACCACGCCCATTTTTGTCAAACAAATAGATATACCTAAAAGGACTATATATGCCAAATATGGATACTTTGACAGGTGTACAACAGAAATTATCGGTATATTTATTACATCGCCTCCATGGTGGGCGGACCACGTCCAATTTTTGAGAATTCCAAGGTGTTAATACCAGCAAGTAGCCAAATATAGACGCTCTGGTGTATAAATTATGAAAGTTAGGAGGATTTGCCGTTTATGGCCTATATAGTGGACGGACCACGCCCATTTTCTTGCATGGTATGTAAGACCTATATTTCAACTAGGAAATCAAATTTCATTCGTTTATATTCATTAATATTCAATTGAGAGCCATTTTACCGGAAAATTTTGTTCGCCTATATAGTGGGTGGACCCATTTTTTCGTATCACGTAGAAGGCCGACCCATTAACTTGAATACCAAGTATTATCCTTTTCATTGCGTAAATAGAGAAGTTACAGCAATTTTATCGTAAAAAACCCGAGGTAGTGGGACTTACAAGGCCATTGTGGGCGTGTTCTTCGTCCGATTTAGCTAATCTCAGAACATAAACTAAGTTAAGGTTCACTCTAACTGTGTACCAAATTTGGACTGACAGACAGACGGACAACAGGAAATCAACAGAGGAAGTGATTCTGAGCATTTCTATATACTTTTGTCTATACCTAGGACGGCTCCTTTAATGCGTTACAATTTTCGCACAAAGTTATTATACCCTAGTACCATAGGTGTAGTGTATAAAAAGCTAAAAATACAGCAGAAAAAATTGAGCATGAAAAACAACAATTGATTATAATTTCTTTATTTAACCAAGTCCTTATTATAACTTCGGATTTTCAAAAAGGTGTCCACGTGAAATAATGATGTCAGCATACGGCATTGACTGCGAAATATTTATCGTTCGAAACTTCTTTAAAACCAGGAGGGAATAAAATTTTTGTGCTGCCTGAAATGAAAAAAAACATACATATTACGCAATTTGTATTATATATTATACTCTGGTTCAAATAACTGCATTGTGTACATATTTATCATGTAAAATGCTGTGGCAACTTTGTAAAATTATAAGTTTTTGTTAGTTTTAAGACATGTGGCAACTAGAGGGCTGCCAGTGAAAAGAATTCATTCTGTGTGTAAAGTCAGAGCGACAAGTCGACATTTTGTGTTCGTATTTATTGAATAAAGAAAACTGCTAAAATATCAGAAGTGGATGCAACCACAATGCCTACTAACGCCGAAAAACTTAATTTGTGTACGATCACGCAACTAAAATCGTGGCTACGCAGTCTCGGTGAAAAACCTTCAGGCAATAAGGCTGATTTTATTCTTCGCCTTCTCGAAATTCCTAAGAAACGCAGTGGAGATTGTCCGGAATCTGAATTTGATGGCGAAGCAACGCAAAGTGTAGAAGATAGCTGCGATGGAAGCGAAGGCGACGGGCTCGAACATGCAGAATAGCAAGCAGTGGAAATATCGCCGAAGAGTGTGAAGAAATTTCTAGAGAAATTCACGGAGAGAATGACGTCATAAACGTAACAGCAGAAGCATCAAGTAACGAAAAGGAGAGGAATATGAGTGGAGACTTTTGAAAATGGAGCTAGAGCTAATTAAACGTGAAAATGAATTGCTGAAAAGAGAAAATGAACTGATGGAAAAAGAGCGTGCAAAAGATGGAAGAAACAAAGATGATTCAAATAACGAACGTTGCAAGGGCAGTTTTGCCAACGTGAAGGAGCTTATTGCTGAATTTTCTGGCAGCGGTGATAGTTTTGAGCTTTGGAGAACACAGCTTACTAATGTTCAAGTCTCTTACATGCTTGACGACAGCGCAATGAGAGCAATAATTGCATGCAAATTTAAAGGAAAAGCATTGAAATGGCTTCACTCGCGAACTGATTTGATAAAAATTTCTATCGATAACTTATTATCGAAAATGAAAGTACTTTTTGAAGATAGAGAATTGGAAATAATAATGTTTGTTGTGGGGGATGACACGATGATGCATCCAATAACTTTAGGAAAAGATTTCTTAAAGAAAGCTAATATAAAATTTATATTTGAGAAAAAACAGTTGAAGCATGAAATTGAAAGTAACGAATATGATAAAGAGTGTTGTAGTCTAATGAATATTGAATATGAAAGTAACGAATATGGTACAGAGAGTTGTAGTCTAATGAATATTGAATCTGATGAAAAGAATTTATATATAAACAATAATTCTAATGCTGGCGAAATCGGGACGATTATATGTCAGGATGGACGAACTGTGGCAACTTTGTAAAATTATAAGTTTTTGTTAGTTTTAAGACATGTGGCAACTAGAGGGCTGCCAGTGAAAAGAATTCATTCTGTGTGTAAAGTCAGAGCGACAAGTCGACATTTTGTGTTCGTATTTATTGAATAAAGAAAACTGCTAAAATGCTGACATTACAGGGTTATCCAACTCGTGTGTCAAATTTATAATGAATTTTTCTAAATTTTTTCCTCCACATGGAATGTAAGTAATTTTACAGCTCTATTCTGGCAATACGACGACAATTGATTGTCACTGCATTGTCATCCCTTTCGTGTCACTTTAGCAACCCTATTCCTAACCAACAGACACGAAAAAGCTTAGCCTTTTCACCACAGGGACGTGTTAAGTTCTTTGTTGTCAAAACAGCTGTTTATGCTTCCTCTTCTTCAAAAATAAACCAATGCCTAAATTTCTTAATTGAGCAAAATTTTTATGGAGTTAAAAATATGGCACTTAT
Source organism: Neria commutata (assembly GCA_963457695.1). Classification (NCBI taxonomy): domain Eukaryota; kingdom Metazoa; phylum Arthropoda; class Insecta; order Diptera; family Micropezidae; genus Neria; species Neria commutata. Next base: position 42,029,646 of record OY735245.1, on the reverse strand, counting down.
ACAATTTCCGCCATGACGCCATTAAATTCAAGTTTAGATTTTGCTACACTGGCTACTTTCGGTGTGCGGCACAAATGGGTGAGTTGCACAGTTGCACCGCTGTTTTGCGCCCCCGTCCTCAGCTAAACCATTGCCAAAAAAAGAGATGTATCCATTATTAGTATTTTACCATTTATTTATCACTCTCGAAAGTGAGGAATTATTATCAAATTACGAAACATTTAAAAAATAAAAATTTTATAACATAATTTCAATCGTTATAAGAGCGGACATACATAGTTGAATAGGGTGATCTACGAGTCGGTTAATCTTTGAACTACGGCTTATCTCACTATTAGAAACACTTACATCAGTTCTGTGTTGACAGGAATTTAGTAGAGAGTCTGCGGTGAACGAATATGGATCGATATACGCTTGAACAACGTTGGAAGGCGCTGATAATTTGTGTAAGTACAAAATTTGTGCTTAAAAACAGTTCAAAAATCGTGGAATCAGCCGTTTTGGTGAAGTGGTTTGGCCATCGCGAAGCTGTGATTTTACTCCGTTGGATTTTTTTCGCACATCTTTCGGTTTGTCTGTATACAAACGCCTTAAGTTGTTGCTTGCCACCTGTACATAGAGCAGGCCGACTCTCACGTCGTAGTGCAATCTCTTTTCAGCTTAGGACATTTACACATGCACATATTGCTGGGCCGGTTGCGTACGAAGGAAAAACCAGCGGTTGGTTTGTACATTTTTGTGCGATTTTTGCCCTCGTGCATATCATCTTCACTCCCATTAAATTACGGCGTAAGTGAAACACAATTTGCAATCAACTTGTGCTAAATTCTAATTGTGATAGTGTTACCACCCCCTTATTTTATAAGCTTTTTATTAACTTCACTTCAGGTATGTATATGCATATGTATGTCGTCAAATCTAGTAATGAATTTTTCACCCACTTCCCGACTACTTAGAGACCTGAAACTTTGCATACATGCGTAAACACGCTGACAATACAATGAATCAATCATAAAAATATAAAAAATTTTACTTTAAACAAAGTTATTAGCGAAACTGCAATAGCCAATCAGAGCACAGATAGAAGAAGAAGCACGTAGGGACAGACGGGTCAGGAGCTGTTTAATCGCATTTTATATAATCTTGCCGTATTTATAAATAGAATACGAAATGTGTAATGACCTAGATTTATACCTGATTTAGGCCCCATTCTGCTTTAATTTAAAATTGCAGAATGGGTATGAAAATACAAGAACATTGCTCTTCAACAAAAGCATGCATATTAATCAAAAAGTAAAATATGTAGGTAAATTGTGTGGTTGATGGTGGTGGTTTGTAATTCTCGTTTGCTTTGTACAGTTGGACGGTGATTACACCCTAATTTGTTGTGTTCAAGTTAAGACTATACTTCACAGGATAATTTCTGTAGTCAGTCTTCATTTACTTTCATTGCAAAATGAAGTATTTCTGCACCCGCGATGAGGAGGTATATTGTTTTACTTGTAGCATTGCTTTACAAGAACATTACTAATCAACAAAAGCATCCATATTAATCAAAAAGTAAAATATGTACTGACAAAGGTTTAGAAATAATCAAAAATATACATGTACATACCCTACCGGCAACTCAACTAACTTTTAGTGCACTATAAGCTAACTATTTCGCAACCATAGCTGACTATTCTTCGACTACTTTCAGTGGAAATGACTGACTTTTTTAACATTGCGATGTCCTAGGCAGTAGTCAGTCCCGATTACCCTTCGATGATTTTTCAACTAACTTAAAGTAGGTTACTTTGAAGTTAGCTAAAAGTTAGTTATTAAGAAGTTAGCTAAAAGTTAGCTTATTTTTTAGCTATAGCTAACTAATTTCATATGAAGCTATTCAACTAAACTATTAGTTGATAAGCTAATAATACGCTTTATTAAAATATGGTGTAAAATCGTTGCCTGTTTAACATAATATATCATCATATTTCCATATATATTTCACGATAAATCTTTTCATTTCTTTCTGAGCCGATTTTTGACAATTATATAAAACAAAAAAGAAAGAAAACAAACGGCCTGCTTTGATTTTTCAATTTCAATTTCACAATGCACATAAATAAATTCAAAAAATTCAAAAAAAGCAAATAGCAAAAAAGAAGAAAGCAAACAGCTCGCTTTGATTTTGGAGCAGTTCTGCACTACATTGTAGTTAGCTTATAGTTACGTCATAAAAGTTAGCTATAAGTATGCTATTTTCGTAGTCGACTACTGAAAAGTCAACTATAAGTGCGTTATTTTCGTAGTCGACTACTGAATTGCTTATAGGGTATTTATGCAAAGGGCGAATTGACACATATGTATGTATATTATGTATGCAAATACACATACATACATAATAGAATTTCTTTGCAGCCGCCAAGATACGCCGTCATTCTTTGTCGTGCTAGTAATATATTATCGTATTGCAAAGATCAATGGCAGAGGTTGTAGCCCAGTGGCTAGAGCCCCGCGCTTCCATTCGGTGTGTCGTGGGTCGAACCCCCGCAGTGTTGCAACTTTTTTGGTTTTGTTTTAATTTTTACACTCATTTAAATTAACAAATATGTATGTAAGTACAAATATAGCAAAAATTTAAAATTTTACAAAAAGAAGGTCATAAACACGCGAGTTTTTATGGGAGACTAAAAAGAAAAAATAATATATGAAGAAAATATATAATGTAATGATGCGATAAGTGTGTATGTATATACATACATATGTATGTTCTGAGCATGTTTTGAGCGCCCAAGCTTTTATGGATAGTAAGATACAGGTGACTTGGAAACAATTTATTTTCTACTTTTTAGTACATTAAATAAATAAAAGCTTATTTTTAAAAAGTTTTTTTTTATATAATATTATTTCCTTTTTACTTAGAACTTAAATTTTCAAGATACCGCAGGAATTGGATAAAATGTTTGGAATTATTCTAACGTGAAATTGAGGTTGAAATCTACGGCTAAAATTTTTGCTGAATTGTTCACGCACATTCTTATGTTTTCGCATAACATTGTAATTGGCGTTAACAATAGAATTATTCGAAAGTGATTGATTGATGCTAATTTCATTGATCTCAACATTTATTTCATAATGAAACACATACCAATAACTCATATATTTAAAAAAATAAATATATAAATGCCGCTCCAGCCCTTGTGAATTTTCAGATTTACAATTTAAATCACTTTATTGCTGTTTAGGCCGAACGCCCCTAGTGCCATTTGTACCGGTTCGGCTGGAGCGAGGTGGCAACTTGCTGCCAAGTGTCGCCTGGGCCCGAGTGCTGCAAGCCGGTGGCGGTAAGCTGCGCTCGGACACTTGCGATTTACCACTCCAGCGAACCAGGTAAGCCAACGTTTCGCTGCTCCTCCATATGAGGGCATAGTTTATTTTTTCGTATCTTTTTCTGCCATCTCCTCCATATGAGGAGTCCATTTGTACGTATATTTAATTTTCCGCCATTGGGCTATTGCACATTTTATTATTTAATAAATATTTATATACGTTTTATAACGAACCATTGAATCTCAGGCTCTTATTTTTTCGCTAATTCGCTTGCTTTTTATCTTTTTTATTCCGTCTTTCCAACGCCGGCAACGAACCGCACAATTTATATATTTCGTTTGACGTCACATGCGCCAAACCCCCTCGACTACGTCGACATTTGGTCCTTCGAGCCGGATCCTGGCATCTGGAAAGCGGCAGCCGTGTACCGCATATTGCGAGAGTTCCACCAGCAAATATCTGCAGGAATGCGACTGCAGTAATTGCACATAAAATCAACATCAATTTACACAAACAACACGGAAGATACAACAGCACACTGCATCTACTAAGCCCACTGCACATCACAATAACAACAAATTTCTACACCACAATCGACACAAGTCATCTGTAAATTATCAAAATTCACAACAACAAGGCATCCACATCATCAGATTTATCGCCGGAAAACACAGGTGCGTAAAATTATTGGTGATAGTGATAGGAGTGCTTTAATTTGGTGTTTATAAATAAATAAAAATAAATTAATTTTGTTGAAAATTTATTTGAACTTCCTTCTGTGTCTGCCATATGAGAAACGAGTTGCAAAAATCTCATTGCAATTCGTTTCCATATATTTCGGTCGTTAACCCTTGAGTCAAAGTACATAGGAATCATATGTTCCAATGTTCTCCGCCTAATACAGCATATATGTTTAAGCAAGTCTCACTTTTAGTCCCCGTTTAGACAGGGAAACATCTGGAACGGCAACACTGGAATTGTGAATGGAATGAGTGTGAATGGCGTGTCGCCAGTACGGGAAACAAAAACCCCTCTCCTTTCCCCGTCCGTCCCTCTCCGCCGAATACAGTGTTTCCTTTCCAGATGTTTCCCTGTCTAAACGCGGACTTACTCAAGCATTCTGAAAAACAAAATAACCTCTCTCCGACATTTAACGTAATATACCAACCCAATTTCAAAAATTATTTTCTCACTCACGCATTGCCACTTGCATTGTTGAAAAGGAATAGTGCAAGAGTAATTCATCGTTCCTATCTCCTTTCATTCTCACTGCTCTCGTGCATTCCATTCCCACCTGTATTGCATGAGCAAGAGGCTCACGCACTCATCGCGTTAAGCGCTCACCCGTCTCAACTGCTGCACTATTTATTGCAATTCGCAATTAGCATTGCAAGTGCACCTCCCCTCACATCGTCTCCCACACACACTGAGCTTCGCTATTGCGGTAAGCGCTCTCGCTTTGCTTTCCATTGCTGCGCTCACTGGCTTATTGTAATTTGCAACTGATATTACAAAGAGCGTGAGAAACCACAAACGTATAAAGGTGGTTCCCAACTCGTGGGCAGTGTTTGCTGTTACTAATTTTTATATAACAATTTTATAATTTTTTCATTCAAACGAGGCTGCTTTGGCTATTTAAACGTTATACAGCCCAAATAGAGGGATTTCGAATATTTTGGGAATTGTCGAATTCTGGGGTTTTTTGAGCGCGCGAGCTTTGACTAGAAATTTCAATAGTGTTAAAATTTTTGGCCATCCTTTTTTTGCAGCTTTTGAAGTTTTCGGTATTTTTCATTTTATTGCACCTTGCAAAGTTAAATTTTTCTTTATTTTTTGGGCCTTAATTTTGAGTAAATTTTAGAATTTTCATTTTGAATTCTTTCAAACTCAATTTTTAATTCAAAGCTTTTCGGTGCACCCTTAGAAATTTTTAGTATTAAAGATTCTGTTCATATTCCTTCTGAATTTATCCTTTTATCTGCACTATTGCGGTATAATATTTCCAGTACGGTTTAGTTTCAGTTCTGAGGAAGCTTGAGGCATCGCTTCATAAGTTGGGCGGATTTGATTGTTGTATCTGTTCGCCCGAAAACTATTCACGCCACCTTGAAATATGGGTCAAATTATAAAGTTTATGCGTGTAGCAGATGAGCTACTTGAATTCGGGAATGAATTCAATGACTCGATAGAAGAACATTCCGTGTTCTCTATCGAGGTGCAACGTGAGGAGCTGAATGCCATATGGCAGTCCGTCAAGACTGCTTATGCAGCCTGCTTTCCAGCGGCGCACGCATCTGTGACTAGCACAGAAATGGGGTTGGACGTAATTAAGTCCATTTATAAAAATTGTTACGCTGCATATGTAACTTGCGCAGCTTTGATGGGCGAATTTGCCCATAATCTTTCGTCTGTCCGATCGACTAGCGCTACTATGCTGGCAGAGGAAGGGCCTGCTGAGGTAGCTGCCAACTCCCACATCAATCTTCCGCCGTGTGATACCCAGCTATTTTACGGGGATTACACGTCATGGCCATCCTTTAGGGATTTGTTCACGGCCATTTATATAAATAATTCTCGGTTGAGCCCTGTGGAGAAACTATTCTATCTCATTCAGAAGACTCGTGGGGAAGCTAACGAAATCGTTAGGAAATCTCCCCTTACCCATGAAGGTTTTACGACCGCATGGAAGAATCTTGTTGACCGATATGAGAATCGTCGGATTCTCGTAAATACCCAACTGAAGATTTTGTTTGATCTTGGGAAAGTCACCTCTGAGTCCGGTGCAGGACTCAAAAAATTGCAGAGAGACATTAACAACTGCATATCAGCCTTGGAGCTGCACGGCGTAGATATACGCAATTGGGATGCGATATTTACATATCTATGCTCAACCCGGTTACCCGAAACCACCCTGACACTGTGGGAGCAAACCATAGTTCAGAAGACGGAGATCCCAAAGTGGGAAGACCTGGATCGGTTTTTGACCAGCAGGTTCCAAACGCTGGAAACCGTAGCGGATATCCGCATGGGCATGCCATCGAGCAGCCATTCGGCGAGCAACAATCGCTCGCATCCGCGCCCAGTAGGGGGAGCGCAAAGACATATTCGTGTGCATCATGCGAACATAGCAGAGGCCCACAACAAGTTCGGGTGCCAAGTATGTTCGTCGAAGCAACATGTGTTGCGTAATTGTGCACGGTTCATAGAACTGAGCCCCAAGCAGAGATTGCATGCCGTGAAAAAGCATCATCTCTGCATCAACTGCCTGGCCAGTTCCCACGAAATATGGGATTGCAGGAGCACATTCTCGTGCAACACTTGCACGGCTAGGCATCATACTCTGCTGCACCGAACAGAGTCGAATCAAGCGTTTTCTAGTACCTCCAGAACTAGCCCAGCCAATGTCCCAGTATCTCATCTGCCATCCCAATCTATAAATCCGCCATCTAGCCCCAGTTGCGAGCCATCGATAAGGCAAGTCCACGCTGGGTTCGCAGCATACATGTTAAATTCCAATTAGAATTAGCAATTGATGCAATTGGTTTATATTCTCTAATTCATCAAACAATTAGAATTAGTTCAACTAATTCCCATTAGATAATTGAAATTTTTATTCCAATGGTAAAACTAATTGCAATTAGTTGCCATTAGCAAAAGAAATTGGTTTACCTTTACAATTAGGAATCTAATTGAATTCTGCTAATGCAATTAGATATTCAATTAGCTCGAATTAGAATCAATTATATTGATATTTTCAAAAACAAAAAAAACTATAATATTCATAATATGAGTTTCACACATATATATATTACTTATGTACATAATATGTACTACATATATTACATACATGTACACCTATTTAACGTACGTACTAACTGTTGAATAACTAGAATGACCGGGTATATTCGCTTTCAGCAATACGAGCTTTTCAAAAGAAAAGTCCGTCAAGCGACCCCGCCTTGGACTATTAATAATGCCCGCAAAGGAAAATAGTCGCTCCACAGGGCCTGAAGACGTAAGCGGTGTTTTGCAAAACAGTGCCATTTCCTTTAATGTAGGATATTTGGACCATATATTGGAAGTTTTATCATCATCATTCAAATATTGATGCATCATATTCGAAATAAAATGCTGGCTTTCAGCCTCCTCTGTCAATTTTGACAATGAAGCAGTACTTTCTTCTGCAAAAATGTAATCTGATTTACTAAAAATACCATATATTTATATGTGTCACTTATGCAGAACTTACCACCATACAGTGACTTACATCATTATTCGTTCACTTCAATAATTCTTTGGAAAAAATTTATTTTTATCAAAATAATTGATTCTAATTCGAGCTAATTGAATATCTAATTGCATTAGCAGAATTCAATTAGATTCCTAATTGTAAAGGTAAACCAATTTTTTTTGCTAATGGCAACTAATTGCAATTAGTTTTACCATTGGAATAAAAATTTCAATTACCTAATGGGAATTAGTTGAACTAATTCTAATTGTTTAATGAATTAGAGAATTTCACAAAAGAAGGTTAATTAGCAATCATTAGCATTATCTAATCATTATTTAACATCTTTGGTTCGCAGCAATCACCCACCCTGTTATAGAACCAGAGGCACAGACAAATTCTGTGCACCATAATTTAGTCACCTCAGACCAGAAGACATGCGTAGGGAAACAAGAGGATTTTTCAAAACGGAGTTTTTTGTCGGGGGAGGGGCAGTTCTGCCAGAATTTCACCAAAGAATCAGCTCGCCGTCAAGAGAACGGCCGCGCTCATCAGTCCCAGCTCCCACTACGACAAAATACGTCGCGCAGATCGCGACAATCAATAGGCGGCACGCGAAATGTGCGTAGCTGCAAAGTCGACCTGCCACACGCCGGAGCTCGTCCTCGACCGTCGCGCCCTCGTGTTGAGCAGCGTCGCAGAAAGAGGCCCGCTCATGCTGGAGCTCGTCCTCGACCGTCGCGCCCACGCATCGAGCAGGGCCACCGACCCGAACTCCCTCGCGATAGACCGCGTCCCAGTCCGTCGAGGCTATCGCTGGAGGCAGTTCACCACCGGGAGCAAGGCGCTAAGCATGGCGTTGGTGGATCACGTCTGCCATGCCAAACTACGGACCACACCCATCCATTACGGCCACCGCCACAAAAAGGTACGTCGCGCAGATCGCGACCATCGAGAGGTGGCACACACTGTGCTGATAACGGCCAATCCAACCTGCCTCACGCTGGAGCTCGTCCTCGTCCGTCGCGCCCACGTGCAGAGCAGCGTTGCAATCCGGGGCCCGCTCACGCTGGAGCTCGTCCTCGACCGTCGCGCCCACGCGTCGAGCAAGGCCACCGACCGGAACTCCCTCGCGCTGGAGCTCGTCCTCGACCGTCGCGCCCACGCGTAGCGGAGAACCGCAAGTAGCTCGCTCCATATGACGCGCGCCTGCAACTCGTCGAACACGCGCCGCTATTTATGGAGCGGCAGCAACCCATTGCGTTAGATTAGCGCCCCTATGATTTCCCGCTGACTGACCGCCGGTTCTACGAGCCAGCCGGCCTGATCTTGGGCGCAGACGCCCATGCCCGGATATTTCGCGCCGGTCTTATTATCGGAAGTGCGCGACAGCACACCCAAAATACAATTTTAACTGAATAATATACGGCAACTGCCCTCTCAAAACCCCAATTTTTTAAAAATTTTACTTCACCTATCACCAATAATTGCGCACATATTTTTGAACTTTTGAACATTTTATATGTATTATGCTTAGTTATAAGTTTGAATTTTGAATTGCATTTTATATATTTTTAAAGTTATTGCAGTGGTGCTGCAAGGCGGGCGGCAATGTTTAGGCCGAACGCCCCTAGTGCCATTTGTACCGGTTCGGCTGGAGCGAGGTGGCAACTTGCTGCCAAGTGTCGCCTGGGCCCGAGTGCTGCAAGCCGGTGGCGGTAAGCTGCGCTCGGACACTTGCGATTTACCACTCCAGCGAACCAGGTAAGCCAACGTTTCGCTGCTCCTCCATATGAGGGCATATTTTATTTTTTCGTATCTTTTTCTGCCATCTCCTCCATATGAGGAGTCCATTTGTACGTATATTTAATTTTCCGCCATTGGGCTATTGCACATTTTATTATTTAATAAATATTTATATACGTTTTATAACGAACCATTGAATCTCAGGCTCTTATTTTTTCGCTAATTCGCTTGCTTTTTATCTTTTTTATTCCGTCTTTCCAACGCCGGCAACGAACCGCACAATTTATATATTTCGTTTGACGTCACATGCGCCAAACCCCCTCGACTACGTCGACAATTGCAATTGTTTGTACTACATATTTACCAGTCAATCTTCGAATTTCTCCGCAGCCGCCACGGCGCGCCGAAATTCAACGAAGTTCGCATCGATTCCATTGCCATTTCCCCTGGCACTTGAGTTTCGGTCGGCAACAAAAATCGAGCAAAGCAAAACAAATGTAATTTTTCCTTTCTGTGCTTTTCTGTGCTGAGCGGCCACACGCTCTCTCATATGTGCGCTCTCTCGCTCACGAAACAACAGTTCTTCACCATAACTTTTCGGCCGAATAGATTCCATTTACGAGATGCACCTTCTCTACAATTTACGTTAGATAATATCAACGCCTGTTCGAAACATCTATTATTTATTTGAAGACCGGCGCTTAGTTCAGACGATCTAGATAGAGTTGCATGATAAGTTATATATAATTTTAAAGATTTCGATGAGTACATTTGCACAAAAATATCAGATCAACGATTGGTCAAATCATTTACAAAATAATTGCATTTAAAGATTGCCCATATTTCCTATTGAGCAAAGCATTATTGCATTGAACATAAAAATCTGCGTGCTAGCGGGAAGATGGAGACAAGGGAATAGAAAAATCACACAGCCACAGTTGTGCTTGCACTGCATTTATTACAAACATTAAAGAATGCTACATCTATTATTTATTTGAAGACCGGCGCTTAGTTCAGACGATCTAGAGAGAGTTGCATGATAAATTATATATCATTTTAAAGATTTCGATGAGTACATTTGCACAAAAATATCAGATCAACGATTGGTCAAGTCATTTCCAAAATAATTGCGTTTAAAAATTGCCCATATTTCCTATTGAGCAAAGCATTATTGCATTGAACATAAAAATCTGCGTGCTAGCAGGAAGATGGAGACAAGGGAATAGAAAAATCACACACTCTCTCCTTTCCCACTAATTGCTGAAGAGCCACAGTTGTGCTTGCACTGCATTTATTACAAACATTAAAGAATGCTACATCTATTATTTATTTGAAGACCGGCGCTTAGTTCAGACGATCTAGAGAGAGTTGCATGATAAATTATATATCATTTTAAAGATTTCGAGGTCTATTATTTGACAGTCATGCTATTATTCTAAGAATGGGCTTTTCTAGACGGTTTAAGAATTGCACAATATTGAATGATACACCATTTTGAAAGTTTCACCATGAATTTTCAGGCATAAGTTCTCGAAGATTGTTTGAAAATGTTCTAAAATATTAGAGTTTTTAATTTCGAAAGTTTTGTATTGGGTTATTTCCTTTCGAGATAAAGCCTGCTGAATAGATTTGGAAAACTTTGGCAACAATATTAAGTAAATTTTTTTTTAAATTTAATTTAACTATGTCATAGGGCACACCCGATAATCGGGAGTTATTATTAGTGTTTCTTATTGGATTATACTACCATCATCGAGAAACAGTTTTCAAAAAATTACCTCTCGCTAGGGGGCAAGGTCTCTTGAATCTCTCTCTAGAATGTACTACGTTCCCCTACACTCGTGGTACTACATATGGATACCAATACACAAATAAATGATACGGAAGGCTCCCGTGCCTCAACACTCAAATGAGGTCGATTGCGGCCTTTCAACACCGGTCACTGGGGCACTAGCCCTCAGCTGCAGTGTTGAATAAATGGATTTGGCACTTGACGACGTGGATTTAATTCCGAAAAGTCAAGATCCTACAGTCCCCACCGATGCAGAGGATGAACTACTAGCCTTACAAGCGTCGGTGGATGCGGCAGACAAAGCATACACAGCACGCAAAATCCGGTTATCTGGTGCGAGAAAGCGTCTAAAAACCTTGGCAAGGGCTTTAACATTGAGCAGGCCAGAAAAATGACCTTGGCAAGGGCTTTAACATTGAGCAGGCCAGAAAAATGGCCCAGCGACCGCTTAATGAATATTACAGGGAGGTGAATAAGCCCCAAAGGCAAAAGCGGATACGGTCAGACGGTTCCTCACCAAAAAGAGCATGGGCAAAGCCGAATCCGGATCCATCCGAAAGCCAATGGCACCCCAAGCGGAGCCATCAAAGGTGAGAGCTTCAGTAGCTCAAACGAAACCCGACGATGGCGATGCAGGAACTACCACAAAAAAGCCCAGTTGTGGGGAGGTAGTAGCTGGGGTAAAGCTTGGAAAAATCCCAGCGGAGTTTCCAAGCACCATCTGGTCCACGGACTAACTAAAGATCATCCAGCAAAGCATACTGGAAAAGGTCAAGCAGCCGAGGAAGGGTGAGACTAAACCCAGCTTCACCAGCTACACGTTCCGCCCAGGATGGGTCACCATCACCTGTGCCAACGGAGAAACAGCGGAATCGCTGAAGGCGCTTGTCTCTAGGCAGATGTGCCCAAGCCCCAGATCATTGTGGGGTACTTCCCAGAGGAGGGAACAACCGCGCTTTCGAGCATCTCGGAGCTCATCGAAGGCCAAAACAGCGGCCTGAGAGTGGAAGATTGGCGGGTACTCAACAGAGTTCCAAAAGGAGCGTCGTCAGAAATAACTCTGGCCATAGATCCGCCCTCCGCCGACGCTCTAAAGGGGATGAAACACGTAATAAGTTACGGTTTCGAAAAAGTGCAGCTGAGGCCAAAGACACCAGCGAAAGTGACAGTGCACGCACAAACATCGAGTGCTGCTGCATCTCTTACAGCAGCAAATCCAGACACAGGGGCTGGCAATATGGACGTGGTAGAGGAACAGCCTTGCTGCTCCAACAGTGCCAAAACCACTCCCGCTACGCTGCCAAGGGAAAAAACTCAGCCCAGAAATGGCAGCGGAAAACATAAGGCCTTCTCTGCACAGGGAAGGCTCAGGAAATGGGAGAGGACTCCAGAGGAAGCCGCACTACTTGCCAGCAACAGGGCAAGAAAAGGGCAAATCGCCCTCAGAAGTAGGCTACACAATGCCACTTCTCATGCTGCTAGCAACACAAAGAGGCATATTAAGTGTCTTCAAGTGAATCTTCACCATGCTAAAGCAGCCTCGGGTATTCTAAACAGAAGATTCAGTACAGAAGACTTGGATATAGCTTTTGTCCAAGAACCATGGATCCGTAACGGAGTCATCAAGGGGCTCCAGGATTCAAATGCCAAGGTAATATATTCCAACACACAAAGCCGGCCTAGGGCGGTAATACTAGTAAGTAAAAAACTAACGTTCTGTCCATTTCAGAATTCATGTGCGGAGACCTGGTGGCGATCTGGTTAAAGGTACCGACTCCACGTGGAGAGTGCGAGGTGATTGTTGCCTCAGTGTACCAACCAGGAGACACCACCGAAGTTCCCACCAGAGAAGTGGTGGCTCTAATAGAGCATTGCCGCAAGAGGCAGCTGAAATGGATCATTGGCTGTGACGCCAACGCACACCATACCATATGGGGCAGCACTGACATCAACACAAGGGGTGAGTACCTTCTTGAGTGTATTACCAAGAACAATATCGCTATTCTTAACAGGGGTGACGAACCAACGTTTGTAACTACTCCACAGTGCCGATACAAATGGCACACGAGTTGGACGCGGAAGCCTCTGAACTCCACACATCCATTGAACAGGCATTCCTTGAAGGCTGTCCTGAGAGTAAGAGGAAAACTCACAGGGATGGGATGTCCCATGGTGGAACAATCTCCTAAGCCGCCTAAGAGTGCCCCACGAAAAATATGGAACACTAAACCCAATAAAGTGTTACTTTTCATTAAGAGCCTAACACAACTGAGTTAAATACAGGCCAGCACAAAAGATTCAATCGGCGGTCGCGGTGCGCAACAAAGGCCTTCTAACAATAAGAATACCTCTCGCTATATTGGTGAATATGCAAAGTGCCATCCTGTGCATACACCAGGCGCATCTTGTAAATGGAATCTATTCGGCCGAATATTTTTGGTGAAAAACTATTGTTTTCTGAGCGGCGGAGCGCAGAAATAGAGCGTAGTGCCGCTCAGCATCGAAAAAGCGAAACAGAAAACAGAGGCGAAATTCCGTTTGCTTTGCCTTACTCAATTTGGCTGTATTCCTAAACGTCAGTTGCGCTGCATAAGTACAAAGCAGCATGTTCCTAAACGTAAACAAAAAAAGGGCACGTGCACCCTGTTCCTAAACGCAGGCATCAAGTTGTCGGTAGGCATCAAATGCGCAAACTGCTCATCACAAATTTTGTTGATGCTTTGTGATTACTTAGGTTATGTTTTTTCAGCTGCACTGAAACTTTTAGGACGCGATTAAATTTCGCCTCCTTTTTCTCAATTTTATAATTATTATACGAGTTTATGTTTATTCGGCAGCTTGAATGTTAGAAAGAATAGTTTTTATTCGGACTGACTTGCCAAAGAGAAATGACAATACTTAGTTGTCTATTTCTGTTCTGAAACAAATCAATTTTAAGTGTACAACAACAAAGAATTCGAATTATTGATCACATGGGCAGGTCATATAGCTATTTCGGTTTTTGCCAGAAAACCTCATCAGTGACTTTTAATGTGAATTCTAATAATTTCTAAACGACTAATTACTCGAAATAGAAGCATTAATGGTAAAGTCTGTGAAAGGAGTTAAACCATGAACCTATGACGTAGTAAGCGAATGTGCTAACCATCACACCATCGGACTGGACGACTCTGCGCTGACAAACATCACAGTTACCTGCTGTCTATATCAAACGCATAGTGTTTGTTGTTATTGTACACTGTCTAATGCAATTGTTTTTGCCTTACTTGAGAGCTCCGTCGGAGCACATACTTGAGGCAAATGAATGTATCAGTTTTTGTTTCTGTAAGAACATTTCTTCGTTTTTACTCTATGTTTACTTTCTGATTTGGGTGTGTCCTCCCTATCATATTATACGAGTTTATGTTTATTCGGCAGCTTGAATGTTAGAAAGAATAGTTTTTATTCGGACTGACTTGCCTGACTATTTCGAGTAATTAGTCGTTTAGAAATTATTAGAATTCACATTAAAAGTCACTGATGAGGTTTTCTGGCAAAAACCGAAATAGCTATATGACCTGCCCATGTGAGCAATAATTCTAATTCTTTGTTGTCGTACACTTAAAATTTCTTTGTTTCAGAACAGAAATAGACAACTAAGTATTGTCATTTCTCTTTGGCAAGTCAGTCCGAATAAAAACTATTCTTTCTAATTTTTTAATTAATTTCGAGTTGCTGGGAGTTTATTCGCTACTCAAATGCAAAAATGCGTTGAATATGTAGTTTTTTACCAAATCCATTTTGTGAAAGCAATGTTGAGCATCAAGTGCGTTCCCAAACTAAAAACTGTTGCCAACCTAATTTATGCAATGCATCGCAGTAGCACTCGAAAAACAGATCAGTAGAGCATTGGCGGCGCAGCACTGCTTTGCATAAGTATGGTTAGAAATGCAGCCTTTCTGTTGGAAACCCAAATTCAAGCGCCAGCGCAAATAGCAAGGCAGATTTTATTTTATTTCACTTTATCTAATACCAAACGCAAATAGCAAAAAGGAAATCGATTTAAGAATATGCTCACAATTTCTACGCAGCCGCAGGGCGCGCCGAAATCCTTCGAAGTTCGCATCTATTGCATGCCATTTGCGCTGGCGCCTGATAATTATGTGGGGAAAAAAAAAGCGAGGAACCCAAAGAGCGGGCATGTGAATTTTGCCTGTTTCGCAGTTGCATTTTTTATGTTCATGCGTGTGAATGTTCGTCGTGTAGCCGAATGAGATAGAAAGTAGGAGTCAGGGAAATGAATTGAGAATTCTTGTGTGTTCACTCTCGATGTGAGTTGCCAAGCGGTTGTAAGAAGCTTCAATAAATACAGTTCTCTAGGCTTTTGGCACGAGATGAACGCTTTGCTTAAAGGATAATTTTAACAAAACCCAAAAACGGTGTGCTAAAATTAAATGGCTAAATTACGTTTTGGACTACTCTTAAACATAAGACAAAGAAATCTAATAATTGCTTTTGCATATGCAATGTAAATAAACTGCGTCTAATTCAAAAATAACATTGAAACTATGAATGACAACTTTTTCCAATTCATTATACTTATAGATCAATTCCATTGAGTTCTTCCTGCAATTTTAGCGAACTGCCATGCTTGTTGTCCCATTTCACATTGATATTTCTGCAATAAATTACCCACGTATATAGATACATAGATGTTTCATTTTGTAATTTGTTTATTGAGCAGCAGAAGTTTTACTTCAAAAGTGTATCGACTGCCAAGAACAGAGCCGTCGCAACGTCGGAAAACGAGTTTCGAACGGTCCAAACACAAACGGCCCCAGGGCGGAAAGAGCAGCCGCAACGTGGGATTAATTCCGCACCGCACAAAGCTGCGCGAGCATTACTCCATCTCAAGGAGTTGGAAGCGGATGAGTCCTTTCCATTTCGTTTTATGTACAATTTATTTTGCGGCCTGTCGTCTTATGGAGTTCGTGGCAAATTGTTTGTGCGTTTTATAATTGAATCGAGGATAATACATAATGAAAAATCGCAAACAATTTCATAGCATAAATTGCATTTAAGTGCATTCGAAATTAATGAAAACTGTCCGGAGACAATAGTTTAAGGTTGAATTTTAAATTTTTTCACATACATACATATATTACATATATAAAAAAATTTTTTGTTTAGTAAAGCGGCTGTAATTACAAATTACCACTTCTCAGAGTTAATTTTATGTTATTATTTTTTCTTTATTGGTTTTATAGTCGTGTTCATGAGCAGCTTTAATTCGGTGTGGCAGGGCCCCACCCCATTCGCTTTGTTAACTCGGTCGTGCCATGAACATCGAGGAGCGAGTGCGAGGAGTGTTATTGCACAGCGCTGTGCGAATTGTCTTTCGCCTCATCATCTACTGAATATTTTCCAATATTGGTAGCCATAAAATAAAATCTTTTCTAAAATATATTTTATAATTAAAAAATTGCAAATTCATATGATACACAATACAATTGGGGTGTTCAGAGTTTCATGTTATCTAGTGTGCTTTCCTTGCCGCCTGCTAAATTAAAACCACTTTGCCATCTGGCACATTTTTTTGTTGTTCCTTTGCACGCAAACAAGAGATGCCACTAGTTGAACAAATTGTCATGAGTTGGATCGTGTTTCTCTACTTCTGTTTTAATGGAATATTGTTTTTTGCGAGAGTAATAAATCCTTAATAATATGTAAATTAATAAGATGAGTTGGTTACGAGAATGTGACTTCTCAGCTCGACTGCTTATTTTATTCTGAATATTCAGTACAATATATTTTTTCTCTATAAACTTTTCAATCAACGTTTTCTTTTTTATTTTACAAAATATTAATTCCAACTTGAGTTTTTACTCTTCAAAGTGCGCTGCTCACAGTTGTCTTTTACGACGGCAATTAGTAACTTCGTCCTGAACGTATGTGGTGGAAATGCAGAAAAGTGCTAGCAGCCAGTTGCATTGTTGGTCATCATTAACTATTCCCTTCGTCAAGTTCGAAACGTCCTCGGTTCGATGTTACATAGATTAGTGTATCTACGCATTTAGTAAATTGGACCATTCCTTTTGTTGTTCGTTACTGGTTGGCTGATTGAATGTTGTCGTTGGTTGATTGAATTTAATATGGCTAGCGAAGCCGTAGGGTTACATACTAATTGCATATTTTTTAACAATTTCATTATAAGGAAAAATGTGTAAATATTCAAAATTGATAAAGAGCTTTTTTTTAACAAAATTGTTTAATAGTTTTTTTGGTTTGATATCTAATTATGTAGATTTCAGTTCCTTATATTGAAAGTGTGGATATTGGAATATTTAATATGATTAATTTATGTAGGGCAGAAATTATCGGAGATTACTTTTGTGAATTTGTTTTCCTTCGATTAAAACCGTGGTTCCTAAATCTTTTTCGACAACCTTTTCTATAAAAATTATGGTCTGCACCTGTATCGCCCTGATCGTGATTGTCATAACACTGGTTTTCATGGTAATTGTAGTCATGATAAGAATTATCACCAAAACGATCGTCAGGATAAAAATCATCATGATAGCTATCGCCCTCAACCTCTTTTAGGCTTGCTTCTGGCATATAATTTACCTTTTGTGCTTTTCTAAATGGAGATAGACTAGAGTCTGATTGTTCGCGAGGGCGTTTAGGAATGAATGCCTGATATTTTCGCTGCTCTTGTGGCTGAGGAGCATGACCAAACGAGTGAGATTAGTTGTTATTCTGATTTTGTCGGGTAGGTTGCCGGAAGAATGATGAGCTGTGATCAATCTCCATAGGAGTTGGTCTATTGCTAGAATGCAAAAATGACTGATTCTTACGCTGTATTATTTGATACTGTGGTATTGTGGGTTTCGGTTTATCTGGTTTTATAGAATTACCTACTGCAAAAGTGCGCGCGAAATCATAACGCTTGTGATTAGTTTCGAGCTCCTGCCCAACTGCAAGTGCGGTTGGGAGATCTTTAGGACTCGCTGAGAAGAGTATGTCGCAGATTGGACGGCGGAGGCCCGAAATAAAAACACGTAGTGCGTTTTTTCTTGCACGTTCGTTAAGGGCTGTAATAACTTCTGGATTACCACTGTGGGTCATTATTTGCTTATTGATTATTAATGTCAATTGCTTATCCACCATATCATAGTAATCCATAATTGATAACTTATCTTGCCGCAGAATACTCAACTCGTTTTCTAAAACGTAAATTGGTCGTTTGTCTGAGTAAGTCTGGTCCAGTCTGGCGATAATCACCTTAAAATTAAGAGCAGTATTAAACGAAGAAAGCTCGTGTGGTTGGGTGCCCATCGAGCTCGTCCCCAGGTGGTGGATAGGGGTACGCCACGGTTCTCTTCCGTGGTTAAAGGGGCCATAGCAAACTGTGAAAGCCTCTTCGCGAACCAACCCCCCTCGCAGCAGGGTTACAATGCAATCCTCTTCATGGAAGTCAACCTATGGACTTGACAGTGGCTATCTAACCACCTTCCCACCCTCAAATCGCAATCGACTGAACTGGATGACGGAAAAACAGCAATGCAGACTACGCATACTGATCAGCCGATGGCGGAGGCCGTGATCCCGGATGAAGCTGGTCTGCGGCCGGACGTCCAACTTGGGACCAAGGTGGTACCAGCCGTCAACCGATCAGGCCTGTCCAAATCTCGGCTCAGAAAGCTAACAAGACGGGCAAGGGAGTTGGGAAAGACCACTGAGGCTACCTCTACCACGGCCATGGATGTTGGCAAGAGACCCAGATCGACAGAAGTCACTCCGACTGAAGCCGACGGGCTCTTCCCAAAATCAAGGTTCGAGGCTGAGTAAGGGGAAAAGGCAGAAACTTGTCGCTGCCCTATCCCAAAGCCAAATTCGGTGAATGGAGCCCCTACTCGAGCGGGTCACCAGAGTGCGGGAGGTGAGGCAGACAAGGCCGGAACTTACCGCGCTGTGCAACCAAGTGGTTTCATCCTCACTTGTGGCTAATATCGGCAAAATGGGAGAGAAAAATGACAAGGCTTCACTGTCCATTAGGAAAGCATGCATCCGTCTTTCAGGCGGAAGTCTTTGCAATCCTAAAGGCCATGGATTTCGTCAAGGAGAGTGGATGGTCTGGCAAGAGCATTTGCGTCTATAGTGACAGTCAGGCTGCACTTATGGTCTTGCTCAACCCAATCACCACCTCCAAGACAGTCGAAGAGTGTAAAGCCAAGCTTAACAGCGTAGGCTTTCACAACTCACTTGCCCTCCTTTGGGTACCGGGCCACTTGAGGTGTCCGATGAACATGCAAGATCAGGTTCTGAAGACCACTTTATGGGCCCTGCCCACGGCCTGCCTTCTTCCATGGTCAAAGCGTCCATAAAAGACTGGGTTGGTTCTCAACACGGTCAAAGATGGGCCGGGCTAGCTGGATGCTGACAGACGAAGTTCTTGCTTTCAACCGTCGACAAAAGAAAGTCTTCTTTTCTTAGGTCTCTAAACCGTAAGGACTGTAGACTTCTTGTGGGCGTCCTGACCGGTCATACCTCCTGTGCAAAACACCTGAGTGCGACGGGTCTTGCCGACGACAGCCTCTGTGAGAGCTGTCTGGAGGACGAGGATACCGCTACCCACTTCTTATGCGAGTGTCCCGCCTTTTCCAGGTCGCGATTGCAGCTGCTGGAGTCCGACGTGGTGAGAATTTACCTACCAAGTTCCTTGCCACCATCGAAAATCCTCCGCTTTACTAAAAGCTCAGGAAGATTTCAATAAAAGGAATTCGCTTACCAGTACAATGGACAAATACTTGTCTGCGTGCTGGTAGGTTTTTCATATTCCATTATAAAAAAAAAAAAAAATAAAAAATAAAATTTTTCACCCACTTCCCGACTACTTAGAGATCTGAAACTTTGCATACATGCGTAAACACGCTTTTATGGGCGTAGGATAAGGGGCGTGGCACTCTTTTTATCAACTCCAGATTTGTGTATAACTTTAGAACTACACATCACACATCAATGAAACTCGGTAGGAACTTACTACATATCGATATCCTTCTACTGAGAAAATAAGGCGGGCACTGGATAAGGGGGCGTGGCACCGCCCATACAAACAAAATTTTTGATCTCGATTAGCTTTGGAACTAAAGGTCGTGTAGCATTGAAATTTCGTATGCAGTCGCCTCTTGGATGTCTCGTCCCACTGGTAAAATTGTATGGGCGTAGGATAAGTGGCGTGGCACTTTTTTTTTATCAACTCCAGATTTGTGTATAACTAGAACTACACATCACACATCAATGAAACTCGGTAGGAACTTACTACATATCCATATCCTTCTACTGAGAAAATAAGACGGGCACTGGATAAGAGGGCGTGGCACCCCCCCATACAAACAAAATTTTTGATCTCGATTAGCTTTGGAACTAAAGGTCGTGTAGCATTGAAATTTCGTATGCAGTCGCCTCTTGGATGTGTCGTCCCACTGGTAAAATTTTATGGGCGTAGGATAAGGGGCGTGGCACTTTTTTCTCAACTCCAGATTTGTGTATAACTTTAGAACTACACATCACACATCAATGAAACTCGGTAGGAACTTACTACATATCCATATCCTTCTACTGAGAAAATAGGGCGGACACTGGATAAGGGGGCGTGGCACGCCCCATACAAACAAAATGTGTGATCTCGATTAGCTTTGGAACTAAAGGTCGTGCAGCATTGAAATTTCGTATGCAGTCGTCTCTTGGATGTGTCGTCCCACTGGTATATTTTATGGGCGTAGGATAAGTGGCGTGGCACTTTTTTATAAACTCCAGATTTGTGTATAACTTTAGAACAACACATCACACATCAATGAAACTCGGTAGGAGCTTACTACATATCCATATCCCTCTACTGAGAAAATAAGGCGGGCACTGGATAAGGGGGCGTGGCACCCCCCATACAAACAAAATTTTTGATCTCGATTAGCTTTGGAACTAAAGGTCGTGTAGCATTGAAATTTCGTATGCAGTCGCCTCTTGGATGTGTCGTCCCACTGGTAAAATTTTATGGGCGTAGGATAAGGGGCGTGGCACTTTTTTCTCAACTCCAGATTTGTGTACTTGAGGTGTCCGATGAACATGCAAGATCAGGTTCTGAAGACCACTTTATGGGCCCTGCCCACGGCCTGCCTTCTTCCATGGTCAAAGCGTCCATAAAAGACTGGGTTGGTTCTCAACACGGTCAAAGATGGGCCGGGCTAGCTGGATGCTGACAGACGAAGTTCTTGCTTTCAACCGTCGACAAAAGAAAGTCTTCTTTTCTTAGGTCTCTAAACCGTAAGGACTGTAGACTTCTTGTGGGCGTCCTGACCGGTCATACCTCCTGTGCAAAACACCTGAGTGCGACGGGTCTTGCCGACGACAGCCTCTGTGAGAGCTGTCTGGAGGACGAGGATACCGCTACCCACTTCTTATGCGAGTGTCCCGCCTTTTCCAGGTCGCGATTGCAGCTGCTGGAGTCCGACGTGGTGAGAATTTACCTACCAAGTTCCTTGCCACCATCGAAAATCCTCCGCTTTACTAAAAGCTCAGGAAGATTTCAATAAAAGGAATTCGCTTACCAGTACAATGGACAAATACTTGTCTGCGTGCTGGTAGGTTTTTCATATTCCATTATAAAAAAAAAAAAAAATAAAAAATAAAATTTTTCACCCACTTCCCGACTACTTAGAGATCTGAAACTTTGCATACATGCGTAAACACGCTTTTATGGGCGTAGGATAAGGGGCGTGGCACTCTTTTTATCAACTCCAGATTTGTGTATAACTTTAGAACTACACATCACACATCAATGAAACTCGGTAGGAACTTACTACATATCGATATCCTTCTACTGAGAAAATAAGGCGGGCACTGGATAAGGGGGCGTGGCACCGCCCATACAAACAAAATTTTTGATCTCGATTAGCTTTGGAACTAAAGGTCGTGTAGCATTGAAATTTCGTATGCAGTCGCCTCTTGGATGTCTCGTCCCACTGGTAAAATTGTATGGGCGTAGGATAAGTGGCGTGGCACTTTTTTTTTATCAACTCCAGATTTGTGTATAACTAGAACTACACATCACACATCAATGAAACTCGGTAGGAACTTACTACATATCCATATCCTTCTACTGAGAAAATAAGACGGGCACTGGATAAGAGGGCGTGGCACCCCCCCATACAAACAAAATTTTTGATCTCGATTAGCTTTGGAACTAAAGGTCGTGTAGCATTGAAATTTCGTATGCAGTCGCCTCTTGGATGTGTCGTCCCACTGGTAAAATTTTATGGGCGTAGGATAAGGGGCGTGGCACTTTTTTCTCAACTCCAGATTTGTGTATAACTTTAGAACTACACATCACACATCAATGAAACTCGGTAGGAACTTACTACATATCCATATCCTTCTACTGAGAAAATAGGGCGGACACTGGATAAGGGGGCGTGGCACGCCCCATACAAACAAAATGTGTGATCTCGATTAGCTTTGGAACTAAAGGTCGTGCAGCATTGAAATTTCGTATGCAGTCGTCTCTTGGATGTGTCGTCCCACTGGTATATTTTATGGGCGTAGGATAAGTGGCGTGGCACTTTTTTATAAACTCCAGATTTGTGTATAACTTTAGAACAACACATCACACATCAATGAAACTCGGTAGGAGCTTACTACATATCCATATCCCTCTACTGAGAAAATAAGGCGGGCACTGGATAAGGGGGCGTGGCACCCCCCATACAAACAAAATTTTTGATCTCGATTAGCTTTGGAACTAAAGGTCGTGTAGCATTGAAATTTCGTATGCAGTCGCCTCTTGGATGTGTCGTCCCACTGGTAAAATTTTATGGGCGTAGGATAAGGGGCGTGGCACTTTTTTCTCAACTCCAGATTTGTGTATAACTTTAGAACTACACATGACACATCAATGAAACTCGGTAGGAACTTACTACATATCCATACCCTTCTACTGGGAAAATAAGACGGACAAGTGGACAAGAGGGCGTGGCACCGCCCTTACAAACAAAATGTTTATATCGAATAGCTTTGGAACTAAAAGTCGTGCAGCATTGAAATTCCGTATGCGGGATGCTTCGTCCCACTGGTAACATTTTATGGGCGTAGGACAGGGCGCGTGGTACTTTTCAAGCAACTACACACTTGGGCTTCAGTTTATAATTATAGGTACACCACACATCAATGAAAAACGATAGGAACTTACTCGCCGCGCCTTGCACGCAAAATAGCAACAACTCACCGCACTAAAGCAACGGGGGTTTTGCGCATGGGCCGAGCTCGCCGCGCTTTGTAAGCAAAACAACAACAACTCATCGCGCCACAAATATGCCACGAATACTAGTGTCGATCTAAGCCGTATTATTTGTTAAATTGAGGATATGACGATAGGAGACACTGTGAATACCCTAAATATTGTGTACTGCTCTGCAAGTGTTTAGTTCTGACAGCCCTAGCTCTTTTTGTGTATAGCGCTGAATTAGCGGCAAGCCGAATGTGCGGCAAAAGAGACACAAAAAGAGTTAGGGCCGAACTTATTTTCGGAGCTGCTGGTCGATCACATATAATTTGGCGACCAAGCAGGTGAGTTCGTTAGCTATTATTGTGCTCTTTTATATATCTCTACATATCTATGTGTACTTTGCGCCAGTTGCGTAACTGAGATATACTTTGGCCATTCGGGCTATTATTATTTCGTACATACATATGTATATCTGCCTACTATTATAATTTAAACTTTTATAATAAAGTCTTGTGGTGTACACCGGAACGTGGCACCCAAATATTTTTCCTATTTTTTCTTGGTTTTTACATGTACCGAGCATAAGCTACAGCGGACTCTACTGACAGCCGAATCCGGAATTAGCGTTTTTGGCCCTTGCAGTGGGCAATAAATTGCCGGCTACCACCGGCAATACGAAAGGCTTGCGAGCCTTTCTTCAGCAAGTTTTAAATTCTTTTTGCGAAAAATTTCAGAGCTCTAAAATTGAATTTATAGAAGACTAAAAAGTAGAAAATAATATTATATAAAAAAAAACTTTTTAAAAATAAGCTTTAATTCATTTAATGTACTAAAAATTAGAAAATAAATTGTTTCGAAGTCACCTGTATCTTACTATCAATAAAAGCTTGTGCGCTCATCAATATCCATATTCAAAATATCTTTCATTACAAAAAACTGATACATTCATTTGCCTCAAGTATGTGCTCCGATGGAGCTCTCAAGTAAGGCAAAATCAATTGCATTAGACAGTGTACAATAACAACAAAGACTATGCGTTTAATATAGACAGCAGGTAACTGTGATGTTTGCCAGCGCAGAGTCGTCCAGCCCGATGGTGTGATGGTTAGCGCATTCGCTTACTACGTCATAGGTTCATGGTTCAACTCCTACGTTTCACAGACTACCATTAATGCTTCTATTTCGAGTAATTAGTCGTTTAGAAATTATTAGAATTCACGTTAAAAGTCACTGATGAGGTTTTCTGGCAAAAACCTAAATAGCTATATGACCTGCCCATGTGAGCAATAATTCTAATTCTTTGTTGTTGTACACTTAAAATTGCTTTGTTTCAGAACAGAAATAGACAACTAAGTATTGTCATTCCTATTTGGCAAGTCAGTCCGAATAAAAACTATTCTTTCTAACATTCAAGCTGCCGAATAAACTCTTATAATTAATATTATTTTTCATTAATTTGGTGTTATGAAACGTGAAATGTTCCTTTAATGTATTTACATATGTACAAATTTTTGTTTGTAATAAATAGTAACATTAATAATATGTTGGACAAGTTTATATCTGAGCTTTTAATCATTTTTAATAGAAGTTTTTTTTGATGCAATAGGATCGATAGTTATCCGTGAAACTATCGAGTAGTGCCACTATCGATAGTTTTGCAGCTCTAGTGTACATATTGAACACAATTGTTTTTTCTTTTTTATCATAATAAAGTTTTTATGGGTTGGTGTTTTCTCTTCCAAAAGGAACTTTTGGGTAGCAATGTTTTATGGGATTCCCCTACATACAGAACAGGCAAATTGAAATTTTTACTCCTTGTTCAAATATTCTTAGGTATCCAAATGTTTTCTGAGTCGACTTTTCTTTGCGATTTTTTGTTCTTATGAGCTTTTAAAAAATTTTTGAACGTATCCCAAATTATGCAATGTAATTTATGTCTATTTCTATGCGATTTTTTAGTTTTATGCACTTTTTGAAAATAATGGAACACATCCCTATTTTTACTATATGTACATTAGTGTATTTGTTTATGCGATTTCCTTTTGTGCGGTAAGTTGTGGAACGCATCCACCGCATAAAAAGAGAATTGACAGTATATAGATCATTAAATCACATCAAATACATCAACAAATATTCTTGGGACAGACGGGAAAGGAGGAGCGCTGCTATTCAACCGAAAACAACGAAAACCAAGAACAGACCAGACGGGAAAAGAAAACTACTCTCATTAAATGAAATAGAATTAAATTGAGCAACAGCCAATCAGAGCCAAACAGGGAAGAAGAAGCACTGCTTTATATAAGCAGCACAGAAACACGCTTTGCTCTAATGCTTTCAGTCATAGAGTAGAATAGAGGCCCAACTCTTTCAAGATGCTCTCGCACTTACTAACACTAACACAAAACCTCTCTTCTTCGCCTCACGTACGCGCCAATACTTGCAAAATTTACACATACCATCACATTATTCAATTCTTTTCTGAGCGTAAAAAACCCTTTCTGAGGTGAAATTCAATAAAATGAACCTGACTGGGGTGAAATAGGACGCGACTGGGGTGAAATTGTCTTGCGCTCTTTCCTTGTCTGAGGTGGAAAAGCCTCTTTGAAGGATGCCAACTTTTATTCCTTATGCTGTTCAATACACGAATTATAAAATATATTGCAGACATTTCAATATGAAATAGGACAACAAGCTTGGCAGTTTGCTTTTATGGATAGTAAGATACAGGTGACTTGGAAACAATTTATTTTCTACTTTTTAGTGCATTTAATGAATAAAAGCTTATTTTAAAAAAGTTAGTTTTTATATAATATTATTTCATAAAGAGGATGGCTTTGACCATAATTCGGCCCGCAAACGTCAGTTAGATGTACAACCTTTCCGAATAGTTGAGGACAGTGGTTTCTGCGAATTTGTCAAGCGTCTTGATCCTCGGTATGTACTACCAAGCAGGACAACTTTACAGAATGCGCATATGAAAGATATGTACGACAAAGTTAAAAAAAAATTGCAG
The DNA here is from genome assembly GCA_963457695.1 of Neria commutata. Classification (NCBI taxonomy): domain Eukaryota; kingdom Metazoa; phylum Arthropoda; class Insecta; order Diptera; family Micropezidae; genus Neria; species Neria commutata. The sequence continues at coordinate 42,003,293 of OY735245.1, read as the reverse complement.
ATAATCTTAAACGGTGTAGATCATTGTGCCATAACAACAAATGGCTGGACATCGAGAGCAAATGAAAACTACCTTACTGTAACTTGTCATTTTGTGACGAATTCAGCATTGAACTCGGCAGTTTTGTCAATAAAAAATTTATTTTATCTTTTACTATTATTTTTCATTTAAACGTGAAATGTTCCTTTAATGTATTTTTGTTTGTTATAAATATTGGCTAAGCGCCAATGAAAAATTCCGTTTCATTTCATATAAACCTCACCTTTTCTCTTCTCCAATTCTTATCCCGTTCTCCTCACAATCCACTTCCAGTCCGCTCCCTTCCAGCTGTCACCTTTTTCCCATTTCTCCGCTCTCGCGCAAATATGCGCACTCACTGATTGACACAATTAGGGCGGGTTTCACAGTGGTTATTTAAATCTAATTTGCAAATTGAGTTTAAATCTAGTTTAACTTTCCTTGAGTTTCACAGTACATTTATTTAAATACGGAATATTTGACATTTGAAGGTTGGCACAACTTGCCAAAAACATATGTTCAATTGCTCAATTGTGGAAGCAGCGCGAACTAAAAATTTTTCGTCGGCCGAAAGAAGTGAATTATGGGATATTGTGCAAAGAATCTACAGTTTATATTATTTATGATACTACGGGATCATTTATATGTGCTATATCATGCAGTTTTATGTTTAATTTGATCTCTTATAAATTGCTATATTGTCCACGCAGCTTGCTTACACATCCGAAATCAGCTTTATTTGTTTTCGATTGCAACTCTGTGCCGTACTTAAATATCCACAATCGGCTATTTAAATCGTATTTAACTTCCAACTGTGAAACTGAAATTCCCTATTTAAACTGCAATCAGAGTTTAAATATCCACTGTGAAACTGGCCCTTAAAAACAATCTCTTAGTGACCGCAGTGACCGCGACGGACCTTCTTTCAATTTCATTATTGTTCATAAACTTGATAAAACTATTATTTAAAAGTAATTAAACGCGCAAACCCGCGCATATGAGCTAAAAACCACCGTGTTGCCTTTATTTAAAAATATATAAGTCAAAAGTGATTTAAACAAATAGTAATATGTTCGACAAGTTTATATCTGAGCTTTTAATCATTTTTAATATGTTTTTTTGATGCGATAGTTATCCGGAAAACTACCGAGTAGTGCGACTATTGATAGTTTTGCAGCTCTAATTTCTTGGGCAATCTCACGCTTTGTGGTTTCGAGCAATTATCCTCCTCGGGCAAGTTACCCTTGCCAGACTTCTTGACCAAACCTCGCACCAGTGGCTTCGAGCCTGTGAGATTAAAGCCCCTACTAGGAATACCCGTTTGTAGGTTCAAGCGGAATATGCAACTCCTGCTGACGACTTCGTGGATACCATCGTGACTATCGCTGCCTCCGGAGATCCCGTCTTTTTCAAGAGCCTAGAGCTCTATAGAGTTTAAGTATTATTCTTTCGTATTAAGCTAAACTAAGAAAACTGTGTAAATAAATCTCCAAAGTTCTCGGAACGAAACAGTCGCGTTCTTTTCCTTTTCCCAGAAATATAAATAATTTTGTAGCGAACCCTGGACGGGCGGTGAGGATACCCCGGCTGTTATCGTCGTCCGCCCCAGCTAGGAGACTCGACGGAAGAAACGTCGATACAAATGGCGCCCGAGCAGAGACCTAAGGAAGAGAACAGCGCGCGGACAGACTAGCCACGAAGATTACAACGGAGACAACAGTACATGCAGAGACAACAGAGTTAGCAGTGACAACGGAGACAGCAGTGAAAGCAGAGACAACAATGTATGCAGAGACAACAGGAAAAGCAGAGGCAACAGTGACAGAGATGCCAGCCGATGCCCATCCAGCATTACCTCGCCGAGCGCGGCTACAGAACGACCGCTGACAACAATGCCGTACCCAACGATCATCGACCATGTACGCAAGTGGTCCGTCAAATACGAGGGCGGACCAGACCCGATCGATTTTATCGATATCTACAGCGTGCTAAAAGATCAGCTTGCGTGGACAATGCCCATCCTACTCCACGGGAACGCCTTGGTTTGGTTCCACAACAACAACTGCAACTGGACGGAATGGCGTGCCTTTAAAATAGACTTCCTTCGGTTTCATCTATCAGCTCGCTACTTGGAGCGGCTGGAGGATGAAATCCGGCAGCGTACGCAGAGGCACCAAGAGACATTCAAAGACTACATGTTGGCCCTGCAGAACATGATGGGACACGCAGGACTCTCAGACGCCCAAAAATTGGAGAGGGTCTACTGGAAATCTGACCCTGAGTAGAGACTGTACATACGGCAGAAGGCCTTTGACACCTAGGAAGAACTAATGGCCCTGGCGAAGGAGCTGGAAAAAATTCGAGTGGAGCAGCGGCAAGTAGCGACTCCTCCGCGGACCATAGTGGAGAGACACCGGATGGCGACGCAGGAGGTAATGCCTCAAATCAACCCCCGCACAGCATCCCGGCGATGTGGATGCGATGAACACCTTGCCCGAGAGTGCCGAAACCCACAGATCCTGTTTTGCTGGGAGTGTGGCCACCATCGAAGATCATCGAGTGCTACAACCGTAGATCGGGAAGTTTAAGACGTGCCTAGCACGAACAGCCACCAGCAGTACCGTATTTAGTAGTACAGTATTTAAGTACCGCCGCCGCCTACCTTTGCACCACTTACTCTGCCACCACATCCTCTGGACCCGCAGAGCTACATACAAAACAACCCGAAGAGCTATACGTAAGTAAGTACTCAATCTTCTCCTTGATATATTTCCTGGTCAATCTCACGCTTTGTAGTTTCGAGCGGTGAGATATTTGCCATTTTCTCTGGTTTCGAGCAGAGTGTTATCCTCCTCGGGCAAGTTACCCTTGCCAGACTTCTTGACCAAACCTCGTACCAGTGGCTTCGAGCCTGTGATATTACAGCTCCTACTAGGAATACCCGCTTGTAGGTTCAAGCGGAGTATATAACTCTCTGCTGACAACTTCATGGATACCATCGTGACTATCGCTGCCACCGGAGATCCTGTCTTTTCCAAGAGCATAGAGTGCTATAGAGTTTAAGTATTACATATTCTTTTGTATTAAGCTAAGCTAAGAAAACTGTGAAAATAAATCTCACAAGTTCTCGGAACGAAACAGTCGCGTTCTTTTCCTTTTCCCACAAATATAAATAGTTTTGTAGCGAACCCTGGACGACCGGTGAGGATACCTCGGCTGTTATCGTCGTCCGCCCCAGCGCGGAGACTCGATGGAAGAAACGTCGTTAAAACCTCCTAAAGCCGTGATGACAATTTTTGTGACAATCGATCAGGGCCATTTTCTAAATGCCTGGATAGTTTTTCTCTTAACCAGCGGATAAACACCTACTCGATAATAGTTGACCTGGCGGATCAGAATTTTCGTTTACACTATGTGCTGGTTAACAATGTGTTAAGGGAAAAACCTAAAAGATCTGGCAATTATTGTAGTACATTTGTTGTCAATAAGAATAGCAAATTAAATTTCAAAACCCTTTTCAGTTAAATAAGTGAGGAAGCATCAGTCGGGTTTTACCGACAGAGTAATACCCTACACCAAGTAACCGAGTGGGGTGATAATACACTGAAATAAATGAAATTGTGGGTGCATTAAATTTACTGCCTACATAGTGGGCGGACCACGCCCATTTTTCAGAAACTATAAGATAATCCTAATATGACTATATATGACAACTTTTGATACTCTGATGGATTTAGGACAAAAGTTATGGGTATATTAAATTTGCCGTCCCTTTGGTGGGGGGACCACGCCCATTTTGGCAGAATTTAAATATATTCTTACCAGCAATGAAGTTACCAATTATGACCGCTCTGATGTATATATTATGGAAGTTATAGAGTTTTCCGCTTATCGCATATATAGTGGGCGAACCACGCCCTTTTTTTATGGCATGTAGGTTCAATATATGAACTTGGGAACCAAATTTCATTCGTTGAAGATCATAAACAGACAATTGAGAGCCATTTTACTGGAAAAAAATTTGTACGTTTATATAGTGGGCGGATCACGCCCATTTTTAGGGTTCCGTTCCCCTAAAGGGAAAAAACGGGAACACTTATAAGGTCACTTTTGTTTTGGGAGTGTGTATATAAAGCGACCTTTTTTTAATCATAGAAACCTGAAAATTGGCACGATGTTAGGTCTTAATTACCTAAACACATTTTCACTATAAAAAGTTAAGAAATATTTTTAGAAATATTTTTTTATAATTTTTAAAGGTTTTCGGGTGGGGCAAAAAAAAAAAATATTTTTAAATCGTATCGTGTGGGGTATCGATAGAAAGGGCTACATCCATAGATTATAGAATGTATTTTTTTCAATTTTATGTAAACGGGTTAGGAAGATATAAGAGAAAAACCGACCTGTCCCCATGATCCAACACGCTCAGGACATTTCTCAAACTAAAATTTTGATAAAATCGGAGGAACTAGGTATTTTATCACGCATTACCGTAGGGTGCAGCTTTTTTCGTTTTTTTTATTTTTTTTTTATTTAAGATGACCCCCCTGAGAAAAAAATTTTTTTTGTTTATATCGAGTGGGGTATCATTAGAAAGAGCTACGTCCATAGATTATAGAATGTATTTTTTTTTTATTTTATGTAAACGGGTTAGAAACATATAGTTAAAAAAACGGACCTGTCCCCACATGATCCCATCTGCACACACCATTTCTGAACCGAAAATTTTGATAAAATCAGGCTTACTAGGTATTTTATCACGCATGACTGAATGGCTGCGGCTTTTTTCGAATTTAAAATTTTTTTATTTTTTTTTTAATTTAAGATGACCCCCTCAGAAAAAAATTTTTGTTGTTTATATCGAGTGGTGTATTATTAGAAAGGGCTACGTCCATGGATTCCAAAGATATTTTTTTTATAATTTTCTGTGAAGTGGTTTCGAAGATATAGCACAAAATGTAGAAAAAATGACCATACCCCCTGGCTTTCTACATTTCTTAAGCCAAAATTTTGATAAAATCAGAGTTAGTAGGTCTTTAGTCATAGATTACTGGAAAACTGCAGCTTTTTTCGTTTTATTTGTTTTTCTATTTTTTTTATTTTATTTAAGATTACCATAGTTAAAAATTTCCTTAGCGAAAATTTTTTGTTGTTTACATATTGTGGGGTCTCGTTAGAAAGGGCTACGTCCGTGGATTCCTAAAATGTTTTTTTTATAATTTTAGGTGAATTGGTTTCGAAGATGTAGGTCAAAATGTAAAAAATTGTATGGCCAGACGGGAAAGGGGAAACTAATTTCGAACGATAAAAAGGGTATTGCTGCTACGGAACCCTCAGTGAGCGAGCCCGACTCGCACTTGACTCCTTTTTCGTATAATATAGGTGTAGGGTATAAAAATGTTTGGTAGAGGAGAAAAGATAAGCTTAACGCCGGTGTAAGGCCCAGATGCAATATAGCAATATCAACCGTCAGTTGAAACGTCAGCAAGCACCAATTCTGTCCGTTAACTTCACCAGCACATAAACCGACATAGAAAATTTAGCCAAATATTGTGAAACCAGGCATTTCATAAACATCCGGTATAAGTGCTAGTTATCCATTAACTAGACATTAAGAAAACGGTTCAGTATACAAAGTATGTAGTATAAATTTTCATTAAATGTTCGAATGGGGTGGGTTTTGTATCTACCGCTATAATAGAGGGAAGGGTTAATTGTCACTGTGTAACAAATTTGGTTCAAATGGGATATCTGGTTTTTTATCTATTATGGCCACGGACAGACAGCCGGAAATCAAGATAAAAAGAGAGTGGTTCTCATCATTTATATACACTTGTATGTCCATACTTTTATGCTTTAAGGCATTCCAATCTGCGCAAAAAGATATCCTATTAGAATAAAAAAATAACAAATATTCTTACCTGTTTCCTGGAGTTGTTAACTGTTAATTGCGATAGAACTAGGCATTCTTGCTTTAAAATGTGTGCTTTTACAGTAAAGAATAATTGCGCAGCACGTTTATTTAGGACTCGTTCCTCAAATTGTTCATTTGTCTCATTCTCCATTTGTTCGTCGGAGTTGTTCTAGAATAAAGAATTTTTTAATTTGCAATATTATCTGCCAAAAACTTATTTATTACAATTAGGAAAGAAAAGAAACAGAAATGATGATGTATGAAAGCCCAACATACCAAAATATTACTTATTATTTGAAAAAAGGCTACATTATAATGAAGTTTTAAATATTATACAAGTTTATGTTCTTCGGCAGATTATATGTTAGAAAGAATAGTTTTATTCGGACTGACTTGCCAAAGAGAAATGACAACAGTTGTCTTTTTCTGTTCTGAAACAAAGCGCTTGATGTAGACAGCAGGCAACTGTGAATTTGTCAGCGCAGCGTCGCCCAGTCCTGCGTTTCACGTTTTACCATTAATGCTTCTGCATCGAATAATTAGTCGTTTAGAAATTATTAGAATTCGCATTAAAAGTCACTAATGAGGTTTTCTGGAAAAAACCGAAATAGCTATATAACCTGCCCAAGTGAGCAATAATTCAAATTATTTGTTGTTGTACACTTAAATCGCTTTGTTTCAGAACCGAAATAGGCAATTATTGTCATTTCTCTTTGGAAAGTCAGTCCGAATAAAACTATTAGTTTAAAATATTTTTATTTACATATATGTAACAGTATATAACAGCGCAACAGCCAATAGAAAGAGGTTTGGACCTACCTTCTCGCATTAACTTGTATTTACAAGAGATCTGCAGCGATTTGTTTTTTGCGACTTATAGTCAGTCATGAGAGACAAGTGAACTCAGTTTTCAGGGAGAATCTACTACCAATACTATTTGGAGTGCTATAAAATGAAGAGAAACAGCGAAGCTTCACCACATGTACCCATATGCGCAATCTTTAGATGCGCACTAGTGAATGATGCATTACAGAGTGAAAGAAGCATTCTCCAAATAATAATCCTCGGAATCCAAAATTTCACGCGTATTATTCCAGAAAATCGCTCTTCAGAGACACAGAGAGATAACGCTTTTAATAATATGCAATAGCAAACGGGGATGTTGCGGCAACACCGCGCGCACTAAAATAAATGTTTAGTCTTACAACCCTAATTCGCTTTAAGTCTATTGAAATCCTGATTAATTTTTCCAGATTGTTCTTAAGCGCTTAAGAAAAATTTGCATAGTTTCTTAAGGGCAAAATTGTAGTAGCCAAGAAATTTTGACAGGTAACAGCTGATGCTGACAATGCAAACAAAAATGTTGGCAGTAAATGAAGATTGGCAAGTTTTCAACAAAATTTACTTTTATTTGATTTATACTTTATTTATATATAAGTTGAAAGATATTTTATTTACAGGCTTATTATGTAAAACGCCGGGATCGAACGCAACGCAAACGCAACGCGAACGTTTACGTTTAAATTCGGTATTTTATAAAACGTTGCGTAATTGCGTTCGTTGTCTTACGGCATCACTTGAGCTTTCAAGTTCTTACGAAAATGAGTTGTATTTTTCAAAATTTTCCAACCAAATACAAAACACACAAAATTGTCTGCTTCCATTGCATACCTTTCATAGCCTAGTGGTTAGAGCGTTTGACTATCATACGAGATTTAGTGAGTTCGATTCTCAACTGCGGTACTGTTTTTTTTTCCACAAATCAATTTTCATTCGAAATTTCCTAAAATTATGCGTTTCAAAAAACAAACGCAAGCACAAATCCAAGTGAACGATTTGACAGTTCATGTGAGCGAGTCGGCCGCGTTTGCGTTTTCAAAATACCGATTTTCATACATTTTCTTTACGTGACGACGTAACTCAAACCTCAAACTTGTTTTTGCGTTTCGTTTTATAAAATATGAATATGTCAAATTCAAGTTGACGCGGAGCGTTACGTTTTATATAATAAGCCTGTTAGATTATTTAAAAAAAATTATTTTTTTTTGGTGCTATGCACCTTTTCCAAATCGAGTACAATCTTAGACTAAATTGACAATCTTAAAGTACCTTAGAACCGTACCGTTCTGCAATTGCTTCTGCTTGCGCAATTTCTCCTTGATGCAGCTGTTCACTGCTACTTGCCGTGGTCAGCATGAAATTCTATGGGAACGGGCAGCCAATATGAAGTTCCATGGGAACCGTACCTGCTGTTTGAATTTGGGTTTGCTTAACTCCACCACGCTTAGGTTCAAACGTCCTCGCTTAAAGTTGTTTCCTTGTCGAAAATTTTATTCAAACCTTCTATTGCGGAATTTGAAAGTTATAACCCTGGGATATGGAACGGTCTGATGCCAATGTGCTCTCATCCTTTGATATGTTTGTGATTTTTATCTGTTGTGATCTTCTTTTAAAAAAGGTTTTTGCTGCTATCAAGATCATTAGAATAATTACCAATGTTGTTAGGCTTAAATTGGCGGCTATTGAAATTTCATTCCGAGTGTCTAATAGATTAATATGTTCAGTATTATTGATATTCAACTCTTTCATCATTTCTAGGGACAGTATTTCTTCAAATTTCCTTGATTTGGAGATCGGCAATGCTGGCAGTGGCGTGTGGATGGTTACTTCTTGTGTAGAATAACTTCTATTGTTGATTTCCACGCTTGTGTTGTAATATCGAATGATAAAAGTTCCTTTTAAAATCATCACCTCGTTGTGCATTTCGTCGGTCGGCTTTTTATAAGGTTAGGTATGCAATGTTGCCATAACGGCAAATTATTATACACCCAACTCTCTTTTTACACGGTATTTTTTACACGATTTTGAAATAACACGGTTTACAAGTCAGAGAAATAAAATTTTTTTACACGAATTTTTTGATGTTGCACGAATTAAAGAAAAAAATTTTAAAGCTCTTTTTTGCAGTGTCTTACAGCAAATTCTCGAATGTATACAAAAACAAAATATAATTAGTGGAAAACTCGAAATATATTTTAGATTCAGTCGAGGTAAAAAATTTGACGGTTGTGGAAGCATGGGAAAAGTTTACGATTCTGGATTGTATTACACATTTTGCCATCAAACAGTTGCGCCAATCCATCCAAAATGCTTGTTGGAAAAAACTTTTTCCGGCATGCGTCAAAAGTGGAAGTTCTGTAGTCCAAAGATAAGCTGTTTGCTCTGAAATTATAACTTTATCACAGGCAATTGGTGGCGAAGGTTTTAACAACATGCGAACGACTGACATCGATGAATCAATACGAGAAAGCCCCTTGGATGAGGAAGGAAGTTACGAGAGGTGATGTTAATAAAGGAGTCAGTAATGACGAAGTCGACGGTGAAGTTCAGTTATTAACAGCTGATTTAATTGGTGAAGGCTTAGAATTTGCAAGAATGGAACAACATTTTCTTACTCATGATCACGATATGGAGTGTGCATTAAAATTGCAACGCAATCTTTAGTTTTGTGTAGCCGCATATCAAGAGTTATATAAGGAACTTACAAAATCAGCAGCTAATATCAGACTATATAACAACAAAAAAGATTAACGGCCTTTAATAAGGAACGAAATTCTTCATTTAAATCAAACCCGACAGTTGTGCAAGAATCTGATATATCTACTGATGAAAGTAATTTTGGTCCATCCTGTAATAAACGTGCACGCTTGTTATCAAGTAGCAATGAATAGTAGCGAAATCGATTTTCTTTTCTAATTTTAATTTAATTTTTTATATGTTGAACTTATCACTGCATAGTAATTGTTTTGCAATAAAAATTAATTGTTTTCTGTTTTGTTCTGGATTTCATTATTTCTTTTTATGCACGGTTTTCTGGGAAAATATATATACAGATTTTCCATCTTACACGATTTTTAAAAGTTGTGGCACATATCCCCAAATTTATCATGTGTCGCATGCATTTTTTTACACGATTTTCATTTGCACGGTTTTCTAAGGAACGTATCCACCGTGTAAAAAGAGAGTTGGGTGTAGTGTTTGCAGTAATGTTTTATTCCGTAAATCCTATCATTACATTTCAAAATTCTTCAAATCCAATTTTATTAATATAATTTCCCCTTTTTATGGGTTTTATCATTATAGATTTGCAGTGATGATGAGTAGTGGCAGGTAAATTTATTATGTAAATTAAAGTTGACATGTTACTAGCTATTCTTATCTCTGCAAATTCTAAAGCTTCTTCTATATTCTTCTTTTCTTTTTTAATAAAAAGTTTCTAATATTAACTTCTTCATTTGATAACATGAAGGAATTAATTACTCCTGCTTTGGCCCAATTTAATATTCAATATTAATAATTTCTTCTTTTATTATTTCCAATTGATATTTAATTTTTAAAATAAATTCTTCCCTAATGGTGCTCTGCGTTTTTATATTTTTCAAAATTTCATTTGTTATATTTTATTAATTTGTTCAACTGTAACTTTATTTATAATGAATTGCTTATTATTATTTTCAAGCACATTGTTTATCTTCTGTTCAATGATGATTAAAATCAGCATGGTTAGGACTTCCTGCAATCCATTTCCATGCAGTGCGTATGAAATCTAATGATTTTGCTGTTCTCTTAGGTATCATTCTATTTATATTATTTCTTATTTGAGATATGGTGTGGGATAGGAAGGGATGCAAGGAATGGTTTGTCAGTTTTTCATTATTATTTTTTCCGTCTCGTCGATGAACGTTCGGTACTTTTCAAATTCAATCACATGAATAATTTTGAATGTTCCGGTCTGTAATCTAGCCGTTCCTGTGTCTATTGTGATTAGCTGTGAATTGGTGTAATCCAATATTTGTATGTACGCTTTGGCCATTGCGAAGGTGAACCTGAAATGTTATTTTGGTACTGTCAGTTGCGTATGTGACTTGTATGTATAATTTTCCCTCTCTCTATAACTACTGTGGAGTGTCTGTCTTCTTTTACAACTTCCTTTTTGAATCTTTTGCTAAGTTTAGTTCCTAACCTTTTGTTCTGCCTAATATAAATAATTTCTCCTAGTGAATACTTTTTTGTTTCATGTTTGTTTTCGTTATGATACTCTAAGTCCTTCTGTTGTTTCTGTACTAGTTTTTCTAAGTTACTGAGTCTAGTTTCTTCATAGTCTTCCGGTGTAAACGTCTTCTTTAAGACAACGCATTATTTCAACAAGGGTTGAGTGGAATCTTTCCACTTGGTCGTTTGCTTGGCTTCGGTATAGGGGTGTTGTGTAGACATTAATTCCTAATTCATCTTTCATCATAAATTTCATTGAGTTTGAATTAAGGGATGGCTCATTATCGATAACTATTAATTTTGGTACGCCAAAGAAGAATAATAAATCTCTAAGAGGTCGTCATATATGTTCTATTGTTCTACTTTTCATAATTTTAGTTTGTGCGTATTTTGTAAATTTATCATTACGCTTTTTCCTTCCGTTAAAAATATGGCAATGTGTACGGTTTGTCCTGTAAAATTTGGTATTGGAGTTTCGTTTGGCTTTGGTTGATTAGGTTGCCTATCGTACTTGTTCTCCTTACATGTCGTACAAATTGAAGTTACTTTTTTTATCTTAGTTTTGCATTCCTAGTATTTTTCGAGAATTTGCATCTTATTTTTCTGTCATATTTCTATATGCGCGGTTAATTAAGAACGTCCTCTACAAACTTTTGAGTGTATCTAATCTTGTAGTTATTAAAATGAAGTGGGTAGAAATTTTGAATAATGCCCATAATTCTTTCTTCTGTATGAATACCGTTTATAACCGATGGATTGAGATATCTTTTTAAGTGATATGAATTTTTCTCCTGTGTTTTGCGGTTCAGTAATTATATGTCTGTGGATGGTTGGAAAAACAATTTTGAATTGATAAGTTGAACTTTCTCCCTGTTTAAAAAAACTTTGATTCTTAAAGACATTGATTGGTGCTTCTACACATGGTATTAAATTTTGGTTTGAGCTTTCATCGCTATGAACAGTGGGCGTGAGTGAATTGTTTGCACTGGTTATTTTTAATAAAGCATCTGCGACGATATTTGCTGTACCGGGTTTATAAAGCAGCTCATAATTATATTCTTCTAAGATAGCTTTCCATCTTTTTATAAGCTTTTTATTAGCTTGGCTTCAGGTACATATGTAGTGGAATCTAGTAATCAATTTTTCACCCACTTTCCGACTACTTAGGGCCAGTTTCACAGTGGATATTTAAACTCTGATTGCAGTTTAAATAGAGAATTTCAGTTTCACAGTTGGAAGTTAAATACGATTTAAATAGCCGACTGTGGATATTTAAGTACGGCACAGAGTTGCAATCGAAAACAAATAAACAGCTGATTTCGGATGTGCAAGCAAGCTGCGTCGACAATATTGCAATTTATAAGAGATCAAATCTATATATATAAAAATCAAAAAATGTATGTATGTATGTATGTATGTTCGGAGTTGCGTTCCAAACGGCTTGATCGATCATAACCAAATTTGGCACATAGACTATAGATGTTCCAAGGATGGTTATAGGCTATAAAAAATTTTGATACATCAAGAGGGCGTGGCACCGCCCATACAAACCAAATTGTATACATCGAATAGCTTTGGAACTAAAAGTCGTGTAGCATTGAAATTCCGTATGCAGTCGCCTCTTGGATGTGTCGTCCCACTGGTAAAATTTTATGGGCGTAGGATAAGGGGCGTGGCACTTTTTTATCAACTCCAGATTTGTGTATAACTTTAGAACTACACATCACACATCAATGAAACTCGGTAGGAACTTACTACATATCCAGATCCTTCTAATGAAAAAATAAGGGGGCACTGGATAAGGGGGCGTGGCACCCCCCATACAAACAATATTTTTGATCTCGATTAGCCTTGGAACTAAAGGTCGTGCAGCATTGAAATTTCGTATGCAGTCGCCTCTTGGATGTGTCGTCCCACTGGTAAAATTTTATGGGCGTCGGATAAGGGGCGTGGCCCTTTCTTTATCAACTCCAGATTTGTGTATAACTTTAGAACTACACATCACACATCAATGAAACTCGGTAAGAACTTACTACATATCCATATCCTTCTACTGAGAAAATAAGACGGGCACTGGATAAGGGGGCGTGGCACCCCCCATACAAACAAAATTTTTGATCTCGATTAGCCTTGGAACTAAAGGTCGTGCAGCATTGAAATTCCGTATGCAGTCGCCTCTTGGATGTGTCGTCCCACTGGTAAAATTTTATGGGCGTAGGATAAGGGGCGTGGCACTATTTTATCAACTACAGATTCGTGTATAACTTTAGAACTACACATCACACATCAATGAAACTCGGTAAGAACTTACTACATATCCATATCCTTCTACTGAGAAAATAAGACGGGCACTGGATAAGGGGGCGTGGCACCCCCCATACAAACAAAATTTTTGATCTCGATTAGCCTTGGAACTAAAGGTCGTGCAGCATTGAAATTTCGTATGCAGTCGCCTCTTGGATGTGTCGTCCCACTGGTAAAATTTTATGGGCGTAGGACAGGGGCGTGGCACTTTTCAATCAACTTCACATTTGGGTATTACTTTAGAACTATACATCATACATAAACGAAACTCGGCAAGAACTGACACCATATCCGTATCCTTGAACTGGGAAAATGGGACGGGCATTGGATAAGAGGCGTGGAACCACCCGTACAAACCAAATCATTGATATCGAATAGCTTTGGAACTAAAAGTCGCGCAGTATTGAAGTTCCGTATGCAAGCACCTCTTCACATTACGTACTTTTATAAGAGCGCGGGGTGAAACCAGCGGGTAACAGCTAGTTAAACATAAAACTGCATGGTATAGCACATATAAATGATCCCGTAGTATTATAAATAATATAAACTGTGGATTCTTTGCACAATATCCAATAATTCACTTCTTTCGGCCGACGAAAAATTTTTAGCTCGCGCTGCCTCCATAATTGAACAATTGAACATATGTTTTTGGCAAGTTGTGTCAACCTTCAATTGTCAAATATTCGAAGTTGCCATTCATTATTCCGTATTTAAATAAATGCACTGTGAAACTCAAGAAAAGTTAAACTAGATTTAAACTCAATTCGTAAATTAGATTTAAACATCCACTGTGAAACTGGCCCTTAGAGATCTAAAACTTTGCATACGTGCGTAAACACGCTGACAATACATGAATCAATCATTAAAATATTAAAATTTTTACTATAAACAAAGTCATTAACGAAACTGCAATAGCCAACCAGAGTACATACAGAAGAAGAAGCACGTAGGGACAGACGGGCCAGGAGCTGTTTAATCGCATTTTATATAATCTTGCCGTATTTATAGAACACGAAATGTGTAATAACCTAGATTTATACCTGATTTAGGCCCCTACAAATAATATTATATATATAGATCATTAAATCACATCAAATACATCATCAAATATTCTTGGGACAGACGGGCAATGAGCTGTTTAATTGCAATTTATGTATGTATATAATTTTGCCGCATTTATAGAATACGAAATGTGTCATGACCTAGATTTACGCCTGATTTAGGCCCCTACCAATATATAGGCATCACAACCAATATTATATAGATATAACACTAAATCACATCAAATACATGAACAAATGTTCCGGGGACAGACGAGCAAAGAGGAGCGCTGCTATTCAACCGAAAACAACGAAAACGAAAACCAAGAACAGACCAGACGGGCAAAGAAAAGTACTCCCATTAAATTAAATAGAATTCATTTCAGCAACAGCCCATCAGATCACAACAGGGAAGAAGAAGCACTGCTGTATATAAGGAGCAGCTGTAGCAAAAGCGGACAGAACTGTACGAGCTTCCAAGCAAAGAGGTTATCTGATTTCCTCGTTGTTTCTTTTGGTTGTATTCTAACCTCAAAAAGGGTATTTCTGGTACGGAACCCTTAGGGCGCGAGCCCGACTCGCACTTGACTGCTTTTTTTGTTTCTATGAGCGACTTTTTCTCATGGCGATAGGACGCCTGCTCTCATTAGGACTTGCGGCGTTAAATTATAGAAACGTATAGGAACAACATGCAAAATTCAGTACTATTTAACTTTGAAAATTACCGCAGTACCATATCACATAATTTCAGTACCTTTTTGTGAATACCAATAAAATATTGTGTACCTACTGCTCTTCAAGTTTTAAATTCTTTTTGCGAAAAATTTCAGAGCTCTAAAATTTAATTTATGGGAGACTCAAAAGTAGAAAATTATATTATATATAAAATAAACTTTTTAAAAATAAGCTTTAACTCATTTAATGTACTAAAAAGTAGAAAATAAATTGTTTCGAAGTCACCAGTATCTTATCAGATGCGTCGGTTGTTAACTCGAAATCTCCTTCGAAATTTTGATGGGACAGAATAACTTCCTTGGGCGTTAATGAACTTTTAAGTAAATAACTGGTTTATTTTTAGACGCATTTTTTGATACGCGACCTGCTTCACCACCTAGCAAGCTTGTCAATGGTTTGGCTATTTTTGCATAGTCCCTAATAAATCTACGGTAATAACTTGACATACCAAGGAATGAGCGAAGTTCTTTCAGAGATTTTGATACTGGCATTTTAGCTATTGCTTCTTGCTGCTTGCTTTAATTCCATCTATTCCTACCACATATCCTAGAAATTATACTTCTTTTTGTAGAAATTCGCACTTATCCAATTGAACTTTCATATTTGCAGATTCCAGTGTTCTAAATATCATTTATAAATTTTGAAAATGCTCCTCTTAATTTTTTCCCAAAAATAATTATATCGTCTATGTAAACGTAGCATCTTTTGCCAATGTGTTGCCTTAAAATATCGTCTAAGACTCTTTGGAATGTTGAGGGGGCATTTTTCAGTCCAAACGGCAGACGGACGAACTCAAATTTTCCATTGTTTATGGAAAATGCAATCTTTTCGATGTCGGACTCCCTTAGTGGAATCTGATGAAAGCCATTTTTCTATATGAAGGATGGCGTAATATTTTCATGTACCTCTCAGATGATCGTACATCGTAAAAATACGATCAACCGTCCTTCGCCATGAATTAAATTCTTCTCGTTTTTTCCGAAAAATCTCGTAAGCACTTTACAATGTCCGGCACTCTGTCTATATCGTTTATATTTGCACTGTCAAATGTTATGGGATAGTCACTATCATCATTGTCAACAATAGGATTAGTTTAATTTTTTGCTGTAGCTGTAACCAGATCGCGGATTTGTTTAGCTAAATTCTCGTCCATTGAGGACGGTTTAGGAGGGCTGGAGGATGTACTAGAAAGGGAATTTGTAGGTTGTTTCTGTAAGCTTAGCTTGTTTAATTGATCAACCAAATCTCCTGGCATTTTAAGACCTTTTACTCTAAATTTTCAAATCGAATTTTAATTATCTATTCTTATTGGTTTCCTTCTATAAATTATTTGCTTTTTGGTTTAAAAAAAAATGTTTATGAATTTATTTTCAATGCACCGTTTTTTCGTATTCACGTTAAATTTGTATTATTTCTCTTTTACTTTCGAATTAAATTCACAAATTTTTCACTTTATTCCTAATTTTTTGGTTTTAAAGAAATCACAATTTCTAATTTTTATTCATTTTATTCTTATTCAATTCAAATTCAAATATATAGGTACGTTCGTAAATGCAGTAAATTCGTGCAGTGACAGTAGCAGTGCAGCCAACTTCAGTTGTCACTGCCCGATCAGCTGATTTCGTTTGCAGGTTGGTTGCAGAAACTTTTGTTGCATTAACGAACGCGATTCAGGATGGAAATTTTGGTTAAGGCATTAATTGATAATTGCGAAACTCGAAGTGAGAGTCTTTTAATGAATTTCAATAAAGAAAGGGTAAAACGAGTGAAAGAGAGATGTGTCGTGCTAAAAACCTAGCTGAAAAAGAAAAAGATCGATCCCGAAAGTAAATAATTACTTTAAAACAATAAAAACGTATCCAGATGATGTATTCCATCTTTATACAAGATGACAAACAAATTTTGATCCATTTATAATAAATTTTCTACGTTTCCATTTCGTGTTCTGCAAACGGCAACAGTAGGATAATGACTGCGAAAACGGCAGAAATTTGTCACTGCGGTGCCAAGCCGTTGCATTAACGAACGCGTTGCACGCAGTAGTATTGCGCCATTTTGCTTTTACGAACGCGTTGCTTTGCAGTGCAACCGCTGGGTTGCATTTACGAACGTACCTTATCTTTATTCTTAATTATCTCCTTTTAAAAATTCACATTTTCTAATTTTTATTCATTTTATTCTGATTCAATTCAAATACATATCTCTCTTTATACTTAATTATTTCTGTTTAAAATTTCCTCATTTTATTAATTTTATTTCTATTCAATTCAAATTTTCAATTTCTCACTTTATTATTATTTCCTTTTAAAACTTCACTATTTCTCATATTTATTCATATATTTATTCTTATTCAATTCAATTCAAATTCTAATTTCTCACTGTTTAGGCCGAACGCCCCTAGTGCCATTTGTACCGGTTCGGCTGGAGCGAGGTGGCAACTTGCGATTCAAACCTCCAGCGAACAGGTAAGCCAACGTTTCGCTGCTCCTCCATATGAGGGCATAGTTTATTTTTTTCGTATCTTTTTCTGCCATCTCCTCCATATGAGGAGTCTATTTGTACGTATATTTAATTTTCCGCCATTGGGCTATTGCACATTAATAAATATTTATATACGTTTTATAACGTCTATTGAAATTTGGCCTTTAATTTCTTTACGCTAATTCGCTTGCTTTTTTTATCTTTTTTTATTCCGTCTTTCCAACGCCGGCAACGAACCGCACAATTTATATATTTCGTTTGACGTCACATGCGCCAAACCCCCTCGACTACGTCGACACTCACTTTGTTTCTAATTATCTCTTGAAACATAAATATTACTTACAATATATCATGCCAGCGGTGGTTTCCTCGGGTTTTTGAGTAACTTGGCAGCTGATCCTTTTCGTTATCGTCTACTGTCGGGCCTCCTTACCACTGGTTTTCCGGGATTTGCCGAACGATTTAACGCGTTTTTTCTCACTTTACTTTAACGCGGTGTTTTATTCGACTTCACTGCCCGAACTCACTTATTAAATCGCACGATACCGCTGGTCCCTGATCGGGCGCAAGTTCAAAGATTTTTTATTTAGATTGTTTAAAAAAAATTATTTTTATTTGGTGCTATGCACCTTTTCCAAATCGAGTACAATCTTAGACTAAATTGACAATCTTCAAGTACCTTAGAATTAAACTTCACTGCAACCTCTGCCGCTGCTATTGTTTTCACTGTTGTTGTATTCTGCCGCTGCTATTGCTTCTATTGCTGTTGTATTCTGTCGCTGCTTCTGCTAGAGCAATCTTTGGTTGATCACTGCTACTTGCAGTGGTCAGCATGAAATTCTCTGGGAACGGGCAGCCAATATGAAGTTCCGTGGGAACCGTATCTGCTGTTTGAATTTGGGTTTGCTTAACTTATATTTTTCAGGCTCACACACTCAGGTCATGAAACCCCGAATAATTTTTGCGACCTCTTTGCAGCTACATATTCTGCAAATCATGAAAATTTTCCTGCATACTCCCACCGCACCACGTTGAGCAAAAATTTTGCTGAAGCTAAACTAACACGTTCCATGGTGAAGGGTTCTCAATGGCAGTGGCGCATTAACATTTTACTGAGCGAAATGCCTCCGAGCTACAGCAAGTGTTTGCTTCTGCTCTGGATTCCTCAGAGGAGGAATTTTGCGTCAGTGACTAATGAAGATATCTGATATAACACTCTAGAACAGTGGTTACCAAAGTATGTTCCGCGGAACCTTGGGGTTCCACGAAAAATTTAGGGGTTCCACGTGATAAAATTTCTTTCATTAAGAAGAAAACAGAATGGTGTTTAATATATTCACATTTTCAATGGAAAGTTTACAATCGACTACCAAATAAAATTTAAAATTTGTAACGGTCAGACGGGCAAGAAGAAGCGTTGTTTTCAACAGAAAACAGCCAAAACCAAGAAAAGGACGAGCTGCCAAGCAAAATATCATCCGATGATTACTCTTCGTTGTTTATTTTTCGTAAAATTCTAGCCCCAAAAAGGGTATTTCTGGTACGGAACCCTTAATGCGCGAGCCCGACTCGCACATGAAAGCTTTTTTTGTTTCTATAAAAAAAAATTTCCATTATAATAAATCGATGGTTAAAATATGGGTTGTTTAAGAAAACTGACGTTGGTAGTAGTAATGCAGAAATGGCGAAATCTACAGATACAGGCATTATGAAACCAGCAATGTGATCAATAGGGCAACCAAAAATATGCATTTGCAAGTTTTTTTCTGTTTTTTCACATTAAGAACGAAATAAACATAGTACATTTCCGAATCAGGAAATTTCCTTAAAAATGGCATTGATTTGTTAGGGCATATTTTTGCATATTATGTCAAAAGTGCATATATTTGCATATTTCATTGTTTTTTGCATAAAATCATATTTTTATGGCATATTTTGCTAAAAATGGAAAATTTATGATAAGACGGGCAAGGAGAAAACAACCAACACCAAGAAAAGAACAGACGGGCAAGGAAAAGCACTTCTATTAAATGAAATACAATTAAATAGAGCAACAGCCAATCAGAGCACAACAGGGAAGAAGAAGCACCACTGATGTAGCTCACAGATATGTGGCAAACGTCATCATTGGAATATTGGATCCCGATGATCAAGTTGCCGAAAAAAATAATTTTTTATATTAAATTGAAAATTTATTGAAGATGTATAAAATGATTTTTAAATGCTCCATCTATAGTGGAGGTTTTTAAGGATTTTGGACCCCGGCCTCGCACTTCCTCCACAACCAATAATCACACGGTCGGGAACTTGACTCACAGCCGCAATATACTAGGCAAACAACTATGAAAAGATTGTGCGAGTTTTTGATGATGGGTTGGACAACGAGGAAGCAGCCTCAATAAAAATTTCACAAGATATTCTACGTGATAGGACGATAAAAGATGATTTAATTTTTATTGCATCAAATTATGTGTAGTGCATACGGCCAAGTGAGGCAACAAAGTAACGTAACATAAATAGGGCAATGCCAAATGCAAAATGTAAACAAAATATAAATATAGAGCAAGCATTGAACCTTTTGAAGTGGCACACTTTGTGACACATTGTATTGACTGCCCGCACTACGCTAGCAAGCGACATCTGACTCCATGCTTGCCAGCAGCGAGCGTTGACCGCGCCATGCGACGTTGAACTCGCTGAGTCGGCAATACGCGTGCTCGCGCACATAGTAAAAGTAGGGGCATGCATGTACATACACACATACATACATGCATGCGCGTATCGATACTATGTGCAGTGCATTAGAACTCCCTTTTTGATAGAGATTTCTTGTAGAGGCGATAACAAAGCTAGAAACATATGAACTACCACTTGCTACGCAGATCAAGGTTGTAACAGATGCTATGGAGGCAATTAACATTGTAAAGGGCCAGACATTATTAGAAGAAAAAAAAACTTGGTACTGTAATTGAAAAGAACCCTGGTTTTGCAATATTAAAGAATATTTCAGAAATTTTGGCTGAAATATTCGTCCCAGATGCATAGAAAAGTATACCGTTGCCGAAAAGTTAGCTTTTCAATTCGCACCAGAGAACTGCAATGAGTACTCATTGCACTAAGTATACTCTGTCGAAACTCTGTTTTCTACCCTTACTCATACTTACTCATACTTAGTTGAAAAAACCCAGTTGAAAAACAAGGAAGGCATGCCGATGGAAGGGATGTGGCAGGTTATAATTTTGTTGTAAATTTCAAAAGTTTATTTTTAGAAATTTTAAAAATTTTCTCATTCTGGTTAATTTTAAGCAATCAAAGCCTACGCGTCACGTTGGATCAGTGAATGAGCCACTTGGTTGCTTATACGGGAGGCCCGGGTTCAATTCTCAGTCAAGGCACATAAAATGTAATAGAGGTACATATGTATATAATAATATCTAATATAAAGAGAATTTGTTTTCAAATTATGTATTTCTTTGCGCGGCGCCACTTCTTGCGATGAATTGGCAATTCTCCGAAACTAAAACAGAAAAAAGAATTTCTCTATTTTTTAATTATTTTTTTCATATCTGACCTGCCACATCACTTCCATGAGATGCATGAAGCATTGCTGCTACGGCAGTTCATTTGGCAGGCATGCCGTCCTAGGACATGCCTATAGAAAAAAGATACAAGCGGGTATGGAGGCGAGCAGGCCTGCTGACCTTCCTAGGCATGCCTCCAGCATGCATACTGGATAGCTTTTTTTTCAACTGGGAACTGAGTAAACCGACCTACTTACTCTGTTTGAAATCCCAAATAATAAGTTTTTAAGCCTACTCATAGTATGACGTCAGCAAACTCATTGATACTCAGTCCTGCATTCCCTCCGTTTCTAAGCCAGGGTTGCGCTGATTCACAAAAATGTACTTTTTTAATATTATTTGACTTTCAATGTCAGCGCAATTTTTTCGAAATATGTAACACAACATGCTATACAAAATAGTTGGTTGATAATATCTTAACACGGAAGGGTTGAACTTGTAAGCATGTTTGACAAAGAAATTGACAACAAACAGCAAATATCACTGCCAGCTGTGTTCAACGAAATCTCAGTTCTCAGGTGCGAGATCGCCCGCGCGTCAGCTCTGATAAGCTCTCTACAAAACGACAAAAAGCTGCTCATCGAGAAAACTGATCTTGTGCATGCTGACTTACGCTCCATGCAGGGCAACCTATCTGCCAACATTGCTTCTGCTTTCTCTTCTCTTGCTGCTGAAATCAAAGAGATTAAAGCTTCTCAAACTGACCAATTATGCTCCATGCAGTGCAACCTATGCAAAAACGTTGCCTCTGCTTTCTCTTCTCTTGCGGCTGAGATCAATGAGCTAAAAGCTTTCCATTCTCATCAAACAACATCCACACAAAAACAATTATGTGCACCTAACTCAATAAATAAATTGTCCATGATAACCAAGGATATTCATGGTTCTGCTGTCGCACCCTTCCCGTCCGCCGGTGTTGCCCCTAATGCTGCTGTTGCACCTCCGCCAGGTGCCTCTGCTGCCATCGCTGCGGCCCTGCCCGCTGCCAGCGCTGCTGTTCCTCAGCCTCCTGCTTCCGCTGCCGCTGCTTCGAATGCTACCGCTATTGCACCTCTGCCGTGTGCCTCTACTTTGGTTCCTGACGGTGCCTCCACTGCCATCGCTGCAGCCTCGCCCGCTCCCAATGCTGCTGTTTTTCAGTCTCGCGCTCCCGTTGCCGCGGCTTCATATGCGTCTGTTACTGCCGCTGATCCTGCTGCCTTCACGACTAATCCACCCACTACTGCGGCTCTACAGTCTCGCGCTCCCACTGCCACGGCTTCGTATGCTTCTGCTACTGCTGCTGATCCTGCTGCCTACACGATTAATCCACCGCTCTCGTTTCGGTATCCCTTCTAGTAAGAAGTGGCTGCACTTATCACCATTCCCACCCTCTATCACAGAAGAGTTTCTTATTGACTACATCGCCAACAGGGCCGGTGTAGAAAAACATCACCTGTCTTGTTCCAAACTTATAAAAAAAAGGCGTGCCTACTGACTCGCTCGATCATGTGAACTTCAAAATGAGTGTTACTGCGTCCTCGTATGACAAGCTTATCAATCCGTTGGTTTGGCCAGCTGAGGTCAAAGTTCGCCCGTTTTGTTTTTTCCGAAACCCTGCCCATCCACTAACAATAACGTAGTTACTCTCTCAACAAGATCTAACTTAGATTATTCCCTTAAGATTTATTACCAAAATGTATCTGGTCTGAGGACCAAATCTTCGATTCTGCGCGCATTTAGCTCGCATTTAGATTATGATGCCTTTGTGCTTGTTGAGACATGGCTCAACTCTGATTTTTTTAGTGAGGAATTCTTTGATTCCAACCTACATACCGTTTTTCGCAAGGACAGAGACCCACCAAAACAGGCTGTTTGAGAGGGGGCGGTGTGCTTATTGCAATTCGCCGGTCTTTTCGCGCTTCTCTCATTATGCTACTTAACACGGATTCTCTCCTTGACCAGTTGTGCGTGAGTGTTAGTGGCCCTTCCGGCTCTCTCGCTATCTGTGTCTCGTATATTCCCCCAACCAGTAATGAATCTCTGTATAAGGCTCACATAGATAACATCCACAACCTATCATTAAATGGCAGTGATGTTAAACATCTCTGCGTCTTAGGGGACTTCAATCTGAGTAAGGTTACCTGGACGTGCAGCGGTGATACTTTTATCTCTCCTTCCAATTTGAATAGTACGTGTGAAATCAATGTAATCGATACTCTCCTCAGCTTGGACCTTCAGCAAATAAATGGAGTTGTCAACAAGCTCAATCGGATCTTGGATCTCGTATTTACTAGTAATGATTTAAACCCTAGCTTATCGGAGTGTAGGTCTCCATTTTCTCCTCCATGCTTGCATCATGTTCCATTAGTAATTACCTTGGCATTCTACGAGTTCTGTCCCATTGCCCCTGTGAGCTCTCCCACCTGCTTTAACTACCGCAGGTGCGATTTCAATCTGTTAGATCGTCTCTTTTCGGAAGTCGACTGGGCATCTATATTTAATAGTATGGATGTCTCTGGCTGCTTCGACGTTTTCAAAAGTAAAGTCGCTGAAATTTGCCGCTCCAACATTCCTATGCTGCCTAGAAAAGTCTACAAGTTGCCTTGGTTCACACCTAGACTAAAAAGGTTAAAAAACTTGCGTAACAAATTTCACAAGAAGTTCAAAGCAACGAATTCATCTTTCCATAGTCAGAAATTCGCTCACTACAAGAGTGAGTTTAATAAGTGGAATATGCGTCTTTATAGAAACTATATATCCACTTTCGAATCTAAAATTAAATTGAATCCGAAAGCCTTTTGGCGCTTCATAAATTCTAAGAGGACTAACTCTAGTATCCCCTCTGCACTATCTTTCAATGGTTCTAAAGCAGATTCTCCCCAGGACGCTGCTAATCTTTTTGCCGAGTTTTTTAAAAATAACTTCCTTCATGATTCCCAACTTCCAGCCTCTGCCCCAAGTCAAGATTGTCTTTCCCCTCTGGATTTCGGATCCCTAGTTCTGTCATCGAAGGAGGTTCTCCGTGGTATTACAACTCTCAAATCTTCTTCCCAAACAGACGTCGATGGGCTGTCATCCCTGCTACTCAAACATTGCAGTTCGTCGCTGGCGTATCCACTTAAATATATTTTCAATAAATCCCTTTCCACGAGCGTGTTTATCAGCGCGTGGAAAGTCGCTTCAATTACACCAATTTTCAAAGCCGGTAACAAGAATAATATCAATAATTACAGGCCTATTTCCAAATTGTCGTGTGTGTCAAAGTTATTCGAGACTATTGTCAAGGAGAAAGTTTATTTTGCTGTCAAAAGACTTATCTGCCCCAACCAGCATGGCTTTGTCCCTGGTTGGTCCACGGTCTCTAATCTCGCGACTTTCTCCCATGACTGTATTTCTGCCTTTAACGATGGGTTTCAGGTGGACACAGTCTATACTGAATTTTCCAAAGCTTTCGATAGGGTCTCGCACAGCATTCTGGTCAGTAAACTAGCCCAGTTTGGTTTTCATTCCATGTTCTTAGATTGGATCCGATCCTATCTGCAGAATAGGCAGTATGTTGTTGAAGTCGACGGCACCCGTTCGAAACCATTCTCTGCCTCGTCTGGCGTCCCGCAAGGCAGTGTTCTTGGTCCCATGCTCTTCCTGCTCTTTATCAATGATATTTCAGGTTGTTTTTCCAGAGCTAAATTCCTGCTTTACGCCGACGATCTGAAAATCTATACTATAGTCCGCAACTCCTCTGATATCGATGTACTACAGTCCGAGTTAGATAACGTCCACTTATGGTGCGCCAGAAACCACCTGTCCTTAAACCTGAAAAAATGCTTTCACATGACTTTTTCCAGATCGGCCTTCGCCCTTCAGTCTTCGTATCGCATTGCCGACACGCCTCTCGAAAGAGTGTCCGAGTTTGCAGACCTCGGAGTAATTTTTGACTCTAAACTTTCGTTTACAAGTCATATTAATTCCATTATCTCGAAGGCTTATTCAATGCTAGCTTTTGTTCGTCGTAACAGCTCCGAATTTTCCGATCCCTACACTCTTAAGCTTTTGTATACCTCCCTGGTTCGATCCCGATTGGAGTATGCATCTTTTTTATGGAACCCATTTTATAGTTCTCACTCCATCCGCATTGAACGAATCCAAAAATATTTTCTGAGCTTCGGTCTTCGATCCCTGAAGTTCACCGATCCCATTCCGCCGTACTCATCGCGTTGCTCCCTTATTAATCTAAAGTCCCTCGAAAGCAGAAGAAAAATGTTATCCCTGTTGTTCGTCCATGGTATCATTACTGGGACGGTTGACAGTCCCCATCTCCTCAGTCTAATCGACTTCAACGTTCCGTCTAGGGTGCTACGTCACCACGCTTTGTTTGTCATTCCCCCTTGTAGGTCTAATTATGCCTCGAATGCGCCTTTGGTTCGATCTCTGTCTGAATTCAACAAAATCGCAGTCGTTCGCGATTTGGATCTTTCCATCTCGAGCTTTGCTTTAAAAAAATTGTTAAACTTATATTATACTTAATTAAATAATTCCATACTTTGTTATTAGCTTCTCTAAGTATTTCTACATTGTGTTAATATAGTCTGTAAGGTCCCTACCATAGACTGAATTTATGAATAAATAAATATAAATAAAAATAAATTATAATGATACAAATAAACTAATTTTTGTTCATCTGATAAAACTTAAAAATATTGCTGTAAATATTTAATTAAATAACAGACTAAGTACACATTGGCATCCTGGCATGCTAGACTAGGAAAATTTTTATTATAAACGTGAAGTGAAAAGTAGTGTTTTTTGAAAAAGTGCACTGAAACAATTTTTAACAAAAAAAAGTTAAGTTACAGTGAAACAGGAGAAACTGGACCGAAGTATTAAAAAACAGAATCGGAATGTTTGTTATATGATTCGACTAAAATTGTTCCTTGAAATCAAAGTGTTTTGTTGAAAAGCGTAGTGTTTTAGTGTTGGCTGGAAAAGTGGAGTGATATACATTCATTGAAATGCAAACGGCAGCACCGTCACTTTTTCACGCAGATGTGTGTTCTCTCTTCCTGCTCTTCTACGCTCATTACAAGAGAAAAGGGGCGTGCTATTGAAAAATGACATGATGTAGAGATGTAAGCTTTGATCCTTAAAAGAAACCGTGACCTGCGTATGCGATCGTACGAATTAACCATATACAACTTTCGTTACGATTATTTGGCTTCCTGTATATAGTAGCGCATAGTCCAGTAATCGAGTTGCTTACTCGATTTGCATTGTAATGCGCAATGTGAAAAGAAATGGGGCAACTAAACTAAATTGACTCTAGGCACTTTTCAAACGTCATTCTAGAGCAGGCATAAATTTACCAAGCTAGGTATATGTAATAATAATGCCCAAAATATAAAACCGGTATTGACAAACGACGTAATATTAATAGTAAAATAAGAATAACCGTTAATTCGAATATTCTATAGCAACAAGTACTCGAGTAACGCATTGCAAGACTCTACTTGTTCAACATCAACAACACGCAGGATCTGAGAGCGATATTTCCCATTCTGAAATAGGTAGCGCTTAGAAGAGCGCAACTGCGAGCAGGTAGGAGCACATGCAGTAAAAGCAGTGATGTCAACTTCCTTATTTTTCAGCAGAATTAACGCATTTTTAAAACTGTAATGAATCGAAAGAATATACTGCTTAAAAATTCGTCCGTAAAAAGGTCGCATAGCACTTGGAATCTTATATATATCTTACGGTCATATTAATGAATTTAAAGTATGTGGAAACTGGCGCCCCGGCTCCTTTTGCATATACCTGGATATGAAAATTCAACCATATTGTTATCTTGAAAGAAATTTTTCTAGAACAGGTACTTAATCCCGTAAAGACTAACGGGTTTCTGTGGCCTTTTTTATTATGCGAAATATTTATATGACATTTTGTGTATTTGCAATCATATCTTTATTTTTACGAATTTTTAATTACTGGTTTACATATGAAAAAAACCGCATTTCGCGAATTCAGGCCAGGGCATGTGGAAATTTGAGAGTATGCATCACTGCTGAAAAGAGATCGGCGCAGCTGCTCTTCTTTAACACATGCGAATGTAGGTAGAGCATGAACTAGGATCCGTTATTGTTGTACAGTAGGCTAATATGTTTTTGCTTTAAAATGCAATGAAGTATATTCAAATAAAATTATATAAAAAAAAACTTTTTAAAAATAAGCTTTAATGTACTAAAAAGTAGAAAATAAGTTGTTTCCAAGTCACCTGTATCTTACTATCCCTAAAAGCTTGGGTCGCTCATGTGTTCAATATTTGTCAAACAGTTACCACAATATTTTATTTAAATAATTTTTTGCAAAAAGATTCTAGTAATGAAAGATATTTTGAATATGGATATTGAGCGCACAAGCTTTTATTAATAGTAAGATACAGGTGACTTGGAAACAATTTATTTTCTACTTTTTAGTACATTAAAGCTTATTTTTAAAAAGTTTTTTTTTATATAATTTTATTTTCTACTTTTTAGTCTTCCATAAATTCAATTTTAGAGCTCTGAAATTTTTCGCAAAAAGAATTTTAAACTTGCAGAGCAGTACACAATATTTAGGGTATTCACAGTGTTTCCTATCGTCATATGTCATATCCTCAATTTAACAAATAATACGGCAGTGATCGACCCTAATATTCGTGGCATATTTGTGACGCGGTGAGTTGTTGCTATTTTGCCAGCAGGGCGCGGCAAGTAAGTTCCTATCGTTTTTCATTCATGTGTGGTGTACCTATAATTATAAACTGAAGCCCAAGTGTGTAGTTGCTTGAAAAGTGCCACGCCCCCTTATCCTACGCCCATAAAATTTTACCAGTGGGACGACACATCCAAGAGGCGACTGCATACGAAATTTCAATGCTGCACGACCTTTAGTTCCAAAGCTAATCGAGATTAAAAATTTGGTTTGTATGGGCGGTGCCACGCCCCCTTATCCAGTGCACGCCTTATTTTCTCAGTAGAAGGATATGGATATGTAGTAAGTTCCTACCGAGTTTCATTGATGTGTGATGTGTAGTTCTAAAGTTATACACGAATCTGGAGTTGATAAAAAAAGTGCCACGCCCCTTATCCTACGCCCATACAATTTTACCAGTGGGACGACACATCCAAGAGGCGACTGCATACGAAATTTCAATGCTGCACGACCATTAGTTCCAAAGCAAATCGAGATCAAAAATTTTGTTTGTATGGGGGGTGCCACGTCCCCTTATCCTACGCCCATAAAATTTTACCAATGGGACGACACATCCAAGAGGCGACTGCATACGAAATTTCAATGCTGCACGACCTTTAGTTCCAAAGCTAATCGAGATCAAAAATTTTGTTTGTATGGGGGGTGCCACGTCCCCTTATCCAGTGCCCCCTTATTTTCTCAGTAGAATGATATGGATATGTAGTAAGTTCCTACCGAGTTTCATTGATGTGCGATGTGTAGTTCTAAAGTTATACACAAATCTGGAGTTTATAAAAAAGTGCCACGCCCCTTATCCTACGCCCATAAAATTTATTGATTCGTGTATTGGGCTCTAGATTAGGCATGTATGCAAAGTTTCAGATCTCTAAGTAGTCGGGAAGTGGGTGAAAAATTGATTACTAGATTTGACGACATACCACTGACATACCGACAGAAAGTGAAGTTAATATAAAGCTTATAATAAAGGAAACCTTAATATTAAAAAAATGTGACAACGTATGTCCTTTTTGCTTTAAAAAGCATGAATAAATTATGATTTGGGTAAAAGGAAATAATATCAGAAATTCATTAATACGTAGTAAAAAGTTTATGACTGCAATATCTAGAATTATTTTGTTCATCATTTTGGGACATAGTTGGAATGAAAAATAGTCTTAAATCAAATTTCGTGTAAAAAGAGAATTAGGTGTAATATCAAATATTACTTATGCTATTAAGAATACCCATATTTGTATATAAAAAAAAATAAGTTAATAAAGTTTTAGCTGTAAAACACAGTTTATGTTGATTATCATGTAGTATGTTTTAAATTTTTTCTTTGCATGAAATAGTTGTGACTAAATAAAAGCTAATGCGTCTTCACATTTTTTTGAATATACTTCATTGAATTTTAAAGCAAAAAGGACATATTAGCCTACTGTACAACAATAACGGATCCTAGTTCATGCTCTACCTACATTCCCATGTGTTAAAGAAGAGCAGCTGCGCCGATCTCTTTTCAGCAGTGATGCATACTCTCAAATTTCCACATGCCCTGGCCTGAATTCGCGAAATGCGGTTTTTTTCATATGTAAACCAGTAATTAAAAATTCGTAAAAATAAAGATATGATTGCAAATACACAAAATGTCATATAAATATTTCGCATAATAAAAAAGGCCACAGAAACCCGTTAGTCTTTACGGGATCAAGTACCTGTTCTAGAAAAATTTCTTTCAAGATAACAATATGGTTGAATTTTCATATCCAGGTATATGCAAAAGGAGCCGGGGCGCCAGTTTCCACATACTTTCAATTCATTAATATGACCGTAAGATATATATAAGATTCGAAGTGCTATGCGACCTTTTTACGGACGAATTTTTAAGCAGTATATTCTTTCAATTCATTTCAGTTTTAAAAATGCGTTAATTCTGCTGAAAAATAAGGAAGTTGACATCACTGCTTTTAAAGCGTGTGCGCCTACCTGCTCGCAGTTGCGCTCTTCTAACCGCTACCTACTTCAGAATGCGAAATGCCGCTGTCGCCAAGAACCGAACAAGTATTTCTATAAGTACTCTGAGTTTTACTTATATACTTATTGATACTCATACTTGGTATACTTAGTCTACTTACTTTATAAGTTTGAGCAAACTGAGTGTCACTTGCGTTTAAGTATAAGTAAAAACGGCACGCGTTTTCTTTAGAGTTACTTAGAGTAACGAAAATGGCACTCGTTGCAGTTCTCTGATTCGCACCAACTACTTCATGTATAACAGTGTTTTACGATCAAACAGACAAAGCTTTCTGTTTGAGAATTCGCAAGAAATGTTTGTCATTTATTGCAATGCTAATTTAAATTAATTTTGTGATAAATTATTTGTTTCGTAATCTTGTCAGTTTGAACTTTTTATGACATTTTTAGTTATTTTCATTTTTTCACTTTAATTTTGGACTAAAATAAAGGGGTATTCCCGATCCGGTGCAATTGGTCCTGCAAAAGAGCAAATGCAAAATATTTTTTTCACCTTTTGCATACACAATAACAAAACACACTGGTTTGCTTTTGCATTAAAGTCACAATATTCCTAGACTAAAATCCATTGCGTTTAGTGCAAAATATGAGCATAGTTGCCAGCTTGAAAAGTCGCACTTATCGGGGATCTAAGCTACCAACAACGAGTATTAACAGCGACCAGCTGATCATTTTGATTTTTAATTCACTTTTTATTTCAAAAAATGGTGTCTTAAATTATTTACCCGTGATTTCATTTGCTGCGTTTTCGATAAAGAAGTCGCAAAATTGTTGTTTTCCGCTGTTTTGTGGCATTTTGTTTAACCCTCAAATAAAACAGCTGTTTGACAAAAGCTTTTGCAGGAATTTCGCAATCGGTCGTTCCCGATTACAAACATGCAAATGCAAAATTTTGCTTTTGCATTCGCTCCGGATCGGGAATACCCCTATAATATGTATATATGCATTGCGTTTATTTTAATCTGTAAAAATAAAAAGTTTATTGAACATATTTTCTGATTTATAGAGCACTAGCGTGCCCTCTCTTGCTTTGCTACGCGTGCCAAAATAATCTTAAGTGTAGTCTAATGAAAGAAATTTCAAAATTTGTTTTTGTAATGATTATTTTAATACTTTTAAGTAGACAATATTTTTAGTTTTTCGATCAGTTGCGTAAGCAAATAGTGTCGATGGTTTGCCTAATCGTGAGAATACTCCAAATTTATACCGGCCTTGTGCCTTATTGATAATGATTGCAAAAACAATCATGTATAGTTGTATTGAGATCATTGACATCTTTGCTTTTAGCTGCCAATATTGCTCGTTCGCTCAACCAACCATGATCTTTGTACTGCTGTGCTATGTTTGAGAATACGCTTTGTATCAAGTTATCTATTGTCATTTTGCAATTTCCGGTATCTAACCATTGTTTTAAAAACTCATCTGGTGATGGATCGTTTTGCAATTGAACACGCACGTTTGTAGTGAGTGTGAATGTTTTTACATGTCTCCACAAATTAGAAGATTTCAAACACGCGTTTAGTTAATCAGAAATTTTAATATCCCAATGTGTGTCGTCTTCAAGTAAATGTCGTCGCACACAATTTTCCATTAATTGTTCTAAAGTTTTGGAATGATACTGGTCCATGAACGTTGATTAAGCCTTTGAGTCGTTTCAGTTGAAAAAAACTGAAAATTTTTCGTAGCTAATGTATGGGATTTCGTTTTCGTCGACGAAAACGGTGTATGCGACTCAAAGGCTTTAACAACAAACGCAAGCAAAAACATTCCACGTTCTTGGGGTACTCTGTGTTAATTCGTCCCAAAGCATCTTTTTAAAAAACATTTGAAATGACTTCCACTGGTTTTTCTTGTTTACGTCGTTGAAAAACTTTTGAGGATTAAGTCAAAGTGAAATATTGTGATATTTCGGAGTAGAGCAATGTTTTGGCGAATGTACGGAATTTTAATGCTCTGCTACTTTTAGTTTCAAAGCTATTCGATATAAAAAATTCGGATACATGGACTATGCCACGCCCATTGTCCAATTCCAGTCCCGTTTTCTCAGTCGAAGGATACGGTTATGTAGTAAGTTCCTACCGAGTTCCATTGATGTGTGAAGTACAGTTCCAAAGTCATACACACATGTGAAGTTGCTTGAAAATGGCCACGCCAATACAACTTCTCAATCCCGTTCGGACACGGCTATATAATAAATTTGTAGGTCCCGGTAACTTGTGCTAAAATATAACCAGCACACACAAGATGCGAGAAAGATATGCTAAAGCCTCGCTCGCGGGCTGTTGTGCCAAATATTTATTTATATGTATTTATTATATCCAAACAAAATTTCAGTCAACACAAATTTCATGTTGATATCAAGTAAATCAAAATAGGCCTCGGTTTGAAAATATGTAATGTTCGAATGTACAAAGGTGAATATCAAATGCCAATATTAATATAAAATTTTTAGCAAATACCTGCAAACGCATTGTAACTGGATAATCAAAATCATTCCAGTCAGTTATTATTTCCGATGATCGGTTTTTGACGACATCTCTAGACAGATCAGTACTTTCGATTATATCTTCATCTTCTCTTAATAAAGTTGAAATATGATTTGTCGGCAGATTTGGCATTAAATCGATAGATTCAATTGTAGAGTGATGATGTGGAGTAAGTTGACCATGATGTAACTCAACTGGAGTCAGATCTCCTTGATAAAAATCATCAGTGATGTCATGATGAGTATTGCCTGGTGTTAATGGAATTGCATTAAGGGATGTGAAATGTTCAACACTATTTACTTCGTGTATAGGCAATATCGATGCTGTTCTAGGATTGGTACCAAATAATGTTGTCTCATTAGATCGTAAAAGACTATCACGCGCCGATGAATATATATCTAAAGAACCGTGTGAAAAGGCTAACGAATCCTCCTTTTCCCTTATAAGTTCCGGCGGCATTAAACTTTGAAATGTATTCTCATTTGTAGTAGTAACTTCATGTATTGAAGATAGAATATCAAGTTTTCTTTTACGTCCTCTTTTATTACTTATAATAGAAGGAGGGTCATTTTCGTTATTAACATAGTCCAATGCTATAAGGTCGCTCGACGCAAGACAAGAAAAATCTTCAAGTTGTGTGAAGTGTGATAATAGATGTCTATGATAGTTAATAAATAGAGTTCGTGCAGGAATTGTTCTAGAAGGAAGTGAAAATAGTTTTTCAACACCTCCAGTCTCTTTCCAATACATTAATCTGAAATTAATCGTAAAATAATTATTTTTATTTGAAGGGAAAGTAATATATCAGTAAAAAAAGCAGCACCTCTTTGTAGGTGGAGCAAGGTCTAATGTGGTTACTATGTCAGATGTATTTGCCAACTGCGCTTTCATTTCTTCTCCAGATATATTTTTTACTTCATCAACAATTAATTTGCGCTTCCTTTTAGGTTTAATAACTCCTTTATAAGCAGTAGCATCCAAAGGTGCAAGTGCGAAACCCTCGTCATCGTTTTGTGATGTAATAGACTGATCCAGAGGAGCTTTGCCTATTTTTATAACTATTTCATCTTCACCATTTTTTTTGTTTTCATCTGCAAAAAATATTGAAATATGCATATGTAGAAAAAAAAATGTAAAAGAAAAAAAATTTTGGGTTACCTTCATTTTTATTGACTAAGGGGGAGTCTCGAAAAGTAGATGTTGGGGATGGTGCCTCATTATCAAAATGATCTCCTTCGTTGTGATCAAATGCATCATCTTCAGCCATTTCAGCAGATTCCACTTCATTTAAATTTGCTTCCAAAGGGGGTTCCGTAAAGAGATCATCTTCAAATAATTCAGGTTCTAAGAAGAATGCATAATGTAAACAATATTTATGTTGAGCATTTTTTGTATTGAAACATATTCTTTTTGATCCGCCGCGAAATCTCTAAAAGTTTCAGAGCTGTTAGAAATACCGTTGCAAGGCAAGGCATCAAAATTTGGGAATAAATGTATGGTTGCAACGTTTAGTATTTTTTTCACAAAGTAAAAAAGCATGCACAATTTTTTTTTCAAAATTGCATTCGCGTAACAAACATTTTATAATTAGAAGCAAATGCATGTGCTAGCAGTATATATATTTAATTAATTGCAATAAAGATGACAGGTCGGCAAAAATCCACTTAGCTTAACCCTCTCGGCGGGTGCCGACTTGGCAATGGGCATCGTCTCACCCCTTCGTTCTGTCTGCTATTGGCAGGGACCGACGGGGAGAGGCGGTGTCTAGCTAAGATTGGTATGGCTCTACATGGCGTGTCCAGCTTTATATGCCCTTCTCGGCATGTAGAGTCATCTTCAATTATGATAATGTGGTGTAGGCATAAAACGCTAGGGGCGGGATCTCCCGAAATATAATCACCAAATGGATGAACAGCGGGCTGGGAAATCAGTCCAAATGTCGGTGGGAGAAGTGACGCATGCTGCACACGAGTGCCCTGACCCAAGCAGTTTCAGACGTCGAAAGTGTGACCAGCATGAGCACCGGTGAGGAAGATGCGCTTTTGCTATCTTCTGCCTATTCGACAGGCGTAAGTTCTTGTAACAGGAAAGGGCTTCGGTAAGAGGCAAAAGCATAAAGAGGAAGCTATCAAACTCGACAAATTAGTCCAAAGTGGCGGCTGTAGCCAACGTAGTGACCAAACGATATCTGACCGTGGAGCTTGTTAACCGCAGCAACACGCTGGGTAAAATGTCTCAGGAACGGTGTATGGCGGTGGAGTAAGCTGGCTAAATGAGTCTAAAGGAGAAAGCTAAAGGTCCTTCAAATCAATCTCTACAAAAATAAACTTGCTTCAGCCGAACTCCTCCTCAATTTAGAAAGAGGAGGCTACGAGGATTTGGTCCAGGACCCATCGATAGCTTCGGGAAATAAGGTCTCTAGGCTTAAGTTGCGAAACTTCTTTACATACATACATACATCCCCAGCGCTACACCTAAGGTAAAATCCATACTAGTATATAGTAAAGTATGTATTCTTATATTTGACCAAATCTCTCTACCAGATGACCTGACGGTTGTGGCGGTAGAGTGCGACAAGGATGAGTAAATACTCCTTGCATCTTCCTACATGCCCCACGACACCATCGCGCCACCGATAGAGCTCCAAAGGCTGGAAGAGTTAAACAACATAAGGAGATTAGAGCGGATGCCAATGCCCACCATCCATTGTGGAGCAGTAGCGATACGAACAAAATGCGTGAGTTACTTTTTAAATTTATAATAATAGCGGCGAGGAACCCACATTTGTTGGACCCAATTCTAAAAATGCTCTCGACATAAATCTTTTCACGTCTTTCTATCCAAAGCAGGCTAGCGTCACTGTAAGGAATCCCAGACATACGAACTGGGTTCTCTATAAACGCGTACTCGATAAGAAATTGTGTAGGCCCAGCATTATTTACTCACACGCGATGATCGAAGATGGTCTTAACGTTCTGACATTAATACTCACTAAGGCATATCACATTGCTTGCCCACCAACCCGCACGAAAAGGCCGCCGTGGTGGAATTAGACACTCGGGGCTCAGAGGCGACACGTGCGCGAGACACTCTGAAAATCTACAAAAAAGAATCACGGAATGAATTCTGCGGCATGGAGAAACTTTGTGAAGTGGCGACTCAGAAAACTGCTATCTAGACAACCGTCAATGCCAAGTCTTATTCGGAAAGACGACGGGGACTGGACAAAGGACTGCCAGGAATCACTAGAGACACTTCTTAACGTTAATTTTCCTGGCTGTACAAGCGTTACAGTCTCTGAACCTCTCAGTATTCTAGAGAGTAGCGTACAGCTAGATACTATAACACCTGACAGGCTCAAGTGGGCTATCAATGCGTTTGCACCATTTAAGTCACCGGGGCCAGATGGTATATTTCCGGCAATGCTATAGAAGGCCATGGGCCATATACCATGGCTAAACAAGATCTTCAGGGGATGTTTGAAGTATAACTATGTGCCGGCTGCCTGGAGAGTTATACCGAAAGCAGGGAAAAGCAGCCATCTCTACTCGAAGGACTTCAGGTCCATAAAGTCTTACTTCGTTCCTCCTCAAAACTTTAGAAAGACTGATAGATATGCACATAAGGGAAGCATATCAGTATCGCAACATTCGTGCACAAAAGGCAGATCCATGGAGACTGCACTCCACTCACTTGTCTCTTACATAGAAAAGGCAATGGAGTTCAAAGATTATGCACTTGTAGTATTTCTTGACATAGCCGGCGCTTTCAATAATGTAACTACTGAAGCTATCTTGGAGAGCATAGAAGCTCCAAAAATGAACAATGCCGTTTATCTCTGGATACAGAATCTTTTAAGCTGTAGAAGGATAAAGGCAGAATGGAACGGTGCGGTCGTACTGAATGAGGCGCACAGAGGGACACCACAAGGAGGAGTTCTTTCTCCGCTACTCTGGCTGTTAGTGGTCAACAGGATTCTTATGTACTTCAAAGGCAAGGCACCGAAGCTAGTAGCATGTGCAGACGACATTGCTGTAGTCATAACGGGCAAGTGCCTTTCTACTTTCAGTGATCTTATGAACTTAGAAACAATCCACGACTGGGAAACCAAAGCCGACTTGGTGGTAAACGCGGAAAAAAGGACATGGTATTCTTTACCAGGAGGTACAAAGTTCCGCCGTGGACACCATCAAGGCTAAACGGTACCACCCTCACTCTCAAATCACAGACCAAATACCAAGGAATAAAATTAGACAACTAGCTGCTGTGAAAGCCCAACGTGGGGAAAATGTTGAAAGAGGTCAGTAATACTCTATACGCATGCAAAGGATGCTAGGCAGTACTTGGGGCATATCTCCCTCTCTTACACATTAGTGTTTCACAGCCATCGTAAGACCAATATTACTCTACGGTGTTCTGATGTGGTGGAACACGGTTATGCAGAGCAAAGGACGTGCGTTTTGGTACACAGCGAAAGCTAGACGTCGCAAAGCTGCAATCACAACGGACAGCCGAAGTCTACTCCGCTCAACTCTCTAATCCACTCAGCCAATACTTCCCGCACTCCGATGACGCCGGCGGACTCTGGACTCATATTTTTCACTCCTTGCCCACTGCCGCGGAGAACGTCCTTGGTTTTCAACGATCCTGCTTATTAGCAGGCGATGATACTAATTCCGCCAACAGAGGCAGGTTCCCGATACCACCAATTGACGACGATGGTGTTGACATATCATCGCCTACCTATAACAAGGTCAAGGTCGCAACCCAGCGACTCAAGAATAACAAAGCGGCGGGTGCTGACGGCCTGCCTGCAGAGTTGTTCAAGACTGGCAGCGGCGAACTGGTAGTGCACATGATGGTGCATTATCTGCGGAATGTGGCTAGGTGAAAGCATGCCCAGTGGTTGAATTCTCGTTGTGCTCTGTCCTGTGCTAAAGAAAGGCGATCCGACGATCTGCTTAAACTACCGGGGTATTAGCATTATCGCCATCGCTTACAAGATCCTGTCGAGCGTTCGCCAAGGCACTGATTGGACGTGCGGATTTAGACATAGAAAATCCACCATCGACCAGATCTACACACTATGCCAAATCCTGGAGTAGACCCACGAATATAAAATCGACACTCACCATCTCTTCATCAATTATAAGGCCGCCTTCGATAGCCCGATAATGGATTGTCTGTACGCCGCAATGTCTGAGCTCGGTATCTCTGCTAAGCTGGTGAGGCTCTGCAGGATTAAGCTGAGTAATACACAAAGCTCCGTCTAGATAGCAAAGGAACTCTCCGATCCTTTCGATACCGTGAAAGGCTTCAGACAAGGTGATCTCCGATCCTGTGACGTCTCCAACTTCCTGCTGAACAGCGTACTATGGAAAGCCAGTGTGCACCGCGATGGCACTATTTTCTATAAAAGTGTTCAGGTTCTTGCGTACGCCAATGATATTGATATCGTCGTTCACACCAAGCGAGATGTTACCGCTGCATTCTCGGCTAACGCAAGAGAATCAGCCAAAGTGGGTCTGGCGGTCAACGAGAGCAAGACGAAGAAGCATGGAGAAGCATGGGTAATTTCGCAGACTGATGCAGCTTCACTTCGAGTGTTCGAGAAAAAAGTGCTTCGCAAGACGGCGTGAGAGGCCATGCCTACGATGTAAAGACCAAGTGGAGACGGCATTGGCAAAGCTTAGAATTTCCAACTGAAAAAGGCGTGCGCGTAGCAGGGGCGCCTCGAGAGAGAGACCGTACGGCAGGTTGTAACCCGGCAACGGGTTGTCCTGACCATCTAAGTAAGTAAGTAAGAAGTCTGAAGGCTTTGGGGTAATTCAATAGCAGCTTGGACATAGCTCCATAACACGAAGCCAGATGGCCGAATTACATGGCACCGTTCCTGATGTTCGGAAAAGGTCACAATCAAGAAGGAAGGGTGACACAAAGGTTTGGAACCTCGTCGCGCATCCTTTAACCTATTTACAGACGGCTCTAAAATGAAAGAAGGAGTCGGAGCTGGTGTGTACTGCCTTGATCTAGATATAAAGCAATCGTTTCGTCTACCCAACCCCTGTACCGTTTTTCAAGCCGAGGTGTTCGCCGTCCGGAAACCTGCGGAACTAGCCTGCACAACCACCTCCATTAACTCAATGATAAGCTTCTACGTAGACTGGCATAGAGCGAAATGAGGAAGTGGATGTTATTAACAGGGTGATTGCCTTTCAGATAAACATATCAGCATCGTACTGATGCTTCTGCAAGCATTCTACAGTCAACTAGAGGAATTCATGAAAAGAAAACCGGGGGCCAGGTCGAATAACCTCAGCATCTGTGGGACCTCTAAAACCATGTTAAAGTCCTATGACGGGAAGTATACTAGGTTTATAGGTATAACGAGCGACAATAGCTGCAAGATATGAAAAGAAGCGGGTAGCAGGGAGGCCTTGGAACACATACTGTGCTCCTGTCCCGCGATCGCTAGAACTCTGACCTGTTTAGGAGCGCCTGTCTTCTCAGGGCTCGAACAGATCTCGAAACTAGATATCAAGCCTCTTTGGAAATTTGTGAAACACATTCAAATTCTGACAGATCACTACTTTGACGACTCCTAAAACGGAACCCTAACTGGTAGCGCTACGGACCCAACAGGGTCTATGTGTGGCCTTTTTAGGCAGCCAGATTAACTTAACCCACCTAATTTAGATAACATTGTAATAATTATTAGAGTGCTTCAAAATAATAATAATCAGGGACCGTAATCGCTTTAAGCAAGTTCATATCTTATATCCATGTAATAATATTAATAGTGATCCCTATGTATTTATAGGGGCCTAAAGTAGGCATAATCCTACACATTTTTATATTATAAGCTTTTTATTCGCTTTGCTTCAGGTTTGTATGTTTATTTGTAGTCAAATCTAGTAATCAATTTTTCACCCACTTCCCGACTATTTAGAGATCTGAAATTTTGAATATATGCGTAAACAGGCTGAAGATACATGAATCAATCATAAAAATATTAAAATTCTTATTTTAAACCATGATTTTTAGCGATTTTAGTATATAGGGAGATCGCTTAACTGGCACTTTAGCCAACAAAAATCAGTTCAGTGGGTAGTCTCGCGCTTGCATTCGGCGGGTCGTGGCTTGGAACCCCCGCAGTGTTTCAACTTATTTTCTTTTCATTTGTACACTCGTTTAAATTAGGAAATATATTGGAAAAACTTTAAATTTCACAAAAAGAAGCTCATAAACTCGCGAGTATCAGCAAAATGAACAGTTGATTAAGTTCTTCAGTCCTTCTAAATGTCTTGCTTTAATTTAAAATTGCAGAGTGGGTATAAAATACAAGAAAATTGCTCTTCAACCAAAGAATGGATCTTAATCAAAAAGTAAAATACTGAAAAATTTTTAGAAATAGCAAAAAATACACATGTACATATGTACATAGGCAAATGTCGAATTGGCACATTTCTTTTGAATGTAAAAACACACAAACATACATAATATAATTTCTATGCAGCCGCCAAGATGCGCCGCCACGTGCTTTGCCGTGCCTGTAGTATAGAGCGGCGGAGAGTGTGTAGTCCAGTGGTTAGTCTCGCGCTTGCATTCGGTAGGTCGTGGGTTCAAACCCCGCAGTGATTCAAATAAATTTTATTTTGTTTTAATTTTTACACTCGTTTAAATTAGCAAATACATATATTGAAGAAATATTTAATTTTACAAAAAGATGCTCATAAACACGCGAGGGTTTGATTTAAAGTATAGCAAACGATCTTATCACCATTTACAAAATACAATTCTCAAAGAATTCTCCGAACAATCAACCAAAAATAACACCGATTGGAGAATTAATCTTTTTGCGAAAAATTTCAGAGCTCTAAAATTGATTTTATGGGAGACTAAAAAGTGGAAAATAATATTATATAAAATAAAATTATATAAAAAAAAAATTTTTTAAAATAAGCTTTAATTTATTTAATGTGCTAAAAAGTAGGAAATAAATTGTTTCCAAGTCACCTGTATCTTACTATCCATAAAAGCTTGGGGCGCTCATATGTTCAATATTTGTCAACCAGTTACCACAATATTTTATTTAAATAATTTTTTTGCAAATAGATTCTAGT
Source organism: Neria commutata (assembly GCA_963457695.1). Classification (NCBI taxonomy): domain Eukaryota; kingdom Metazoa; phylum Arthropoda; class Insecta; order Diptera; family Micropezidae; genus Neria; species Neria commutata. The sequence goes on along the minus strand of OY735245.1, from coordinate 41,962,820 downwards.
AATGAAAGATATTTTGAATATGGATATTGAGCGCACAAGCTTTTATTAACCCTTTCACTACCCTTGTACACTACAGTGTACACATCTTTAAAAAATGTTTAAAATATGACCGAACAAAATATTTTCGGTTTTTCTTTAACAATCATATTAATTGAGGTCATGGCATGCTACTTCTATTTTTTTTATGAAGATTTTTCAAACCATTTCATTGTAGTCGTGGTTTTTGTGAGCGAAGGTTGTGTTTTTTGCCTTAGCAGCGACTTTCGTGCCTATAAGCTGCAACAACAACAACAACTGAACTTTTTTTAACACCAACTAATTTTTTCTTAGTTACTAAAGGTTCAAGCAATGATCTAATGTTTTTACCACAAAAATTTGATCAACGCTAAGGATAGGGCAATTTGTTGAAGTGAGTGTCACTGTAGTGTACATGAGTAGTCAACGGGTGCTAATTTGAGCATTTTCTATGTGTTTTTCTGCAGTCATTTTTTTGTATAGTGTTGTAAAACAAGCATTGAACGTCGAATAAATTTTTTTAATGTCTTCAATCAAAGGTAAGGCTAAGTGAAAATTTTGGTTTTTGTTGTTTTTGTTGTTGTTGTAATGGTTTTTTTTTCTAAATAAGAAAATATGGATGGAGGGGGTGGGGAAATTTTTTTTTAAATCTGCTATTTTGAGGGCCCTAAGCTCGAATATGAGGTTAAAAAAATTATTCGTCGACAAACAACAAGTGGGTAGTGAAAGGGTTAATAGTAAGATACAGGTGACTTGGAAACAATTTATTTTCTACTTTTTAGTACATTAAATAAATTAAAGCTTATTTTTAAAAAGTTTTTTTTTATATAATTTTATTTTCTACTTTTTAGTCTTCCATAAATTAAATTTTAGAGCTCTGAAATTTTTCGCAAAAAGAATTTAAAACTTGCAGAGCAGTACACAATATTTAGGGTATTCACAGTGTTTCCTATCGTTATATGTCATATCCTAAATTTAACAAATAATACGGCAGTGATCGACCCTAATATTCGTGTCATATTTGTGGCGCGATGAGTTGTTTGCTTGCAAGGCGCGGCGAGTAAGTTCCCATCGTTTTTTATTGATGTGTGGTGTACCTATAATTATAAACTGAAGCCCAAGTGTGTAGTTACTTGAAAAGTGCCACGCCCCCCGTCCTACGCCCATAAAATTTTACCAGTGGGACGAAGCATCCAAGAGGGGCCTGTATACGAAATTTCAATGCTGCACGACCTTTAGTTCCAAAGCTATTCTATATAAACGATTTTGTTTGTATGGGCGGTGCCACGCCCACTTGTCCACCGCCCGTATTATTTCCCCAGTAGAAGGATATGGATGTGTAGTAAGTTCCTACCGAGTTTCACAAATCTGGAGTTGATAAAAAAGTGCCACGCCCCTTTTCCTACGCCCATAAAATTTTACCAGTGGGACGACACATCCAAGAGGCGACTGCATACGAAATTTCAATGCTGCACGACCTTTAGTTCCAAAGCTAATCGAGATCAAAAATTTTGTTTGTATGGGGGGGTGCCACGCCCCCTTATCCAGTGCCCGTCTTATTTTCTCAGTAGAAGGATATGGATATGTAGTAAGTTCCTACCGAGTTTCATTGATGTGTGATGTGTAGTTCTAAAGTTATACACAAATCTGGAGTTGATAAAAAAGTGCCACGCCCCTTTTCCTACGCCCATAAAATTTTACCAGTGGGACGACACATCCAAGAGGCGACTGCATACGAAATTTCAATGCTGCACGACCTTTAGTTCCAAAGCTAATCGAGATCAAAAATTTTGTTTGTATGGGAGGTGCTACGCCCCCTTATCCAGTGCCCTTCTTATTTTCTCAGTAGAAGGATATGGATATGTAGTAAGTTCCTACCGAGTTTCATTGATGTGTGATGTGTAGTTCTAAAGTTATACACAAATCTGGAGTTGATAAAAAAGTGCCACGCCCCTTTTCCTACGCCCATAAAATTTTACCAGTGGGACGACACATCCAAGAGGCGACTGCATACGAAATTTCAATGCTGCACGACCTTTAGTTCCAAAGCTAATCGAGATCAAAAATTTTGTTTGTATGGGGGGTGCCACGCCCCCTTATCCAGTGCTCGTCTTATTTTCTCAGTAGAAGGATATGGATATGTAGTAAGTTCCTACCGAGTTCCATTGATGTGTGATGTGTAGTTCTAAAGTTATCCACAAATCTGGAGTTGATAAAAAAGTGCCACGCCCCTTATCCTACGCCCATAAAATTTATTGATTCATGTATTGTCAGCGTGTTTACGCATATATGCAAAGTTTCAGATCTCTAAGTAGTCGGGAAGTGGGTGAAAAATTGATTACTAGATTTGACGACCCACATATGTACATACCGGATGTGAACCTAATATAAAGCTTATAAAAAGTGCCACTCCCCTTATCCTACGCCCATAAAATTTTACCAGTGGGGCGACACATCCAAGAGGCGACTGCATACGAAATTTCAATGCTGCACGACCTTTAGTTCCAAAGCTAATCGAGATCAAAAATTTTGTTATGGGGGTGCCACGCCCCCTTATCCAGTGTCCCCCTTATTTTCTCAGTAGAAGGATATGGATATGTAGTAAGTTTCTACCGAGTTTCATTGATGTGTGATGTGTAGTTCTAAAGTTATACACAAATCTGGACTTGATAAAAAAGTGCCACGCCCCTTATCCTACGCCCATCAAATTTTACCAGTGGGACGACACATCCAAGAGGCGACAGCATACGAAATTTCAATGCTGCACGACCTTTAGTTCCAAAGCTAATCGAGATCAAAAACTTTGTTTGTATGGGGGGTGCCACGCCCCCTTATCCAGTGCCCGTCTTATTTTCTCAGTAGAAGGATATGGATATATAGTAAGTTCCTACCGAGTTTCATTGATGTGTGATGTGTAGTTCTAAAGTTATACACAAATCTGGAGTTGATAAAAAAAAAAGTGCCACGCCCCTTATCCTACGCCCATAAAATTTTAGCAATGGGACGACACATCCAAGAGGCGACTGCATACGAAATTTCAATGCTGCACGACCTTTAGTTCCAAAGCTAATCGAGATCAAAAATTTTGTTTGTATGGGGGTGCCACGCCCCTTTATCCAGTGCCCGTCTTATTTTCTCAGTAGAAGGATATGGATATGTAGTAAGTTCCTACCGAGTTTCATTTATGTGTGACTTCTACGTAGACTGGCATAGAGCGAATTGAGGAAGTGGATGTTATTAACAGGGTGATTGCCTTTCAGATAAACATATCAGCATTGTACTGATGCTTCTGCAAGCATTCTACAGTCAACTAGAGGAATTCATGAAAAGAAAACCGGGGGCCAGGTCGAATAACCTCAGCATCTGTGCGACCTCTAAAACCATGTTAAAGTCCTATGACGGGAAGTATATTAGGTTTATATGTATAACGAGCGACAATAGCTGCAAGATATGAAAAGAAGCGGGTAGCAGGGAGGCCTTGGAACACATACTGTGCTCCTGTCCCGCGATCGCTAGAACTCTGACCTGTTTAGGAGCGCCTGTCTTCTCAGGGCTCGAACAGATCTCGAAACTAGGTATCAAGCCTCTTTGTAAATTTGTGAAACACATTCAAGTTGGAGTTGATAAAAAAGTGCCAGGCCCCTTTTCCTACGCCCATAAAATTTTACCAGTGGGACGACACATCCAAGAGGCGACTGCATACGAAATTTCAATGCTGCACGACCTTTAGTTCCAAAGCTAATCGAGATCAAAAATTTTGTTTGTATGGGAGGTGCTACGCCCCCTTATCCAGTGCCCTTCTTATTTTCTCAGTAGAAGGATATGGATATGTAGTAAGTTCCTACCGAGTTTCATTGATGTGTGATGTGCAGTTCTAAAGTTATACACAAATCTGGAGTTGATAAAAAAGTGCCACGCCCCTTTTCCTACGCCCATAAAATTTTACCAGTGGGACGACACATCCAAGAGGCGACTGCATACGAAATTTCAATGCTGCACGACCTTTAGTTCCAAAGCTAATCGAGATCAAAAATTTTGTTTGTATGGGGGGTGCCACGCCCCCTTATCCAGTGCCCGTCTTATTTTCTCAGTAGAAGGATATGGATATGTAGTAAGTTCCTACCGAGTTCCATTGATGTGTGATGTGTAGTTCTAAAGTTATCCACAAATCTGGAGTTGATAAAAAAGTGCCACGCCCCTTATCCTACGCCCATCAAATTTTACCAGTGGGACGACACATCCAAGAGGCGACTGCATACGAAATTTCAATTTCCTTATCCAGTGCCCGTCTTATTTTCTCAGTAGAAGGATATGGATATGTAGTAAGTTCCTACCGAGTTCCATTGATGTGTGATGTGTAGTTCTAAAGTTATCCACAAATCTGGAGTTGATAAAAAAGTGCCACGCCCCTTATCCTACGCCCATCAAATTTTACCAGTGGGACGACACATCCAAGAGGCGACTGCATACGAAATTTCAATGCTGCACGACCTTTAGTTCCAAAGCTAATCGAGATCAAAAACTTTGTTTGTATGGGGGGTGCCACGCCCCCTTATCCAGTGCCCGTCTTATTTTCTCAGTAGAAGGATATGGATATATAGTAAGTTCCTACCGAGTTTCATTGATGTGTGATGTGTAGTTCTAAAGTTATACACAAATCTGGAGTTGATAAAAAAAAGTGCCACGCCCCTTATCCTACGCCCATAAAATTTTACCAATGGGACGACACATCCAAGAGGCGACTGCATACGAAATTTCAATGCTGCACGACCTTTAGTTCCAAAGCTAATCGAGATCAAAATTTTTTTTTGTATGGGGGTGTCACGCCCCTTTATCCAGTGCCCGTCTTATTTTCTCAGTAGAAGGATATGGAGTAAGTTCCTACCGAGTTTCATTGATGTGTGACTTCTACGTAGACTGGCATAGAGCGAATTGAGGAAGTGGATGTTATTAACAGGGTGATTGCCTTTCAGATAAACATATCAGCATTGTACTGATGCTTCTGCAAGCATTCTACAGTCAACTAGAGGAATTCATGAAAAGAAAACCGGGGGCCAGGTCGAATAACCTCAGCATCTGTGCGACCTCTAAAACCATGTTAAAGTCCTATGACGGGAAGTATATTAGGTTTATATGTATAACGAGCGACAATAGCTGCAAGATATGAAAAGAAGCGGGTAGCAGGGAGGCCTTGGAACACATACTGTGCTCCTGTCCCGCGATCGCTAGAACTCTGACCTGTTTAGGAGCGCCTGTCTTCTCAGGGCTCGAACAGATCTCGAAACTAGGTATCAAGCCTCTTTGTAAATTTGTGAAACACATTCAAGTTGGAGTTGATAAAAAAGTGCCAGGCCCCTTTTCCTACGCCCATAAAATTTTACCAGTGGGACGACACATCCAAGAGGCGACTGCATACGAAATTTCAATGCTGCACGACCTTTAGTTCCAAAGCTAATCGAGATCAAAAATTTTGTTTGTATGGGAGGTGCTACGCCCCCTTATCCAGTGCCCTTCTTATTTTCTCAGTAGAAGGATATGGATATGTAGTAAGTTCCTACCGAGTTTCATTGATGTGTGATGTGCAGTTCTAAAGTTATACACAAATCTGGAGTTGATAAAAAAGTGCCACGCCCCTTTTCCTACGCCCATAAAATTTTACCAGTGGGACGACACATCCAAGAGGCGACTGCATACGAAATTTCAATGCTGCACGACCTTTAGTTCCAAAGCTAATCGAGATCAAAAATTTTGTTTGTATGGGGGGTGCCACGCCCCCTTATCCAGTGCCCGTCTTATTTTCTCAGTAGAAGGATATGGATATGTAGTAAGTTCCTACCGAGTTCCATTGATGTGTGATGTGTAGTTCTAAAGTTATCCACAAATCTGGAGTTGATAAAAAAGTGCCACGCCCCTTATCCTACGCCCATCAAATTTTACCAGTGGGACGACACATCCAAGAGGCGACTGCATACGAAATTTCAATTTCCTTATCCAGTGCCCGTCTTATTTTCTCAGTAGAAGGATATGGATATGTAGTAAGTTCCTACCGAGTTTCATTGATGTGTGACTTCTACGTAGACTGGCATAGAGCGAATTGAGGAAGTGGATGTTATTAACAGGGTGATTGCCTTTCAGATAAACATATCAGCATTGTACTGATGCTTCTGCAAGCATTCTACAGTCAACTAGAGGAATTCATGAAAAGAAAACCGGGGGCCAGGTCGAATAACCTCAGCATCTGTGCGACCTCTAAAACCATGTTAAAGTCCTATGACGGGAAGTATATTAGGTTTATATGTATAACGAGCGACAATAGCTGCAAGATATGAAAAGAAGCGGGTAGCAGGGAGGCCTTGGAACACATACTGTGCTCCTGTCCCGCGATCGCTAGAACTCTGACCTGTTTAGGAGCGCCTGTCTTCTCAGGGCTCGAACAGATCTCGAAACTAGGTATCAAGCCTCTTTGTAAATTTGTGAAACACATTCAAGTTGGAGTTGATAAAAAAGTGCCAGGCCCCTTTTCCTACGCCCATAAAATTTTACCAGTGGGACGACACATCCAAGAGGCGACTGCATACGAAATTTCAATGCTGCACGACCTTTAGGTTCCAAAGCTAATCGAGATCAAAAATTTTGTTTGTATGGGAGGTGCTACGCCCCCTTATCCAGTGCCCTTCTTATTTTCTCAGTAGAAGGATATGGATATGTAGTAAGTTCCTACCGAGTTCCATTGATGTGTGATGTGTAGTTCTAAAGTTATCCACAAATCTGGAGTTGATAAAAAAGTGCCACGCCCCTTATCCTACGCTCATAAAATTTATTGATTCATGTATTGTCAGCGTGTTTACGCATATATGCAAAGTTTCAGATCTCTAAGTAGTCGGGAAGTGGGTGAAAAATTGATTACTAGATTTGACGACCCACATACATACCGGATGTGAACCTAATATAAAGCTTATAAAAAGTGCCACTCCCCTTATCCTACGCCCATAAAATTTTACCAGTGGGACGACACATCCAAGAGGCGACTGCATACGAAATTTCAATGCTGCACGACCTTTAGTTCCAAAGCTAATCGAGATCAAAAATTTTGTTATGGGGGTGCCACGCCCCCTTATCCAGTGTCCCCCTTATTTTCTCAGTAGAAGGATATGGATATGTAGTAAGTTCCTACCGAGTTTCATTGATGTGTGATGTGTAGTTCTAAAGTTATACACAAATCTGGAGTTGATAAAAAAAAAGTGCCACGCCCCTTATCCTACGCCCATAAAATTTTAGCAATGGGACGACACATCCAAGAGGCGACTGCATACGAAATTTCAATGCTGCACGACCTTTAGTTCCAAAGCTAATCGAGATCAAAAATTTTGTTATGGGGGTGCCACGCCCCCTTATCCAGTGTCCCCCTTATTTTCTCAGTAGAAGGATATGGATATATAGTAAGTTCCTACCGAGTTTCATTGATGTGTGATGTGTAGTTCTAAAGTTATACACAAATCTGGAGTTGATAAAAAAAAGTGCCACGCCCCTTATCCTACGCCCATAAAATTTTAGCAATGGGACGACACATCCAAGAGGCGACTGCATACGAAATTTCAATGCTGCACGACCTTTAGTTCCAAAGCTAATCGAGATCAAAAATTTTGTTTGTATGGGGGTGCCACGCCCCTTTATCCAGTGCCCGTCTTATTTTCTCAGTAGAAGGATATGGATATGTAGTAAGTTCCTACCGAGTTTCATTGATGTGTGACTTCTACGTAGACTGGCATAGAGCGAATTGAGGAAGTGGATGTTATTAACAGGGTGATTGCCTTTCAGATAAACATATCAGCATTGTACTGATGCTTCTGCAAGCATTCTACAGTCAACTAGAGGAATTCATGAAAAGAAAACCGGGGGCCAGGTCGAATAACCTCAGCATCTGTGCGACCTCTAAAACCATGTTAAAGTCCTATGACGGGAAGTATATTAGGTTTATATGTATAACGAGCGACAATAGCTGCAAGATATGAAAAGAAGCGGGTAGCAGGGAGGCCTTGGAACACATACTGTGCTCCTGTCCCGCGATCGCTAGAACTCTGACCTGTTTAGGAGCGCCTGTCTTCTCAGGGCTCGAACAGATCTCGAAACTAGGTATCAAGCCTCTTTGTAAATTTGTGAAACACATTCAAGTTGGAGTTGATAAAAAAGTGCCAGGCCCCTTTTCCTACGCCCATAAAATTTTACCAGTGGGACGACACATCCAAGAGGCGACTGCATACGAAATTTCAATGCTGCACGACCTTTAGTTCCAAAGCTAATCGAGATCAAAAATTTTGTTTGTATGGGAGGTGCTACGCCCCCTTATCCAGTGCCCTTCTTATTTTCTCAGTAGAAGGATATGGATATGTAGTAAGTTCCTACCGAGTTTCATTGATGTGTGATGTGTAGTTCTAAAGTTATACACAAATCTGGAGTTGATAAAAAAGTGCCACGCCCCTTTTCCTACGCCCATAAAATTTTACCAGTGGGACGACACATCCAAGAGGCGACTGCATACGAAATTTCAATGCTGCACGACCTTTAGTTCCAAAGCTAATCGAGATCAAAAATTTTGTTTGTATGGGGGGTGCCACGCCCCCTTATCCAGTGCCCGTCTTATTTTCTCAGTAGAAGGATATGGATATGTAGTAAGTTCCTACCGAGTTCCATTGATGTGTGATGTGTAGTTCTAAAGTTATCCACAAATCTGGAGTTGATAAAAAAGTGCCACGCCCCTTATCCTACGCCCATCAAATTTTACCAGTGGGACGACACATCCAAGAGGCGACTGCATACGAAATTTCAATTTCCTTATCCAGTGCCCGTCTTATTTTCTCAGTAGAAGGATATGGATATGTAGTAAGTTCCTACCGAGTTCCATTGATGTGTGATGTGTAGTTCTAAAGTTATCCACAAATCTGGAGTTGATAAAAAAGTGCCACGCCCCTTATCCTACGCCCATCAAATTTTACCAGTGGGACGAAACATCCAAGAGGCGACTGCATACGAAATTTCAATGCTGCACGACCTTTAGTTCCAAAGCTAATCGAGATCAAAAACTTTGTTTGTATGGGGGGTGCCACGCCCCCTTATCCAGTGCCCGTCTTATTTTCTCAGTAGAAGGATATGGATATATAGTAAGTTCCTACCGAGTTTCATTGATGTGTGATGTGTAGTTCTAAAGTTATATACAAATCTGGAGTTGATAAAAAAAAGTGCCACGCCCCTTATCCTACGCCCATAAAATTTTACCAATGGGACGACACATCCAAGAGGCGACTGCATACGAAATTTCAATGCTGCACGACCTTTAGTTCCAAAGCTAATCGAGATCAAAATTTTTTTTTGTATGGGGGTGTCACGCCCCTTTATCCAGTGCCCGTCTTATTTTCTCAGTAGAAGGATATGGATATGTAGTAAGTTCCTACCGAGTTTCATTGATGTGTGACTTCTACGTAGACTGGCATAGAGCGAATTGAGGAAGTGGATGTTATTAACAGGGTGATTGCCTTTCAGATAAACATATCAGCATTGTACTGATGCTTCTGCAAGCATTCTACAGTCAACTAGAGGAATTCATGAAAAGAAAACCAGGGGCCAGGTCGAATAACCTCAGCATCTGTGCGACCTCTAAACCCATGTTAAAGTCCTATGACGGGAAGTATATTAGGTTTATATGTATAACGAGCGACAATAGCTGCAAGATATGAAAAGAAGCGGGTAGCAGGGAGGCCTTGGAACACATACTGTGCTCCTGTCCCGCGATCGCTAGAACTCTGACCTGTTTAGGAGCGCCTGTCTTCTCAGGGCTCGAACAGATCTCGAAACTAGGTATCAAGCCTCTTTGTAAATTTGTGAAACACATTCAAGTTGGAGTTGATAAAAAAGTGCCAGGCCCCTTTTCCTACGCCCATAAAATTTTACCAGTGGGACGACACATCCAAGAGGCGACTGCATACGAAATTTCAATGCTGCACGACCTTTAGGTTCCAAAGCTAATCGAGATCAAAAATTTTGTTTGTATGGGAGGTGCTACGCCCCCTTATCCAGTGCCCTTCTTATTTTCTCAGTAGAAGGATATGGATATGTAGTAAGTTCCTACCGAGTTCCATTGATGTGTGATGTGTAGTTCTAAAGTTATCCACAAATCTGGAGTTGATAAAAAAGTGCCACGCCCCTTATCCTACGCTCATAAAATTTATTGATTCATGTATTGTCAGCGTGTTTACGCATATATGCAAAGTTTCAGATCTCTAAGTAGTCGGGAAGTGGGTGAAAAATTGATTACTAGATTTGACGACCCACATACATACCGGATGTGAACCTAATATAAAGCTTATAAAAAGTGTCACTCCCCTTATCCTACGCCCATAAAATTTTACCAGTGGGACGACACATCCAAGAGGCGACTGCATACGAAATTTCAATGCTGCACGACCTTTAGTTCCAAAGCTAATCGAGATCAAAAATTTTGTTATGGGGGTGCCACGCCCCCTTATCCAGTGTCCCCCTTATTTTCTCAGTAGAAGGATATGGATATGTAGTAAGTTCCTACCGAGTTTCATTGATGTGTGATGTGTAGTTCTAAAGTTATACACAAATCTGGAGTTGATAAAAAAGTGCCACGCCCCTTATCCTACGCCCATAAAATTTTACCAGTGGGACGACACATCCAAGAGGCGATTGCATACGAAATTTCAATGCTGCACGACCTTTAGTTCCAAAGCTAATCGAGATCAAAAATTTTGTTTGTATGGGGGGTGCCACGCCCCCTTATCCAGTGCCCGTCTTATTTTCTCAGTAGAAGGATATGGATATGTAGTAAGTTCCTACCGAGTTTCATTGATGTGTGATGTGTAGTTCTAAAGTTATACACAAATCTGGAGTTGATAAAAAAGTGCCACGCCCCTTTTCCTACGCCCATAAAATTTTACCAGTGGGACGACACATCCAAGAGGCGACTGCATACGAAATTTCAATGCTGCACGACCTTTAGTTCCAAAGCTAATCGAGATCAAAAATTTTGTTTGTATGTGGGGTGCCACGCCCCCTCATCCAGTGCCCGTCTTATTTTCTCAGTAGAAGGATATGGATATGTAGTAAGTTCCTACCGAGTTTCATTGATGTGTGATGTGTAGTTCTAGTTATCCACAAATCTGGAGTTGATAAAAAAGTGCCACGCCCCTTATCCTACGCCCATACAATTTATTGATTCATGTATTGTCAGCGTGTTTACGCATATACATATGCAAAGTTTCAGATCTCTAAGTAGTCGGGAAGTGGGTGAAAAATTGATTACTAGATTTGACGACCCACATACATACCGGATGTGAACCTAATATAAAGCTTATAAAAAGTGCCACTCCCCTTATCCTACGCCCATAAAATTTTACCAGTGGGACGACACATCCAAGAGGCGACTGCATACGAAATTTCAATGCTGCACGACCTTTAGTTCCAAAGCTAATCGAGATCAAAAATTTTGTTATGGGGGTGCCACGCCCCCTTATCCAGTGTCCCCCTTATTTTCTCAGTAGAAGGATATGGATATGTAGTAAGTTTCTACCGAGTTTCATTGATGTGTGATGTGTAGTTCTAAAGTTATACACAAATCTGGAGTTGATAAAAAAGTGCCACGCCCCTTATCCTACGCCCATCAAATTTTACCAGTGGGACGACACATCCAAGAGGCGACTGCATACGAAATTTCAATGCTGCACGACCTTTAGTTCCAAAGCTAATCGAGATCAAAAACTTTGTTTGTATGGGGAGTGCCACGCCCCCTTATCCAGTGCCCGTCTTATTTTCTCAGTAGAAGGATATGGATATATTGTAAGTTCCTACCGAGTTTCATTGATGTGTGATGTGTAGTTCTAAAGTTATACACAAATCTGGAGTTGATAAAAAAACAGTGCCACGCCCCTTATCCTACGCCCATAAAATTTTACCAATGGGACGACACATCCAAGAGGCGACTGCATACGAAATTTCAATGCTGCACGACCTTTAGTTCCAAAGCTAATCGAGATCAAAAATTTTTTTTTGTATGGGGGTGCCACGCCCCTTTATCCAGTGCCCGTCTTATTTTCTCAGTAGAAGGATATGGATATGTAGTAAGTTCCCACCGAGTTTCATTGATGTGTGACTTCTACGTAGACTGGCATAGAGCGAAATGAGGAAGTGGATGTTATTAACAGGGTGATTGCCTTTCAGATAAACATATCAGCATTGTACTGATGCTTCTGCAAGCATTCTACAGTCAACTAGAGGAATTCATGAAAAGAAAACCGGGGGCCAGGTCGAATAACCTCAGCATCTGTGCGACCTCTAAAACCATGTTAAAGTCCTATGACGGGAAGTATACTAGGTTTATATGTATAACGAGCGACAATAGCTGCAAGATATGAAAAGAAGCGGGTAGCAGGGAGGCCTTGGAACACATACTGTGCTCCTGTCCCGCGATCGCTAGAACTCTGACCCGTTTAGGAGCGCCTGTCTTCTCAGGGCTCGAACAGATCTCGAAACTAGGTATCAAGCCTCTTTGTAAATTTGTGAAACACATTCAAGTTGGAGTTGATAAAAAAGTGCCACGCCCCTTTTCCTACGCCCATCAAATTTTACCAGTGGGACGACACATCCAAGAGGCGACTGCATACGAAATTTCAATGCTGCACGACCTTTAGTTCCAAAGCTAATCGAGATCAAAAATTTTGTTTGTATGGGAGGTGCTACGCCCCCTTATCCAGTGCCCTTCTTATTTTCTCAGTAGAAGGATATGGATATGTAGTAAGTTCCTACCGAGTTTCATTGATGTGTGATGTGTAGTTCTAAAGTTATACACAAATCTGGAGTTGATAAAAAAGTGCCACGCCCCTTTTCCTACGCCCATAAAATTTTACCAGTGGGACGACACATCCAAGAGGCGACTGCATACGAAATTTCAATGCTGCACGACCTTTAGTTCCAAAATTAATCGAGATCAAAAATTTTGTTTGTATGGGGGGTGCCACGCCCCCTTATCCAGTGCCCGTCTTATTTTCTCAGTAGAAGGATATGGATATATAGTAAGTTCCTACCGAGTTTCATTGATGTGTGATGTGTAGTTCTAAAGTTATACACAAATCTGGAGTTGATAAAAAAGTGCCACGCCCCTTTTCCTAAAAATTTTGTTATGGGGGTGCCACGCCCCCTTATCCAGTGTCCCCCTTATTTTCTCAGTAGAAGGATATGGATATGTAGTAAGTTTCTACCGAGTTTCATTGATGTGTGATGTGTAGTTCTAAAGTTATACACAAATCTGGAGTTGATAAAAAAGTGCCACGCCCCTTATCCTACGCCCATCAAATTTTACCAGTGGGACGACACATCCAAGAGGCGACTGCATACGAAATTTCAATGCTGCACGACCTTTAGTTCCAAAGCTAATCGAGATCAAAAACTTTGTTTGTATGGGGAGTGCCACGCCCCCTTATCCAGTGCCCGTCTTATTTTCTCAGTAGAAGGATATGGATATATTGTAAGTTCCTACCGAGTTTCATTGATGTGTGATGTGTAGTTCTAAAGTTATACACAAATCTGGAGTTGATAAAAAAAAGTGCCACGCCCCTTATCCTACGCCCATAAAATTTTACCAATGGGACGACACATCCAAGAGGCGACTGCATACGAAATTTCAATGCTGCACGACCTTTAGTTCCAAAGCTAATCGAGATCAAAAATTTTTTTTGTATGGGGGTGCCACGCCCCTTTATCCAGTGCCCGTCTTATTTTCTCAGTAGAAGGATATGGATATGTAGTAAGTTCCTACCGAGTTTCATTGACGTGTGACTTCTACGTAGACTGGCATAGAGCGAAATGAGGAAGTGGATGTTATTAACAGGGTGATTGCCTTTCAGATAAACATATCAGCATTGTACTGATGCTTCTGCAAGCATTCTACAGTCAACTAGAGGAATTCATGAAAAGAAAACCGGGGGCCAGGTCGAATAACCTCAGCATCTGTGCGACCTCTAAAACCATGTTAAAGTCCTATGACGGGAAGTATACTAGGTTTATATGTATAACGAGCGACAATAGCTGCAAGATATGAAAAGAAGCGGGTAGCAGGGAGGCCTTGGAACACATACTGTGCTCCTGTCCCGCGATCGCTAGAACTCTGACCTGTTTAGGAGCGCCTGTCTTCTCAGGGCTCGAACAGATCTCGAAACTAGGTATCAAGCCTCTTTGTAAATTTGTGAAACACATTCAAGTTGGAGTTGATAAAAAAGTGCCACGCCCCTTTTCCTACGCCCATCAAATTTTACCAGTGGGACGACACATCCAAGAGGCGACTGCATACGAAATTTCAATGCTGCACGACCTTTAGTTCCAAAGCTAATCGAGATCAAAAATTTTGTTTGTATGGGAGGTGCTACGCCCCCTTATCCAGTGCCCTTCTTATTTTCTCAGTAGAAGGATATGGATATGTAGTAAGTTCCTACCGAGTTTCATTGATGTGTGATGTGTAGTTCTAAAGTTATACACAAATCTGGAGTTGATAAAAAAGTGCCACGCCCCTTTTCCTACGCCCATAAAATTTTACCAGTGGGACGACACATCCAAGAGGCGACTGCATACGAAATTTCAATGCTGCACGACCTTTAGTTCCAAAATTAATCGAGATCAAAAATTTTGTTTGTATGGGGGGTGCCACGCCCCCTTATCCAGTGCCCGTCTTATTTTCTCAGTAGAAGGATATGGATATATAGTAAGTTCCTACCGAGTTTCATTGATGTGTGATGTGTAGTTCTAAAGTTATACACAAATCTGGAGTTGATAAAAAAGTGCCACGCCCCTTTTCCTACGCCCATAAAATTTTACCAGTGGGACGACACATCCAAGAGGCGACTGCATACGAAATTTCAATGCTGCACGACCTTTAGTTCCAAAGCTAATCGAGATCAAAAATTTTGTTTGTATGGGGGGTGCCACGCCCCCTTATCCAGTGCCCGTCTTATTTTCTCAGTAGAAGGATATGGATATGTAGTAAGTTCCTACCGAGTTTCATTGATGTGTGATGTGTAGTTCTAAAGTTATACACAAATCTGGAGTTGATAAAAAAGTGCCACGCCCCTTTTCCTACGCCCATAAAATTTTACCAGTGGGACGACACATCGAAGAGGCGACTGCATACGAAATTTCAATGCTGCACGACATTTAGTTCCAAAGCTAATCGAGATCAAAAATTTTGTTTGTATGGGGGGTGCCACGCCCCCTTATCCAGTGCCCGTCTTATTTTCTCAGTAGAAGGATATGGATATGTAGTAAGTTCCTACCCAGTTTCATTGATGTGTGATGTGTAGTTCTAAAGTTATCCACAAATCTGGAGTTGATAAAAAGTGCCACGCCCCTTATCCTACGCCCATACAATTTATTGATTCATGTATTGTCAGCGTGTTTACGCATATACATATGCAAAGTTTCAGATCTCTAAGTAGTCGGGAAGTGGGTGAAAAATTGATTACTAGATTTGACGACCCACATACATACCGGATGTGAACCTAATATAAAGCTTATAAAAAGTGCCACTCTCCTTATCCTACGCCCATAAAATTTTACCAGTGGGACGACACATCCAAGAGGCGACTGCATACGAAATTTCAATGCTGCACGACCTTTAGTTCCAAAGCTAATCGAGATCAAAAATTTTGTTATGGGGGTGCCACGCCCCCTTATCCAGTGTCCCCCTTATTTTCTCAGTAGAAGGATATGGATATGTAGTAAGTTTCTACCGAGTTTCATTGATGTGTGATGTGTAGTTCTAAAGTTATACACAAATCTGGAGTTGATAAAAAAGTGCCACGCCCCTTATCCTACGCCCATCAAATTTTACCAGTGGGACGACACATCCAAGAGGCGACTGCATACGAAATTTCAATGCTGCACGACCTTTAGTTCCAAAGCTAATCGAGATCAAAAACTTTGTTTGTATGGGGAGTGCCACGCCCCCTTATCCAGTGCCCGTCTTATTTTCTCAGTAGAAGGATATGGATATATTGTAAGTTCCTACCGAGTTTCATTGATGTGTGATGTGTAGTTCTAAAGTTATACACAAATCTGGAGTTGATAAAAAAAAAGTGCCACGCCCCTTATCCTACGCCCATAAAATTTTACCAATGGGACGACACATCCAAGAGGCGACTGCATACGAAATTTCAATGCTGCACGACCTTTAGTTCCAAAGCTAATCGAGATCAAAAATTTTTTTTGTATGGGGGTGCCACGCCCCTTTATCCAGTGCCCGTCTTATTTTCTCAGTAGAAGGATATGGATATGTAGTAAGTTCCTACCGAGTTTCATTGACGTGTGACTTCTACGTAGACTGGCATAGAGCGAAATGAGGAAGTGGATGTTATTAACAGGGTGATTGCCTTTCAGATAAACATGTCAGCATTGTACTGATGCTTCTGCAAGCATTCTACAGTCAACTAGAGGAATTCATGAAAAGAAAACCGGGGGCCAGGTCGAATAACCTCAGCATCTGTGCGACCTCTAAAACCATGTTAAAGTCCTATGACGGGAAGTATACTAGGTTTATATGTATAACGAGCGACAATAGCTGCAAGATATGAAAAGAAGCGGGTAGCAGGGAGGCCTTGGAACACATACTGTGCTCCTGTCCCGCGATCGCTAGAACTCTGACCTGTTTAGGAGCGCCTGTCTTCTCAGGGCTCGAACAGATCTCGAAACTAGGTATCAAGCCTCTTTGTAAATTTGTGAAACACATTCAAGTTGGAGTTGATAAAAAAGTGCCACGCCCCTTTTCCTACGCCCATAAAATTTTACCAATGGGACGACACATCCAAGAGGCGACTGCATACGAAATTTCAATGCTGCACGACCTTTAGTTCCAAAGCTAATCGAGATCAAAAATTTTTTTTGTATGGGGGTGCCACGCCCCTTTATCCAGTGCCCGTCTTATTTTCTCAGTAGAAGGATATGGATATGTAGTAAGTTCCTACCGAGTTTCATTGACGTGTGACTTCTACGTAGACTGGCATAGAGCGAAATGAGGAAGTGGATGTTATTAACAGGGTGATTGCCTTTCAGATAAACATGTCAGCATTGTACTGATGCTTCTGCAAGCATTCTACAGTCAACTAGAGGAATTCATGAAAAGAAAACCGGGGGCCAGGTCGAATAACCTCAGCATCTGTGCGACCTCTAAAACCATGTTAAAGTCCTATGACGGGAAGTATACTAGGTTTATATGTATAACGAGCGACAATAGCTGCAAGATATGAAAAGAAGCGGGTAGCAGGGAGGCCTTGGAACACATACTGTGCTCCTGTCCCGCGATCGCTAGAACTCTGACCTGTTTAGGAGCGCCTGTCTTCTCAGGGCTCGAACAGATCTCGAAACTAGGTATCAAGCCTCTTTGTAAATTTGTGAAACACATTCAAGTTGGAGTTGATAAAAAAGTGCCACGCCCCTTTTCCTACGCCCATCAAATTTTACCAGTGGGACGACACATCCAAGAGGCGACTGCATACGAAATTTCAATGCTGCACGACCTTTAGTTCCAAAGCTAATCGAGATCAAAAATTTTGTTTGTATGGGAGGTGCTACGCCCCCTTATCCAGTGCCCTTCTTATTTTCTCAGTAGAAGGATATGAATATGTAGTAAGTTCCTACCGAGTTTCATTGATGTGTGATGTGTAGTTCTAAAGTTATACACAAATCTGGAGTTGATAAAAAAGTGCCACGCCCCTTTTCCTACGCCCATAAAATTTTACCAGTGGGACGACACATCCAAGAGGCGACTGCATACGAAATTTCAATGCTGCACGACCTTTAGTTCCAAAATTAATCGAGATCAAAAATTTTGTTTGTATGGGGGGTGCCACGCCCCCTTATCCAGTGCCCGTCTTATTTTCTCAGTAGAAGGATATGGATATATAGTAAGTTCCTACCGAGTTTCATTGATGTGTGATGTGTAGTTCTAAAGTTATACACAAATCTGGAGTTGATAAAAAAGTGCCACGCCCCTTTTCCTACGCCCATAAAATTTTACCAGTGGGACGACACATCCAAGAGGCGACTGCATACGAAATTTCAATGCTGCACGACCTTTAGTTCCAAAGCTAATCGAGATCAAAAATTTTGTTTGTATGGGGGGTGCCACGCCCCCTTATCCAGTGCCCGTCTTATTTTCTCAGTAGAAGGATATGGATATGTAGTAAGTTCCTACCGAGTTTCATTGATGTGTGATGTGTAGTTCTAAAGTTATACACAAATCTGGAGTTGATAAAAAAGTGCCACGCCCCTTTTCCTACGCCCATAAAATTTTACCAGTGGGACGACACATCCAAGAGGCGACTGCATACGAAATTTCAATGCTGCACGACATTTAGTTCCAAAGCTAATCGAGATCAAAAATTTTGTTTGTATGGGGGGTGCCACGCCCCCTTATCCAGTGCCCGTCTTATTTTCTCAGTAGAAGGATATGGATATGTAGTAAGTTCCTACCCAGTTTCATTGATGTGTGATGTGTAGTTCTAAAGTTATCCACAAATCTGGAGTTGATAAAAAGTGCCACGCCCCTTATCCTACGCCCATACAATTTATTGATTCATGTATTGTCAGCGTGTTTACGCATATACATATGCAAAGTTTCAGATCTCTAAGTAGTCGGGAAGTGGGTGAAAAATTGATTACTAGATTTGACGACCCACATACATACCGGATGTGAACCTAATATAAAGCTTATAAAAAGTGCCACTCTCCTTATCCTACGCCCATAAAATTTTACCAGTGGGACGACACATCCAAGAGGCGACTGCATACGAAATTTCAATGCTGCACGACCTTTAGTTCCAAAGCTAATCGAGATCAAAAATTTTGTTATGGGGGTGCCACGCCCCCTTATCCAGTGTCCCCCTTATTTTCTCAGTAGAAGGATATGGATATGTAGTAAGTTTCTACCGAGTTTCATTGATGTGTGATGTGTAGTTCTAAAGTTATACACAAATCTGGAGTTGATAAAAAAGTGCCACGCCCCTTATCCTACGCCCATCAAATTTTACCAGTGGGACGACACATCCAAGAGGCGACTGCATACGAAATTTCAATGCTGCACGACCTTTAGTTCCAAAGCTAATCGAGATCAAAAACTTTGTTTGTATGGGGAGTGCCACGCCCCCTTATCCAGTGCCCGTCTTATTTTCTCAGTAGAAGGATATGGATATATTGTAAGTTCCTACCGAGTTTCATTGATGTGTGATGTGTAGTTCTAAAGTTATACACAAATCTGGAGTTGATAAAAAAAAAGTGCCACGCCCCTTATCCTACGCCCATAAAATTTTACCAATGGGACGACACATCCAAGAGGCGACTGCATACGAAATTTCAATGCTGCACGACCTTTAGTTCCAAAGCTAATCGAGATCAAAAATTTTTTTTGTATGGGGGTGCCACGCCCCTTTATCCAGTGCCCGTCTTATTTTCTCAGTAGAAGGATATGGATATGTAGTAAGTTCCTACCGAGTTTCATTGACGTGTGACTTCTACGTAGACTGGCATAGAGCGAAATGAGGAAGTGGATGTTATTAACAGGGTGATTGCCTTTCAGATAAACATGTCAGCATTGTACTGATGCTTCTGCAAGCATTCTACAGTCAACTAGAGGAATTCATGAAAAGAAAACCGGGGGCCAGGTCGAATAACCTCAGCATCTGTGCGACCTCTAAAACCATGTTAAAGTCCTATGACGGGAAGTATACTAGGTTTATATGTATAACGAGCGACAATAGCTGCAAGATATGAAAAGAAGCGGGTAGCAGGGAGGCCTTGGAACACATACTGTGCTCCTGTCCCGCGATCGCTAGAACTCTGACCTGTTTAGGAGCGCCTGTCTTCTCAGGGCTCGAACAGATCTCGAAACTAGGTATCAAGCCTCTTTGTAAATTTGTGAAACACATTCAAGTTGGAGTTGATAAAAAAGTGCCACGCCCCTTTTCCTACGCCCATAAAATTTTACCAGTGGGACGACACATCCAAGAGGCGACTGCATACGAAATTTCAATGCTGCACGACCTTTAGTTCCAAAGCTAATCGAGATCAAAAATTTTTTTTGTATGGGGGTGCCACGCCCCTTTATCCAGTGCCCGTCTTATTTTCTCAGTAGAAGGATATGGATATGTAGTAAGTTCCTACCGAGTTTCATTGACGTGTGACTTCTACGTAGACTGGCATAGAGCGAAATGAGGAAGTGGATGTTATTAACAGGGTGATTGCCTTTCAGATAAACATATCAGCATTGTACTGATGCTTCTGCAAGCATTCTACAGTCAACTAGAGGAATTCATGAAAAGAAAACCGGGGGCCAGGTCGAATAACCTCAGCATCTGTGCGACCTCTAAAACCATGTTAAAGTCCTATGACGGGAAGTATACTAGGTTTATATGTATAACGAGCGACAATAGCTGCAAGATATGAAAAGAAGCGGGTAGCAGGGAGGCCTTGGAACACATACTGTGCTCCTGTCCCGCGATCGCTAGAACTCTGACCTGTTTAGGAGCGCCTGTCTTCTCAGGGCTCGAACAGATCTCGAAACTAGGTATCAAGCCTCTTTGTAAATTTGTGAAACACATTCAAGTTGGAGTTGATAAAAAAGTGCCACGCCCCTTTTCCTACGCCCATCAAATTTTACCAGTGGGACGACACATCCAAGAGGCGACTGCATACGAAATTTCAATGCTGCACGACCTTTAGTTCCAAAGCTAATCGAGATCAAAAATTTTGTTTGTATGGGAGGTGCTACGCCCCCTTATCCAGTGCCCTTCTTATTTTCTCAGTAGAAGGATATGGATATGTAGTAAGTTCCTACCGAGTTTCATTGATGTGTGATGTGTAGTTCTAAAGTTATACACAAATCTGGAGTTGATAAAAAAGTGCCACGCCCCTTTTCCTACGCCCATAAAATTTTACCAGTGGGACGACACATCCAAGAGGCGACTGCATACGAAATTTCAATGCTGCACGACCTTTAGTTCCAAAATTAATCGAGATCAAAAATTTTGTTTGTATGGGGGGTGCCACGCCCCCTTATCCAGTGCCCGTCTTATTTTCTCAGTAGAAGGATATGGATATATAGTAAGTTCCTACCGAGTTTCATTGATGTGTGATGTGTAGTTCTAAAGTTATACACAAATCTGGAGTTGATAAAAAAGTGCCACGCCCCTTTTCCTACGCCCATAAAATTTTACCAGTGGGACGACACATCCAAGAGGCGACTGCATACGAAATTTCAATGCTGCACGACCTTTAGTTCCAAAGCTAATCGAGATCAAAAATTTTGTTTGTATGGGGGGTGCCACGCCCCCTTATCCAGTGCCCGTCTTATTTTCTTAGTAGAAGGATATGGATATGTAGTAAGTTCCTACCGAGTTTCATTGATGTGTGATGTGTAGTTCTAAAGTTATACACAAATCTGGAGTTGATAAAAAAGTGCCACGCCCCTTTTCCTACGCCCATAAAATTTTACCAGTGGGACGACACATCCAAGAGGCGAATGCATACGAAATTTCAATGCTGCACGACATTTAGTTCCAAAGCTAATCGAGATCAAAAATTTTGTTTGTATGGGGGGTGCCACGCCCCCTTATCCAGTGCCCGTCTTATTTTCTCAGTAGAAGGATATGGATATGTAGTAAGTTCCTACCCAGTTTCATTGATGTGTGATGTGTAGTTCTAAAGTTATCCACAAATCTGGAGTTGATAAAAAGTGCCACGCCCCTTATCCTACGCCCATACAATTTATTGATTCATGTATTGTCAGCGTGTTTACGCATATACATATGCAAAGTTTCAGATCTCTAAGTAGTCGGGAAGTGGGTGAAAAATTGATTACTAGATTTGACGACCCACATACATACCGGATGTGAACCTAATATAAAGCTTATAAAAAGTGCCACTCTCCTTATCCTACGCCCATAAAATTTTACCAGTGGGACGACACATCCAAGAGGCGACTGCATACGAAATTTCAATGCTGCACGACCTTTAGTTCCAAAGCTAATCGAGATCAAAAATTTTGTTATGGGGGTGCCACGCCCCCTTATCCAGTGTCCCCCTTATTTTCTCAGTAGAAGGATATGGATATGTAGTAAGTTTCTACCGAGTTTCATTGATGTGTGATGTGTAGTTCTAAAGTTATACACAAATCTGGAGTTGATAAAAAAGTGCCACGCCCCTTATCCTACGCCCATCAAATTTTACCAGTGGGACGACACATCCAAGAGGCGACTGCATACGAAATTTCAATGCTGCACGACCTTTAGTTCCAAAGCTAATCGAGATCAAAAACTTTGTTTGTATGGGGAGTGCCACGCCCCCTTATCCAGTGCCCGTCTTATTTTCTCAGTAGAAGGATATGGATATATTGTAAGTTCCTACCGAGTTTCATTGATGTGTGATGTGTAGTTCTAAAGTTATACACAAATCTGGAGTTGATAAAAAAAAGTGCCACGCCCCTTATCCTACGCCCATAAAATTTTACCAATGGGACGACACATCCAAGAGGCGACTGCATACGAAATTTCAATGCTGCACGACCTTTAGTTCCAAAGCTAATCGAGATCAAAAATTTTTTTTGTATGGGGGTGCCACGCCCCTTTATCCAGTGCCCGTCTTATTTTCTCAGTAGAAGGATATGGATATGTAGTAAGTTCCTACCGAGTTTCATTGACGTGTGACTTCTACGTAGACTGGCATAGAGCGAAATGAGGAAGTGGATGTTATTAACAGGGTGATTGCCTTTCAGATAAACATGTCAGCATTGTACTGATGCTTCTGCAAGCATTCTACAGTCAACTAGAGGAATTCATGAAAAGAAAACCGGGGGCCAGGTCGAATAACCTCAGCATCTGTGCGACCTCTAAAACCATGTTAAAGTCCTATGACGGGAAGTATACTAGGTTTATATGTATAACGAGCGACAATAGCTGCAAGATATGAAAAGAAGCGGGTAGCAGGGAGGCCTTGGAACACATACTGTGCTCCTGTCCCGCGATCGCTAGAACTCTGACCTGTTTAGGAGCGCCTGTCTTCTCAGGGCTCGAACAGATCTCGAAACTAGGTATCAAGCCTCTTTGTAAATTTGTGAAACACATTCAAGTTGGAGTTGATAAAAAAGTGCCACGCCCCTTTTCCTACGCCCATCAAATTTTACCAGTGGGACGACACATCCAAGAGGCGACTGCATACGAAATTTCAATGCTGCACGACCTTTAGTTCCAAAGCTAATCGAGATCAAAAATTTTGTTTGTATGGGAGGTGCTACGCCCCCTTATCAAGTGCCCTTCTTATTTTCTCAGTAGAAGGATATGGATATGTAGTAAGTTCCTACCGAGTTTCATTGATGTGTGATGTGTAGTTCTAAAGTTATACACAAATCTGGAGTTGATAAAAAAGTGCCACGCCCCTTTTCCTACGCCCATAAAATTTTACCAGTGGGACGACACATCCAAGAGGCGACTGCATACAAAATTTCAATGCTGCACGACCTTTAGTTCCAAAGCTAATCGAGATCAAAAATTTTGTTTGTATGGGGGGTGCCACGCCCCCTTATCCAGTGCCCGTCTTATTTTCTCAGTAGAAGGATATGGATATATAGTAAGTTCCTACCGAGTTTCATTGATGTGTGATGTGTAGTTCTAAAGTTATACACAAATCTGGAGTTGATCAAAAAAAAGTGCCACGCCCCTTATCCTACGCCCATAAAATTTTACCAATGGGACGACACATCCAAGAGGCGACTGCATACGAAATTTCAATGCTGCACGACATTTAGTTCCAAAGCTAATCGAGATCAAAAATTTTTTTTGTATGGGGGTGCCACGCCCCTTTATCCAGTACCCGTCTTATTTTCTCAGTAGAAGGATATGGATATGTAGTAAGTTCCTACCGAGTTTCATTGATGTGTGACTTCTACGTAGACTGGCATAGAGCGAAATGAGGAAGTGGATGTTATTAACAGGGTGATTGCCTTTCAGATAAACATATCAGCATTGTACTGATGCTTCTGCAAGCATTCTACAGTCAACTAGAGGAATTCATGAAAAGAAAACCGGGGGCCAGGTCGAATAACCTCAGCATCTGTGCGACCTCTAAAACCATGTTAAAGTCCTATGACGGGAAGTATATTAGGTTTATATGTATAACGAGCGACAATAGCTGCAAGATATGAAAAGAAGCGGGTAGCAGGGAGGCCTTGGAACACATACTGTGCTCCTGTCCCGCGATCGCTAGAACTCTGACCTGTTTAGGAGCGCCTGTCTTCTCAGGGCTCGAACAGATCTCGAAACTAGGAATCAAGCCTTTTTGTAAATTTGTGAAACACATTCAAGTTGGAGTTGATAAAAAAGTGCCAGGCCCCTTTTCCTACGCCCATAAAATTTTACTAGTGGGACGACACATCCAAGAGGCGACTGCATACGAAATTTCAATGCTGCACGACCTTTAGTTCCAAAGCTAATCGAGATCAAAAATTTTGTTTGTATGGGGGGTGCCACGCCCCCTTATCCAGTGCCCTTCTTATTTTCTCAGTAGAAGGATATGGATATGTAGTAAGTTCCTACCGAGTTTCATTGATGTGTGATGTGTAGTTCTAAAGTTATACACAAATCTGGAGTTGATAAAAAAGTGCCACGCCCCTTATCCTACGCCCATAAAATTTTACCAGTGGGACGACACATCCAAGAGGCGACTGCATACGAAATTTCAATGCTGCACGACCTTTAGTTCCAAAGCTAATCGAGATCAAAAATTTTGTTTGTATGGGGGGTGCCACGCCCCCTTATCCAGTGCCCGTCTTATTTTCTCAGTAGAAGGATATGGATATGTAGTAAGTTCCTACCGAGTTTCATTGATGTGTGATGTGTAGTTCTAAAGTTATACACAAATCTGGAGTTGATAAAAAAGTGCCACGCCCCTTATCATACGCCCATAAAATTTATTGATTCATGTATTGTCAGCGTGTTTACGCATATATGCAATGTTTCAGATCTCTAAGTAGTCGGGAAGTGGGTGAAAAATTGATTACTAGATTTGACGACCCACATACATACCGGATGTGAACCTAATATAAAGCTTATAAAAAGTGCCACTCCCCTTATCCTACGCCCATAAAATTTTACCAGTGGGACGACACATCCAAGAGGCGACTGCATACGAAATTTCAATGCTGCACGACCTTTAGTTCCAAAGCTAATCGAGATCAAAAATTTTGTTATGGGGTGCCACGCCCCCTTTTCCAGTGTCCCCCTTATTTTCTCAGTAGAAGGATATGGATATGTAGTAAGTTCCTACCGAGTTTCATTGATGTGTGATGTGTAGTTCTAAAGTTATACACAAATCTGGAGTTGATAAAAAAGTGCCACGCCCCTTATCCTACGCCCATAAAATTTTACCAGTGGGACGACACATCCAAGAGGCGACTGCATACGAAATTTCAATGCTGCACGACCTTTAGTTCCAAAGCTAATCGAGATCAAAAATTTTGTTTGTATGGGGGGTGCCACGCCCCCTTATCCAGTGCCCGTCTTATTTTCTCAGTAGAAGGATATGGATATGTAGTAAGTTCCTACCGAGTTTCATTGATGTGTGATGTGTAGTTCTAAAGTTATACACAAATCTGGAGTTGATAAAAAAGTGCCACGCCCCTTTTCCTACGCCCATAAAATTTTACCAGTGGGACGACACATCCAAGAGGCGACTGCATACGAAATTTCAATGCTGCACGACCTTTAGTTCCAAAGCTAATCGAGATCAAAAATTTTGTTTGTATGGGGGTGCCACGCCCCCTTATCCAGTGCCCGTCTTATTTTCTCAGTAGAAGGATATGGATATGTAGTAAGTTCCTACTAGAGGTCTGCATGAATGCATTTGAAAGAGCGACCAAGACATTCATTCGGGTTTGAATCTTTCGCTCACATGTGCACTTATTTCCAAACACGTGTTGAATAAGCACATATGCCTTAAGAGTGAATGAGATAGCAAAACAATTGAGTAAATTGTAAGCGCAAGCACATTACTCACAAGCAGTGTACCCACTATTCAAATGTTTTGGTAAACAGAGTGCAATGCAGTGAGTGCACCGAGTATTTAAGGGGCTATACGCAATTAAGAGGCTGAGCTTATTTTTAAAGAATTTCTGATGGAAAGACGTTTTAGTGTATTAATTATAATTTCTATGCATATTGTGGTCATTTTAAACATTATTTGCCGAAGAAAAGACTTTCGGACGATGCATTACTAACCGGCGCGCAGCAGCGGCTTCGCCAAAATTCTCCAGCTTACCATTCACTGCACCCACTTTACCCACTTCACTCACTATACAATAGCTTTGCTTTGTTACATTCGTTTTGTTTGTTTTGATTGTAGCAAATAGAGCAAGATAACAAATGCTACTCTTACTCTCTTTGAAAATAATGGCACGAGTGGGTATTTGTTTTGGTATTGAGAGGTTTTGTGAGTGTTTCACCCATTCAAATGTTTCACTCGTGCGCCGAGTGCAATGAAATGGGTAACCGTAGTGCACAGGCAAACCAAATGCATTCATGCAGACCTCTAGTTCCTACAGAGTTTCATTGATGTGTGATGTGTAGTTCTAAAGTTATCCACAAATCTGGAGTTGATAAAAAAGTGCCACGCCCCTTATCCTACGCCCATACAATTTTACCAGTGGGACGACACATCCAAGAGGCGACTGCATACGAAATTTCAATGCTGCACTCCCTTTAGTTCCAAAGCTAATCGAGATCAAAAATTTTGTTTGTATGGGGGGTGCCACGCCCCCTTATCCAGTGCCCGTCTTATTTTCTCAGTAGAAGGATATGGATATGTAGTAAGTTCCTACCGAGTTTCATTGATGTGTGATGTGTAGTTCTAAAGTTATACACAAATCTGGAGTTGATAAAAAAGTGCCACGCCCCTTTTCCTACGCCCATAAAATTTTACCAGTGGGACGACACATCCAAGAGGCGACTGCATACGAAATTTCAATGCTGCACGACCTTTAGTTCCAAAGCTAATCGAGATCAAAAATTTTGTTTGTATGGGAGGTGCTACGCCCCCTTATCCAGTGCCCTTCTTATTTTCTCAGTAGAAGGATATGGATATGTAGTAAGTTCCTACCGAGTTTCATTGATGTGTGATGTGTAGTTCTAAAGTTATACACAAATCTGGAGTTGATAAAAAAAAGTGCCACGCCCCTTTTCCTACGCCCATAAAATTTTACCAGTGGGACGACACATCCAAGAGGCGACTGCATACGAAATTTCAATGCTGCACGACATTTAGTTCCAAAGCTAATCGAGATCAAAAATTTTGTTTGTATGGGGGGTGCCACGCCCCCTAGATCGCTAGAACTCTGACCTGTTTAGGAGCGCCTGTCTTCTCAGGGCTCGAACAGATCTCGAAACTAGGAATCAAGCCTTTTTGTAAATTTGTGAAACACATTCAAGTTGGAGTTGATAAAAAAGTGCCAGGCCCCTTTTCCTACGCCCATAAAATTTTACTAGTGGGACGACACATCCAAGAGGCGACTGCATACGAAATTTCAATGCTGCACGACCTTTAGTTCCAAAGCTAATCGAGATCAAAAATTTTGTTTGTATGGGAGGTGCTACGCCCCCTTATCCAGTGCCCTTCTTATTTTCTCAGTAGAAGGATATGGATATGTAGTAAGTTCCTACCGAGTTTCATTGATGTGTGATGTGTAGTTCTAAAGTTATACACAAATCTGGAGTTGATAAAAAAAAGTGCCACGCCCCTTTTCCTACGCCCATAAAATTTTACCAGTGGGACGACACATCCAAGAGGCGACTGCATACGAAATTTCAATGCTGCACGACATTTAGTTCCAAAGCTAATCGAGATCAAAAATTTTGTTTGTATGGGGGGTGCCACGCCCCCTTATCCAGTGCCCGTCTTATTTTCTCAGTAGAAGGATATGGATATGTAGTAAGTTCCTACCGAGTTTCATTGATGTGTGATGTGTAGTTCTAAAGTTATACACAAATCTGGAGTTGATAAAAAAGTGCCACGCCCCTTATCATACGCCCATAAAATTTATTGATTCATGTATTGTCAGCGTGTTTACGCATATATGCAAAGTTTCAGATCTCTAAGTAGTCGGGAAGTGGGTGAAAAATTGATTACTAGATTTGACGACCCACATACATACCGGATGTGAACCTAATATAAAGCTTATAAAAAGTGCCAC
This sequence comes from Neria commutata, assembly GCA_963457695.1. Classification (NCBI taxonomy): domain Eukaryota; kingdom Metazoa; phylum Arthropoda; class Insecta; order Diptera; family Micropezidae; genus Neria; species Neria commutata. The sequence goes on along the minus strand of OY735245.1, from coordinate 41,934,520 downwards.
TCCCCTTATCCTACGCCCATCAAATTTTACCAGTGGGACGACACATCCAAGAGGCGACTGCATACGAAATTTCAATGCTGCACGACCTTTAGTTCCAAAGCTAATCGAGATCAAAAATTTTGTTATGGGGTGCCACGCCCCCTTTTCCAGTGTCCCCCTTATTTTCTCAGTAGAAGGATATGGATATGTAGTAAGTTCCTACCGAGTTTCATTGATGTGTGATGTGTAGTTCTAAAGTTATACACAAATCTGGAGTTGATAAAAAAGTGCCACGCCCCTTTTCCTACGCCCATAAAATTTTACCAGTGGGACGACACATCCAAGAGGCGACTGCATACGAAATTTCAATGCTGCACGACCTTTAGTTCCAAAGCTAATCGAGATCAAAAATTTTGTTTGTATGGGAGGTGCTACGCCCCCTTATCCAGTGCCCTTCTTATTTTCTCAGTAGAAGGATATGGATATGTAGTAAGTTCCTACCGAGTTTCATTGATGTGTGATGTGTAGTTCTAAAGTTATACACAAATCTGGAGTTGATAAAAAAAAGTGCCACGCCCCTTTTCCTACGCCCATAAAATTTTACCAGTGGGACGACACATCCAAGAGGCGACTGCATACGAAATTTCAATGCTGCACGACATTTAGTTCCAAAGCTAATCGAGATCAAAAATTTTGTTTGTATGGGGGGTGCCACGCCCCCTAGATCGCTAGAACTCTGACCTGTTTAGGAGCGCCTGTCTTCTCAGGGCTCGAACAGATCTCGAAACTAGGAATCAAGCCTTTTTGTAAATTTGTGAAACACATTCAAGTTGGAGTTGATAAAAAAGTGCCAGGCCCCTTTTCCTACGCCCATAAAATTTTACTAGTGGGACGACACATCCAAGAGGCGACTGCATACGAAATTTCAATGCTGCACGACCTTTAGTTCCAAAGCTAATCGAGATCAAAAATTTTGTTTGTATGGGAGGTGCTACGCCCCCTTATCCAGTGCCCTTCTTATTTTCTCAGTAGAAGGATATGGATATGTAGTAAGTTCCTACCGAGTTTCATTGATGTGTGATGTGTAGTTCTAAAGTTATACACAAATCTGGAGTTGATAAAAAAGTGCCACGCCCCTTATCCTACACCCATAAAATTTTACCAGTGGGACGACACATCCAAGAGGCGACTGCATACGAAATTTCAATGCTGCACGACCTTTAGTTCCAAAGCTAATCGAGATCAAAAATTTTTTTTGTATGGGGGGTGCCACGCCCCCTTATCCAGTGCCCGTCTTATTTTCTCAGTAGAAGGATATGGATATGTAGTAAGTTCCTACCGAGTTTCATTGATGTGTGATGTGTAGTTCTAAAGTTATACACAAATCTGGAGTTGATAAAAAAAAGTGCCACGCCCCTTTTCCTACGCCCATAAAATTTTACCAGTGGGACGACACATCCAAGAGGCGACTGCATACGAAATTTCAATGCTGCACGACCTTTAGTTCCAAAGCTAATCGAGATCAAAAATTTTGTTTGTATGGGGGTGCCACGCCCCCTTATCCAGTGCCCGTCTTATTTTCTCAGTAGAAGGATATGGATATGTAGTAAGTTCCTACTAGAGGTCTGCATGAATGCATTTGAAAGAGCGACCAAGACATTCATTCGGGTTTGAATCTTTCGCTCACATGTGCACTTATTTCCAAACACGTGTTGAATAAGCACATATGCCTTAAGAGTGAATGAGATAGCAAAACAATTGAGTAAATTGTAAGCGCAAGCACATTACTCACAAGCAGTGTACCCACTATTCAAATGTTTTGGTAAACAGAGTGCAATGCAGTGAGTGCACCGAGTATTTAAGGGGCTATACGCAATTAAGAGGCTGAGCTTATTTTTAAAGAATTTCTGATGGAAAGACGTTTTAGTGTATTAATTATAATTTCTATGCATATTGTGGTCATTTTAAACATTATTTGCCGAAGAAAAGACTTTCGGACGATGCATTACTAACCGGCGCGCAGCAGCGGCTTCGCCAAAATTCTCCAGCTTACCATTCACTGCACCCACCTTACCCACTTCACTCACTATACAATAGCTTTGCTTTGTTACATTCGTTTTGTTTGTTTTGATTGTAGCAAATAGAGCAAGATAACAAATGCTACTCTTACTCTCTTTGAAAATAATGGCACGAGTGGGTATTTGTTTTGGTATTGAGAGGTTTTGTGAGTGTTTCACCCATTCAAATGTTTCACTCGTGCGCCGAGTGCAATGAAATGGGTAACCGTAGTGCACAGGCAAACCAAATGCATTCATGCAGACCTCTAGTTCCTACAGAGTTTCATTGATGTGTGATGTGTAGTTCTAAAGTTATCCACAAATCTGGAGTTGATAAAAAAGTGCCACGCCCCTTATCCTACGCCCATACAATTTATTGATTCATGTATTGTCAGCGTGTTTACGCATATATGCAAAGTTTCAGATCTCTAAGTAGTCGGGAAGTGGGTGAAAAATTGATTACTAGATTTGACGACCCACATACATACCGGATGTGAACCTAATATAAAGCTTATAAAAAGTGCCACTCCCCTTATCCTACGCCCATAAAATTTTACCAGTGGGACGACACATCCAAGAGGCGACTGCATACGAAATTTCAATGCTGCACGACCTTTAGTACCAAAGCTAATCGAGATCAAAAATTTTGTTATGGGGGTGCCACGCCCCCTTATCCAGTGTCCCCCTTATTTTCTCAGTAGAAGGATATGGATATGTAGTAAGTTTCTACCGAGTTTCATTGATGTGTGATGTGTAGTTCTAAAGTTATACACAAATCTGGAGTTGATAAAAAAGTGCCACGCCCCTTATCCTACGCCCATCAAATTTTACCAGTGGGACGACACATCCAAGAGGCGACTGCATACGAAATTTCAATGCTGCACGACCTTTAGTTCCAAAGCTAATCGAGATCAAAAACTTTGTTTGTATGGGGAGTGCCACGCCCCCTTATCCAGTGCCCGTCTTATTTTCTCAGTAGAAGGATATGGATATATTGTAAGTTCCTACCGAGTTTCATTGATGTGTGATGTGTAGTTCTAAAGTTATACACAAATCTGGAGTTGATAAAAAAGTGCCACGCCCCTTATCCTACGCCCATCAAATTTTACCAGTGGGACGACACATCCAAGAGGCGACTGCATACGAAATTTCAATGCTGCACGACCTTTAGTTCCAAAGCTAATCGAGATCAAAAATTTTTTTTGTATGGGGGTGCCACGCCCCTTTATCCAGTGCCCGTCTTATTTTCTCAGTAGAAGGCTATGGATATGTAGTAAGTTCCTACCGAGTTTCATTGATGTGTGACTTCTACGTAGACTGGCATAGAGCGAAATGAGGAAGTGGATGTTATTAACAGGGTGATTGCCTTTCAGATAAACATATCAGCACTGTACTGATGCTTCTGCAAACATTCTACAGTCAACTAGAGGAATTCATGAAAAGAAAACCGGGGGCCAGGTCGAATAACCTCAGCATCTGTGCGACCTCTAAAACCATGTTAAAGTCCTATGACGGGAAGTATACTAGGTTTATATGTATAACGAGCGACAATAGCTGCAAGATATGAAAAGAAGCGGGTAGCAGGGAGGCCTTGGAACACATACTGTGCTCCTGTCCCGCGATCGCTAGAACTCTGACCTGTTTAGGAGCGCCTGTCTTCTCAGGGCTCGAACAGATCTCGAAACTAGGTATCAAGCCTCTTTGTAAATTTGTGAAACACATTCAAGTTGGAGTTGATAAAAAAGTGCCACGCCACTTTTCCTACGCCCATCAAATTTTACCAGTGGGACGACACATCCAAGAGGCGACTGCATACGAAATTTCAATGCTGCACGACCTTTAGTTCCAAAGCTAATCGAGTTCAAAAATTTTGTTTGTATGGGAGGTGCTACGCCCCCTTATCCAGTGCCCTTCTTATTTTCTCAGTAGAAGGATATGGATATGTAGTAAGTTCCTACCGAGTTTCATTGATGTGTGATGTGTAGTTCTAAAGTTATACACAAATCTGGAGTTGATAAAAAAGTGCCACGCCCCTTTTCATACGCCCATAAAATTTTACCAGTGGGACGACACATCCAAGAGGCGACTGCATACGAAATTTCAATGCTGCACGACCTTTAGTTCCAAAGCTAATCGAGATCAAAAATTTTGTTTGTATGGGGGTGCCACGCCCCCTTATCCAGTGCCCGTCTTATTTTCTCAGTAGAAGGATATGGATATATAGTAAGTTCCTACCGAGTTTCATTGATGTGTGATGTGTAGTTCTAAAGTTATACACAAATCTGGAGTTGATCAAAAAAAAGTGCCACGCCCCTTATCCTACGCCCATAAAATTTTACCAATGGGACGACACATCCAAGAGGCGACTGCATACGAAATTTCAATGCTGCACGACCTTTAGTTCCAAAGCTAATCGAGATCAAAAATTTTTTTTGTATGGGGGTGCCACGCCCCTTTATCCAGTGCCCGTCTTATTTTCTCAGTAGAAGGCTATGGATATGTAGTAAGTTCCTACCGAGTTTCATTGATGTGTGACTTCTACGTAGACTGGCAAAGAGCGAAATGAGGAAGTGGAAGTTATTAACAGGGTGATTGCCTTTCAGATAAACATATCAGCATTGTACTGATGCTTCTGCAAGCATTCTACAGTCAACTAGAGGAATTCATGAAAAGAAAACCGGGGGCCAGGTCGAATAACCTCAGCATCTGTGCGACCTCTAAAACCATGTTAAAGTCCTATGACGGGAAGTATACTAGGTTTATATGTATAACGAGCGACAATAGCTGCAAGATATGAAAAGAAGCGGGTAGCAGGGAGGCCTTGGAACACATACTGTGCTCCTGTCCCGCGATCGCTAGAACTCTGACCTGTTTAGGAGCGCCTGTCTTCTCAGGGCTCGAACAGATCTCGAAACTAGGTATCAAGCCTCTTTGTAAATTTGTGAAACACATTCAAGTTGGAGTTGATAAAAAAGTGCCACGCCCCTTATCCTACGCCCATAAAATTTTACCAATGGGACGACACATCCAAGAGGCGACTGCATACGAAATTTCAATGCTGCACGACCTTTAGTTCCAAAGCTAATCGAGATCAAAAATTTTTTTGTATGGGGGTGCCACGCCCCTTTATCCAGTACCCGTCTTATTTTCTCAGTAGAAGGATATGGATATGTAGTAAGTTCCTACCGAGTTTCATTGATGTGTGACTTCTACGTAGACTGGCATAGAGCGAAATGAGGAAGTGGATGTTATTAACAGGGTGATTGCCTTTCAGATAAACATATCAGCATTGTACTGATGCTTCTGCAAGCATTCTACAGTCAACTAGAGGAATTCATGAAAAGAAAACCGGGGGCCAGGTCGAATAACCTCAGCATCTGTGCGACCTCTAAAACCATGTTAAAGTCCTATGACGGGAAGTATACTAGGTTTATATGTATAACGAGCGACAATAGCTGCAAGATATGAAAAGAAGCGGGTAGCAGGGAGGCCTTGGAACACATACTGTGCTCCTGTCCCGCGATCGCTAGAACTCTCACCTGTTTAGGAGCGCCTGTCTTCTCAGGGCTCGAACAGATCTCGAAACTAGGTATCAAGCCTCTTTGTAAATTTGTGAAACACATTCAAGTTGGAGTTGATAAAAAAGTGCCACGCATCTTATCCTACGCCCATAAAATTTTACCAGTGGGACGACACATCCAAGAGGCGACTGCATACGAAATTTCAATGCTGCACGACCTTTAGTTCCAAAGCTAATCGAGATCAAAAATTTTTTTTGTATGGGGGGTGCCACGCCCCCTTATCCAGTGCCCGTCTTATTTTCTCAGTAGAAGGATATGGATATGTAGTAAGTTCCTACCGAGTTTCATTGATGTGTGATGTGTAGTTCTAAAGTTATACACAAATCTGGAGTTGATAAAAAAAAGTGCCACGCCCCTTTTCCTACGCCCATAAAATTTTACCAGTGGGACGACACATCCAAGAGGCGACTGCATACGAAATTTCAATGCTGCACGACCTTTAGTTCCAAAGCTAATCGAGATCAAAAATTTTGTTTGTATGGGGGTGCCACGCCCCCTTATCCAGTGCCCGTCTTATTTTCTCAGTAGAAGGATATGGATATGTAGTAAGTTCCTACTAGAGGTCTGCATGAATGCATTTGAAAGAGCGACCAAGACATTCATTCGGGTTTGAATCTTTCGCTCACATGTGCACTTATTTCCAAACACGTGTTGAATAAGCACATATGCCTTAAGAGTGAATGAGATAGCAAAACAATTGAGTAAATTGTAAGCGCAAGCACATTACTCACAAGCAGTGTACCCACTATTCAAATGTTTTGGTAAACAGAGTGCAATGCAGTGAGTGCACCGAGTATTTAAGGGGCTATACGCAATTAAGAGGCTGAGCTTATTTTTAAAGAATTTCTGATGGAAAGACGTTTTAGTGTATTAATTATAATTTCTATGCATATTGTGGTCATTTTAAACATTATTTGCCGAAGAAAAGACTTTCGGACGATGCATTACTAACCGGCGCGCAGCAGCGGCTTCGCCAAAATTCTCCAGCTTACCATTCACTGCACCCACTTTACCCACTTCACTCACTATACAATAGCTTTGCTTTGTTACATTCGTTTTGTTTGTTTTGATTGTAGCAAATAGAGCAAGATAACAAATGCTACTCTTACTCTCTTTGAAAATAATGGCACGAGTGGGTATTTGTTTTGGTATTGAGAGGTTTTGTGAGTGTTTCACCCATTCAAATGTTTCACTCGTGCGCCGAGTGCAATGAAATGGGTAACCGTAGTGCACAGGCAAACCAAATGCATTCATGCAGACCTCTAGTTCCTACAGAGTTTCATTGATGTGTGATGTGTAGTTCTAAAGTTATCCACAAATCTGGAGTTGATAAAAAAGTGCCACGCCCCTTATCCTACGCCCATACAATTTATTGATTCATGTATTGTCAGCGTGTTTACGCATATATGCAAAGTTTCAGATCTCTAAGTAGTCGGGAAGTGGGTGAAAAATTGATTACTAGATTTGACGACCCACATACATACCGGATGTGAACCTAATATAAAGCTTATAAAAAGTGCCACTCCCCTTATCCTACGCCCATAAAATTTTACCAGTGGGACGACACATCCAAGAGGCGACTGCATACGAAATTTCAATGCTGCACGACCTTTAGTACCAAAGCTAATCGAGATCAAAAATTTTGTTATGGGGGTGCCACGCCCCCTTATCCAGTGTCCCCCTTATTTTCTCAGTAGAAGGATATGGATATGTAGTAAGTTTCTACCGAGTTTCATTGATGTGTGATGTGTAGTTCTAAAGTTATACACAAATCTGGAGTTGATAAAAAAGTGCCACGCCCCTTATCCTACGCCCATCAAATTTTACCAGTGGGACGACACATCCAAGAGGCGACTGCATACGAAATTTCAATGCTGCACGACCTTTAGTTCCAAAGCTAATCGAGATCAAAAACTTTGTTTGTATGGGGAGTGCCACGCCCCCTTATCCAGTGCCCGTCTTATTTTCTCAGTAGAAGGATATGGATATATTGTAAGTTCCTACCGAGTTTCATTGATGTGTGATGTGTAGTTCTAAAGTTATACACAAATCTGGAGTTGATAAAAAAGTGCCACGCCCCTTATCCTACGCCCATCAAATTTTACCAGTGGGACGACACATCCAAGAGGCGACTGCATACGAAATTTCAATGCTGCACGACCTTTAGTTCCAAAGCTAATCGAGATCAAAAATTTTTTTTGTATGGGGGTGCCACGCCCCTTTATCCAGTGCCCGTCTTATTTTCTCAGTAGAAGGCTATGGATATGTAGTAAGTTCCTACCGAGTTTCATTGATGTGTGACTTCTACGTAGACTGGCAAAGAGCGAAATGAGGAAGTGGAAGTTATTAACAGGGTGATTGCCTTTCAGATAAACATATCAGCATTGTACTGATGCTTCTGCAAGCATTCTACAGTCAACTAGAGGAATTCATGAAAAGAAAACCGGGGGCCAGGTCGAATAACCTCAGCATCTGTGCGACCTCTAAAACCATGTTAAAGTCCTATGACGGGAAGTATACTAGGTTTATATGTATAACGAGCGACAATAGCTGCAAGATATGAAAAGAAGCGGGTAGCAGGGAGGCCTTGGAACACATACTGTGCTCCTGTCCCGCGATCGCTAGAACTCTGACCTGTTTAGGAGCGCCTGTCTTCTCAGGGCTCGAACAGATCTCGAAACTAGGTATCAAGCCTCTTTGTAAATTTGTGAAACACATTCAAGTTGGAGTTGATAAAAAAGTGCCACGCCCCTTATCCTACGCCCATAAAATTTTACCAATGGGACGACACATCCAAGAGGCGACTGCATACGAAATTTCAATGCTGCACGACCTTTAGTTCCAAAGCTAATCGAGATCAAAAATTTTTTTGTATGGGGGTGCCACGCCCCTTTATCCAGTACCCGTCTTATTTTCTCAGTAGAAGGATATGGATATGTAGTAAGTTCCTACCGAGTTTCATTGATGTGTGACTTCTACGTAGACTGGCATAGAGCGAAATGAGGAAGTGGATGTTATTAACAGGGTGATTGCCTTTCAGATAAACATATCAGCATTGTACTGATGCTTCTGCAAGCATTCTACAGTCAACTAGAGGAATTCATGAAAAGAAAACCGGGGGCCAGGTCGAATAACCTCAGCATCTGTGCGACCTCTAAAACCATGTTAAAGTCCTATGACGGGAAGTATACTAGGTTTATATGTATAACGAGCGACAATAGCTGCAAGATATGAAAAGAAGCGGGTAGCAGGGAGGCCTTGGAACACATACTGTGCTCCTGTCCCGCGATCGCTAGAACTCTCACCTGTTTAGGAGCGCCTGTCTTCTCAGGGCTCGAACAGATCTCGAAACTAGGTATCAAGCCTCTTTGTAAATTTGTGAAACACATTCAAGTTGGAGTTGATAAAAAAGTGCCACGCATCTTATCCTACGCCCATAAAATTTTACCAGTGGGACGACACATCCAAGAGGCGACTGCATACGAAATTTCAATGCTGCACGACCTTTAGTTCCAAAGCTAATCGATATCAAAAATTTTGTTTGTATGGGAGGTGCTACGCCCCCTTATCCAGTGCCCTTCTTATTTTCTCAGTAGAAGGATATGGATATGTAGTAAGTTCCTACCGAGTTTCATTGATGTGTGATGTGTAGTTCTAAAGTTATCCACAAATCTGGAGTTGATAAAAAAGTACCACGCCCCTTATCCTACGCCCATAAAATTTTACCAGTGGGACGACACATCCAAGAGGCGACTGCATACGAAATTTCAATGCTGCACGACCTTTAGTTCCAAAGCTAATCGAGATCAAAAATTTTGTTTGTATGGGGGGTGCCACGCCCCCTTATCCAGTGCCCGTCTTATTTTCTCAGTAGAAGGATATGGATATGTAGTAAGTTTCTACCGAGTTTCATTGATGTGTGATGTGTAGTTCTAAAGTTATCCACAAATCTGGAGTTGATAAAAAAAGTGCCACGCCCCTTATCCTACGCCCATAAAATTTATTGATTCATGTATTGTCAGCGTGTTTACGCATATATGCAAAGTTTCAGATCTCTAAGTAGTCGGGAAGTGGGTGAAAAATTGATTACTAGATTTGACGACCCACATACATACATACCGGATGTGAACCTAATATAAAGCTTATAAAAAGTGCCACTCCCCTTATCCTACGCCCATAAAATTTTACCAGTGGGACGACACATCCAAGAGGCGACTGCATACGAAATTTCAATGCTGCACGACCTTTAGTTCCAAAGCTAATCGAGATCAAAAATTTTGTTATGGGGGTGCCACGCCCCCTTATCCAGTGTCCCCCTTATTTTCTCAGTAGAAGGATATGGATATGTAGTAAGTTCCTACCGAGTTTCATTGATGTGTGATGTGTAGTTCTAAAGTTATACACAAATCTGGAGTTGATAAAAAAGTGCCACGCCCCTTATCCTACGCCCATAAAATTTTACCAGTGGGACGACACATCCAAGAGGCGACTGCATACGAAATTTCAATGCTGCACGACCTTTAGTTCCAAAGCTAATCGAGATCAAAAATTTTGTTTGTATGGGGGTGCCACGCCCCCTTATCCAGTGCCCGTCTTATTTTCTCAGTAGAAGGATATGGATATATAGTAAGTTCCTACCGAGTTTCATTGATGTGTGATGTGTAGTTCTAAAGTTATACACAAATCTGGAGTTGATCAAAAAAAAGTGCCACGCCCCTTATCCTACGCCCATAAAATTTTACCAATGGGACGACACATCCAAGAGGCGACTGCATACGAAATTTCAATGCTGCACGACCTTTAGTTCCAAAGCTAATCGAGATCAAAAATTTTGTTTGTATGTGGGTGCCACGCCCCTTTATCCAGTGCCCGTCTTATTTTCTCAGTAGAAGGATATGGATATGTAGTAAGTTCCTACCGAGTTTCATTGATGTGTGACTTCTACGTAGACTGGCATAGAGCGAAATGAGGAAGTGGATGTTATTAACAGGGTGATTGCCTTTCAGATAAACATATCAGCATTGTACTGATGCTTCTGCAAGCATTCTACAGTCAACTAGAGGAATTCATGAAAAGAAAACCGGGGGCCAGGTCGAATAACCTCAGCATCTGTGCGACCTCTAAAACCATGTTAAAGTCCTATGACGGGAAGTATACTAGGTTTATATGTATAACGAGCGACAATAGCTGCAAGATATGAAAAGAAGCGGGTAGCAGGGAGGCCTTGGAACACATACTGTGCTCCTGTCCCGCGATCGCTAGAACTCTGACCTGTTTAGGAGCGCCTGTCTTCTCAGGGCTCGAACAGATCTCGAAACTAGGTATCAAGCCTCTTTGTAAATTTGTGAAACACATTCAAATTCTGACAGATCACTACTTTGACAACTCCTAAAACGGAACCCTAACTGGTAGCGCTACGGACCCAACAGGGTCTATGTGTGGCTTCTTTAGGCAGCCAGATTAACTTAACCCACCTAATTTAGAAAACATTGTAATAATTATTAGAGTGCTTCAAAATAATAATAATCAGGGACCGTAATCGCTTTAAGCAAGTACATTTCTTATATCCATGTAATAATATTAATAGTGATCCCTATGTATTTATAGGGGTCTAAAGTAGGCATAATCTTACACATTTTTATATTATAAGCTTTTTATTCGCTTTGCTTCAGGTTTGTATGTTTATTTGTAGTCAAATCTAGTAATCAATTTTTCACTCACTTCCCGACTATTTAGAGGTCTGAAATTTTGAATATATGCGTAAACAGGCTGAAGATACATGAATCAGTCATAAAAATATTAAAATTCTTATTTTAAACCATGATTTTTAGCGATTTTAGTATATAGGGAGACCGCTTAACTGGCACTTTAGCCAACAAAAATCAGTTCAGTGGGTAGTCTCGCGCTTGCATTCGGCGGGTCGTGGCTTGGAACCCCCGCAGTGTTTCAACTTATTTTCTTTTCATTTGTACACTCGTTTAAATTAGGAAATATATTGGAAAAACTTTAAATTTCACAAAAAGAAGCTCATAAACTCGCGAGTATCAGCAAAATGAACAGTTGATTAAGTTCTTCAGTCCTTCTAAATGTCTTGCTTTAATTTAAAATTGCAGAGTGGGTATAAAATACAAGAAAATTGCTCTTCAACCAAAGAATGGATCTTAATCAAAAAGTAAAATACTGAAAAATTTTTAGAAATAGCAAAAAATACACATGTACATATGTACATATGCAAATGTCGAATTGGCACATTTCTTTTGAATGTAAAAACACACAAACATACATAATATAATTTCTATGCAGCCGCCAAGATGCGCCGCCACGTTCTTTGCCGTGCCTGTAGTATAGAGCGGCGGAGAGTGTGTAGCCCAGTGGTTAGTCTCGCGCTTGCATTCGGTAGGTCGTGGGTTCAAACCCCGCAGTGATTCAAATAAATTTTATTTTGTTTTAATTTTTGCACTCGTTTAAATTAGCAAATACATATGTATATTGAAGAAATATTTAATTTTACAAAAAGATGCTCATAAACACGCGAGTGTTTGATTTAAAGTAGAGAAAACAATCTTATCACCATTTACAAAATACAATTCTCAAAGAATTCTCCGAACAATCAACCAAAAATAACACCGATTTGAGAATTAATCTTTTTGCGAAAAATTTCAAAGCTCTAAAATTGATTTTATGGGAGACTAAAAAGTAGAAAATAATATTATATAAAATAAATTTATATAAAAAAAAACTTTTTAAAAATAAGCTTTAATTTATTTAATGTACTAAAGAGTAGGAAATAAATTGTTTCCAAGTCACCTGTATCTTACTATCCATAAAAGCTTGGGGCGCTCATATGTTCTATATTTGTCAACCAGTTACCACAATATTTTATTTAAATAATTTTTTTGCAAATAGATTCTAGTAATGAAAGATATTTTGAATATGGATATTGAGCGCACAAGCTTTTATTAACCCTTTCACTACCCTTGTACACTACAGTGTACACATCTTTAAAAAATTTTTAAAATATGACCGAACAAAATATTTTCGGTTTTTCTTTAACAATCATATTAATTGAGGTCATGGCATGCTACTTCTATTTTTTTTATGAAGATTTTTCAAACCATTTCATTGTAGTCGTGGTTTTTGTGAGCGAAGGTTGTGTTTTTTGCCTTAGCAGCGACTTTCGTGCCTATAAGCTGCAACAACAACAACAACTGAACTTTTTTTAACACCAACTAATTTTTTCTTAGTTACTAAAGGTTCAAGCAATGATCTAATGTTTTTACCACAAAAATTTTATCAACGCTAAGGATAGGGCAATTTGTTGAAGTGAGTGTCACTGTAGTGTACATGAGTAGTCAACGGGTGCTAATTTGACGAAAACGGTGTATGCGACTCAAAGGCTTTATATGCTAAGGCTGTACTAAAGGCTGTACCAAAAAGTAGAAAAAAATTGTTTCAAATTCCCTGTATCTTACTATCAATAAGATTTTTATTTTTGCTTGATTAATAATCATAGAATTCGCATAGAATTTCTACGCAGCCGCCACGGCGCGCTGAAATTCAACGAAGTTCGCATCGATTCCATTGTCATTTCCTCTGGCACTTGAAATTCGGCGGGCAACAGAAATCGAGCAAAGCAAAACAAATGGAATTTTGCCTTTGTTTCGCTTTTTCTGTGCTGAGCGGCAACACTCTCTCTCATATGTGCGCTCTCTCGCTCACGAAACAACCAGCGAGAGCGACTGGACGGCCGAATTCGCCTGCTTGATTTCTGTGTCTTAATAATTTTCGGCTGGATAGATTCCATTTACGGACAAATCCTTCTTTCTCTCCTGTGGCCACGGACACCAAGACAGACCGACGGACAACCGGAAATCAACACAGAAAGTGATTCTGATCATTTCTCTATACTTATGTCTATACCTAGGATGGATCCTTTAATGCATTACAATTTTCGCACAAAGTTATTATACCCTATTACCATAGGTGTAGGGTATAAAAAGTGACAAAAATATAAGCTGACCAGAAAGGCAACTGCAAGAGCTGTAATTATAATACCCACTGCCGCAAATGAGAGAATTCGGTGCTACGAAACTCAAAGCACCTACCTACGATGGGACAACGGCGTTTAACATCTTCCAACTGCAGTTTGAAACGAGGGCCGCCCAGAATCGGTGGGGCGACGTATAGAAGGCAGCGGCGCTTATAGTGGCATTGAAAGGAGCAGCAGCCGAGGTGTTGCAGACGATTCCACCAATACTAAGATGCAGCTATGAGGCCATAAGTGCGGTAGGAAGGAAGTACCGTAGCGAGCACATGAAGCAGCTGTACTACATCGAGCTTGCAGGTCTACGCGGCAGACATCGACCGGCTGGCACATTTAGCCCACTCTGACCTGGGCAGTGAGCACTTGGAAAAGATGAAGATACAAGCATTCATCGAAGGAATTCGCGAACCAGAAATACGACGCAGCGCAATAATGATGAGGAAACCAACATTTACCGAGACGGTTACCAGTGCGCTTACATACGAGGCAGCATGGACCAGCACTATACAATATTCTGCGCCCAAAGTTCGCAGGATGGAGGCCGATGATGACGTTCTGTGTCAAGCAATCAAAACAGAACATTCGCCAGCGGACCGGACGATGTGGAAATTCTCAGGAAAGTGCTTCTATTGCGACAAAACAGGTCACATGGCGCGGGAGTGCCGCCTTCTTCGGAAGCGTTCCATTTCACGTACACCAGAACGGGGCTATGGCGAAAGGAAAGATCAGAGCGGTAGTGGCAGTGGCAGCGGCAGCAATGCATCGTTAAACTAAAACGAGTCAACTTCGAGGGGCGCGAACTGGCTCACACAACAAACCGTCCACAAATCTCCATTTCACAACTGGGACGGGAAAACAATAGCCTAACGATAGATGGCCAAATCGACGAGCAATGGTTTACGGTGACTCTGGATACAGGAGCATCGCATTCCATCATCAGAAGCGACTTGGTAAAAAAAATAGACCCGTTACTTGGAATCAGCGACAGGAGAGGATGCACCAATACAAAAAGTCACAAAGGAAATCACTATTGGTGCAACGTCAGTTCAACACGAATTCATAATAGCGGAAATCTTACATGAACTCATTCTGGGAAAGGACTTCATGATACGGAATGGATTCACGTTGGGCTTGCGGGAACGAGTGCTGCGATACGGAAACACTGAAATCCCACTCAAGATCAGAGAAAACAAAGCGTTCGTGCATCAAGTGGTAATGACAGAGCAAGGAACTATTCCAGCTCTCAGACGCGGTGATATGGGCTAAAGTAAGTGAAGGAAGTGGGAGCAATTCATTGTGGATGATTGAAGCCGACACCAAGACACCGATAAATAACATCATTGTCGGAAAGCCCTCGTGAACGCGCCATCCAACAATCTAATACCAGTCCGAATTCTAAATTTGGCCAATTCGGCTAGACTAATCAAAGCGGGACCCATTATTGGACAATGCCACCAAGTTACATCCATTGTCAATTGTGAAGCGGAACGTGCAGCCAAGCAAAATCCGACACGCGAAAAAGATAACCAACTCCGAAGCTTAATCAACGCCTGGACTTCGAACCTTTCTACCGAACAAAACGCAAAAGCCGGACATATTTCCATCAGTGGCAAACGAAGGAAGAACGGCGATGGTGAAACACAAAATCAACACTGGCGATGCGAAACCCCTCGTCAACCTCCGCGACGGGTACCACTAGTTATTAATTAAACGCTGCTAGATTGTCAAATTATTAATATTAGTAATAAATAGACATGACATTTTTATCTACTTTTGTATGGCGACGGTGCACTGAAGGTCGTTACAAACACAGAAACCAGTCGTTAGTTGCGGATTTAATTATAGAATAAATAACTACATACGTGCGAATTCATCCCCGAATCCATCACCGTCTAAACGAGAGCTTGATATTTCTGCTTCACTTATAGATCCTTTAGGCTCATTAGTGTCTGGCAAATCTCCAATAACTTCGTCTTCAAAGAGCTGGTGCTATAAATGATGATTTTAAATATCAGAAAAATATGACAAAATATCAATGCATAAAAATATTTATCAATGCGGAATAGTCTGATCAGTCTGATCTCTCATCGAACGCGTTTCCAGTTGGCGGGTGGGGAACGCCCTATGTATTTACGTGATAATGAGTCTAGGATCGTGCTTTGTATTTATGTATTTGGAAGAACTTTTCCAGCATCCAGCTGCATCCGTTCCGGCCCAGGTTAGGTTAGGTTAATCTGGCTGCCTAAAAAGGCCACGCATAGACCCTGTTGGCTACTTAGCGATACCAGTTAGGGTTCCGTTTTAGGAGTTGTCAAAGTAGTGATCCTAAACAAGTCATACAGTGTCCCGTTAATACACCTATGATAGCTCTACATTCTATTCTTGGGAGAGTCAGTATATATCTAGCATACTTTCCGTCATAGGACTTTAGCATTGCTTTGGAGGGCGCAGATGTGCTTAGGTTATTCCACCTGGCCCTCGTTTTCCTTTTCATGCATTCCTCTATTTGACTGTAGAGCGCTTGCAGAGGGATCAGTACGCTGCTGATATGCTCATCTGAAAGGCAGACACCCTGTTTGGCAATAACATCCACTTCCTCATTTCCCTCTATGCCTTTATGCCCGGGTACCCAGTAGATATGTAGCCTGCGGTTCGCGGCTAACCTTTCTAGTGCCACCCGGCATTGCAGGACATTTTTGGATGATAGACTATGGGATGTTATTGCTTTGATAGCTGCCTGACTGTCTACGTTGAAGTTTATCGTTGACTTAATAGTGGTGCAGTGCAGGCTAGTTCTGTTGCTGACGGCGAACACCTCGGCTTGAAAGGTACAGTGGTTGGGTAGACGAAACGGTTGCTTGATATCTAGATCGGGGCAGTACACACCAGCGCCGACTCTTTCTATCATTTTAGAAGCGTCCGTAAATAGATTAAAGGATGCGCGTCGAGGTTCCAAACCTTTGCGCCACTCTTCCTTCGCGATTGTGACTTTCATCCTTTTTTCGAACATCAGGATCGGTGCCATGTAAGCTGATTCGGCCATCTGGCTTCGTGTTATGGAGCTATGTCCAAAAGAGCTACTTTTGAATTGCCCCCAAAGCCCTCAAATCTGGGACAAATATTTCAGTTTGGACGAATTCGGTCCCATACTATACGTATGTGGAATTTTAATAATAATATAACTTTAGACTTGGGCGCGGAATGACAATGAAATTTTATTCGCGGGTATATGTTTACCAGAAAGGCAATCCGGTCGTGTGTGCTGTATACACGACAGCTAGTCAAAATTACGGTAAAATAATATATATATATATATGTATAGCAATATGGCTGAAGTGAATACCATGGCCTTTCCAGTAATTAATTAATACCGAAAAAAAATCGAAGACCCCTGCCCACAGCGGGGATCGAACTCATACAATTTCGGTTTCTGCGCCAGCGCCTTACTTGCTGCGCTATCGCCACTCTTGGTTCCCTATGTTCTAAGCTCTTATAAGAAGCCGTTCGCTGCTTCTGGCGCCGCGCTGCCTATGCACAGGCAAACGCTTTTTAGTCAGTCCTCAGAACACACCCAAAAACACTTTTATGCATTCAAAACAATATTAGCAGCAATAAAAGGCAAAGCAAGGTAAAAAATAAAAAACCTTATAAAAAAAAGTTAAAAAAGAAGATTTTTAAAAACTGCGGAGCTGGGATTCGAACCCATGACCTACCGAATTACCGAATGCAAGCGCGCGCCTCTATCCACTGGGCTACACAACGAACTGGATTCTACTTGTCTAAAGTCTTAGTTAAACGACAGCGGACAGGCAAACGCTTTTTAGTCAGTCTGCAGATTATAATATAATTTGCACAAAATTTGTATAGCTTTAAGCTTGATCTGCTAAAATTCATAAACTAATTGTAGAGGTCTGTAAGAATTGTTTCTGTAGACGTAATAAATAAATAAATAAATAATATAAGATGACTAGTAATAACTCCCGTTTATCGGGTGTGCCCTATGACATAGCTAAATTAAATTTAAAAAAAATGTACTTAATATTGTTGCCAAAGTTTTCCAAATCTATTCAGCAGGCTTTATCTTGAAAGGAAATAACCCAATACAAAACTTTCGAAATTAAAAACTCTAATATTTTAGAACATTTTCAAACAATCTTCAAGAACATAAATGGTGTATCATTAAATATTGTGCAATTCTTAAACCGTCTAGAAAAGCCCATTCTTAGTATAATAGCATGTCTGTCAAATAATAGACCTTGAAATCTTTAAAATTATATATAATTTATCATGCAACTCTCTCTAGATCGTCTGAACTAAGCGCCGGTCTTCAAAAAAATAATAGATGTAGCATTCTTTAATGTTTGTAATAAATGCAGTGCAAGCACAACTGTGGCTCTTCAGCGATTAGTGGGAAAGGAGAGAGTGTGTGATTTTTCCATTCCCTTGTCTCCATCTTCCCGCTATCACGCAGATTTTTATGTTCAATGCAATAATGCTTTGCTCAATAGGAAATATGGGCAATCTTTAAACGCAATTATTTTGGAAATGACTTGACCAATCGTTGATCTGATATTTTTGTGCAAATGTACTCATCGAAATCTTTAAAATGATATATAATTTATCATGCAACTCTCTCTAGATCGTCTGAACTAAGCGCCGGTCTTCAAATAAATAATAGATGTAGCATTCTTTAATGTTTGTAATAAATGCAGTGCAAGCACAACGGTGGCTGTGTGATTTTTCTATTCCCTTGTCTCCATCTTTCCGCTAGCACGCAGATTTTTATGTTCAATGCAATAATGCTTTGCTCAATAGGAAATATGGGCAATCTTTAAACGCAATTATTTTGGAAATGACGACCAATCGTTGTACTCATCGAAATCTTTAAAATGATATTTAATTTATCATGGAACTCTCTCTAGATCGTCTGAACTAAGCGCCGGTCTTCAAATAAATAATAGATTTCAACCTCTTGGATCACTGCAATGCCTACCCCTTTTTACAAGAAAATATTTTACGTATCTATGATCTAGATTCTAGAGCAAGGAATTGCAATAAAGTTTTGTGCGGAGGTACGTTGTGGGGTTGGATCACTGCTTCGCCCAGATATAGCAATAAAATTTGGTGCGAGAGTCGATATTGTCAATCGCGACATCTTCAGCAAAATGCTATGACTGCATTTGACAATTGCGAAAACCATATTTTTAATCTAACTATCTGTGAGCTCGGGCAGTTCTATACGGGATAATTTAGCTAGCAATCATAAAGGGTGAATTTATGTTTACTAATCTTCTTCGAACAGTTCGCCATTGTACTGCATTTCCAATTTAGCTTGCAATTGTTCGGGATGACTTGAACGAGTCGCGTTAAACTAATTTAACGATATGGAGGTCAGTCACTGATTAAGTTTTTTAGGTGATGCACGCGTTTCAATAAATTTTTCTGTTTTTAAAGCATTAATAATGAAATTTTCAGGTCGTCCCATTAATCTGGCAATGACGAAGAATTCTTTTTTCTCTGCTCTAACGTGAACTCCATCACCCATCCAATATTATTACTGCCCGGAGGAATCGAAAAAATAATAAAGAATAATGGCGGATATACAGGGTATTAAATGCGTTCTAACTAATTTAGTCAAAGAAAGGACCATAACTAACAAAATTTCATTATTTATTACGAAGATTGTAGGGCACACCTATTATTCTGTCCAAGCAAAAATTTGGGTATTTTTATAAATTAATTTTTTTAAAGCTTTTAATTAGATTTTGTAAAGCCTTTTAATTTTTGTTATGACGCTGAAGTATGTCTATTTTGAAAACTAACTTATTTTTTGAGGGATAATAAAAAATAAATGAAAGGCGAGATTTTTTGGGAAAAAATATGCTCACACCTATTATTTTGCCCACCTGTGTATGTACGTCACGAATCATACGTGTGAGCTTGCATGTATGCGAAAGCACGAGCTTGAGAACGGCAAGCCGAAAAGCAAAAGGATAACATTTGGTCAGAGAATGCCACAAAAATTTTCCCGCTTCGCTTGTTTTTTTGCCGACATGCTTTCGATGTTTACAGCTCGACGAACAAAACGAAAAGCCAATTTTGCCTTAACACAGGTACAGCGACTTGTCGTGCATCGCAAAATTTTGATTTTCGTAATGCATTTCTTCCTTCCGGGAAAATTGCTCTCAATTGACTATTTATGAATTTAAACGAATGAAATTTGGTTTCCAAGTTGAAATATTGGTATTACATGCCACACAAGAAAATGGGGCGTGGTCCGCCCACTATATAGGCCATAAACGGAAAATCCTCACAAACAAATTTAGGGGAATTCCCTTTTCAAATTTATTTGTGACAGCAACTAGAATGTGTTGATATTTTCTGAACTATCCATGCAATCAGACGTGTTTGCTAAAGGAATTTTTTATAGGCAAATTTGATTTTCCAACGTTACATTAAATTTAATTTTAACGCGGCTCATAACAGAGTTCACTGTTAAAAATGTAGATTCCGAACGAGCAAGAGAAAGTCCAGTTTAAAATTATTCCAGCGATGATAGTGATTTTATACCCATTCGATGCAAGCGAATGCGAGTAACTGATGATGACAGCAATTAAATTTATGTTCCTGTATTTATGATTATCATTAAAATTTTTTTTTTTTTTTTTACCTTAAAAATTTAATAACCTTTTTTTTTTTGTTAACAACATAGCTGTTATACCTACATAATTGTTTTTAGTTCCTGAACTTGTCATACATTTTTTTACATTACTTTTAAGCTTAGAGTGCATATATTTTTTTCTTTAATAACTTGCTTGTGTAAAAACACATTATATATGTGATTTAATAAAATAAACCTGAATAGTTGTTCTTAAAAAATCCTTGTTTTTCACTAATTTCAATAGGTTTTAGAGATAAGGAACCAATCACCTATTTTGCATACGATCAAATGTCTTTTTTTACGCGGTTTTTTTTACACGGATTTTCCTGGAACCAATTACCGTGTAAAAACAGAATTAGGTGTATATACAGCACAGCGTCCAGATTTGGTAATTTCATTGCTGGTCAGAATACCTTTTAAATTTCCTAAAATGAGCGTGGTCCGCCCACCAAGTAGGCTGTACATTTAAAGCACCTACAATTTCATTTCTTTCCGTAGATTACCTCACTCTGTTATTTGGTGTAGGGTATTACTCTGTCGGTGAAACCCGACTGATGCTTACTTACTTGTTTTTCATACATGTTTACTTGATTAAACACTATTTTAGGATTCCAATAACAAATAAACTTCGAACAGATGGTATTTGTTCACAACAACGATACTTGTATCGTGATGTGTTTAGACGAAATGTTGCACAACAACAATACTTGTATCGTCATCAATGATCAAAAAGAATGTTAAATACAAACACCTTCCTTTTTACAGTTGGAATGAGAACTAAACTTTATTTCTGATGTGCACCTATTTATAATCAATAATATAACTAATAACTAATAACTAGTTTTTGAAAGGCGCCCTGACTCAATTTTGGACAATTTTTAATTTTTGGGATATAAGAGATCTGCAGCGAGTCGCTTTTTTGCGACTTATGCTGACGCACGCCAAACAAAGTTCCAGTCCTAATATGAAGTGAGACTCCTATGACTGTGACTGAGTCAAGAGCAGGAAATCTTCACTTCCAAAACATGACTCCCATGCTCAGCCTCACAGGCTGCTATCTTCAACGAAGATTTCTGAACAGTGAACGAAGTTAATTTTGAAGCAAACCGAACCATCCCTTGCCTTGCACGGAAACTTTTAACGTTGCTTTCGGTTTTGCTCACAGTGATACCATCTTTACAATACATGGATGCACGAAAATACCAAATTTGGTGCCAATTTAATCAATTTAAAATTTGGAAACGAAACTAAATGGAACAGATTATGCGGTCTTTCGCATGGTTTTGTTTAAGTTATTTTCCAATTTATAATTATTATATTTACTAATATACATACATACATATGCATATGTAGTTTCCTAGCACAACAAGATTTTAATCCTTATAAATGACAGTGCTAGTCATAAGCAGGGTAAATAATTTGAGTACAGGCAGAAATATTTCCTTTTTTTTCTCTTTCTGTACCTGTTAACAGGTTTGAGACCAAAAAAGGGTAAAAATAGAATTTCAAGCACTCGAAATGTAGTACTCGCCTGCGTTTGGTTTTCCCATTATGCCTACGAACCCGACTTTTCGGCAAAAAAAATTTTCGGGTGCAAATTAGGACAGTAATTTACTAAAGAGACAGTGAATTTTCTATGCAATTTTTCTAGTTGTGTCACGAATATGAGCAGGTACTGACAAAATACAAGGAAACTTAAATAATATTTAGGGTATTCAATATTGGCAAACCAATTGCTAACGGCGCGTATTTGCAACCGCGCGAATGAAACGCTGCCCCGAATTGCGCTGTTAAGTGAACAATTCGGAAATTCCCTCGCATTCCTCTTTCAGCTTCAGCTTTCAGAGGTGTTATATTTACAAACTGGCATCACTGCTCTGTGGTTTTTAACATCTGGTGCTGCGCGGCATACATACAAAATATTTTCAAAGAGACTCGGCTCAGAAGCATGAGCCTAGCATCAGTTTGGTGTGAGTCTAGTTCAACATAATGAAGAGAAGCAAGGCGAACGGAGATTTAAAATCTGAAAATTGGAAAAAATGTTGCAGTCCTGCTCACACTTTAGAAGGTGCGGATGGAGTGCAGTTCAAGCAAAAACGTGCTCAGGCTGCAATCCGATTTGAGTCTGAGTGACTCGCTGCAGATCTCTGTGGGATATTGGGGTCATGTTTGGTCTCACTCATAGACCTGGGATCACTCCAATGCCCGTCTCATTTTCCGAGTTGCTTGCTCATTTTCGCTTTAGACTGATTTTCCTTATACATATTTCATGAAATTCTGAATATATTTGACAATTTTTATTTTTTTAAACTAAAAAATACTGTGCGTTGTGGTCGACTCAGAAACTGAAAACTACTGTGGTCCTTCCATAGTAATAATAATTAATACCGAAAAAAAGTCCGAAGAGCCCGTCCATAGCAGGGTTCGGTTTCTGCGCCAGCGCCTTACTCACTGTGCTATCACAGCTCTTCATTCCCTATGTTCTAAACTCTTATAGAAGTCGTTCGTGTGAGTGAAAACTTTAAATCAAATGACCGAAACTCCAGCTGCAATATGTGAGTGGTGCCATCTTGTGGTCAACTCAGAAATTAATAACTACTGTGGTCCTTACAGTACATAATTAATACCGAAATAAAATTATATAAAAAAAACTTTTTAAAAATAAGCTTTAATTTATTTAATGTACTAAAAAGTAGAAAATAAATTGTTTCCAAGTCACCTGTATCTTACTATCCCTAAAAGCTTGGGGCGCTCATGTGTTCAATATTTGTCAAACAGTTACCACAATATTTTATTTAAATAATTTTTTGCAAATAGATTCTAGTAATGAAAGATATTTTGAATATGGATATTGAGCGCACAAGCTTTTATTAATAGTAAGCTACAGGTGATTTGGAAACAATTTATTTTCTACTTTTTAGTACATTAAATAAATTAAAGCTTATTTTTAAAAAGTTTTTTTTATATAATTTTATTTTCTACTTTTTAGTCTTCCATAAATTAAATTTTAGAGCTATGAAATTTTTCGCAAAAAGAATTTTAAACTTGCAGAGCAGTACACAATATTTAGGGTTTTCACAGTGTTTCCTATCGTCATATGTCATATCCTCAATTTAACAAATAATACGGCAGTGATCGACCCTAATATTCGTGGCATATTTGTGACGCGGTGAGTTGTTGCTATTTTACCAGCAGGGCGCGGCAAGTAAGTTCCTATCGTTTTTCATTCATGTGTGGTGTACCTATAATTATAAACTGAAGCCCAAGTGTGTAGTTGCTTGAAAAGTGCCACGCCCCTTGTCCTACGCCCATAAAATTTTACCAGTGGGACGAAGCATCCAAGAGGGGCCTGTATACGGAACTTCAATGCTGCACGACCTTTAGTTCCAAAGCTATTCTATATAAACGATTTTGTTTGTATGGGCGGTGCCACGCCCCCTTATCCAGTGCCCGCCTTATTTTCTCAGTAGAAGGATATGGATATGTAGTAAGTTCCTACCGAGTTTCTAAAGTTATACACAAATCTGGAGTTGATAAAAAAGTGCCACGCCCCTTATACTACGCCCAAAAAATTTTACCAGTGAGACGACACATCCAAGAGGCGACTGCATACGAAATTTCAATGCTGCACGACCTTTAGTTCCAAAGCTAATCGAGATCAAAAATTTTGTTTGTATGGGGGTGCCACGCCCCCTTATCCAGTGCCCGCCTTATTTTCTCAGTAGAAGGATATGGATATGTAGTAAGTTCCTATCGAGTTTCATTGATGTGTGATGTGTAGTTCTAAAGTTATACACGAATCTGGAGTTGATAAAAAAGTGCCACGCCCCTTATCCTACGCCCATAAAATTTTACCAGTGGGACGACACATCCAAGAGCCGACTGCATACGAAATTTCAATGCTGCACGACCTTTAGTTCCAAAGCTAATCGAGATCAAAAATTTGGTTTGTATGGGCGGTGCCACGCCCCCTTATCCAGTGCACGCCTTATTTTCTCAGTAGAAGGATATGGATATGTAGTAAGTTCCTACCGAGTTTCATTGATGTGTGATGTGTAGTTCTAAAGTTATAAAGGAATCTGGAGTTGATAAAAAAAGTGCCACGCCCCTTATCCTACGCCCATACAATTTTACCAGTGGGACGACACAAGCAAGAGGCGACTGCATACGAAATTTCAATGCTGCACGACCTTTAGTTCAATCGAGATCAAAAATTTTGTTTGTATGGGGGGTGCCACGCCCCCTTATCCAGTGCCCGCCTTATTTTCTCAGTAGAAGGATATGGATATGTAGTAAGTTCCTACCGAGTTTCATTGATGTGTGATGTGTAGTTCTAAAGTTATACACGAATCTGGAGTTGATAAAAAAGTGCCACGCCCCTTATCCTACGCCCATACAATTTTACCAGTGGGACGACACATCCAAGAGGCGACTGCATACGAAATTTCAATGCTGCACGACCTTTAGTTCCAAAGCAAATCGAGATCAAAAATTTTGTTTGTATGGGGGGTGCCACGCCCACTTGTCCACTGCCCGTCTTATTTTCCCAGTAGAAGGATATGGATATGTAGTAAGTTCCTACCAAATTTCATTGATGTGTGATGTGTAGTTTTAAAGTTATACACAAATCTAGAGTTGATAAAAAAAATGCCACGCCCCTTATCCTACGCCCATAAAATTTTACCAGTGGGACGACGCATCCAAGAGGCGACTGCATACGAAATTTCAATGCTGCACGACCTTTAGTTCCAAAGCTAATCGAGATCAAAAATTTTGTTTGTATGGGGGTGCCACGCCCCCTTATCCTACGCCCATAAACTTTTACCAGTGGGACGACACATCCAAGAGGCGACTGCATAAGAAATTTCAATGCTGCACGACCTTTAGTTCCAAAGCTAATCGAGATCAAAAATTTTGTTTGTATGGGGGGTGCCACGCCCCCTTATCCTACGCCCATAAAATTTTACCAGTGGGACGACACAAGCAAGAGGCGACTGCATACGAAATTTCAATGCTGCACGACCTTTAGCTCCAAAGCTAATCGAGATCAAAAATTTTGTTTGTATGGGGGTGCCACGCCCCTTATCCAGAGCCCCCCTTATTTTATTAGTAGAAGGATATGGATATGTAGTAAGTTCCTACTGAGTTTCATTGATGTGTGATGTGTAGTTCTAAAGTTATACACAAATCTGGAGTTTATAAAAAAGTGCCACGCCCCTTATCCTACGCCCATAAAATTTATTGATTCATGTATTGGGCTCTAGGTTAGGCATGTATGCAAAGTTTCAGATCTCTAAGTAGTCGGGAAGTGGGTGAAAAATTGATTACTAGATTTGACGACTTACTGACATACCGCTGACATACCGCTGACATACCGACAGAAAGTGAAGTTAATATAAAGCTTATAAAAACGAAATTCTATTATATATGCATGTGTATTTGCATACACAATATACATATGTGGCAATTCGCCCTTTGCAAACATATGTGCATGTATATTTTTGACTATTTCTAAAATTTTGTCAGTACATATTTTACTGTTTGATTAATATGAATGCCTTTGTTGAAGAGCAATGTTCTTGTAAAGCAATGCTACAAGTAAAACAATAAACCTCCTCATCGCGGGTGCAGAATACATACTTCATTTTGCAATGAAAGTAAATGAAGACTGACTACAGAAATGATCCTGTGAAGTATAGTCTTAACTTGAACACAACAAAGTAGGGTGTAATCACCGTCCAACTATAAAGCAAACGAGAATTACAAACCACCATCTGCAATTAAAGTAAATGAAGACTGACTACAGAACTGTATAAAGCAAACGAGAATTACAAACCACCATCAACCAAACAACTACGTCTGTCCCTACGTGCTTCTTCTTCTATCTGTGCTCTGATTGGCTATTGCAGTTTCGCTAATAACTTTGTTTAAAGTAAAATTTTTTATATTTTTATGATTGATTCATGTATTGTCATCGTGTTTACGCATGTATGCAAAGTTTCAGATCTGTAAGTAGTCGGGAAGTGGGTGAAAAATTGATTACTAGATTCCACTACATACCTGAAGTGAAGTTAATATAAAGCTTATAAAAAAGTCGAAGAGCCCGCCCACAGCAGGGATGGAACTCACGCACTTTCGGTTTCTGCGCCAGCGCCTTACTCACTGTGCTATCACATCCCTTCATTCCCTATGTTCTAAACTCTTATAGAAGTCGTTCGTGTGAGTGAAAACTTTAAATCAAATGACCGAAACTCCCCAGCTGCAATATGCGAGTGGCGCCGTCTTGTGGTCAACTCAGAAACTAAAAACTACTATGGCCCTTCCAGTAATTAATTAATACCGAAAAAAAAGTAAGAAGACCCTACCCACAGCAGGGATCGAACTCACGCACTTTCGGTTTCTGCGCCAGCACCTTACTCACTGCGCTATCACTACTCTTGCTTGCTTATGTTCTACACTCTTAGAAGAAGCCGTTTGCGTTAATGAGGCAGTGAGTCAGTGACGAGGACTTTTATATTTATTATTATTGATCATACCAACAATTGCATTCATGACAAAGAATGATGACTCGGCAACCACGGCCAATTTGGCCTTGAATATCTTCCAGTGTATTGCAATATGCAAGCTTGCAATTTTCGTCATTCATTACTTTGCTTGCGTATGATCAAGGCCTAGAAGTATGCCGTAAAAATATTAGAATTTACTGAAGCCAACAGTGTTGATATAAGTTATTTGGTTGGTTGGTTGGTGCACAGGATGGCACCAGGTGCTGTTTTTTTATGATGCTAGTCGAATCCAATAAGAAAATTAGTACTTCCGTTACACAAAATGTTGGTTTAGTCTCAGCAAAAAATTTTACTTCAAAAAATTTTAAAACATTCCGATAATTTTCAGTTGTTTTAATTTAAATTAAGCTGATACACATATACTTATTTCAATGAGGTATATATGTATGTTTTTATAAACTTTTTATTAACTTCACTTCAGGTATGTATGTCGTCATATCTAGTAATGAATTTTTCACCCACTTCCCGACTACTTAGAGATCTGAAACTTTGCATACATGCGTAAACACGCTGACAATACATCAATCAATCATAAAAATTTTACTTTAAACAAAGTTATTAGCGAAACTGCAATAGCCAATCAGAGCACAGATAGAAGAAGAAGCACGTAGGGACAGACGGACCAGGAGCTGTTTAATGGCATTTTATATAATCTTGCCGTATTTATAAATAGAATACGAAATGTGTAATGACCTAGATTTATACCTGATTTAGGCCCCATTCTGCTTTAATTTAAAATTGCAGAATGGGTATGAAAATACAAGAACATTGCTCTTCAACAAAAGCATGCATATTAATCAAAAAGTAAAATATGTAGGTAAATTGTGTGGTTGATGGTGGTTTGTAATTATTGTTTGCTTTATACAGTTGGACGGTGATTACACCCTACTTTGTTGTGTTCAAGTTAAGACTATACTTCACAGGATCATTTCTGTAGTCAGACTTCATTTACTTTCATTGCAAGATGAATTATTTCTGCACCCACGATGAGGAGGTATATCGTTTTACTTGGTAGCATTGCTTTACAAGAACATTGCTCTTCAACAAAAGCATGCATATTAATCAAAAAGTAAAATATGTAGGTAAATTGTGTGGTTGATGGTGGTTTGTAATTCCCGTTTGCTTTATACAGTTGGACGGTGATTACACCCTACTTTGTTGTGTTCAAGTTAAGATTATACTTCACAGGATCATTTCTGTAGTGAGTCTCCATTTACTTTCATTGCAAAATTAAGTATTTCTGCACCCGCAATGAGGAGGTATATTGTTTTACTTGTAGCATTGCTTTACAAGAACATTGCTCTTCAACAAAAGCATTCATATTAATCAAAAAGTAAAATATGTACTGACAAAATTTTAGAAATAGTCAAAAATGTACATGTATGCAAAGGGCGAATTGACACATATGTATATTGTGTATGCAAATACACATACATTCATAATAGAATTTCTTTGCAGCCGCCAAGATACGCCGTCATTCTTTGTCGTGCTAGTAATATATTAGCGTATTGTAAAGATCAATGGCAGAGGGTGTAGCCCAGTGGCTAGGACCCCGCGCTTGCATTCGGGGTGTCGTGGGTCGAACCCCCGCAGTGTTTCAACTTTTTTTGTTTTGTTTTAATTTTTACACTCATTTAATTTAACAAATATGTACATATGTAAGTACATATATCGGAAAAATTTAAAATTTTACAAAAAGGTCATAAACACGCGAGTTTTTATGGGAGACTAAAAAGTAGAAAATAATATTATATAAAAAAAACTTTTTAAAAAAAAGCTTTTATTTATTTAATGTACTAAAAAGTAGAAAATAAATTGTTTCCAAGTCACCTGTATCTTACTATCAATAAAAGCTAGATTTATACCTGATTTAGGCCCCATTCTGCTTTAATTTAAAATTGCAGAATGGGTATGAAAATACAAGAACATTGCTCTTCAACAAAAGCATGCATATTAATCAAAAAGTGTGTGGTTGATGGTGGTTTGTAATTCCCGTTTGATTTATACAGTTGGGCGGTGATTACACCCTACTTTGTTGTGTTCAAGTTAAGATTATACTTCACAGGATCATTTCTGTAGTGAGTCTTCATTTACTTTCATTGCAAAATTAAGTATTTCTGCACCCGCAATGAGGAGGTATATTGTTTTACTTGTAGCATTGCTTTACAAGAACATTGCTCTTCAACAAAAGCATTCATATTAATCAAAAAGTAAAATATGTACTGACAAAATTTTAGAAATAGTCAAAAATGTACATGTATGCAAAGGGCGAATTGACACATATGTATATTGTGTATGCAAATACACATACATTCATAATAGAATTTCTTTGCAGCCGCCAAGATACGCCGTCATTCTTTGTCGTGCTAGTAATATATTAGCGTATTGTAAAGATCAATGGCAGAGGGTGTAGCCCAGTGGCTAGGACCCCGCGCTTGCATTCGGGGTGTCGTGGGTCGAACCCCCGCAGTGTTTCAACTTTTTTTGTTTTGTTTTAATTTTTACACTCATTTAATTTAACAAATATGTACATATGTAAGTACATATATCGGAAAAATTTAAAATTTTACAAAAAGGTCATAAACACGCGAGTTTTTATGGGAGACTAAAAAGTAGAAAATAATATTATATAAAAAAAACTTTTTAAAAATAAGCTTTTATTTATTTAATGTACTAAAAAGTAGAAAATAAATTGTTTCCAAGTCACCTGTACATACATACAAATTTTCTCTAACACATGCTCACGTTTGGCTTCAATCGATTGACCGTTTAAGGTCCGCATTAAAGCAAGAAATTCAGAGGAACTGAAGGACTTTATCAACTTTTCATTTTACTGCTACTCGCGAGTTCATGAGCTTCTTTTTGTAAAATTTTGAATTTTTCCAATAAATTTGCTAATTTAAATAATATTATATAAAAAAAAACTTTTTTAAAATAAGCTTTTATTCATTAAATGTACTAAAAAGTAGAAAATAAATTGTTTCCAAGTCACCTGTATCTTACTATCCATAAAAGCTTGGGGCGCTCATGGGTTCAAAATTTGTCAACCAGTTAATACAATATGTATTTTATTAAAATTATTTTTTGCAAATAGATTCTAGTAATGAAAGATAAGTGTGAATAGAGGTTTTGAGCGCCCAAGCTTTTATGGATAGTAAGATACAGGTGACTTGGAAACAATTTATTTTCTACTTTTTAGTACATTTAATGAATACAAGCTTATTTTTAAAAAGTTCTTTTTTTTATATAATACTAGCTCGACCCGGCATAACTCCGTTTTGCCCGCAACATTGAGCTCATCTGCAGCAGTCCCACGGGGAATCACTGACAATGTTTGTCTGAAGTAACGATACTCAACCTGTGGCCCACCAATCTTTTATGTGCGGCACTAAACACATTAAATATTGTAATTTTGAAAATCTCAAAAAACTCCAAACACAGCCATCTCACTTTGCACAAATATTTAACAACGAACTCGTTTCCGATCTCAATCTCTCGACTCGTGACGATGAAATGTCACTTTCTCTACGATTGTCCGGCCATTATTGTCCTTTGAACGTCGTCGATAAACTGAATATCCATCTGACCCCGTTACTGTTTCAGCTGCTAATGGCCATAGGACCATGGGTATTTTTGTGCATTTTCCATCACCCATGCATGGTGATTTTGGATTCAATGCACCATCTGTGTTCTGACAATCTCTCATATGATCTATGCGTTTTGGATATTCTTTGCAACGGTCCAACGGTTCTTCGCTGAAGGACAATGCCTGTGTGCTTGATCTCCAACAACCAATGCACAAATGTCTGCAGAAGTTGAAGCATTGTATCGTCGTGAGTGTTCTCCGGCTGAAGCGCCATCAAGTTTGAAGACAAATCTGGGATCACCTGACTTCATTTTCTCCATCCCCGTTTTAAACATCGTAATCGGAGCGTTGTTTGCAATCAAGAATTGTTGCAAGTTTCGAAAGACGTTTTTTGTGACTCCTGTTTGACCTCTGTACCGCCTATCGACTTGATCATCTCCCGACGAAATATAGTACACCTGCAGATATTGGTGTGCGTCTTTGTTAACTGGTAAAAATGCACCCATCCGATGGTAAATTTGACCTTGAATATGTAAACCCGAATCGTGCAGTGTAGAATCCCGTGCCATTTTTAGAACAGTTGTGTTTGCATGATGTGTTAATGCTTTTTTCTTTTACCTTGCAAGCCGGCATGAAACCAGTCTCTTGAATAAAACATTTGTACTGTTCGAATGTTCTTGAAAAAATCGTCCGATTCAAACAACGGTTTCAATGGCTCCGGAGCTGCATCTAAGGGAACCATTTACATTTTGCCAATCGCACAGCAAAGGACGTGAGTTTCGCCTTTGAATTTGAGCGCATTGCAACGATGGCACACAATTGTCATCGCTCCAATACCGCCACCTATCGTAAAATGCAAATAAATCGATTTATCAGATTTTCTGACTTTCTCGTCAGATTTTCCGGAATTTTTTTTTACATAAACCTAAAATACAGCAATTCGAACCAAACAAAAAAATAATCTTGAAAATCGGCCTAGCGGTTATCGAGTGAGAAGGCTAAAGAGCTTCACCACTTTTTTTTATATATTAGATTATTTTCTACTTTTTAGTCTCCCATAAATTCAATTTTAGAGCCGCATAAGACCAATAGTCACTTATGCGGCCCTAGCATGGTGGCCAAAGGTAAAACAAAGAACAGCAGCAGACAGTCTAAGAAGCTGTACCGCCTTGTATGTGTTGGCATCACATGTGCAATGAAGTCCTGCCCACCCGATGCGCTAGGGGTCCTAGTAGGCATCCCACCTCTTACAATCCTAATTGAAAAAGAGGCATGCCTCAGCGCCCTGAGAATACAAGGTACCACTGACTTTAAAAGTGGTGATCAAACGGGCCACATTAAGGTGCTTAGCAACTTCGCAACAGACCCGATACTGAAAATAACCGATGCAATGCCATCGAGAACGGTGTTCTCCAGAAATTACAAAGTCATACTGTTTGACAGACAGGCTTGGAAAAACAACAGCATCTGCTTAAAAGTAGGCTCGCAAGTGTGGTTTACTGACGGGTCAAAACTGGAAAATGGAAAGTTCCAAAAGGCCATCCCCATGGGTACCTACCCAACCATAATCCAAGCAGAACTGTTCGCCATTGAGGTATGCGCCTCAGAATGCCTTCGCAGGAAGACAAATCGCGCAACCATATACATATTACCAGACAGTCAAGCGGCTCTCAAAGCCCTGGATGGTACAACAATCGTCTCTAGACTAGTCGATAATTGCCTCCGACTTCTTAATGAACTGGGCCAAGAAAAAACACCCTGACACTGGGCTGGGTCCCAGGACATGAAAGTCCCGAAGGCAACGAAAGGGCTGACTGCCTAGCCAAAAGGGGAGCACAAAGACCCTTTATTGGTCCCGAACCCTTCTGCAGATTGTCTAAGGGGCATACAGCGGAAGTGCGAAGGAAATGGGAGGAATCCAAGCTTAATACCTACTGGACTAACAGCTTAGGACAAAGGCAAGCAAAAAGATTCCTGACCTCAACCAAGGCCATATCACAAAGGTTTATCAGGTTGAATAGGGAAGACCTCCGTATTCTCACAGGGTATCTTACAGGCCACTGCAGTCTTCGATACCACCTGATGAAGATGGGATTATCCTACACGGATACGTGCCGACTATACGAGATAGGGACTGAAACGTCCGAGCACATTTTGTGCGACTGTCCCGCAATTAGTAGGCTAAGAAGCATCCATCTAGGCGGCTACTCAGTGCCCCCACGGAAAATATGGAACACCAAACCCAGTAAAGTCTTACATTTCATTAAGATCCTAACACAACTGGGTTAAATACAGGCCAGCACAAAAGATCAATTCGGTGGTCGCGGTGCGCAACAAAGGCCTTCTAACAATAACAATACCGTGAGGCGTGTCAACTCTACAGTTACTTGAGAACGATTCGCATTGGGACAATACGCTCAAAGATTCCGTCATATCTTTATCACCACATCAAATTGTTTCCCTTCGAATCCGAACGATTTGTGGGTCAAATATAAGGACGACATGTCTGAGGATGTCTTGCATCGTGTGCGTCGCCAAAATTTAAATCTAGCATTGCAAATGACTGCAGAAATCCACAATGAGAAATTGATCATGATAGAAGACATGTGTTTATTGATGGCGAATAGAGTGTTGTCGAATTTGGGCATATCACCCAATCGTCCAATGCACGATGCATTTAACCGCAAGTTACAAAGAGAAGAACAATACGACGTCGAATCGTTAGCCGAAGCAGTTCGTACAAATGTTTCGCAATTAAATCAACAACAAAAAAGTGCGTACGACTCCTTGATAGAAGCTGTGTACAATGGAACTGGTGGATTTTACTTCCTGAATGCTCCCGGAATCACTGGTAAAACCTTCTTAATTGCATTACTTTTGGCAAGGATTCGATCGCAGAATGAAGTTGCCTTAGTATTGGCTTCATCTGGACTAGCAGCGACTCTGTTAGAAGGCGGACGAACTGCACATTCTGCTTTGAAATTGCCCCTGAACATGGAAATCAACGAGACACCAGCTTGCGACATCGCCAAAACCAGCGCAATGGCAAAGGTTATACAGACATGTAAATTTATCGTTTGGGACGAATGCACGATGGCCCACAAGAGGTCACTGGAGGCACTGGACAAAACGTTGAAAGATCTTCGTGACAATCAAAATACTTTTGGTGGAGTCCTGTTTCTGTTGTCCGGTGATTTTCGTCAGACTCTTCCAGTTATTACACGATCAAATGTAGCTGACGAGCTAAACGCATGCTTAAAATCATCAAATTTATGACGGCATGTGAAGACACTCCGATTGACAACGAACATGCGAGTGTTTTTGCAACAAGATCGAAATTTCGAAGTTTTTTCAAAACAATTGTTGGACATTGGTAATGGGAAAGTCGCAGTTGATATCTCGATCGGATTCATCATATTGCCCACTGATTTCTGTCAGTTGACCGAATCGAAGAAGGAGCTCATAGGACGTGTTTTCCCCGACGTAGCGCAGAACTTCAATAACCATAGTTGGTTCAGGAAATGGGCCATATTGGCGGCTAAAAACAAATATGTCGATGATCTCAATGCGACCATTCAAAATTTCATTACGGGACAGTTGATTTCCTTCAAATCGGTTGACACCATTATCACCCAGGATGACGTAGTCAATTTTTGAATTCGCTGAAATTGCCTGGATTACCACCCACGCTTTGCAATTGAAAGTAGTTTCAGTCATCATCATGCTGCGTAATATCAATCAGCCTCGATTATGCAATGGAACGAGACTGGCTGTTAAAAAGCTTATGAACAATGCCATCGAGGTAACAATTATTAAGGGAAAATACAAAGGAGAGTATTTTGATTCCGCGCATCCCGATGATTCCAACGGACTTGCCATTCAAATTTAAACGGTTACAATCCCCGAGCGTCTAGCCTTCGCGATGACCATCAACAAATCGCAAGGCCAGTCATTGGAAGTTTGCGGAATAAACTTGGAGTTTCCGTGTTTCGCGCATGGACAACTGTATGTCGCGGGTTCGCGCGTCGGGAAGCCATCATCTTTATTTATTTACGCGCCGGAAAAACATAGTTTACCAGAAAGCTATGTCTTGAATGTCAACAGCATTTATCTTTCATCAAGTTAATAAAAGACATTGATTTCATTTGATTTACAATGATTTTTATTCAATAACCAAACGAAACTAGCGCCGCGGTGGCTCAGTCGGCTAAGTGCTTGGCCGCTGACGCGGAGAACCTGGGTTCAACTCCCGGTCCGGTAACATCTAATAAAAAAGAAAATTTGTTTACAAATTGTTTCTTTGCGCGGCGCCACTTCTCGCGGTGAATTGGCAATTCTCCGAGAATAATCTTTGCCATGAAAAGCTTCTCAAATCCGTTCGGATCCGGTTAATGTAGGTCCCATTAATTTGTGAAAAAATATGACAAGGACACACAAGTTAATGCGAGAAAGCTAGGCCTAAGCCCACACGGGCTGTTGCGCCAATCAATTATCAATTATTATTATTATAATTAATTATTATTATTAATTATTAATTAACCAAACGAAACTAAAACCGTATACGATGTGGCCAATATTATCTATTTCAATAAATTGGAGTTGGAGGGTTGATTAGAATTAATAAACGCTTATGAAGAGTTACAATCAAATCAAGTTTAGGTGATACGAAGTTCACCGGGTCATCTAGTTTATCATAAACTAGTGGACCCGGCGGACTTCGTTCCGCGCAAAATTGATATTTTTTTGGAAATAATTTAAAATATTAATTGAATGCGACATTTTTCGAATGCAGTTGAATCGCCTCATTCACCTCGAAATCGAAACCTGAACTGACCTGTATTCGATTTGTCAACCTTGTACAACATTTCACATTGATTCGATGGGAAGAATGTCGAAATAAGGATAGCAAATAGTGTGCATATCTGACTTGGAGATGCAGAAACAATTGATTCAGCGATTGTCATGTCGCAATGAGTATCAGATGTTTGAAAAGTGCCATGCCCTTTTACCTATGCCCATACAATTTTACAAGTGGGACGACGCATCCAAGAGGCGACTGCATACGGAATTTCAATGCTGCACGACCTTTAGTTCCAAAGCTTTTCGATATAAACAATTTGGTTTGTATGGGCGGTGCCACGCCCCCTTGTCCAATGCCCGTCCCATTTTCCTAGTAGAAGGATATGTAGTAAGTTCCTATCGAGTTTCATTGATGTGTGATGTGTAGTTCTAAAGTTATACACAAATCTGGAGTTGATAAGAAAGTGCCACGCCCCTTATCAAAAGCTTTTCGATATAAACAATTTGGTTTGTATGGGCGGTGCCACGCCCCTTTGTCTAATGCCCGTCCCATTTTTCCAGTAGAAGGATTTGGATGTGTAGCAACTTCCTACCGAGTTTCATTGATGTGTGATGTGTAGTTCCAAAGTTATACACAAATCTGGAGTTGATAAAAAAGAGCTACGCCCCTTATCCTACGCCCATAAAATTTTACCAGTGGGACGACGCATCCAAGAGGCGACTGCATACGGAATTTCAATGCTGCACGACTTTTAGTTTCAAAGCATTTTGATATAATCAATTTGGTTTGTATGGGCGGTGCCACGCCCCCTTGTCCAATGCCCGTCCCATTTTCCCAGTAGAAGGATATGTAGTAAGTGCCTATCGAGTTTCATTGATGTGTGATGTGTAGTTCTAAAGTTATACACAAATCTGGAGTTGATAAGAAAGTGCCACG
Source organism: Neria commutata (assembly GCA_963457695.1). NCBI lineage: Eukaryota > Metazoa > Arthropoda > Insecta > Diptera > Micropezidae > Neria > Neria commutata. The sequence goes on along the minus strand of OY735245.1, from coordinate 41,898,309 downwards.
CCCCTTATCCTACGCCCATAAAATTTTACCAGTGGGACGACGCATCCAAGAGGCGACTGCATACGGAATTTCAATGCTGCACGACTTTTAGTTCCAAAGCTTTTCGATATAAACAATTGGTATGTATGGGCGGTGCCACGCCCCCTTGTCCAATGCCCGTCCCATTTTCCCCAGTGGAAGGATATGTAGTAAGTTCCTATCGAGTTTCATTGATGTGTGATGTGTAGTTCTAAAGTTATACACAAATGTGGAGTTGCTGGAAAAGTGCCACGCCCCTTATCCTATGCCCATAAAATTTTACCAGTGGGACGACGTATCCAAGAGGCGACTGCATACGGAATTTCAATGCTGCACGACTTTTAGTTCCAAAGCTTTTCGATATAAACAATTGGTATGTATGGGCGGTGCCACGCCCCCTTGTCCAATGCCCGTCCCATTTTCTCAGTAGAAGGATATGTAGTAAGTTCCTATCGAGTTTCATTGAGGTGTGATGTGTAGTTCTAGTTATACACAAATCTGGAGTTGATAAGAAAGTGCCACGCCCCTTATCCTACGCCCATAAAATTTTACCAGTAGGACGACGCATCCAAGAGGCGACTGCATACGGAATTTCAATGCTGCACGACTTTTAGTTCCAAAGCTTTTCGATATAAACAATTTGGTTTGTATGGGCGGTGCCACGCCCCTTTTGTCCAATGCCCGTCCCATTTTTCCAGTAGAAGGATATGGATGTGTAGTAACTTCCTACCGAGTTTCATTGATGTGTGATGTGTAGTTCTAAAGTTATACACAAATCTGGAGTTGATAAGAAAGTGCCACGCCCCTTATCCAACGCCCATAAAATTTTACCAGTGGGACGACGCATCCAAGAGGCGACTGCATACGAAATTTCAATGCTGCACGGCTTTTAGTTCCAAAGCTATTCGAGATCAAAAATTTGGGTTGTATGGGCGGTGCCACGCCCTCTTGTCCAATTCAATGTTTTAATAGCTATTCTGCTATTCGGGGTGGAGACGAATCCAACAAATCAAATATCATAAAAATCGGTCCAGCCGTTCTTGACTTATAAGCGTTCGAACATAAACATAAACTTTCTTTTATCATACTATTATATAAAACGCTATTGCGCACGCAATGTTATGGTTCAGTTACCGTTACTCTGTTAATTTAACATTTAACATTGAATGTAGCATTGTTTATGCACAGCACTGTTTTGGGCAGCATTTGATGAGAGTGAGGGAGTATGTTAGCATAGACTTGCAATGTTGTCGTTTTCTTTTCTGCACATCAAGAGTAATGCTTTACATTTCACTTTCATGTACATAAAAGGTATCATATTTTGGCTTACAGCTTACACTTCTTGCGGTAATGGCAATGTATTTATGTATGTATTTATTATTTTTTTCAACGAAAGAGAAGATTGTACAAAATTTAAGATTACAGGGGTAAAAAACAAAACTAATAAAAATAGCCACATTGGCAGATGTGAATAGAAGCCGTGCTACTGAATATTAGAAAATGTAAATGGCAGAAGATTTTCAGTGGTCGGTTAGATTTCGGTTGAAATTAAAAGAAGTTCAATTATGTAAGAAACTTTTTAATTGCAGTCAACATTTAAGTAACTTGCATACATATGTATGTAGGTATGTATGTATCGCTAGGGACGCAACAGGGTCTATGCGTGGCCTTTCTTAGGCAGCCATATCAACCTATGTATGTATGTATATACATATATATGTACATAAGTAAATGTAGACACTCTTTTCAAGAGTAGATTAATTCTGGGAAAAAAAATTTATCACAAGACGGGTTAAAGTTATTTGGTTGGTATTTGGTTTGTAAGTGAAATTAATTTTTCTTTCTAACTTTGGATAGGGAATCAAACAAAATGTCAATGACATATACATATGTACATATATTTCCACATAGGTGACTTAACTACAAAACAATAAAAATACGCCTCATTTGTATATATGTATGTAGCAAGAGTAGGTGGGACTGACGTTGCATTAATGGAAAAAGATATTGTAAAAGGGTAATAATAAAGGGCAGAATAAAAACATATAAATCAACGAGAGGAAGAGTAGGACACTTTGATTTAGCCGCACAGTGGGTCAGAGGAAAAGTTGAAATTCGAGAAGGTGGAATACTAAGAATATGTATAGGAATTACACATGTTTCATGAAAATTGTAACTTTCGAAAAATCTGGAGGGAAATAGATTGGATTAAAATCTTTTTGGAAAACCAACCTCACACTTTTTTTTTACGCGTAAAATCTAGTCTATTTTTAATTAAAGTGAATTTTTTTTGGTTGTATGTTATTTTGGTTTAATGTTTTTGTTGTTTTCATATCTTATTAAATAATTCTTGAATTCCACATATAGATTTTTGAGTTTGTGTTAATAACTTTTTTGTAATAAAACTTTTTATATGAGTAGCTAAGGTGTTTACTTTCTTTTGACGCTCACAGTATATGGACAAATCCTTCGAAGACCTGCTCTCTTTTCAGCTTCACAGCTCACTTCATAGAAGGATAGTGACGACGTAAAGTTATTTTATTCAATTCGAATCATTCCTATACACTTTCTTAAGCTTTGTTGGTACACTTTTGCGACAGCTATCTTCAACGCAAATTCTGTTGTTGTCTTGCGCATGATTTCGATGGAAAAAGTGTGCAGCTGTGGAATGAGAAGCACTTGAAAAAGTTTTTGCTTATTAAGTTTGAAATTTTAATTATGCCAACTTTGCAAAATGAAGAACCTATCTTCAGAAAAAAAGTGGGAAATTGACTTTTTTGACTGGGAAATTGATTTGGATCTTTTATTGGAAGGATCATGAGAGATTTAAATGAATTTTGAGTTATTAAGTTGGGTTTTCATAACATATAACATACAATTAATTTGTTTTTGTAGTGTACATATTGAACACAATTGGTTTTTCTTTTTATCATAACAAAGTTTGTATGGGTTGGTGTTTTCTGTTCCAAAAGGAACTTTTGGGTAACAATGTTTTACAGAACAGGCAAATTGAAAATTTTTACTCCTTGTTCAAAAATTCTTAGGTATCCACATTTTTTCAGAGTCGACTTTTCTTTGCGACTTTTTGGTCTTGAGCTTTTAAAAAATTTTGGAACGTATCCCTATTTATGCAACGTAATTTATGTCTATTTCTATGCGGTTTTTGAGTTTTATGCGATTTTTGAAAACAATGGAACACATCCCTATTTTTACCATACATTAGAGTATTTTTTTATGCGATTTCCTTTTGTGCGGTTAGTTGTGGAACGCATCCACCGCATAAAAAGAGAATTGACAGTAGTTATTTTTGCACTACAAAATAAAACTAAGTATTCAACTTTGAATACTAAATTAAATATATATAAAGATATACCTATGCATATGTATGTATCTGCTCGAACTTGGGTTTTTTTTCAAATAAACATAAACTAGTAAAAACTCCCGATTATCGGGTGTGCCCTATGACATAAAATTAAATTTTAAAAAAATGTGCTTAATATTGTTGCCAAAGTTTTCCAAATCTATTCAGCAGGCTTTATCTCGAAAGGAAATAACCCAATACAAAACTTTCGAAATTAAAAACTCTAATATTTTAGAACATTTTCAAACAATCTTCGAGAACTTATGCCTGAAAATTCATGGTGAAACTTTCAAAATGGTGTATCATTCAATATTGTGCAATTCTTAAACCGTCTAGAAAAGCCCATTCTTAGAATAATAGCATGACTGTCAAATAATAGACCTCGAAATCTTTAAAATGATATATAATTTATCATGCAACTCTCTCTAGATCGTCTGAACTAAGCGCCGGTCTTCAAATAAATAATAGATGTATATCATTTTCAAAAACCCAAAACAAATTATTTCCTTTCGTATCGGTATCGGCATCGGCTTTTTTAAGGTTCGGCCGAACCTGAAGATGCCGATCCATCGGCATCAGTATCGGCTTCGGCCAAAAAACGGGTATCGGTCGGGCACTAGTAATATCACCCACTAGGTATAGGATATTACTAGTGCCGGAGTAGGATGATAATCCACTGAAAGAAATGAAATAGTGGTTATATTAAATTTTCCGCCTATATAGTGGGCCCCCCATTTCTGACAAATATTGACACTATGATAGGTGTGCAACAGAAATTATCGGTATATTTAATGTACCGCCCCATGATGGAAGGACCGCGCCCATTTTTTAGAATATAAAGGTATTCTTACCAGCAATGAAGTGACCGAATCTGGACGCTCTGGTAAATATATTATGGAAGTTATGAGGATTTGCCCATATTTTCGTAGGGCATGTAAGGCCGATATATGAACTTGAGTACTAAATTTCTTAAGTTCGTAAATACTCAATTCAGAAACACTTTACCGAGGTAGTGGGACTTGCAGGCCAATTGTGGGCGTCGTAACTTAAACTAACGGCCCTATTCTTGCATTCCGTCACAATTGATTGAGACAGAATTGTGATCCGCTTTCTTGTGACGAGCTTTCTGCAACCCTATTCCTTGCCAACCGTATCACGAAAAAAGCTTTGTGAAGTTCTTTGCTGTAAAAGCAGCTGTTTGTGCTTCCTCTTCTTCAAAAATAAACGAAAAATGGAAACAAAAATAAAGCGGAAAGTGAGTATTTTTTGGAAATTTTCAATAATTTGGTGTTTTATCTGATTTCTTTTAATTTCTAGACATCATATATTGAACAGGAGGACGTAGGAGCAGCTGCAGCATTTCATTCAAAGTTGCAAACAGCACCCAGAGCAGCAAGCCGGGAAAATAGCCCGATAGCGCTGCGAGCAGTGCAAAATTTGTGGGAGCAGTGGCAGAGGACCTCGAACTCCCGATATAAAGGAGTTTTAGCAGCAGGCCATACATGTGTTGTGTTTTTAAAATTGTGTAACTTCCTTTAAATTGCTGCAATAAAAAATTTTTTGCTTTTTTGCTTCAAAATTCACGTTTTGCAACAGTTGTTTTCGCTTGTGACCTCCTAATTCGACCGTCACAATTTTTGTCACAATTGATACGTTTCGAGCTTTCGATTCCTGTTCCGAATAAGGAAAAGTAAAAATTGTGACGAAATGAGTATTGTGACGGTCGCAGGAATAGAGCTGTAAGTTAAGGTTTTTTGTGACAGTGTATAAAATTTGGTCAAAATCGGACAACTCCTTGTTTCTCCCCTGCGTGCACAGACAGACAGATGCAAACTGGCGCCATATCATGCATTCGCTGAAATCATATGGAGTCCCTGGTTATCTGGAGCGTATAATAGCAGACTATGTACTTTCAGAACGGACTGTTACTGTATGACACAGAAGAAGGCGTGAAGCAGTACAAGGTAACGGGCGGAGTCCAACAGGGCGTTGTTCTCGGCTCAACGTTTTGGAGTGCCATGTACGACGGTGTCCTCAAACTAGCACTCCAGCGAACACAACGCTCGTCGGATATGCGGACGATATCGCACTCGTGGCGGTGGACAAACGCCGTGGCCCACTGCAAGCCGCATGTAACGACGCCATATCGAAGATCAGAAGATGACTAATTGCCGCAAAATTGGAAAGCGGACCAGAAAACATAGGTAATTCAGCTAAATACACGCACTATGAGTGAGGACTTGGAGATCATGGTGGGAGAACACCGAATAGTTTCACAGCGATACCTGAAATATCTGGGAGTACTGATAGATTCAAGGATGACATTTAAGCACCACTTGGCCATAAGCGACACAGAAGGATGGCTAAACGATGCACAGTGGCTCGTTTGGCCGAAAAAGTTTCAAAAATCATATATTTTGAACGGATCGAGATATCGGAATAGTTTTATTTTGCTTTCTACAGAATATTGTCATAGCTTTATTCACACCAAATTGTTTGTGTGCTTATACAGGGTGCGACGGAATCTGTTGTTGAATTCCAGGTGTAAAAACTCGCACATTTTGTATACAAAATTATGCGGAAATATTTCAAATTTAGAAAGATTTTGCATTTATAATGGCAAAAATATATACAGGGTTTCATATGGCCAACATATAATGTGAAGAAGTGAAATTTTTAATATCGTAAAAAATATTATACAAGTTTATGTTATTCGGCAGATTAGATGTTAGAAAGAATAGTTATTTATTCGGACTGACTTGCCAAAGAGAAATGACAATACCTAGTTGTCTATTTCTTTTTCTGAAACAAAGCAATTTTAAGTGTACAACAACAAAAAATTAGAATTATTGCTCACATGGGCAGGTCATACAGCAATTTCGGTTTTTGCCAGAAAACCTCATCAGTGACTTTTAATGTGAATTCTAATAATTTCTAAACGACTAATTACTCGAAGTAGAAGCATTAATGGTAAAGTTTGTGAAACGTAGGAGTTGAACCATGAACCTATGACGTGGTAAGCGAATGTGCTAACCATCACACACCACCGGACTGGACCGCGCTGCGCTCAAGTAAGGCAAAAACAATTGCATTAGGCAGTGTACAATAACAACAAACACTATGCACCTTGATGTAAACAAGCAGGCAAAAACTGTGAATTTGTCAGCGCAGCAAGGGTGGTGATAGCACAGTGAGTAAGGCGCTGGCGTAGGCATGGGTAATGGCGCAATTTTTTGTGCGCTGATACACTGAAGCTAGCGCAGTGAAGTGTATCAGCGCAATGCGTTAACTCAATTGCGCCATGATACCCAAAATGATACAGCGGCTAGGCGTGGGTAATAGCGCAAATTTTTGTGCGCTGATACACTGAAGCCAGCGCAAGTGTATCAGTACGTGTTTGTAGTGTTGTGCATAAGTGTTTTTACAATTGAATTGTTTAATAAAAAGATTATTTATACATACATATATACAAATTATGGCCCGGTTTGTTATATTATTTTGTTTGGGAATGTAATGAAGACCTAAATATGTTTGTAGAACATAATTAACATACATAAAATATTGCAAAATAAAATTGGTTCATTTGCGCTTTGAGTTACAAATTCGTCAATGCGACACCAGAGTCTATATTTAGTCTCTGCCAACACTGCGCTGAATTCAGGCCGGCGTGTTTGTTGTTGGTTTTCGACAACAAAGGGAGTCTTAGCACAATAACGCAGCGCTGCGCTACCCATCGCTAGGCGCTGGCAACACTGCGCTGAATGTATCAACTGAATTTGCGCTGAGTTATTGCGCTACTGCGCCACAGTGTTGCCAAAAGGTGTAGCGCAGTTATTGCGCTACTGCGCCACTGTGTTGCCAAATGGTGTATCAGCGCAATGGCGCATTTCAGTGCGCTAGCGCAATAACTCAACGCAGCGCTGCGTTACCCATCCCTACGCTGGCGCAGAAACCGAAAGTGCGTTAGTTCGATCCCTGCTGTGGGCGGGCTCTTCGACTTTTTTTTCGGTATTAATTATGTACTGGAAGGGCCACAGTAGTTGTTTACGCCAAACGCCCACTTTCTGTAATCATGCCCTTATGGTCTAGCCGTCTAGCCGCTGTAATAGACAGTGTTTAAAATTAGATGCATACACGAAACGGTTAAGCACACGATCGCCTTGATAGCAAGGGTTCGTGGGCTTAACACGTCGTACCTAGCTTGCTTACCATTTTCGACCGTCAAAGAGGCCACAACTACGTTTTTCGTTTTTGTAAGTATATTGTGCAATAAAGGAAAATAGGGATTTTATATCCCGAAAACCTAAATTCTTTGGTTTAATTTTTTCCCTTTACTATTTTTTCCCCATTTTTCTTTATAAATTTTCACCCGGCCATCCACCAACCCCCTCACAATATATACTTCGGTATATACAGTAGTTATTAGTTTCTGAGTTGACCACAAGATGGCACCACTCACATATTGCAGCTGGATTTTCGGTCATTTGATTTAAAGTTTTCACTCACACGAACGGCTTCTATAAGAGTTTAGAACATAGGGAATGAAGAGCTGTGATAGCTAGTGAGTAAGGCGCTGGCGCAGAAACCGAAAGTGCGTTAGTTCGATCCCTGCTGTGGGCGGGCTCTTCGACTTTTTTTTCGGTATTAATTATGTACTGGAAGGGCCACAGTAGTTGTTTACGCCAAACGCCCACTTTCTGTAATCATGCCCTTATGGTCTAGCCGTCTAGCCGCTGTAATAGACAGTGTTTAAAATTAGATGCATACACGAAACGGTTAAGCACACGATCGCCTTGATAGCAAGGGTTCGTGGGCTTAACACGTCGTACCTAGCTTGCTTACCATTTTCGACCGTCAAAGAGGCCACAACTACGTTTTTCGTTTTTGTAAGTATATTGTGCAATAAAGGAAAATAGGGATTTTATATCATGAAAACCTAAATTCTTTGGTTTAATTTTTTCCCTTTACTATTTTTTCCCCATTTTTCTTTATAAATTTTCACCCGGCCATCCACCAACCCCCTCACAATATATACTTCGGTATATACAGTAGTTATTAGTTTCTGAGTTGACCACAAGATGGCACCACTCACATATTGCAGCTGGATTTTCGGTCATTTGATTTAAAGTTTTCACTCACACGAACGGCTTCTATAAGAGTTTAGAACATAGGGAATGAAGAGCTGTGATAGCTAGTGAGTAAGGCGCTGGCGCAGAAATCGAAAGTGCGTGAGTTCGATCCCTGCTGTTGGCGGGCTCTTCCACTTTTTTTTCGGTATTAATTATGTACTGGAAGGGCCACGGTAGTTGTTTACGCCAAACGCCAACTTTCTGTAATCATGCCCTTATGGTCTAGCCGTCTAGCCGCTGTAATAGACAGTGTTTAAATTTTGCCTTGATAGCAAGGGTTCGTGGGCTTAACACGTCGTACCTAGCTTGCTTACCATTTTCGACCGTCAAAGAGGCCACAACTACGTTTTTCGTTTTTGTAAGTATATTGTGCAATAAAGGAAAATAGGGATTTTATATCCCGCAAACCTAAATTCTTTGGTTTCATTTTTTCCCTTTACTATTTTTTTCCATTTTTCTTTATAAATTTTTACCCGGCCATCCAACCCTCTCACAATATATACTTCGGTATACCCAGTAGTTATTAGTTTCTGAGTTGACCACAACGCACAGCATTTTTTAGTTTCAAAAAATAAAAATTGTCAAAAATATTCAGAATTTCATGAAATATAAAGAAAATCAGTCTAAAGCGAAAATGAGCAAGCAACTCAGAAAATGAGACGGGCATTGGAGTGATCCCAAGTCTATGGAGTGAGACCAAACATGACCCCAATATCCCAAAAAATAAAGGCGCCTTTCAAAAACTAGTTTCTATATACTTATGTCTGTACCTAGGACGGCTCTTTTAAGGCGTTACAATTTTCGCACAAAGTTATTATACCCTATTACCATAGGTGTAGGGCAGTGATGGGCAAAAGTTCCTTATGGAAGAGTAAACACCAATACATACAAACTTTGTTATGATAAAAAAGGAAAAAAAAATTTTGTTCAATATGTACACTGTAAATAAAATTAATTGCCTAGTTATGTGTAATGAAATTAAACAAACTTTATAACTTAAAATTCATTTAAATCTGCCATAATCTTTCTAAATAAAGATCCTAATTTATGTCAACGTCAAAAAAAATCAATTTCCCACATTTCTTCTGAAGATATGTATGTATGTTCTTTATTTTGCAAAGTTGGCATAATTTAAATTTCAAACTTAGTATGAGCAAACACTTTTTCAAGTGCTTCCCATTCCACAGCTGCACACTTTTTTGCTCGAAATCATGCGCAAGACAACAACAAAGTCTGCGTTGAAGATAACTGTCGCAAAAGTGTACCAACAAAGCTGAAGAAAGTGTTGTTGTTTTGCTCTCGGGCAGTGGCAGGCGAAAAATAAAAATAAAAAATGTTAGTAAGATACAGGTCTTGGAAACAATTTATTTTCTACTTTTTAGTACATTAAATGAATTAAAGCTTATTTTTAAAAAGTTTTTTTTTTTTAATAATATTGTTAACAGATACCTACATTAGGACGAATTTACACAGTTCACCCCAACAGCGCGGACTGCACCAAATATCACCCCACTATAAACTTTGTTCTTTTTTATCTTCGACCAAGGCCTGGGTAAATGTTGTCCGGATTATTTCCGTATGTCTCCTGAACATAATTTTGAGGGTTGTGTGGTAAAACTTGTACTTGTATTGTGACAGAAAATTCATATTTCAAATGCTTTATGCACCTTTTGGAAAAAGTGGATAGTTCATGTTTAGCTTCGGCAGGAAAGATTTAAAGTGGGTCGGTACAAACTAGTTAACAATGAGGATGGGTCGGTCCAAACATAATTTGCAGCTTAGTTATATATAAAATTAAGTTCCAACTTACGTTTATACTTGAATCCAACGTTCCTCGTATCATGTCCGGAGTATCTGCTTCAAATCCAATATCCCCGAATCCGTCCTCATGAAGCGACAAAGAGAGACTTCCATAGTCTTCACGCATTGTAATTTCATCTGCTCTGGACTGATTAATAGAAAATTGTGCTTCAATGTCAATGTCATTTAGCTCAGGAAGCGCAGTATCGAAATCATGAAACACTTCAGGTAACGTAATTGCATTAACATTAGCTTCTCTGTGACCCTCAGGTAAGTCCACCATACCAGGACGAAATGCCATCTATTTTTGATATTAAATACAAAGCGCAGTATATATGCGAATTAATTAGCATATAAGTATGGCGAAATAATAACATTGCCGTCCGGATTTTAAGAATGAGGGGTAGAACGGTTGAATTTTAAAGCTATTTAGGAATCTCCAGGTGACATGTAACTCAAAAGTACAAAGTAGAGTGGTTTTCTATTGGGGTTAGTCAGAGCGATCCTTGTCATAACCAAGTTGGCATACAGCCACTACATAGCGCTTGCTCGGTAATTCTTGACATCCATTTGGGATATGCGCTGGATTTAAGATCCGCCACATTAAAACTTGCATACTAAGGCGGTCAGAACACCCCGTTACCGGGTTACGATCTAACGAACGGTTTATATCGCGCGAAATATAGGATTAGCTTAAGCTGAATCCAAAAAAACACAAAAGGTTTTTTACTAAATGCACTTTATTACACTTCAGTGTGAATAATGAGACTGACTTCTCTTACAAATGATTGAGCTTTATATCTTATTTCTAACTTAAGTATTACAATATGAGATTGATATGAATTGTAGCAGAAAAGGGAATGAGAAGGTGTAATGCAACTGATCTAATTCTCTTTTCTGTGGGATTTCGTTAATTTTCATGTGAATGACATTGAGTGAGTCTATTGACTCTTCTTGTGCAAGTGAAAAGAACTGAACTGTAAAAGCGATGACTCTGTTCAATGCCATTGCAACTTCGGTCATCAAACTCTTGTGAAATATGGACAGTTTACCAATTGCAGTAACTTTATGAAAAATAAAGATATTGCAATTGATCTTGTTTTGTAATTTCTTACTTCTTCCAATCTATGGGAATATTAGCTGGAGTCGGAGGTTGTTCTGACGTAACTCGCGTAGCAGCGCCTTCTCCAGATGGAAATTCCAAGTGTTTCCAGTGCCTCCTCTACTTGATCTTTCCATCGGAGGCACGGTAGTCCTGTCGCCTTCCATCGTTCATACGCACGACAGCTAGTGAAGACGCTGGGTGGTGATGCGAGTGACTATGTCAATATCGGCGTAGAGCTCGTACAGTTTGTTCTTATACGGTAGTCGTCGCCAACGCGGATCAGGCCAAAGATCTTACGGAGCAATTTTCTCTCGAACACTCCAAGAGAAGCAGCATCAGTCCACGAAATCACACATGCTTCAGAGCCATACAGCAAAGTGGGGATGATGGACGTTGTGTTGAGTGTTAGTTTTGTTAGGCGAGAGGGGACTATACTTCTCAATTGCTTACAGAGTCCGAAGTAGCACCTATTGAGTTATTCTCCGCAGGGATAACGAGCTCAGGCATTGCGGCGTACAGACAATCCCGTATCGGGCTATCGGAGGCGGCCTTATAATCGACAAAGAGATGGTCGTTCCCGTTTGCAGCTGGGTCTACGTCCCGGAACGACTCGAAACTGCCATCTCGACCAAAGGCTGCATACTTCAACATATATCGACGTCCAAGAACAAGCCGCATGTACAAACCTCCTCACAATATATTCGTTTCGACCACGGAGCAGTGCACACCGGCCTGCCTGCTCCGCTCTCTACTTATACGAGCCGGCATTGAGCAAAACCCTGGCCCGCAAGTCTGGCTCTGCGCAGTATGCGCGAAGCCAATCCACTGCAACTGCACTTCAGTGTAATGCAACAAGTGGAAAAACTGGTGCCACTTGCGACCATGCTCAGGACTACGGACGCACCGCGACTGGAATGCGAAATATTGTGCGGCATGCTGTAACCCACCAACACAGGTGCAACCCCAAACAACACCACCGCACCCGCCTGACCCGGTACAACACCAACTCCCACCGACACAGCAGGCGAACACGGGCGCAACACGGCGCGCATCCAAAATTTTACAATTCAACTGCAACGGACTAAGAGGAAAAATCAGCGAAATCACGTCTTACATGGAACGCAACAACATCGCCATAGCAGCCATCCAGGAGACGAAACTTTCTCCAAACTCTACCATGATTACATCAGCAAACTACAACGTGCTGAGAATCGACAGGAAAAAGAACAAGGGCGGAGGTATAGCTTTTATATTGCACAACAGCGTGAAGTATCGATCCATCCAAAGCTCTGGGGGACCATCAAGTCCCTATCAAACCACACCAGGGAAAGGGACCTGACAGCTATCACGTTCAACGGCATGTCAGTAGATGACCCCAAGCTCTGCGCACGTAACTTCTGCAGACAATTCATCGAACACCCAGCGATAAGCGACAAGCGCAGCAGAGCCATTAGGAGAAGAACCCACAAGCTGAAGGTCGACAACGAGCTTGCGACGTTCCAGTACACATCGAGCGAAGTGGCAAACGCCATTAAAAACGCCAAGCCGTCGAAGGCCCTAGGCCCAGACGGTTTCTCAATGGTGATGCTAAAAAACCTTGAGGAAAAGGGAATTGAGTAGGTACCTCACCCAAATCCTGAACCTTTCCCTACACTCCTGCACCATCCCGGATGTATGGAAAGTGGGGCGTGTCATCCCGATCCTGAAACCCGGGAAACAATCGGATCAAGGGAAATCTTATCGCCCAATCACCCTCTTATCACCAGTGGCAAAGACGCTGAAGTCACTGCTGCTCCCAACGCTGTCAGAACACCTCGCGCTGGCCCAACACCAACATGGGTTCAGGAAATGCCACAGTACCATCGCGGCCCTGAATGCCCTGCAATCGCAGATATGCGATGGGATAAACCAAAGCAAGCCATGTCAGAGAACGGTCCTCGTTGCTCTTGATCTGTCGAAGGCATTCGACACAGTCAACCACTCGACCCTGCTAGAAGACGTAAGCGAGTGAACGCTCCCAAACATTGTCAAAAGATGGCTGACAAACTACATGTGCGGGAGGCAATCTTACGTGGAGTTCAGAAGCGCCAAGTCCAAATTCAGGCGCGTGAAACATGGGGTCCCACAAGGAGGAGTCCTCTGCCCCCTACTGTTCAATCACTACGTCTCGAAACTGCCGCAGCCACCCAGCAACGTAACGTTAATTACGTACGCTAACGATTGCTACATACTCGCAACAGGGAACTCCAGCACAGATCTGTGCAACGACATAAACGGCTACCTGGCAGCTGTAACACCGTTCCTCAAAGGGCGAAATCTCCAGTTCTCGCCTGAAAAATCATCTCCGACCCTCTGGACGAGAGAAACAGGGATGACGCTCGAAATCCGGGTTGATGACCAACTAATTCCAACCGTGAAACACCCAAAAATCCTTAGGGTCACATTCGACCCCCTCCTCACCTTCTCCACGCATACAAACAGCATATGCAACCGCCTGAGGGGCAGGAACAATGTCCTCAAAGCTCTTCCGGGCAGTACCTGGGGTAAAGACGCGGAGACCATCCTGACGACCTATAAAGCCATCGGGCGCTCTGTCATAAACTACGCTGCTCCAGTATGGACTCCATACATCAGCGACACACAATGGAGTAAGCTGCAAACATGCCAGAACTCTGCGCTCCGAACCGTGACTGGGTGCCACCTTATGGCACACGAAGACCACCTGCACGAGGAGACGAAAATGCTGAAGGCCAAAGAGCACAACATGCTCCTGACCAAACAATTCCTCCTCGCGTGCCACAAAAGTGACCACCCAAATAGCCCAATCAGGAAAAACATCCTCCGGTACAAACCAGAAGTGCGACCACTCATCGGCACCCAGCCACTGGACCCTCTCTCCTACACCGCCGCAAGCAACCAGAACCAGCTGCACGCAGAGATGGTCTCAGCTTCCATCCAGCGATACAAGCAGAACATCGTGCTGAATGGCTGGCCGCCACCCGTCGCAAAGGAGGAAGCTCTCTTACCAAGAGCCGCGAGATGCACCCTCTCGCAACTGAGGTCGGGCTGGAGCCGACACCTAAATTGCTACATGGCCAAACTGCGGACGTAGCCCCCACGACACGACTCACCTCTTCACGTATTCAGTCAAGACTACTGACTTGACAACCACCTCCCTGTGGACACAACCCATGGAAGCAGCGCGCTTCCTGGGCCTAGAACTGACCGAAAACAACGACAACCTAGACGACTCATAAAATATATTGACGCGGAAACAAGTACATACAATTCTTGGACAATGATTACTGTTGCTACAACAACAACAACAACAACAACAACAACAACAAAGATATGGTAGGTGTCGATTTAATATTCATGGGTCTTCTACAGGATTTGGCGTAGTGTGTAGATCTGGTCGATGGTAGACTTTCCAGGTCTAAAGCCGCACTGATAAGGTCCAATCAGTGCCTTGGCAAACGGCTTCAGTCTTTCACACAGTACGCTCGACAGGACCTTGTAGGCGATGGCAATAAGGCTAACACCCCGGTAGTTTGAGCATATCGTCCAGTTGTCTTTTTTTAGCACAGGACAGAGCACACCAAGATTCCTATCGCTGGACATGCGTTCATCTAGCCATATTCTGCAGAGAACCTGGTGCATGCGGCCTACCAGCTCGTCGCCGCCAGTCTTGAATAGCTCTGCAGGCAGGCAGTTATCACCCGCCGCTTTGTTATTCTTGAGTTGTGGGGTTGCGATCTTAGCCTTGTTATAGCTAGGCGATGATATGTAAAGAGAATCGTCGTCAATTGGTGGTATCGGGCCGGAATTAGTGTCATTGCCAGGTTATAAGCTGGAGAAGTGTTCCTTCCATAACATTAGTATGCTCTGTGCATCGGTTACCAGATTGCCGTTTTCATCTTTAGCTTAAGAAGCGGGTTTAGGTTAGAAGCTTAAGCTTCGGGTAGAATTTTCGGGTGTCATTCCTGTCTCTGTACATCTCGATTTCCAGATTGTTGCGTCTAAAAAGGCGCCTCTCTGCCTTTCTCGTTGGGCGTTGGAAACCAATTACAATCTCCGCGGCAGAGTGCAAGGAACGGGAAATATGTGTCCAGAGTCCGCCGTGATCATCGGATTAAGGAAGGAATGGCTGAGTAGATTAGAGAGTTAAGCGGAGTAGGCTTAGACTCTCCGTTGTGATCGCAGCTTTGCGACTTTGGCTGCAACAATTTGGAGGTCAGAGTCGATGTTTGCTCCTAGGAACGTATGCACGTCTAGTACACTGGAAGCATGCCTTCCGTCGATGACAACATCATCGATCTGGTTTCGTGTTCGTTGATCGGGGGACAGCCAACAGGCCTTATAGATATCGTGATGTTGGAATATGGTCCTACTTAATACCATGTTTCGCTCCGCGAAGACGTCGATCAGTCTCAGGCCGTTGTTCGCGGTGGTGTTGTGGAAGCTGAACTTACCCACCTTATATTTTACGAGGGCTTCCGCCAGTTGGATAGAAGCACTTTCCCTATTGAAGGACCGGACATTCCAGGTGCATATCCGCAAATCGTGGTCCTCAGTACGGGGCCGTCCACAGTTTAAGGGGCCATTCTATCCGAGACTTTCCGTCTTTTCATTAGGCAAATTTTAATGTGACTGGTACCTTAACCCTGCGCACATTTGCTGCACACATTAGCTCGCCGCCCAACGGATAACAAACATCTACTCAGCGAGGAGGCTGTGTGTCAAATGGAGTGACAAGGATCGCTCTAAGTACTCCCAATCGGTAAGCAATCAGAAACTTTACCCTCCTCTTCCAAAACCCATGCCTGTTTCGAAAGAATAAAGAACTTTATTCGAAACTGGAACATTTCCATGATACATCCATATCTGATCAGAGACATATTAATTTCGACTTAAATCTTGAAGTCATTGTTTTAACAGACAGCCGCGATCCACAGACTGAAGCCAATAAAATCGGCACCTTATGGATTAAATGGTTCGATGTAAGATGGTGCTGAAAAATATTGATGACCTGGAAATAGCCAGTTATAAGTTAAACACTGCTGGGAGCGCACCACAAATCTTGCCCAGAGGTCAATAAATCAGGCAACAGAACAATTCCTTGGTGAATAACGCTCTGGCTAAATTAAGAGTAGAAACCCGGAAACTCTTCAACTTAGCAAAGTCAACGGATGATTGGGACCAATAGAAGAGATGTACAATAAGGAAATTCGAAGTGCTAAGAGAGCTTTCTGTCTAAATGATCAACGCAGCAGTGCGAAAATCCATAGTGATCTCAATAACGCACACTTAGCATAGATCTCTTAAAACAACCTGATGGTACCTACACAGGTAGCGCACTTCTTGCAAATACGCATTTTCCGGGCTCAACCTTATTGCCTAAAATCAAACAAAATCAAGTACAGACTGTCTGTCGTAGACCCAACTTAACTGATTGGATTTTACCGAAGAAAGAATTAAATGGGCCATAAACTCATTTCATCCTTTTGCACCGGGAGAAGATGGAATTGGTCCAGCACTCCTCCAAGGAATGCTACCCGCCCTCATAAACATGTGCAGGGTAAGCCTTGCTTTAGGAACAATTCCCAACAAATGCAGGAAAGTTATTGTGAAATATTTTCCTAAAACGGGACAAGGCCTGTTGATATGCCCAAACAGGCAAACCCCTTTTCTCCTAAAAACTATACAGAAACTAATTGAGAGGCATATAAAGAAATGTATGTCTGAATTCTAGACCTCTTCACAAAAACCAATCTAATATATAAAACGCAGACTGACTAAAAAGCGTTTGCTTTCTGTCTTTTAAGACTTTAGACAAACGGAAGCCAGTTCGTTGTGTAGCCCAGTGGGTAGAGGCGCGCGCTTGTATTCGGTAACTCGGCAGGTCATGGGTTCGAATCCCAGCTCCGCAGGTTTTAAAATTTTTCATTTTTATTATACCCTACACCTATGGTAATAGGGTATAATAACTTTGTGCGAAAATTGTAACGCATTAAAGGAGTCTTCCTAGGTATAGACATAAGTATATAGAAATGATCAGAAACACTTTCTCTTTTCATTTCCGGTTGTCCGTCTGTCTGTCTGCGTGTACGCAAAAAAGAGAAAGAAGGAGTTGTCTGATTTGAACCAATTTTGGTACACAGTCACAGTGAACCTCGGGTTAGGTAAAGTGTTAAAATTAGTCAAATCGGTTGCAGGACACGCCCACAATGGGCCTGTAAGTCCCACTACCTCGGGTTTGTTTCGATTAAATTGCTATAATTTGTCTAATTACTCATTCAAAAGAATAATACTTGGTATTTAAGGTGAGGTGTGGACCCTCTGCAAAATACCAAAAAATGGGCGTGGTCCGCCCACTGAATAGGCGGCAACAATTTTCTGGTAAAATGGCTCTCAATTGACTACTTATGCATTTAAACGAATAAAATTTGGTTCCCAAGTTTGGATATAGCCCCTACATGAGATATAAGAAAATGGGCGTGGTCCGCCCTCTATATAGGCGATAAGCTTAAAATCCTCATTACTTCTGTAATATATACTTCAGAGCATCCATATTTTGTCACTTCATTGCAGGTGAGAATTTCTTTATATTCTCCAAAAATGGGCGTGGTCTGCCCACCATGGGGGCGGTAAATTTAATATACCGATCATTTCTGTTGTACACCTGTCAAAGTATCCATATTTGGCATATATGACTATATAGGTATATCTTTTAGTATGACAAAAAAGCAGTCAAGTGCGAGTCGGGCTCGCTCACTGAGGGTTCCGTAGCAGAAATACCCTTTTTATCGTTCGAAATTAGTTTCCCCTTGCCCGTCTGGCCATAAAATTTTTAACATTTTGACCTACATCTTCGAAACCAATTCACCTAAAATTATAAAAAACACATTTTAGGAATCCACGGACGTAGCCCTTTCTAACGATACCCCACAATATGTAAACAACAAAAAATTTTTGCTAAGGAAATTTTTTACTATGGTAATCTTAAATAAAATTTAAAAAAATAGAAAAACAAATAAATCGAAAAAAGCTGCAGTTTTCCAGTAATCTATGACTAAAGACTTACTAACTCTGATTTTATCAAAATTTTAGCTTAAGAAATGTAGAAACCCAGGGGGGGTATGGTCATTTTTTCGACATTTTGTGCTATATCTTCGAAACCACTTCACCGAAAAAAATAAAAAAAAATATGTTTGGAATCCATGGACGTAGCCCTTTCTAATGATACCCCACTCGATATAAACAAGAACATTTTTTTTCTGAGGGGGGTCATCTTAAATAAAAAAAAAATAAAAACATAAAAAAATCGAAAAAAGCTGCACCCTTAGGGTAATGCGTAATAAAATACCTAGTTACTCCGATTTTATCAAAATTTTAGCTTGAGAAATGTGCTGTGCATATTGGATCATGTGGGGACAGGTCGGTTTTTCTCTTATATCTTCCTAACCCGTTTACATAAAATTAAAAAAAAATACATTCTGTAATCTATGGATGTAGCCCTTTCTAACGATACCCCACACGATACGATTTAAAAATATTTTTATTTTTTTTGCCCCACCCGAAAACCTTTAAAAATTATAAAAAAATATTTTAAAAAATATTTCTTAACTTTTTATAGTGAAAATGTGTTTAGGTTATTAAGACCTAACATCGTGCCAAATTTCAGGTTTCTACGATTAAAAAAAGGTCGTTTTATATACACACTCCCAAAACAAAAGTGACCTTATAAGTGTTCCCGTTTTTTCCCTTTTAGGGGAACGGAACCCTAAAAATGGGCATGGTTCGGTCACTCGGTTACTTGGTGTAGGGTATTACTCTGTCGGTAAAACCCGACTGATGCTTCCTTACTTGTTTTTAATTTTTTTTATGTCATGGGTTCGAATCCCAGCTCCGCAGGTTTTAAAATTTTTCTTTTTTAATTTTTTTATAAGCTTTTTTATTTTTTACTTTCCTTTGCCTTTAATGGGTTTACTAGCTGTCGGTGGCCCCACTTGTATGTCTATAAACCGGGAATCCAACTATTCATGCTCTTCAGATTCTCACATGCAGGATCAAAATCACAATCATAAAGGCGTTGATGAATAAACATGCAACATGTATCTAAAATGTACTCAAGCCAAGCTCAACAAAATGCAAAGTCTTGCCTGTGTATGTATCACAGGAGCAATGAGAACACCATCCTCTGCTATTCAGGTGTTTCCGAATATATCACCTTTAAGTATCTACATTTAGAACGAATATCTGATATTCTTAAGCAGACTCATCCCCGAAGATGATAGAGAAACATAACTTTACGGTATTATTCCCACATAGGAAAAACTAGGAACAGAATAGACTAAAGTTCATAGGAGACCATCATATCTGGTATAATGATGGTTCCAACACAGAAGAAGGTCTCAGATCAATTTTTATATGGTAACTATGTGTGCTTTTCCGTTTTCGCTTTCCCATCTTCGATGCAAGCACCCGTCGCGTAGTTGTAAACTCTGCCACTGTGCCCAGTATGCTTTAGTGGTGGCGCTTTCACAAGCAATTTCTTCGAATGTTGGCCGTACACCTCTTTCTTTGCAGTTCATTATTTTCGCCAGGTCTGGATCGTTCCTTTGCTCGATTCTTATTTGCTCCGCTGTCCATTGTTCTTCTGGAAAAACACTAAGCAACCGAATATCGATTCGTCCTACTTTTTACTACTACGGTGTACGCCATCTGGAACGCTTCCAACGAAAGCGGCATTCCCGCGCCATGTGACCTGGTTTGTCGCAATAGAAGCAATTTCCTGAGAATTCCCTCATCATCCGGTCCGCTGGCGAATGTTCTGTTTTGATTGCTTGACACAGAACGTAATCAATGGCCTCCATCCTGCGAACTTTGGGCGCAGAATATTGTATAGTGCTGGTCCATGCTGCCTCGTATGTAAGCGCACTGGTAACCGTCTCGGTAAATGTTGGTTTCCTCATCATTATTGCGCTGCGTCGTATTTCTGGTTCGCGAATTCCTTCGATGAATGCTTGTATCTTCATCTTTTCCAAGTGCTCACTGCCCAGGTCAGAGTGAGCTAAATGTGCCAGCCGCTCGATGTCCGCTGCGTAGACCTGCAAGCTCTCACTGCTCCTTTGCCTGCGATTCTTCAGCTCGATGTAATACAGCTGCTTCATGTGCTCGCTACCGTACTTCCTTCCTACCGCACTTATTGTGGCCTCATAGCTGCATCTTAGTATTGGTGGAATCGTCTGCAACACCGCGGTCGCTGCTCCTTTCAATTCCTTCTCCGTGTCACCCCACTGGTTCTGGGCGGCCGTCGTTTCAAACTGCAGCTGGAAAATTTTGAACGTTGTTCCATCGTAAGTGGGTGCTTTAAGTTTCGTAGCACTGAACTCTCTGATTCGTGGCAGTGGACTTTGTAGTTGTAGCTCCTGCAGTTACTCTTGCAGTTGTTCTTGCAACTGCTTTTCTAGACCCGCTTGTATTTTGGCTATTTTTTCGTCGATTGAATTATCTCTGCCTGATTTGATTTTAAGCATTCCCCCGTCGAGCGCATTAAATTGTCCCTGCAGCTCGTCCATCTTTCCAGTCAGAGTCTCAGAAATCTCTCGTAGTTGTGTAGAATTTTCTTCCATCTTTTGCTAGACCCGTGCAGAATTTTCCAGAAATTCTCGCTTCATGATTTCAGAATTTTCTCGAAGTTCTTGCTTCATGATTATAGAATTTTCCAGAAGTTTCTGTTCCATGTTCTGCTCGGCTCGTGCAGAATTCTCGGCCATCATGCCTTTCATTGCAGCGAGCAATAGGCTCAGATCATAGCCTCTCGCCTCGGTTGATAAGGCTAACCTACTGGCAGCGGCTTTCGCTGAAAATTCTACACTTCCGGTTACCGATCAACCACTGCCCGCGATCGAGGGGGTACCTTGTGCTATGCCCGAGATACACTTTCGAACGCGTGCAGTCAAAAGAGTGCTTGCAAATCTTGACGTCAACAAAACCTCTGGCCCCGATGGCATCCCAGCCCTCGTGCTGCGCAAGTGTGCCACATCTCTGGCGCGACCGTTGCGCAACCTCTTCAACATCTCGTACACCACTGGCGTTTTTCCCGCTTGCTGGAAGGTTGCCAACGTCCAGCCAGTTCCCAAAAAAGGCGAGGCTTCGGACCCTGCCAATTACCGTCCCATAGCAATATGCTCCACTCTGTCCAAAGTTATGGAGTGTGTAGTTAACTACAATCTAATGAACTACCTTGAGGACAATCTGTTGCTTAATGATCGGCAATATGGTTTCCGTAGAGGTCGCTCTACGGGCGACATTATGGCCTTCCTCGTTGAGAAATGGAATCAGTCCATTCACCAACACGGTGAAAGCAAGGTCGTTGCATTGGATATCTCCAAAGCTTTTGATAGAGTTTGGCATGAAGCACTTGTTGGTAAACTAGTTGCTTATGGCGTCGGTGATTGCTTCGCTCGATGGATAACGAGCTTCCTTAGCTGCCATTCTATTAGAGTTGTGATAGACGGTGTCGCTTCTAATGAGTACTCTTTAAACGCAGGTGTACCGCAGGGTTCGGTCCTGGCACCCACTCTTTTCCTTGTCTTTATCAATGACCTCTTGTCTTTGACTAAGAATCCTATATATTCGTTTGCGGATGACAGCAGCCTTTGTCATTCATATTCATTTACAGGTCGCCCAAACTCTGCGGAGATTGAGAGCAAGCGACGTCATATGAATGACACACTCAACAAAGACCTTCAATCAATCTCCGAGTGGGGTCGAGCGAATAGGGTCAGCTTTAATGCTCGAAAGACCCAATGCTGTTGTCTCTCACACAAGCAAACTTCCCCCTCCCAAACTCCTCTATCCTTTGATGGTGTGGGTATTGTAGAGTCGGTAGCTCTTGACGTTCTAGGCTTGTCGATCAAGTGTGATCTCCGCTGGAATTACCACATTTTCGACATTGCTAAAGAAGCTGGCAAGTGCTTAGGCTTTCTAAAGCGCTGTAAAAAATACTTTACACCGGCTGATCTCTGCACTATCTACACCACCTATATTAGGCCAAAAATAGAGTACAACTCGCATTTATGGGCAGGAGTTTCACGAACCAAACTGGAGCTCCTAGACCGTATCCAACGTCGCGCGATAAAGCCAAAAGGAAACGATAGGGTCGCCAGCTCTGTCGATTCCTTGGAGCACCGTCGGAACGTGGGATGTTTAAGCCTTTTCTATCGTTATTTTAACAGTAGATGCTCTGCTGAGATAAGAGATCTTATTCCAGCTGCCCGCGTGTTTTCTCGCAACACGCGTATGGAGAGCGGGGCACATCCTTACCACGTTTCGACAAAGCTCCAACGCACAACGCATTACAGGTAAAATTCGTTCTTCGGTCGCACATCGAGGTTGTGGAATAGTCTTCCTGCGGAAGTTTTCCCACGTCATTGCAACATTCATGAATTCAAGACAAACGTCCACCGCTACTACTCCACTTTCCCCCCACCCACTAACCTATGATCCTTTCAAAACCAACAAGTGCCTTGCATGTATAGGGGCATCCCCTGAGTGTTGGTTTAAGCGGAAAAAAAAGATAGGAAATGAACTCTCCGATCCTGTCGATACCGTGAGAGGCTTCAGACAAAGCGATCGCCTATCTTTTGATGTAGAGCTAACTACTGAAAGTCGGTATGCATCGCGATGGCACCATTTTCTACAAAAGTGTCCAGCCCCTTGCGTACGCCGATGATATTTATATCGTCGGTATCACCAAGCGACATGTTACCGCTGTTTCACTGGTGTGCCGTGGTCATCAGTTGGTGTGCCGCGGAAAAAAGTCAAGGTTTTGTGAAGATAATACACCTAATAGGTCTTACGTGTACCGACCTGAATATTCAAAAAGCAAGCCCAAAAACGGATGTAAAATAAATGAGGACTTTTTATTTTGTCTGCCACTTCCTGGTTATACCACAGGAGAAGACCATAATTTGGAATGGCACAACTGCATAAGCATTTGTGCAGCCGCACTATGCGGCAGATGATAGGAAAAGACAGAATTATTCCATTATATTGTAGACAATTTTTTTTTGTTGTTTCTAAATTTCTAATATCCCACCAATCAGATTCAAACAGGTTTTAGACGTTATTTACATCTCTCCTCCCCTCACCCATTCTCAAAGAGAAAGAATTTTTTTCCGCAAAAAGTTAAGCTTTCATTTTCGCAAACAGTGTCAAGTTTTTGAAATTCAATTTGGAGACATAAACATATGGTAATTGTAAAAACGTTCTCATAGCGTGTTTTTGTATTTTTGTCATCAGTGATTTTCTAAAAAAATTTTTATGTAGTGATCTTTTATTAGGGAAAAAATTTTCAATTTTTCTTTTCAAAGTTGAAAACGTTAATAAGTCTGGCTAGATCGGGCTAATTTGATCATTTTATCTTAATAAGTGACTATTCCACTTATAATATTCAGAAAAAAAGTCTGCGGATTTTTAGCGTTTTGGGAGTGATATCGATTTTTATGCCCCTACATGTGAAAGCTTATGGTTATAAGCTGTAATTTAATTGAAGAAAACTGGCCTTTTTAAAGTTAATTTTGATTACACTTATGGCAAATATCAACTGAAAGTACTTTCATAAAATCGCTATATCTTTCAATCCATAATAGATAATTTCGCACATTTATTGCTAGTGTAAAAATTAGTGTGCCCAAGAAGAACTTGAAGATGATTTTAAAGTTTTGGCAATTTTTTAAAATATATATAATTTTCGATCCATAAATGATATTTTTCTGAAATTGCACCCAAGTATGCCTATTTGTTTAGGCCAAACGTCCCTAGCACCATTTGTACCGGTTCGGCTGGAGCGAGGTGGCAACTTGCTGCCTGGGCCCGAGTGCTGCAAGCCGGTGGCGGTAAGATGCGCTCGGACACTTGCGATTTACACCTCCAGCGAACTAGGTAAGCATACTAGCAGCTGCTCCTCCATATGAGGACAGAAGTTTTTTCGTATAGTTTTCTGCCATCTCCTCCATATGAGGAGTCCATCTTGTATATATAATTTTCGGCCATTTTTCATATGTTAATAAACTAAGTTTATACGTTTTAAAACGTTTATTGGAAATTTGGCTTTTTTACTATTTGCTAATTCGCTCTGCGTTTTGTCTTTTTTCATATTTGAAAAACCTGCTCTTCCAACGCCGGCCACGAACCCGCACATTTTTCTATATTGTTTGCGATCACATATCGGCAAACCCCTGGCTACCTTGCCACTATTATTAGTCAGAACTTGTGTACTAAAAATCATATTTCAAGTTGTCGCCGTTTATTCGCTATGAATTGATTCCGTGCTTACCCCTCTTCTGCCACACTGTGAGACGAAGCAGCAGCTATGACGGGAAAAATAAGGGGATTTGCAACCAAGGCTTCTGAAAAAACGCGAATATTAAAAATGTACATTGTATTTTACACAGGGAAGCACTGGTTACGAAGTCTCTGCCTGATGAATTGTTGTCTGTCCTACAAGAAGTTGTTAAAATTGTCAATTCCATCAAGTCGAGACCGCTGAACTCTCGTCTGTTTAATGCAGGAAATGGGAGCAGATCATCAGTTACTTCTGTTCCATATAGAACTACGATGGCTTTCTCGCGGAAAAGTGCTATCTCGGATTAACGAGCTAAAAAATTAGACCCACACGTTTTTAGAAGCCCAGGGTTCAGATAATGCTTGTGTTTAAAAAAGAAGAAAGGGTAGTAAAACTTGTATATCTGGCAGACATATTCAGAAAAAAAAATGCAGGCATTGATAGTGAGACACTTGGAGCTATTAGCAGAAAAAATTAACTGTTAGTTTCCTAAGTGTGATCTGCAACCTATGGACTGGGTACGAAATCCATTATCGGATAACATTTCCCTTGGACACTTACCGATAAACGAGCAGGAAGAATTCATGAAGTTGAAAACTGATCGGACATTAAAACTAAAATTTTCTTAAGTTAGCTCTACTTATTTTTGGCTGCTTATAAAAAATTAGTATCCACTGTTTTCAAAGCGTGCTGTTGCAATTCTATTACCATTTGCCACAACCTAATTATGTGAATTAGGTTTTTCAACACTCACTACTATTAAATCGAAAAAAAAGAGAACGCTGAGGACGATCAATGAAGAGATGAGAGCAGCCTTATCAACGATTGCTCCAAATTTTGATCGCATGTGCTCAGTTAAACAGGCTCAGATTTCTCACTATACATCTTTTCATATTAGGTACATATATTGATTTTAGTAACAAATAAATATTATTTAACCTTGCTTTTTTCTTTGGTGTACCTCAAAAATTTCTTGATTTGATAGGTGTGCCTCGAACACAAAAAGGTTGCGGAACACTGATCTACAAGACGCTCATAATCCCCGTATTGCTTTATTGCGCTGAAACATGGGTGATTTTGCAGACTGATGCAGCTTAACTTGGAGTTTTCGAGAGAATAGTGCTCTGCACGATTTTCGGGCCGATGCGCGTTAGCGACGACTACTGCATCTGAACGAACCACGAGCTGTACGAGCTCTACACCGATATTGTCATTGTCAGTCGCAGCGGCCTCTGGCTGGGTCATGTCGTGCGTATGGACGAACGAGCTCCAGGGAAGAAAGTATTCGAGGCGGCACATGGAGGACAGAGACGGCGCGGTTAAAAGCAAGGATTATGATACCATTATCGGGCAAAACTTGTTACATAATCCTTTTTAAAACCATCATAAATTTGGAGCAAAAATACATGGAAGTGAATGGTAAAAAAAAAAATTTGATGAAAGTAGTTTATTTATTTATTTACTATAAGTAGTCTAGAAACAATATGTTCTTACAGACTAAATGAAACTATGAAAAATTAAAAGAAAGTAAACATTACATTACAGAGCAATTGAATTAAGTATTTCCTTAAAATTAGTTTTAGGAAATGAAAAGTCTAGAGAATTTGAGTACAGGTTAAGCTCGTTTAGTGCTCTCATCATAGGTGCATTCAAGGCATAGTTAGTTTTGGAACGGCCTAGGGAGAAAACGTCATGACTTCGAAGAGTCCTGACCGGAATGGAAAAAGGTATTCGCTGAAGTAGGAATGGACAGTCTAAAGCACCGCGAATTATATCAAACACAAAAGTGAGAGAGAATAGTTCTTCTACTATGAAGAGACTTCAAGTCAATTAACTGACACCTTGCACTATACGACGGAATGGGATCGTGGAAATTTAACGAACGAAGAGCAAACCGAATGAAAACTTTTTGTATGCGCTCTAGTCTTTTAATGTGGCAATCATAATAAGGCCTCCAAATGAAGGCCCCAAGGTTACCCCATATCTTTCGAGAAAGTATGCAGCCTGCAATGTCTCGAAAAAGACGAATAAAAAGAAAATTTGAATTTTAGTCACTTAAACAAAGAAAAAGAAAAACATAAAAAATTTTTGCTACTCATGAACTTTTTCATGAAATAGTTACCACTACAGACAAATCTTTATACTCTAAAATCTTTCGTTTTCCACAAATACACGAAAAGGAAATCCAGACACAAATACAAGGAATGCTTCAGCAAAATATTATTAGAGAAAACAATACAACAGCGCCTTTGTGGATTGTGCCGGAGAGGATAAAAAATTCCGGTAAGAAAAAGAGAAAAATGGTCATCGATGACAAATTCCCTATACCAAATTTAAATGATATACATTCTTAACAAATTAGGCAGATCACAATACTTTACGACAGTGTTTCCCAAACTATTTTGGTCGTGGAACCCCCAACTTTGCTGCCAATGATCGCGGAAGATAAATTTTAAAAAGGGCATAAACAAAAAATCATAAGTGCGCAAGTCAGAAAGCATCCAAGCTAAGGAAGCAACTTGAAGAAAATGTGTTAACTGTCTAAACCAGGGATGAGCAACACGCGGCCCGCGGGCTGCATGCGGCCCGTTAAACATGTTTATGCGGCCCGCCAAGCATTTCTAAAATTTAGAAAATTAATTATAATAAAATGGTAGTACTAAACCGAACCAAGTTTTTTTTGCGACAAGTTACCCACTTGTCGGCGACTTGTTCAAACATGCAATACGGATGCGCCTCGTCTAAGTTATATAAGTTATATATGTAGTCTGTATGTTTATGATTAGTTATAGGTCCTAAGTACAATACTGCATACAAAAAATACTGTACTTTCTATTTTACACAATTCAAAAAGACACCTTTGCTTTTGAAAATACGGTGCACATAAAAATTTGAACGAAATAAATTCATCAGTCGAAAAACTTATTTCAGCGTGAACAATCGGCTTTTTCTTTTGGAATTCAAATAAAACAATAGTTTTTTACAAAACTTCTGTGCTTGTTTCTGTTTGCTTCTGTCACACAATCAGTCAAACTGGTAAGCTGTTAACTCGCAATTTTAGCAATTCTTGTGTTTCTTGAAAGGCGTGAGTGCAATATTATTATCAAAAAGGTAATATTAGACTTTTTTTATTCAAAATTAAGTTTTCCTAAAAATTTGTTTTACTTTCAAATTTTTAATCCATAATAGCATGACAGATAAGCAAACAAAAAAACGGAAGGTCGCGGATGAGCACAGACATTTCCAAGAAAAGTGGAAATCTGATTATTTTGTCACTCTCGTCAAAGATAAAGCTGTATGCTTAATATGCTCAGAGACTGTGTCGAGATTAAAAGAATATAACATAAAAAGGCATTACGATACAAAACATGAACAACAATATAAAAACTTAACAGGACAACTCCGGATAAATAAGTTTAATCAAATGGAGAAAGACTTGGGAAAACAACAGGTTATTTTTAAATAAAATTATATAAAAAAAACTTTTTAAAAATAAGCTTAAATTTATTTAATGTACTAAAAAGTAGAAAATAAATTGTTTTTAAGTCACCTGTATCTTACTATCAATAAAAGCTTGGGGCGCTCATGTGTTCAATATATGTCAAACAGTTACCACAATATTTTATTTATATAATTTTTTGCAGATTCTAGTAATGAAAGATATTTTGAATATGGATATTGAGCGCACAAGCTTTTATTGATAGTAAGATACAGGTGACTTAAAAACAATTTATTTTCTACTTTTTAGTACATTAAATAAATTAAAGCTTATTTTTAAAAAGTTTTTTTTATATAATTTTATTTTCTACTTTTTAGTCTTCCATAAATTCAATTTTAGAGCTCTGAAATTTTTCACAAAAAGAATTTAAAACTTGCAGAAAAGTACACAATATTTAGGGTATTCACAGTGTTTCCTATCGTCATATGTCATATCCTCAATTTAACAAATAATACGGTAGTGATCGACCCTAATATTCGTGGCATATTTGTGACGCGGTGAGTTGTTGCTATTTTGCCAGCAGGGCGCGGCAAGTAAGTTCCTATCGTTTTTCATTGATGTGTGGTGTACCTATAATTATAAACTGAAGCTCAAGTGTGTAGTTCGCGCGCACGCAGAGCAGACGTGTTCTCCGCGGCTCTCCGTTTAGCGACGAAATAGTACTAAAATAACTAAAATAACTTTGGGAACAAGACAAGAAAAGTTGCGAAAACATAAATAACAAAGAAAGGAGGAAAGAAGTGGAAGTACATGTTGCGGTCGCCAACCTCGCGTTCAGCTAGTGCAGCAACAACTACGAAGGCGCTTCCCGATGCGCAAACACAGCAAAACAATAATAACAGTGCGAACATAAAGAAAAACAGTTGCGATCCCTCGCAAAGTGATAAACATAGTTTAATATCGCGATTCGACAGCAGTGGTAGGCAGCGCAGTTTCTCACTGTCGGACTACCCAGATAAACTGCTCTCCCTCTCTGGCTCTGCCGACGCTGTCTCTCAGCTTGATCCCGTTACAGTAAGTAACAACTGCCGCAAAAACGTGAGTACAATAAGTGCTGACTCTAGGTCGGTAAACACATTACCGTGGAGCATGCAGTGCAGCTCTCCCGTACTTACACAAGCTTCCAACAATAAGCGTGGAGTTGTGGGCAGCGAAAAAAACATGCATGATACAGTCAGCCAAGAAAAAGGTTCGGCAATCCAAACTGGAATGGATCGCTATATTGTTGTTAAGCGTAAGTTGAGTCCCCAAAAACCAACGCAAAAATCGGCAAAGCAGATTAAGTCGAATAATCCTGCTCCTGAGAAGAATCCACTTTCTTCAAACAGGTTTGCACCTCTTGCAAATTTCGAAGATAATTCTACCCAGAAGGCTATTAAACAGGTAAAGCCCCCACCCATTTACTTAAGGGAGCGCAACTCTGACGCTCTTTTAAAAACGCTGACTTCTCTAATTGGCGATAAAAGTTTCCATGTTGTCCTAATATTAAAAGGCAAAATACATGAAACTAAAATTCAAATATATAGCGAATCAAGCTATCGTAAAGTGGTTGAGCTCTTTGACACTCACAAAAAAAGTTATTATACCTACCAGCTCAAAAGCAGCAAAGGCATTGTTGTTGTCCTTAGAGGAATCGAAGCTAACGTTGATGTCAACGAAATAAGAGAAGCCCTATCTCAAGAGGGATTTGCTACAAACACTGTGTACAACATACGCAACAAAGACAAAATTCCTCTGCCGCTCTTTCGTGTTGAGCTACAGCCAGTCGACTCAACTCTGAGAAAAGGTGAATCTCACCCAATTTACAACCTTCGCTATCTTCTACATAGAAAAATCTCCGTAGAAGAACCCCGCAAGCGAATGGGACCAGTTCAATGCCTGAACTGCCAAGAATTCGGGCACACTAGAAAATACTGCACACTTCCCAGTGTATGTGTCGTTTGTGGTGATCTCCACGAGTCACAAAACTGCACGAAGCCCAAAGACGACTCCAGTGTAAAAAAATGCAGCAACTGTGGAGAAAATCACACTGCAAATTACAGAGGCTGCTCTGTATACTCGCATCTAAAAAAGAAACTTGCGCCTCAGCCAAAACAAGTTGAAACTGCTTCTCCCGCAACAGTTCCCCGTGAATTCTCTGCTAACGAAGCACACTCTTCAAATATGTCCTACGCAAATATTCTCAAAGGTACCCCCCCGGTTAACCCTAAAACTGATGATAGTACTCTTGAAAAGACACTACAAGTGTTTATCGCAAATATGACTCAATTTATGTGCTCAATGCAAAGTATGATGCAAGACATGATACGTAATCAAAACTTGCTTTTGCAATCTCTTTTAGCAAAACCATGAACGCACTTAAAATCGGTCACTGGAATGCAAATGGCATAAGTCAGCACAAAAATGAGCTCAAACTATTTCTCAACGATAACTCAATAGATTTGATGCTAATTTCTGAAACTCACCTTACTCAGAAAAACTGTTTTAAGATAGATGGTTACAAAGTTTATGACACCAAACACCCTGGTGGCAAAGCACGTGGTGGTACAGCCATTCTGATCAAGAATAGGATAAAGCATTTCCCAATGCAAGGCTACTGTACCGATTATCTGCAGGCGACGACTATTCAGCTCGAAGAATATGTGAAAGGTTTGACAGTCTCAGCCATCTATTGCCCACCCAGGTTTAATATAGATGAGTGGCAATACAAACAATTCTTTAGTACTCTCGACGCTAAGTTTATTGCTGCTGGAGACTTTAATTCGAAACATACTCATTGGGGATCACGTTTGATTACTCCCAAAGGCAGAAAGCTCTTCTCAGTGATAAATGCTCTTGGACTTAGCGTCTTGTCCAATGGTAAGCCTACATACTGGCCATCCGACAGACGAAAGATTCCAGATCTTATTGACTTCGCTGTCACTAAAGGTCTAAATAATGTACAATCTCTCGTGCATTCCTCTCTGGAGTTGTCCTCTGATCACACTCCCACTATAATTACTATCTTCTCTGAAAACTCTTATCAGAAAACTTATGGAGGTAATCTCGACTACAAGAGAACAGACTGGGTCAAGTATAAAATGTTCATAAGCTCTCATCTTGAAATAAAGACTTCCCTAAAGTCTGAGCAGGAAATAAACTCCGCTATATTCAACCTCACGCAACTGCTTTCCCAAGCAGTAAAAATTGCTACACTACTTTCTAAAGTTCAAACCCGACAAGAGCGTACTCCCAAAGACATTCTAAAGCTGCTCTCCGAAAAAAGGTCTCTCAGGAGAGAATGGCAAATGCAGAGATCGCCTTCTCTGAAGAAGAAACTGAACGAATGTGCTAAAAATTTGCGACACCTCCTAAAGGAAAAGGAAACCTCCGAGCTTCACGAGTTTGTAGAGACCCTCTGTCCTACAGAAGCCTCAAGCTATTCTCTATGGCGAACGGCCAAAAACTCGAAAAAACCCATTCCAATGGAGTCCCCAATACGCCTTCCCAACGGCGACTGGGCAAGAAATGATGCAGATAAGGGAATAGCATTCGCAAATCATTTGGAGCAAGTTTTCACCCCAAATTTTGCCAGTTCTGAACGTTCACTACCATCAGTTGATCCTATCCCTAGTGCCAATGGTATATCGATTGTCAAAAAGGAATTGATAAACGCTATCAAAGACCTCAACGCCAAAAAATCTCCAGGGCGTGATTTGATTACAGGCCAAATGATAAAAGAGCTACCATCTATAGCAGTAATGCATCTCTTGCATATCTTTAATGCTATAATGCGCTTTGGCTACTTTCCCCACTCATGGAAAATTTCCCAAATTACAATGATTCCGAAACCTGGAAAGGACCCAACAAACGTCTCTTCCTACAGACCAATTAGCCTGCTATCAATATTTTCAAAACTCTTTGAAATTTTGCTAATAAAGCGTATTAAAAACGTCGTTAAACACAATGATGTCATACCAAATCATCAGTTTGGTTTTAGAAAAAAACACAGCACCATCGAACAAGTTCATCGCATTGTAAACACTATACAAGAAACGTTCGAAAAGAAGCAATACTGTTCCGCAGTCTTTCTCGATATCACTCAGGCGTTTGATAAGGTCTGGCACGAAGGAATCTTGCACAAACTGAAAAGTATGTTACCTCTTAACATCTACACATTGCTCGAAAGCTATCTCTCAGGTAGGCGCTTTGTGGTAAAACATAAAAGCTTCATCTCAGCCGAATACCCTATTAAAGCTGGAGTACCGCAAGGTAGCGTATTAGGCCCCCTTCTCTACACGTTGTTCACTGCAGATATGCCAACCGACGCCAACACAGTCACCTATACTTTTGCCGATGATACAGCCTTATTATGTACTCACAAAAATCCGAAAGAGGCGTCAAAACTTCTCCAAATACATATCAACATGCTTCGGGAATGGCTTGACCGCTGGAGAATTAAAGTCAATGAGTCTAAATGTGTTCACGTCACATTTACTCTATGCAGGAGCTCTTGTCCTCCCGTGCAAATTAACTCTAAGCCGATCCCTCAAGCTTCAGAAACTAAATATCTCGGAATGCATTTAGATCGCAGACTTACTTGGGCAAAGCATATAAATGCAAAAATCATCCAGATCAAACTCAAAATAAACGAGCTAAATTGGCTTTTGAACAGGCAGTCCAAGCTCAAACTGGACTATAAGGCTTTACTCTACAAGGTCATTATCAAGCCCATATGGACCTACGGTATCCAACTCTGGGGTACCGCTTCACCCTCGAATGTAGAAAAGCTGCAAAGAGCCCAGTCAAAAATCCTGCGAATGATTACCAGTGCTCCTTGGTACATCAAAAACGCTAACATCCACAGAGATTTACTTATCCCGTATGTAACTGAAGAAGTTTCTCGACTTGCTGAATCTTACTTAGCAAAGTTAGAAAAGCACCCCAATGCTCTAGCGAGGCGCCTATTACAACATCAAGGACACACCCGCCTGAAGAGGAAGGACGTGCTGCAATTAAAAGCCATTTAGATTTGAAGTTTTATCTTCGCTAACACCAATATAAACTCAAGGCTATGGCATTGAGTTTCTAGGAAATTTATGTATATAACTGTGTATTTGAGTAAAACCTATGAACATTTATTGTTAGTTCTAAGTTATAGATTTAGAAGATTCAATAATAAATATGATGTTAATAAAAAAAAAAAAAAAAAAAAAAGTGTGTAGTTGCTTGAAAAGTGCCACGCCCTTGTTCTACGCCCATAAAATTTTACCAGTGGGACGACGCATCCAAGAGGCGACTGCATACGAAATTTCAATGCTGCACGACCTTTAGTTCCAAAGATAATCGAGATCAAAAATTTGGTTTGTATGGGCGGTGCCACGCCCCCTTATCCAGTGCCCGCCTTATTTTCTCAGTAGAAGGATATGTAGTAAGTTCTTACCGAGTTTCATTGATGTGTGATGTATAGTTCTAAAGTTATACACGAATCTGGAGTTGATAAAAAAGTGCCACGCCCCTTATCCTATGCCCATAAAATTTTAACAGTGGGACGACACATCCAAGAGGCGACTGCATACGAAATTTCAAAGCTGCACGACCTTTAGTTCCAAAGCTAATCGAGATCAAAAATTTTGTTTGTATGGGGGGTGCCACGCCCCCTTATCCTACGCCCATAAAATTTTACCAGTGGGACGACACATCCAAGAGGCGACTGCATACGAAATTTCAATGCTGCACGACCTTTAGTTTCAAAGCAAATCGAGATCAAAAATTTTGTTTGTATGGGGGGTGCCATGCCCCCTTATCCAGTTCCCCCTTATTTTCTCAGTAGAAGGATATGGATATGTAGTAAGTTCCTACCGAGTTTCATTGATGTGTGATGTGTAGTTGTAAAGTTATACACAAATCTGGAGTTTATAAAAAAGTGCCACGCCCCTTATCCTACGCCCATAAAATTTATTGATTCATGTATTGGGCTCTAGATTAGGCATGTATGCAAAGTTTCAGATCTCTAAGTAGTCGGGAAGTGGGTGAAAAATTGATTACTAGATTTGACGACATACAAACATACATACCTAATTTGAACCTAATATAAAGCTTATAAAAAATCGAGCTATTTTATCAAATACGGCAGTAAAGGCTAGTTTTGTTGTTAGTCAAATACTAGCAAAAAAAATGAAACCCTTTGCGGATGGAGAGATGATAAAAGAATGTCTGACTGCTGTTGCAGAAATAGCATTTCCTGATAAAATAAATATTATTCCAAACATTAGTTTATCAAGATTCACCATTGCAAGGAGAATTGAAGACTTGCCTAGGAGGTCACAGGAAGGGAAATATTCGTTAACCACTGCATAATTCACCAGGAAAATTTGTGTGCGAAAAGATTGAGTTTGCCAAATGTCACAGTACCAATAATTAAACAATCAATTTTATAAAGTCGCGCGCGTTAAATCACCGTGAATTTAAAGAATTCCTGAAAGATTTAGAAACTGAATATGGCGACGTTGTTGTTGTTGTATCAACATAGTCGTTGTCCAAGATTTGTATGTGCTTGTTTCCGTGTCAATATTTTAAAATTCGTCTAGGTTGTCGCTGTTTTCGGTCATTTCTAGGCCCAGGAAGCGGGCTGCTTCCGTGGGTTGTGTCCACAGGGAGATGGTTGTCAGATTCGTGACCTTAGCTGGGCATGCGAAGAGGTGTGTCGTGTTATGGGGGCTACGCCCGCAGTCTGGGCATTCGTCTGCAACGTCGTCACGTATTCTGGCCATGTAGCAGTTCAGGTGTCGACTCCAACCCGACCTCAGCTGCGAGAGAGTGCATCTCGTGGATCTTGGTAAGAGACCCTCCTCTGTTGCGACTGGTGGCGGCCTGCCATTCAGCACAATGTTTGGCTTGTACCGCTGGATGGCCGCTGAGACAATCTCTGCGTGCAGCTGGTTGCTCGCAGTTGTGTAAGACAGCAGGTCCAGTGGCTGGGTGGTTTTTCCTGATTGCACGTGGCGGCGTGGCTAACTCCGTGAGTTGGCGATTTGGGTGGTCGCTTTTATGGCACGCGAGGAGGAATTGTTTGGCCAGAAGCGTGTTGTGCTCCTTGACCTTTAACATCTTCGTCTTCTCGTGTAGGTGGTCTTCGTGTGCCATAAGGTGACAGCCGGTCACTGTTCGGAGCGCAGAGTTTTGGCAGGTTTGTAGCTTGCCCCACTGTGTATCGCTGATGTACGGAGTCCACACAGGAGCAGCATAGTTGATGACGGAACGACCGATGGTTTTATATGTCGTTAGGATGGTCTCCGCGTTTTTGCCCCATGTGCTTCCCGCAAGAGCTTTGAGGACGTTGTTTCTGCACCTCAGGCGGTTGCATATGCTGTTCGTGTGCGCAGAGAAGGTGAGGAGAGGATCAAATAAGACCCCAAGGATTTTGGGGTATTTGACAGTTGGGATTTGGTGGTCATCAATCCGGATTCCAAGTGTCATCCCTACCTCTCTCGTCCAGGGGGTGAAGAGGGTTGCGGAGGATTTTTCGCGCGATAGTTGGAGATTTCGCCCTTCAAAGAATGGTATTACGGCTTCCAGGTAGCTGTTTATATCGTTGCACATGTTCGTGATGGAGTTCCCTGTTGCGAGTATGGTGCAATCGTCGGCGTACGTGATCAACGTCACGTTGCTGGGTGGCTGTGGCAGTTTGGAGATGTAATGGTTGAACAGCAAGGGGGAGAGCACTTCTCCTTGTGCAACCCCTTGTTTCACGCGCCTGTATTTTGATTTGGCGCTCCTAAACTCCACGTACGATTGCCTCCCGCACATGTAATTGGCTAGCCATCTTTTGACGATGTTTGGGAGCGTTGACTCGCTTGTGTCTTCTATCAGGGTCGAGTGGCTGACGGTGTCAAATGCCTTTGACAAGTCAAGGGCAACGAGGACCGTTCTTTGGCATCCCATCGCATATCTGCGCTTGCAGGGCGTTCAGGGCCGTGGTGGTGCTGTGACATTTCCTGAACCCATGTTGGTGTTGGGCCAGCGCTAGGTGTTCTGACATCGTCGGGAGCAGCAGTGACTCGAGCGTTTTCGCCACGAGTGATAAGAGGGTGATTGGGCGGTATGATTTCCCTTGATCCGATTGTTTTCCGGGTTTCAGGATCGGGATGACACGCCCCACTTTCCATACATCCGGGATGGAGCAGGAGTGTAGGGAAAGGTTCAGGATATGAGTGGGGTACTCAATTCCCTTTTCCTCAAGATTTTTCAGCATCACCATGGAGATACCATCGGGGCCGAGGGCCTTCGACGGCTTGGCGTTTTTGATGACAATTGCCACTTCGCTCGCTGTGTACTGGAAAGTCACACGGTCATCGTCAATCTTCAGCTTGTGGGTTCTTCGTATTGTGGCTCTGCTGCGCTTGTCACTTCTCGCTGGGTGTTCAATAAATTGTCTGCAGAAGTTCCGTGCGCAGTGTTTGGCATCCTCAACTGGTACGCCATTGAACGTGATGGCTGTCAGGCTGATAGGGATTTGATGGTTGCCCAGAGCTTTTTTGTGCCATTGCCACAGCTTTCAAGATGCTCCGACCACTTCTTTCTGCGGTGCTCGTCCACTATTCTTTTTATTTCCGCGTTCAGTTGGGCTATTCTCGGGTCTGCCGGGTTGGTTGATCTGATGGCATCCCTTTCGTCTGCGAGACTCGCGGCTTCACTTGGGAAGTTTGGCCTGATTTTGGGAATGCGACCCGCAGGTATATAGCGTGACGCGGCTTTAGTGACGCCTTCGCGGAAGATTTTTTCGCCAGGGCAGATGTTTGTTGGTGGGTGGTGTAGTTGCTCGCTGAACAGGTCGTGGGTAAAGGCCTGAAACCCGGCCCAATTTGCCTTGTTGTAGTTCAGGAAGGTTTTGGTTTCGGCTTCCATGAAGTCATTGGGCTTTTCAACCTTTATGGTGATGGGCAGGTGATCCGAGTTCAGGGCCACTTCTGTGCTCCAGGAGCTGTTTACCAAGAGGGAGGTGCACACGATAGTGATGTCTGGTGAGCTTTCGCAGTCACTGGCAAGTCTCGTATGCGTAGCGATATTAATGCACCCGAAACTAGTGCCATCGATTTGCTCGGCTAGGTGTTTACCTCTTTGGTCGTTGCCTAGGTTTGAGTGCCATGGTGTGTGGTGCGCGTTGAAGTCTCCCGCAATGATGCGGTTGCTTCCGCTGAGCAAGTGGGCGATCGATGGCAGGTATCCAGCGTTGCAGCTGCTAATAGGTGGAATGTACACGTTGATGATTTCGATATCAGCTCCCTCCGACACCACCGAGATACCCATTTGTTCGATGTATGGGTCATTGGACGCTCTGTCTGGAAGAGCGAGTGATCGATATTTCACGCTGTTGTGTAGTATAAAAGCAATACCTCCGCCCTTGTTCTTTTTCCTGTCGACTCTCAGCACGTTGTAATTTGCTGACGTAGTCATTGTGGAGTTTGGCGAGAGCTTCGTCTCCTGGATGGCTGCTATGGCGATGTTGTTGCGATCCATGTAGGACGTAACCTCACAGATTTTGCCTCCTAGTCCGTTGCAGTTGAATTGAAGTATTTTGAATGCACTGTGCGCGCCGAGTTGTGGCCGTGTGCGGCGGGGCGTGCTGCTGCTATTCGCCTGCGGTGTTGGTGCGAGTTGGTGTTGCACCGGGTCTGGCGGTGTTGGAGGGCTGCAGCATGCTGCACAGTATTGCGCATTCCAGTCGCGGCGTGTCCGTAGTCCAGAGCACGGTCGCAAGTGGCACCAGTTGTTGCACATGTTGCATTGCACTGAAGTACAGTTCCGGTGGATTGGCTTTGCACATACTGAGCAGAGCCAGACTTGCGGGCCGGGGTTTTGCTCAATGCCGTCTCGTATAAGTAGGGAGAGGAGCAGGCAGGCCGGTGTGCACTGCTCCGTGGTCGAAAAAATATATTGATGGAAAAGTTTGTACATACGGTCTCTTGGACTTCGATATCTGTTGGGGTATGCAGCCTTTGGTCGAGATGGTAGTCTCGAGTCGTTCCGGGACGTAGACCCAGCTGCAACGGGAACGAATATGGCGACGTGGTTTTTAATACCGAAGTACGTTGGCTTAGTAGAGGTGCAATGCTAAAAAGAGTATACAACCTAAAAAGCGAAATACAATTGTTCTTGGATATGAAGGGGTATGACTTTCCTCATTTTGGTAATAAAGAATGGATGTGCGATTTTGGGTTTCTTATCGACATGACTCAGCATCTCAATGATCTTAATGTGGAACTTCAAGGCAAAGGACAGTTCATTCACAATTTGTGTGGTAAAATTCAGGGCTTTGAGCGCAAATTAAAATTGTGGAAACAGCATCTTTTGCAGAATAATGTGTCTCACTTTCCACATTTAGAAAAAGAAAACGTCACTTCTTCTCAAAAATACGCACAATATATAGACATTTTAATCAACGAATTTCAATTATGATTCCAAATGTTCAAAGCTGAGAAGACAGCGGTTTCCATGAAAATGTCTTACTCGCCATTTAATATCGATGTGGATACAGTTCCCGTAGACTTTCAAATGGAAGTGATTGACATGCAGAATAATACCGATTTAAAAAATGTTTTTTTCTCAGTAAGCATCGAAAATTTTTATAAATCGCATGTGAGCCTTGTGAAATTTCCGCTTTTGACTCAAAATGCAAAGCAAATGATGTCTCTGTTCGGAAGTACGTATGTTTGCGAACAATTATTTTCAACCATGAAATTAATCAAAAACGATCACCGAGCAAGACCGGGTGATGCACGTGTAGCTACCTCATCAATTCCGGCTGATATTGATCAGCTTGTTTTGAAAAAACAGTGCCAAATTTCTCATTAAAAATTTCAAGTAAATTCGTTTTTCTGTTCTTTTCTTGTTTGTTTTTAATTTGCTTAAAAATTTGTGTATGAAATCTTTACTTTCTTTTAAATTTTATATTCAGGCATGTTCCAGAATCCGATTCGGTTCGGAAGTCGATTTGATTCCACTGTTTGGTGTTCTGCATTCCGATTATCGGAAATATTTTACCGATGCAACCGTGTTCTAAAATCCGAATGAGTTCGAAAGCATTTGGTTCGGAAATTTGGTGTTCTACATTCCGAACTTCGGAAATTTTCTTCGGATTTATTCCGATGACCTAACTGCCAGTGGAATTATAATGAAATTTATGAATTCGTTTATGCATTTTTTTATGTATTGAGTTAATTTCTTTTATTTTTGATATAAACATGTTAAAGAGACTGAAATTAAAATGCAATTAAAATACACAAATACAATTTGCTATTTCGTCTCTTTTTCTTTGCGCTTCATTTAGTAGAGATACGATTCAGTTGGCACATTTTCACTAGCCATTTCTTTTTCGTTGGCCTAAATACTGTCATTACATTAATATTCTACACGACCAATTTTATGCAGCGCATAGCAAACGTTAATTACATTAACAACTCTTCTTGGATTCTGTTGCAGAATCCCAAGCAAAAAGCTGAAATGGTCTTTGATACATTTTGGTTTATTTTGTTATATTTTCTATAGTTTACAAGAAAAATGCACAAATTTTCAAATTTAAATTACTTTTGTTTCTGCTTTTATTTTGTGTCAACACAAAACAGCTGATACGAAATTTGGTTTGGTTCGGATTCGAAATTCATTTCGAAAGGGGCAATTTCATTCGGATTATGGAACACCATTTTAAAATCGAATCGGATTTCAATTCCGATTCCGAAGCAACTCCGATTCGGATTCTGGAACATGCCTGATTATTTTTATTCTAATGTTTATTATAAATTAAGTTTTGTAAATTATTAAAAAGTGTTACTTTATGTGCGGCCCGGCAAAAAATTTTACAATTTAAATTGGCCCGTTGATTAAAAAGGTTGCTTACCCCTGGTCTAAACCATTAATGCTTTTTGGAGAAAAGTAAATCAAAATGCACGATGCAAACGTTTAAACAATAAAAGTGGCTCCCGTTTAATTGCACCCCGCTTAATTGATCCAAAAAATGGCAATGAAAAATTCTCATATGAAGTATAGAACCAAAGAGTATGTTAATATAATAGAGTGCGCATCACTCAAATTTTCGGCAAATCGAAGTGAAGGCAATTTTTCATATTTCGGTCGCGGAAAAGGGGGACACAAAAACTACTCAACCGCTCAGAGAATTTCGTTGACAGTCGTTGATTTGGCATTTCGGGTATGCTCAAAGCA
Organism: Neria commutata; assembly: GCA_963457695.1. Lineage (NCBI taxonomy): Eukaryota > Metazoa > Arthropoda > Insecta > Diptera > Micropezidae > Neria > Neria commutata. The sequence goes on along the minus strand of OY735245.1, from coordinate 41,857,845 downwards.
CGAAAAAGGCATTTTTCCACAATGTTAGTATGGCTTGTGTATGTGCATATGTATGTATTTGCAGCTGTTCTGGTCAGCCACCAACAAACACATGGAATCAGAGCCGAGCTCGTCTAGAGTCTAGACAATTTTTGTTGTTTCTGTGTTGTTGTTGTTGTGTATTTCTTGTTCATAGCAAATGCTAATTTTGGCGATTTAAAATTTATTTCAATTTCCCTTTGCTGATCTTATTATAGGGCAAACCTTATATTTAAAAATTTATTTATTTGCCAACATCACTTTATTAAAGTGATATCGGCAAAAAAGTAATATATGAACATGCATATTTCATTCTTGATTAAAATGTATAAAATATTCTATAAAAAGCCTTTTTAATTTTAATATTATCTCTGGAAATGTCGCACATTTGAAAAAATGTTGGCGATATTTCAACAAATTCTAACTTCGATTTGATATTTCAAAACGAGTTGGAAGCTGGAAGCAGATTTCATTCATAATACAGCATACGCAAATGCCAGGAAATTCGACATACGCTTATGTACATATGTATGCATGAATATGTACATAAGTTCCTTGTGTTCGTTTACGGCAGAGCAGAGCCAAAGAATTTTTTTGTCTTTCATATGAAAAACAACAACAACACAGAATCAAACAGCAGCGCTGTCGGGAATATCGTCGACGAGCGCCGCTCTGAATCTTCGTATATTTTGTTGGCTGAGCTGCCGACATGCAGGAGAAGAGCACATGCACACGACTTTCATAACACCATGTAAAATACGAAAATCAACCGCAAAATATGCTCGTTCGCCTCATTTGAGTACGAAAAACGAACGAACCAAGCCATTGAGTCGTGCAATCAGGGGTGCAAACTCTGTCAAAGTCAATTCTCCCATGGGAATTGGCACTTGAGTCAGATTTTCATTCAAAATAATGGTAATAAAAAACTTAAAACAATAAATAAAATAGTATGGCTGAGTTCCAAAATGCTATAATACAAAACATCAGCATTTTGTTAATAATATGTAAAAGAAGAGTTAAAATTCCCATGAAATTGGAGAATTTTCACCCAGTTAACAGCCCTCGTTGTATTTACTTTGAGTTTGTGATTTCTTGTAGCAGAGAGGACGAGTGACTGAGCGATACTGAGTGGAACTGTGGGTTTTATTAAAATGGCCCAAGTGCAAAATTTTCGCAGCCAAAATTTTGTATGAGATGCGCACTCTATTATATTAACATACTCTTTGATAGAACGATTTAATTGATAGAACCGATAGAACGGTTAATTGATTTTTTCAGTTGCATCGAAACCTCGGATTTTTTTCCGGCTCAATTAAGCGGAATATACTGTATATACATGAGCGATCGTTAATATGCACTTCAGCAAACTTGCGCGGTTAAATAAATACTCTTACTATATATATTATATCCTACTGTTAGAATTTTCGAACAGGTCAAGCATCTGACCAAAGGCTTCAAATGCGGGGCACCATCTTGCAAAGACGAAAACGAGGATCTGGTAACAGACCCATAACAGAACGAAACGCACCACTTTTTCGACGAATACAAAGGTTGCATTCGATATCCCGATACATACATATACGCCGCCAAGACCGAGTATTCCTGCTGGTTCGGCTATGACGATGAGAAGCACAAGTTGCTCGTCAAAGTTGGGAATGACTTCTCCGCTCCGTTCGATATGAAACGAGGCTTCAAACAAGGTGACACACTATCATGCAACTTTTTCAACATTCTGATTGAGAAGATACTGCAAAATGCTAGAATGTTCAGATGCATTGCACGATCTTCTGAATGTCATGCTACTTGCTTTGGGATTCTCTGGCGCAGCCTTCGCGGCAATTGAAAAAGAGTGAACAGAGAACGAAGGCAAAAAAACGTACATATTGTGACGAATATGGGAGGTGCCACCACTGTAGCTACAGAAAAGGACTCCATGTGCACTGTTACAGTTGAACAAACATAAGCAAAATACAAGCTTAGCAAATATCCGGACCATCTGATTCGAACGTGTTTCGAAGTTCTGACAAATAATATGTATGTATGTGTTTTTTCTAGTACAATCAAGAAACAGGGCGAGCGAGAAGTTGTAGAAAGTTCGACAGTAGCTGGCGAGAAACAGTAAGGGCCGTTATCTCAATGTCTGGTTAGTTTCACTCTTAGCCTGCAGATAACTAACCGACGGATAGCAGTTTACCTGGCGGTTAAAGGAAAAAGGTTAAAGATTTGAGGCTTGCTCTAGTACATTTGTTGTCCATATGAATCAAAAAAAAATTTCAAAATAATTTTCTGTGAAAAAATTTTAAGCAAAGAAGAAATGAGATGCTGGACAAACGGGTAGCGCCCAGTTGAAAAAGAGCACTGATCCAATAGTGGAGAGGCTTGGCGCACTCATAGGTCCCTTCTCTTTTCAATTTCCTCTCTTATAATCATTGCTTTTTTCACTTGTAAAATGCGTAGAAAACGCAGTTTTCTCTATTTTCTGCATTAAAAATATAGCAATATTAGTCGTCAGTTGAAATCGTCACTTTTATTGGCTGCCAAACGGTGTGCCGGTTAAAATATCCGAAAGAAGCGGCGCCGGTTTGCTTAACCGACAGAGCAATTTTGACCAAATACTGTGAAATAGGAAACTTCAAAAGTCGCCGGTAAATGTGCTGGTTATCGCTTAACCAGACATTGAGAAAACGGACCTAAGAGGTATAAAAAGCAGCCGGCGGCAGTGTCTACATACAGTTTTCGAGTAACAATTGAACGTGCAACATCGAGTCAGTTACCGGGTATCAAGTGAACGTGAAGCATCGCAATCAGAACGGACGACAATTCGACTGCAAGCTGCAAAATAGTGCAAATCCTTGTAACAAAAGGATTGGAATAGTCAATCTGTTTATTGGAATCAATAAAACCGTTACAAGCATTGAGCTTTTTGTGCATTATTCTTGACGATTACACAATCCAGTGATCCGAACCGAAGTAGTGAAGTTGTAGTAGTAGTAATAGTTTTATTTTCCATATTATTACATTACAATTAAAAGTTGGTTAACATATAGGAATGGCTTAAGCCGTCAGCCATATATAAGTATAACTAAATAGTATATTCATAAACAATGCGCATTAGTTTCATTTATATAACAAACATTCTTAAAAGCTTTAATTCAAAATTTTTTGCCTATACTTTAGTGCCTCTCTTACATAGAATGCTAACTGTAGCCACTTTGGCCCATTTACTATGTCTGCTATATTTTCTATAGAAATTTTACTAGTCCCCAGGTGGAGAACTCTTAGCTCCTTCATAAAAGCGGATTACTTAAGCGGAATTACGTAACAATATGTACATATGTATATACTGTTAACAAAAAAGTCTCCGCGTCTTGGACGCCACGTTACTGCTGGCAACAATACAATCGAAGTTGGCAAGGACTTCGTGCACCGCCATTAATATCACCAACAACGTCAGCCCTTTCATCAAGCTAAGAATAACCTTTGCCAATTAATACTGTTGGCTGAGTAGGCAATTGAGAAAAACAAAACTCATAAGGGGTATTCATTTAAACGCGCAAATGCCTGATAACGTGACAAATGTATCACCTGATAAACGAACCGTCAAATTTTGTATGAAAGCTCATTTGCACAAATGTGATAAATTTGCCCAATGATTTCGCTGTGCAAACGATGTTTTTAAACTTAGACGGCAACGAATGCAACCCTGCTTAGCTATGATCTTTAACATTATGATAAAAGTATAGTATTGAACAACCAAAATAAACGCAAAAGAGTTACAGTAAGGGTATTCATTTAAGCAGATAAATCTGCACATTGCTCAAATTTATCAATTTATCAAGTGTGTTAAATGAACGCACTTGAAAAAGTGTTTGTGCAAATGGTGTTTGGCTGTCAAAAAGAAAAAACTAAAATGCCGAGAATCAGTGAAAAAGTAAAGATTAATGTTGGAGCTGTTTGGAAAAAATTACTGTAACCCTTTTGCGTTTATTTTGATTGTTCAATACTAAACTTTTATCATAATGTTAAAGATCATAGCTAAGCAGGGTTGCATTCGTTGCCGTCTAAGTTTACAAACATCGTTTGCACAGCGAAATCATTGGGCAAATTTATCACATTTGTGCAAATAAGCTTTCATACAAAATTTGACAGTTCGTTTATAAGGTGATCAATTTGTCACGTTATCAGGCACTTGCGCGTTTAAATGAATACCCCTATAGTTTAAGGTTGGGAGCCGGCGCAAAAGAAAGAGACAGAACCAAGTTATATATAGGGTTAAAACCAGACTAGAGAAGACGCGCGCAAATCAGGGCGCCTGGAGGGAGAGCTGGTGCATGAGGTGGAGACCTGCAACAGGTTATGAAGCCATATAAAAGAGTATATATATATTCGATCTCCTTTGGATAAAATCACTTATTCTTCAATTTTCCCTGCCCGGAATAACCAAAGCCGTGAGGAAATCCATAATTCACACGTACCTTTATTTTAATGAAAGCCTCATTGCAATCCGCTAAAAGATATTTTGCTTTCCTGGAATATATCCGAACGACACCTAAAAGTAAGTGCCCGCTAGTACGCAAAGCCATTTTAACTTTAGGCTGCATGATGCCGTTTACAGACTTTTCAATATTCGTTTCAAACACATGCGCTTTTGTAATTTTCTTATCCCAATGAGCAGCAAGCCAGACCCTCGCTAGAGGTCCTTTTTTGGCTAAAATAATGTGCGCATAAAACATTTTAAAAGAACTATGTTAATCACGAACGTCCACAGCAATCCAAACAAATGTTTTAGAGATGGATCTTATTTACGAAATGAAAAATTAATTCGATAGATTTGCACACCAAGTTTACGCCAGTGATGCAATACACCGATAACAATTGTTATGCGGGCCTTACACGGTCAAAAATTTTATGACAAAATGCATTCATTAGAGAAAATTCGTATGCATGGTCACACAGACACGACGAATATATCACCAGTCGTACATTCCGTACGGAAACAGCTGATTGCTTAAAAAAATTTCTGTGCAAAGAAAATGACAGTAGCAAAATAAATGGAACACGAGTTTTTTTTTTAGCAAACTAGTACATTAAAAAAGTGCCTGTACGACAATTGGGATGATGTATATCAATGAAATAAAAACCGGAAGACGGGAGTCGACGAGTACAAACTAAGATCTACCACCCCTCAAGCCCTGGTGTCACGCGTCACCGTGCCCAGGGTCAGTTTGCAGTCGAGGGGTATACTGACTGTATTTCAACGGCGCCTGTCGGGTACCCGTCCACCCCCGACAGTAACTTTGGACTTCCCATGGTAAGGGGCTCTGCCATGGGTGACATCCCCTTCCCTACGCTTTCGGTCACCGAAACTCCTCACAAGTCACTAAGTGACCGGTACGAACCAGATGATGAGTTTCAAAAACCCTGCCTCGGACAAGAGGCCATCCGCCGCCGGGCACGGCGCTAAACTCTGCCCAAACACCAATCGCGACTCCTGCAGTAGCAAGGGCTCACAAGGCCCCAACCCAGTGGAGCCTAAAACCAAGCCGCCGCTTATACGGCACAACGCGGCTCACAGAAGCGCACCCTTCGAAGGAGCCTCCTAAGGGCGGTGTTACGAATAGGATCAAAATAATCATGACATATTTTTATGCTCTTTCCTCTCATGATTTCACTATTTGCCCAAACTATGTTTCGTAGACGGTCTTGTGATCTCTTACTTTTTTGATACTATTTCTGTGAGACTTTTTTTTGCATCTCTGTTATCTTTGCTTGAACATTTTATTTCTGCAATAAAAATTAAGGAAATTACTCTTCTCTCTGTTTACAAATTATACAATTATATTATTACAATTATATGTATTATATATATATTATGTTGACTGATGGCGATTCATCAATAATCTCTATCGATATATTTTCTTCTTGCTTCTCCTATTAATAAAAGAATCGTATTTATGAAAAACAACAACTTTGTTTTATATTTATCAAGTTACGATGGATTGACTGCTGGGGATACTTGAGGTACTGTGTCTGATTTCGACCGACGAGCGTAGAAAATCCAACTGGTCAAAGCACCACAATCGTGGACTTCTAACCTCATCTGCTCCAGCTCCACTGCGCTTGCTTGCACTTATCACACGCACTTCTTCTCTGTATTGTAACCGGATACTCAATATTTTAGTATTTATATCAGCAATAGTTAGGCCAGTAACGTTTTCTTCCAATGAACTCAAAATTACGTTGATGGTACCAGCTTCGGAGGTCCAAGGAGCGACCGAAGAAGCCCGCAGAACCGGCGTCAGTTCGGACACTAACGAAAGGGGTGAGTCACTATTTGATTTTATCCTTTCCACAGATTTACATATTAGTAATATTGGTCAAGAACCTACCTTTGAAAAGGTCAACAGAAAGGAAGTTCTGGATATCACTCTAGTAACTTGGGACCATGCAGACGTGGTCCGCAGCTGGAGAGTGTCTAAAGACCACTCCCTCTCTGACCATAGGTACATTCTCTTCCATGTAGATTTACAAATCCCAAAACCACCTCCCGTCAAAAACAGGAGCGCCCCGATCCGCGGACCAGTTGGAAGAGTTGGTGGAGACCATTACCAAGGCATGCAACAAGGCCACAGACGCTTCCTGTCCAACGTTAACCCCAAGAGGCAAACCTAAACCACACTGGTGGACCGCGGAAATCGCGGAACTTCGACGTGAGTGCAGGAAACAGTTCAAAAAAGCCAAAAGGGACAGCACTTGGTCATCCTACAAGGAGACCCTGCGACTCTTTAAGAATGCACTAAGGAAAGCGAAACGGACTTCATGGTCGACATACTGCGGGAATGTCGCGAGCGTTTCGGAAACCAGCCGGCTCCGCAAAGTTCTGGCAGCTAGTCCAACGCATGCGTTTTCTCCTAAAAACACTAGAGAAATTATTGGACGCATACATGCGCCACACCATCGACCCCAACAGGGTATCAGCGTTCCAACACGCATACACTAAGGGCAAGTCCACAGAAACTGCCCTTCACGATCTGGTTCAAGGAGTAGAAATATCACTCTCACACAAAGAACACACTCTGGCGGCCTTCCTCAACATCGAAGGAGCCTTCAACAACATCCAACCGGTGGCCACAATCACAGCTCTAACCGACCTGAACCTAAACAGTCGGCTAATCCAGCTTATAAAGAACCTTCTTCAAAGGAGGGAAATAATCACAGAGTTGGGCGAAACCAAAATCATCAGGCTTGTTACAAGAGGCACCCCTCAAGGGGGAGTCCTATCGCCTACACCTAACGGAAAAAGTAAAATACCTAGGAATCATCCTAGACCGGAAGCTAACCTGGAAAGATAATATAAAAAAATCGCATCCAGAAAGCCACCACCGCCCTATATACCTGCAAATGAGCTTTCAGCAGAAGCTGGGGGCTGAAACCATCAGCCATTTACTGGCCGATTCTTATGTACGGAGTCACAATGTGGTTGACAGCCCTGAGCAAATCCACCTATGTGAATCTGTTAACCAAAGTGCAAAGAATGGCGGCCATACTGATCTCAGGCGCCATCAGGACAACGCCTCCTAAAGCCCTGGAAACTCTACTCCAATTACTCCCCATATACATCTACGGGGAACTAGTGGCGAACTGCACGGTAGCAAGGCTCAATGCGATCCTTCCGTGGAGCAGGATCGACATAGGACATGCCAGAATCGTAAACAAACTACCATTCCGTTCTTCGGGGATTGACTACACAATCCCCAAACCACTCCCCAAAGCACTATTCAGTGCGAAAATCCCATCAAGGGACAATTGGGACAAACACGAACTACCGGAGGAGGCCAGCAATATGGCAACCTTCTACACGGACGGTTCAAAGATGAACGACAAAGTCGGCAGCGGTGTATACTGCAGGAATCTGAACCTACGTTCGTCATATAGACTACCGGACCACTGCAGCGTCTTTAAGGCCGAACTCACAGCCATCAGGCAGGCAGCCGCTTGGCTCAACTAGAGGGAAACTGTATAGCTGACGAGTTAGCAAGAGCAGGCACAGAGCTACAAAGAATCAACATAACTGAAGAAGTTGGGATACCACTCTCCACATGCAAACTAATGCTAAAAACCAACCACATAAACAGAGCAAACACGAGATGGCTCCACGAACAGACATGTCACACAGCAAGGCAGATCTGGCCTACGATCAACCAGAGCAGATCCAGCGAATTGATCCTACTAAGCAAACCCTCCATAGGGATTGTCGTAGGAATCATAACCGGACACTGCCTCATTGGTCAACATGCCAACAGACTGGGACTGCTGTACAACGACTTCTGCAGAAGCTGCAGAGACGAAGACTGCGAGGAATCTGTTGAACACCTCCTTTGCAAAAGCCAAGCGCTAGCAAGAACGCGCTTTCGATTCCTGGGACATTACTGAGCTGTCCAGCAGACTTCGAAAAAACGCCACCAGGACATTTTGACGGTTGTTTTACACAGTATTGCACGCCTTAATAAAGACGTAGATCCTCCTATGGCCGACAATTCTGAAGCGGAAGTAAACCCAATTGACTCGGAAGTTGGAGTAAACAGCGGAATAGAAGAGCAAACGAATATCCACGCTGGATCTAGGCCATCATTAATTCGAGACTACTTTGCAAAGTAAATTATTTAAATACAAAATAATAGCCCAATTCACAATCTTGTGCAAATGGTCTGGAATTTTTGCAATTGGTAGTTTTGTAGCAAAACTACAGTAGTTTTGACAGTAGTTTGCTAGAAAACTGTCAATTGCAAAAATCCCAGACCATTTGCACAAGATTGTGAATTGGGCTAATAATTTCTATTTAGCAATGCAATTTTATTACAGGTTGTAATTGACAAGAACGTACGGAACTTTAAGGATACTTGGCAAAAAACAGCTTCAGGTGCATCCTCAATTATTAAAATTAATGTTTTGTACTAGATACAGACCAGTGCAGCTTTAAAGCATGAATAAAAAGAACAAAATATCTAATAAAACATTGTTTCTCAATTGCACAATTTTTCCAATTCCTTTTCGTTTATTTTCAGCTCATGCTCCAATATGAATTGACAGTCCATATTAACCTGTTGTAATTCAAAATTTTTTTTACAAATAGATTAACCATGGCATACATTTCATAAATATTTTTCGTCGTTTAAGTGTATATCGAACAGCTAATATATAGTCATCCAAGGAAAAGCCCGTAGACAACAAATAATCATTGAACGTGATGTCTGATGACAAATTTTCTTAAATTTTTAGAAGTTTTTTTTCCATTTAACCAAAATGTTATCCTTTTCAAGCTCAATGTCGTTTTTTATCCATCGGAAAGAAAGGAATGTCTAATCGGGAAGGTCTGTCCGATTTTGGGTGGTGTGGGTATGCCTATGAGTTTGCAGATCGTCAGAAATTTCGGTAATGTTACAGGATATTCTTTTATCTACGAACTCAGTAACATATATAATTGAAACCTCCCTCGAAACGTACCAGCTTGATATAGTGGACAACATATTTGGGCTAGCAAGAGTGAGATCCAATACCTCACCACTGATAGCATTTTAAAACGTTAGTTCGTCATCTCGATTAAGAATAGTGATATTGTACTTAGTGATAAATTCAAGGAGGTACTCTCCTCTTGAGTTGATGTAGAGTTGCCCGATGCACAGCCAATGATCCATTTTAGCTGCCTCTCGCGGCAATATTCTATAAGAGCTACTACTTCTTTGGTGAACACTTCATTAGTGTCTCCTGACAGGTACGGCGAGGTAACAATGCCTCATGCTCCTCATTTGGAATGGGTAACTTTAACCAGATCAGTTCTTCGCAAACGAATTCTGAAATGAGACATAACGTTCGTTTTTTTATTTACTTACTTTACGTCTGATGACTCCGTCGCGGATCAACGGTGAGCGTGGTGAAGATTCACTTGCAGGCACTTGTTATACCTTTTTTGTTTGCTAGAGGCAGGAGAAGTGGTCATTGTTTAGCCTCCTCCTTAGGGCGATTTACCATTCTCTTGCCCCTATTGCTGGATAAGAGTGCGGCTTCCTCTGGAGTCCTCTACTATTTCTTGAGCCCTCCCTGTGCAGAGAAAGCCCTAGGTTTCCCTCTGCCATTTCTGTGTTGAGTGTTTATTCTTAGCAACGCAGTGAGAGTCGGTTTGGCATTGTTGGAGCCACATAGTTTTTTTTTTTGTAAGTCGGAATAAAAAAACTTATCAGCACGCAGACAGGCATTGGTCCATTGTAGATTTCTTTTACTGAAATCTTCCCGAGATTTTAACCCATTAATAACCAAGAGGATTTAAAATCAAAAATCATTAATTCTATTGGTTCGATTGTATTGAGAAACACATAAGAAACATAAAAAATATGAAAAATTCCAAAAACAAAATTTTTAAGTAGGGTTTTGAGCCTGTACTCAAGCGGGTACAACGGCATGATATATAGGCATTTTATTGTAGTATGGAAAATTGAATAGCACTCTTTTTCTACACATTTTTTTGTGCCACATTGCTCGCAAGTCCATCGTATTCTGTTGAGGCATTTCCGACCACGTAATAGGTTTTTAATTCTCTTGCAAAGTGGTTTCCAGAAGTTATTACTACCTAGAAACTACCGATGATCAAATTCGAAAATTTTTACCATGTTTGAAAGACTTCATTTTACATCGGAACTCTTGAAGTAGTATATTATCTTCACTATCTCTGCTATAAAATACTTCGACTTCCCCTGGAACATCTTGCGGCATGATGTTAGCATAAAGATCCTCGGCGACAACGTCCTCTACATATGGATTTTGTGGAATATAAGCAATGTGGCATGCTTTGAAGAACTTTCCACGAAGTTCAAAGCATTGCTCAAGATTACAAATCTTCTGTCATAAGAAATTTATGCCTTGATGTCATCAAGGGTGATTTCAATGCGAAAAATATTCTGGAAAAAATGCCTACCTTATTAGCCGTTGTACTCAAGCGAGTACACTCATTTTAAAAGTTACTTAACTAATTTGTTTTAAGAAAATTGTTGATGTTTTTGTTTTCCATTCATTTTATAGATATATTTCCACAGTTTTGCATCAAAAAAATGTATAAAACTTTATGAATAAACTTTGTAGCCAGCCGACAAGCAAATGGCCTCCACAAAACTAATAAATCGCCAAACATGTCACAACAAATTCATCGGTGAAGTACCCTTTTCTAATAATATGTTTTACCAAAAGCAATAAATGTGTTGCCAATACGTCATAAGAGGAATAGAAAGGGAAATCACCCAAAAAGCTTTTATAGTTTCGAATTTACAAGCAAATTATTTTTATAAATTTCTTGTACCCAAGCGGGTACAATGGGAGGGAATGGGTTAATAAAGCAGAGGATTTTCGATGGTGGCAAGGAACTTAGTTGGTCTGTTCTTCCAGCAACTGCAATCGGGACTCGGAAAAGGCGGGACACTCGCCACATGGTTGCTCCTCTACCACATACATATGACCAGCCCTTGTGTCTGGTTTTGCTGCTATAGGTGCGGCAGCAGCGGTCGATATTTGTGTATGCACTGCCACATTCGATACTTGTGTCTTTGGCCTCAGCTAAACTTGTTCAAAATCATAATTGATGATATGTTTGGTCATCTCGAGAGTTTTGGAGGAGGTCGGATCGATGGCCAGGGTTAGTTCTGACGATGCTTCTTCTTCATGACGCGCGGCGAGTCGAAGTATCCCAATCTGAAAGGCTTGGCTATCCCGTTATATAAATACCTTCATCAAGCTCCGTTAAGGTCAGTGGCGTCACCTCATAGCATCATAAGCACGACTCCAGTGGGCTCTTCGAGACGGAAGTGCCCACTGTCAGCAAAATTCTCACATTAACATTCACATTCGTGACTATGAAAAACGCTAAACCAAGTACTTTAATTCGGAGGAGGTAGCGGCAAGGCAATTACTCTCAACAGACGACTCGAATGCGTTGGCGATGCTGAACAGCACTTGTAAAAAGAGCAGTGACAGATACCAAGTTGGTTTACTGTAGCGTGACGAGTCGCAGGAGCTACCAAATAGCATTGTGGCAAGCTGAGTGACTTAAACGATAATGCAACAAAGACTCTGTTTTCAAACAACTGATTCAGAGGGAGATTGATTATCTGGTAGCCAAATGCTATGCTAAGAAATTAACGTCAGATGAGCAGGTTGTGAAGGGAACGCGCGCATGTTATTTGCCAATGTTTGTCACAATCTAAGTAAAACCGGAAACATGCGTCTCATCTGGGACGCTGCTGCTAAAGCGAATGAGGCGCCCTTGAACTATTTTCAGCAGAGCGGATCTCCTCAACAGTCGTGGACGTGCTCTTTCCTTTCCGCTTAGGCAAGGTAGCAATATGCGGTAATATGAAAGCGTGATATGTGAAGCGAAATTCATGTTCAATGCTTTCTTTGGTGAAAGGATACCGACGAATAACAGTCTTCGTTATGCGTGCACTTCATTCGCGACAAAAACGCCAAGCAGTTCCAAAACTAATACCCACGAGCTGTCGAAGCGGTGAGGAAGCATCATTATATGGACGACTTTATAGACAGCGCTGACAATGAGCAGGAGACATCCAATGTCCAACAGGTCAAACTAATCTCGCAGCTGCTGACTTTACCATATGCAATTGGGTTGCCAACTCGTCCAGATTATCGAATATGATGGAAGAAGGTTCGACTGTTGACCGCAAACCACTAAACTTAGAGTCGACAGAAAAAATACTCGGTTTGTACTGGGACCCCCATAACAATTCTACTAAATAAAATTTCAGATTCGCTAGACTACGGCGCGACGTTTTCGCGAATGACATGGCTCCCATCGCCCATGTTCCTCTCTTGCCGGCATTGGCTGGGACGATGTTCTACCGGATCCCCTTCATAATAAGTGGTGCCAATAGAAACGTGTTATACAGCTGATTACTGCAGTGGAGATTCCTCGCTGTTATTCAGAGTTTCTAAATGATGCTATCGAAGTTCAGCCACATTCGTTTGGAGGATGCTGCCGAAAAGGCCTACGTGGCTATATGCTACTTATGAGTTCAACAAAGCGACGCTGCAACAGTCAGTCGCATTGCCGCCAAGTCAAAGGTGGTCCAATTAAAACCACTGACGAATTCCAGGATGGAACTGCGGAGCGGCGCACACTGGCTCGTTTGGCCGAATCACGTGGCAAAAATAAAATTTTTTTTAGAAAGATTTAGCAAAACGATTATATGTATTGGATAGGGAATTGATTGTACCTTAAGAAAGTGAAAATTTCAACTTATTTGCGTAAGCAGTTTGGACTGTAGAGCTAGTCAAAGTTGATTGAATTTTCAACAACAGCAAAAAAACGAAATTTGGGAAAAAATGTTCATGTTTGAGTTAAAAAACTGTGATACGACTGCACAAAATTTAGATTTTTAAAATAGAATTCCATATATTCTTCAATTTAAACAAAACCAAAATATAAAAAAAATTTGTATGTGTTTTTTTTTAATAAATGGCATTTTTAATAATCTTCTTTTGACCATGGATATTAAACTTTGCGTTGAGTTTAAAAAAAACTTCAAATATCTTCAAAAAATGCTTACCAGGAGATTAAAAACTGATTATTTCTAAGAACATATCCAAAAAAATTGGCTGCTGCTTTTATCTGCTTTGTGTGTGTTTTCGCGGGAACTGACCGGGGTGTCAATTCCGCGAGTCGGGGTGCCGCTGAGCTCTGGAGTATAGTGGTGAGTGGCGGGTAGGAGCTGAAACCTTAAACAAAATATGTGGGGAAGAAAACGCAAGGGATTTCGGTTTTGGGGGTTAGGTTTTATTTATTGCTTTTCGATTAATATCCAACTTACACTATTACAAACGAGATGTAGCAGCTTCGGGGGTCACGCAACGATTGCTGTGACTCGCCACAAAAGCGTTTAAAGCGGCCCGGGTCCGTCGATAACGAAGGGCAAAGGTCATGTCATTTGCTGCCTTAAAGCCTCGTTCACATTCGACTTTCCTCGCTTTGCTTGACAGTTCGAGATTCAACAACAAAGCGTGAAAAGTATAAGGCTTGCTACAATGAACGCTTTAACTTTGGATTTTACTGATATAATTGCAGTAGTAGTAGTTATGCTACTAATGTTTGAAATTCGCGAGTGTCTTAATTGAAAACGCAAACGCACGAGACAATGAAACCAACTGCAAGCGCACGAGAAAATGAAAAATATCACAGAAAATTTCAACAACTGATTGTCAAAGCGCAAAAAAGTTGAGAGTTGCCCAACATTTTGCTTCGCTTCGCTTTCCTCGCGTTCTATTTAGCAAGCCTCGTATAAAAGCATGTATTGAACTTATCTGTCAAAGCGAAATTTTGAAGCAAAGCGAAGCAAAAGTCGAATGTGAACGAGGCTTAAAGCCGAAGCATGGCCTGGGTTGCCAGCAGCATTGCATTTAAACGCAGCTGGGCAGTGGCTGATTGGTTTTGGCATAAACAGTGTGCCAGAGCGATTTTTATCGAAAGGTCTATAGATCAGCCATTACCGTTCGCCTGCATTTTACAACTATTGAACCTTAAATTTTGAGCTAGAAGGTTGAAATTTGGTATACGACTTCAATTCATGTCGTTATAGTTAACAATTAAAACTTTTTCGAACCAGCCTCCACTTTTTTTTAAATACATTTTCTCTTTATTTTTATATGAAAATGCGAAAAAAACGATCTTATTCAAATATGAAGGTAAACCAATTAACTAAAATGCTTTCATATTAATCTTTGACCACGCCAACTTTCTTGTTTTTCTTTAAAAAAGATGATTTTTCGGTTTTTTGCTGCTGGAGCGTCACGATTATTTATATTTTGTTAAAAAATTTTATTAATGTAATTATAAAGAAAATAGGAAGGTTTCTACCAAATAAATTGTTACAATTTTTATTAAAATAGTTTAAAAAATTCTTTAACTATAAAAACTATAGGGTACAAATTCTTACCCTATTGAATATTTTCACATCTCGTAAATAATCAAGATTTTCTATGATCTTAAAAACTTCACTTTTCCACATTATCACACCCTGTATATATTTTTGCCATTTTAAATGCAAAATCTTTCTAAATTTTAAATATTTCCGCATAATTCTTTATATAAAATGTGCGATTTCTTCTACCTGCAGAAAGGCGCACTTCAACAACAGATTCCGTCGCACCCTGTATATCCACACAAATAAATTTTGGTGTCGCTAAAGATATGACAATTTTCTGTAGAAAGGAGAAAAAATTATTCCGATATCTCTAACCGCTCAAAAGTTATGATTTTTGCAATGTGAGAAGACAAATCTCGCCACTGTGCGGCGTAACGAGTGTAAGATTGGCAGAAAAGATTTGCGGCCAGACTCTGGTGGTCTGATTCTAAAACTGCTTAAATGGCTTCGTAATGCACCGATACGAAATACTCGAAGACTCCAACGTAAACCAAATAAGATGGCTGCCATCTAAATTAATCCCATCGGACCTGGCTACTAGTACTTTCAAGCCACTATGGTTCGAAGGATCAACGTTTCTGGCCAGTGGGCCGACTGAAATGCCGAATTGTGAGGATCTGGGCTCTGCTTACAACATGAAACTGCACCATCATGTTCTCCAGATCGAGCGAACGTCCCACCAACGTCTTAACCTGAATCCACAATATGGACGAGGATAACATTTTGCTAATACTTTTGAACAAGTTGTCTTTAATATATAATGGCCCGATTCCAATGGTGCGTGCGTGCGTACGATTGCGGAAGTGCGTAAACGCAAAAACTTGAAACGCACTTGAGCTGTTCCAATGTACAGAATGCATGAGTTCCAAAGAGAGTCACCACATTTCGGCAATTTACAACTTGACCAGCAAACATTCTTAAATAATTTACAGAGCATATTTCGTCCCAAGTTTATAACTATATTAACTTTAATTATTGTGTATATATCATTTAAACCTAATATTGATTGAAATAAGTACAACATAAAAATATATTCAGCTACCACACTTTTATTTCATACTGATGGCAACCACAAAGAGTGTATGTGAGATGTTTATGAGCTGTCAACGCAAAAGAGTGCAGCAAAAGTTGAAAATTGGTCAACTTTCTGCGTTTTGCATATAGCGCACCGCTCATTGGCACTCTCTTCATATGTTTGCACTAGTTAAACTTAGCTGTCAAAAAATTTGAGCGAACGCAATCGCACGCACGCACAACAGTTTTTGCGCTTTAATTCCGTGTGAACTGGCATTAAAGCGGTTACGTTTGCGAAATCTGCCAGTTGAGAACTATTTTATTATTGCCATCTCTAATAAAACTACCAATCGTTTTGCAGCTCGAGATTTGTATTACGACATCTATTAGAAGAGCGATTGAATTTTGATCTGGTGTATTCAACCATTCAACGAGACACAACGAAGCGAAAAATGCAAGGTTTTGGACTTCAAAGTTTAAAGAAAAATCCAGCTGTAAGTTTCTGCATTTATATTTATGTATGTAGATTTCTATAGTTGCATAATTGTGTCATAGCTGATTCCGCTTTACGTTTGTGTGGGAGCTGGTGCTGTCGGTGCTGTGTATTATATATTGCGTTTAGCTACGAGGAATCCGGATGTATCCTGGAATCGTAGTACTAATCCAGAGCCATGGCAGGAATACAAGGACAAACAATATAAGGTACGTTGAGTTTATATGCTTCGCCGTAACGTTTAACTTAATTTTTTGTTTCGCAGTTTTACTCTCCTGTAAGGGATTACAGTAAAATCCAGAGTCCTGCTCCGAAATATGAGGAATAAGTTTGAACAATCTAACAGGAAAGGAGGGATTGATTCCGGAGAATACATCCTTTTACATAAATTCTACTAAAATTGGATTCAATAAATACTGTTATACATTCTAAGGAATATTTAGAGCCTATGATTGTGGTCTTTGATATTGATATGCATGATATTTTACAGGTTTATATCGGTGTGCATTGCATCTTAAATATCCCCTTGGAATATAGTAGAGGTATCCATTTAATCGCGCAAAAGCCTTACAAACGTCACAAACGACAAATTTATCACCTGATAAACGAACTGTTAAATTTTGTATGAAAGTTAATTTGCACAAATGTGATAAATTTGCGCGATGTTTTCGCTACGCAAACGATGTTTGTAAACTTATACGGCAACGAACGCAACTTTCCTTATGGTAGAATTACTCTAGCGGTAAGGTTAGAAATCGTGTCAGCTGACACAATCTATCTTACCCGAACACAATGTTCGCTATTATGGTCTAATTAGTCCAGCGGTATCGAATTCAATCGTGTCGGATAGCAATTTGCCCAGTTACTCTAACAGCTAAACGGATTGCAGCTGTCAGTCTATTCTTTTTGCTAGTGCTGCCGTATAGTTTTGTGCACAAAAGAAACACACTGTTTATTTTCTTCTGAAATGAAATTTTACATTCTTTATTAAATTTATGGCACTGAATTATGATAATTGTTACATCTCTATATTGTGTACTACTTTTTTAACTTATTTCGGCAATAACAATCTACTTCTTTTGTTGAACTAAAATCGAAGGTCACTGGCAACACTTTTCTGCAACAGAGTTCACAAACAAAATATATCGTGAAAAATGAATTCAAACGACGAAATAATTGACTCAATGTGCTTAGTGTTGTGTAAAATGTACGATGTGTACAAAATTAAAGCAACCGAAAGCGCAGGTGGACTATATTTTCAATAAATATTCGCTTGTTTTAACCAGTGTTGCCGTTTAAATTCTTGCATAGGAAAAGCATTATTGCTATTTCATTTTCAAGTGAATTTTTTGTGTGGCAACATTCTTTTCACAGCTGACACGACTTTTGCAGTAGATTTCTAATCGACGCAGAAATTTCTACTACTCAATCCGGTCAGAGTAATAGCGAACATTGTGTTCGGGTAAGATAGATTGTGTCAGCAGACACGATTTCTAACCTTACCGCTAGAGTAATTCTACCATTACTCTGACCGGATTGAGTAGTAGAAATTTCTGCGTCGATTAGAAAACTACTACAAAAATCGTGTCAGCTGTGAAAAGAATGTTGCCACACAAAAAATTCACTTGAAAATGAAATAGCAATAATGCTTTTCCTATGCAAGAATTTAAACGGCAACACTGGTTAAAACAAGCGAATATTTATTGAAAATATAGTCCACCTGCGCTTTCGTTTGCTTTAATTTTGTACACATCGTACATTTTACACAACACTAAGCACATTGAGTCAATTATTTCGTCGTTTGAATTCATTTTTCACGATATATTTTGTTTGTGAACTCTGTTGCAGAAAAGTGTTGCCAGTGACCTTCGATTTTAGTTCAACAAAAGAAGTGGATTATTATTGCCGAAATAAGTTAAAAAAGTAGTACACAATATAGAGATGTAACAATTATGATAATTCAGTGCCATAAATTTAATAAAGAATGTAAAATTTCATCTCAGAAGAAAATAAACAGTGTAAGGGTATTCATTTAAGCAGATAAATCTGCACATTGCTCAAATTTATCTGTTTATCAAGTGTGTTAAATGAACGCTCTTGAAAAATTTTTTTTGCAAATGTTGTTTATCTATCAGCTGTTTGGCTGTCAAAAACAAAAAACAAAAATGCCGAGAATCAGTGAAAAAGTAAAGTTTTTTAAACTTTGGGAAGAAATCTTAAAATATGATTTATTAATGTTGGAGCTGTTTGGAAAAAATGACGGTAACCCCTTTGCGTATACAGTATTTTTCGGTTAATTGCACATCAAAATTTGCACAACTTTTTGTTCAATTAACCGGGGAACAAATTAGCCGATACCCGCTTAATTGAACAATTCGTTCAATTACAAGAATCCCGTTTAATTGAACAGTTTGTTCAATTACAGAAATCACGCATAATTGGAACTACTAATGAATTAAAAGAAAACGCTTATGTGCACTTTAAGTTTTTCAAAATATTTTTTTTTTACCTTAAACGAAAAAAATGCAAGTAACAGAAAAAAATGTATATGTGTATACGCAGGTATTTATTATTGTAGGTATGTACTATTAAATGCACTATTTATGTACACATTAGTTTTACAAAAAAATAAAATTTATAAACTAAAAAACAATTCATATATTGGTTTTACAAAAAAAAACATAAACTTAAAGAATAAAAACAATTCATATGCATATACATACCACCCAGTGTTTATCACAAATGATGTCAAATATGTATGTGCAAAAATGCCAGATTATTTTTCAATAATAATGCAATTAACCGGTGAAAAGTAAGAGGAAATTTATTTTTGATGACATGAATTTTGAACCAATTAAGCGGGAAAATCAATTAACAGGGTTCAATTATCCGAGGAAATTTACATGTGTTTTCGTATGCAATATTTTTTTGCCCGATCATGTGGTTCAATTAAGCGTGGAAACCAATTAACCGTAGGGTCAATTAACCGAAAAATACTGTATTTTGATTGTTCAATACTTAACTTTTATCATAATTTTATAGAAATCCAACATAAATAAAATTATATAAAAAAAAACTTTTTAAAAATAAGCTTTAATTTATTTAATGTACTAAAAAGTAGAAAATAAATTGTTTTTAAGTCACCTGTATCTTACTATCCATAAAAGCTTGGGGCGCTCATGTGTTCAATATTTGTCAAACAGTTACCACAATATTTTATTTAAATAATTTTTTGCAAATAGATTCTAGTAATGAAAGATATGTTGAATTTGGATATTGAGCGCACAAGCTTTTATTGATAGTAAGATACAGGTGACTTAAAAACAATTTATTTTCTACTTTTTAGTACATTAAATAAATTAAAGCTTATTTTTAAAAAGTTTTTTTTTATATAATTTTATTTTCTACTTTTTAGTCTTCCATAAATTCAATTTTAGAGCTCTGAAATTTTTCACAAAAAGAATTTAAAACTTGCAGAGCAGTACACAATATTTAGGGTATTCACAGTGTTTCCTATCGTCAGATGTCATATCCTCAATTTAACAAATAATACGGCTGTGATCGACCCTAATATTCGTGGCATATTTGTGACGCGGTGAGTTGTTGCTATTTTGCCAGCAGGGCGCGGCAAGTAAGTTCCTATCGTTTTTCATTGATGTGTGGTGTACCTATAATTATAGACTGAAGCCCAAGTGTGTAGTTGCTTGAAAAGTGCCACGCCCCCTGTCCTACGCCCATAAAATTTTACCAGTGGGACGACACATCCAAGAGGCGACTGCATACGAAATTTCAATGCTGCACGACCTTTAGTTCCAAAGCTAATCGAGATCAAAAATTTTGTTTGTATGGGGGGTGCCACGCCCCCTTATCCTACGCCCATAAAATTTTACCAATGGGACGACACATCCAAGAGGCGACTGCGTACGAAATTTCAATGCTGCAAGACCTTTAGTTCCAAAGCAAATCGAGATCAAAAATTTGGTTTATATGGGGGGTGCCACGCCCCCTTATCCTACGCCCATAAAATTTTACCAGTGGGACGACACATCCAAGAGGCGACTGCATACGAAATTTCAATGCTGCACGACCTTTAGTTCCAAAGCTAATCGAGATCAAAAATTTTGTTTGTATGGGGGGTGCCACTCCCCCTTATCCTACGCCCATAAAATTTTACCAATGGGACGACACATCCAAGAGGCGACTGCGTACGAAATTTCAATGCTGCACGACCTTTAGTTCCAAAGCAAATCGAGATCAAAAATTTAGTTTATATGGGGGGTGCCACGCCCCCTTATCCTACGCCCATAAAATTTTACCAGTGGGACGACACATCCAAGAGGCGACTGCATACGAAATTTCAATGCTGCACGACCTTTAGTTCCAAAGCTAATCGAGATCAAAAATTTTGTTTGTATGGGGGGTCCCACGCCCCCTTATCCAGTGCCCCCCTTATTTTCTCAGTAGAAGGATATCAATATGCAGTAAGTTCCTACCGAGTTTCATTGATGTGTGATGTGTAGTTCTAAAGTTCTACACAAATCTGGAGTTTATAAAAAAGTGTCACGCCCCTTGTCCTACGCCCATAAAATTTATTGATTCATGTATTGGGCTCTAGATTAGGCATGTATGCAAAGTTTCAGATCTCTAAGTAGTCGGGAAGTGGGTGAAAAATTGATTACTAGATTTGACGACATACATACCTGATTTGAAGTTAATATAAAGCTTATAAAAAGAGGAGGAAGTTTTCGAAGAAGTTGCCATAGCAATGGTAGCATCTGAATGCTTCAGATATGGATGCCCGTTTGTTCACCATTCCGTGCCAAAATCGCTAAAATTCTTTAAAAATGTTTTGCCAAATTTGGATGAAAACAGGTTTCGACAGTTTGTCCGAACCAGCCGTGCAGCCTTTGACGTTATTGTCGACCTGATAAAAGATGACGAAGTTTTCAATGGTCCGCGCTCGTGCAAGCAATTTCCCATACAAATGCAACTTGCAATTGTGCTATACCGGCTGGGTTCCAGTGGAGAAGGAGCGACAATTACTAAAATTGCAAGTTTGTTTGGTATTAGTGATGGTGGTGCCATACAGGTGAGATTGCAGTGTTAATATTATCCTTCGCATGTCTTTAATGGGAAATTTTTCATAGATCGTGACCAACAGAGTGTTCCATTCCATTTTGAAACTAAAAACGAAATTCTTGTATTGGCCGGATGCAGCAGAACGCAAAGCTCTAGTTGCTGAAACATTTCATGAAATACCCCATTGAGTTGGTTACGTTGACGGAACGGAAATAAAATTAGCCGAAAAACCTTTCGAAGATCCCGAAGCATATTTTTCTCGGAAACATGTGTATGCATTGAAAGCTCAAGCAGTGTGCGACCACAAACTTCGTATTCGCCATTTAGTCCTGCGATACCCAGGAAGTGTGCACGATGCTAGAATATATAACAACTGCGATTTGTCCACAAAATCTTTGGAGATGTTCACAGGAGCAGAGTGGTTAGCAGGCGACAGTGCCTATAAATTGACAAGTACTCTTATAACTCCTTTTAGAACAAACTCAACAGAAGGCACTGTGCAACAACGAAATTCTTTCAACAGAACTTTCAGCCAATATCGAATCAGAATTGAACATTGTTTCGGTATAATGAAAGAACGCTTCAGTAGTTTAAAGGAGTTGAAAATTCAAATTAAAAATGATAATTCTGTAGAGTTAGCTTGTCGTTGGATACTTGTTTGCGGAATATTGCACAATATTCTAATTATGCAAAATGACGATAATTTTCAGGTAACAGAAAATTATGTCATTGAAAAAGTCGAACCTGAAAATCAAAATTTCGCAACCAACGAAGGCGAAGCCAAGCGCCGTGCACTACTATCAATGATATTACAGACAGACCCATAGTATTAACACATTTCATTTATTAATAAAAATAAGAACTAAACGAAAACAAAAATAAACATTTTCTTATTGAGATCATTAGTTATATAAGTCACATCAAAATGAAAAAGGAAACCTGCAAGCTCAAGCTAAATTTGTTTATATATTAAATCAATTTCATAATTCTTAATTCTCTCTTCACTTTCCAATCTAAGTTTCTCGACTACCAATTTTCTTTCCTTTTCCATTTCTAATTCCATTTTTTTCAGCTCCACTTGATTTTTTTCTTTTTCCAATTCTAACTTTTGTTCTTCTAATTTAAGCTTTTTTTCTTGAACGGAAATCAAATTCTCAAATAAGCTTGAGCTTGCAGGTTTCTTTTTTGGTTGATTTCTCTTAAAACCAGTAAAACATAAAGCACTTTGCGGTGTAGAAGGCTCGGGGGTGCTGGTCCGACAGTTGGATGAGAGCTCAGGATCACTGCAAAGTGTAACTTCCGGCTCAAAATAACATGCCGCGGGCTCATCTAAATCTGAATCCAAGAATTCCACACTGTTTGTGCTTTCGTATATTACAGCCGGGGCTACGCTGCCCAAAAATATCTTCTAGCATATCCCAGTGTGGGCACATTTTATTTATGTGCACCGACACACTCGACTCTCCACTCTTGGCTAACAGCCCTGCGCCAGTATTTGCCTTCCAAGCAGCGGCAGCAATGAAAGAAGTTTTTAAATGCCTCATTTTACATTTAAGCGAGATCCAGCCAATTGCTTGTATTGTCGGCGCCTTTGACTGGATTTTCTTGTAAAATGCTTGTGCAGTAGGTTTCTGAAAGTTATAAAAGGATCAGTATGTTTTCTTATTGCTTTTAATAAGGTTTTTACCTCAAACAATTCCGGATCTTCTTTGACCGCGTCGGAAACAGCTTGTATTAATTCAAGCGCCTCCAAATCTTTCCAGCGGTGAATTGGATCCAATCTTTTCCTCTTTATCTTTTTTTGCATTTCCTGAAATTAAAAAAGCAAGTTAAAATATCACATTTGCTAAATATCGTACTTACCTCTTCCATTGTGCAATTCGAATCAAATTAAATTTTCGCCGCCAAACACATCAGCTGATCAGATGACAGCTAAGCAGGGTTGCATTCGTTGCCGTCTAAGTTTACAAACATCGTTTGCACAGCGAAATCATTGGGCAAATTTATCACATTTGTGCAAATGAGCTTTCATACAAAATTTTACAGTTCGTTTATCAGGTGACAAATTTGTCACGTTATCAGGCACTTGCGCGTTTAAATGAATACCCCTTGTGTTTCTTTTGTGCACAAAACTATACGGCAGCACTAACAAAAAGAAAAGACTGACAGCTGCAATCCGTTTAGCTGTTAGAGTAACTGGGCAAATTGCTATCCGACACGATTGAATCCGACACCGCTGGACTAATTAGACCATTAGCTATGATCTATAACAGTGATGCTCAAAAGTTCCTTATGGAAGAGTGAACACCAATACATGATAAAAAAGAAGAAAAAAAATTTGCTCAATATGTACACTGTAAAAAAAAGGAATTTCATATTCTGCTTAGTTATATGTGATGAAAAACAATCCAACTTAATAACTCAAAAGTCATATAAATCTCCCATGATCCTTTCAATAAATGATCCAAATCATTTTCCCAGTCAAAAAAATTAATTTCCCACTACTCTTCTGAAGAGATATGATCTTCATTTCATTATGTTACGTAGACGGTCTTGTGATCTCTTACTTTCTTGATACTATTTCTGCGAGACTTTTTTTGCATCTCTGTTATTTTTGCTTGAACATTTTATTTCTGCAATAAAAATTTGGAAAATGGATAACTCTTCTCTCTGTTTCCAAATTATAAGATTTGGAAAATCTTACGCGAAAAATGTTAAATTTTGGAATAAACAGCATAGACGCGTAATAAAGAAGTGCATTAACTTGGCAAGATTACTGCAAAAAAAGAAACGTCCGCGAAAAAAGAAATCTTGCTACGCGAAAATATACTTACATTTCTTCTGAAATTAATACACGCACACAGGACAAAAAGCACGCAGAATGAAAAAGCAACGTAAATAAACTAAATTCCAGCCGGTGCTGCTAGTAAGCATTTTATTTCACCATATCATACACTTTCTGTTGAATTGTACTATTATTTTACTACTAAAGGCCGAAAATTAGTGAAATTTTACAACGCAGCCCTGTTTTGATTTGGTGATTTGGCATCGACAGCCGAGTCTCTCATGATCCCAAATGGTCAAATTACGCTCTTTCGGTTTCGCTCTCATTTTTCCATTTTACATGGGAAACAACAACAACACGTGACCGTGACCGTGACCAGACCGTCTACGTAACACCGCCCTATGTTGAAGATAACTGTCGCAAAAGTGTACCAACAAAGCATATGCGCACGAGCTGGCAGACGAAACGAAAATAACATTGTTGTTTGTGTTTTTCGTACTGCTTAGCGCGTAGAACTGTGTCTGTGTGAAGAAATCTCGGCCTATGCCATGAGTTTTTACAAAAACAAATGAGCATCGAAAGTATAGGGCTTGAGCACCACTGATCTATAACATTATGATAAAAGTGTAGGAGTAAAACCAGTGTTCGTTCTTTCGAGGCTGTTTCACGACTGACTGCTTCTTTTCATTTTATTCTTACTTACAGCGAGATTTCTCTTTGTCGGCGAGAGCGAGACAACTCGATTACATTGTGAATAGCTTAGAACTAGGGTGAATTGAGATAGATGTTTACTTATGCTACGTACAACTATAGGGTAATACTCAGAGTTGGACTTGGTCAAAATAAAAACGTACCCCATTTTTAAAAAAAACGTACCTTTTCCATAAATTTCGTACCTTGAGAATAAAACTTTGTTTACGATACGGATGAGTTCGTCTTCCACTTCGGTTTGATGAGCAAAAAAAAAAAAAGGTCCTTAGCATAAAAACCTCTTACCGGTCCTTCGGTGAGCAAAACAAAAAAATTTCCCTTACTTCTTATAACATACACGAAACTACCTCAAAATTAAAACACTTTCAATGATCTAATTTATTTAATTTATTAATAATACAATTTTCTGCCCATTATTCATGTTTAAGTTACTACCACAGGTTTTTTACAACCCTGCACTTTCATTCTTCTTTGCTACCAATACCTTGTATTGCAGCCCTTCCAGAAGCTGGAATTTGTCAAAAATGTAAATGGATACCATGTTCACGTGAGAGAAAAAGAGATAAGATGTTTGGAGGCATGACTATTCATATGGTACGTTTCCAAATAATTAAACAATCCGAAAGTGTCATGCGATGAAATTCCGGGGAAGTGAAGTTATATACCTATATTTTATGTGTGTGCCTTTTATTTTATGTGAAAATTCTGCAATATGCAGTAAATATTAACGCAAAGTTGTGCCCTTTTTGGCGCAATTTTTTCAAGCGCATATAATTTGTTATTTAAGTAATGTCATGCACAGTTTTCTGTTTATTTTTAATGTCAAATGTGGTCACTATAAATGCATAACTAAAGATATGTGTATTTAATATTTTTATCAATAAAAATTTAACTTTGAAATTCTTTTTGGTTTTAATCTGATGGAAATGCAAGGGCAGAAGTTGACATCTACAACACTTTATGCAGTTTTATTAGTTTTATTCATCTAAATGCAAATGCATTTCAAGTTGCACAAAAATCGTTCATTTTCATATAAAAATGAAATTTGACTCATCTGAAATGTAAACAATAACAGTACGGGTACCAAAATTTTCGTACTCTTGTATCATATTTTCTATGGAGTTTTGTATGGGAAATCGAGTACGAAGGTACCAAAAAATTTTCGTACCCACCACTTCGTATTCCTCACTAGCTGCTTATGTCTCGTTGTTCGCGTGCTCATTTTACAAGATTCGTTGCCTCCTCGCATTCGCCCCACAGTGTTGATATCTCAACGTACCCTGAGAAATGAAAAGCGTACCCAAAAAACAAAACGTACTCTGGGGCAATAAAACGCGTACCCAAAAAATAAAAATGTACCCAAATCAGTACGAAAGTACGGGGATTTCCTACCCTGGTAATACTACATATTGCTACAATTCGGCCATCCTGACGCTAAGGATCTCCCGATCCTCATGGTTTTTACATGCTTGAATCTGTTCGTTAGGACTTTGCATTTTCACAACTTTTCATTTTACATTTCTATTCGAGCATCAAAGTGACTTATTTTG